>OX376338.1:47500-1405008 GCA_947369225.1 Hofmannophila pseudospretella | reverse complement strand
TCGAAATGTCTTTTACATATTTTTTTGTGTCGGACGACCACGGACCCAAGGTTTCCACAGCCAGCGCCACGAATTCGTAGTGTGCGCAATATAATTAAACTTTATTTATATTATAAACTAAATTGTAAAAGAAAGAAATTCACATCACACTATTATTAACTCTTTATTGTACACAATCATTATAATACAAACTTATACAAAAAAATAAATGTGAAACACAAAGGGCGTGACTTATCTCTAAGAGAGGTCTCTTCCAGCAAACCCCATAAAATGACAATTTGATTCATATCAAGGCAGGCGAAGTGTACACCTATATGCTAAATAAATATACCTACTTAATAATACAAAATAGAAAAGAGAGGCCATGGTTGAGCGTATCGACTTGACCTTAAAGGCCGTGGCCGATTGGGGCGATGCCAATTTGGTCAAGTTTAACGCCACTAAAACGCAGGCGTGTCTATTCACCGCTAAACGGAGTCCCTTCCACCTGACTCCGACTTTCCGGGGTGTATCCGTACCGATTACCGACCACCTTAGCCTTTTGGGGTTGGATCTGACTTCCAATCTTAACTTTGGGCGCTCCATTGAGTCAAAAGCTAAGACCGCAGCCAAAAAATTGGGCATCCTGAGTAAGGTTAGGCGGTACTTCACGCCGGGACAGCTCTTAAACCTTTACCAAGCCCAAGTCCGGTCGTGCATGGAGTACTGCTGCCACCTGTGGGACGGCTCAGCTAAGTACCAACTGGCTGCCCTTGACTCAGTGGAGAAACGCGCTAAGCGCCTTATAGGTGACGAATCGCTGGTGGAGGCTAGACTGCAAAGTCTGGAACATCGGCGCAAGGTTGCCTGTCTATCGGTATTTTATAGGATACATTTCGGAGAGTGCGCATCGGAATTGCACGACCTAATTCCAGCATCTCCATTCCGCCTTCGGACTACCAGGCGCGGGGAGGGGTTCCATCCTTATGTTGTTGATATCCCATCTGCTCGTACGAAGCGATTTGCTTCTTCGTTCATTATGCGAACGGCTAAGGAATGGAACAGCCTGCCGGCGTCTGTATTTCCCGAAACCTACAACCTTGGGATCTTCAAGGCCAGAGTGAATAGGCATTTACTGGACCCGCATGCTCCATCGTCGACCTCATCGTCGCTTACCATCAGGCGAGATCGAGGTCAAATGCGGGTTTAGTTATACATAAACAAAAATAAAAAATAAAAAAATAGAAAATACGTACATAAATATAATATAATACATAAATATACAAATAAATAAATAAATACTATATACTAACATACAAATATAATTATAATATAATAAATTATAATACAGCGATGACAAAATAAAACTAAAGGAGAGAAGAATAATGTTCCTTGACAAGTTTCTTAAAGATAGGAAAGGAATGACTTTCACGAATGCCGGGAGGGAGAGCATTCCACAACCTGACCGCTCATACCTACATACATACCTTCCACTACACTGGGTATAACAAAAAAAAACCAAGAGTACTAAAAAGTACTCCGTACCTGTAGTCCCGAAAGGATTTTTTTATCCCTTATTTAATTTGGTGCATGACAAAGGCAACAAAATATGAACGGAAACATAATAATTAACAATAAACATACCTAATAATTGATATTAAAATAATACTAAACTAAAATACATACTTAAGCTAAAATTACAAAATACCTAACTATTTTGCAAGTAAAAGACCTGGCCCAGGTCGCTCCCTGCAGGGAGTGTCCCGAGGAGGCTGGCGGCGTTGCCCCGCTGTATAGCGAGGCTTATACGCCGAGCAAAGTAGAGGCCAGCCTTCTGGTCCCGGAATGTCTCTACGAGGCGCTTGGCTATTTCCCGGTAGAGACAGTGGGCTCCAGGCCCCCACGGCCCCAAGGTCTCCACCCCGAACGGCGCAAATATGCAATCACCACCCAAGCCTGCATATTTGCGCCGCTTGAGGTTCTCCGCAGAGGCCACTGCTGACCCGGCCTTCCCCGCTGTGGCTGGAAGGTGGAACGGGGCAAGGGTTGTTGTAATTATAATTCGAATTTAACAATTTAAATTTGGGGCCAGTGTGGGGCCTTACCATAGTTACCCTAAATCGCACGATGTGACTATAAAATTGTTATAATTTACATAACATTGTAGGTAGTTTCGAGATATACATAAAGGTTCAAAGTCGCCGATTAGACAAAGATATAAACAACAAGTGGCAGATTTTAATTATATTTTTGTTTGTTTACTTCTCTGTACATTGATAGTATAAAACGTATTCTATACCTACAAAAAAACATTCCTAATTAACGCGTCAATGTAAACAGTTGCCGATTTGAATTTAATAACACCAAAGATGGGTTAAGTTTAACGTTCACGCTGTCATGGCGTGTTCGGTCTATTTTATTGTTTAAAAACGGTTTACAGTGGTAATTTTTTCGTAAAACTAGTGTATTTTACTTAAAAATCGTCCGTGATAAGTGAACGTTATATAAGACAGTGAAATGGGCGTGAAAAACTATAGATGGTGTGGATCCGGCAACCTAACCTCCAATTGCACTTGGAATGCAAGAAACTAGGCATTCCTGATACATACGACTCTCCCATAATCTCGACGTTGGTAAACTGTTTTTTTCAAAACAGACGCCAAGACGTTCGTGTGATTTTTAAGATTCTAACACGGTCATTGGTCAAATTGCAGTGTGTACTCTAGCAGAGGCCATAATTAAAGGAAAAAAAAACACCTAAGATTTTGAAATTCACCCTATGTAGATTGCTCGCTATAGAAAAGTCTTTTAAGGAAACTGTGTCTGCCAGTTGGCGCATGCATTGTGAGAAATTTCCCATACTTTAGTCGGGTATTGAAATGTCAAATATAATGGAACTATGATGCGCTATACACAGCAAACCCGCCCCCGGACAGAACCCGCCGGCACCCGGTGGCTTAATTTGTAGGTCCGTGAATCTCCTGCGACATGCCCGCGACACAGCTAGAAGTAGGCTTGTACTAGGCAGCTAGAAGTAGCTAAAAGTAGGGTTTCGTTCGGCGGCTGTCCTTTCTTTTTCTTTTTTTCTGATTTTGTTGGTCCTATTGACCTTTACAGCTTCACCGGGGTTCTGGGGGCGAGCGCTAAGTGCGCTCCAGACTGGAGGAGGACTTAAACACTATAAGAAGCAACTAACTAAGGTCACCCAGGTGGGCACGGACCTCGGCTTAGGGTGTACTGGACCCGCATGCTCCATCGTCGACCTCATCGTCGCTTACCATCAGGCGAGATCTAGCTCAAATGTAGGTTTAGTAGTTAGTCAATAAAAAAAATGGCGCTGGGGAGGGAGGGATCGGGGAGAAGCGGCTTGGAACATGCCGATAGCGCGTGTAAGCGCCAGAAACGGGTCACCGTTTGTGAGTGCGGTGTGTGAACTACTGTCGGGTGGGGATGAACTACTGTCCGGTGGGGGGCGGCTGTCGTGTCGGCGGGTTTGGTCTATAGACTGTAGAGCACTTGACATTTACCCAAAACCTTTGGCTCGCTGTCAGTGCTCACTTCATTATTCCAGAGGAGAGAGCGCCACTAGTCCGATTTCTGTGAATAACACCGAAGATAATCGGCACGGTTTCTTGCAGGAAAAGTGGACTTGACTTCTGGATATAACCTCAAATTGACCTGTAAGGGTTTTCCTTCACTATTGGAACATGCCCCAATCCCGACCGAAAAAATGGTGCAACCTGAGAAAATAGACATACATACTTGCCAACTGCCAAAAGAATCATACATCGACGCACTTAAAGCGATCAAAGTTGACGGTTCCGCAACATCTGAACTCTTTTTATATGTAGACAGCTACATTTTAAAAGAAGACGATATACTGCGAGCGAAACTTTTCGAAGGCCTCAATTTGAAAACCCTGTCCATATGGAGGTATAATGTGGCTATCGATTCAGAGCGACACTTTCTGGAATCATTACCATCATTAAAAACACTGACACTAAACGGCTTACGGCTGAATCAAACAACAGTGTTGCCGGAGGCGTCTTCGGTTGAACTTTTGAATTTATATCATGGAGGAGCTATTGGCGCATTTGGCGGCTGCAGTGAGCTGAAGGAGCTGGACCTTTATAATTGGCAGGTGGCTGAAAGCGGCTGGTTGGCCAGCTGTAATAAACTGAATACGCTAAAGATGTCATCTATGACAAATGATAATGTACATCGAATACTTTCCGGAGCACGAACGCTAAATTCGCTTATCATAAATATGTGCCCACATTTGAATATAAATGAAGAATTATTCGCCGACACAGTTGCTCTACGACATCTCAGTATCTCTCAAGTATCTACAATGGATAGGTAAGTAAGTCGAGTAGTATGAACACAAAATATATATGGCGAAACATAATTAATGAATGTTTGAAATATAGTCCTCCTCGTCGAAACCGACGACGGCGACCCCCTTCAGTTCCTAGCATGCGCTCGAATGTGGCTGGCGAATCCGAACTTGCTCTTGAAGACCCGGTCACAGCGATCGCAGTAGAGTTGTCCGGCACTGTTGTATGTGTAGCATGTTTGAAATAAGACCTACCTGTTATCTTATCTTATGATAACCCGGGAATAACCCGAGTGGCACTTCGACCCTTGATAATATTTTGTGCCTACCCTATTTTACACACTGGGTCATATCAGTGAACAGGTTTCCTCACGATGTTTTCCTTCACCGTTAGAGCAGTCGGTAAATGTACGCAAGTCTTCGAAAAATACGAATAACTCATTGGTACATGGCGCTGCACGGTTTCGAACCCGGACCTCTCGCATGGGAGTCCGGTGTAGTAGCCACTGTGCCACCGACGACCGACCTGTTACGTTCATTATGGGTAAAGTCATTTAGTTTACAAATTTGTTAAAATGTGGATAAAATTTTTTTCAAAGGTACTAACAAAAGTGTCTAATCGAAGCTTTCCAATTACATCATGAATCAAACGAAACCAAATAATTATGTTTTAAAAAAACACGACAGGAATTTATTTTAAACCCCTGTACGAGGCATCCGAAGACCCAAAGGCTGGCACTTTTAAGTACCTAATGAAATGTAATCGTGTTATGTTTATGTGTGCAAAAATAATTTTAATTCATTCACTTAAGTACTTTGCCCAGCGGCTAAGTTTCGCCGTGCTACGCGGAAACGCGGCCAACCTTGTCAATTCTGTATGCTTTTGGGTACGTTACCAGATGTCTTAACTTACGCCAAATTTTCTACCTGTAACTTCCTTTGGTTTTTGAATTTTCTCCAGTTTTAGACTTCAGTATTACTTTTTTTTAATTTATCATTTATTCCATGTCAAAATATTACTTGAAGTCAAAATCCTTAGTCTAATAAACCGCCCCGAGTCAGCTGCCGCCCGCTGGCAGCGTCTCCACGCTGAATAGCCAGCGAGATGCGCCGCACCAGGTATGACTGGGCGCGGGAGTCACCTGAGCGCTCTCTCTCTCTCTCTTTTCAATCGCAATTTTTTTAATTTCTGTCCAGATTTTTTTATAATTTTGAATGCTCTTTTTGTTTACAGTGGAGCGCTAAAATCTATGCCTTTGCTGGAAGAGCTGGTGGTATGGGCGGATGAAGAGCAGATCACCGAGCAACTGCGCAACGAGCTGGTGGCCATGCACTCCTTAAAACGTGTATCTTTGTTGGCTGGGGATTACCATACCGAGTGTGGTAATGTATTATAAACTATTTTTTTTAAATCTCAGTTTAGAGGCTTTGGTACACGACAAGGTGACCATGTCAGCCTCGTTAGGGTCACTAAGAAAACGGAAGGGAAGCTCAAGTATTATTAGAGTCAGCCCTCACTTTTTGAGCGCCAACTTAGCAAACAACAGTAAGTGTTTCATATTATCAAATAAGGGCTGACTCAAAATAACATTGAGCCACCCATTTTACAGCCTATTGAGACCAAATTTCTTCCTCGTCAACTTTCACCAGGTCACACTCTGTTATTCATTTATTAAGCATTTAGCTATGCTAGGCGATACGCAAGAAGGCCGCTAGTGTGCAAGGTCGCAAGATTGATTTCCAAAAAAAGGCAAAAGAAACGCGTCAGTCTTCTAATATTTAATACTACCAAGAGAATTGCTGGTATTAGGTATATCCTATATTTTTACGTGAGTATTGTGCACGTGTGTAATTGGATTGTATATTAGAACGTTACCATATAAATACGCTCGAATAATCCTACATCTGTTGATGTGCCAAATAAATAAAATATTTCTGGAATTCTATGAAAATTCCACAACTTTTAAAAGAATTCCAGGAGAAAGTAAAAACCCGATTTAGCGCGTCGAAAATCAAGTTTTGCACTTATATAGCGTCCTTCTTGCGTTTCGGCCTTCTTCGTACTTTAAAAGTTCCGCAGGCACAATTTGAACCTGCGGCCTTGTTGTTCCGTGGCAGCGTTCTAACCAACTGAGCTATCCTGCAAAAAAAAATCATCAATATTTCTAATTTCTTTAATTTATAATCTTTTATTTTATTACAAATACTTGCGATCGAGCCGTTATAATACGTACCTACATATACCGACCGCTCTAACTTACTTACTTACTTACTTACTCCGCTGGCGCAGCGACCCGAAGTGGATCTTGGCCTCCGATACCAAAGAGCGCCATCGCTCTCTCTCCTGCGCAGTCTCGAGCCAGTCAGGCGCCCGGAGTTCCCGCAGATCCTTCTCCACTTCATCGCGCCAGCGGTATCTGGGACGTCCGACCGGACGTCGTCCGTTAGGGCGTCCCACATACGCTCGTTTAACTGCCCGATCCTCCCCCATCCTAGTGATGTGTCCGAGCCATCGGAGTCGAGCCGCTTTCGTCTCTCCTATAATGTTCGGCTCGTTCACCATCTCTTCTATCTCCCTATTCTTTCTCATCCTCCACCCTCCATCTTCCTTCTTGGCTGGTCCCAGAATCTTCCTCAATATCCTCCTCTCGGTCACCAAGAGTCTGTTTTCTTCCTTTAAGGTTAGTGTCCAAATCTCGCATCCATACATCAAGATCGGTCTGATGACAGTTTTGTAGATCCGGATCTTGGTATTTCTGCTCAGTAACTTGGACACCAGAGCCTTGTGACCGCTCTAACGGTGAAGGAAAACATCGTGAGGAAACCTGCACACCGGGATAACCAGCGATAATGAGGATATGAATTATTGCTATTCTAATGCTGAAACAAGAAGTATGTATGAAACTCGTTTCATTCATAACGACATGGATGAGTTTATGCCACCAAGGCGCAAAATAATGGAGTTTAATTTTCTTTAATATGGAAAAATTTCATACAACAGGGTTATTTTTTCGTGTAAAGTGGTACAAATGACCACCACATACCCCCTCCAAATATTTGCTACTAATAAAAAAGGATCTTATATGTATAAATATCGTTTCTAGGTGACGCACCGAATGTGAATATAACCAGTAGTGCGAGCAAGATGGAAGACTCAAACAACACTATCGAATACACTTGTACAGCGGATTTTAAAACCAAAAAAGAACATGACTGTTTGTATGTATTGCAATGGCACCAGTTGGACGGTGAGTTCATTTGTTAAGGCTCAAGGGAGAAACTAGCGCCACTCCCGAAAAAAAACATTTCTCCTGAATTAAAGCATAATAGGGAACTTGCATGTTTTTTTTTTGTTTTTAATCGAAAGATGCTTGAAAAAGAGAAACTTTACTGAACACAAAAGATTTTTAATATGCTTATTTAAAGAGATATAGCTTTGTAAAAACCCATAATACAATTTTCGCGCCAAAACGCATTCATTTTCTCAAGTGACGTAATTGTATTTTATGTAAACAAACGTGAGCTGTGAACAGTCTTGAACTTGTCAAAAGATTTTTCGCTTTAGAGGTTATTTTTATATTGGTTATTTACAAGAGTAATAACACTATTTACAGTATTTGTGTAATCCTAAGAACAATAACTAGGGTGTAATCGTAATGATTCGTTGTTTTAATTACAAAAGTTGCCAATTGCAAAAAATATTTTCCTTAGAAGTTTATCAAAGTTTATGCAGATTTGGATACGTGTAAGCGTTACTGCCAGTTATTTCTATATACAGTTATGTATAATTATTATAATAGGTATATAATTTATAAAAATAATAATAGTTTATAATAATAATATATATTTATTCCGATAATTCCGCCTCACTTGTAAAAATATTCCCTAAATTTAGGGTAGAGAAATCCTATGACGTCACTCAATGCTGATAGGTGTTTGAAATTACGTTCCATTTCGCGCTACTAAAAAACTAAATATCTCAATAAATACAAATATATAAATATTACTACTTACAATTTAATCTTTTTATGTACTATTCTATCGACTGCAACACATAGTTTTAAATTTTAAAATTCATGCAAGTTCCCTATTATGGGGGACTTAGCCCAATTTTTTTAATCATTAGTTTAAATTTTCTTCTAAGTCTATGTTTAGTTTTAGTATTATTAATGTAATTTATCAAAAAAGTGGCCAGTAGAATTTTTCCACAATGTATAATAATAATTATGTATAAATGTTTTATTACCCCCATATTAAAACAATAAGAAGTAGATAGCGAAAAATCTAAAAGCTTTCTCCTACCTATGAGTATAAAACCATTATTATATAAAGATATTCTTAATCCGTGGAACAATTCCACTGTCCACTTTTTTGATACATGCCTTCATTCAGGTTTTTTTTAAAAACCATTTCTGATGCAAAGCAGCAATGCTTACACATGCATTTGAAGGATAGGAGAGTCAGCTGCCTTTCCGGCACATGTGGCACTTCATCTAGGTTAGCAACGCATCGACAACCAATATAATAGTAAGGTCAAATATCTATAGATGACGCGACGGTGACCAATGCATATGGTAGCCCATATGCTGATCTGCTCCCCTTTACAATAAAAAAAACTTAGTCTCAACAGAACAGCACCCGTATCACGGGACAGTTGCGATTCCGGAATTTTTTTGCCCCCTCTATATATGCAATTTTAAATACAAATAAATGTATTAGGACAGAACTAATATATGTTTAAATAAAAAGTATTTAACTTGACTACGAATTTGCGATCGGTATTTGACAGTCCGCGATTGTTTGCTATTGGCCCATTTGTCCGGGTAATGTCATCTTATTCACTGTTTGTGTAGGTTTAGTAGATTATGATTGAATACCGGTCGAGTATCGGAAAATCATTGTGTGTGACATGAAAGGAGATGAGCCGACACGACAGACAAACAGACAGAACGACATTGTTGCTCTCTATAGTTATAAGTTGGAAAGGGTCAAGTTGAAAACCAGCGTCGGTAGAGGTGTAGGTATCTATATATCTAGCGACACTCAGCTGAACTTGGCCCTTTTAATAGATCATATCATATGTTATCACTTGTCAGAATGGAAAATTTTGTCAAGTTAGAATCTTACCCATCTTGTGATATTTCTTACACAATTTTTGTCATATGTACCTCTATATGGTCTATTAATAAAGGATTTTCTGTTTTCTATTTCTATTTCTTATTGAGCGAGATGGCAATATTGAAACTCATAACATTATAGAGAGAGAGCTATATTTAACAGAAACAATCAGTATATTCTTTGCTATCAACCTTCTTTCTTTCTTTTCAATCAGAATATACTGATTGCTCCTGTTTTTAGCTTCTGTATTTAACAGAAGCAATCAGTATATTCTTTGCGATTCTATTCGCAAAGAATATACTGATAGCTTCCGTTTTTTGCTTCTGTTAAATATAGCTCTATCTCTCTATAATGTTATGAGTTTCAATATTGCCATCTCGCTCAATAAGATGACATTATCCGGACAAATGGGCCAATAGCAAACAATCGCGGACTGTCAAATCCCGATCGCAAAGGCGTAGTCAAGTTAAATACTTTTTATTTAAACATATTTCTGTCCTAATACATTTATTTGTATTTAAAATTGCATATAATATTTAAAATTCATATTATTATAACGAAATATACATTCCGATCGGTACATAGAGATTGAAATTGAAAACGTATATTTAGCACTGTAAACACCAGAATATAGAACACAATACAGAAGTATACAAAGATTAATACATGCAGCACAAAATATCCGGTGAGGTACAGTGCCAACAAAGGGTACACCTGCTCAGCATAATGCTGAGGCAAGCCACAGCGCTGATCTTGAAGCAACAAAACTGAAGAAAGCAACAGTGTGTGCGTGTTGTGTTGTATGTTGTACTGAGTGTGTGGGAGGGTGATGGCATGATGTGTGAGATGCGGATGTTTTTAAAATTTAGATCGCGATAGAGTTTTTCACAACCGACTGTTTTAATATTTCAGCCAATGGGGAAACGTCAAAAGACACCTGGAAAGAGGGTACTAGCAACTCTCAGACGCTGCGCTTGCGTGTGACTGAGGAACAGAACGGGACCACTTTACTGTGCAGAGGAATGTTTTATGGTGGTGAAACATCAGAGACTAAGATTACTGTCAATTTTACAGAAACAGAGTAATATTTATAAAAATAATATGTTGACTAGGATACCTGTTGTACAAAATAGTAATAGTTTTGAAATGTTTGTGTTTGTTGCACAGAAATTGCACTACAGATTACCGAATGTAAAGTTGACCAGAAAATTTGCAGAATTAAATGAAAAATAAAACTTTGGGATCTCCATAACACAGATTATAAAAATAATTATAACCAGTGACGCATATGACAGTTTTTATTTTCCTGTTCAGGGTATTTTTCGAGTCGATCTTGTTCAGTAGCGACATCTAGTGTCGAGTAGAAACACTATTAATGCTCTTGTAATATAGCGACATCTGTTGTTGAGTAGTGGTAGTATTATTCTGTATACTTGGATCCATGGCACAAGAAAAAATAAAACACAATAACTTCGTATTGCAAGATATTCACGTCATGCATCATCAACGTACGTCATCAAAAGTAACACTCGGTTGATGACGTATTCATATTCATATTCATTTATTTCAGTAATGATCATACATTGTCAAAAAAAAATATGTTAGCATGTCATGATCAATATTAATAAAATTTCTTACTTAAAGTAAGTATAATGTCAAAAAGTTTAAAAAATAAAATATTAAAAAAAGTATTGCAGAATATAAATCTACAGTATTTCAAAAATTATTCGTCAAGGAACTCATTGACAGAGTAATAGGCCTTTTGGATCAACCATTTTTTTAATTTAATAACGAATCAATTGTACGTTTTAGTATCTCTGATAGGAGCTGGTATTTTGTTGTAAATTCGCGGACCAGCGACGTGCGTGGCTGCTGGGTCTTCAGTAGTCTACTGTCAATCAATTCGAGGTCCTGCTGCCTCATTTTTGTCAGTCTCTTGCCAACCCATTTCTTAGTAGGATACTGTCTTAGATTTTTTCTGATATATTTACCTATCTCAAGTATGTAGGGCGATGGTACAGTGAGGATTTGGCAATCGATGAATAGATCACGAGCCGGTGTATCCTCGGGGACACGCGCCATTCTTCGAAGTACTCGTTTCTTTATTATGAACGGACGGTCCCTATCTGCCGCCCGACCCCATAAGTCTATGCCGTAAGTTAGGAGGGAATGAAAGTAACCAAAGTAGGCCATCAATATGTTCTGTCTAGATAGAGTTGATGTGAGGCGTGACACTGCATAATAGGCAGAGTTCAGTTTGGCGCAAAGAGTGTCAATATGTGACTGCCATTGAAGACAATTGTCGAATGTGAAACCTACGAATTTCGCGTGGTCGCCACGGAAACATCACCCACACTCACAGACATCGGTGATACAGTGCGGTTTCGCAGTGAGAATTCCATGAGGTACCCTTGTGCGGTGACATGAACATCGTGCAATCCGAAGTTGTTATGCCTTTCTCCTTGTGCCATGCATAAATCATTAAATGGCAATGCAAGCGGTGAGTTAAATAGGTAGCTCAGGCAGGGGGCGGTTTTGGGGATTGAAACCACCTCCAAAAATTGCTTAAACAGGATCCAGCGTAGCGACCGTCCACAGCCATTCAGGCATGCTACACTCATCAACTCCCTTGAAGTCTACCTGACCGCTGCTGATCCTGGCTACGAGCATGAGATAGATTCTATATTGCACATAAGAATTTACTGATAATATTTAGGTATGTATGATTTTCGGTCAGTTACATATTTTACTAATTCCAGCATCATCAAAAACCTAATTCCAGCATCTCCATTCCGCCTTCGGACTACCAGGCGCGGGGAGGGGTTCCATCCTTATGTTGTTGATATCCCATCTGCTCGTACGAAGCGATTTGCTTCTTCGTTCATTATGCGAACGGCTAAGGAATGGAACAGCCTGCCGGCGTCTGTATTTCCCGAAACCTACAACCTTGGGATCTTCAAGGCCAGAGCGAATAGGCATTTACTAGACCCGCATGCTCCATCGTCGACCTCATCGTCGCTTACCATCAGGCGAGATCGAGGTCAAATGCGGGTTTAGTAGTTAATAAAAAAGAACTAAATAAATAAACTTCACCATATTGCGGAATTAAACGTGAGAAAGATGGTATGGGTATGTCTCAGGTACCTACAAAAAATCATGTTCGATATTCTTAGATGAAAATATATCTTCGCCAAAAATAAAAAATAAAGATAATCTTGGAATTATGACCTTTAACCTGCAACAGCGAAATCTAGACATAGGTATAAAAAGAAAAGCTTTGTCTAACTGATACCTCGGTAATGATATATCGGTAATCGAGGAGTTGGCCGGACATTTAATGAGATTTTCAAGATGGAGCTGGACGACAGATGGAGCCGAATAGCGGCCTCGAACTGGAAGCCGAAAGCCTGGCATACCGAGAGCGCGTTGGTCCGACATTTTTCTTGGACAAACTTAATTATTTCTAAAAAAATCTGCGTCTAAATCGGATGTTGAGTGTTTCATGAAACAGATTCAGATTAACTTATTTGTCGAGAATGTGGGTACATAATTACAAGATGGTATTTTCTAAACAAAGAGCCGATACATTCTACTCAACAAAGAGCATGCAAATATAAAAGATAAATAATATAACAGTCAGATAAATTATAAAATATAAATGTCATTTAGATCGTAATACCTACAAATAATGTCTATTATTCTTAAAAATAATTATTAAAAAGTTCATTAACCGAATAGTAACATTTATCCAGTAACCATTCAAATAGTCTTCTTTTAAAAACACTTATACCCATAAGTCGGCAAAGCCTTCCTGAAATATCACCCCTTCCTTTTAATCGGGGGTTAAAAATTGAAATCCACGCGAACGAAGCCGCGGGCACAGTTCTTAAACCCAATACAAATATTCATTATCATGTATAAGTTCTAGAAAGTTTAAAAAAATATTGAAACCAGTCGCGTGTTTAAACTCAACTTATACAAAATTAAAAGTATACAGAAGTAAAAATAATGGCAACCCCAGTGTTTTTCGCACTGGTAACACTGGCGAGTCTTTCAACGCTTTGTGTTAGTAAAGGTAGGTAAAGCCCCCACCCGATAGTAGTTAACATACAGCACCAACATACCGCCAGCGCCGGCGCGGGCGTCGACCCGCTTCTGGCGCTTACACGCGCTATCGGCGTATTCCAGGCCGCTTCTCCCCGACCCCTCCCTTCCCAGCGACGTCCTAAGCCGAGGTCCGTACCCACCTGGGTGCCCTTAGGCAGCCGCTTCTTATAGTAGTTTTTAAGTCCTCCTCCAGGCTGGAGCGCACTTAGCGCTCGCCCCAAAAACCCCGGTGAAGCTGTAAAGGTCATTAGGACCAACAGCAATTATCAGTACAGTAGTAGTAAAAAAAAGGTAGGTAAAGCTCAACCAGGATTAAAATGCAATTGTCAACTGGTGGTTTTTTAAATTAAAATCTCGAAACTATAATTCCAAGCACTGAATATGAAAATTAAATTTGAGATTTTGTTTTAAAAGGTTTTAAATTTAAAAGCAAAGAAAAAGCTTAAAAACGAGAGATAAAAATCACAACTGTTGAAATTGACCCTAAAATAACTATGGCACATGATTTTTTTTAATAATAAAAGCCCTTAGTTTTACTTTGACCACTAGTAAAGATAGTAGGTATTTAACACTTTAATGCACAAAAATAGTACATGAGGCGAGCTTAATGCCATGCGGCATTTTCTACCAATCATTTTTTTTATTTTTATTTATTTATTTCATTTTAGATACAAATTGAACGCGTGACGCGTGATTTGTTATTGACTGACAGATCGCCCCCTACGTGGCAGATCCATCTATGAAACCAAAACCGAACTCAAAAAAAAACCTCCCATTGTTTCTAAATTATCATTTCTAAAGAAATTAAAGTAATTTTATTTAAGTATATTTTTTAGAAAACAGACTCTTGGTGACCGAGAGGAGGATATTGAGGAAGATTCTGGGACCAGCCAAGAAGGAAGATGGAGGGTGGAGGATGAGAAAGAATAGGGAGATAGAAGAGATGGTGAACGAGCCGAACATTATAGGAGAGACGAAAGCGGCTCGACTCCGATGGCTCGGACACATCACTAGGATGGGGGAGGATCGGGCAGTTAAACGAGCGTATGTGGGACGCCCTAACGGACGACGTCCGGTCGGACGTCCCAGATACCGCTGGCGCGATGAAGTGGAGAAGGATCTGCGGGAGCTCCGGGCGCCTGACTGGCTCGAGACTGCGCAGGAGAGAGAGCGATGGCGCTCTTTGGTATCGGAGGCCAAGATCCACTTCGGGTCGCTGCACCAGCGCAGTAAGTAAGTAAGTATATTTTTTAATTCTCCTAAAGCTAGTAGTAGTATTTGGTTTTAGTCCTACATATTTTTGTACAATACTCTACGTTATATTTGTAACATTGACAGTAATCTTAGTGGCCAAAGTGAAATGGTTAAACACTCCTCTGCACAGTAACGTGGTCCCGTCGTGTTCTTCAGTCACACGCATGCGCAGTGTCCCGGAGTTGCTAGTACCCGCTTTCCAAGTGTCTTTTGACGGTTCCTCATTGGCTGAAATATTAAGAGTTGTAATGATACATAATTCACAAATTGACTGACTTCCTTAGTGATAAGATGTGACATCATCAAAATTTAATTAATCTTCACATTTATATTATAATTGAGCGTCGTCGGTGGCACAGTGGCTAGGACACCGGACTCCCATGCGGTAGGCCCGGGTTTGAAACCATGCAGTGCCATGTAGCAATGAGTTTTTAGTATTTTTCAAAGCGTCACAAGCGTCGCACTAATGGTAAACTTCTAATTATATTCTCACATTTATACTAGAGGGTGCCATGTTAGGTTCTATGAGATATTAAACTTAACACGATTTGTATTCATTTTTAACTATGAAAACGGGGCTTAATCGCGTCGGTGTTTAATTTTTGATACAAGGTTTTTTCTCTTCTCTTCTAAGTCGTATTCCTTATTGCTGAGGGTCGTGATCATTCTAAGGAATTAATCGAACGACTCTCATGGCAGATTTAATGGGGTGGTTAGCCTTTGCCTTTTTATATTTTTGTCATATAAAATTTCAGGTATCTTATCATATCTTATGGGCCGGGAATAACCCCAGCGACACTTCGACCCTTGATGATCTTTTGTGCCTTCCGCATTTTACACACTGGTCATCTCAGTGTGCAGGTTTCCTCACGATGTTTTCCTGCACCGTTAGAGCAGTCGGTAAATACGTAAGTCTTCGAAAAATACGAAAAATTCATTGGTATATGGCACTGCACGGTTTCGAACCCGGACCTCCCGCATGGGAGTCCGGTGTCCTAGCACTGTGTCACCGACGCTCTAAATTTCAGGTACAGACACAGAGTCACCTCCAACCGGTGCCAAATCATTTGTAACACCTTTCTGTAAAATTTTTGAGATTTCACACGTCAACGAAGTTATTAAATTAGACACAAACTCACCCTTCAACTGGTGCCACTGCAATACATGCACGCACTCCGGGTTCTTAAACGTCGCTGTACATGTATACTCTATAGTGTTGTCATCTTCCGTCGTGTTTGCTGTTCTGTTTGTGGATGTTATTGTCAACTTTGATCCAGCTAGAAAAGATTTTTATCTTTTTAAAATTGAACTCTTTACCCTCTTTACATCATCATCAACAGCCTATTAATGTGCCTACTGTAGGGGAACAGGCTTCCCCTTGCACACCCTTGCGGGACATGATCCACCGAGCGGTCCCAGTGCTGTGCGGTGGATTTCACACGCCTTCGGAAACTTTTAATTTCCTCAGACATGCAGGTTTCCTTCACCGTTAGAGCAGTCGGTAAATGTACGTAAGTCTTCGAAAATATCGGAAAAACTCATTGGTACATGGCATTGCATGGTTTCGAACCCGGGCTGGGAGGAGTCCAGCGTTCTAGCCACTGGGCCACTGACGATCCCATTTAGTGTGTAAATATTTCTGTTTTAGCAAACAAGGAGACAGTTCATACAGTAAACTATACTCGAATACAATACAAAAAAATATAAAATAATATTATACCACAAAAAATTTACAATTGTTTTTAAGTTTACTGTTGGACCCCGCACTAGGGCCCCGTATCGCGGCAATTCTTAAAAACATTACCAATATGTATTAATTAACTAATTAGGACTCAATTGCAGTTTACAGTTTACCTGTATACCTACTTCAGACAACAATAAGAAGAATCGGTATAGTTGTGATTGAGTTAGTAAGCATGTGTATAGTATATGTGTCTGTGAGGTGTGTTAAGGTGGTTGTGTAGGTGTGTTGAAGTATGTGCATGCGGTGTGTGTGTGTGTGTGTGTGTGTGTGTGTGTGTGTGTGTGTGTGTGTGTGTGTGTGTGTGTGTGTGTGTGTGTGTGTGTGTGTGTGTGAAAATATCGTAAAGCTTGTTTTATTTTCTTAATTTAAATATCCGCTCTTTCATTTCGTAACCACTTGCTCAATTAATTTTTAATTATCTTTGTAAGAGTTTTTCGATTTCATAATTGGCATGTTATAGATTTGTTAATTGTTTCATTTATATATTTAATGTGATATGCTGTGAAACTGACAAATAAATAAATATATATATATAAATAAATATCTATGCATATCAAATAATTACCACAACTAATATTCTTCGTCATAGCCCACAGTATTAGACTTTTTAACGAGCGCAAATTCACCAATTCATTGCGAACTGGGTCGATGTTTTGATCAGGAATCGGCGATATCACCAGCTGCTCCAGCAGAGTAAGGGATTTCAGCGCTCCACTGCAGGCGAAAATAACATTATAAATTACAATTTTCAACACACTTGCTCGTAAAGTGGCTCTTATTGGTCCGCTTTTAGGTTTAAATGATTTTTGTCTTTTTTAAGGCAAAGGGAACTGAGCCCATACAGCCATGTCTGATGTAAACAACTCTTTCAAGTCTTCATTAAAATGCTGGTGTGATACATTTCAATGCTATCTGGGAGAATCTTCCACGCTTCTGCACCATCCGAACCAAAGAAGAAGGCGTCCCGACGCAGTACGACTCTTCAAAATCCAGTCAAGTACAGATCGGGCTGCAGCGTCTTATTTGACTTTACTTCACTGTCCCACACATTATTCACATCTTGTCGAAGTTCTTCGAGCAAGAAACACCATTCTTACAAGAAAAGCACAACTGTAAAACAATTTGCAAGACCTAACGAAACAAAGCTGACGTGGATGCCACAAAAGCGCGGGAGAAATTCTTTTAAATTTCAATGCAGCCTATAAAAACACACGTGCTTATTTTAAAAAAAAACCAAAATCATAAAAACTCAATGCTGAGATTTAAAAAAAATGTAAAATAATAAGCACGCGTGCTTTATGAATCCATAAGCGGTGCAATATGAGCCACTTTACGTGCACATTTGCACTTGAAAAACGTCGTATGAAACGCGTGAAAATTGGTCATTATTACAATCTCGCCTTCGGCTCGGGATGAAATCCAGCCCCGAGTATAATGACCAACTTAGTTCACTTGTATCATAATGTACTTTACGCGTATGAAAGCCTTTTTTGTAACTTAAATGTTCTGGAAACTGTTACATTTCAAAAGATCACTTGTTTAGTAAAGTATGTTTTTAATCCAAGGATCCGAGGATACGTTTGACACATACATATGTAGGTTCGGCTATTTGTTTGTGGCGTCTCATAACTCAATAACCGATGATCCTATTTGGAAGAGGATATTTATTTAACAGAAAGTGTTCTCGAGTTTATGGGGAAGGCAATGGCAAACCACCCCATTAAATCTGCCACGAGAGTCGTTCTATGTGATTATTTCCTTAGAATGATCACGACCCCCAGCAATGAGGAACACGACTTAGAAGAGAAAGTTCTCGAGTGTATTCATAACAACAAAGTCTGATAAAGATAGGATCAGGAAGGCGATTCTCGCAGCGTTCGACATACAAAAGTCGAGCGCTACGAACGTCTTGTCACGCTCACATGTAATGTGAGCGAATGAGATAGGACTAATGTCGAATTCGACATTCCACTACGAGAATCGCCATCCAGGGGTTTCCAAGATTTTAGAGTATATTTGATGTCAGATGGGATCTCTGGAACGGTAACAGTTAGGTGGTTCGAGTTTAAGCTCAAATGTTTATGTCCATGGAACTTCTTTCTTGAGGACTTGTTGGTGAAATGTGGAAACTAAGTGGATCTCCGCCATGGTAAGTCGAGGCTTGCATGGTAATTCGTGCTTGAAATGAAATGAAATGAAATTTATTTGCCAGAACATAGTGAAAATTACAGGTGATTTAAAAGCATAGGAATCATATGTTCCACCGACAACGGTGTGCAAATCTTTTCTGCTATTTGTAAGTGTCGTTGAGATACTCTTTTATGGAGTAATAACATTTGTCTAGAAGCCAATTGGAAATATTAGTTTTAAATTGGCTAGCACTACCATTTTTAAGGCGACTAGGCAGATTATTATGCTACAGTCTGTCCTCTAGGTGCCGGCTAGCAGGGTTCTAGGACAGTGTGCAGATGAAGTAATAGAAGAACTTGGTAATAGATATTATATTTTTAAGTAACAGAACAACACAGAAAATAGTAAATGTAGAAAATAGGTAGTAGTAGGAGACAAAAATAAAACGGAGAAACGTCCGTTCAAGACAAAATACAGAGAGATAGTGCAAAATACAAAGAAAACAATGAAATTAATGGAATAATGTAATTTAGAAATGGAATGGGAATATGATTTGAATTTTGAAAATATAGGTGAAGAAATGAAGAAGCCAACACGAAATGAGGTGAGATATACGCTAACGATGAGGTCGAAATTGATGGTAAGGAGGTTGATATGGACGATGAAGCCGACATCGTTACAATTATACACTAAAATTGCCATACAGAAGGAATTATTTGTATACAAGTCTACTCTGGAACTTGGCAAATAGAGACGGTTCTTGTATCTTGTAGACCTCGGGAAGACATCAGCGTGTGTTTTGAAATATTGCGGATATTGTCGAACGAAAATACACATCTGCTTAATGTACATACATGGTACGGGCAAAATTTGTGAAGATTTAAAAAGAGGTCTACAGGAGTCCATGTAATGAGCTCTGCACAAAGCACGCACACACTTATATATTTAAATATGTATTTAACAATTCCCCTTTACAACAGCTATTAGTGTTTAAGTATTATTATTTTTAATTATTAGATAGGTAATTATTGGATAAGTTTTATACTGACTGTGGTGCCTCTGGTGCATTGTGCTGACGAGCCAGATATTAGTTTGTATACCTACACTATAAATTTTAAGTACTGTATACTGACATGTTTAAGTGTGCTGTAAGTACCAAAAAAGCAAAAAAAAAACTTTTGGACAATGATTGTCTTAGGTACTTACCTATGCATTGAAAAATAATCGACATTCATGCTAAGAATTCTTAGAGCCACGGTATCCGTGAAAATATCTTCAGTTATATTCCAATTTTTGTTATTTATTTGTACTATACCGAGCGAAGTCACCGACCGCGCTCCGGAAAGCACTGGACCAATATCTTCACCCGACTCTAATATAGTCAGCGTCTGCAATTTCGTACAGTTCGCCAACCAGCCGCTTGCAGACACCTTCCATCTAAAGAGTGTCAGCTGCTTCAGCTCACTGCAGCCGCCAAACACTCCAGTATTTCCACCATTAAGTAAATCCACCCTTTGAATGCTAGACGCTACCGGCAGCAGTGTTGCCAGATTCAGCTCCATGCGGTTTAGTACCAGGTAATGAATAGAGGGTAATGTCACAAGGAAGTTTTGTTCTGTGAGATTAGATAACAATCGTTCATTCGCAGTTATATCCAGGTATTTAATTTTGAAGCCTTCGAAATGTTTTGCTTGCGGCAACTTGTTTTTAATATTTAAATGGAGTCTAGTAATTGTGGTGGTGTTGATTTTGATAGTTTCGAGTTCTTCCATGTACGATTCTTTTGGCAGCTGGCACCATATATCCAATTTCTCAACCTGTACCATTCGATCCTTCAGCATCGGGGTTTGGTTTTGTAACGATGAACCTGGAGGACTGCAGGTTATTTGAAGGCTGTTTCCCATTGACAAGTCCACTTTTCCTACAAGAAATCATGGATTGTAAAATTCTGTTTGAAACACATTTTGAAGTCATTGGAAGAGAATAGAATGATTTGGAGCTCGAATGGCGATTCAAAAACATCCATTCTGTCTTAGGTACGTTCTGTTATAGAAATCGGACTACTACCGCCCTCTCCTTTAGAACAATGACGTGAGCATCGACAGCGAGCCACAAAGCTGACCCGTAAGTCACTTACTTTCATACATATGACATTTCAGTACCCGACTAATGTATGGGAAAATGCTCAAATCGCATGCGCGAACTGGCAGACGCGGTTTCCTTAAAAACATATCTAGCGAGCAATCTACATTGGGGTGAATTTCAAAATCTTTGGTTCTGGTCATAGAAATTGAACTCTTTTAAGGTTTGTAGCACATTCCTGGTCTGGATTCGAACAAATCCAGATGCATTACCGACTAAGCTAAGTATTAGCCCACTATCTAGACAGAATGTAATTTAAAAAACTACCATGACTAGTACCTACCGAAAATAAAATAAAAATTAGAAATGATAAAAGGTTCTCAAACAAATTATTCATGTGATCGTAGGAAGTTATAATATGGAGATCGATATTTTTTTTAAATTTTTAATAACCGCAAAAAAAATTTTTAGTTGCCCTGAATCGCCCTGTAAGAGATATATATTACTGCCTATATCTAAAACTTTAAGGAAATATATTAAATACCTTACCTAATCCAGAGCTGGCTGCGTCACGAACTTCATATTTATAAAGTGAACTATTTCCATCTTTAATGGAAATAACAAATATAGTTTTCAAATCAAAACCTTCGAATAGCTGATCATTGAGCTCGGTTTCAGGCAGTAGATTCAAGTACAACGTCAATTTTCTGATCCTACCCACGGTGGCGTTGAGTCTCTCCAACGCGGCTGCGTAAGAGTCCCTCGGTGGCTTGCAGGAAGCTATACTCAGGAAACCGACGTAGTTTTGCGGCACGCAGCTTAACGGTGGTACGGTATCCAGGGTATTGTCATTGCAATTTATGTCTATTTCAAATCTTGAGCATGTTGCCACTGCTACATAAATTAGTATTGTATTTGTAGAGATCCCATCTAACATCAAAGATACCCCATATATTAGAAACCAATGGTCCAATTATTATTAGACATGACTTAGATAGAACACACACTGAAAGTATTACGTATGTACTCAAAAACTTACAGTTGTTTCCGAAAAACTGCGATAATCATAATTTTAATACCAGAAACAAAACCAAACTTGCAGTCCCACGCTTTAGACTTAGTAAAGTAAACACGTCATTTATGGGTCACTGTGTACGATTTTATAATAAGATACCTGATACTGTAATAAATATGACAGAGAAAACATTTAAGACCCATATAAGATTATTTAAAAAGGGTTATTATAAAATAAATGACTTGTTAAATGATAAAGAGGCTTGGTCATAAATTCAGCTCCAGCTCTGCACAGTGTGTATTCATAATTATTGTATGAAATATTTATTTCAAAAGTTATGCTGCTGAAAGTTTCGTGCGCCGCTTCTTTCCTTTCAGCTACAGCAGCTTACAAAGCGGTGGTAGAGTAAAAAAAAAGACGTTGTTAAAATGTACTATAAGGTACTTACTTACAATAAAAACATTTTGATTTTATTTGACTAGTATCAAATTTCTCTTTTAGGTGGACCATTTTTTTCTAAGATATGGGGTATCCTTGATCTCAGATGGGATCTCTTACGGTAATAATTAAGTGGTTCGAATTTGAGCCTAAATATTTTATAATCAAGGTGGTATTTCCACATCTGGAATCTTGAGGACCTGATAATAAATGACCAGTCAAAGGGGATCTCTATAAAATGGTATGTTGGAGGTTTCTTATATTTTTAATTTAGAGATTTTATTACCAGCGACTCCTGCGCACAGACAGGCCAACGCCAACAAGGCAGTCGACACGAGCTGCCGCACCATGTTGACTGGAACGCGCTACTTTTGACACTAGTTACGATAAATATTATTATGTATGTGAAACTATTTAATATAAGGTTTGCTGCGAAAACCAATTAACTGTACATTGCGTTAACTTGAGTTTTATATTATGTTCAGAACTGTTTTAACCTAAGAATTTTTTACCCCTTACCACGTAGTTAAATACTTTCACCACTGTATAATTTAATTTAATTTATTTATGAGGTAAACACAACAGATTACAACCAGAGAAATTACATAAAAATCAATATAAAGTTATGAGCTAGGTCGTAACCCTTAACGTGTAAACACAGCATGGTTAGGAAGTAGAAAATTGGTTGTTGTACAACATTGAGTTGGGAAAGCCAAAAATTTTTTTTTTTCTTTTACACTTTAATGTACAGGTGAGCTTAATGCCTTGCGGCATTCTCTGCCAGCTAACCTTTGGGCATGCATATTACAGTGGCAATAAAAAAAACAAATAAAGTTACTTAATAATATGTGAAATTTATATATTAAAATAACACTATATTAAAATACCAATATACTTATATAGTACACTAATATATAATACTAATACAAATATACAATATAACTTATTTATATACATAAATACAATATAATTAAATACATACGAAAAAATAATAAAATATTATGCACAAATATATTGATATGTAACATATAAAGTTTTAGGGATTATGAGGAACTCAAAAGGTGGCTACGAACTTGATTTTTAGACACAATACTAGTGAATGTAATGATAAAAAAATACCTATTGAAAATAAAACCCGTAGTAACCCTTAACGTGTAAACACAGCATGGTTAGGAAGTAAAAAATTGATTGTTGTACAAAATTGAGTTGGGAAAAAATACTATTGAATGTAATGAATGACTAAAAAACTTATACCTATTTGAAAAATAAAAATAATAAAGTAAAGACTATAAAGTAGGTGCGTGGATAGCTCACTTGAGGACATCCTCAACCCGTCTTTTGAAAACTAATGGCCCAGGGTCGAATAAGTTTAACGATGGCTTATTGTTACTGTTCGAAGAGATTTCGTTAAATAATCTACACATTCGTATATATTGCTCCTATCAAATAATCGTTTCTACGGATAGAAAACATTTGTCTGAGTCGAACTGTATATTTAACTCCTTTTCATATAAATGTCTAGTTAATTTGTTTTCGCATTAAACCTTCTAAGCTGATTAGAAAAACGAAGTTATCTCTTAGGTCATTGCCGAAAGTTTGACAAATTTGTATCACGTGGACACAAACATAGATTACATAATTACGAGTAAGTAAAGGTCATATTATTTTTAACTCTGGCAGAATATTATATCAAACATATATGCCTTGTCAATTCCAATTCATGTTTTTAAGGCAATGGGAACTGAGCCCATACAGCCATGAAGCAAACAACACAACACACACACGTGACACATTTCAATGCTATCTGGGAGAATCTTCCACGCTTCTGCACCATCCGAACCAAAGAAGAAGGCGTCCCGGACGCAGTATGGCTCTTCAAAATCCAGCCAAGTACGGATCAGGCTGCAGCGTCTTATTTGACTTTACTTCACTATCCCACATTCACATCTTGTCGAAGTTCTTCGAGCATGAAACACCATTTTTACTCGAAAAGCACTACTGTAAAACAATTTGCAAGACAAGACGAAACAAAGCTGACGTTGATGCCAGAAAAGCGCGGGAGAAACTCTTGTTTATACCTTTCCTTCACAAAAAGTAGTTGCCATCCATAGAGAAGAGTCAAAGAAGCATAGAAGTAAGCTACTTAGTATAAACAAATTAAATACGGCAACGCTCTTTACTCATACAGCAAAATTGTTGTTGCCAGAACGAGAGAGTTATACTTTTGACAGGATGGTAAATACACACACACATGTCACGTACACTTTTTTCTTCCACGCTTCTGCATTATCCAAACCAAAGAAGAGGTTCGGATAATGCAGAAGCGTAGAAGATTCTCCCAGATAGCATTGAAATGTGTCACACCAGCATTTTAATGAAGACTTAAAAGAGTTGTTTACATCATACATGGCTGTATTGGGTTGAAATTGAAATCGTTTATTTAGCGCTGTAAACACCAGAATACAGAATATAGAAGTATACAAAGTTTAATACATGCAGCACAGAACATCTGGGTTCAGTTCCCTTTGCCTTAAAAAAGACAAACAACAAAGATAAACAAATCAAAAATATAATTTAAATAATTCATCAGAAACTAACTTAACACCAGAGCACGCCTATACAGGCGTAACAAAAACAATGCAGTTCCTAAAGGAGGGTGTTCAGTATCCATAATGTAACAAATTGCACTATGGGGCCAACTATGTAATCGCGAATCTACTATAACTGCACTAATCCCACATCTTCTACATGCACTTGGCAATAAAAATAACCATAATACAATTATTAATATTCCAGCCAATGAGGAGCCGTACCGCGACACCTGGAGAGCGGCCGCTAACAATTTCGTGACACTGCGCATGCGTGAACTGACTGATTACAGATATGGAGTTGTAGTACATTATAAAATATGTTCATAATTTTTATTTAAATATGTCTTCATTTTAAAAAAAAGTTTTGACACTTCGTTTTATTGTTCCTGTAAAATATCGGAGATTATCTATGAATCTGAATTATTTCAAAGTTCAAAGGGGACGAAACGTGAATTTTCACGCATTTAACGCCACTAAAACGCAGGCGTGTCTATTCACCGCTAAACGGAGACCCTTCCACCTGACTCCGACTTTCCGGGATGTATCCGTACCGATTACCGACCACCTTAGCCTTTTGGGGTTGGATCCGACTTCCAATCTTAACTTTGGGCGCTCCATTGAGTCAAAAGCTAAGACCGCAGCCAAAAAATTGGGCATCCTGAGTAAGGTTAGGCGGTACTTCACGCCGGGACAGCTCTTAAACCTTTACCAAGCCCAAGTCCGGTCGTGCATGGAGTACTGCTGTGGGACGGCTCAGCTAAGTACCAACTGGCTGCTCTTGACTCAGTGGAGAAACGCGCTAAGCGCCTTATAGGTGACGAATCGCTGGTGGAAGCTAGACTGCAAAGTCTGAAACATCGGCGCAAGGTTGCCCGTCTATCGGTATTTTATAGGATACATTTCGGAGAGTGCGCATCGGAATTGCACGACCTAATTCTAGCATCTCCATTCCGCCTTCGAACTACCAGGCGCGGGGAGGGGTTCCATCCTTATGTTCTTGATATCCCATCTGCTCGTACGAAGCGATTTGCTTCTTCGTTCATTATGCGAACGGCTAAGGAATGGAACAGCCTGCCGGCGTCTGTATTTCCTGAAACCTACAACCTTGGGATCTTCAAGGCCAGAGTGAATAGGCATTTACTGGACCCGCATGCTCCATCGTCGACCTCATCGTGGCTTACCATCAGGCGAGATCGAGGTTAAATGCGGGTTTATAAGTAAATAAAATAAAAAAATTGTCCCTAAGTCAAAAACTATGGCAGATATGATAAAATAAAATAAAATTTATAAACCCCACTTCCAGTTCCTGGCCACCCATTTCGGACCAAAGTTTCCAAAATTATTTAATCTGGAATAGATATATTATATTAAATACGTGTAGGTAATAGTGTGTAAAAGTGTGTATGTAAAAATATGTATATGTCAGATCTGAGGGTAAGGGCATAGATGGCCCGCTATCATTCTCCGGGTTGTCCTCACACTGTTGTTCTATTTTTGCTTTTAAAAAACAGCGAAATATAATTTAATAGAGTTATTTAACCGCAAATTAGTTACTGCCTAGTTACTAGCCACGGATCAACCGTCTCAATAGCAACCACTAGTCACCGGTTAGACATTCAATGGTAACCGGCCATACGAGAGTCCCCTGATAGCAACCAGTTACGGTTAATTATTGGGAAATGCAATATTCTCGAATAAAATCCAACAAGGTCAAAACCTTTTAACTCATGGACCGCAAAAATAAGAAAGACCCTTTTTGCACAGTGAGCACCTTCTGATCGAGGCCCTTTCTTATACAAAAGAGCCGAAAAACTCCTCTCCATCCTAAACAGTTCAAGGTATTCTTGCAAAGAAAAGGTTAAAAATTTGCTATTGGCACTCGATTACTTTAAGACTGAAAAAATATTGTTACCAATTAGTCGAGTCTTATGGACGCACACTGACCCTTAAACCTACCAACATACACCCCCTCACATACACACATCACACCATTTCACGCTCACCCCCCTCACACACACCCTCTCAAGCATACACACCTCACACGCCAAATGTTTTCATAATTTATATTTATCGGAGACTGGCCCCCACAACACAGGGTATCGTAGTGTGGGAGCCAGGGAAATCTGTCAAAATGTTAAAGATACTGTCTGCATCAATAATTTTTTATTTTATTTTAAAATATCAAATCCGACTACCTCGTCGACGAGTCGCAAGTGAATGATGTCACCTTGGGTCGGGCGCCCACTTTTATAGAGACCAGGCAGTGGGGGGCCGCATGACGTGGTATCGGCTGTTGCTGCGTGTTTGCTTCGTCGCAAGCGCAGGTGGGCATTGCACGTGCACTATGATGTCACTTGTTGTTTGCCCTGACATATATATTATATTATACATATTTTAATATTATGTATGTATGTCTGTGTATATGTAGATATTTTATGTATAAATATATTTATTTGTATGTACACTAATTTTGTGCAATATATTATTGTCTTCTGTCGCACATCGCTGTTGTCTGGAGAGATCGCTTTTAGCGATAAGAGCGCCTAGATTGTATTAATCGTTTTGTACGCACTGTTCACACTAATTTTGCGCAATGAAGTGTATTCATTCATTCATTCATTCATAGATGTGGGCAAGTAGTCCTATGCTAAATTTACAAACGGACTGACGGACACCGAAGGTACGGCAACTCTAAAAATATACTTAAATAAAATTGCTTTCATATTTAGATGATAATTTAGAAAAAAATAGGTATTATCAAAATTTTCCTATGTTTAATATTTTAAAAAATTACCTACTCAAATACGTTTGTGTCCAGTTGATACACATTTTATAGGCTTTTGACAATGACCTAAGTGATAACTCTTTTCTTATCCGTATACATTATAAACTTTCGCAAATTTATCGTATCTAGTTTCAAAGGTAGCGTGTTCCAGACAACATGGTGAAGCAGCTCGTGTCGATTGCCTTGTTGGCTTTGGCGTGTTTGTGCGCAGGCGTTGCTGGTAATAAAACATAATTCATTTATTCATGTATAATCATGAGTTACATACAGATGTTTTTTATTATGTACAATTATTTAGTTCTAACATGATTAACCTGGTCTATGTAGCAAGTTTGTAAGGCTCAATTTACATTGCCGCGGAATGGAATGGAAGCGAATTTTCGCAACGTAATTGTACATAGCATAATGAACTTTATGTCAATTGTGTAACATACAAACTAAATACGGGTCAAAAAAGAGGTCGCGCGTCTTCGGGGAATCCTCGCGCATTCTCGAGAATTCCCCTAGCGGTAAAGCGTATTTAGTTTGTATGTTACACAATTGACATAAAGTTCATTATGCTATGTACAATTACGTTGCGAAAATTCGCTTCCATTCCATTTCGCGGCAATGTAAATTGAGCCTTAGAGTAGTTCTTTTCGTATAATAATTTATAAATGTTAATCTTCAAAATATTCTCGAACTGAATAGTAACTTCTGGTGGTTAATAAGCCCCTAAGATACTTTTTAAATTGGTTTTCAGTTTGGACTTTTTTCAAATTTTCAGGGAGGTGATTGTAGACTTTTACTGCCATGAAATAAGTGCTGATCTTGTTATCGGGTGATATAATATGTTCTTATTACGCGTATTAACATGGTGGAGACTGTGTTGAAAAAAGTACTATATTTAGTGACAAAGCAGCAGATTTCAAAAAAAATATATGCATGGCATTGTCAGAATTTTGAAGTTTTTAAAGTATGGTTGGCAATATTGGTTGTTAATTGGTCTATATTAGCTATAATTCGTATACATCTCTTTTGTCTTTTATTTATAACTCTAAATATTTTATTTATTTACAACTTAAAATTATTTATACACAAACAATTACAGAAGCAAGAGCAATAGAAAGAAATGTAGAAATAATTAATTTAATAATGTACCTACACAAATAATAATTAAATGTAACTTATAAAATGTCTTAGATTAGGCCCGTGTGGTAGGGTACCGAGGATGCTGGCGGCGTTGCGCCGCTGGAGCGCTATGCTGATCCTTTGGGCGAGATAGCCGCCAGCCCTTGGGTCCCTCGTCGCATCAAACAAACGCTTGGACAGCTCTCGGAACAGTGACCAAGCTCCAACTCTAAATTAAAAATATTAGTTACCCCTCACCCCCGACTAACCATTGTCAAAGAAAGCTAACTCTTTGCCATTGTCAAGATCCCCCTGCTTTTTTCTGGTTATCATCAGGTCCTCAAGGTTCCATACTCGTATCATGTGGGAATAGCACCTTGATTATAATAAACATTTAGGCTCAAACTCGAACCTCTTAATTATTACCGTAA
This sequence comes from Hofmannophila pseudospretella, assembly GCA_947369225.1. Taxonomy (NCBI): domain Eukaryota; kingdom Metazoa; phylum Arthropoda; class Insecta; order Lepidoptera; family Oecophoridae; genus Hofmannophila; species Hofmannophila pseudospretella. The sequence continues at coordinate 1,375,888 of OX376338.1, read as the reverse complement.
GAGACCCCATCTGAAAATGAAATGTTGCCACAGATAAATCAGAAATCATTTTTTTTAAATTGTAAAGTTACCTAAAAGTATAATTTTACATCACTTTTTTACTCTACCACCATTTCGGAAGGTGCTATAGCTGAAAGAAAAGAAACGGCGCAAGAAACTTTCATCAGCACATCTTTTAAAATAATTATACTTAACTTACAGTAAATATGTAAAAATATATTATATTATGTGCAGAGCCATAGTCATTTCTTTTATAATAACCCTTTTTACATAAGGTCTGTCTTATATGGGTCTTTCTCTGTCATATTTGTTACAGTATCAGGTATATTTTATTTTATTTTATTTATTTATTAGGTAAACACAACAGATTACAACCATAGAAATTACAGAAAAATCAATATAAAGTTATGAGCTAGGTCGTAACCCTTAACGTGTAAACACAGCATGGTTAGGAAGTAGAAAATTAATTGTTGTACAAAATTGAGATGGGAAAAAATACTATTGAATGTAATGAATAACTAAAAAACTTATACCTATTTAAAAAATAAAAATAATAAAGTAAAGACTATAAAGTAGGTGCGTGGATAGCTCACTTGAGGACATCCTCAACCCGTCTTTTAAAAACTAATGGCCTAGGATCGAATAAGTCTATCGATGGCTTATTGTTGCTGTTCGAAGAGATTTCGTTAAACAATCTACACATTCGCACAATAGGGTTATAGAATGATGTGTTGTTCTTAAAAACATTTAATACGTTTATATTGTTATACAAACGCACTTAGTGACCCATAAATAATGCTTAAAAACTCTATTTGTACACTCTCCCACAAGACCAGATAATGCATTATAAAATCGAACACTTGTATTAATGAAACTTTTAGTTTTTTAATAGGAGCAAGCTTATTTATATTTCTGATATAATAAGCGTAAGGTCCTTATGTTTCTCTATGAGGCTGACATGGTCCTATAACAGGCTGACGCCTCAACAAATATAAAATATATTGTTAAATTAGGTATAAATAATCTATACTTACTAATTTATACAGCGGAGACGACATGTTCAAGATCAGGAGTAGAAATAAATTGCAATGACGATACGCTGGATACCGCACAACCGTTGAACTGTGTACCGCTCTACGACAGAGGTACCCTGAGTATTACTTCCTGCAAGCCCCCGAGCGACTCATACGCAGCCGCGTTGGGGAAACTCAACGTCACCGTGGATAGCATCAAAGAATTGACGTTGAACTGGAATCTACTGCCTGAAACCGAGCTGAAGGATCAGCTATTCGAAGGTTTTGATTTGGAAACAAGATTCGTTATTTCTATTAAAGGTGGAAATAATTCAAATTCACTTTTTGAATATGAAGTTCTTGATGCAGCCAGCACTGGATTAGGTAAGGTATTAAATATATTGAATTGAAGTAGTAAATACAGGCTGTGTGACACAATATTTTTCACAGGGCGATTCATAATGTATGGTATAGAACATTAGAAATTTTCAAAATATTATCGACTCCCCATTTAACTACACTTGCACAACATCACCTTATCGATTTGTAAGAGAAGCTAAGTTTTATTCATTTAAAAATCTGCCTGTATGTTTCGCTGGAGAGACCAATATGAGGAATTGGCTAAAGTGAAGGGGCTATGGTACAATACACTTAATTACATGCCAGCCTGGGCTCCATGGTTTGACTGTGTCAGCTTCGGTAGGGAGCTACTTGGCTTGGCTTTTAGATACACATTGGTAACATACTTTTGGGTCACATTCCGTTAAATAAGTTTTTGTATTTGGTGGGAAGAGCTGCATCACCGTTTGGCACAAATTGCAACAAAATGGAAGACCTCACTCACCTCCTAATGGAGTGTGATCTGTTGAAGATTGAGAGGAAGAAATTTGGCCTCAATAGGCTACAAAATGGGAGGCTCAATGTTATTTTGAGTCAGCCCTTATCTGATAATATGAAACACTTACTGTTGTTTGCTAAGTTGGCTCTCAAAGTGAGGGCAGACTCTAATAATACTTGAGCTTCCCTTCCCTTTTCTTAGTGACCCTAACGACGCTGACATGGTCACCTTGTCGTGTACCAAAGCCTCTAAACTGAGGTTAAAAAAATATTTGATTGATTTTAAACTAAGTCATTGTAGGTTTTGTTACATTCTAGTGGACTAATTCCTTGTTTAGTCTGACGTATTTGCATCTGGATGTATTTGACGGAATCACGGAAGGTGCTTTTACCCAAAGCTTGACAGAATTCAATTTCAAGAATGAAACCTAAATAAAATATATTTTTTAGTGTTTAAGTACCTTAAAGTAAATTGCGAACTCATTTTTTACTCTACAACCGCTTTGATCATGATCAGCATCAGACATAATTATATGAAGACATCAGCATACAGAATAGATATAATTGAATCTTCATCCACAATCCAAATTATTCTTCTAGATCTTCCAACTACTTATGTGTTTCATTAACTATTATTCCTTGACTAGTTTTTAGGAAAAAGATTATCATTATCATCAGCCTATTAATGTCCCTAATGTTCTGGCACAGTGCTCCGCTTGCATAAGGGGGTACGGGCCATGATCCACCGAGAGCGGGCGCATTGGTGGATTTCATACATTTTCCGAAACTTTTCATTTCCTCAGACATGCAGGTTTTCTCGCGATGTTTTCCTTCACCGTTAGAGCAGTCGGTAAATGTACGTAAGTTATCAAACAAATCCGAAAAAAATATTGGTACATGACATGGGCGTCCTATCCACTAGGCCACCGACGCTCTTCAAAAGTTATACATATACTAATATAATCAGAGGATAATATCCATCCGTGGTTTGTTGTAGGAAAAGTGGACTTGTCCATTGGGAAGGAGCTCATTATAACCTGCAATGATGCGGATACATTATTGAACCAAACCCCAGTGCTGAAGGAACGAATGGTGCAGGTTGAGACATTGGGAATACGTTGCCAGCTTCCAAAAGAATCATACATGGAAGAACTCAAAACTATCAAAATCAACGCCACTACAGTATCTAAACTCCACTTATTTTTTAAAGACAAGTTGCCGCAAGCAAAATATTTCGAAGGCCTCCATGTGAAATACCTTGATATAATTACGACTGGAAATTTGTCACCTAATCCCTCAGAACAACACTTTCTGGAGACTTTGCCATCGCTACATTTCCTGGTGCTAGACGGCATACATTTTAATCTGACGACACTGCTGCCAGTAGCCTCTAGGATTGAAAGCGTGGATTTATCACATGGTGGAACTACTGGAGCGTTTGGCGGTTGCAGTGAGCTGAAGGAGCTGGTACTGCACACCTGGGAGGTGCCTGAAAGCGGCTGGTTAGCGAACTGCTCGAAATTGCAAAAGTTGAAACTGTCAGATAATTCGGATGAGAATATTCGTCGAGTGCTTTCCGGAGCTCGGACGCTGACTTCGCTGTCTGTGTACTTCAGCGGTAATAATCTGAATATAACGGAAGACATTTTCTCTGATACCGTGGCTCTAAGAAATCTAACCCTGAATGTCAATAATTTGTTCACAATACATAGGTAAGACAAATAATATGAATACGAAAGGAATATGGCCTTATAATGGTAAATAAAAAAATATAAGAAATCCCCGACTTACAATACGGAGATCCCCTTAATTTTTACTTTTACCGTCAGATCCTCAAGGTTTCAGATGTGGATAGAGTTCCATGTTTAGGACATTTGAACTCAAACTCGAACCATTTAACTGTTGCCGTTACAGAGATCCCGTCTGGTATCAAAGATACTCCAAGATCTTGAAAACCCCTGATCCAATTTTTATCAGATATATATTTTTTGATTATAAATATAATAATGCTGTTTTCGTTTGCAGTGGAGCGCTGAAATCTCTAAATCACCTGCAGCGGCTAGTGATACAACTCAGGGATCAGACCCTCGACGAACTGCGCAATGAGTTGGTGGCTTTGCGCTCGTTAAGAAGTCTAGAGCTGTGGGCTTTGTATATGGATCTCAATTGTGGTAATTAATGTTTTGCATAGATATACGATTAGGTGGCCAAGATCAGGGAAAATATGAGTAGGTCGTCGAGCAGCCAGATGGGCAGATGATGTCATCAAAGTTTCAAGTTTCAAGAACAAAATCATTTCGTTTGTTCCGTTTCCAGGTATACCAAAGCTGACAATAACATCTAACAAAAACAGAACTGCAAACAAGACTGAAGATGAAAACAAAACAATCGAGTATACATGTACAGCGACGTTTAAGAACCCGGAGTGCGTGCATGTATTGCAGTGGCACCAGTTGAAGGGTGAGTTTGAGTCTATTATAACGTTGACGTGTGAAATCTCTTAATTTCAGAACGCAAAACTTTACTTCTGGGTGCAAAAATGATGTCTTAAATTTCAAAATGGCCGATAGTAGTGTTACCGAAGTTTCATTTAAATCTGTAATGGCCCTGTATACAGTCAAATTAATGTCATATTAATTTGGGTACAATTAATTTATTTTTATTTATTTATTAGGTAAACACAACAGATTACAACCAGAGAAATTACAGAAAAATCAATATAAAGTTATGAGCTAGGTCATAACCCTTAACGTGTAGACACAGCATGGTTAGGAAGTGGGAAATTGGTTGTTGTACAACATTGAGTTGGGAAAGCAAAAAATACTATTGAATGTAATGATTAAAAAATACCTATTAAAAATAAAAATAATAAACGTGCGTGGTACGTGCGTGGAACAAAGGTAAAATGTAAAAGAGGTTCTCTTGCCAAAGTTAATACCATTATTTGTTAATTCTTTTAGGGTACAAATGATACAGGACTGGCAGAGAGGTTGCACTTCGCAGGGAAAGAAATTACAATTTCACTGCCGTCTTTCTTCGCTCCTATTCAGTAATCAAGTAACTTTGTACTCTTAAAATTCCAGCCAATGAGGAACCGTCCCCCGACACCTGGAGAGCGGCCGCTAGCAACTCCGTGACACTGCGCATGCGTGCGACTGACGAACACGACGGGACCACTTTACTGTGCAGAGGAGTCTTCAACACTTGGACATTGGAATCTAAGACCACTGACAATGTTACAGATGTAAAGTAGTGTATTGTACATAATAAAATATGTAAAACTAAAAATAAATACCTAATAGCTTAAGGATAATTTAAGTAAAATTACCTACTTAAAAATTGCTTTCATTTGCAAGGAAACGATAAGTTGTACCGGAACAGGACCACTTGTACCATCGGCCAGTAACATTCATAGTACAACTGGCACCGATTTGTCCCAGTTGTACCATGATAAATACAAGTGGGTCGCCACCCGGGTTTACTCGCACTTGTACCATCGGCCAGTACCATTGATGGTACAACTTGCACCGATTTGTCCCTGTTGTACCATGATAAATACAAGTGGGACGCCTCCCGGGTTGGAAAAATTAAAATCATCATCATCAATTCGGTGTCAGTTGTACCATCAATGGTACTGGCCCATGTTACCAGTGGTCCCTAATGGTACTAGTGGGACAAAGCAGACCCAGTTGTACCATCGATGGTACAACTGGGACAAATTGGTGCCAGTTGTACCAGCAATGGTACTGGCCGATGGTACAAGTGGTCCGGAAGCGTTGTACCGGGTTGTAAATGTCGTAGTTGCACCGGGCATACCAAACCCAAACGCATCTCCATAATTCTACTGGAATCAGAGGTAGAGGAGGATGATGAAAACAGTGTGGATGATGCCAATGAGCCAACGGCACCTACACCTTCCGATAAAGCCACATTCAACGAGGAGTTCCTAGTAGAATTACGCAAAAACCTAACGGCAAATTATCCAGGAGGAACTCGGGAATAAGTGAAGGAAACCATACAAGACGAGCTGCAGCGAGCGACACAAGAGCGAACTACAACATTACTCCGACAATATATGCAAATCAGGTATGCATAGAGCAGTTTGAGGAAAAGTTGAAAAATTTCGATAAATCCTATATTAAATATCTTTATTTAATTTATTATCGGATATTAATATAATAATTTATCGGATAACCTATCCATTGTGTTAGTAGTTGTACTTAAAAACTATGTTAGTAGTAAGGTTGTTAGTCCATCCATAGAGTAGGGATGTTACGGAGCTTCGCGTCCGACTCCGAAAGATCGGAACTTCCGATTGATTTTACACCTCCGACTCCGACTTCGGCTCCGATTATTTTGAATCGGAGGTTATACCGAATATTTGTGAGCAAACATATTCAAATATCAATATTTTATTAAATAGTGTAGGACTACATTAAGGAATGTTTTATTGCCGCAAACGTCATCGTAAAAAATATTAGCCAGTTCAGCTATAAAAATTAATAAAACGGTTTAAAATTTTAACTTCTTCTTCCACCTCGGACTCCGGTTCCGAATCCGGTTCCGACTCCGGTTCCGATAAATCAAATTTAAAACCTTCGATTTCGACTCCGGTTCCGGTAAAACCAGCTACGTAATATCCCTAGTTAGTACGATTTTTTTTACACTTCGATCAGAAGCTGATCAAAGATAACATCATTCGATCAGCACCCGAACGAAGTGTTTAAGGATAGGGGAATCATACTTATCCGCTATCACAATCAGGATGCTGTTGGATCCCATCTGACATCAAAGATACTCCAAGATCTTGGAAACCACTGATCCAATTTTTATCAGACAACACAGCTAAGAACACTCGACGAAATTATCAATTAAATAATAAAAAAATCGGTTCCAAATGGGATCATCCGTTGTAAAGTTATGATGCCACAAACTATTTTTTATTTTTATTTTAAGTGCCTTATATGTGGCTTATCGCCAAAAATGATCGTAAAATCTACATTAAAATAAAACAAAGGTAATGAAAAAAACATTAATAACGTTAGTTCCAGTTTCAGCCACCGGAATAAATAAGTATGTGGAGTACAATCATTTGAACACTCACATCCGTCATCACACGTCAAACTGAGTATGACGGATTGATAGTATGGAACGCGCAAAACCACTTCCTACATCACAACCAGTTCTGCATACAATACCACGCGCGGGCGGCGGACCGGCGCGCGCGGCTCATCGATGCGCCTCACCCCGTTCCACAGTCAGCTGTGAATCGCGACTCGGAACACACGCATACCTATTGCTAGCTTTCATATAATCAAAATCAAATCAAATCCATTTATTTTTGGAACAACAGAGGTTCAATATTTGTTAGTAACAATGCAGGTACTTAAGACTATGTTAGTAATTATTTACAAAGAAAAACTTAAAGGCAGACGGACAGAGAGTTGGTGCGTTCACCGGGACCTACCCGAACCCGGTCAACACACGAACCCAGTGTCTGATTATAGGACAGTCAAACTTGCCCGCTATCATCTTCAGAATGCCATTGTTGCCGCCCTCCACTCTGTGCAGCAAGGAGGCGGTCTTCTTGCGCACGATCGCATGGAAGCCGTCGGTGCGCGCCTCCGCAAACATTCCGGAGGCGCTGCAGAAGCGAGGCAGCCTCAATAGCATTCTGAAAGCATTGTTGTCATAATGTCTATCTAGTTACATTAGTTAAGATTGCATTGCTGTTAATTAAGTAATTTCATTAAATCTTTGTTAAATTATCTGCTTACGCTTATCCTTCCATCGACACAAGTAAACTACATCACCCTATCTCCATAAGTTTGTGCCACTGTTGCCAGCTCGATATATTTCGTGTGTTTTTATATTCGTCTTCTGAAAACTCGCATCTCAGAAAAATTACAGCTCTTTAATTTGATAGATTAACCATAATAACAGAGTATTATATACTAGAAATTAATAAATAATAACCTTAAAATGACAACTACCGCAAACAGTGTTAATTACTATAAGTAGTTCGTAGCCTAGTTGCGAGCACGGTCCGAAAGTGATTGTGCAGGTTAAGCGACGTTGGCGCGGTCGGTATCTGGATGGGTGACCCGCTAGTGACATATTTTATCTGAGCTCCTCCGTGCCTCGCAAAGCACGTTAAGCTGTCGGTCCCGGTTGTTGTCGTTCGACAGCAGTCGTTAAGCCATGTCAGATGCCTACGGGCGGCCTGAACAACTCTGACAAATAGGTTGGCCACTAACCGTACGATAAGCAAGCAAGCAACTATAAGTTTGTATGAACGCGCTATGTGAGGACATGGATGACGTAATGTCAGTTGTATGAAAGGGAAAATCTCCCACAAGGCGGAGTGTAGTGCCTGGTGACCTCCTCCTGGTCCAACTATGGATTTTTGGAACTCGTATATATGCGAAGTCCCAGGAAAATTTCGATAGCGCGTTCTACACCGATGTAAGTAGATACTAAACGTAATGGCGCGTCGTGCGTCGCCACACGTTTATGTTGCTCTCTCTCTCTCTCTCTAAGCTAGGTGAATTGTATCCTTTTTTAGAGAAATAAATATCTTGATCCGTAAAACAACAATAATTTTATTACTATTTGGAAACGTGTAGTACGACTGTGGTTCTCAAAGTCACACTTCCAAACACTCCTCTGCACAGTAACGTGGTCCCGTCGTGTTCGTCGGTCACACGCATGCGCAGTGTCACGGAGTTGCTAGCGGCCGCTCTCCAGGTGTCGGAGGACGCTGTCTGGTTTCCTGGAGTGTCGATAAAGATTACATAAGATATAATTACGTATGAATGAACTGTATAATTTGGAGCGTTCGGTGGCGCCGTGGCTAGGACGCCGGACTCCCATGTGGGAGGTCCGGGTTCGAAACCATGCAATACAAATACAAAATACGAATATACTTTATTGCACACCCGAGACAAAAACAAAACATACAACATAAATAGAGGTACAATATAATGTGCAGAAGGCGGCCTTATCGCTTTAAGCGATATCTTCCAGGCAACCTTCAGGTGCAATGTCATGTACCAATGAGTTTTTCGGTTTTATCGAAAGATTTACGTACATTTACCGACTGACGGTGAAGGAAAACATCGTGAGGAAACCTGCACACTGAGATAACCAGTGTGTGAAATGGGGAAGGCAATGGCAAACCACCCCATTAAATCTGCCAAGACAGTCGTTCTATGTAATTAATCCTTAGAATGATCACGAGCCTGAGCAATGAGGAACACGACTTAGAAGAAGAACTGTAGTAACTTTTGTGTTTATGGCAAACCTAGTAACCTCTAATGTATATATTATCAATGGAAAAGAACTCACCATCCAAAAGGTACCATTGCAGTACATGCATACAGTCTGAGTCGTCTAAAATAGCTGAACAAGTATACTCCACAGTATCTCCCGCCTTGAGATCAGTGTCATTTTTATCTGAAGTCACATTAAGAACTGGTTCTCCTGAAATGATATTTTTCATTTTTAGAATGTCACAAGATCATTGTGTTGTTTGTTTATGGAAGAGCCAGTAATTTTATTAAGCCCGTGTGTGCGAAACGTGGACATTGACCGTGCGTCTGGGCACTCTGGTCCACTTTAAATCACTCAGCGTGCTATAGAAAGAGATCTCGGAGTGTCTCTGCTGGATTGAATCCGAATGAGGAGATCCGACGTAGAACTAAAGTTATCGATATAGCTCATAAGATTCGCAAGCTGAAATGGCAGTGGGCCGGTCACACCAGTCGTAGAACTGACAAGCGTTAGGGTAGACGAATTCAGGTGTGGAAACCGCGATTGGGAAAGCATAGTGTGGGAGTTAGATGGAGCGACGTTCTGCGTAAGGTTCTGGCAGCGACTGGATAAGAAAGTTGAAGCGCTCATTGGCGCACTCTAGGAGAGGCATGTCCAGCAGTGACCTAGAGGCGCTGATGTGTGTGATCTTCGGCCTTATCGTCTCTTTTCTTCCGGTGAGATACAGGCAAACCGGATTTAGGAGTAAATTTTAATAAATACCTCCGCAGGTGATGTCCAACATAGTTCGATCGATTATTTCGATGGTATTCAAGGCGTGCAGTGATGGCAACTCACTGCGAAGTTGGTCACGTATGTGCTGCCTATCTGTGTATAACTTCAGTTCCTCCAGCCGAGTTAGATGTTTGAATGCGCCACTGTGAATATATTACTGATAATCGAAACAGATTCACGGCACCCACAAAAATTATATAAAACAATATTGGTCAATAAACCCCTATAGTCCCAAATGATATGATACGTTCGTCATGCAGGTAAGGTAAGGTTAGGTAAGAATAGAGCCACGGTATCTCCTGTCTGTCGTAAGAGGTGACTAAAAGGAGGGATCAGGGTCGCGGGCGGTCAAAGTGGGGGCTTTGGCCGTCCATAGGCTGGCGACCCTGGGGAAGGCAGCAACGTGCTATGGCCGCACGCTGCTGAGGGAGGAACCGGGAGATGAATGAATGAATTAAAATTTATTTGCACACATATATATAACACGATTACATTTCATTAGGTACTTAAAAGAGTTACTTTTTTACAATTTCTAGAGTAAGTTTACAATTGTGAACTTGTATATGTGGCAAAAGGGTCCCTGGCTCAGCATTATGCTGTGACGATATGGCTAGATGCTAGCCACCGCCGGTGGATACAGGTGGAACATACACCTCCTAGGAAGAACCCAAGGCAAATGCTAGGAAAATTACTAGTGCTATGGCCGCACGCTGCTAAGGGAGGAACCGGGAAGTGGAATGTACATCTCCCAGGAAGAGCCCAAGGCGAATGCTAGGAGGGCACCGGTGCGTTCCTCTGGAGATACTGGAGCCCTCCGATATGCACGAGGCCAACCACCAAGGGGGTTTTAGTGTGTAAAAATCTCACATAACCCAGTCTCTCCCCCAGGAGGCGTATGGAACAGCTGAGCTGGCCCAATAGTGAAAGTTTTTCAGTTACGGATACTGAACCCCTTTCGAGGCTATAGGGGGTTTATGTTAATTACACCCAGTATAAACGGAAAAATGGCACCCATTCATACTTATAGATTCCTGTAAATACCGGCGGACGAACATTGAACTGGGGTCAGTGGGGTCAGAACTTATGACGTCATTAAATAGGCATTATTACTAATGATAGCCGTAAGCTGGAAATAATACTGGAGTCTAAAAGAAATTATGAAAAATAAAGAAATAAATATAGATGTTAAAAGTAAGCTATATGAGGTGGCTATACTACCGTGTCTTACATACGGATGTCAAACTTGGTCCTTAAGAAAGCAAGACGAACTTAAGCTGGCAATTTGCCAAAGAAAAATGGAGAGAAGCATGTTGGGTATTAGAATATTAGATAAGGTGAGAAACGAAGATATCAGAAAGAAAACAAAAATTACCAGCATAATTAAAAGAATCAGAAACCTAAAATGGAAATGGGCAGGTCACATACTAAGACTAGAGGATAACAGGTGGACGAAAAAAGTCACGGAGTGGTAGCCAAAAGAAGGGAAAAGGAAAAGAGGAAGACCCTATAAACGCTGGGACGATACCTTTGCAAAGCAAATGGGAGCACACTGGACGAGAATGGTGAGCCTAGGCCTATGCCAGAGAACTCAACTACTAAAAAAATTGTAATAAATATTGACATACCTATAATAATTCAGTGAAATAATGGACAAATGACATGTTAATTTTATTTTAATTTATCAATGATTGTGTATGAGTGGTAGAATTAAAGGCTTATTTTATTTTATTACTAATATGTACTGGGTTCAATTTTTTATTAAATCTCGTTATTGTAACTCAACTATTATCAGGATTTAGGTTCTCTACTCCATTTGTCATTTCAGGTTTTTCCTTTTTACTCCCCTAATTCCTTAATGAATGTAAGTATTTATTGTCTACTTTTGGAAATTGTGAATAGGTACGTACGACCGATTCTTTACTGGCGCACAAGCCCTGAGGCTTATGAATTGTGATTAGTTTTATATAATAAAGAAAAAAAAATACAATGAAAAAATATATTCGGTAGTTTGTTTCTTGTAACCTATGATCGGAGTAGGTAGGGCTGTTTTTGGTACTTGCCACATACGGTCATAATATGGATAAGTATGCCCAATAATCCCGGGATTTCCGGGATAGAATAAATATATTATTTGAAATTGAAATTGAAATTGAAATCGTTTATTTAGCGCTGTAAACACCAGAATACAGATTACAGAAGTATACAAAGTTTAATTACATGCAGCACAGAACATCTGGTGTGGTACAGTGCCAAAAAGGGTACACCAGCTCAGCATAATGCTGAGGCAAGCCACAGCGCTGATTTTCAGCTGGCCCCTCAGTGACTGCACAGACGAAGAAAGCAACAGTGTGTGCGCGTTGTGATGTATGAATGTGTTTGTTTGTATGAATGAGGATATTAGTGTGTATGTGAGGTACTGAGTGTGTGGGAGGGTGATGGCATGGTGCGGGTGTATTTACATGGTAATATGTGTGTGGATGGTTGTTCACAGTAGAGGCATAATATTACCGATATAATATTATTTAGATTTTTAACGTTATATTTGTTTTGATACACATTTAAGATTGGTGGCGAAATAATTTTTTTTTAAATTCATGGCGCTAGTGTACCTATGGTAGTGTTTTAACTTCTTCGTAAGTTCACAATTTTTTAAAAATCGTAATCCGCCGAGTAAGGGCGAGGTTTATAAAAGTAATTTACAACATTTGCTCGATAACTTAAAACGGGATCCCGAAATCATATCCATATTAATATAACCTTTGAGGAGATTGACCCGAAAGAGCCCTACCTACTCCGATCAGTGCTTATAACGTAACTTCATCACTGCATTTAGCAAACTTCCTGCTTCTTCGAGGCACGGAGGACCTCAGATGAAATATGCCACAAACAGTCAGCCATCCTGGCTCTGACCTCGCCCAATGTGGTTTCACGTACACGATCACTTTTTGGCCATGCGAGAGCATGTTAGTTAGTTGAGAAACTAGACTATGAGAACTAGAAACTACCCTGCTTAACTTACCTATATATTTCAGATATATTGTTATTCACGAGACTCAGATTCCGAAGCTGTCCGACATCTGCGAAGAACTCTTCAGAAATATCACCAATCGTGCAATCGTTTAAAGTTAAGGCAGTAAGAACGCGCAGGCGGGCTAGCACTCGATTGATTTGTTCGCGGTCTCTCATAGATATTTCGATCTTTGTTAGTTCCGGACAGTGTGCCAGCCAGCCGGTTTCAGGTACCTGCCAATTAATATGTAACCCTAAATTAAAAAGATCCCCTTACTACCAGATGACCAGATGTCCTGGTCCAACTATGGATGTTTGGAACTCGATACAAGTCCCAGGAAAATTTCGATAGCGCGTTCTACACCGATGTGAGTGGGTACTAAACGTAGTGGCGCGTGGTGCGTCGCCACTTCCCCCTAAAACTTCTTCAACACAAACTAATTTTCTTTTACTACGAACTCTACTTCCTTAAATATTAGGTCCTTACATATGAAATTGGCGTTTTGTATGGGAGGAATATAAAGTAGATATTTTTTTGTAAAATATATTTAATTAATCAAAGTATGCACCATTGTTATCTATGCACTTTTGCCATCTCATAGGTAGTCCATAATTCAGTGATCCCTTTACTAAAAAACCATGGGGGCGAGAATCAATAAACTCTCTGAAGGCGGTTTGGACTGCCACATCGGAGTTGAATTTTTTTCCTTGTAAGAAGTTATCCAAATTCCGGAAAAAATGGTAATCTGTTGGAGCAAGGTCCGGGGAGTACGGTGGATGTCGCAGACATTCCAATTGCAGCTCCTCTAGTTTAGCGGCCGTCTGTTGTGCACTGTGTGGTCTAGCGTTGTCCTGAAGCAGTAGTGGCCTAGAGCGATTAACCAGCCTCGATTGTTTAGCAGCTAGTTCTTCCATCATGGTTTACAGTTGCTGACAATAGATATCTGCCGTAATCGTTTGGCCAGATTTTAGAAAACTGTAGTGAACGACACCGGCACTAGTCCACCAAACACTCACAAGTAATTTTTTCTGAGTCAATTTTCGCTTGGGGCAGGATTTGGCTGATCTCCAGGGTTCAGCCATTGCGACGAGCGCTTCCGATTGTCGTACAGGATCCACTTTTCATCACAGGTAATGATCCAATTTAAAATCCCTTCATTATTGTGTCGGTTGAGCAATGTAACGCAGCAGTCGACGCGTGTTTGCCGGTTTGATTCACCCAATTCATGAGGTACCCACCTTTCAAGCTTTTTTACTTTCCCGATTTGCTTCAAGTGGATTAAAACAGTTTTATCACTCACACCGAAGCCTGCAGCTAACTCTGAAGTGGTATGCGATAGATCCGTTTCCACAATAGCCTTTAATTGTTTATTATCCACTTTGGTCTCCGGTCGTCCACGGGGCTTGTTCTGAAGGTTGAAATTTCCAGAACGAAAACGTCGGAACCAAAAACAACCGTGTTTTCTTTTGCGACACCAGCGCCATACACATCATTAATCGTTCGAGCTGTTTCTGCAGCACTGGTGCCACGGTAGAACTCGTACTCGTAAATATAGCGATCTTTCATGTTTTCCATTGTGCGATATGAGCGACGCCAAAGAAAATACTAGTCAGGAAAAAACAAATGAATCACTGTTTTAGAAACTCAAATGTACCAGCTATATGGAATTATAAATTTGAATTTGGAATTCTTTACCAAAGAGGAGATATTTCAGATCAAAGTGGTCAGTACGACAAAACGCCAATTTTATATGTAAGGACCTAATAAAAGCCCCGACTTTTTTATTGACTCCATCACATACCTGCCAGTTATGAAGACTTAATTTCGTCAGCGCTGGGCAACTACCAAATGAGGCAGTTGCTTCCCCTACCGCTAACTCCACTGTTTCAGCTAGAGATCCCACCGGTAACACTGGTGATGTTAGTTGAAAGCCAGTTATATACAGCGACTTCAAGTACCTTAAATGGTCAAGGAAATGGCCTTCAGAACTGTTTATCGTAGAATTTCCCCGTAATCCAACGCCAGTAATTCTTAAGGCTTGTAAATTGAGGTCTATAAATTGATTTGTGTGCGGAAGTTCGCTTACTAATAGAGAAAGATCAGAGATTTTATTGGTATTGATATGTAGACGCTGAAGTGCTTCTGAATACGATACTCTTGGAAGTTGGCAGTAATTTACTGTGACACTCGCAACCTGCACTATATGGTTCACCGGTATATGAGCGAAGTCTTCGAGGTGTTGTCTATCTTTTGTGCAAGTATAAGATACTCTCTCTGCGATTCGTATGTCCATTTTGGTATCTAAAAATTTTAAAAAAATATTATATCCTATGTCTTATGCAAATCTCAGTATATACGTAAGCTCCAGGCGCCTGACTGGCACGAGACTGTGCAGGAGAGAGAGAGATGACGCTTGGTATCGGAGGCCAAGATCCACTTCGGGGAGAAAGTAGTAAAAGTAAGTAGGTATGTCTTATGTCAAAAGCTTTTGTCATAGGTTTGATAAAGATAATGAATTTTGAAGATTGAAGGTTGCAATGTTAAGACAGCCTGAGTTAGCACAAGAAGAAAGGCATAACTACGCCACCGCACAACTCCTCAACTCAACTCAACTCCTCTCCATCCTAAACTGTTCAAGGTATCCTGAAAACAATGAAAATGAAAAAGTTTATTTACTTATACAGGGCACACAAAAAAAGGACCTCTGTCTTACAAACTAGGTCGAAAACCTGTATCTTGTAAGTCGGGATTCCGTCGCACTTTCTGTGCAAGCAAATTACAAATTATATTCTTAAGCTAAAAGGAATTTGGAAAATTTAATCATAAAGGAATTTAGTAAAGATAATGGCAAGAGTGAGTATGGGTGGGGGTGTGTTAGGTTGTGTGGGAGTGTGTAATGATGTAAGTGTGCGTCTGTAGTGTAGGGTGAGTGGGTGTGTGAGTGTGGGAAGTTAAGTGTTAATAATCTGAAGAACGTAATGAGTTTAGTGTGTAAAATTTTATGTTATATGATTAGAGCCTCAGTTTTGTCGTAATCTAAAGAGAGTAGCCATCTATTAAGTTAATAAATTAAAAATTGGCTATTGACACTTGATTACTTCGATACTGAAAAAATATTGTTACCAATTAGTTTAGTCTTATGAACGCACATTGACCCTTACACCTACCAACATACACCCCCTCACACATCACACACACACCATCTCCCCCCCGCCCCCTCACACACACACTCTCACATACACGCATACTTAATTATTTAATTAATTGCATAACCTTATTATGTCATCATAATTTAGATATTCGGAAGAAGAGACTGACCGTCACGACACAGGGTATCCTAGTGTGAGAGACAGGGAAATCTGAGAAAATGTAAAAGATATAAGATACAAGGTCACGTTATCAACCGAGTGTTACGTTTGATTACGTTGTGCGGTGACGTAAACATCGTGCAATCCATTGCATAGTCATTAGGTATACCTTCCTTCTTGTGCCATGGTACCACCCTTTTACCTATTTCTGCCGCAAAGCAGCAATGCCAGCATTGCTGTATTTCGGTTAGAATGGTAAAAGAGTCAATGGTATTAAGGGCACATGAGGCACTCCAACTAAGCACCTAAAAGATGTGCTGCTGAAAGTTTCTTGCGCCGCTTCTTTCCTTTCAGCTATAGCACCTTACGAAGCGGTGGTAGAGTGAAAAATAACGTTGTAAAAATGTACTATAAGGTACCTACTTACTAGCAGCGCAGCAGCTAGCTGCGCATTGAAAACAGAGGGTAATGTAATGTTATAGTGTAAAACTGAAACTGTAGAAGGTGGAACACAGGAAGAAGGAAATCAAGGAGGTATTGAGATTTTTTCATCACCTACTTCTGTGAACGCTGAAGCTGATAACGCGCTATCATCTAGTTTTAACGACTGTGAGTCGTCTAGTGAGGAGGAGAGTTTATGGGAGCCTCCTTCAACCGTAGCTGCAGATGATTCCACGCCAACAAGGAACATTACTTTAAGAGACCGTAATCGTAATCGTAACCGGTACTTTTAGTTATAAGTTATTATTAAGTTATTTACTTTTATCATTTGTAAATTTAGGTTGGGGAGATATATAGTGTTTGTGTACCTACACAACTCATAATAGGTAGTGTGCAACTACCTAGTTGCACACTACCTATTATGATTGTACGAGAGGGTAGGCGAGTTTTGGCCAGTCAGTTAATACACTTATCAGACAAAACATTGTCTATTCATTGTCCTCGCTTTTCCGTCCCAAATATACTACAAATGTCTACGGGCGAAAGTGACCACATTTTTTTTTTTAATTTCCCAGTATAGCAGTGATACCAAGGCACTGTGAAATTAAAAATATATCTATAAACAATTACCATCATGGCCCGTTTCCTCGTAGATCATGTACAATAAAAACAACTGAAAACATAGAGCAATGTCTTACTTACATAACGTATATGCCTCGTGAATCACGTAGTATAGATAGGCGTCACTAATAACAATGTTAATATCTAAGTCAAATCCTTCGAAAAGCTCATTGCTTAGTACTACGTCACAGGGTAAATCACTGATAGTGACGTGCGAAAAATGGTCAACATTGAGTCTTTTTAAAGCAGCTGGATAAGAATCGCTTGGTGGCACGCAGCTGACTATTTTCAGTTTCCGCTTGTGACTGCCTAAGCATTCTGGTGGTGGTACTTCATCCAGGGTACCATTATTGCAGTTTAGTTCGACTACATTGAGGTTACAACTTGATATTCCTAGGGCAAAAAATGTGAACTTAGTATTTTTTTTTAGTAAAAATTACATGCATTGCTGTGATTCGGTTTGAAGTGTAACTAAAGAAAGAATCATCACAGCCCAATTTTTATTTACTACTAAACCCACATTTGACCTCGATCTCGCCAGACGGTAAGCGACGATGAGGTCGACGATGGAGCATGCGGGTCCAGTAACTGCCTATTCACTTGGCCTTGAAGCAAAGCAGGAGCAGACAGGCCACCTGAGTATAAGACTATTAAAGGGTATTAAATTCGCTGTTAACTCTGAGAACTTTGATGTAATACCTACCTTATGTGCCGGTAATTCCGCCTTCGGACTACCAGGCGCGGGGTGGTGTTCCATCCTTATGTTGTTGATATCCCATCTGCTCGTACGAAGCGATTTGCTTCTTCGTTCATTATGCGAACGGCTAAGGAATGGAACAGCCTGCCGGCGTCTGTATTTCCCGAAACTTACAACCTTGGGATCTTCAAGGCCAGAGTGAATAGGCATTTACGGGACCCGCATGCTCCATCGTCGACCTCATCGTCGCTTACCATCAGGCGAGGTCGAGGTCAAATGTGGTTTTAGTAGTCAATAAAAAAAGTTTTCGAAAAAAAATGATACCTAAGTGAATATTCACCTGAAATCAGTTTTCATACAAAATTGTATGGAGAAAAAATAAAGGTGTCCTGTTTCAGACGAAAAAGAAATATGCTTTAAAAACCAAACTTCTAAACTATATCTCCGTAGAAACTAAAACAAAATGTCTATAGATTGATCCCTGGCACTCAGGGGATGCCTGACAATCAGCGCCGCAGTGCTAACTCCGCTCCGGCAACAGGCTGAGGCAGTTCCCTTTGTCCGGTGCTGCACACCACCTTCATCAAACTTAATTACTTTTACTTATTTATTTGTTTTTGTAATATATTTGTTTAATATTATTTTTGTCTTCTGTACCTAGTTCTTTGTAGGTATGTGTGTGTCGGAAATAAATAATCTTTCTTTCTTCTTTCTTTCTTTCTATCTTTCTAAATTATGAAGCTATCTAAAAATACATACCTTCGCCCGAAGTTCTTGAAAATAAACACGCCAGTGTCAGCAGCACTAACGTTTCTATTAACTTCAGCATGTTGATTCGTCCACTCAGCTAGTGCGACTAACTGTTCCAATCCTGCATGATACCAATAAACATATCTTTATTTACAGAATGAAGTCATTAGGTCAAAAGTCGTTAAAACTCCATTTTTAGTTTTGTAGCGCGTGGGTTCATTGATAGTAATTAATTGTATCATCATTATCACCAGAAGAAGCCTATCTCTTGTCCACTGCTGGGCATAGATGGACCTTTCCCAACTCCAGCCTCGTTTATTATGCTGCTCGTAATCTTCTCACGTCCCTGGAGGAGCGTGGGGAAGCTGCCTCAGGGCTATGCTCTCTTGCAACGGTGTCAATCGCCTTTAGCGTGGTCGAATCCGGTGGGGGCCGCCGGTGCACGATGTCTCTCGGCGGGTGTGGCTTCACCCCTAAGCAGTTCCCTGGGCAGGGCTCTGCTCAGACGATCGGGCGGGCGGGCATGCAGCGGTGCCATCTCACGTAGAGTTAGGTAGGCGGAGTTGTCGGCGCGGTCAAACATGCCGCGTGTGAAGCGCTCAATGAACGCGTTCAGTCTCTCGACCTTCAGGTCTCGGCTGATAGTTGCGTTGCGCACGTAGCGTGGGGAAGTTTTTTATGCATGGACTAGATCCGCGTAAGACCACAATTTCACCTGATGGAAGGTGAAGATGAGACCGTGGATGGAATCACAGTCTTTGCTTCTCTTTCCTTGCCAGACGTCGCTTCGTCTATTAGCGTCTGACTCACACTACGCAAATCAAATCAAATCAAAATGTTTTTATAGTAAGTAAGTTCCTAGTAGTTGTACTTCACTATTTCCTTTTCTATCTCATGTTTGTTGTTTTATATTTGTGCAATATAAGGTGTATTTTACTTTTTACTTTTACTTTACCTTATAGTACATTTTTACAACGTCATGTTTCACTCTACCACCGCTTCGTAAGGTGCTGTAGCTGAAAGGAACGAAGCGGCGCAAGAAACTTTCCGCAGCACATCTTTTGAAATAAATATATCTTACAATAATTATGAATACAATCATATATGTACACAATGTGCAGAGCTGGAGCTGAATTTAGTGCCAAGCCTCTTTATCATTTAAGTAGTCATTTATTTTATAATAACCCTTTTTACATAAGGTCCGTCTTATATCTTATACGCTTGCCTAATCGCGGTCTAAGCGCTCTTATATGCCGACCGGGGCGTGGACTTGAACTTGGCAGGCAGAAATTCTGAAGTAGAGTAAAGAAGATGATATAA
Organism: Hofmannophila pseudospretella; assembly: GCA_947369225.1. Lineage (NCBI taxonomy): Eukaryota > Metazoa > Arthropoda > Insecta > Lepidoptera > Oecophoridae > Hofmannophila > Hofmannophila pseudospretella. Next base: position 1,355,845 of record OX376338.1, on the reverse strand, counting down.
TAAAAATGTACCTACTGGTATTTACTTGCAACAAAAAGTTTTAACTTGAAAGTCCTTCCCGTCCTGTTCTATCTAGCAGAAATTCAAATCTCACGAATTTTGTAAAGCATAGAAACACCACCACAAATCCTTTCCATCCCCTATCAGACCACAAGCTCTTTTATTTCTATGCTACACTCCCATTTGCAAAATATGAAAACTCATTCGTACATTGCACTGCACGGTTTCGAACCTGGACCTCCCAGCATGCGAGTCCGGTGTCCTAACCACTAGGCCACCGACGCTCTTAACACCTACCTTTACTGGTAGGCGTTGTTTTCACGTCAAGTGTCGATCCTGGCTCACAGGAGTAAACAGTGGGACAGGAGTAAACAGTGGGACAGGAGTAAACAGTGGACAGGAGTAAACAGTGGGACAGGAGTAAACAGTGGGACAGGAGTAAACAGTGGGACAGGACTAAACACTGGGACAGGAGCGGAAGCGGGTTTGTCTCGTTAAAAAAATCAAAAGTAACCCTAAATACGACGTAGATAGATAACTTTTTATTCAAAAGGTATCTTGTTGTCTCTGGGTACAGAGGTGAAGAAACGATAAGTGGTCATAGATAAAAAATATAAGAATTGAGGACTCTTTTACCTACAAATCTTGCTAGGTACATACAAGTGACGTTAATTATGATTCCTCCTCCTCGCATCGTAATCCTCAATGCTGGGGGTCGTGACCAACTTTAAGTATCACCTTCTAGCGGATGATCTTCCTCCATTTATTACTGTCCCAGGTGGTGTGGATGGCATCGTGAATTGTTGAGTCAAGGGTGGTGTGGATTTGGTCAGACCAGCGCATCGGACTACGTCCTCGAGGCCTCTTCCCTTCCATATTTTCGGTCACAATGAGTTTTTCGAGGTTGTCACTGTCTTTCCTGGCAATGTGACCGAAGTACTCGAGAATTCTACGAATGCACTCGGAGGACAGTCGTGAGGTGATTTTGAGTTCACGTAGAATGGATACGTTGGTACGATGTGCTGTCCACGGAATTCGGAGCATTTTTCTCCAGCACCACATTTCGAAGGCATCAATTCTTTTGCGGTCTGCTGTTCTGAGTGTCCAAGTCCTAGCTCCATAAGAGAAAATGGAGAACACCAGTGAAAGTACAAGTTTCATCTTGGTCTTGACGGAGATGTTTCTGTCTGCCCAGATTCTATGTAACTGAGACATATAGATATTTCCTCACGATGTTTTCCTTCACAGTTAGAGCAGTCGGTAATGTACGTCTTCGAAAAAATCCGAAAAACTCATTAGCACATGACATTGCATGGTTTCGAACCCTGACCTCCCACATGGGAGTCCGGCGTCCTAGCCACTAGACCACCGACGCTCAAACTCTAAAAAAAATACATAATTCATGTATATTAATTTAAGATTTCTGTAAGAGTGTAGTGTAGTTTACATACATCTGTAACAATACATTAAAAATATCTTTTTTAATATCATCTATACCTACCCCGACCAAAAACTCTGTCAAGAGGGTATCATTCATATATTTATAGACTGCGATATGGATGGGAGTTACCTATGAAAAAAAAAACGCAACATTGCAAGGATTTTGTGTTTCTAGATATTGGTATAATAAAGACAACATTACAATGCTATTCACAGTAATTTAATTACTATTAGGAAACGTGTAGTACGACTGTGGTTTTCAATGTTAATTCGTTAAACACTCCACAGTAACGTGGTCCCGTCGTGTTCGGCAGTCACACGCATGCGCAGTGTCACGGAGTTGCTACCGGCCGCTCTCCAGGTGTCGGAGGACGCTGTCTGGTTTCCTGAAATGTTTTATTCACAGAAATTGGACTTGTAGCGTCCCCTCCTCTTTAAAGTTGTATATCATCATCACCAGCCTATTAAGTCCCCACTATTGGGACACAGGCCTATTTTAATTAGGCGGTATTTTATAGGATACATTTCGGAGAGTGCGCATCGGAATTGCACGACCTAATTCCAGCATCTCCATTCCGCCTTCGGACTACCAGGCGCGGGGAGGGGTTCCATCCTCATGTTGTTGATATCCCGTCTGCTCGTATGAAGCGATTTGCTTCTTCGTTCATTATGCGAACGGCTAAGGAATGGAACAGCCTGCCGGCGTCTGTATTTCCCGAAACCTACAACCTTGGGATCTTCAAGGCCAGAGTGAAAAGGCATTTACTGGACCGCATACTCCATCGTCGACCTCATCGTCGCTTACCATCAGGCGAGATCGAGGTCAAATTAGAAGTCAATAAAAAATAAATTTAAAAATTAGGTACTTACCTCTTGCACCGTCGCGAGCTGCTACACAAGTCCATAAATAAATTAGTGCCACAAGCAACTTTAGCGTGGACATTATAAAAATGCGTGTGAACTCTCGCTTTACACTTTTTGCAATAAACAACTTTAACTGGAGTCTTTATATTTAGTTCGCGAACGGAACGATCGAAGAACCGGATCCCACTCCTTGCGCGCGCGCACAAACCCGCTTGTTCGAGTTATCGCAGATCTCGAGCGAACTCCCGCGCCCGATCGGTGCGATGACCTGTCGAAGTAGAAGAACGAACTAGCTCGCCCAAGAGCGGTGAACTGAATTGAGTGGACATAGACCGCTCCCAGGGCGAGCCATTGAGCCCGATCTTCGGCTCTTCTCATCCAGTCGCTTCTAGCAGGGGAGCGTCCCACACTACGTTTGCCCAAACGCGGTCTCCACTCCAGAACTCGTCTCCCCCAGCGGTTGTCTGTTCTGCGACAGATGTGACCCACTGCCACTTCAGCTTGCTAATCCTATCAGCTATGTCGATAATGCCTAACACTACGGTCGTATCCAACTGTCGTTTGATATGTTGTAACTGTGAGTGAACTATGGCTGGGACTACATGCGCCGGCTCCAGCACCGCCGCCGGTTCGGTTCCGCCCTCCCTCCACTTGAAGTCAGCGCCTCGTGATTGACTGAAGCGAACCGAACCGGCGCTGGAACCGGCGCATGTAGTCCCAGCCCCAAAAGGCAACGTTACGTTCGGAATCACGCATTATTACGTTCTATTTTTTAAAAACTCATCGAGTTGCACTTCGGAGCCCTCTCTCTACTCAGAACGTGCGGTACCGCAACGGCGGGTGTCGAAACAATTGCAATCGGTTAACTGTAAATACATACGGGGTTCCCTGCCACAATGAGAATCGTGCTACGGGTTTTTTTTTATTGAATTCCTGAAGTTAGAAAGAAAGAAAAAGAAAGAAAGAGAAAACATTTATTTAACATTCCACACATTATTAAACTTAAAACAATATACGGTACGGTACTGTTACGGTACGCATTTCTGACACAAAAGGCTACTGTTAAACGGCATTATCTAAGAACTTGAAAATTGGACAGAATATTATTATTATTATTTTTATTTATTCTTTTACACTTTTGTGTACAGGTGAGCTTAATGCCTTGCGGCATTCTCTGCCAGCTGACCTTTGGGCATGCAGATATGTTATGGCGGTGCAGTGGCAATAATAAAAATGACAAAGAAACTTACTTAATAATATGTGAAATTTATATATTAAAATAACAATATACACACATCAAAACAATCTAGGGATATTTGATGTTAATTTATTTTTTGGAAAACCACAATTAATTTCTTGGGAGAATTATATATAAAATCAATCCAAATTTTATGCTTTAATAAAAAAAAATATTTAGGTAAAAAATACGACGTTTTCTTGTAGTATTTAAAAAAATGAATATGTGTTAAAATTTAAGCTCACTGTACATATTACGTAAATTAAAATTGTTAGGACAAATAAAGATGTTATGTGAAAAACTTAACATTTTATAAAATTTAATAATCCGTATTACCCCCCCTGACATTAATAACACATCGGCAACGGTTGTTCATGCTTAAAATTAGAGTGTCAATGTCGCGCTGAGGTATGAGATCCCAGGTTCTTTTCAAATGTAAAAAAAGTTGCTCTTCCGTCACCAGATTTCCTGGGAAGTTTATTAAAGCTGTCCTTTGGAGCATATCCCATGCGTGCTCGATGGGATTTAAATCGGGAGACTGTGCAGGCCATCCCATAACCGTCAAATCATGGTCCCTAAGGGCGGCCGTTACCAGCTTCGCCGTGTGTGATGGGGCATTATCTTGCATTAACTGGAATTGTTGACCGAAGTGCACTCTAAATGGAACAATTACAGGTACCACGACTTCGTCACGGTATTTTTCCGCAGACATGTTGCCTCTTATCCAAATGAGGTCTGTTCGCGTGCCAAGACGAATGCCTGCCCACACCATGATTGTTCCGCCTCGGTAAGAATGGACCTCTTGTGGGTGCTGGAGGCGACTTATCCTGCCTGGCACTCTCCAGACTAGTGTTCTGCTCGAGTCTGGGTGAAATCCAAATCGAGACTCATCAGTAAAGAGTACCATGGACCATTGGTTGTCGTTCCATAACAAGTGTTCGCGAGCCCAAGCAAGTCGACGTCCGCGATTGCCACGTCGTAAGGCTGGAACACGAAGCGGTCTGCGGGCATGAAGGTTGACTTCATGCAACCTACTCCTGACAGTTTGGTCACTGACAAGTACCCGGTGGTCCAACTGGAGCCTTTGCACTAACTGCATCGCCGTAACATTCGGTTGCCTTCTGGCGGCATTCTGTAAAAAACGATCCTGTCTTGGGGTCGTAACGCGATGTCACCCTGTGTGCCGTTCCGCCACTTCTCCGGTAACACGATATCGTGACCACAACCTAGAAATCACGTTTTGGCTTGTTCTTAGGGTATCAGCAACAACGCGTTGGACGGTACCAGCTTCCAACATTCCTATCGCTCTCAACATTTCTTCTCTGGTTAAATGTCGACGTGGCATGGTTTCGCAAATCTCGCAATAGCACTCTGGATTCAAAATTTTGTTCTTGGCGGAGCTTAATTAATGATATCAATTTTATTGAATAATAGCACAAAACTTAATTTTCAAAATTCGTTTGTAACTTCCTGAATTCCCGCGCAAATGTTTTTTTTATTTTATTTTTTTATTTTAATGGCACTAAAGAGTGTTTCTGCCATATAAACATTTTCTCTAGATGGCCAGTATTTTTCAAATTATGCAAAAATGTGAATATCCCTAGACAGTTTTGATGTGTGTACTTACATACTATACTAATATACAATACTAATACAAATATACAATATAATTTACTTATATATATAAATACAATATAATTAAATACATACGAAAAATAATAAAATATGCACAAATATATTGATATGTAAAATATATAGATTTAGGGATTATGAGGAACACAAAAGGTGGATACGAACTTTATTTTTAAACACAAAGCGATTCGGGGCACTCCTTATATCTACTGGAAGATTGTTCCAAAGGCGGGCTGCGTGAACAGTGAACGAGTACGAGTAGAAATCAGTATGATGAGAGGGGAGGCCAAGGCGAAGATTGTGGGAGGAACGAAGAGATCTGTCATGAATTGAACATAGGTAGTGAAAATTCATTTTGAGGTAAGGAGAAATTTTTTTTTTTTTTTTTTTATTATATTAGCCATATACGAGTATATCTGTTGGTAAGTTGTGAGTAAAAAAGGTTAAAAGTTATTTTTTAATACTTATATTCAGGGGTTACGTTGTTGCGTTCATGCTGTTATGGCGTGTTCGTACTATTTTATTGTTTAAACAACTGTATTTTTTTCGTATATTTAGTGTATTTTACTAAAAATCGACAGTGAAATGGGAGTGAAATACTACAGATGGTGTGGATCCGGCAACCTAACCTCCAATTGCACTTGGAATGCAAGACACTAAAGTCAATCAAAACTAAGAAATACGTTATGACAGCTGCCAGATTCACAGGCATGTGAACCAAAAAATCGGCACCTATAATATCCGATTCTCAAGAGATATCGATATTAATTCTTTAAACTTTTTAATCGTTTACAGTTTTTTTCCAGATATAGGTACACCTATAGAAATGTAATTTAATAATATATTCTAGTTGTACATATATATGTGTAACTATATAAATGAACTATATTTAAGTTGGCGTGCCTGAATTGCTACTATAACAGGCATAAGCATTGTGCGAGATATCAGACTGTGCGGCTGTTTAACAAGTTGCCCGTTGAATATAGGACAGACATGAGCCTCCATACATTTAGGGTCAAATTAAAAGCGCTACTTTTAGAAAGGAGTCTGTATTTAGTTGAAGAATTATAATGTAAGTAGGCACCTGTGATGGAAATATGACTAATTAGTAAATTATAATTTATTGGGTTGTATTTGTTTTGACATTCATTTTTTATTACTTAACAATTTTTTTGTGACATGGATTTTAATTTCTTTTTTTTTTTGTAATTTTTATTTTTATTTTAACTCTTATACTGTAGCAAATATTGACACTAAAAGAGTTTAATTATTGTTTTTGTATATTTTTGTAATTATTAATTTTTTGGCATGTTTTTTTTTTTTTGAATTCAAACACAATTTATAATTGTTTATGAATAAATGATATGATATGATGATAAAAATAAGCAGTGTATTATATTGGATACATAATTTTATTATTATTATCAATTTATAGACAAGCAGCATTATTACTGATGCGTCTATGTCACAATGTTCAAATTATTAATAATATTGAATGCTGTTATTATTTTTATAAAGTCATACAAGGTTCGATTATTTTAATATTTTACCGATTAATCGGATACGCATGATTGTTGTTGTTGTTTTTTTTAAGGCAAAGGGAACTGAGCCCATACAGCCATGTCTGATGTAAACAACTCTTGCAAGTCTTCATTAAAATGCTGGTGTGACACATTTCAATGCTATCTGGGAGAATCTTCCACGCTTCTGCACCATCCGAACCAAAGAAGAAGGCGTCCCGGACGCAGTATGGCTCTTCAAAATCCAGCCAAGTACGGATCGGGCTGCAGCGTCTTATTTGACTTTACTTCACTGTCCCACACATTAATCACATTTAGTAGACGTTCTTCGAATAAAAAACACCATTCTTACTTGAAAAGCACTACTGTAAAACAATTTGCAAAACAATGAAAAAAAGCTGGTGTGGACGCCACAAAAGCGCGGGAGAAACTCGGATACGCATGAATTTGAACTATCGCAACACTACGGTAAGGGACCTAGTGACATAACATTGTAACAACGTAAGGTTGATATTACGTAAAACGTACGTAAACGTTACGAAAGGTTCAATTCTGAATAAATTGATTATTTTTTGTGTAATTTCACAAGATTCGAATTTAAATTATTGCCTTTGTATGTGCACACATTTAATGATGTACAGATAACTTCATAATTCTTTAGCATTACAAAGTTGGTTGTTTGAAATCGCGTGTAGACGTTGAACAAGTTTGCTGCGTCATGAAAAATATGAAACGTCAGGATGTATTTCTTAGGTTTGATGGACTGTAGGCATTCCTAGTGCACACGACTCTCCCTTAATCTCGACGTTCGTAAACAATTTTTTTTTCAAAACAGGCGCCTAAACTTTCGAGTGATTTTCAACACGGTCATTGGCTAATATGCAGTGTAAATCACTAACAGGGGTCATTCATTTAAAAAAAAAATATTGATTGATTATACATCTTTTTATTTCTTCCGTATCTGTGGCACCATTACCCCAATAATTTCAGCGTACAGCTCGTTTTCATTAGACACCCTTGAGTTGTTAGAACTAGATTCAGGAAAAACCACTTCCACGTATTGGACTTGTTTGGAATTCTGAAATAAAAATAGGTACTTTAGGTCAGGAAGGGTAGCAGTGTACCATTTTTAGAACTCGATACCTTGAAGGCGATTCGCTACGAACGTCTTGTCACGCTCACATATGTAATGTGAGCGAATGAGATAGGACTAATGTCGAATTCGACATTCCACCACGAGAATCGCCGTCCAGGAAGGCGATGCTTCCCCCTTTCCCCCTATCATACGTAAGTTAATATAAGTTACCTCCTTAATCTTCCTCTTCCGAAGATACAAGACACCAACAGCTATTACAATGAGGACCACTACCGCCACAGCTCCCGACCAGATCAAAGTTGGTGTCGATGATGAAGACGACTCTAAAACATATCATAACAAAATTTAGTCTTAAATATTCCTCATTGGTGAGGGTCGTGATCATTCTATGAAATTAACCACATATAGAGAAGTTTTTACACATTAGCAAATACCATTCATTCTCCACTCCTAGGAGTAGTCCACCACAATGGTTCAAAAGTGGATTCGACTGCGGCCTGCGGACGGCCTGAACTACTCTGACAATACGTTGGCCAATAACCACGCGACAAGAAGATAATATGGTCACGACTTGAATTAGGGGGTACTTACCTACCGACGTAATTCCGAGTTTCCGCTGCGCTACATGGGGTGCTTCAAAAAGAACGTAAAAGGAGTCCTATTCTCCTATTCCAAAGCCGGCAACGCACAAGCGATGCCTCCAATATTGCACGTGTCCCTCTTATATTAAGGGACAGGCTCCTGTCGTTGGAGCAGTCTCCACCAGATTCTGTCCCCCGTCTTCTAAAAACTCTCAGTACGACGAATTACCTTTACATTCCTTTAAATGTTCCATATAAGATCCTGGGTCGAGCCAAAAAGACAAACCTTTTTTCCTTTTATTGTCTTAGCCTATTTATAAAGAAACTTACGAATAAAATGTTTCTGATCAGACACTCTTTCAGGATATCCAAAGGTAGAAGTCACATAAGATTCATGATTAGCAGTTACTGCTGCAGTTGTGCTGTATTCTTCTGCAAAATATAAACATTAGCGGCGGTAGACCCTGCAGAGTCAGCCTGGAGTGATACCACCCTTTTATCTATTTCTGCCACAAAGCAGTATGCGTGTTTTGGTTTGAAGGGTAAGAGAGCCAGCGTTAGGCACTCCATCTGTCCCCAAGGTTAGCAGCTCATCGAAATTATCTAAGACTGGGACTATACGACGACGGTTCCAGCGCCAGTTCGGTTCGCTGCAGCTAATCACGATGCGAGGCGAGACGCGATCTTCAAGTGGAGGGAGAGCGGAACGCTTGGCTGCAGCGAACCGAACCGGCGCTGGAACCGGTGCATGTAGTCCAACACTAAAAAGTATAGTTCTAGTTGAGGTGAGATGCATATGGGCGATGGTGACAATACCATCAGATGGCCTGTTTGCTCGTCTGCTCACCTTATACAATACGACAAAAAAATCTTATCGCACCTGCATTTCTGAATGTAGTGTAGCTTACCATTAATGACGTCTATTTCGATGTGGTCTGATTCAATGGCATGGTCTTGTCTGATGATGTGATACCGACGGGTATCACACACACGGGGACGGGGATTATCCACAAGCACGCAAAATATCTTTACTGGACCAGCTTGTACAAGATCCAACTCATAGGTTAAAGGGCTTGAACCATTATGCATAGTAAATAAGGGATTGCTGTTGCCTGAAATTATGAAGGTAATCCTCTAGAACAATGATGTGAGCACTAACAGCGAGCCACGGGAAAATGCTAACAGCGCATGCGCCAACTGGCAGAAAACTTCTCTAGCGAGCAATCTACATAGGGTTAATCTCAAAATCCTTGATTATTACGAATTTACAGCTTATAGCAGCTAGCGGTAATGGCTGGCGCAGAAGTACCTAATTGAAGGAAAATAGTTAATAATGCGAGAAGGGGGAGAATGGACTGATTAAAAGACTGGTAGAAGTGATAGATGGTTAAAAGAGGACTGTGACAAAAGGAATGAGAAAAAAGACAGAAGCAAAATATGAAACGACAGACAAAGAAGTTGTAAAAATAACGTAAAACAAAGACAAAGTTGGCACAGCCAGTAACAGTAGTACCTAAACAGCTAAAAGAACTTTCGAGTGACAAAGAGTTACTTCATGGAAACGGTATTCAGGAGATTAAGAAAGTCAAAGATGAAAGTCAAAGAAGCATCTTTGACGAGGATTCCTCGGACAGGTGAAATCTCACTGTTGGCGTACCTCAGGGTGGTGTTCTTTCTCCCTTACTAGCGGCTTAAGTGTCTACCAATGTAATCTTACGATAAAAATGTCATTCTTTGAATGATGTGTTCTATGGAACGTGATACTGCTGCCACAGTTGCGATTTCACTCGTGAAGTATGGGACTCGATTCAGACATCGAATGTCACACTTTTATGTCAAATTTATGTACGATTAGATTGCTTGTTAGAGAAGTTTTCATTGGTAACCGCGTCTGCCAGTTGTCGCGGGTTGTCCTCACCCTGTGGTTCCAGTTTTGTTTTTAAAAAACAGCGAAATATAATTTAATAAATATATTCACACAATCAACTTATTTTAGAATTATTTAACAGCAATAGGCTACGGTCCTGTCCCTCAACGGTAACCCGTCACGGATTAATCATTTTAACCGCAACCGATAACTTCCGGAGTAACCTTAACTTCAACCAGTTACTGCTCAGCCAGCTGACAGCAACTAGTCGCGGTCCAGTCACCTCAATAAAATATCAAGTCCGACTGCCTCGTCCACGAGTCGCAAGTGAATGATGCCACCTTGGGTAGGGCGCCCGCTTTTATAGAGGCCAGGTAGTGGGGGGCGGCATGACGTGGTATCGGCTGTTGCTGCGTGTTTGCTTCGTCGCAAGCGCAGGTGGGCATTGCACGTGCACTATGACGTAACTTGTTGTTTGCGCTGACATATATGCTTAGATTTGCCATGACACATGACATGACACATGACAAATGATAAAAATATATAAGTAACGTAAATAAATAAATATATATATACCTACACACAAATATAATATTTACATATTTATAATTATATTAAAGGGTTATTGTTACAAGGGTAAATGTTCAAATAAACCTCACCTGTTTGTTTGTACCACTCCAAATTATAATTTTTTCTCATGTTATAACCAATGCACGTAAATTTAAGCTTCTGTCCGACGTTACACTGGTATTTGACTCCATTTGGCTCAATTTTCACGCTAGGTGGGTCTAAAAATTATATAAAAAAATTATTCTTCACTAAATTATGTTTCACTAAAGTTCTAGACGTGGGAAAGCGGGTTGCGACGCTAAAATGGCGATGGGCGGGACACTTGGTTAGACGTGGTGATGGCCGGTGGACCAGAGCCCTCACTGAGTGGTGGCTAAGGTTTGGGAAAAGAGGAGTAGGTCGTCCAGCAGCCAGATGGGCGGATGACATCACCAAAGTCACATCGAAGACCTGGATGCGACTAGCACAGGATCGTATAGGGTGGCACAAAAGAGAGGAGGCTTATACCCTGCAGTGGGACGACATGGGCTGATGATGATGATGATGAAATTATGTTTATAGAAGATATATAAAAGTGTGGGTACCTATTCAATTTAACCCTAAACAGGAATAAACACAAAAAAAATTTAAAAAAAAATATTTACCACAAAAAAAATTACACGTTTTTAAGTTCACTGTTGGACCCGCACTAGGGCGACCCCGTGTCGCGGCGATCCTTATCCTTAGGAATAAAAACCCTGTCATGATACTTTTATAATCTGTGTGGTGTGTAAGATGAGATAAGATTTATTGTGTAAAAGTTTAGGTAAGAATTACAAATATTGCAGATATAGTTGCATAAACATGTCACACTAAACTTTACCTTTACAGACATACACACCGAATACACAAGTTAATAATGTTTATACAGATTTTGAGAAGAAAACAGAAAAGAAAAAGATAATGTCAGTAAAATGTATACAATGTCAATAATATTAAATTTACAAAATGTCAATAATAATCCATTTAAAATATTAATATAAAATCAGCACTCAATCAATGTTTATCGTCCAAAAATTCCTTGACGCTATAAAAACATCTTTCCACAAGCCGTTTTCAGAATAAATTTAAGTTTATTAATTTTCATTGTTTTAAATTCATCCGTAGTATCCGTGTAGACCAGGGGTTCCCAAACTTATTTTGTCTACCGCCCACTTTGAGAATAAATTATTTTTTAGCGCCCCCATTTTTTCCCCTACTTAAAAACGACTATAACTTCAAATTAAATTAATTAATTATTGTGAGCTATATTAGCGGAGATTAAACATTCATTCTAAACGAGACTTTTACTATAATTCGCAAGAGTTAATTTGAAACCTGAGCGCAGTCGGTAATACAATACAAAAGTATGTCTGTTACCTTTTTATTTGTTTGTTTGTGTCTACTTTCATTTCGAAACGAAGCGACCCATTGACATGATTTTTATTTCATATATTCAATAAAACAGGACAGATATATGAACTACGCGGAGAGAAATAGCGAACCGAGTTTGAGCAATCTCTTAACTAATATTAGTTGATGTTCACAAGTTGTAGTTGAGAGTCGAGAGCTCATGCAGTCGGTGTCTAAGAGGCCTCTTAGCTAAATGAAATTACAAATCACCCCCCAAGCCTCTACACAACGCCCCCATTTTTTTTCTGGGTCTCTTACCGCCCCCCTTTAGGCCTGCAGCGCCCACAAGGGGGCGTTATCGCCCACTTTGGGAAAGGCTGGTGTAGACAGTAACGAAAAAAAATCCACTGTCGTACCTATTGTCGAAATCGGTTGCGGTGAATTTATTTCAAAATAAATGAAAAATTGTAGAACTAAGGGCTGAAAATTTTATTTTCCATGAAAAAAATTGTTTCATTTAATTCCGGAATTTTTCGAGAGTTTTTATATAAAGTATAACAAAATACCTGTAGTCCCGGAAAGGGGGGTGTTCAGTATCCATAACTGAACAAATTTCACTATGGGTCAAGTCTGAAATCGCGAAAAAACAGCTATAACGTAATAAAGTTCAAAATCTACACCACCGAAATGTATAAGTAAAACAGCTAATTTTTTCGCTGGATTTTTTTTAATTTTTTTTTATTAAATAAGGAGAGCAGACGAGCCAACGGGCCACCTGATGGTAAGTGGTCACCGTCGCCCATAGACATCTCACCTCACTGTATTAATATTAGAGGGCTTTTGATGCGCTGCTAACCTTGAGGACTAAGATGGAGTGCCTCATGTGCCGGAAATTACGCTGGCTCTCTTACCCTTCAAACCGAAACACAGAAATGCAAACATTTCTGTTTCACGGCAGAAATAGATAAGAGGGTGGTACCACCCCAGGCGATCCTTCACATTAGGATCTACCACTACGAAAAATGCTAATGGACACTGAACACCCCCTCCCTTAGGGACTATAGGGGTATTTTGTTACACCCTGTATTTCTTATCAAGCTTTAGCTTCAAGTTTGTATCTAAAAAAAAAGAAAAATCAAACGCCTAAAATAAATAAATAGCAAAGGAGGTGGTTTTACCGGAACCGGAGTCGAAACCGAAGTTTTTAAATTTAATTTTTAGGAGACGGAACCGGAGTCGGAAATGGATTAGGAACCGGAGGCGGAGGCGGAGGATAATTAGCTAGTTAATTAATGTAAGTGGTGTATGTAACCGATTAAATTAATTATAATAATAATAAATAAATAAACGAAAGTTTTGGTATCAAACATTAGATTGAGCTAAAAAGATTTTGTGAAGTTCCAGCCCAAATATTATTTGAATTTCACTTACCTTTTAGAACTAATTTGATAACATCCGACTCAGTAGGACCGTATTTGTTGTTTTCTATAGTGCAATATATCAGTTTTCCATCGTGGTATGTAGTAGGACATAATGCAATCTTCGAAAAATGCATGCGCCATGTTGGTTCTGAAAATGTTTACAACGAAGCAAGCAAATACATTTTAACTTGCGACAGTAGAAAGACTACCCTATGGGTGACCAAAGCTCCATTGATAGAACAACCTGGGTTTTTTTTCGAGAAGCAGGATTACTACATCTAAATGTTTAACCCATTAATTAATTCAATTGCCCTGGTAGAAGTGTTCGTGTTAATAAACAGTTTGCAGTTCCATGCAGGCGTAACTATGCTAAAAATACCAGATCATACCAGATCAGCCAGGGATACATTGTATTAAAAGAATAAATAAATAAATATAAAATAAACTTAAATAGTAAATAAGGTAGATCCAAAACTCAACCTAAACCCTGAGACCACTTTTCACCATTAATATACTTATATACTTATATATATATATATATATATATATATATATATATATATATATATATATATATATATATATATATATATATATATATATATATATATATATATATATATATATATATATATATATATATATATATATATATATATATATATATATATATATATATATATATATATATATATATATATATATATATATATATAAGTATATAAGTATATTAATGGTGAAAAGTGGTCTCAGGGTTTAGGTTGAGTTTTGGATCTACCTTATTTACTATTTAAGTTTATTTTATATTTATTTATTTATTCTTTTAATACAATGTATCCCTGGCTGATCTGGTATGAACATCATCCTTAATTTATACAAACATGAGCAGTAACACTTCACATACAATCTATTTGTACATAACAGAATTGTTTACACTAATAATGTGTGTGTGTGTGTGTGTGTGTGTGTGTGTGTGTGTGTGTGTGTGTGTGTGTGTGTGTGTGTGTGTGTGTGTGTGTGTGTGAGAGAGAGAGAGAGAGAGAGAGAGAGAGAGAGAGAGAGAGAGAGAGTAGGTATATATATTTATTATGATATTTATATATCATTTATGTGTCATGGTAAATGTAGGTATATATATTTTTCACTTATTAATACTACCTATCTACAATTAAATTTATTTCTGTCGTATCTTTGTCCTCTTGGACAGGTTGTGGCCAGCCATCGGTCAAGGTCCAACAGAATACCAGCGCTGCAGGCATTCTTGTTTGCAGCAATAAGCTGAGTTGAGACCCCTTTTCACAACAACAGCAGACCGTCAGACATGATTTAGATATGTTCACCTTTGACTACATAATTATTATATTATAATTATAACTGTTTCGGTCATTGCTGTGTGTGAAATAAACATATTACTTACTTACTTACTTACTTACTTACTGTACCCAGCGAGAAAATAACAAAAGCAAAGGTATACTCACCATTCCTTATCCTCCAAACCACAGTAGACTTTGGTGGTACATCATCGGTACCCAAGCATGTTAGCTCGATGCGTTCACCTGGCCAATACTCTACTCTTGTACTGGATACTTTTTTACTATTTAAATATATCTGTGGTTTTGGCATATCTGAAACAAACCAACCCAATGTCAGTACAGTTTGATTTTTATTTAACACATTCACACCCTTGTAGAACCAAGTACCAGGCAAGAGCGTCGGTGGCACAGTGGCTAGGACACCGGACTCCCATGCGGGTGGTCCCGGTTCGAAACCGTGCAGTGCCATGTACCAATGAGTTTTTCGTATTTTTTGAAGACTTAGGTACATACATTTACCGACTGCTCTAACGGTGAAGGAAAACATCGTGAGGAAACCTGCACACTGAGATGACCAGTGTGTAAAATGGAGTGGGCACAAAAGATCCTCAAGGGTCGAAGTGGCGCTAGAGTTATTCCCGGCCATATCTTATATCATAAGATAAGATAAGTACCAGGCAAGGAGTCCGGTGCCTCCATTGTTAGGTTAGAACACAAACAATAGAATTAAATCAGCTGTGAAGTTGTCAAATAATTTTATTTGGGGACTGTGAAGTAAAATTTAAATAATGAAATGTAGAAATGACGAATTACTGAAGAGGAAGCAAGAGAGTCGTGCCAAGACAGAAACTCGTGGCGCTCCGTTCTCTCTGAAAGCCCAAGGGACATAGCATGAAGTTAATACTGGTATGACAGAAATGTCATTTTATTTCTGCCGCAAAGCGGCAATGATTGCATTGTTAAAACCCCACTAATAACATTACTTATAATATTGAGAGGAGCTCGTAGCCTAGTTGCGAGCACGGTCCGAAAGTGATCGTGCACGTTAAGCGACGTTGGCGCGGTCGGTACCTGGATGTGTGACCGCTAGTGGCATATTTCACCTGAGCTCCTCCGCGCCTCGGAACACGTTAGGCAGTCGGTCCCGGTTGCTGTCGTTCGACAGCAGTCGTTAAGCCATGTCAGATGCCTACGGGCGGTCTGAACTCTGACAAATAGGTTGGCCACTAACCATACGATAAGCAAGCATATTGAGGTGAGATGTCTATGGGTGACGGTGACCACTTACCTTTATAATTAATACTTTTATTGGATTGTTCCCAAAAAAAAATTATTTTTTGTAATTTTGTAATTTTTTTTGTTTTTTAATCTTATTACTAATAAATTAACTTACAAGTATTCGAAAGCTCAATCCATAGATTCAAAAATAATATCAAAGATAATTTAAACATATCGTTGTAAAATAGAAAAAAACAACTAACTACGATTTTAAATTAACTGCTCTGGTTACAGAATGATAACTTATGTTAAATATAGGTATTGTATAGTTTAGGGACTGGTCAGATCAATTATTAAGTATGAAAAATAAATCAATTCCAGACCGACTGAACCGACCGACCGACCAGAACTTACTTTTTTTTGTCGTACCTAGGGGGCCATTCATAAATTATGTCACACGATATTCATGATTTTTGGACCCCCTCTCCCCCGTCCTTGTCAAAGTGGTCACATATGTATGACCCCCCACCCCTGGATTGACGTCACATATTTTGCAATTTATAAATTATTAAATTTGTCATAGGGTTTATTCAAAATAAAGTAATACTAACTTGACACTAAAATACATACTTAAGTTAAAATTACAAAATACCTAACTATTTTACTAGTAAAAGACCTGAAATTTTATTAAATTAAAGCCGCAGTTCCACAATTATGTATAATATATTATAATCTTTTTTTTTTCATAAAATCAACAATAAATCAAACATTTTAGAAAATTTACAAAACATAAATTCAAATCAACGATACAAAATTTAAACTTCTTGTGTCCATGGACTTTGAAACCATTCCTTTATATTAGTTATGACTTCTTCTTTACTCGATGTCACGAAGATTATGACTCTTCTCCCCCCCTTGTCACACGATGTCACACTTTGTTGACCCCCTCCCTTCCCCTTAACGTGTGACGTAATCTATGGCTGGCCCCTAGTCTATGATCGTACCTAGTGCATTAAGTTCGCGCTTACGACTGCAGTTGGCAAGTGTATTCATATAAATGACCACTCTGGAATCGGCCATTTCAGGAAATGTACCTAGTGGACATTTCTTTTCTAAATAAGAAAAGCGAAACAAAAAACAAAAATTAAAGAAGTACAGTACTGATAGGCACAAACATGAGTGGCTAACCCTAAAGGGGTTAGAACACTCTAAGAAATTCATTGGGGACAAAGTCACAGGCTGGAACAGCAAGATCTGGGGGCTCAATAGACGTCAAGTGCGCCTACTGGTCGGTGCCTTCACCGGTCACTTTAGCACCAATGCCCACCTACACAAGATGAAGCTAACTGACAGCACATCTTGCAGAGCCTGTGGTGAACAACTGGAGACCGTTTCACATCTCCTATGTGAATGTGACGCTTTCGCGGCAAAAAGGATGGGTCTGCTAGGCTCTGCCTATCCGGACCCAAGGGAATTCAAATCCCTCCCACTAAGACGCATAGTCTTGCTCATGCACGACATATTCGGTGATGTGGTCAAGGGATAGGTTCAAGGGGTTGAACACAAAAGATCCCCATGGGTCGAAGTGTCGCTGGGATCCCCGGCCCCCATCCAAAGATAAGATAAGATAAGAAACAAATAAAACACTTAATGCATAAAATAATAGAGTAAGGAACCCGATTTATAAACATGATTCCTACTTTGCCGCACTGATTCATTCATTTCAAATGATAGGTATTATGAGGAAGGAAATAACAGAAATAAAATATATTTACATAGGCACTTCTGTGATACCGAGGTACAATTACAGAATAAATAATAGTACTAATAATGGTGTCAATTGTGGTTGGTCGCCAAATCTAAATATACGCAGACAACACTGTCCGCCGCGGACAGTGCGCCGCGTTCTGTACGCGAACTGTGCGCCGCGTACAGTACGCGAACTGTGCGCGGCGGACAGTACGCGAACACACAAGGCAATCAGTCAAGTACGTCGCCGAAACATTAGGGAGAAGGCTCTTATAGACGTGTATATTCTTCGAATACGTCGTTTTATTATCTAAGTATTTGTATTAGTTCGGAACAACCGCGTACGCGCACACTCCGGTCCTACCGAATGATACTTTAGAATTGGTACCTGTGCGATCCCCAGCGATTCCAGGGATCTTTCGAGGGCGAAATAAACTAAGGGGAACGAGATAATGTCCAGGGCAGGCAATAAATACTAATGAAAAACCAACTCACCAGCGTCTTAGCCCGAGATCACCCGTCGGCGCCGACAGTGTCCAAATTCTGGCAGTTTATTATATTACCAAAGCACCAGCACTGCGAGGAGTCCATGGAGGTGATAGTTCATGAGCGATGACGAAATTCGGTGACACGCGCACGCGCTGTGACTCCGAGACTGTGTCAGCGAGTGGCAATCAACGATAAAAACTACCCTCACTTGACATTAATATTCGACAGAACGAAACAAAAACGAAAGCTAAAACTACCTACAATAACTTTCACTAATGTAAACAAAACTTATGAACTAGGTATGCGTGGTACGGATTGTACAGTACCAGTCACTTTATAAACAATATGGCACCTGTAAAACTTCTGCCATTATGAAAGTAGAGATACTTACAGTTTTGAATGTTCTTCTTATAAGTCGTATTCCTCATTGCTGAGGGTCGTGATCATTCTAAGGGATTAATCACATAGAACGACTCTCGTGGCAGATTTAATAGGGTTCGCCATTGCCTTCCCCATTTCACACACGGGTTATCTCAGTGTGCAGGTTTGCTGACGATGTTTTCCTTCACTGTCAAAGCAGTCGTTATTCAGTTTTGAATAAAGGAAAACAAAATGTTAGTTTCTTACTGCATGAATAAAGTTAGGTATTCTTATTCTTAAATGAAAACATAGAAGACTTTGAGCTTTAAAAAGATTTTACCTACATTTTTACTGTCTCCTCCACCAAATAGTCCACAAATCAAATAGGTAAGTGAATTGAGCCCATACAGCCATGTCTGATGTAAACAACTCTTTCAAGTCTTCATTAAATGCTGGTGTGACACATTTCAATGCTATCTGGGAGAATCTTCCACGCTTCTGCACCATCCGAACCAAAGAAGAAGGCGTCCCGGACGCAGTATGACTCTTCAAAAACCAGTCAAGTACGGATCGAACTGCAGCGTCCTATTTGACATTACTTCACTGTCCCACACATTATTCACATCTTGTCGAAGTTCTTCGTGCAAGAACAACATTTCTACTAGAAAAGCACTACTGTAAGACAATTTGCAAGACAAAACGAAACAAAGCTGACGTAATGCCACAAAAGCGCGGGAGAAACTCATTGCACCTCTTTTATTTTTTGAACGTTTTTTTAAATTTAACAACGCATTGGCAACACAGGCCATCAGCCTAAACATTACGCGATTTAAAACAGTTTTTCAGCATCAAAATCACAATGTAGTCACATTTAAACACTCATAGGAGTTATGACGTAAATTTCAACCGGTCTAGTCTTTGGCGAATTCTCATGGCCTGCCGCAGGATCACAGAGTGAATCTAAAATAAACGTCTCGTTAGTGGTTCGTTGTGTGAACCACTAACGAGAAGATTATTTTAAGAGTTCAACACATTGTCACTGTTATTGGAGTTTGCTAGACAAAACTGCACCGATTGTAGCTATCAAAATCACCAGACAACAATTTTTGTGCAATAAAATAAACACCGTAGAACCTTCTCCAGCTACTTTCCCGCCAAAACTCTTTTTAGAACGATTACGTTAATACAATTACGAGTTTCTCCCGCGCTTTTGTGGCGTCCACGTCGGCTTTGTTTCGATTTGTCTTGCAAATTGTTTTACAGTAGTGTTTTTAAGAATGGTGTTTCTTGCTCGAAAAACTTCGACAAGATGTGAATAATGTGTGGGACAGTGAAGTAAAGTCAAATAAGACGCTGCAGCCCGATCCGTACTTGGCTGGATTTTGAAGAGCCACACTGCGTCCAGGACGCCTTCTTATTTGGTTCGGATGGCGCGGAAGCGTGGAAGATTCTCCCAGATAGCATTGAAATGTGTCACACCAGCATTTTAATGAAGATTTGAAAGAGTTGTTTACATCAGACATGGCTGTATGGGCTCAGTTCCCTTTGCCTTAAAAAAAAAAACCAATAATACAATTACGTTTTCTGTTACACTATTTTAGCACTATTCGAAACGTTGAAGCAAAAACAAAACACAAATTTGGTACGCGGTTATCTTTTTCGTTTTTCATATGTGCTACTAGAATTGTAAAATAAAAACGCGACTGCCTTGTTGGTCTGTCAAACGTCAAAATTTACGAAAACTGCATTTCTTCACGATTTTGTTGAATATTTTCCAATTACTAAATTATTGCAACAGTAAATCGACTAGAAACATGTATGATAAACATTCGATAAGAATTCAGTAACAGTTTCTTTTAAAACTACGCGTTTGAAGTGTTTTATAGTGCAAAATTCGTGTTGTAAAGTTCATTAAAAATGGATGGGACAATAGTGCTCATTTTGTTGGCCCTGGTGATGCTGGTGGGGTCCTATGTTGCTGGAAGTATACCCCTGAACGTGTCTATGTCTGAGGTATATCATAAACTTGGTATTTTTATTATTTTTCTCCCTAATTTTCGTAAATTTCGTAAGGTAACCAACATTGCAAAATCGCAGTGTAACATCTGTTTGTTTCCATTTCAACGCGTTTTAATCGATTTTGAAATGGTTTTCGTAATGGTTTCACTGGTGTTAAGCTTGGTTCGTAGGTAACTAAATTGTTGCTCTTGAACCTTATTATTTAATTATTAATATTAGGGTATCTACTCTCTAGATGTGTTACCATACCAAAGAACATACGAAGAATTATACCATAGCCATATGGATGGCCCAATAATGGGTAGACATGGCATGGCTACACTTTCATATATTTATAACATAAAATAGTGGCATATTCTATTACATCCTAAATAAGTAGTTATGTCCGGGGTGGTGCACTCAGCTCTTTAGGTACAAAACCGCACCGCATCTTCGAAGAGGCTAGCTCAGTCGATTGCCGGACGCTTGATGAAATACGCTCGCGCATTCGACGTACCTATTTTTTTATCATACAAATTAAATAAATTTAAATAGATCATATATGTTTTTTTAGTACTTGGTTAATAAGTAATAATCTGAACTTAATTTTGTTTATCCAAAACCATAAAAATGGTTTCTTAAAAATTAGGCCCTAATTTAACTTGTTACGGAATTTATGGCTGGACCCTAGTCCAGTAGTCTATACAGAAACACACACATTGATCTCCTGGACTATTGAAATATCGCAAAATCTTTCCAAATAGGTAGTTATTAACAGTTAATAACTACCTATGGAATTAATTAGGTAGGTATTATTTATTTATTACACCCTCTTACAGAATACTTTCATACTGTTAAATTTTTTACGGTAACTGGAATCTGTATCCTCTCCGGGCAAAGGCCTTCCCCAGTCTTCTGAATTCTTCCCTTTCCAACACCACCTAGTCCATGTCCTACCAATTCCGCTATTTCATCATCCCAGCGTCTGAATTGTCTACCTCTCTTTCTGTTCTCGCCTCTTAGATAACAAGTTGTGAAATCCACCATTAAGCACTATTTTAAAACCAGTTTAGCCTATTATTGAAACTGTAGGAACGCGCTATGTGAGGACATGGAATGACGTTACGTCAGTTGTATGAAAGGGAAAAGGGAAGATCTTCCACCATGTTGTGCCTGGTGACCAGTTGTCCTGGTCCGACTATGGATGTTTGGAACTCGTATATATACGAAGTCCCAGGAAAATTTTGATAGCGCGTTCTACACCGATGTGAGTAGGTATTGTATCGTAGTGGCACGCGTCGTGCGTCGCCACATACTTCCCCTCCTATATCCTCTATTGACTGATGGTGCATCCACGACTTCTTGCGGTAGCTTGTTTCATAATCTCACGACTCTGTTATTGAGATATTATGTTATTATTATTGTTATTCTGTTGTTTATGGCTGACCAAGGTGTTCGATTGTTAAATACATTATACAAATACAATACAAATATACTTTATTGCACACCCGGGACAAAAACAAAACATACAACATAAAGAGACGTACAAGGTATCGTGTTATTATTCCTGTAGTTTTTACTTTTCCTGATTTTGTGTACAATAAAGTGTTTCTATCTATCTATCTACAATATAATGTGCAGAAGGCGGCCTTATCGCTAGCGATATCTTCGAGGCAACCTTCAGGTGATGGAAAAATCATATGATACATAATATACGGGTGCAAAAGGCGTATGAAATAGATACTACCCTCAAATAAATAAGTAACAATAAAAAAGAATGCAAAACTTTGCAAGCTGCAATGCAGTAGTAATAATATTATGTAAATACATACAGAAATATAATACTTATAAAATAATACTTAATATATAATATAAAATATTATAAATAAATAAATAACACACATCATATGCTAAAATGAAACTGCATTAGAACACATGGTTAGGCAGTGTATCCACACTGCAATTCGTAATGTTGACGAAGGAGATTTTTAAATTATTGTTTACCTTTTGGTCGGTGGTTAAAATACACAATGCTTATACAAAAACATTGTTCCAGGACAAGTTACAAAAAGTAACGGTATTCGGAGCAGGTCTCCTCGTCGGAACAGCCCTAGCGGTCATCATACCGGAGGGGGTCCGGTCATTGTTCAGTGAGCGACCACTACCCACCGTTGTAACGAAGGACTTCACAGCTGAGCCGCCCGGGCACGATGATGATCTGCACTCTGTTATTGGGATATCTCTGGTTTTAGGTAAAATTCAAACATTGGCTGTCCACCGGCACGAGAACCGTAAATGAATAAATTGTAGCCAAATATATTTTTTTGGTTTCGTTTGTTTTTTTATTAGTATTTGTGTTAGTATTAATAATTTATTGTATGTTGTTTGTGTTTGTAGACTCTTTATTGCACACATAGAAAAGAAAAAAAAATATACACAGAAATTAAAAACATTAAAATATGTACAAAGGCGGGCTTATCCCATAGGTATCTCTTCCAGCCAACCTTTGATTAAGGAGAGTTTAGACTACTTTTATGGTAGGTAAGGTGTGTGTGTTGTGTTATTATTCTTTTGTTATATGGGTTTTTGTTATGCCTGAAATACCTCATCCGACCTGGGGAACAGCTCAAGGGCGCCGACTTACCCCGACGCGATTGGTGCTCACTTAATAGGATACGCACTGGCCACGGCCGAAGCGCCCATTACAAACACCTGTGCGGCTGGATCGAGTCCCCCCACTGCGACTGCGACTGCGGCGCGGAGTCCCAGACCGTCGAGCACATCACGCGCGAGACGCCGGTGACCCTGACGACTTCATCCTACTAACCTCAGACGCCGCCGAATGGCTAAGAAACCTGGATATTTGGTTGTGACATATCGCAGTACCTACAGTTATTGTATATTGTGTATAATTCCATCTGTCATACGAATAAATAAATAAATATGCCTGAAATAATGATTTATTATTATTATTATAAATGAAGTTGTATTTTTATTTTTCAGGTTTCGTATTCATGTTACTAATTGACCAACTTTCGTCACGATACAACGACCAAAGCAACCCGGTGGAGAGGAATGTCACCGCTACCGTCGGATTGGTGGTACATGCTGCTGGTAAGTCTTGTTTATTGTCAATAGAGCTAGAAATTGTCGGGGCACAATTGTCATATGTATAGTGATAGCATTATCGATAAATGCATACTTATCGATAATTACAATGTTCCAACGTGATCAACGTGCTGTTCTAAAAGGAATGATGCGTAAACCCTACAGATATCCCACCACACTACTGTATACCGACTGCAAGGTCCTTACAGTAAGGAAATTGTTTGTCTTGCGAGCTGTAATGCGCAAACACGTCTCGCTTCCCCTAATCCCCATCGCTGGTAACAAACGAAGGAAAAATCGACCGTGTCCCCCTTTAAAATACAGAACGGCGTACGCATTCCAGCATCTACAATCATTAAGTGCCAGGTTGTACAATAAAATAAACGATCACCTTGATATCTACCTACTAAATAAAAATAATTGTAAAGTAAAACTTAATAGATGGCTACTCTCTTTAGATTACGACAAAACTGAGGCTCTAATCATATAACATAAAATTTTACACACTAAACTCATTACGTTCTTCAGATTATTAACACTTAACTTCCCACACTCACACACCCACTCACCCTACATATGCACACTTACATCATTACACACTCCCACACAACCTAACACACCCCCACCCATACTCACTCTTACCATTATCTTTACTAAATTCCTTTCTGATTAAATTTTCCAAATTCCTTTTAGGTTAAGAATATAATTTGTAATTTGCTTGCACAGAAAGTGCGACGGAATCCCGACTTACAAGATACAGGTTTTCGACCTAGTTTGTAAGTCGGAGGTCCTTTTTTGTGTGCCCCTGTAATAAGTAAATAAACTTTTAATTTTCATATTTTTTTCCATAGTTAAAAATACAATTACCTGAGTGTTTATTATTTTCTCATTGAAATGTTTTAAATTAACATTATTTGGGGATAAGTATTTTGTAATACGGAATTTTCTTCTTCTTCAATTTAAGAGCTATGCTCTTGTCGGTGTAGTAAACGCCACTGTGTCCTGTCTAGGGCCTTTTCCTTGACCTCCTTATACGACGCAACGCCAGCCTTCTCTTTGATTTGATCGAAGTAGCTTATCCTCGGTCTTCCTCTTCCCCGCTTGCCTTCAACTTTTCCTTCTATAAGGTTTCTTATGTATTCGTCGTGTCGTATAAGGTGGCCCACCATATTTCCCCTTCTATTTTCAATAGCCTTTAAGATGTTTCTCTTTTCTTTTACTCTCGTCAGTACCTCTTCATTTGTCACTCTCTCCGTCCAGCTTATCCTTTCCATCCTCCTCCAACACCACATCTCAAACGCCTCTAAATATTGTCTGTCTCTCTGAGTCATGGTCCAAGTTTCGCATCCGTAAAGGGCTATGCTCCACACAAAAGATTTGACAAATTTCTTTTTCACAGATTTGGATATTTTAGATCGGAATATGTGTTTTTTGTTGTTAAATGCTTGTTTGTTGTTTGTTTTTTGTTGTTAAACGGAATTTTGGGGTTGAGTAATTCAACTGTTCGGTTTTAAATATTTTTGGTATTTTGAATAGTCGGCATTTTTTATTATTTTAATTACGAATATTTTGGGATGAGACATTTTAAATTACGACCTTTTGATTTTGGACATTGTGATATGTACCTACCCGTTAAACAGCAGTGCTACGACATGGATATCTAGAAAAGTAGATAAAAACAGCATTCAATCACTAACAAATTTTAGATCATGCCCCGACAACTTCTAGCAACAACTTCTACAGCTTCTTCTTCCTTCTTCTTTCTTTCATACTAGCCACTGTGCCACCGACGCTCTAACCGGTGGTGTTTTCTTTGCATCGCTTATTTCTGATATTTGTAACTTCTTTCGAATTTTAAGTAAATCCAAGTATAAAAAACCGGTCAAGAGCGAGTCGGACTCGCGCACCGAGGGTTCCGTTCCCAAAAGAGATATTTTCGTGTTAAAAAAGCTTTAGAAGTTCGTTTTATTTATTGTAGTTCCTGAGAAAAACAGTTGTGACATACACGAAGTCTCACCATAAGGGTTCCTTTTTTGCCACTTTTGTACAGAACCCTAAAAATATACCTGGTCTTGGTTTTTATTTAAGAAATCGGATATTTTCGAACCCTGGTGTTATTTAATCATAGTATGTACTAGGGATGTTACGGAGGTGGTTTTACCGGAACCGGAGTCGAAACCGAAGGTTTAAAATTTGATTTATCTGAGTCGGAACCGGAGTCGGAGGCGGAGATAGAAGAGAAATATTCAGAAGAAAGATGTTTTAAACAGTTTTTTAATTTTTATAGCGGAACTGGCCAATATTTTTATGATGACGTTTGCGGCAATAAAACATGTTCCTTTATGTAGTCCTACACTATTTAAATAAATATTGATATTTGAATATGTTTGCTCACAAATCTTCAGTATTACCTCCGATTCAAAATTATCGGAGCCGGAGTCGGAGGTGTAAAACCAATCGGAAGTTCCGACCTTTCGGAGTCGGAGTCGAAGCTCCGTAATATCCCTTGTATATACACAACAAAATGCCTACAATTGTAAATTATTGCAATGTAAGCGGTGCGTGACAACTGGAGTAATTTAAAACCTTATCACAATTGTACGCCTGTAATAATATTACACATTTTAAACACGATTGGTACGTGACCAATCGGAGATAAAGAGATTCCGAACTAGACGGACACACTTGCGTGTGTCTATAATTACGAGTACCTATATGTTGTGAATGATACGAGATGTTGATATTTTTTATTGACTACTAAACCCGTATTTGACCTCGATCTCGCCTGATGGTAAGCGACGATGAGGTCGACGATGGAGCACGCGGGTCCAGTAAATGCCTATTCACTCTGGCCTTGAAGATCCCAAGGTTGTAGGTTTCGGGAAATACAGACGCCGGCAGGCTGTTACATTCCTTAGCCGTAAATATATAAATAAATTATGACTGACCATTTCCTTTCCAGCGGACGGCATAGCTCTAGGGGCGGCGGCGACCACGTCCCACGCCGATGTAGAGCTGATAGTATTCCTAGCTATCATGCTGCATAAGGCTCCGGCGGCATTTGGCCTCGTCACGTTCTTACTGCACGCCGGGCTTGACAGGTGAGTCCACTAGGCGTAGTGAGTCCACTAGGCTGGTTGAGGCCACTAGGCGTTGTGAGTCCACTAAGTGTTGTAAGTCCACTAGGCTTAGTAAGTTCACTAGGCGTAGTGAAGCTACTAGGCGTACTGAGTCCACTAGGCGGGTTGAGGCCACTAGGTGTAGTGAGGCCCCTAGGCGTAGTGAGGCCACTAGGCGTAGTGAGTCCACTAGGCTTAGTAAGGCCACTAGGTATAGTGAGGCCACTAGGTGTAGTGAGGCCACTAGGCGTAGTGAGTCCACTAGGCTTAGTAAGGCCACTAGGTGTAGTGAGTCAACTAGGTGTAGTAAGTCCATATAATATATATAACTGATATAGCTCTATCTCTCTTTAATGTTATGAGTTTCAATATTCCATCTCGCTCAATAACTTCTCATTGTCTTCACAATGCCGTAAAAATGGAACAAAAGCAATCGCGAACTGTCAATTACTGATCGCAAGATGTAGCCAAGTTAAATATTTTTTAAACCTAAGTCTTTTTATGTTTAATAATGTATAATGCAATGTTGTATATGCAAATGAATGTGTTTTCTTTCTTTCTTCCTTCCACAGGAACAGAATAAGGAAACACCTGCTTATATTCTCGTGCTCAGCACCTCTACTGGCATTACTGACTTACTTCGGTATCGGAAACGAGAGTAAACAGACGCTGAGTTATTTCAATGCTACTGGTAAGTTCATTATTACTTCTTTTTAACAGCCTATAGACTAGAGATGCCACGAATATTCGGCTACTATTCGGTATTCGGCCTATTCGGCCACTTTTTTGGTATTCGGTATTCGGCCGAATAGTGCGTACTGTTCGGCCGAATACCGAATACCAAATCATGAAAAAAAAACCCACATATTACTCAAGATTATATGTATTCTATTACCAAATTACAATTCTTTAGTAAGTAAAATTGATCAATGGTAGGTTGTGACGGATAATATCTCATAATATTCCCATATAGGCGATTTTTTATTAATTGGTGTCATTTTGTAAACCTTTTAACGAACAAACAATTGAATAAGAACTATTCTCTGCACAATATTAATGTTTTATGTATTATTATGATCTGACAAAGCGTGCCGTGACGTGATGTACTCGCAATTGAAACAAATACCCGCCCGTCGTCGCTCCCGTGTGCACCGTAATGAGACAGGTTGCGGCCTGTCTATTACGAGTTTACGTCCTCGGCAACCATGTATTTTGTGACGAATATTCGGCGCTTCGGCCGACAGCGTTGCCGAATATTCGGTATTCGGCCAAATCACTATTCGTGGCAACTCTACTATAGACTGTCCCACTGCTAGGCAAAGGCCCCTTCTCCTTTCCCTTTTCCCCTATCCTCGGCGTCCTTATACCATCCTTTTTGGAAGTGGTCGATATCGTCCTTCCACCTACGCCCGGGCCTGCCTCGGCGCCGCTGTCCGTCTTGTGGCACCCAGACACCCAGTGCATGGCGATATTTGCCCACCTTTCCGGAGGCCTGCCCAGTCCCACTTCAATACAGATGCTTTGGTGATTCCATCAGCAATGCGTGTTCTGGAGCGCAGGGTCGTGTTCCTATGCCGCGCTCCATAGCACACTGGCTTTATTACTAAATTCGGGGGTGAATGAGAAATATTCCAGCTTAAGTTTCTGCCATTGGAGATAGATGGCGCTACATCAAACAGGAATGTCAAAGTGACAGAAGAGTTCTTTTAACTATTGTCTATTGATTGCATAGGTTTTTTTATGTAGGTAACTTTCTGTTATATACAGAGAAACAAGAATTATGAGCAAATAACGATCTGATAAAAATTGAAAAGTTTTTTTTTTTAATTCAAATTTTATGGCCTAGATAGGCATATTTTGATACATTTTATAGACAGAAACGCTTGCTTTTTTGGTTTTCGGTTTGAAGGGTAAGAGAGTCCGATTACCGGCACATGAGGGACTCCATCTAATGAGTTCTTAGATTAGGTTAGCAGGCTTAGCAGCGTATCGAAAACCCTCTAATATTAATACAGTGAGGTGGATATAAGATTAGCAAGCTGAAGTGGCAGTAGGCCGGTCACATCTGTCGCAGAACCGACAACCGCTGGGGGAGACGAGTTCTGGAGTGGAAACCCCGTTTGGGCAAACGTAGTGTGGGACGGGTGTCCCTGCTAGATGGAGCGACGATCTGCGCAAGGTGGCTGGCAGCGACTGTATGAGAAGAGCTGAAAATCGGGCTCAATGGCGCGCCCTGGGAGAGGCCTATGTCCAGCAGTGGACTAGAGTAGGCTGCTGATGATGATGATGATGTGGTGGATATCTATGGGCGAAGGTGGACACTTACCATCAGGTAGTCCGTTTGCTGGTCTGCTCTCCTTATTTAAAAAAAAACATTTCTAGCAATTAATTAAAATTATTAAACAGTCATAAAAATATTTTACAATCCTAATACATCTTTTTCAGGTATAGCGATGCTATTCTCAGCTGGAACATTCCTATACGTAGCTACAGTTCACGTACTACCCGAGCTGACACACACACATTCCCACACTCACACACTCCTTCCAGTTCAAGAGGGGGGTCAACCTAAAAAGGGTTTCGGGGGGTTGCAACTGTGTGAGGTGGTTATCTTAGCCGTCGGGGCAATGGCACCTGTTTTATTGACTATGGGACATAAGCATTGAAAGTAGGGTATTTGACTAATTTTTTTTATGGACATGGACATCCTGAAAATGGATCTGAAATCTGTTTATCGATATCTCAACTAACATCAGCTATATTAATGGTTAAAGTTAGTAGTGGCGGGATGCTCTGTCCCTTTTTAGCAAAACAGTCTTTATTACGTAGCCAAGGACCTGCTTGTATGGCGCTACATAACAGTGACGTCACAATTATCTATTGCCGTCTCTTTTTTCCGTCTTATTTTTGATTGTCTGTAGCTATTTTATTTTTCAACGGATTTTAATTCTGTTTTCACATTTGACCATCAATTTATGTCTATTTTCTTTTTTTTTATTAAATGTATTTAATATTTGATACTTGTCAAATACCCTATTAATGGTTCTTACGTCAGTTTAAAGACTCAAGGTGCGGTTACACCTTGTCGTCCACCGACCCTTGGGGCGGTCACAGCATTCGGCCACCGCTATATGTGGATTACTAAAGTAGTATTTTTTTATTAGACGGACTAAAGTGACGTTTCCTGTGTTGCCAGTTTTTGATTTAAAAAAATAGTGTTGTGACCAAAGATCCCTTTACGGATGCGAAACTTGGACCATGACTCAGAGAGATAGACAATATTTAGAGGCGTTTGAGATGTGGTGTTGGAGGAGGATGGAAAGGATAAGCTTGGCAGAGAGAGTGACAAATGAAGAGGTACTGACGAGAGTAAAAGAAAAGAGAAACATCTTAAAGGCTATTGAAAATAGAAGGGGAAATATGGTGGGCCACCTTATACGACACGACGAATACATAAGAAACCTTATAGAAGGAAAAGTTGAAGGCAAGCGGGGAAGAGGAAGACCGAGGATAAGCTACTTCGATCAAATCAAAGAGAAGGCTGGCGTTGCGTCGTATAAGGAGGTCAAGGAAAGGGCCCTAGACAGGACACAGTGGCGTTTACTACACCGACAAGAGCATAGCTCTTAAATTGAAGAAGAAGAAGACCAAAGATCGAGTTCAATCACTGATCAATAGTTCACCAATCAAAGTATATTTTATTTTCTTCTGTAATGTCGTGTTTTTTATTTGTAAATTAAAAAGTTAAATCGCTGAGCTTCACTTTGTATGGGAGCGAAATCCATCTTCTTTCAATATATAATTTAACGTTAACTTTTGGCTCACTGTTTGTGTGAACTAAGGGAACTGATTCACAGTGAACTGAACGCATCACTATTGCATTAAACATGGCAACATTATTTTACAAAGTGACATTAGCACTTGTCAGTTTAGTTCGTCTAATAAAAAATGGCCAACGACCAAGGGTAAACAACGGAGGTCGGTGACCGTAGCTCTTCCACCGCAGATCGGCGACTATAACTGCGCCTTCTCAATTCGTTCAACAATTCGGCGACCGCCCCGCGGTGGACGACCTACGATCACCGATCGCCTTTGTTTATGGCTGTTAGCCGAAAACGTCCACCGTCATTCTCTCGATGACAACCTAGTGTCATCTTGACACTTTGATGTTCGCCGAAAACGGCGAATGGTAATACACATTTAGACGCCAGCTGTGACCGACCAGACGGTCGGTGGACGACCAAACGCAACCGCGCCTTAAGGGTTGGACCCCATCTATCCACAAGGAATCGTATTTTCCCGTATGTCTCAGAATCGTTCGCTATGGGCCCGCTGATGCCGAAAAATGCGAACGCTTGGAAGCAGACTTTCTCGCTCTAGCGAACGATGTTTCTGAACGGCGAAAAAGTAGATGAGAGCCAACTCTAACGCAACGAACTTATAGAGTATGGAAAGATAACGCTAAATGAAGATCACACGGAAAGAGTCGTGTACCCTCTCAATATAAAAACCCAGTCAGGGACGCCATTGGTACTTTCATAGTCTGTGTTGTGGAGTACGCTGTGGAACAAATGGTTTCATTTAATTCCGCAATATTGTGAGGGTTTTTATATTCCTGGTCAGGGTATTCTAACTTCATCAAAGTTCAGTATGTAACTTCACCAAATCGATACAGTACCTAGTTTCTGAGTATATCTGAGATTTCCTATTCTGAATATATATATAATATAAATTCCTTAAAATATATGTGATACATATTGTATATCATAGCGTAAAATAGTTTTGTTTGTTTATCGGTGTGTTTAGAACAATTTTAGTTAGATGCACAGAGTAGCCTGTATTGATCACTTTCACAGTAATTTAAGTTTCGACATTTAGGTCCGGACTTCACGGATTCGGTTCGCTGCATCCAATCACGGAGCGCTGACTGCAAGTGGGAGGGCGGAACGCATGTGATTGTTTTCAGCGAACCGACCCGGACCTGTGGAGTCCGAATCTAAGACTGCGTGCGAAAACTAATAGGAAACATCTAGCGCCACTTTAGTAAATAACTCTAAATTAAAAAAAATTAGAAACTCGCAGCTTTCCATTGTGGAGATCTCTTTAAAAGCATTTTTTATGCAAATATTACACTTCTTCTTCTAAGTCGTATTCCTCCTGAGGGTCGTGATCATTCTAAGGAATTAAGTACATAGAACGACTCTCGTAGCTGATTTAATGGGGTGATTTGCCTTCCCCAAAAATTACACTAGCCGATCTTAATTGGCAAGTGATTTTTTTCGGAAATCCTAAAACAACCGTATTTTTATGGCGTATTTTGATATTTTTTGCATTATGCCATTTTTGGTTACCTAATTCAATTTGGCAGCACACGCAAAATTGAATTCAAAACGCACGCTGTTAAGGTAGAATCTATAATAAATAAACAAAAAAAAATAACGGTAGTAAATAAATAAATTGTAAAATAACGGTATAGGTTACCTTACAGTATTTGACCAAAAAAAAAAGATTCAGGTAACCGCTTTCTGATCGTAACTGAACTCATTAAAAAATGAACTGAACTTATGGCGGCTTCCCGCCACAACGTCGGGGTCACCAATGTGGGGCTGAACGCGCCCACGAAATAAAAAGGCAAGTCTTGAAGATCGAGAGCAAGAATGTATTCTGTCTGTGTCACCACACTCTATTGACATCTCTAGTATATAAAAACCGATGGCAGTTGTTTTCACGATAGACAGGCGCGCAGCACGCATGCGCCGACGTTGTGGCGGGAAGCCGCCATAAACTCATTAAGTTGTATCTTCTTAACAAATGTTTCTATTCACTGCAGGAGTTTTTTGATGATAAAACCAATACTTAACTATAAAATCAATTATGTATAACTTATAATGACATTTAATTCAATTTATCTCGTTAGCATTTATTACTATTATAATTTATTATAATCTCTTATTTTATATTGCGGTGCCCTACTCAGGGTTTCATGTATGATCATATAATATATATTTTTAAGACCAATTGTTACACATGAAAAGCAATAAATGGTATGAGTATGAGTAAAAAATAGTTCAGTTACGATCAGAAAACGGTTACCTGAATCATTTTTTTGGGTCAAATACCGGAAGGTAACCGATACCGTTATATTACAAAAACATTTATAGTAGATTCTACCTTAACAGCATGCGTTTTGGTAACCACTTTTGGTCCCTGATTTCTAGAAGTTCATTGCGAAATACAGGTGTTTTGTGTTATATACATTTAACGGACAAAATGTGGTGTGATTAGGTTTAGTGTGAAATAATAAATTCTTCCAAGGCCTACTTGAAATAGAGTTAATTTTCTTAAAAAAAATGGTTTATAGGGTCTTATTTTATTAGCGGCAAATATTTCTAGGGTGTCATCTATAGGTATAACAATAGGTCACAAAAATATATTTTTTCATATTACATATTCAAGAAAAACTACAAAATTGTTTGTTTGAAAATTCTACAAATGAATGTATTATTGCTATTCTAATACTGAAATAAGAAGTATGAATAAAACTCGTTTCATTCATAACGACATGGGTGAGTTTATGTCACCAAGGCGCAAAGTAATGGGGTTTAGTTTTCTTTAGTATGGAAAATTTTCATACAAGTAACAGGGTTATTTTTCCGTGTAAAGTGGTAGAAATGACCAGTACATACCCCCCTCCAAATATTTGCTACTAATAAAAAAGGACCTTATATAAACAAAATATTTTTGGAACGAAATTATTTAATGTATGTAAGGTAACTAACTACCCACATACAAAATATGGTTGAGAAAAATTAAAGTACTACCTACCTATGTTTTTAAGGCGCAACTCGAGCGAAACTAACACCACTTGAAAGAAAAAAATCTTAAAAATTAAGACATTTATCAAAAAAAAAGTGGCCAATAGAATTATTCCAGGGAGGTTTTCGATTTTTTAAATTATATTTTGGTAGTCTAATAATGAAGTTCTTTTAGTACAAAAATATTATTAGTAAAAACTTTCTAGAACTTACGTGGAACAATGGAACTGTCTAATTTTTCGGTAAATGTCTTAATTTAAGAAAAAAAAATTTTGTTTTGACACTAGTTTTGCGACGGGTAACCACGTCATTTGATGGACTTTGTTGGTTTTTTTTAATTTTTTTATTATTTTTAATCAACTCTATTCCTCCCAAAACTATAAAATAATAAACGTTAAGTACTTATAATTTAGTATTAGTAATAAAAATAGGGTTACCTATAATTGTAAAATAGAAAAAAAAAATTTTATTATTGTTATTCCACAAAAAATATCAAAATCTATTTTAATTTGTTTTTATCTCGTTGTGTTTTCTATATTTGTGTTTGACGTCTATTTTTTGTTTAAATTAGATTTTAACAATAAGTTCTTAAGTTATGGAAGGATAACTTAAGCGAATCGAACAAGTTGTTAGTATCGCCAGATTGTAGTATAAACGTTACTGTTCCATATCTAAGAGCTCATTGGATTTTTTTCTATAAAATTGGCCTACTATTGGCCACGATTCCAGCATGGCCGCTAAACTTAAATTTAAGATCAGTCCGTGAATCCGCTGTCAAATTAAGACAGCTCAATAGATATTTATATCTTTTTAAAATGCTTAAAATGTAACTGTTCAAAGTTTACTTATACAGGGTGGAAGGGCAAACATCTAAAATCGATAGAAAATAATACCATAAAAAAATTAAAATAAAATAAATAGTGCGTAAGTCCCACCGGGGTCACGAGGTCAACGGACGCCCGCGCGCCGCGCCGGGCTGCCGCGGCGCGCGTCATTGCACCCCTCGCTCGCGCTGAGCGGGGTCACGCGCAAGTTACCTACACTCAATTTTATTTTTATTTTTTAATGGTATTATTTTCTACCGATTTTAGATTCTATAAACGATATTGAATATCCAGTTTCAAGGATAACCGTGTTTACCCTTCCAACCTGTATAAGTAAACTTTGAACAGTTTCATTTTTTTTACTTTTTATTTCACTCTTCTGCTCTATACTGCTGGTAACTTATTAATAATTCTTCTATCGCCTAGGTTGCCTGGAAGAGATCGCTCTGAGCGATAAGGCCGCCTTTGTACACTTATCTATGTTACTACTATTCCTATGTAAATTTCTTGTGTACAATAAAGCATTAATCTATCTAACTATCTTTCTAAATAAATAATTATAAGATTTAATAAAGACTTTTGAAAATGAAGAAAATAATCAGTTCGGATACAAATACATGCAGTCTAAAATTTAGGCCGTCGATTAATTTGACAGCTCAAAAGGGCATCTTCTGTCCTTTTCTTACCGATAACGAAAGAGACAGACAAACTGAACTTAAATTTAAGTTTTCACGAATAGTGGCCGGCGTCCTAAGTCTGGCATCTCGACCAAAAGTGCAACCTTTGGCAACTTGGTCTGTTGTAGCCTTGATTTAATTTAGAAATAAATACAGAATTTAAGAAATACAGTATTGCCTTGCAGGGCGACATGTTGATAACAACTCTCACGTCCATAATCCCCAAGGGGGTAGACAGAGGAACCACCTTTATCATAGGTAGTTCCCAGTTTTCGTCGTAACATATGGCGACAAACGTGATAGCGTGGCGAGCCTACCGCCGTCTACTAGGTGTAGAATAGTATCCACTAAGTCCCTTAGTCGCCTCGTACGACACCCACGGGAAGAGTTGGTGGTGCTATTCTTTATGGCCGACAATAACCATACAATTTACTTTTTTTTTAAACCTGGTTGTCCCTGCAAGTATCAATAGAGGTATTTATTACTTTGTGTAAATAAAAAATAAGTGTACAATAATTTTTGTTTGTATATAAAGTGAATTTTGTATATGTTGTGTTGATTATATTAAAATTAAGAATTAAAAGCTTCAATTAAGTACCTATGTATTTTTGTTTCATTATATTCTAACATAAATCACTGTGCGATCCCCAGCGATTCCAGGGATCTTTCGAGGGCGAAATAAACTAAGGGGAACGAGATAATGTCCAGGGCAGGCAATAAATACCAATGAAAAACCAACTCACCAGCGTCTCAGCCCGAGATCACCCGTCGGCGCCGACAGTGTCCAAAATTCTGGCAGTTTTTTATATCACCGAAGCACCAGCACTGTATCAGCGCTGCGAGGAGTCCATGGAGGTGATAGTTCATGAGCGATGACGAAATTCGGTGACACGTGCACGCGCTGTGTTTTCGAGACTGTGTCAGCGAGTGGCAATCAACTATAAAAACTACCCTCACTGGATATTAATATTCGACAGAACGAAACAAAAACGAAAGCTAAAACTACCTACAATAACTGTCGCTAATGTAATCTTATCTTATCTTATGACAGGGGGCCGGGGATAACCCCAGCGGCACTTCGACCCTCAGGGATCTTTTGTGCTCACCCCTTACCTTAGTCTCCTTCCTATTCCTTAAAGATGTTTTGCATCAAGGACGCTGTACAGCTTACAGGAAGGAGCCTATAGTCCTCTGGTTTCGGGTAGGCTACCCCCAGAAGACTCATACTCCAGCTAACGAGTCACATTCGCACAGCAAGTGTTCCATTGACTCAACGGTGTCACCACAGGCTCTACAGGTGGGATTGTCTGCCAGTCTCATCTTGTGTAGGAGGCTCTTAGTGCCAAAGTGGCCTGTGAACGCCCCTACAATGAGACGGATGAAACTCCTGCTATGTTTGTAGATTTTTCTACACCCAGTTGTGTCACCATTTCCAATGAACCTCTTAGAGTGTTTTAAGTTGGTTTTTGACCACTCCACCATATGCAGGTTCTTGGCTTTAGCCTTAATGGCTGTTTTGATGGTACTCATTGAGAGTCTAACAAAAGGCCCAGGCCCCGTAAAAGTGGTTTTTGAGCCCTTTTTAGCCAGCTCATCAGCACACTCATTTCCCTGCACCCCTACATGGCCTGGTACCAAGACTAAGTCGCTAATGTAAACAAAACTTATGAACTAGGTGTGCGTGGTACGGATTGTACACCCACATATTTATCTATAAGTTGTCCAGGTTTTATAATTTAAAAAAATCGAGGAGCTCGTGGCCTAGTCGCGAGCACGGTCCGAAAGTGATCGTGCAGGTTAAGCGACGTTGGCGCGGTCGGTACCTAGATGGGTGACCGCTAGTGGCATATTTCATCTGAGCTCCTCCGTGCCTCGGAGAGCACGTTAAGCAGTCGGTCCCGGTTGTTGTCGTTCGACTGCAGTCGTTAAGCCATGTCAGAGGCCTACGGGCGGCCTGAACAACTCTGACAAAAAGGTTGGCCACTAACCATACGATAAGCTAGCAAGCAATAAAAAAGTGTTTATATTTGGTTCTAAATATATTTATTTATTACGTACATAAAAGAACCAAAAAACCTTTCTAAATAACTAATTATAAAATAGTTACTTATAAATTAGTATTTACTTAAAAAGTTACTATTATACACTGTAACATACCTTTATCACAACAATCAAATAAGCCATGACTTGAAAAATTTAAGGCATCTATGTACAATTGTATAGAAATACATCAAGCTTACTCTCTGGAACCATGTCGTAATCGGAATTTGTTATTATTCCTTGACATTCGTATGAATGTGTCATATAAGGTAAAACGACAAAATACTTAGCCTGGTGTGTACCCATACAAAGATTAAAAAATAGAAAATAACTGAAAATAATTTCTTTACTAATCTATTTTAAAATGACAATGGACGGATTTTGGTAATAATAATCTGTAATCTATTAATTAGGGACAGCACTGCAAAATGGAACACAAAACGCATGCTGTTAAGGTATATTCTACAATATAATATATAAGGTCCTTTTTTATTAGTAGCAAATATTTGGAGGAGGTATGTGCTGGTCATTTGTACCACTTTACACGAAAAAATAACCCTGTTTTATGAAAAAAATCCATACAAAAGAAAAATAAACCCCATTATTTTGCGCCTTAGCGGCATAAACTCATCCATGTCGTTATGAATGTAACGAGTTTCATTCATACTTCTTATTTCAGTATTAGAATAGCAATAATTCATTCATTTGTAGAAATTTCAAACAAACAATTTTGTCGTTTTTCTCGATAATTTTATTTAAAAAAATTGTCCTATCTTTATTCTTATAACCCAATGATGTGGCCATGTCAGAGGCCTACGGGCGGCCTGAACAACTCTGACAAATAGGTTGGCCACTAACCATACGATAAGCAAGCAAGCAACCTATAGATGACACCCTAGAAATATTTGCCGCTAAAAATAGGACCCTATATTGTATATTAAATTTTTGTTAAATATTGGTAACCGTTAATTTATTGTAGGTATATTCCACCTTAACAGCATTAGTTTTGTGTTCAATTTGGCATGTGCTGCAAAGTAGAATCATGTAACCAATAAATATAATAATATAATTCACATAATAATGAATAATTATCATAATTTCTTCACAATCTCTTGTAAATGGTAATGGACGGATTTGGTAACTATTATAACGTATTTTCTAAAATTATATTAATTTATCAGCTATACTCTGGCAAGGAATATAAAACCCTCGCCACAATGAAACTTTTTTTTTATAGCGAACTCCAAAACACAGATTACAAAACTACACCAATGACGCCTTCTTGACAGGGTTTTTTTGTTCCTGGTCAGGATTACTAGCCTAAAATGGCAACACTAAAGTCACTCGTACGTCATACTATCGAGCTGTGAAGTTTCTCCCGCGCTTTTGTGGCATCCACGTCAGCTTTGTTTCGTTTTGTCTTGCTCAAAGAACTTCGACAGGATGTGAATAATGTGTGGGAAAGTGAAGTAAAGTCAAATAAGACGCTGCAGCCCGATCCGTACTTGGCTGGATTTTGAAGAGCCATACTGCGTCCGGGACGCCTTCTTTGGTTCGGATGGAGCAGAAGCGTGGAAGATTCTACCAGATAGCATTGAAATGTGTCACACCAGCATTTTAATGAAGACTTGTTTACATCAGAC
The DNA here is from genome assembly GCA_947369225.1 of Hofmannophila pseudospretella. NCBI lineage: Eukaryota > Metazoa > Arthropoda > Insecta > Lepidoptera > Oecophoridae > Hofmannophila > Hofmannophila pseudospretella. The sequence continues at coordinate 1,316,893 of OX376338.1, read as the reverse complement.
ATGGCTGTATCGGCTCAGTTCCCTTTGCCTTAAAAAAAAAACAACTATCGAGCTGTAGATAGAGGGCAGCACAATCCATACAATTAAGTAACTTGTTGTTACAAGGGTTGTTGTTTTGTAAAATAGGGCTCTGCCAACTCTTAATAATATTTTTCTATATAACGTCTTTGTTTTTGGTCCTAATTTACAATAAGACACCTGTATATGTAATTAACTAAAATAAAAAATAAAATTAATTAAAACTAAAATCATCCAAAAACGATCCACATAAGACCTTTTACTAAAGAGTATCCCAAATATAAGACGAGAGCCAATGTGACCAGCTTCAAAATTTGGTGCGCGTAGAACAATCTGTGAAGAAAGAAAAATAATTAGCAAATAAATCTATAGATAGAGGTTTTGAACATAAATTCTTAACTTTTTCGATAGATGACGCTGTTCCTTATGTCAAGTCATCTGCTAGTTATTTGTTCTGTTTTATAATAAAATGCATGTTTCACTAGTTTACTACATATTTCTGCCGCAAAGCAGCAATTTATTCTTTTTTTTTCGTCTCGGTCTGAAACGTAAGTGAGCCAACGAAATTACCGACACTGAGGCACTGCATCCAAGTCCTCAAGGTTAGTAAGCAGCGCATCGAAAACCTCTATACCTTATCCAATTTGAGATTATCCTTTTGAAGTTTGTTTGACGTATCATATAGGAATGTCTGTTGGCTGCTCGAATCATTACTGATCCGATTCTTTAAAAGATCGATTAATTAATTCAAATTGGTTAAAAACGTGTTTTTTTAAAATCTCAGTTTAGAGGCTTTGGTACACGACAAGATGACCATGTCAGCCTCGTTAGGGTCACTAAGAAATGGGAAGGGAAGCTCAAGTATTATTAGAGTCAGCCATCACTTTGAGAGCCGACTTAGCAAACAACAGGAAGTGTTTCATATTATCAGATAAGGGCTGACTCTAAATAATATTAAGCCTCCCATTTAGGAGCCTATTGAGGCCAAATTTCTTCCTCTCAATCTTCCCCAGGTCACACTCCATTAGGAGGTGAGTGAGGTCTTCTATTTTGTTGCAATTGGTACAAAACGGTGATGCAGCTCTTCCCACCAAATGCAAAAAATTATTTAACGGAATGTGACCCGAACGTAGGTAACCTAAAAGCCAAGACAAGTAGCTCCCTACCATTTATTTTTTATATTTTTTTTTGGGGGGGAACGCTCATGCTTACCTCTTCGCCGCAAGGGGGAGACGAAGAGGTTATGCCGGACTTTTACCGGCCAAAACCCCCCCGGTGTTCCTGCGCACCGCCTGACGGCGAAGCCACGGGAACGCTTGCGCATGACTTCCGCGACTTCGCCAGCAAGTAGCTCCCTACCAAGGCTAACACAGTCAAACCATGGAGCCCAGGATGGCATGTAATTAAGTGTATTGTACATATTTTTTTAAATGCAAAGAATAATATAATGATTTTAAATATCGAATATTCTTTACTGCATTTTGTTTTTCGTCATCGGTTGATATGTAAGTATTAGTATTTTCGAGCCAAAAATATCAAGAAATAAGTGGATGCTTTTAGATAGACAAAGCCAAGAGTTTGTGATTCGGCTTCGTAATTATTTTGTGCGTGAATCGAGCATGAGTTGGTGATCAATATTATCCGACGACACTTTATGGGAAGACGAAGAGAATGTTTTAGTTAGACACAATCGAAATGGCAGACTTTTTCATTTCATTTAATGTAAAGAAGAAAACATAGAGGTATTTTTCTTCATCATGAGTTTGAATTTTCATCATCACAATTACAAGAAAAATTGTCAATAATTGTCGATTTCATTGAGTCAATCTCTAGACGATTCGACGCTAGAATGTAACTGCGCAGTTATTGAAAAACACTTAGTAACAATCTTTTTTCAAACGTTAGTTACCTATAAATGAAATAATCTAGAAATAAATAATAATTTGAATTAAGAATAACATTTTTATCTATAAAAATGTTCTAATTTTGGCATTATTCGCAAAACGCGTCACGTTTACGTTGTATGGCATCTATCAAAATTGTATGTATGGTAGCTTGGAAGAGGTACAATCTAATTTCATTATAGTGACGTGAGATGTCTACGGAGAACGGTGACCACTTACCTTCAGATGCTCTGTTTGCTCGACTGCTGTACTTGAACAATAAAAAAATACCTGTTCCACTTCTTTCTTGCTTCCGGCAACGTTGATAGCTCATCCTTCAGAAGGTACACTCGAAGACCTGTGAAAAATAAGTAGTACAGATTTAACAAATAATATACTATTATAAATAAAATTAAAATAATAAATAAAAGAGTATTTATTCATTCACACATTAAAGTTGCTCGCTTATCGTATGGTTACTTGCCAACCTATTTGTCAGAGTTGTTCAGGCCGCCCGTAGGCCTCTGACATGGCTAAACGACTGCTGTCGAACGACAACACCCGGGACCGACTGCTTAGCGTGCTCTCCGAGGCACAGAGCTCAGATGAAATATGCCACTAGCGGTCACCCATCCGGGTACCGACCGCGCCAACGTCGCTTAACCTGCACGATCACTTCGGACCGTGCTCGCAACTAGGCTACGAGCTCCTCTTTACACATTAAAGTAATAAGGTACAACACTGTTATTTTATTCTAATTCTTAACCTATAAACCAAATATATCTAGAACACGTATTGCTCTATGTGTCTAATGAAATGGTCGAGACCTCAGCCATTTCATACAGACACATAGGGCTGTGTGTGTATATATATATATATATAGCAGCATCAGCATCAGCATGATATATATAATAGAATAATAAACTATTCTATTAGAACAATAATAGAATAGTTTGCTGTCTCTCATGGTAACTATTTGGGCGTGGATTTGTTTATTTAAAGATAATTTAGTTGATGGCGAACTTAACTATGTAAAAATTAGATCAGCTGTTTCTAAGATCTTAGAGGAGAGCGTCGGTGGCACAGTGGCTAGGACACCTAACTCCCATGCGGGAGGTCCGGGTTCGAAACCGTGCAGTGCCATTTACCAATGACTTTTTCGTATTTTTCGAAGACGTACGTGCATGTACCGACTGCTCTAACGGTGAAGGAAAACATCGTGAGGAAACCTGCACACTGAGATGACCAGTGTGTAAATGCGGTAGGCACAAAAGATCCTCAAGGGTCGAAGTGCCGCTGGGATTATTCATCATAAGATAAAGATCTTAGAGTATCTTTGATGTCGGATTGGGATCTCAGGAACGGTAACTCGGTTAGGCGCTTTGAGTTTGAGCTCAAATGTTTAGACCATTATGTCCTTCCAACATCTGGAACCTCAAGGATCTGATGATGATCAGGAAACACTAACGGGATCTCCACAATGGTAAGTCGGGAGTTTTTAAATATTTAATTATTTATCTCGAATAAAAAGGCACTCACCCAGCAAGAAAGTCTCACACATAGTATCCCAGGACATATCCCCGATATTGAATGGGAACACGACCCGGTCGGCCTCTGACACCGCCCCCCACATTCCCTGCACCCCACTGTCGGAGAACTTCCAGTCTTGAGTGGAGAAGTAGAAGAGAATATGCGCCAGTTTCATCACTTTGCTGTACAGTTTCAGCGTCCTGAGGAAAAAAGAAAAAGAGATTGTGTTCAATAAATTCATTAGTATATTATTTTACCGTGTTTTCCCATGATACAAATGCAAACATACTTGATTATAAAAATATTGGGGGGGGAAAAAGACCCGTCACTCACTTTCGGATTCGCCCTCCCCAACGATATGATAACCAAATCCAGAAGGATTTACAAACACAAAGAATGACAAAACCGACCCTCTAAGGATGTGATAAGGATTAGGAGAGTGTGAAAAGGATGTGGGACCTAAATGAATAATATATAATATATTGCGCTAAAAATTTGAACATGAATTCAAATATGACACGTGTTCTAAACAAACTACTAAAACCCTTAGTGGGTTAATTACAGTCCATTCACTCTCCAAATCCTTTGTAAGCTGATTTTTGTATCTATAGACGAGGCATAGCACACACTAGCGCCGCCAATCGAAACTTTTGAGAGTTTCGCTTTTTTTTCTTATTGTTTCAATATGAGAATACAAAACTGTTTTTTTTAAATGTCTTCTTCATTCGTGGTACTTTAATACCAGACAAAAAAATAAATGCCTTAGATAGATATGATTTTTTTCGATTGGTGGCGCTAGTGTGCGAATGCCTCGTCTTAATGGCTTTTTCTAATAAAATAAAATAAAGCGGGAAGAAAAAGTTGTTTTTAATTTTGTTATTAAAATCATTGTCTATAGGTATTGTCTATGATTTTTTCGATTGGCGGCGCTAGTGTGTGCTATGCCTCGTGTATAGATACAAAAATCAGCTTACAAAGGATTAGGAGAGTTGAATGGACTCATGTACCCACTAAAGGTTTTAGTAGTTTTTTAGAACACGTGTCGAATATGAATCTTAATGTCTTAATGGCTTTTAGTTTCATATTTTTAATTTTAAGCTATGTGTTTTCCTAATAAAATAAAATAAAGCGGGAGGAAAAAGTTGTTTTCAATTTTGTTACTAAAATCATTGTCTATAAATGGCGCTAACTTACCAGCGCCATCTACCAACAATGGAGTACTTACACTCGCCGTTTTCCCGTCAGAGTGCAGTAGGTGTCCACAAGTAAAGCAGGCAGGTAGTGCAAGAAGAAATTGTAGAACAGAAACAGGTAGTAGTTACTTGTAGGGTTGAGACCGTAGTACCTGAAAAAGTATTCACAGAATTTAACAAGCGATATATAGGGTCATATTTTATTAGCGGCAAATATTTCTAGGGTGTCTTCTAAAGGTAAAACACTAAGGTGTCTTCTAAAGGTAAAACACTAGGGTGTCTTCTAAAGGTAAACAACGATAGGGCAACAAAAAAATTTTTTAGTTATTAAATTTTAAATGAAACTCGTTTCATTCATAACGACATGGATGACTGTATGCCACCAAGGCGCAAAATAATGGGGTTTATTTTTCTTTAGTATGGAAAATTTTCATAAAACGGTTATTTTTTCGTGTAAAGTGGTACAAATGACCAGCACATACCCCCTCCAAATATTTGCTACTAATAAAAAAAGACCTTATAATAAGGCCTGGACTGCACGCGTCCGGTTCGGTAAAGTTCGGTTCGCTGTATCGAATCACGAAGCGCCGAGTTCAAGCGGGGGAGGGCGGAACGCGTGTGATTGATTGCAGCGGACCAAACCGAGACTGGAACTGGACGCATGTAGTCCAGGCTTACGTTACAGTTTTGAGGAATAGAGACCAGAAACCGGCCACCTGGGTCCTATTTCACGAAACAACACTCCTTGTAATATGTAATTACAAGTCTAGAGTGGCAACATTGACGCTGTTCTGTATAGGGATGTCTATTAATGTTGCCATTTAGACTTGTAATTACGATAATTATTGCTTCATAATCTAGAGTCCTGATGGTAAGTGGTCATTTTTGCACTCACCTCACCTAAAACATAGAACGCGCTATAGAAATTTTCAAAGGGACTTCGCCTATGGGGGTTTCTACAGCCATGCTATGAGGTTACTTACCAAACAGCCTTAGTGGTAGGAATGTTGATCCCATACTTCCGGTTGTACTCCATAAACTCCCCCCACGTGATCGGGTTCTGTGCGCCCGATATGAAGTTGTAGATCGGTATGTGAGACGTTTGACTGGAAGAAACAAACTTTTGTAACTAAAGAAGGTATTAAGAAATTGCAAAGGATGACGGGCATCATCTTATTCCTGATTCAGTAAGACAGATTATACGTAAACATTCGGCCGTTCTGAAAGAAAATCGTCCCTATAATACCAAATTATGGGTACTTTCGGTCCAATTCACCAATCATCTTACAAATATAATAGAATAGAATAGAAAAACGATAAAAAAAGATTGATTATGATTCCCGATTCAGTCAAACTGATTGTAAGTAAACATTCTAAATACAAATGTAGAAGTATAATAAAAACCTGGCTCCTTGGCTTGAACTATGAGGAAACAGAAAAATTGCTGGCCATAACCAAATAAAATAAATAGACATATCTAACCTTCATAATAAACACACACGCACACTCACACACAACCCACACACATGTTAATAGAACCACACTCTCATACACCCCAACATATCCTCCCATACTATCATAATGTTATAGATATTAAGCACTAAAGAACTTTACCGACAGCAGCACACACAAAGAAGCAATTTAATAAACCGATATGATGGACCGGAAGCAAATGATCCTACAGCACAGGGCAACCTATTGTAGGTTTTGATACCTACAATAGGTTGCCCTGTGTTTTTTAGGCTGGGTAAACATTTCACCCAGCCTAAAAAACACTAGACACTAACTTTTGAAATGGAATAAACTCTGTTCGGATTTAGATTAAGATATTTTACATAAATTTCATTAGTATTTTTTATTTGTAACTTAGTTTAAGGCTTTTGTCATATTTTTGAAATAAACTTGTTATTATTCCGCCATTCTGAAAGAAATGAATAGAATGCACAAATACTGTACTGCACGTTACTGTTTGATCGATCGTTGACTCGATCGGAACTTAACTGAAATGTGATCGTTAGTGGATAGTAGCACACGAAACACGTCGTAACGATGCAGTGTAGATTCTATTTAGTTACGTTGTATTTCGTGGAATAGATCTCCTGTGTCGTGGTCAGAATGAGAGACCTGATTCGAGAATATATGGCCACGAGTTCATCCATACTTACTTTTCCTTAAAGTTCCTAGCAGTGTGCCAAGCTGACACCAGAATGGCGTTAACACACAGGTCCACCGGCACCATGTCAGCCACCTTATCCGCTCCCATGTACATGGTCCTCAGCACGCCGGTACCAACGCCGATGATGATCCCGGTTGGGCCGTACACGCTGTCCGTCCAACTTCGGATTGGCTCCTCGTATGTTGATATAACTGTAATTTAACATACATGTCAGTAGCAGCAGCAGTAAATGTCCCCACTGTTGGGGCACAGGCCTCCCCTTGCACAAGGGGGTTATGGTCCTTGATCCACCGAGCGGGCCCAGTGCTGTGCGGTGGATTTCACACGCCTTTGGAATTTTGTTTTCCTCAGACATGCAGGTTTTCTCACGATGTCTTCTTTTACCGTTAGAGCAGTCGGTAAATGTACGTAAGTCTTCGAAAAAAACCGAAAAATTCATTGGTACATGGCATGGTTTCGAACCAGGACCTCCCGCATGGGAGTCCGGCGTCCTAGCCACTAGGCCACCGACGCTCACTAACGTCTAACGGGATTCTGTGATGTAACATACATGATGCTGTAATGTAACATACGTGAAGCGACAACGGCTCAAGAGACTGCGGGGCAAGCGTCGTCGGATCTAATCCACCTCTGGACCATTATGGTGGACCACTCATAGCACAGGCTTTTTAGCTGAGTTGGAGTGGTTTTTTATTTTTATTGAATAAGGAGAGATGAGCAAACGGATCACCTCATGATAAGTGGTCTCCGCATCGCCCATAGACATCTCTCTCCTCACTATATTATTGTTAGAAAATTTTCAATGCGGTGCTATCCTTGAGGACTTAGATGGAATGCCTCATGTGCCGGTAATTACGCTGGCTCTTGTTGTATATGTAGGTAGTAAATAACACATTGTATTGAGGGTAAGTCAGTTTTATAATAAACGTTGTTCCATTGACACGGTATTTGATTCTCTCCGCCCCATATATATCACTGGCGACGATTTTACAATATTTACAATATTTTGGATAAATTAGTGCGTGCAACCATGTCTATTGGTAAAATTGGTGAGTTTGACATCGAATCCGGTAATTGGCGTTCCTATTATGATAGACTGGAAATGTACTTTGTTGCGAACGCCATTAAACCTGAAGTGAAGCTAGTACACTCATTTCGGTGGTAGGAGACCAGTGCTACGAACTTATATTCAACTTGGCAAGTCCCGAGAAGCCCTCTTTATATCAGCTCTCTTACCCTTCAAACCGAAACACCACAATGCAAGGATTGCCGCTTTGCTGCAGAATTAGTTACTTCCCTAGGCGATCTTACACATCAGTATCTACCACCAGGGTCCGCCTGGCTAACTTCTTATAAAGTACGGAGTACCACCCTTCTATGTAAAGTACGGAGTCAAATATTTCCGTCAGTGTTTATAGAAGAGCCAGTACTTACTATGACTGCGTGCTCCATCTTCGACCTCATCACTTACCATCAGGTGAGATTGAGGTCAAACGCGGGTTTAGTCGTAAATAAAAAAAAATATTCTGTAACACCAACGGGAGAGCCCATAAATCTTACCAATAGATGGTCTGACGATGCAGATGGGCATGCCTTCTCCGTACTTCCTGACTGCCTCCTCGGCAATAGCCTTTGTGAAGCAGTATGTGTTAGGTCTCTGACCTAGAAGTCTGTAAAAAGACATAAGATATGCAGAATAATGTTACGAGCAACGACAATAATGTGAGTCCCAATAGAAAAGCTAATTTTCTTTTAGACTTTGGAAAGGAAATTGGGCGCTCTTGGACCCACGGCTCTACTAAACCCGCATTTGACCTCGATCTCGCCTGATGGTAAGCGACGATGAGGTCGACGATGGAGCATGCGGGTCCAGTAAATGCCTATTTACTCTGGGCTTGAAGCTGGGCTCGGGAAATACAGACGCCGGCAGACTGTTCCAGCTGTGTGTTTACACGCAAGTGTATTCACTCAAGCATTAGCTGAGCCAGGTGCCTATTGCCAATTGTATCATGGAGTGAACTAAATATGTATTTTTTTTATTTTTTGTGCCAATAAAGTGTTTTTCTTCTTCTTTTTCTTCAGTTCCAGTTTAAGCAAATTTATGGCTAATTTCATAGATCTCACCAGCTACATCTTTCATTATGGAAGAAACATCCTAAAGCCCGCTAGCGCGAAAAGTTAACCCTGGGTTGACTCGCGAATTGTCTATGGTTTTCATACGAAATTGACATCAGGTTAGAGTTAACCCGAGAGAAAACGGTTCGTGCCTTAGGATAGGAGCTGGAGATCTAAAATATCTCCATACTAATTGTTGTGATTCTATTTATTTTGTTTCACCAGCGACCAAACAACACTCCTGTTACACACAATCAGCCTATTAATGTCCCCACTGTTGGGGCACAGACCTCCCCTTGCACAAGGGGGTACGGGTCATGATCCACCGAGCAGGCCCAGTGCTGTGCGGTGGATTTCACACGCCTTCGGAAACTTTTAATTTCCTCAGATATACAGGTTTCCTCACGATGTTTTCCTTCACCGTTAGAGCAGTCGGTACATGGCATTGCATTGTTTCGAAACCGGACCTCCCGCATGGGAGTCCGGTGTCCTAGCCACAAGGCCACAGACGCTCTACACTCTACGCTCTACACCACCAACATTCCACAAGACTTAGGATATTTGTTCCTTAATAAAATATGTAGTTCTATGCAAGATCTAACAAATGCACTGTGTGACTGGTGGCGAAAAGAAAAAAAAAATGGATCCAAGCTTGTACGGAATCCGCCCAATCTCTTTTCGCAGCAGAAATTACTTCATCATTCATCAGCAGCCTACTCTAGTCCACTGCTGGACATCGGCTTCTCCCAGAGCGCGCCATTGAGCCCGATCTTCGGCTCTTCTCATCCAGTCGCTGCCAGCCACCTTGCGCAGATAGTCGCTCCATCTAGCAGGGGGGCGTCCCACACTACGTTTGCCCAAACGCGGTCTCCACTCCAGAACTCGTCTTCCCCAGCGGTTGTCTGTTCTGCGACATATGTGACCGGCCCACTGCCTCTTCAGCTTGCTAATCTTATGAGCTATGTCGATAACTTTTGTTCGAATCCGAAATGAGGAGAAATTACTTACTTGGGTAAAATTCCTTCTAATACCGTTTCGTCTAGTTCTGAAACTGCTTCTAGGGCTTCGACGCTCATCGGGGGCTCGTAGAACCTGCACGCAGAGAATACTTAATAGTAGGAATTTCCATACAAATATAGAATGCGCTATCGATATTTTGCAATGACTCCGTCTCCGTCACGTCTTCTCCGTGCCTTTAAGAGTTCCACTTACTTTTCCTCAACAAAATCAACGTGAGTATTTGAAAAGGCGGTGGACACATGTGTGACTGCCAGCAGGTTCCTGCAATCCTTGGCAAGTTTGATGACTTCCTTCGTACCCCTGACGTTGATTCCCGTGGCTACTGACAACTTCTCATCGAACTTCACCGTTGCTGCTGCGTTTATTATTATTGATACCTGGCAACAAGAAATTAAGTCAGGACCACGGATTACAAAGCAATCAGCCTTGTCCCCACTGTTGGGGCACAGGCCTTCCCTTGCACAAGGGGGTTTTGGACCATGATCCACCGAGCGGGCCCAGTGCTGTGCGGTGGATTTCACACAACTTTGGATTTTTGTTTATTTCCTCAGACATGCAGGTTTCCTCACAATGTTTTCCTTCGCCGTTAGAGCAGTTGGTAAATGTACATAAGTCTTCGAAAAAATCCGTCAAACTTATTGGTACATGGCTTGGTTTCGAACCCGGAGCTCCCGCATGGGAGTCCGGCGTCCTAGCCACTAGGCCACCGACGCCCTATTACAAAGCAATAATCCTCGTAATTACAAGTTTAGCGCTGTGTTTTGCCGGCTCTAAAGAAGAGCACCACCCCAACTCTTCCCGTGTGTGTGGTACGAGGCGACTAAGGATCTTAGTGGATACTATTCTACACCTAGTAGACGATGATAGGCTCGCCACCTATCACTTTTTTTTTTTTTTTTCGTACTGATAATTGCTGTTGGTCCTAGTGACCTTTACAGCTTCACCGGGTGTTTTGGGGCGAGCGCTAAATGCGCTCCAGCCTAGAGGAGGACTTAAAAACTACTATAAGAAGCGACTGCCTAAGGGCACCCAGGTGGGTACGGACCTCGGCTTAGGACGTCGCTGGGGACGGAGGGGTCGGGGAGAAGCGGCCTGGAATACGCCGATAGTGCGTGAAAGCGCCAGAAGCGGGTCGCCTCCCGCGCCGGCGCGGGCGGTATGAAGGTGCTGTGTGTGAACTACTATCGGGTGGCGGAGTGGCTTCCGCGATGGAGATCGTGATGGCGTCGTCGGGGTCGTCTAGGACGTGTCTAGGCCGACGTCGTCGACGGGATGTCGGTAAACCGTTAGTCGAATAAGCGGCGGCGCTTACTACTAGAGGGTTTGGGTGGTGAGGAGCTTGCTCGAAGAAGCGTCGAGACGCTAACTTCATGTATTGAGCGATCGTGGGGAGTTCCAAATCGTGATGGAGGTCTACGTTACGTAGGTACCATGGAGCACCGGTTGCTCTACGCATGAACCTATTTTGGATAACCTGAAGGCGGCGAATGTGGCAAGAGTGCGCGAATGTCACGCTTGCGTACGTGAGGATCGGACCGAACCACCTATCACGTTTGTCAACTTTCTTACGGCGGAAAGTGGGGAACGATCTGTGATTTAAGGTGGTTCCTCTGTATGCATGGATCATATGTGTGCATTTTTCCATACATTAATCGAGAATTTAAATGTCAAATGTATGGAACTATAATATAATAATAATATATTAACCTTTATTAATTGTTCTTTTTTGTTTCCTTTCAAAAGACAATTGTTTTTATCTTGTTTTATATTGTTTTTAGTATTAATTTTGTCAGTTTTATATTTTCTTGGCATGGCCAACGTCTGGTCACAGAAGAGACCTGTCCTCCGAGATACAGGAACCTCCTAGTTCGGAGGCCAGCGTTTATTGTTACCTTTTGCTCACTAATTTTATTTAGTTTAATATAACCTATGCTTAAGTTCCTACTTGTGTATGGACTATGAATACTTTGTCATCTTACCGCACAAATAAACTTATTCTTATAATGTGCATTTGCACCAACCTTTTCTGTCAGAGGGCCCTCTATAATAGTAGTAAACAGAGGCCCCTCCCCTCTGTTTACTACTATTATAGTTAGATTTCTAGGTCCCGTTCGAGGCCCAGCTCTTTTGAATTGGATAGGTACCACTCTTTACTCTTTGATACTTACCCTACTAGTCAACATTTTCCTGTCTTCATCGCTGATACCCAGTCCAGGTAACTCCATATCACCTAAGACCGGCACAACTTTGTGAATACCCTTCGGGTTCACCTCGTGAGCTCTTTCGAATAGCTGAAATTAGAAATTATATTTATAATCCACTTTTATCATTGTTGTGGTAAGAACGGAGTTTATAGTTATAAGTTTCTACCTTCCAATCGCAGTTGGAATTTGGAATACTCATGAGTAGTCATTTCCTACCCACAACCGAGCGAAATATTATACCCTAGAAATGTAATGCACGCAAGTAGCACCACAAAATGTGTACTCGGCGGGCGGGGCGGGCGAGCGGCGAGTCAGTCGCGCCTTGTGTTTGACTTGGATTTTGAAATCGATCAAGGGCCCAATTCGCCTAAATTACAACGTTTAGTTCTATTTCTATCCAATTTCAATTTAGTTTTCATGCCAATTCTATTTGGACACCAAATCGCATTCTGCTGACGCATAACTCTACCACTGCCACCTTTCGATTTACCATCCATCGGGCAAAAGTACCTCGGGAGGAACTTATGTTCGATCGTTATATTTAGAATAGAATAGAAATATATTTATTGCCAAATTACAACAAAATTTAAAATTATAGTACAAAGAATTATACTATAATTATATAATATAATATGTATGTATATATACTCGTATATATATGTATAATATATAATATGTAATGTATATTTGTCAAAAGGGGGGAAAGTCAGCAAATGCTGACATACTCGGGTACCAAATATGCAGCGCTGTTTTTCATTTGCCCCCTTTGACAGTTCAACTGCGATTCAGTATAAACTAAACGTTTTATTAGAATGCACAAATAACGTTACTGTTCGATCGATCGTTGATCGTTAGTGGATAGTAGCATACGAAACAAGTCATAACGATGCAGTTTAGATTCTATTTAGTTACGTTGTATTTAATGGAATAGATCTCCTGTGCATCATACGATCCTATGTAAGAGTTACGTATTAATAGATATTCTCCTTTGTGACATCGCCGTGAGATCTATTTTTGTTTAAATATTAATTTGAGTTTCATTGTGTGAGACATGTGTTGCATTATTTTCAATTCGCACACAGTGGTGTGAGGTTTGGTGTCGTTTTTTACGGGATTTTTGTTGGAAGTTACTCGTCTAGGGTATAATATGTCGCTGAGTATTTGAGAAAATTCTCAAATACCGTGGCTCGAATGAGGTAACGCGTTCATTTCTGGGAAATTGAACCTAGTAACTGAGTTCTGAAGGCTAGTAGGCTGTGATTACGATGATAACCTCAAATGAGGTAACGCGTTCATTTCTGGGACCAACACCTGCCAATGGGCATGGCCTCTTGTGGCAGATTTCAAAGATTTTTCGGTGACAATTGCAGATGGTGGAACTTAAAAAATCGCGTTGCTGCTCTACCTATCGGCCTATATGGTAAATCAGACCCTGTCTACATATTCAATATACTTACGTATTCGTCCAACATTTCATGCAGACGAGCTCTGGCATCCTTCCCCTTCTTGCTTCTGATCAGAACGTATATCGTGTCTATATCGCCGCAGGATCTCAGTAATTTCTCGATCATAACTGCAACAAGTGATTTGGATTAGGGATGTTACGGAGCTTCGACTCCGACTCCGAAAGGTCGGAACTTCCGATTGACTTTACACCACCGACTCCGACTTCGGCTCCGATAATTTTGAATCGGAGGTTATACCGAAGATTTGTGAGCAAACATATTCAAATATCAATATTTTATTAAATAGTGTAGGAATACATTTATGTATTATTATTTATGTATTCCAACACTACTCTTTAAAGGAACATGTTAAATTAAAAAACGGTTTAAAATTTGAACTTCTTCTGAACATCTCTTATCCTCCGACTCCGGTACCGAATCCGGTTGCGACTCCGGTTCCGACTCCGATAAATCCAATTTAAAACCTTCGGTTTCGACTCCGGTTATGCTAAAACGGAGGTAATAACATCCCCAGTGTGAATATACTCAGATGCATATACTATTCTCCAGTTACGTTGGGACTACATGCGACCGTTCCAGCCCCGGTTCGGATCACTGCAACCAATCACATGTGTTCCGCCGTGCTCTCACTGAAAATTAGTGTTGGGTGGGAGCGAACCGAACCGTCACTGGAGCCGGACCATGTAGTCCTAGCCTAAGTCTTTCTGCCTCAAAATAGTAGGTACAGTCGGCTACAGGTCGACCTATCTAAAACGTCTAATTTTGAGAATGTGAAATGTATCATATTGCGGAGGCATAAGGTTGAGATTTAATCAAAGCTTTTTGACAGATGGTATACTATAGCTTGTGGTTGACTATACTATTTTCACCATAGTAATTTTCTCATCTATTATATGTGCGTTTATTATAAAAGGTATTTGTATAGAAACTTTATCTTATCTTATAATGGGGCAGGGAATAACCCCAGCGGCATTATCGGCCATTACACACTGGTTACCTCAGTGTGCAGGTTTCCTCACAATGTTTTCCTTCACCGTCAGAGCAGTTGGTAAATGTACGTAAGTCTTTGAAAAATACGAAAAACTCATTGGTACATGGCACTGCACGGTTTCGAACCGCGGACCTTCCCGCATGGGAGTCCGACGTCCTAGCCACTGTGCCACCGTCACTCACATTTGTATAGAGTAGTCTATCCTAGCCGGTTATTTTTTCGAATAACTCCCTAATACGGCACGTATAGAAAGCTGAAATTTTGACACAGAATCTACCTCGTGACGCACAAAATCTAGGCCCTATCATCAGCATAGCATATCTATTTCAGCTTTCTATATGTGCCGTAGTAGAGAGTTATTCGAAAAAAACCGGCTAGGATAGGCTACTCTATACAAAGGCTAGGACACCTGACTCCCATGCGTTTATCGTTAATAACTTGAATGGAATGGCCCACAAAACTGAAATTCAGTACTTATGTTGAAGCACTAAATGCTGAGTACCTAGTATAACTCTTATTGCCCAAGGGTAAAGTAAAGTAAAAGTAAAATACACTTTACGGGGCAACGCCGCCAGCCTCCTCGGGACACTCCCTGCAGGGAGCGACCTAGGTCAGGTATTTTATTTGTAAAATAGTTAGGTATTTTGTAATTTTAGCTTAAGCATTTTTGACTCTTGGTGACCGAGAGGAGGATATTGAGGAAGATTCTGGGACCAGCCAAGAAGGAAGATGGAGGGTGGAGGATGAGAAAGAATAGGGAGATAGAAGAGATGGTGAACGAGCCGAACATTATAGGAGAGACGAAAGCGGCTCGACTCCGATGGCTCGGACACATTACTAGGATGGGGGAGGATCGGGCAGTTAAACGAGCGTATGTGGGACGCCCTAACGGACGACGTCCGGTCGGACGTCCCAGATACCGCTGGCGCGATGAAGTGGAGAAGGATCTGCGGGAGCTCCGGGCGCCTGACTGGCTCGAGACTGCGCAGGAGAGAGAGCGATGGCGCTCTTTGGTATCGGAGGCCAAGATCCACTTCGGGTCGCTGCGCCAGCGGAGTAAGTAAGTAAGTAAGCTTAAGCATTTATTTTAGTGTTATTTTAGTATTATTTTATTTTGTAATTAAATGCATTAACAAATTACGAACTATAGATACATTTTTAAATATGGGTAATATTTTTAAATCCAAACGCATCCTTTCATTATTAAATTGTTTTTGAAATATTTTGATACATAGTTGTAGATATAGACTGTATGTATAATTTTGCAATTTTATTTTTGGATTTTATGCATAGGATTATGCAGTTTCTATAATAGTAAAAACCGTATAATTCGATCAAAATACAATCAAAATATTGTTGATATCACTTTATTGTACAAATATAAAATAACAAACATAAGATAGAAAAGGAAATAGTGAAATACAATTTAGGCGGCCTTATCTCTCTCTCTCTCTCTTTCTTGGTGTTAGTTTTACACCTGCACGATTGCCATAGATCGGTGGTACTGATTCGAATCATGGATCATCCTGAGCACACCTACGCGGCCAACGCGCAATCGATGCGACGTTATAATGACACCCTAACTCATCTCTAGGAAGCTGTCGAAACGTACATAAACGCATCAAAGATATTTTTTTAAATCTCTGTTTTTTGGGTCATATTCCGTTAAATAAGTTTTTGCATTTGGTGGGAAGAGCTGCGTCACCGTTTTGTACCAACTGCAACACAATAGAAGACCTCACTCACCTCCTAATGGAGTGTGACCTGGGGAAATTTGAGAGGAAAAAATTTGGCCTCAATAGGCTACAAAATGGGAGGCTCAATATTATTTTAAGTCAGCCCTTATCTGATAATATGAAACACTTACTGTTGTTTGCTAAATTAGCTCTCAAAGTGAGGGCTGACTTTAATAATACTTGAGCTTCCCTTTCCCTTTTCTTAGTGACCCTAACGAGACTGACATGGTCACCTTGTCGTGTACCAAAGCCTCTAAATTGAGATATAAAAAAATAAAAAAATAAAAATCTCTGTTTAGAGGTTTTGGTACACGACAAGGTGACCATGTCAGCCTCGTTAGGGTCAATAGGAGAAGGGAAAGGAAGCTAGAGTCAGCCCTCGCACTGAGAGCCAACTTAACAAACAACAGTAAGTGTTTCATATTATCAGATAAGGGCTGACTCAAAATAACATTGAGCCTACCATTTTGGAGCCTATTGAGATATTTCTTCCTCTCAATCTTCACCAGATCACACTCCATTAGGAGGTGAGTGAGGTCTTCTATTTTGTTGCAGTTGGTACAAAACGGTGATGCAGATCTTCCCACCAAATGCAAAAAGTTATTTATTGGAATGTGACCAACCGCCGTAACCTAAAAGCCAAGTAGCTCCCTACCAAGACTGACACAGTCACACCATGGTGCCCAGGCTGGCATGTAATTAAGTGTATTGTACCAAAGCCCCTTCACTTTAGCCAATTCCTCATATTGGTATCTCCAGCGAGACACAGGCAGCCCTCGCCAAAGCGGATCAAGATATAATCCAACACCCTCAGAAATTGATAAATTCGCGTACCGATCAGCCATTAACTCCTACTCCGATGTGTGAAGGTAACCACTGTTATTATATGGATACATTAGTGGACAGGAATGCGTGGACGAGTTTAATAGCCTGGAATGCTTCCGGTAGACTTCCGATTCCCCGTCACACAAGCAATTATGTGCTGTAGTGCACTCTTTCAACGGTTATATTATGGAAATGAAACAACATTCAAATGTCTAATATAAATATTTATTGGGTATAACAGTCACCATGAAATAAGTTTCCTTAAAAATCACTAAAGAACAACTTTCTCGATGACACGACTGGCTTTCAGGCTGATTCTGCCGTCTGAAACCAGAAAAACACACTTTAATATAATGTACCTAATTTTTATAATGTAAAATACATTTTTTATTAAAAAAATATTCAAAGAATCAGTTTAAATAGTATTTTTTTGCCGGCGTCTGTATTTCCCGAAACCTTGGGATCTTCAAGACCAGAGTGAATAGGCATTTACTGGACCCGCGTGCTCCATCATCGACCTCATCGTCGCTTACCATCAGGCGAGATCGAGGTCAAATGCGGGTTTAGTAGTCAATAAATAAAAGTAATATTATAATTGATACGAATGCGAAAATTTAGCAAAAATGTAAACGATAGTTTGGGGCATGGTGAGGCACGTGCCCTATAAGTGGGGACGTTAATACGCTGAAGAGGTTGATAAATTGATTGGTTTTTAAATTGTTATGTATATTGGCAATAAATATATTTCTATTCTATTCTATTCTATTCAAACTAAAGTGGTAGAAAAAATCTTACTTACCTGCAAAATGGAACCACCCACACACACACACACAAGCAAAGTCCATGCAAATATAAAATAAAAACAAATCACACGAAAAAGCCTTCAAAATACTACCAAATAAAAACTTAGGTATTTCATGCACTTATTAAAAAAAATATTTAACAGTAATGCTTAAAAATTAATAAAAAGTAAAACGTAACGGTTTAAATTTTTAAATACAGAGTGTAACAAAAAAAACCTATAGTCCCCGTTCCGGGACTATAGGGGTTTTTGTTTTGGGGCCAATTCTGAATCGCAAAGAAAAACAACTTTTTCATACATTTCGGTTGTGTTTGTATCTAGTTTTAAATAGAACAGCAGATTTTTTCGCGATTTCAAAGTTGGCCGCATAATGAAAGTTGGTCAGTTATGGATCTTGTCTTTATCTTATCTTATGATAGGGGAAATAACCCAGCGGCACTTCGACCCTTGAGGATCTTTTGTGCCAACCCCATTTACACATTGGTCATCTCAGTGTGCAGGTTTACTCGCGATGTTTTCCTTCACCGTCAGAGCAGTCGGTAAATGTACGTAAGTCTTCGAAAAATACGAAAAACTCATTGGTACATGGCACTGCATGGTTTCGAACTCGGACCTCCCGCATGGGAGTTCGGTGCCCTAGCCACTGTGCCACCGACGCTCTAACTTAGAGCTTACACTAGTGTTACATAAGAGATAGCTTTTAGATAGTTGATTATATAAGGAGAGCAGACCAGCAAACGGGCTATCTGGTAACTGGTCACCATCGCCTATAGACACCTCACCTCACTAATTATTAGAGGGTTTTCGATGCGCTGTTAACCTTGAAGCACAATATAATAATACTGCTTGAGGACTTAGAATGCCTCCTGTGCCGGTAATTCCACTGACATTATCCTTCACACTGGAACACAGCAATGCTGCATTGCTGCTGTGTGGCAGAATTGGTAAAAGGGAGGTACCACCGCAAACTAATTTATGTTATGCCACCTTCAAAAATGTCAAAATATTGCTACCATACATTCGATATCTTTGATTACTATTTTCTTTAATTTTCATGAGATTCTGGTTGATCTGTTCAACACACTCTCTCTCTCTCTCTTTTAATTTCCTCAGACATACAGGTTTCCTCACGATGTTTTCCTTCACCGTTAGAGCAGTCGGTAAATGTACGTAAGTCTTCGAAAAATACGAAAAACTCATTGGTGCATTGCGTGGTTTCGAACCCGGACCTCCCGCATGGGACTGACGCTCTAAGTGTACTGAAGACCTCCATTTCGGCTCTATATGGGATTCTTGTTACACCTGTGTATGTATTGATTTAAGTTAACATAGTAAGTACCTACAAATTAAGTTAGGAATTATTTTCATTAAAAATATGTGTAGAGCACATAGATTATTCAACAATGAATATGAAGTAGGTTTCTAGTGACATTTGACTTTGCGTATAATATTGAATTCGTAATAAATAGAGTTCTTGAAGTATTGTAGATATATGTAGAGCGCTAAATATTTTAATACGTTTTATGGTATTCGGTTTCAGAGTAATTTAGTTTGTCGGAAAAAATCAGAAAATTCTCTACCTACCATTTCTTCGTTTCTGGACCTCTTAAGCACAAATGCAGGAATTTCAGTCTGTTTTTTAGCCTCCGATTTTTTTCAGACTCTACACCAGTGGTTCCAAACTTATTTTGTCTACCGCCCACTTTGAGAATAAATTATTTTTTAGCGCCCCCATTATTCCCCTACTTAAAAACGACTATAACTTCAAATTAAATTAATTAATTATTGTGAGCTTTATTAGCGGAGATTAAACATTAATTCTAAACGAGACTTTTACTATAATTCGCAAGAGTTAACTTGAAACCTGAGCGCAGTCGGTAATACACAACGGCGCTCAGGTCTCAAGTTAACTCTTACGGGCTACACCTGCCAATGAGAATGATTATTGAAACGCAACTTTATAGTATTCAGAGTATCTTTTATTCAAAATAAAACAAACATAATCGATTCTGAGCCGACCAAGTTTGAGCAATCTCTTAACTAATATTAGTTGATGTTCACAAGTTGTAGTTGAGAGTCGAGAGCTCATGCAGTCGGTGTCTAAGAGGCCTCTTAGCTAAATGAAATTACAAATCACCCCCCAAGCCTCTACACAACGCCCCCATTTTTTTTTCTGGGTCTCTTACCGCCCCCCTTTAGGCCTGTAGCGCCCACAAGGGGGCGTTATCGCCCACTTTGGGAAAGGCTGCTCTACACAGAGTCCTATACAACGTGTCCATCAGCGTAAGGACGATTGGCGAAATATTATCAAAGTCGTTTTAGTATTTATATTAGATATTTTTTTCACTTATTCATCTTAGAATAACCTGTAGGTATGGTATTAAGAATAACATCACAAAGAAATTAATAATATATTAATAATAATAATAAAATATTAATATAAATTTTAAATATTAATATTTAGATAGATAGATAGAAACACTTTATTGTACACAAAAACAGGAAAAGTAAAAACTACAGGAATAGTAACACGATATGTACAAAGGCGGCCTTATCGCTTAAAGCGATCTCTTCCAGGCAACCTCTGAAGTTAATTGGACATTAAAGAGATTAGCGACAGTGTAGTGTGAGGATATGAAAATGGTTATTATTACTTAATATACAGTAAATATAGTAAAATAAAAGTAATATGATATACATAAATAAATATGTAGGTATACTAAAATAGTTAAATGCATAGATATACATAATATATAATAAATAAACATATATAATAGATAGTAAACAATACATAGGTAAATATTTAATTATTTAAAATTTATATTAATATTTTATTTAATATTAAATTTATATTAATATTTTAAATATTAATATTTAAAATTTATATTTTATACAACTTTGGAGACAAAGTATTACCCGGGTTTTAATTAAATATCCAACGCTGATGGACACGCTGTATATGCCACCACACTGACAAAAAAAGATTGTTTACTTCAAACAAGCACTTGTTGAATTTTTTAAGATTTAGTTTTACGGCTCTGGGTTCCAGCCCTTTTGAGCCATAGCACTTGTTGATTGAAACAAGTGCTACCAGAGTATGATTATATTAATTTTATGTATTATGCATTTTTTAAGGTATTATTTGTTCACTTCAACAAATATCTTTATTGTGTCTACAAATTAAGTGTTTAATTGAACAAAGTTACTTTGTACCTAGGCTCAGAATCAACCAAGCTGTTTTGATGTGAAAACATCTTACTGTTAACTCGTGAAGTATGGGAGCCGGTTCGGGCGTCAAGTGTCACTTTTATGTCTTCTTTCAAAATCTTCGTCTTCTTCGTCAATTTCAAAGATATGTAAAAACAAATAGTATCGTTGAAAACATAACAATATTAATAAATATACTTAAATCTAGACTAGAGCTATTTTAAGGTATGTACAATGTATTTGGCTTAAATAATCAGGAGAGATGAGGAAGGAGGAGGTCAAAATTACCATGATGTTTTCACATAAAGCTTGCGGCACGTCCCTATGCTTCTTCCATATTTTTCTTCAGTGCAGTGTTAATAATATTAAGTGCAATTCACACAAGGTCAAGATTCGAACCCGGAATGCAATAAAATGATACTTTTTCCTGACTAGGTCATCGACACAAGTAAAGGATTTTAACATACAGTTAAATATGAAGGTCACGAATTAACAACACCAATTTTATTCCGTTTATGGTTAAAACTGGTCAGGCAGATAGGGAAAGTCTCCTCTTAAGATATTTGTTCATTAATGAGAAAAATATGTTGATTTAATGTTTTTAAATTCATAAGAATTGGACTGTACGAGTAGCTAGCATTTCCGCCTTGGCAGTTTCTTATTATTTACATTTAAACCCGCGTTTGACCCAATCTCACCTGGGACCCAATTCGCCTAAATTACAACGTTTGTAGTTCTATTTCTATCCAATTTAGTTTTCGTTCCAATTCTATTTGGACACCAAATCGCATTCTGCTGACGCATAAGTCTACCACTGCCACCTTTCGATTTACTATCGATCGGGCAAAAGTACCTCGGGAGGAATTATGTGCGATCGTTATATTTGACAGTTGAAACGTTTTGTTACCGTTCAACTGCGATTCAGTATAAACTGAACGTTTTATTAGAATGCACAAATACGTTACTGTTCGATCGATCGTTGTCTCGATTGGAACTTAACTGAAATGTGATCGTAAGTGGATAGTAACATACAAAACACGCCATAACGATGCAGTTTAGATTCTATTTTATTTATTTATATTTACAACTTAAAATTATTTATACACAAACAATTACAGAAACAAGAGCAATAGAAAAGAAATGTAGAAATAATTAATTTGATAATGTACACAAAAAAATAATTAAATGAAACTTATAAAATTTCTTAGATTTGGCCCGTGTGGTAGGGTACCGAGGATGCTGGCGGCGTTACCCCGCTGGATCGCTATGCTGATTCTTTGGGCAAGATAGCCGCCAGCCCTTGGGTCCCTCGTCGCATCGAACAAACGCTTGGACAGCTCTCGGAACAGTGACCAAGCTCCAGGGCCCCAAGGACCAAGGGTCTCTACACCAAATGCAACAAAGTTGTATTGGTTGCCGATGACCCTGTATTTGTGGGCCTTAAGGCCCTCAGCCGCTTCAGCCGCCCCACCGGCCTTCCTACACGTACTCTGGAGGTGGGACGGAGCCAAAGTGTCTACGCAAGTAGCGTCCCACACAAGGGCACGTCCCATTTTCCAGGGTATTAACGACATTCCGTCCGGTCTCTTGCCGTCATCACGCATGATACCGTTCGGCTCCAGGATGGCCGGTACGTTGACGGTGGCAAGAGAGCGACGCAGAATGTCGTTTAAGGCAGCGTGGCGGGAGAAGCGACCGGCGCTCTTTTGGCAGGACAGACCGTGGTGACCGAGGGGGTCGACATCTGCACCACACGGGCACTTATGAGGCGCGCAGACCTCGGCACCGAGGCGGAGAGCGATCGCTAAGCGAAGGGTCTCGTTGTCAATGAAAGTGCCCGTGTTGGCGGAGGGGTAGGCGTGTAGCCAGTGGCCAGATTCCCTGGCGGCCACGGCCAGCAGCCTGGCGCGGGTTGGACCGCAGCTACTGTTCAGGAGTCTGGATGATATGACCTTGCAAACGACGTCATCCCAGCACCTCTGACTTGCAGGGACTGATGGAAAAGTTTGGTTAGGGACAGCCATATTCCATGTCTTTGTAGCCTCCTCCAAGCACGTAACCTCATAGTTTGTTAGGGACGAACCCAGGATTTTTCCTATTAGGTTGGAGGTGCTGTGGATAGAGGCTAGAAAGGCAGGCAGAGATACGTCGGTAATTTTGCGGATCCCTAAGCCACCATATCTGATGGGGAGGGAGGCTTGGGTCCAGGAATGTTCTGAAAGTTTTATATTGATAATTGACTCCAATTGACGTTTAACCAGTTTGTCGATGGATTCTGTTAAACTTTTTTGTGTCCAGAAGGGGCAGCATCGGATCAGGTAAGTAAATTTAGGGACAAATAAGCAGAATTTTAAGATAAATAGGGCCGAATGCGTATTAATTTCCAGGAGACGTTCGGAACACTGGTTGAATTTAGAAATTGATTTTTCTGCGAGAGGTGTTATCGCTTCCTCGAAGATCGGAGAACCTAGAAGGTAGAGCGACGCTTTATTTACAATTTTGATATTAGGGGCCAAATTTTGAAAATTTTGAATTAGATTTGTCCTGTCGGCTTGTGAAACGCTTTCTGCGATAAAAAGTTCGCATTTGTCTGTATTTAGGTCTAGGCCGATGGACTGAAAATTATTAATTACGTTAGAAAGGTCGGCTAGAACAGCTGTGGCTTTACCTCCTAGGGATCCGTCATCTAAGTACCAGACGTTAAATTCAGATTGTAAATTTTGAATAACCGGATTTATTGCGAGGCTGAATATGGCTGGCCCAAGGGGATCACCCTGTTGGCAGCCAACGGCAGAGAGGATTTCTTTGTTTTTGTGGAGTAATTTTGAGGGGTTGGAGTAACATTGGAAAAGGTAGTTGTAAATTTCTGGTAGATTATTTCTGGCTTCTTTCAACAGGGTGTCCCGATTTATGTGATTCTATTTAGTTACGTTGTATTTAGTGGAATCGATCTCTTTGTAGGAGGGCCGGGTTCTAAACCATGCAGTGCCATGTACCAATGAGTTTTTCCGATTTTTTCGAAGACTTACGTACATTTACCGACTGTTCTAACGGTGAAGGAAAACATCGTGAGGAAACCTGCATGTCTAAGGAAATTAAAAGTTTTCGAAGGCGTGTGAAATCCACCGCACAGTATTGAGCCCGCTCGGTGGGTCATGGCCCGTACCCCCTTGTACAAGGGGAGGCCTGTGCCCCAACAGTGGGGACATTAATAGGCTGATGATGATAATGATCTCTTTGTGGTAAGTGACGATGAGGTCGAAGATGGAGAACACGGACTTAGTAAGTACTGGCTTTACAGATAACTAGACGAGAAAACCCACAGAGAACTATACAGACAGACAGACGGACACCGAAGACTCGCCAGGTTTCCTTTTTTTACTATTTTGGTACGAAACCCTAAAAATCGATGTTTTTTTATTTATAGCAAAAATTATTAATGCATTTGCGAATTAAAAATTCAAATAGCTTCAAAAGAATCTAATTCCAAGTGGTCAAAAAACTGGTTTCCAAAAAAAACCTAGAAACGTGTCTTAAGAAGCAAATTAAGTTTTGTATCTTTTTCGTAACAGGATTAATTTTTTTATTTACTAAACCCGTTTGCTAAGTTGGCTCTTAAAGTGAGGGCTGACTCTAATAATACTTGAGCTTTCCTTTCCTTTTCTTAGTGACCCTAACGAGGCTGATATGGTCACCTTGTCGTGTACCAAAGCCACTAAGCTGAGATATACAGGCTGTAACATTAAGAACGGTCAGTATGGGAAAGTCTGAAACTATAAGACATACGAACATCTGTTCTTAGGAACCATGTCATCAATTTTAGTAACAAGAAAAACTGTATTCATACATTTTAAAAAAAACTGTACTCAGCCTGGGAATCGAACCCGGTTGTTTTGAAAAAAAAAACAACACTATTTCTATTTAGATATCGATTACGTTAAGGATGAAGTGTACAAAACAAGCTACGACACAATTGAAGACCTAGAGACCAGCAGCCATAGAGACAATTTTAACGCAAATTCACCACCTGAAGATACAACATTCAATAGTAAGATCGTTGCCTAAACGAGTTGAATGTTGTATTTTACAAAATGGTAGTCATTTCGAACACCTACTAAAATAAATTAAAAGATATGGAAACAATGCGTTTTATTAATTTTAAACATCACGTTTCATACTAACATTTATTCCTTAAGACCTACACAGTCGATATCCAAATAGAAATAGTGTTGGATTTGTTTTTCAAAACAACCGGGTTCGATTCCCAGGCTGAGTACAGGTTTTTTTTAAAATGTATGAATACAGTGTTTCTTGTTACTAAAATTGATGACATGGTTCCTAAGAACAGATCTTCGTATGTCTTATAGTTTCAAACTTTCCCATACTGACCGTTCTTAATGTTACACCCTGTATATATATTTTTAAAACACAATATTAATACCTAATATATTTTTTATCAGCTATACACCTAATTTTTTTGTTCATACCATAAATGTGAATAGCGAACTTAAGTACGTACATAAGTAGATGCAAGTTTTTTTTACTTAACACCTATTCGATAATTTGCCTTTTATCTATCTGAATATTTTATTTTCTCCCACCGGTGTTACATAAAATATCGTGTATCACGTGTGTTAAGAGCCAAATTGTCTCAACTCGTGTTTCTCAGCGATCAACACTTGGTGAGACAAGGACAACTGCAAGTTACTGTAGGTACAGTCAGCCTCTAGTTTATGTGTACCATCTGTCAAACTGCAATACATTCACCATAGACTTTTGACCACAGACATTAGAATTGTAGAATTTTGACAGATTATTGCACAAATAGAAAACAACAAACAAAAGATAGAAAAGGCAATCTCTTCTAAGTCGTGTTCCTCATTGCTGAGGGTCGTGATCATTTCTAAGGAATTAATCACATAGAACGACTCTCGTGGCAGATTTAATGGGGCGATTTGCCATTGCCTTCCCCATTTCACACACTGGTCATCTCAGTGTGCAGGTTTCCTCACGATGTTTTCCTTCACCGTCAGAGCAGTCGGTAAATGTACGTAAGTCTTTCGATAAAATCGAAAAACTCATTGGTACATGGCATTGCCTGGTTTCGAACCCGGACCTCCCGCATGGGAGTCCGACGTACTAGCCACGACGCCACCGACGCTCCTCCGAAAAGGCAATAGTGAAGTACAATTTAGGCGACCTTATCGCTGAGAGCGATCTCTTCCAGGCAACCTTATATGCTTTATATTTATATACTTTTGTATACTTTAGCTAGAAGCAGAGCGTAGGTACAGTCTACAAGTTATAATATACCATCTGTCAAAAACCTTTGATTAAATCTCAACCTGCGTCTGCGCAATATGATACATTTCAGATTCTCAAATTTTGACGGAATTTATTTTGCGGTAGAAAGGCTTAGGCTAGGACTACATGATCCGGCTCCAGTGACGGTTCGGTCCGCTCCATCCAACACTAATTTTAACCTACGTTGACTCGTGGTCGGCTGTACAAAGATTTTTACGATTTGTTTATGTTTTTTTTTCACAACGTTGTTTTAATGATCATGAATCATCATTATTCGAACAAGGCACGTAAATACGTAAATCATTTAATAGACGTGCTATATTAATATAGACGCGAAAGGAATAAAAAACAGCGGACTAAACAAATCACTATGTAGGTTTGTACCTACTTAATATACAGGTTGTCAACTCTACAATATTAGCTTAAAAAAAGGTCGTTGACATAAAAATAAAAAATCTTCAAAGATACACAGGATGTTTTAACCACCGAAATCGAACTACTAGCGAGCACCCTCTCAAAATAATTTTGGAGCGTATTGAGGCCAATTTCTTCTTATTACTATAATAATCTATTCCGCCTTCGGACTACCAGGTGCGGGGAGGGGTTCCATCCTTATGTTGTTGATATCCCATCTGCTCGTACGAAGCGATGTGCTTCTTCGTTCATTATGCGAACGGCTAAGGAATGGAACAGCCTGCCGGCGTCTGTATTTCCCGAAACCTTGGGATCTTCAAGGCCAGAGTGAATAGGCATTTACTGGACCCGCATGCTCCATCGTCGACCTCATCGTCGCTTACCATCAGGCGAGATCGAGGTCAAATGCGGGTTTAGGAGTCAATAAAAAAGAATCCTGTTACGAAAAAGATACAAAACTTAATTTGCTTCTTAAATACGTTTCTAGGTTTTTTTGGAAACCATATTTTTGACCACTTGGAATTAGATTATTTTGAAGCGATGGGTGTGTGCCTGAGATGGTGTGTGTGACGGGTGTGTGCGTGAGAGGGTATGTGCGTGAGAGGGTATGTGTGTAAGGGGGGTGAGCGTGAGATGGTGTTTGTGATGTGTGGTAAAAATAACCTACTATTATTAACTCTTTATTGTACCTCAGACGGCAAAAAAAAAACGTTTTGGTGACATCCTGTATATGGCGTTTATGCATACGTAACTAAACGTGTATTCAACATACAAACAAAACAAAATTCTGCACAACGAGGCATGTTATGTCGCAGTATGTTAACGAAATCGTGTTTTTTTATAAAATTTCCATAAAAAAAGGTCGTAAAATAACTTAAAAGTTACGTAATAAGACTTCAAAACATGATTAAAATAATTTGATTTAGTTGGTACCTAAATAGTTTGCTTTGAAAAAAAAAATACACACAGAAAACTGCAAATGCACAAGTACCAAATAAAAAACTTATGCAAAAAAATGCAAGATAACCTTCTACCAAAGAATACTAATACTACCGACCTTCCAAAAAAAAATACAGGCACAAAAAACTGAATATGTAATCTATAGCAAACAGAAAAAAATACATACGGAGAAAAAATGCAAAAGCAGGTATTTTTAAGGTTTCGTCTTTAAATGGTTTAAGATAGCAGACGAGCAAACGGGCCACTTCCACGTTAGTGATTCTGAATCACCGTCTCCCATAGAAATCTCCCCTCATACTACGAGTATGGTTATGGTTTCGATTTCATGTGCTGCTCCCCTTGAGGACTCAGATGTCGGTAATTACGCTGACTCTCAACACAGCAACCGCAACCAGGTTTGGATCCAGAAAGATTGGGGGGACTTGGTTATTATTAATATCGGAAAATGTGCTAAAATAGTAAAGTAAAGTAAAATACATTTTATTGGACAAATAGAAAATAACGAACAAAAGATAGAACAGGAAATAGTGAAGTACAATTTAAACGGCCCTATCGCGATCTCTTCCAAGCAACTTTCGGGCAGACGAAATGATTTCGAGAAAGAGTTAGTAGGTGTGCAATCATGTGCTTCATCAATAGAGTAGAGTAGTAGGGGCATGGCCCTGGTTCCGTTCCGCCACTGTACTGTACATAAATACAAGCATTGCTGCTTTGCGGCAGAAATAAGTAACCTAAGCGTCGGACGTCACGACTTCTAGCTTCGGTTCGGTTCGCTGCAACCAATCACAATCACTTGAAATCAGCGTTTTGTTTGGATGTAGCGAACCGGCCTCGTGAAGTCCGAGTTATATACCCTGACCAGGAACTAATACTGTCAAGAGGGTGCCATTGGTAGTTTTATAATTATTGTGGAGTTCAGAGTTCTATGAACAGAAAAGAAGTACCATTTAAGGGTGGCTTTCCACCAAAGCGGAAAGCGGAGCGGCGTGCGAGGTAAAAATCCACAAATAGGATCGCCTCATTATCACGTCACGATCAAAATGGAGCGATCCTATTGGCGGATTTTCTCCTCTCTCTCTCATCACCTCGCTTCCTCGCACCGCTTTGGTGGAAAGGCAGCCTAGCCTAACTCCGCAATATGATGGCGAAGACTTGCATGACAGAAAAAGTAGTCTCCCTCCCCAAGGGGCGGACGTTCGTTCCTTCGAAGGCGAGGGTATTTTAGCCCTGGTCAGGGATACTTTCCAACCACCAAAAAAGCCAAAAAAACACACTCACCTTTTCCCAAAAACCCTGTACCACCCGTCAAAAACACACACTGGTTCCTAAAAAACCGCTGAATTTCTGTCTTTTCAGCAATACCCTTCGTGAGTCTCCTCTTTTCTTCCTCTTTGGCCTCAGCTTGGTCTTCGGCCGAGTAGTAATCGTTAATCTGGTTGGCGGAGACGAACTCGTGGTCTTCCGAATAGTCCAGGATTGGTGCAGTAGGATTCATCGCTTGGTTTTCGACGTCCGCGATTCGGATTGTGTTTTCTAGTTCCTGGAGTTGAGACAGAAAATTAGTGTAAGATGGCGATGTGTTTATTTTTGGTCTTTTTCACCCTGTATGGCAGCGTTTCTTAAACTTTTACCACCACCACTTTCAAAATTCAAAATGAGGACGGATTTTCAGAAGGGAATTGTAGGAAAGAAAAACGAATTTTGAATTTACTTTTACACGAGTGTGTTCCTGTTTTACATAATTTGTACACGTATGTATGTCTACTTATCATTCTAAATATCTCTAAGGCGTCTCGACAAGCGACTAATTTCGCTCACGCTTATGAGCTTCGCGCTTCACGCTTATAATTCGCATTATCAAACATCCAAGTGTAGGAGGGCACCCGGTTGAGTGTCCTCACTATCAGTTGAGTCCGGTAATCGAACCCGAACCAGTAAGCAAATCAGGGAAGCTCGTGTGAGTGCAGGCAGTAGCTCTCGAAGGTCGTTGATGAAAACTCAGCAACACAAATTTACACTAGATTTTATTAACGCGAATTTAGAATTACATAGATTTACAAATAAATTGAAACAAACTGAATAAGATTAAAATAAACGATAAACAAATTGAAATAATAAAAAATACGTTAGAATTTGATAAAGTGATGAGAGCGTGCTATTCGTTCGGCGGTAGGCGTAGTGAATGACGTAGCATTGCATGCTGCGACGTCAGACCGTGGTGTAGGAGGGGTGAGGGAGATGCGCGGGGCGCGCGGTGGGCCCGCGCATGCGCAATGCCGCCGCACGACGTGTTGCGGTGTCGTAGCGTGCGGCGTTCGTCTCAAGCGCATAACAATAGATCACCTGATATAAGGCGGCGGTGCAAGCTCATAGGCGTGAGCGAAATTAGTCGCTAATTGTCGAGACGCCTTATCTCTATGTTAAAAGTCTAGCTGGAAGAAATCTCTATTTTAGAGATAAGCTCTACCTGTGTAAATTTCTTGTTGTTGTTTCCTTTGTGATTTATGTGTGCAAAATAAAGTATACATAAAGTAAGTAAGTATAAGTGTAATTTTAATTTTATTTACTTTAAGGGTGAATCCAAGTTTAATCCACTGAGATAACCAGTGTGTGAAATAAGAAAGGCAATGGAAACCACCCCATTAAATCTACTAAAAGAGTTGTTTAGTGATTAATTCATTCCTTAGAATTATCACGACCCTCAGCAATGAGGAATACGACTTAGAAGGAATTGAAAACGTTTATTTAGCGCTGTAAACACCAGAATACAGAAGTATACAAAGTTTAATACATGCAGCACCGAACATCCGGTGTGGTACAGTGCCAAAAAGGGTACACCAGCTCAGCATAATGCTGAGGCAAGCCACAGCGCTGATTTTCAGCTGGCCCCTCAGTGACTGCACGGACGAAGAAAGCAACAGTGTTGTGTTCTATGAATGTGTGAATCTTTAAGGGTGCATCCAAGTTTAATCCACTGAGATAACCATTGTGTGAAATAAGGAAGGCAATGGCAAACCACCACATTAAATCTACTAAAAGAGTTTGTTTTGTGATTAATTTATTCCTTAGAATTATCACGACCCTCAGAAATGAGGAATACGACTTAGAAAAAGAATATAATATCACTTTATTAAACAGGCTGTGAAATTAGCGAATAATAAAATGTAAACTGGAGTTTTAAAAAGATGTACGAGGGCTGTTCTGAAAGTTATTAGCTACTTCGTTAATATTATTCAAATATCCCTATGTTTATAGCCGTTTGCAGGCTTATTTCAATGTAAATCTCTATGGTAAAAATCACTGGCCAGTTTCGATTAGTTTTTTTTAATGAATTTTTGGCGGCAAGATGTCATCAATAAATTGATTGCAACAACGGACGTGTCCCGTGAAGCATTTCGTGCAATGATTTTCTATGACTTCAAACGAGGGTTAACGTTTAAGGAATCTCATGAAAATTTACAAACTGCTTTTGGTGAGTCTTCTCCTTCGTTAGCCACCGTCACCTACTGGTATCGCGAATTTAAACGTGGCCGGAAAAGCCTAGAAGATAATTCTAGACCAGGAAGACCGCCGACTGCTGTTACTCATGAAAACGTCATCATGGTGGAGTGGTTATTAAAGGAACATCGGTACATAACACACCGAGAGATTCAGGCTGAGCTAAAGATCGGATCACAGGCAGTTTCGAATATTCTGCATGAACATCTTCGTGTCCGGAAGGTTGCCTCGCGATGGATACCTCATTCTCTCACAGAAGAGCAAAAATTCCGACGTGTCGATTGGTGTAAATTTATGCTCGAAAAATTCGATGGAGGGTTCACAACAAGTATCCTACATCTTAACTAGTGACGAATCTTGGATCTACAGCTACGATCCCTTTACCAAGCAGCAATTCACACAATGGGTGTTCGAGGAGGACGAGTTACCTACCAAAGTTGTTCGCGGCCGAAGTGTAAACAAAAAAATGATTGCCGTATTTTTCCGGCGTAGCGGTCCAGTTGCCATTATTCCACTAGAGGATCGTAAAACGGTTACTAGTGAGTGGTACTGCGAAGTTTGTTTGCCCAAAGCCGGCAAAAGGAGCTGAATGACAACCGTCCAAGGAGCGGCGCCCGTGGCATTCTTTTTCATCAAGACAATGCTCCTGCTCACATGTCTGCTAGAACCTTGGACTTTTTGGCAACCACGGGACTTCAACTGTTACCCCATCCACCCTACAGTCCAGATCTGGCCCCGTGTGAATTTTTTTATTTCCCACGGTAAAAAAAATGCTCCGTGGGCGAAGATTTAGGACTTCGGACGAGGCCGTCGATGAATTTAGGCGACTGTTTTCCGACCTTCCGCAAGAATCTTTTTTAAATGTTTTGAAAGCTGGTTCAGTCGAATGAACAAATGTATAGAGGCAGGAGGGGAGTATTTTGAAAAACTGTAAATACATTTATACGATAAACTTATAACTGTTGATTTTACTAAAAATTTTCGGAACAGCTCTCGTAGGTATAATGCACGGCGTCCAAAACTCCAAACTAAACCTGAATAAAATATTTTGGCTCAGTTTATGGCTTTTTTTAATATGGAGAGCAGACGCCCATAGATATCTCACCTCGCTGTATTAATATTAAAGGGTTTTTAATGCGCTGTTAACCTTGGGGACTAAGATGGAATGCCTCATGTGCCGGTAATTATGCTGGCTCTCTTACCCTTCAAACCGAAACACAGAAATGCAAGCATCTCTGCCTCACGGCAGAAATAGATAAGAGGGTGGTACCACCCCAGGCGATCCTTCACATCAGGATCTACTAATACTACGCACACACTGTTGCTTTCTTCGTCCGTGCCAGTCACTGAGGGACCAGCTGAAGATCAGCGCTGTGGCTTGCCTCAGCATTATGCTGAGCTGGTGTACCCTTATTGGCACTGTACCGCACCGGATGTTCTGTGCTGCATGTATTAATCTTTGTATACTTCTGTATTGTGTTCTATATTCTGGTGTTTACAGTGATAATTAAACGTTTTCAATTTCAATTTACTAAAATTGTGAGAACACTCGATCCGGGAACACTTCGTCACTGACTTTATGAGTTCAGACTATCTTCTACCGCGCGATATTGTTCCCTCCACTTTACCCTGGACCATCAGATGCTCCATTGAGTCTTCTTTACGAGTAAATGAACAAAAATACTTACATGTAAATTATCCTGCAGCTCTCGACTAAGATTCCTCACATTCTCCAACTCCCTTAACTGCTTCTCAGTAGGTTTCCCGTAGACGTCGATCTCTATCTTCTCTCCCTTAACTTGTGCTTCTACCCACTTCTCCATTTTATCTTTAGTGATGGCGGTTTGTGTCAGCGGAGATTCTTCTAGCGTGTGGTTCATTTTTCTGGAAAAAAATGAAAAAAAAATCGTTAGTTTTGGAACAGTTTTTAGAATAGAATAGAATCACATTTATTGCCAAATACATTGTAACATAATTTACAACAAAAAAACTACTACTAAACTACTTATCTACTACGTAAGTATCTATGCATATTTGGCAAAATGGGCGAAAACAGCAAATGCTCATACTCGGGTACCAATTATGCAGCGCTGTTTTTCATTTCACCCCTTATCCCAAGATGTTGGTGGGTGCGATAAAAAAATTAAAATTAAAAACTAAAAATCAAAATAAAATAAAGTTTAGTCTTGTCTGTTTATTT
Organism: Hofmannophila pseudospretella; assembly: GCA_947369225.1. Classification (NCBI taxonomy): domain Eukaryota; kingdom Metazoa; phylum Arthropoda; class Insecta; order Lepidoptera; family Oecophoridae; genus Hofmannophila; species Hofmannophila pseudospretella. The sequence goes on along the minus strand of OX376338.1, from coordinate 1,283,351 downwards.
CTGCCTTTATACTGTCGGCCATTATGTAAATTTTATTATTCAATGTATTCGTTAATAAAATGAATGACGTAAAAGAGTATGAGTATGAAATATGGGTTGTTTTTAAAAGGTTTTAACAGTATTATCTTTTAACTTAGAGGGGTTTATTCAAAATAAAGTAACACTAAAATACATACTTAAGCTAAAATTACAAAATACCTAACTATTTTACTATTATTATTTATAGAACAAAAGTTATCGACATAGCTCATAAGATTAGCAAGCTGAAGTGGCAGTGGGCCGGTCACGTCTGTCGCAGAACCGACAACCGCTGGGGGAGACGAGTTCTGGAGTGGAGACCGCGTTTGGGCAAACGTAGTGTGGGACGGGCGTCTCTGCTAGATGGAGCGACGATCTGCGTAAGGTGGCTGGCAGCGACTGGATGAGAAGAGCCGAAGATCGGGCTCAATGGCGCGCCCTGGGAGAGGCCTATGTCCAGCAGTGGACTAGAATAGGCTGCTGATGATAACTATTTTACAAGTAAAAGACCTGGCCCAGGTCGCTCCCTGCAGGGAGTGTCCCGAGGAGGCAGGCGGTGGGCGTTGCGCCTAGGGTTGCCAGATGGTCGGGATTCGCCTGGATTCTCCCGACATTTCATATGATGTCCAGACTCCCGACAAAATACAAAATCTCCCGCCAGAAATGTCTTTATAAGTACCAATACAAAGAGGAATCGCATGACCTTTGATTTAATTAAAGCTGAGCTAGTGATTAGACTTAACTTAGAGGAAAATTGTTTGAATTTTAAGTCTTCTCTTAACGCTCCTAAAGGATCCAAATTGGTAAACTCCGTAAAAAAAAATATACATCATCATCATCAGCAGCCTACCCTAGTCCACTGCTGAACATAGGCCTCTCCCACGGCGCGCTATTGAGCCCGATCTTCGGCTCTTCTCATCCAGTCGCTGCCAGCCACCTTGCGCAGATAGTGGGGCGACCGGGAACTGGGGGCCGTTTTCTTTGTGCGCTATCCATGGGAGGTAATGCCATAATCGCCACGCTAGGCCTGCGGGTTGGCGATCGCAGTAGCCGGGTCGCTTGCCCCGATGACGCTGCTGCCCGTCATCGTGCTTCTGGTATTTTAACCCAGCCAGAATTTGAGTGGTTATACCGCCACTAGTCGGTCGCCAGGGACTCGTTCGTTAATCGGCAGGATACACCACGTGCAGGTGAGTTTGACATTTGGAGGTCTAGATGTTGGTGACCCCCCTTACATCCCGTTACAGTTCATTGATCTCAATATTGTTAATCATTGTCAATCATGTTTAGTTTTTTAGGACTAAAAAGTTCATATTATTTTATTTCTCCAGACAACAACTTTAAAATCCCGACATTTTGAAATTTTGTCCAGATATTACCGTTTTCCGATCTGGCAACCGATTTCCGGTATGGCGAGGCTTATACGCTGAGCAAAGTAGAATAGAATAGAATAGAAAAACGTGTATTTGCTGTCTGCAGCACACGCACAATTCCACTTATATATTATACAATAATATATAAGTGTATACATATATACTATACAATATACATATATACTATAAATGTCATTGGGGACAAAGTCACAGGCTGGAACAGCAAGATCTGGGGGCTGAATAGACGTCAAGTGCGTCTACTGGTCGGTGCCTTCACCGGTCACTTTAGCACCAAGCTGGCTGACAGCACATCTTGCAGAGCCTGTGGTGAACAACTGGAGACCGTTTCACATCTCCTATGTGAATGTGACGCTTTCGCGGCAAAAAGGATGGGTCTGCTAGGCTCTGCCTATCCGGACCCAAGGGAATTCAAATCCCTCCCACTAAGACGCATAGTCTTTGGTCATGCACGACATATTCGGTGATGTGGTCAAGGGATAGGTACAAAGGGTTGAACACAAAAGATCCCCATGGGTCGAAGTGTCGTTGGGATCCCCGGCCCTCATCCAAAGATAAGATAAGATACTATACAATATAATCTTAAACTAAATTAATAATAATGCACGGCGTATGCTGCAGCACCAAACAGGCCTCACTTCAGCATGATGCCATACTCTAGAGTAGTCTAGAGCGTGGCGCCAGTAGAGGCCAGCCTTCTAGTGTCGGGATGTCTCTACGAGGCGCTTGGCTACTTCACTTCACTTCACACTTGTATTTTTTATTACAAAAAAGTGTTATTGAATACCTACTAGATGGTATAACTAGTGCGAGATTAACAATATCGTCGATACGAGTGTTATTTTGCAACACGAGCCAAAAGCGAAAACCTATACGATTGGCACGTGTTGTCTTCCCGTACGTGATAGACACGATATTTTTATTACACCCGTTATAATTGGACCTATATTCGACTGAAAACTGTGCACGTAGTAACATACACTATGCACTGAGTGCGAGAAGTACCAGAACCGCACTGAACCGAACAGCTTCCCGCACTGAGTGCAAACTGAAGTACAGGAAGCCAATTCTCGCAGCGTTCGACATACAAAAGTCGAGCGCTACGAACGTCTTGTCACGCTCACATGTAATGTGAGCGAATGAGATAGGACTAATGTCGAATTCAACATTCCACCTGAGAGAATCGCCTTCCTGAACTATCAAGTCGTCGATTCGTGCTCCTGACTTCAATACTAGAAAAAAAAATCAAACATCAACCTTATAGTACATTTTTACAACGTCATTTTTTTTACTCTACCACCGCTTAGTAAGGTGCTGTAGCTGAAAGGAAAAAAGCTAGATAGATAATACTTGGGTACAAAAAGAGTATCGTGAAATGTCGAATGACTGTAGAGGAAGCAAGAGAAGCGTACCAAGACAGAGATTCGTGGCGCTCCGTTCTAACTGCCTACAGAGAGATCACTAAACACTCCACTAAAGAATTTAAGGTTGTTTTAAAAAAGTACTTTCAGGGAAACGCATATTATAGCTTGAACGAATTCATGTCCACAAAATTAAGGCACACTCATTTTCTCTGGCACATATTCCTTACTAACCATAGAAATTCTATACTTATACCTATTGTAATTGATTATTATTATTATTTTTTATTTCTATTCTCTGACGGTGTACAAGACTGTACCTAACTATTATGTTTTATTTTAAATATTTGACAGACACTTATAAGTCTTATAACTAAAACTTGATATTATTTTTTTATGTATAACTAAACCCGCATTTGACCTCGATCTCGCCTGATGGTAAGCGACGATGAGGTCGACGATAGAGCATGCGGGTCCAGTAAATGCCTATTCACTCTGGCCTTGAAGATCCCAAGGTTGTAGTTTTCGGGAAATACAGACGCCGGCAGGCTGTTCCATTCCTTAGCCGTTCGCATAATGAACGAAGAAGCAAATCGCTTCGTACGAGCAGATGGGATATCAACAACATAAGGATGGAACCCCTCCCCGCGCCTGGTAGTCCGAAAGCGGAATGGAGATGCTGGAATTAGGTCGTGCAATTCCGATGCGCACTCTCCGAAATGTATCCTATAAAATACCGATAGACAGGCAACCTTGCGCCGATGTTCCAGACTTTGCAGTCTAGCTTCCACCAGCGATTTGTCACCTATAAGGCGCTTAGCGCGTTTCTCCACTGAGTCAAGGGCAGCCAGTTGGTACTTAGCTGAGCCGTCCCACAGGTGGCAGCAGTACTCCATGCACGATTTGATTTTATATAGTTTGAATTTATATTACTGTTAGAGTATATTTAATACTGTTGTTAATGACGTATCTTGTAACGGTTTCAGTTACTATAAGATAAATAAAATACAATACAATACAATACTGGATGTATTGTATTGTATTGTATTTAATTTATCTTAAAGAGGTGATTAATAACATAATATTCGATACAGTTTTAATGACAATACGAGTACATTTCCTTGTGCGTCATTATATGTATTTTTATCTATTTGTAAACTCTTTGTGTTATTTAATAAATAATTAATTAAAAAATAACTTTATTTAGAACATAATTTTTTTTTCCTACCCTCTGTATTGACAAGTTGTGCTGGTGTATTTTCGTGAATCAAAAATTGATAAAATACTGTATTTCAATGCTTTTTGTCCAGAAAAGTGTAGTAAAAATAAGTTAAGGACCTGTAAAAACCTATTCAAATATTAACTTGCATAATAAACTGCTATTAGTGAACAATGTCTACCCAGTGCTATCAGTGCGTGAAAACCGTTGGATTTGAGGAAGCTGTGCAGTGTGATGGCTGTAAACGCCACTTGTGCCTGGCCTGCAGTGGTCTCACTAGCAGTGAAATCAAAGTAATGGGCTTGAAGACAAAGCGCACTATGCTTTTCTTGTGCCCGCCGTGCAGAGAGGGACTATTTCAAGTGCCTATGCTCATCAAAACTGTAGAAGCATTAAGAGTGGAGGTTCAGCAGATGCATTCGCAGCTTTCACGTCCCCCAACTACATCCAACGAGCGAGATATTATCGCCGAAATGGCGGACCGTGAACGTCGTGCCTACAAACGTCTACAACGTCGTTCAAACTCCTTGGTCGGCCATAACTCTCTCAATAACAGAGTCGTGAGAATATGGAACAAGCTACCGCAAGAAGTCGTGGATGCATCTTCAGTCAACAGTTTCAAAAATAGACTAGATAGGTTTTTAAACAGTGCATAAGTAGTGGTGGACTTAATTAACTATGAACAATGACTAAGTGCTATAAGTGAATGAACAATACACCAGCTTAGATATGGGCGCATCAGCTTAATGCTGCCTGCTCATTAATAAATAATAATAATAATAAATAAATTCGTTATTAATACATAACTTAAAAGAACTTTCCCAATCTGTGATATCATCTTTATCATCAATATACCATCGTCGTCACACCTTGTTTCTCTTATCTAATTTGTTTTCAAATTAATCTGTATACGAGTAACTGGCAACACCGGTTTTTACTGTTATTAATTTATCACAACGAGCTTATATTTTATTGTTAGTATACGGAACTATAACCGAAGTGTACAAAAGTTGCCGGCCATAAAGAATAGGACCACCCCAACTCTTCCCGTGGGTGTCGTACGAGGCGACTAAGGGTCTTAGTGGATATTCTACACCTACTAGACGGCGGTAGACTCGCCACCTATCTCCATCTATGAAAGTGGGAACTACCTATGATGAAGGTGGTTCCTCGGTCTACCCCCTCGGATTATGGACCTGAGAGTTATGTATGTACAAAGAGCGTCGGTGGCGTCGTGACTAGGACGTCGGCCACCCATGCGGGAGGTCCGAGTTCGAAACCAGGCAATGCCATGTACCAATGAGTATTTCGTATTTATGGAAGACTTACGTTCATTTACAGACTGCTCTAACGGTGAAGGAAAACATCGTGAGAAAACCTGCACACTGAGTTAACCAGTGTGTGAAATGGGGAAGGCAACGGCAAACCACCCCATCAAATCTGCCACGAGAGTCGTTCTATGTGATTAATTCCTTAGAATGATTATGACCCTCAGCAATGAAGAACATGACTTAGAAGGAAGGAAGATAAGAAGCGACTACCCAAGGGCACCCAGGTGGGTACGGACCTCGGCTTAGGACGTCGCTGGGGAGGACGGGATCGGGGAGAAGCGGCCTGGAATATGCCGATAGCGCGTGTAAGCGCCACTACACGCGCTATCTTTATGGCCGGCACGGACACCGCACTGATGGTTTCACGTTATCTTATCTTATGATAGGGGGCCGGGAATAACCCAGCGACACTTCGACCCTTGAGGATCTTTTGTGCCTACCCCATTTTACACACTGCTCATCTCAGTGTGCAGGTTTCCTCACGTTTTCCTTCACCGTTAGAGCTGTCGGGAAATGTACGTAAGTCTTCGAAAAATACGAAAAATTCATTGGTGCATGGCACTGCAAGGTTTCTAACCCGGACCACCCCCGCAGGTCCGGTGTCCTAGCCACTGTGCCACCGACGCTCTATGCAGCCTTTCCCAAAGTGGGCGATAACGCCCCCTTGTGGGCGCTGCAGGCCTAAAGGGGGGCGGTAAGAGACCCAGAAAAAAAATGGGGGCGTTGTGTAGAGGCTTGGGGGGTGATTTGTAATTTCATTTAGCTAAGAGGCTCAACTACAACTTGTGAACATCAACTAATATTAGTTAAGAGATTGCTCAAACTCGGTTCGCTATTTCTCTCCGCGTAGTTCATATATCTGTCCTGTTTTATTGAATATATGAAATAAAAATCACGTCAATCGGTCGCTTCGTTTCGAAATGAAAGTAGACACAAACAAACAAATAAAAAGGTAACAGACATACTTTCGCATTTTAATAGTTATTAGTACTCCTAGATAGGTAATTAAAAAACTCGTAGATAGTAGACCGCGGGCAATCATGTTTTAACAAGTTTTTGTTAAATAACCTGAATTGTGCATTCCTGTATCAATTGGCTGGTTCATAAGTCATCTGTAAGATTGTTTATTCAATAAACAATCTTACAGATCGTTTAAGTTCAAAACTTTGTTTTAATATAAAAATAATATAAAAATACCCTTAAATAAGATTAAGTATGCTTTTTATTGCTCTGAAATAGGATATGGCATGTTTAAATTAAAAAATTGCAGTAGCTATATTTAAGGTGTGCAACAGATACGAGTAGTAAGTTTAAAATAATTGGGGGGCGTTTGAAAATTTTTGATTCTCTAAGTGGGCGGTGGGCGAAATAAGTTTGGGAACCTGTGCTCTATAGTATGACGTTACATCTCCGTACCTTTTAGAACTAGTTGATTATTTACGACACTCTGTATCATTTTGACGTATATAAACGTCGTAGATCCGAAGGAAATGATATGAATATAAGATACATTCGTTTGAAACGTATTTCGAAGTGAATAAAGGAACGAGAGGAAGGAAAAGTCGGGGGTCGACCTTCGACCAAGCAATATACAGAGGACATGGAATGACGTAACGTCAGTTGTATGAAAGGGAAAAGGGAAGATCTTCCACCAGGCGGGGTGTCGTGCCTGGTGACCAGATGTGCTGGTCCAACTATGGATGTTTGGAACTCGTATATATACGTAGTCCAGGGAAAATTTCGATAGCGCGTTCTACACCGATGTGAGTAGGTACTAGTCGTAATGGTCGTGCGTCGCCACAGTTCCTAAAAGTTCAGTATCCAAGGATGTCTGTTTTAAAAAGCAATCAATCTATCTTATCTTATGATAGGGAGTAACCCAGCGGCACTTCGACCCTTGAGGATCTTTTGTGCCTACCCCATTTTACACACTGGTCATCTCAGTGTGCAGGTTTCCTCTCGATATTTTCCTTCACCGTTAGAGCAGTCAGTAAAAGTACAATACGTAAGTAAGTTACTTACTTAATGTCCCCACTGTTGGGGCACAGACGGAGGTCTGTGCCCCAACAGCAAGGGGAGCCTTGCTCAAGGGGGTACGGGCCATGATCCACCGAACGGGCCCAGTGCTGTGCGGTGGATTTCACACGAAACTTTTAATTTCCTCAGACATACAGGGTTTCCTCACGACATTTTCCTTCACCGTTAGAGCAGTCGGTAAATGTAGTAGTAGATCCTAAAGTGAAGGATCGCCTGGGGTGGTACCGCCCTCTTATCTATTTCTGCCATGAAGCAGAAATGCTTGCATTTCTGTGTTTCGGTTTGAAGGGTAAGAGAGCCAGCGTAATTTCCGGCACATGAGGCACTCCATCTTAGTCCTGAAGGTTAGCAGCGCATCAAAAACCCTCTAATATTAATACAGTGAGGTGAGATGTCTATGGGCGACGGTGACCACTTACCATCAGGTGGACCGTTTGCTCGTCAGCTCTCCTTATTTAATAAAAAAGAAAAAAAAAATGTACGTAAGTCTAACATAAATACGAAAACTCATTGGTACATAGCACTGCGTGGTTTGGAACCCGGACCTCCCGCTTAGGAGTCCGGTGCCCTAGCCACTGTGCCACCGACGCTCTTATCAACCTAACTTAATAAAACATTAAGGAATCTATGTTTTCTTATCGTGGTAAACAAATTAAATGTTAATTAATGATAATACTACGACATTTAATACGATATCCGTTTTTAAGGTTTTATAAAACTACTGCGTCATATTTTTTTAATACTCGTACTACCTCATATTCATACTCATTTATTAAAAACCATCAGAACACCAGGAACTCTTGGTCACGTCATGCTTTTTACAAATTTAAAATTTAAACACAATTCATGTTAACTGTAAACATAACTGGACAGGAGCGAACAGACCAGCCGATTTACATTTAAAAATATAGCCCAAGTAAAACCAATTATGTACATTGTCTATATAATTTAAAAATTAAGATTGTAGCAGCTGTAAAGGGGCTTTGTCATTTATCTAAATTAATAAATAATAAAATTAATAAATCTGCTGTAAAGGGGCATTGGTGCCTAAGACATCCATGCCGGGCTTCCATGCTGGAGATCCGGGTTCGAAACCATGCAATGCCATGTACCAATGAGTTTTTCGACTTACGTACATTTACAGACCGCTCTAACGGTGAAGGAAAACATCGTGAGGAAACCTGTATGTCTGAGGAAATTAAAAGTTTCCGAAGGCGTGTGAAATCCACCGCACAGCACTGGGCCCGCTCGGTGGATCATGGCCCGTAACCCCTTGTGCAAGGGGAGGCCTATCTCCCAACAGTGGGGACATTAAAAGGCTGATGGTATAAGTAACTTACTTACCTATTGTAACTTGAACGAGAACTCCCCCCCCCCCCCCCCTAAAACCTGTAAGATCCCTATATGGCACTATAGGCCATGTGCCATTGACAATTTTTAAAACTATTTTTCGATTAAGAAACCGATGCACGATGCCCCCGGCATACTGGCGGCCTAAAAGAAACGACAAAATTTCTTGAACCCGAAACCTATAAAGCTCAACAATGCGAACCAGGGCACTCGCAACTGTGCTAGAGCGGCTCGTTCACAGTCCTACATAATTGCAATTTCATTTCCTTATTTACATGTACTGCATGCGACATTCTAGAGGACGTGACTGAGTTATTAGTTATTACAGAAAATTGCTGCGTCGCGGGCAAAGTGATGAGTAGGGCGGTTCGTGAAATGGCTAGAGTAGGTCAAACGCGGGCTTAATGTAAACAATTGTTATTGAATTTGTTACACGTTTTTAATTCTGACTAATACTTAATTATGACGTGCAAATCTAATACCAGTAAGTATAGGTTTTTTATTATTATTTATTGCTTGCTTGCAATCGTATGGTTAGTAGTCAAAGCGTCGGTGGCACAGTGGCTAGGACACCTGACTCCCGTGCGTTTATCATTGCATTGTGAAGACTTAGTCAAAATTGGTAAACCACTTTACATAAAAATAAACCATATTTACATGCACATAAGGCAAATAGAGTTAGTCGATGTTTGACATGTGGTATACTTTGGGTACAACTGTGTAGTCAGCTGAGGGGGTGGGTACCATCTTTTTTCCATTTCCAATGCAAAGGCATTGCATTGGAATAAATAGAAATATAGGAGGAGCGTCTGTAGAGTAGCGGCTAGGACGCCAAGCTCCCATGCAGTGCCGTGTACCAATGAGTTTTACGTATTTTTCGAAGACTTACGTACATTTACCGACTGCTCTAACGGTGAATGAAAACATCGTGAACAAAACCTGCACACTGAGATGACCAGTGTGTAAATGGGGTTGGCACAAAAGATCCTCAAGGGTCGAAGTGCCGCTGGGTTATTACCGTCACCCTATCATAAGATAAGATGGTTAATGGCCAACCTTTTGTCAGAGTTGTTCAAGCCGCCCGTAGGCATCTGACATGGCTTAACGACTGCTGTCGAACGACAACAACCGGGACTGACTGCTTAACGTGCTCTTAATATGCCACTAGTGGTCACCCATCCCGGTACCGACCGCGCCCGACGTTGCTTAACCTGCACGATCACTTCCGGACCGTGCAAGCAACTAGGCTACGAGCTTCTCCTATTCATCATCATCATCAGCCTTAATGTCCCCATTGTTAGGGTACAGGCCCCTTGCACAAGGGGGTACAGGCCATGATCCACCAAGCGGGCCCAGTGCAGTGCGGTGGATTTCACACGCCTTCGGAAACTTTTAATTTCCTCAGACATGCAGGTTTCCTCACGATGTTTTCCTTCACCGTTAGAGCGGTCGGTAAATGTACGTAATACTTTGAAAAAATCGAAAAAACTCATTGGTACATGCCATTGCATGGTTTGGAACCCGGACCTCCCGCGTGGGAGCTTGGCGTCCTAGCCGCTACTCTACAGACGCTCCTCCTATTATTTCTATTTATTCCAATGCAATGCATTTTCATTGGAAATGGAAAAAGATGGTACCCACCCCCTCAGCTGACTACACAGTTGTACCCAAAGTATACCACATGTCAAACATCGACTAACTCTATTTGCCTTATGTGCACATAAATATGGTTTATTTTTATGTAAAGTGGTTTACCAATTTTGACCAAATCGTCACAATGCAATGATAATATCATTATGGTTCATACAAAGAGATGCAAGCGAAAAGAGTCCTTATTGTTCTTTGACGTGCAAATGACATTCAACCTTAGGGTGGTAAACCAATTATTTGGCAGACTGTACTAAGGAACTCTAAAAAAACAAGGACACAATTATTCGCACCGCATCAGTCAGCACAATGTAAATATAAATATTATGCTCAAAACATTATTTACCTAATAAGTTGTCTAAATATAATATAATATAATACTAAAATAATACTAAAGCTAAAACTAAATTAAGGCTAAGAAAACTAAAGATAAAAAAATTGAGTTAAGTCCCCCACATCCGGCAGTGTACCCAAGAGACTGGCTGCGTTGCCCCGTTGGATAGCTAAGCTAATCCGCTGGGCCAAATAGGAGCCAGATCTTGGGTCTTTTGACGCGTCGACCAGGCGCTTTGCGAGGTCCTTAAAGACGCGGTGTGCTCCCGGGTCCCAGGGTCCCAATGTTTCAACCCCAAACGGCTCAAATATGTAAGTTTCACCCAGATTGGTATATTTAATAAGTGAATAAACTTTAAAAAAAATTTTTTTTTTACCTTTTTAATGAGGACATGGGAGAACAAAGCACCAAAAGTGTAACGGTCACCGTCGCCCATATACATCTCATCTCACTATAACGTTAATAGAGGGTTTTCGATACGCTACTAACCCTGGACTTAAGGGTCCGTGAAACGATCTATTGCAATTAACAATTAAAGAGAGACGGCGCAATATAAAGAAGCGAGAGGCGCTTACAACCCTCTCGCTTTTTACCCACGACGGAACGGAGAAAAGGTATGCTTTTGACCTAAGAGGATGTTTGTTTGTGTGTGCATGTGTCTGTTCCCATCTAGCTCCGAAACAGCTGAACCAGTTTCGATTCGGTTTTTTTTGTATTGCACCATCGTCTTCAATTGTCAATCGTATTTGATCGTCTCCTGTAGCAGATGGGGTGCTTCATGTGCCAGTAGGTATACGCTGGCTCTCTTACCCTTGGAAGAATTGCTGCGTTGCAGCAGAATTGGGTATAAGGGAGTTTTTTTATATACCACTAAACCCACATTTGAGCTCAATCTCGCCTAAGCGACGACGAGGTCGACGATGGAGCATGCGGGTTCAGTATTCACTCTGGCCTTGAAGATCCCAAGGTTGTAGGTTTACATTGCATGGTTTCGAACCCGGACCTCGGAGGAGTCCGGCGTCCTAACCACCACGCTACCGAAGCTTTTTATGAAAAACCTAATATTAACAATATTTCAGCAAAATTAAGCATAAATACGTGATTAATTGTGTAAACCATTACTATGACATTTTACCACGGAAATCTGACATAGTAGTGCCTTCTCTAGAATGATGATGTGAGCACTGACAGCGAGGCAAAGTAATTGTGTAAATACACTTATAGTTCTATACATAGTTCCTACAACCTTGGGATCTTCAAGGCCAGAGTGAATAGTCATTTACTGGACCCGCATGCTCCATCGTCGACCTCATCGTCGCTTACCAACAGGCGAGATCGAGGTCAAATGCGGGTTTAGCAGTATATAATAATAAAATAAAAAAATATATAAGACTAATGTTTGGTAAACTCACATCGTATTCGCCAACTGGCAGATGCGGTTTCCTTATAAATTAAAATTCCATATAACATAAAATATATATTTTTTAAACTTCTAGCGAGCATACAACATAGGGTGACTTTCAAAATCAAAGATTTCACGTTTTTAGTAGGGATGTTACGGAGGTGGTTTTACCGGAATCTGAGTCGAAACCGAAGGTTTTAAATTTGATTTATCGGAGTCGGAACCGGAGTCGGAGGTAGAAGAGAGATGTTCAGAAGAAGTTCAAATTATAAACTTAGCTATCCAACGGGGCAACGCAGCCAGTCTCTTGGGTACACTGCCGGATGTGGGGGACTTAACCCAAATTTTTTATCTTTAGTTTTCTTAGCCTTAGTTTAGTTTTAGCTTTAGTTTTATCCTAGTATAGTATGATAATTAATTACCCTGGTATTTATATGTTTTTGTTGTAAATAAAATAATTAAACAGTAATTATAAACTATTTTTTTAGTTTTATAGCTGAACTGGACAGTTTTTATTTTTAATGACGTTTGCGACAATACATAAATACGAGTAATAATACATAAATGTATCCCTACACTATTTAATAAAATATTGATATTTGAATATGTTTGCTCACAAATCTTCGGTATAACCTCCGATTCAAAATTATCGGAGCCGAAGTCGGAGTCGGAGGTGTAAAATCAATCGGAAGTTCCGACCTTTCGGAGTCGGAGTCGAAGCTCCGCAACATCCCTAATTTTTAGATACAAGTTGGATTGAGAACCAGTTATTTAAAAACAGTTATAAAAATAGAGTTCAATCATTACTTATAAATTCAAAACAACTTTTAAAAGTTGAAACAAGGATTATTATGGTAGGTACGTAGGGGAAACGCTGCTGTGATTGTCCGTGGATAGCTTTGTTCACGAGAAAAATGCTTATTTTACACACTTGACTGAATTCAGTTCCGCCTGGTATCAGTACTCCGGTTTCAGTCAAGTACAAATTAATTAAGTACGGAATCTGCGTCTTACTGCTAATTCCAGCATCTCCATTCCGCCTTCGGACTAGCAGGCGCGGGGAGGGGTTCCATCCTTATGTTGTTGATATCCCATCTGCTCGTACGAAGCGATTTGCTTCTTCGTTCATTATGCGAACGGCTAAGGAATGGAACAGCCTGCCGGCGTCTGTATTTCCCGAAACTTACAACCTAGTGATCTTCAAGGCCAGAGTGAATAGGCATTTACTGGTCCCGCATGCTCCATCGTCGACCTCATCGTCGCTTACCGTCAGGCGAGATCGAGGTCAAATGCGGGTTTAGACTGAATTCAGTCAAGTGTAATATATTTTTCTAAACTATTTTCCTTAACCTCCTGAATCTGAGTAGGCAACAAAACTGAAATCATTTTGTAAAATAATTATGGTGCAAAACCTTACGACTTAGTATCTATACAAAGTATTTCACACATTCATGTCGTGCTTATGGAATACTATTCGTTCAACAAGCTGTTTTACTGTCGCCTATACACTTTAGAATCTACATTTTAATAAAATAAATTGTTATAATTTAATAAAATAATGTAAAATACAGCTAAAATTACAAAATACCTAACTATTTTACAAGTAAGAGGTCTGACCCAGGGGCCCCATTCGCCTAAATTACAACGTTTGTAGTTCTATTTCTATCCAATTTCAATTTAGTTTTCGTTCCAATTCTATTTGGACACCAAATCGCATTCTGCTGACGCATAACTCTACCACTGACACCTTTCGATTTACTGTCGATCGGGCAAAAGTACCTCGGGAGGAACTTGTGTTCGATCGTTGTATTTGACAGTTGAAGCGTTTTGTTACCGTTCAACTGCGATTCAGTATAAACTAAACGTTTTATTAGAATGCACAAATTGAATTTGAATTGAATTGAAATCGTTTATTTAGCGCTGTAAACACCAGAATACAGAATATAGAAGTATACAAAGTTTAATACATGCAGCACAGAACATCTGGTGTGGTACAGTGCCAAAAGGGTACACCAGCTCAGCATAATGCTGAGGCAAGCCACAGCGCTGATTTTCAGCTGGCCCCTCAGTGACTGCACGGACGAAGAAAGCAACAGTGTGTGCGTGTTGTGTTGTATGAATGTGTTTGTTTGCATGAATGAGGATATTATTGTGTACGTGAGGTACTGAGTGTGTGGGAGGGTGATGGCATGCAAATACGTTACTGTTCGATTGATCGTTAACTCGATCGGAACTTAACTGAAATTGGATCGTTAGTGGATAGTTGCATACGAAACACGTCATAACGATGCAGTTTAGATTCTATTTAGTTACGTTGTATTTAGTGGAATCGATTTCCTGGTTCCCTGCAAGCAGTGTCCCGAGGAGGCTGGCAGCGTTGCCCCACTGTATAGCGAGGGTTACGCTGAGCAAAGTAGAGTTGTTTAATTGTTAATTATTTGTTATTCATTTTTGATTTAGCGACAATATAATAACACGATTGACCCATTGGTATTAATATTTCTATTGCACGAATTCCACATGAATGTGTAAACTCATTACATTGTTGCTAATCTCTTTAATGTCCAATTAACTTCAGAGGTTGCCTGGTAGAGATCGCTTTAAGCGATAAGGCCGCCTAAGTTTCGCTGCATCGAACAGTAGTACCTATCCTTCCTTCAGTTTCATCTTCATTGCTTGCTTTATATACATACCTTCCTGTATTCTAATGTATAATTTAAAAATTAAGTACCTTCCTTCGTTTCCTAATATTTTACTTCTGTTTATTAATATTTCCGTTATTTATTTATATGTTCCGGTAGTGTATCGTTAGGGAGTGATCCCTGGCACTCAAGTGATGCCTGAAAAGCAGCGCCGCAGTGTTAAAAGCGCTACGGCAACAGGCTGAGGCAGTCCCCCTTTACTTTTTTTAAGTTTTGCCTTCTGTACCTAGTTGTTATATGTGTGTGTCGGAAATAGATAATCTTTCTTTCTTCTTTCCTTTGTACATATCGTGCTATTATTCCTGTGGTTGTAACTTTTCCTGTACTTGTGTACAATATAGTGTTTCTGTCTATCTATCCATCTATCTCACTTGTACGGAAACAGAGTCGTAACGTTGCATCTAAAATACCTGAACGGAATAATTTATTAGTACCTACCTATGTATATTTTTATTGTGGTACTTATGCGGGCAATGACTGCCTTGTGTACCCTATAAAACCCGACTAATTAAATTTAAAAGCCGAAATACTCGTACAGTCGACCAAAAGCTATAGTATACCGTCTGTCAAATCTCAACCTTATGCCTGCGCAATAATGATACATTGGAGATTCTCAAATTTTGACGTTTTGGGTGGGTACGATGCAAAAAAACAAGTTTCTATTTTTTGTTTTTGATTACCTTCAAACAAAAATGCTGTCCGGTAATTATTTACATTTTTTGGTATGTTCGCGGTTAGTATATCAAGAACTCTTTGCTCGTAAAAATAGTATCATCATCAGCAGCCTATTCTAGTCCACTGCTGGACATATGCCTCTCCCAGGGCGCGCCATTGAGCCCGATCTTCGGCTCTTCTCATCCAGTCGCTGCCAGCCACCTTGCGCAGATTGTCGCTCAATTTTTTTGCGCTATTCATTGGAGGAAATGCCATAATCGCCACGCTAGGCCTGTGGGTTGGTGATCGCAGTAGCCGGGTCGCTTGCCCCGATGACGCTGCTGCCCGTCATCGTGCTTATGGTATTTTAACCCAGCCAGAGTTTGAGTGGTTATACCGCCACTAGTCGGTCGCCAGGGACTCGTTCGTTAATCGGCAGGATGCACCACGTGCAGGTGAGTTTGACATTTGGAGGTCTAGATGTTGGTGACCCCCCTTACATCAAAAATAGTCGTAGTAGTAGACTTCATATTAGTGTTTGCTAATAGGAGGTAGTTATTTATAAGATAAATACTACCCTTTATTGAATATCTTCTGTGCGATCCCCAGCGATTCCAGGGATCTTTCGAGGGCGAAATAAACTAAGGGGAACGAGATAATATCCAGGGCAGGCAATAAATACCAATGAAAAACCAACTCACCAGCGTCTCAGCCCGAGATCACCCGTCGACGCCGACAATGTCCAAAATTCTGGCAGTTTTTTATATCACCGAAACACCAGCACTGTATCAGCGCTGCGATGAGTCCATGGGGGTGATAGTTCACAAGCGATGACGAAATTCGGTGACACGCGCACGAATCGCTGCTGTCTCAAGGGCTGTGTTTCCGAGACTGTGTCGGCGAGTGTCAATCAACGATAAAACTACCCTCACAGGACATTAATATTCGACAGAACGAAACAAAAACGAAATCTAAAACTACCTACAATAACTGTCGCTAATGTAAACAAAACTTATGAACAAGGTATGCGTGATACGGATTGTACAATCCGTACCGTATCCGTACCTTCTTTTTGGGAAAGCACTGGCTCCCAAGACACAGGTTCGTCTAGTTTGGGAATCAGGGTATAGTTTGATTTACAAGATGTTTTTATTAATATTAAATATCGGTTGAAAAAATTGAAATTAAAAACGTTTATTTAGCGCTGTAAACACCAGAATATAGAACACAATACAGAAGTATACAAAGATTATGCAGCAAGCAGCATTAAGAAGATGCAGCACAGTACATCTGGTGTGGTACAGTGCCAAAAAGGGTACACCAGGGTAGGGTTTCTATGTGAAAAATCAGATTTCTCGTAATCACCGCGACACACTAATAATTACCTTAGGACAGTCTGCAATTTGCAATTACGTGTTATCATTGCTATGATACTAGTGGTACAGTCAGCTCCGCGGCAAGGTTAGCAACATTATGAAAAAAAAAACTGCTGAAGGCGA
The DNA here is from genome assembly GCA_947369225.1 of Hofmannophila pseudospretella. Classification (NCBI taxonomy): domain Eukaryota; kingdom Metazoa; phylum Arthropoda; class Insecta; order Lepidoptera; family Oecophoridae; genus Hofmannophila; species Hofmannophila pseudospretella. Next base: position 1,266,406 of record OX376338.1, on the reverse strand, counting down.
CTCTTTTCTGCATTTTGTTTGTCGCAGACTTCTAGTGACCACTACTAATAAAGGGTCGTGATCATTCTAAGGAATTAATCACATAGAACGACTCTCGTGGTAGATTTAATGGGGTGGTTTGCCATTACCTTCCCCATTTCACACACTGGTCATCTCAGTGTGCAGGTTCCTCACGATGTTTTCCTTCACCGTCAGAGCAGTCGGTAAATGTACGTAATATGTAAGCCTACGAAAAAAATCCGAAAAACTCATTGGTACGTGACATTGCCTGGTTTCGAACTCGGACCTCCCGCGTGGGAGGCCACCGACACTAACTACCAAGGCTTAATCCCCTTTAAATTAACTCAATAAAACATATTTTTTCGTCTGCAGCAATAAGCTGAGTTGAGACCCCTTTTCACAACAACAGCAGACCATCAGACATGATTTAGATATGTTCACCTTTGACTACATAATTATTTTATTATAATTATAACTGTTTCGGTCATTGCTGTGTGGGAAATAAACATATTACCTACTTACTTACTTACTTGCTTTTTTCTCATTGAAACATGTTACCCATAGTACAGTTTGACGAGGCTCACTGTACATAGCAGCCTACCTTGATCGAGTTCTTCGCCGTGGCCGAGACCATGACCATATAGTACCTATGACCATTACGAACCATACATTTTTTTATAGAACCATTAATAATATTCTCAGCCTATTTATGTACCCAACAAAACACAGGTGTAACAAACCCCCTACAGTCCCGAAAAGGGGGTGTTCAGTATCCATAACTGAACAACTTTAAACCTTCAACTTTTAAACAACTTTTTTTTCTACTTGTTAAATATATGTGTTTCTATTATATACATTTGCACACCACAATGTGGTGCGACGATCTGCGCAAGGTGGCTGGCAGCGAGTGGATGAGAAGAGCCGAAGATCGGGCTCAATGGCGTGCCCTGGGAGAGGCCTATGTCCAGCAGTGAACTAGAGTAGGCTGCTGATGATGATAATGAATGTGGTAGGGTATGATGGAACTACATATGTAATTTTAAGATCCTTCATAACGTATATTATTATTATCATTGGATTAGCAGGCAGGCAGCTAATGCTGGTTAGCCTGTTTCTTCACATTTCGTAAGTGGCTGTCTAATCTGTTTTAAAACTGGTTTATAGTTTCAGCATTCATAACTTGGTCAGGAAGGCCGTTCCACGGGATGACTACCCGGTTGAATAGGAGATGATGGTTTGAGAGTGTTTTGGCCGTGTTCCGCACTAGTTGTGTGCAGTGTCTTCTTGTAAATAAAAATACATTTCGTTCCATTTCCAGGCCCGCCAACATAAATGTTGAAACCCGTTACTCTGATTCCTCCTGGTCCCTAGTTTTGCGTCTGGCTGGAGTTTTTTTTTTAAATCTCAGTTTAGAGGCTTTGGTACACGACAAGGTGACCATGTCAGCCTCGTTAGGGTCACTGAGAAAAGGGAAGGGTATCTCAAGCTTTCAATTTAAAGTTGTTCAGTTATGGATACTGAAACATCTTCCTTTCGGCTTTATAGGTTTTACTTTATGTTTGTTTTGTGTGCACTATAATAATATTTTTTGTCTTTGTTTTGTCTAAAATCAGACTAAAGCTTTAAACACCTGACAGTAGGTAATTTATATGTACAGTGTTTGAGTGTAAATAAAAATGTATCGAGCGAGACACGTTCCTCTATGTATAGATTCTTGAAATCCCAAACACAAGGAAACCTAGTTGGGAGTCAGATAGCCAGACATTAAATATAGTCATACAAGTCAGGCAGACAATCCCACCTGCAGAGCCTGTGGTGACACCGTTCAGTCAATGGAACATTGCTGTGCGAATGTGACTCGTCGTTGGCTGGAAAGCGTATGAGACTTCTAGGGGTCGCCTACCCGAAACCAGAGGACTATAGGCTCCTTCTTGTTAGCTGTACAGCACCCTTGATGCAAAGCATCTTTAAGGCACAGGAAGGAGACTAAGGTAAGGGGTGAGCACAAAAGATCCCTGAGGGTCGAAGTGCCGCTGAGGTTATCCCTGGCCCCCTGTCATAAGATAAGATAAGATTAACAGAGACTCCTTGTTTTTTGTTTTGTTTTAGTCAGCCTTGTTTGTGGAAGAAGTTTGTCTATATATCTTGTGTGTAAAAGGAAGGGTGTTATTTATAAGTTTGACGAGCATGTCTGTTTATCTGTGGCATCATAACAAATAAACAACCAATGATCTGATTTGGACGAGGTTTATTTTATTTTAACCGAGAGTTCGTAGCCTTGTCTTATAAAAATTAAATCAGGAATTTACAAGATCTTGGCGTAGGTATCTTTGGTGTCAAATTGGATCTCTGGAACGGTAACAGTTCGAAGACTCGAGTTTGAGCGGAAATATTTAGCCCTACCCACATCTGGAACCTTGAGGACTTGATACACGGATTTCTGTCTTGACCCTGTCATAAGATAAGATAAATATAGTAATACTTATACCTTTTTCTTTGGGCAAGACTATTGACTATATATTTGTTTGTAGTGCCAATGGCACGAAAGCGTTATATATTTTATGAATGTACGGAGAATAAATGTATGGTTATTGATTTATATTATTGTTTATTATAAGTTCTTAAATTGTTATATATAATATACAGGGTGTAACATTAAGAACGGTCAGTATGGGAAAGTCTGAAACTATAAGACATACGAAGATCTGTTCTTAGGAACCATGTCATCAATTTTAGTAACAAGAAACACTGTATTCATACATTTAAAAAAAAAACTGTACTCAGCCTGGGAATCGAACCCGGTTGTTTTGAAAAAAAATCCAACACTTTTTCTATTTAGATATCGATTGTGTAGGTCTTAAGGAATAAATGTTAGTATGAAACGTGACGTTTAAAATTAATAAAACGCATTGTTTCCATATCTTTTAATTTATTTTAGTAGGTGTTCGAAATGACTACCATTTTGTAAAATACAACATTCAACTCGTTTAGGTAACGATCTTACTATTGAATGTTGTATCTTCAGCTGGTGAATTTGCGTTAAAATTGTCTCTATGGCTGCTGGTCTCTAGGTCTTCAATTGTGTCGTAGCTTGTTTTGTACACTTCATCCTTAACGTAATCGATATCTAAATAGAAATAGTGTAGGATTTTTTTTCAAAACAACCGGGTCCGATTCCCAGGCGGAGTACAGTTTTTTTTAAAATGTATGTATACAGTTTTTCTTGTTACTAAAATTGATGACATGGTTCCTAAGAACAGATGTTCGTATGTCTTATAGTTTCAGACTTTCCCATACTGACCGTTCTTAATGTTACACCCTGTATATTGAATTGAAAAAATGACGAACAAAAGTGTACAAGCTGTACCAATTCGTTAAATAAACTATTTCATTTCATTGTGAACAAGAAATGTGATGTACACAGGTAGAGCTTATCTCTAAAATAGAGATTTCTTCCAGCTAGATCTTTAACATAGAGATATTTAGAATGATAAGTAGACATACAAAATAAGGGTAAATAAGGGTATACATATAAATAAGGGTGAGTTAGAGATATTTAGAATGATAAGTAGACATACAAAATAAGGGTAAATAAGGGTATACATATTAATAAGGGTGAGTTAGAGATATTTAGAATGATAAGTAGACATACAAAATAAGGGTAAATATACATACAAATAAGGGTGAGTTAGAGATATTTAGAATGATAAGTAGACATACAAAATAAGGGTAAATAAGGGTATACATATAAATAAGGGTGAGTTAGAGATATTTAGAATGATAAGTAGACATACAAAATAAGTGTAAATAAGGGTATACGTATAAATGAGGGTGAGTTAGAAATATTTAGAATGATAAGTAGACATACAAAATAAGGGTAAATTAGGGTATATAAATAAATAAGGGTGAGTGAGTGCATCTTTTGAGCCCTGAGTCAGGTTACACCTTCATATACCTATCTCTTACCTGTACCTACTTGTGTAAGTGTAAATAAAATAATTGAAATTTAAAATGAATTAAAATATTTTAAGCTTAATACCGTTGAAATAACTACATAAACCCACATTACAATACAAAGAAAATTAAAATACCAATGTCAAAATGTCACCTGAAAATCGAATTAATTAACATTGGTTGACGCACAGACATCACCATGAAGAAACTAACGCCGCGCCGCCCGGCCCCTTACTAAAATTATGATGGATCATGCATGGCCCGTGTAGGTTAGATCAGTTAATAAAGATCAGTTTTCTTTTTTCTTTTATATTTCATATACTATCAATCAATCAATCAAAATGTTACATTTTTACAACGTCATGTTTCACTCTACCACCGCTTCGTAAGGTGCTGTAGCTGAAAGGAAAGAAGCGGTGCAAGAAACTTTCAGCAGCACATCGTTTGAAATAAATATATCTTAAAATAATTATGAATACAATCATATACACAATGTGCAGAGCTGGTGCTGGATTTAGGACCAAGCCTCTTTATCATTTAAGTAGTCATTTATTTTATAATAACCCTTTTTACATGAGGTCCGTCTTATGTGGGTCTTGAATGTGTTCTCTGTCATATTTATTACAGTATCAGGTATCTTGTTATAACATCGTACACAGTGACCCATAAATGACGTGTTTACTTTACTAAGTCTAAAGCGTGGGACTGCAAGTTTGTTTTTGTTTCTGGTATTAAAATTATGATTATCGCTGTTTTTCGGTAACATCTATTGTGTTTCACAATATGCTTCATGTAATAGCAAGTATCTCTGCTGGATCGAATCCGAAATGAGGAGATCCGGCATAGAACAAAAGTTATCGACATAGCTCATAAGATTAGCAAGCTGAAGTGGCAGTGGGCCGGTCACGTCTGTCGCAGAACCGACAACCGCTGGGGGAGACGAGTTCTGGAGTGGAGACCGCGTTTGGGCAAACGTAGTGTGGGACGTCACCTGCTAGATGGAGCGATGGTGGCTGGCGGCGACTGAATGAGAAGAGCCGAAGATCGGGCTCAATGGCGCGCCCTGGGAGAGGCCTATGTCCAGCAGTGGACTAGAATAGGCTGCTGCTGATGATGATGAATAGCAAGATTTGATTATCTGTGGCAATAAATCTTCTGTATCTTTATCTTTCATCCATGGTAAAGGGAAATCCTAGTAGAAACGAGTGTACAATTTTATTGTAGTATAGTAGTGTACAATTTTATTCTAGTTTTACATAATTTGTACTCGTATGCAGGGTTGTGAATTAAAAAAAAAATGTTTTTTTTTTAACTTTTATGAAAAAAAATCATGAATAAAAACCTGGTACCGTTGTTTTTTTTTCTAAATTTGTTTTTTTTTTTCAGAAAAACAATATTTTGAAAATTGTTGTTTTATGGATGGAACTTAAACTTTACATATGTTTATAAATCTTAGTCACAATATAACGTCTTACATAAACAAAATCGTAATAACATCGATACATGTTCGTAACAACATGTTACTCTGTCTCTTCGTCAGTGTCACGCTCACTACTGACACTAGTTCGGTCGGTGTCGGAATTTTCTGTTTCATCCTCTGTCTCCTCTAAATCGATTACATTTTCTATTCCTGGTTTTTCTTGTACTTCTACAATAGTAGGTAAAAGATTTTGACATTGCAATTTTAAATTGTGAGCAATATACACAATTTTGCCAGCCCTGTCATTTGTCAGTGTATTCCGTTATTTAGAATGAATATCACTGTAAGTGCTAAATATTCTCTCAACTGCTGCCGATGTAGTTGGAAGGGTTAGAATTCTGATGGAACAACGGGGAACGGGGATTCCCTCTCGCGTAACCTAGCCTGTACGGGAAGTCCCCGTTCGTTAACCAAAGCTCAGTCAGTGTTGCCAATATAGTGAAGCAGAAAAATACCTATAGTGGTTTTAAAAATTAAGATTGGTATGTAACATAAACTCCAAAAGCATATTAAACTATAATGGCCTTAGAACTTTAAGCTTCAGTTACTTATGAAAAAAAACATGTGCCAGAAAAAAAAGTGTTTTTTTCAAGACAGAAAAAAAAACACTTTTTTTGGCATCACTACTCGTATGTATGTCTACTTATAATTATAAATATATCTATGTTAAAGGTATAGCTGGAAGAAATCTCTATTTTAGAGATAAGCTCTACCTGTGCACGTCAAATTTCTTGTTCTTGTTTCTTCTGTGATTTATGTGTGCAAAATAAAGTATAAAGTAAAGTAGAAACGTGTTTCAAAATCTTTGGTTGACGTTCTTGGTGGTACCACTTACCACCCTCTTACCTCTTTCTGCCGCAAAGCAGCAATTTTGGCATTGCTGTGTTCCGGTTTAAAGAATGAGAGAGCCAGCGTAATTACCGGCACTACGAGTCCTCAAGGTTAGCTGGTGACAGAGTATATAGTAGTAACCTTGGAAATATAGCAAAAGTTATGGAAAAGGTATTCTTGGATTTTCCCATACTTACGATAAAATCTCAGAAAAGAGTTCCTACTTACACGAATAACTGGTTTAAAGACCAGTGATCGATTTACCTGCCTTTTTTATTGTTTGTATGACGTGTCCTCGAGTCGGGAAATCCACGTACCTATATACGATTCAAATCTGTTTTACTCTTTTTAAGTAAAGTAAAGTAAAAGGAAAATACACTATGTTGCACAAATAGAAAACAACAATAAAAGATATAGGAAATAGTGAAGTACAATTTAGGCGGCGTTATCGCTAAGAAATTGAAATTGAAATCGTTTATTTAGCGCTGTAAACACCAGAATACAGAAGTATACAAAGTTTAATACATGCAGCACAGAACATCTGGTGTGGTACAGTGCCAAAAAGGGTACACCACCTCAGCATAATGCTGAGGCAAGCCACAGCGCTGATCTTCAGCTGACCCCTCAGTGACTGCACGGACGAAGAAAGCAACAGTATGTGCGTGTTGTGTTGTATGAATGTGTTTGTTTGTATGAATGAGGATATTAGTGTGTATGTGAGGTACTGAGTGTGTGGGAGGGTGATGGCATGGTGCGGGTGTATTTACATGGTATTATGTGTGTGGATGGTAGTTCACAGTAGAGGCATAATATTACCGAGCATTTCCAGATTGTGAAGGACAGTAGTTACGTTGGGGTCGTCTTCTCTGTAGGCATATTAAAATCAGAGTAATCAGGCAAATCAAAGAGCGATCTCTTCCCGGAAACCTTCGGGAAGAGTAAATTATTTCGAGAAAGAGGTAGTAGGTGTGCAATCATTATGGAAAACGTTATATTGAAAAAATCTTTATTGAAAACTTCACAAAACTTGTAAATCGAACAATACCCTGACTCCCAAACTTCTATCTTATAAGAGAATTTTAATAAAAAAAATTAATGGGATATCCAGCTTAAGCTTCTGCCATTCGTGAGAGATGGCACTGGATCTAACACTATGTCAAAGTGAGAAAAGTTGTTTTGACTTAATGGTTTTTATTGCATTGTAGGTAGCTTTTTGTAAAAATATAGAAATTCATAGAATTCATTTCCCAATGATAAAACAAGAACGTTGTTTGTTTTTTTAAGGCAAAGGGAACTGAGCCCATACAGCCATGTCTGATGTAAACAACTCTTTCCAGTCTTCATTAAAATGCTGGTGTGACACATTTCAATGCTATCTGGGAGAATCTTCCACGCTTCTGCGCCATCCGAACCAAATAAGAAGGCGTCCCGGACGCAGTGTGGCTCTTCAAAATCCAGCCAAGTACGGATCGGGCTGCAGCGTCTTATTTGACTTTACTTCACTGTCCCACACATTATTCACATCTTGTCGAAGTTTTTCGAGCAAGAAACACCATTCTTACTAGAAAAGCACTACTGTAAAACAATTTGCAAGACAAATCGAAACAAAGCTGACGTGGACGCCACAAAAGCGCGGGAGAAACTCAGAATTAATATCGACGATCAAATAATAAAAAAGATAGTTTTTTAAAATTCAAATTTTATGGCCCAGGTACATGCATATTTTGGCACATTTTGACATTCCAGTATTCCATTCTGTTGAGTTAATTGGAAGCTGCTGGAAATCCCTCATTGCTCTATATATATTTTTACTTGTTTGGCAGACATACTCGTACGGTGTTACATTACCATTAATGTTGAACGAATTACGAAAAAGGTATACGAAGCAAAAATGTATCTCCTATGATGTTCGGCTCGTTCACCATCATTCATAGGAGAGACGAAAGCGGCTCGACTCCGATGGCTCGGACACATCACTAGGATGGGGGAGGATCGGGCAGTTAAACGAGCGTATGTGGGACGCCCTAACGGACGACGTCCGGTCGGACGTCCCAGATACCGTTGGCGCGATGAAGTGGAGAAGGATCTGCGGGAGCTCCGGGCGCCTGACTGGCTCGAGACTGCGCAGGAGAGAGAGCGATGGCGCTCTTTGGTATCGGAGGCCAAGATCCACTTCGGGTCGCTGCGCCAGCGGAGTAAGTAAGTAAGTAAGCAAAAATGAGTGGAAGGAGAAGCCGGGGTCGTCCTAGACTGACCTTTGAAGATCAGATTGTCAGAGTGCTCTTAGATTATAATGTACAGAGCAGACGACCCCGGCGGGGAGCGTGAAACGACAAACGATTGTAGAGGAAGCAAGAGAGGCATGCCAGACAGAGATTCGTGGCGTTCCATTATCTCTGCCTACCCCGCAAAGGACATAGCATGAGATTAAGTATGTCTGTATGTAACATCAAGTCAAGGTGTAAAGTCAATCGATGCTTTACAGTCATCGTGTGAGGTTTAAAACAATAGCCTGTTTGACCTCAAATTAATGTTTAAGGCAAAACTACGCGCCTGCACTATCGCAGAGTAACTGTTATAGTTCCATTCAGGAGTACGCTGAATACTGCGGAAGGATCTAAGTCAATCAATCAATCAATCAATCATTTATTCGTGAACATAGGTTGCTTGCTTATCGTATGGTTAGTGGCCAACCTATTTTCAGAGTTGTTCAGGCCGCCCGTAGGCCTCTGACATGGCTTAACGACTGCTGTCGAACGACAACAACCGGAACCAACTGCTTAACATGCTTTCCGAGGCACGGAGGAGCTCAGATAAAATATGCCACTAGCGGTCACCCATCCAGGTACCAACCGCGCCAACGTCGCTTAACCTGCACGATCACTTTCGGACCGTGCTCGCAACTAGGCAATAATAAGTTAGTATACAGTTGCAGGATGTGAGGAAATCTGCTTGATAAAGGTGTGACAAAATGTTTCAAACTTGTTTATTATAAAAGGTTGTCTGGAAGAGATCGCTTTTAGCGGTAATATCGCCTAGATTGTATTAATCGTTTTTTTTTGTTTTTTTTATTTAGGTATGCCAACAGCACATATATTTCACATTTCAAATAATCTTAATAAAATTGTACTTTTACATATGTGCCAATTAAAGTACGCATTGTATCACACTAATTGTGTTCAATAAACGACGCCATCACGATCTCCATCGCGGAAGCCACTCCCCCACCCGATAGTAGTTCACACACCGCACCTACATACCGCGACCCGCTTCTGGTGCTTACACGCGCTATCGGCGTATTCCAGGCCGCTTCTCCCCGACCCCTCCCTCCCCAGCGACGTCCTAAGCCGAGGTCCGTACCCACCTGGGTGCCCTTAGACAGTCGCTTCTTATAGTAGTTTTTAAGTCCTCCTCCAGGCTGGAGCGCACTTAGCGCTCGCCCCAAAAACCCCGGTGAAGCTGTAAAGGTCATTAGGACCAACAGCAATTATTAGTACGAAAAAAAAAAAAGTTTTCAATAAAGAGTATTCATTCATTCATAATTAACATATCATTTATTCATAAACAATCATAAATTGTGTTTGAAAACAAAATAATAAACATGCCAAAAAATAATAATCAAAATTAATAATTAAACTCTTTCAGTGTCAATCGTCGTTATAAAAATGTTAGAGAAGAAATTCATTGTTACCTTTTGATCATTTTATTTAGTTTAATATAACCTATGCTTAAGTTCTTACTTGTTTATGGACTACGGATACTTTGTGTTCTTACCGCACAAATAAACTTATCCGGGTTACTACTCGTTACTACTACTTTACTACCTAACACACACCCACCCATACTCACTCTTACCATTATCTTTACTAAATTCCTTTATGATTAAAATTTCCAAATTCCTTTTAGGTTAAGAATATAATTTGTAATATGCTTGCACGGAAAGTGCGACGGAATCCCGACTTACAAGATACAGGTTTTCGACCTAGTTTGTAAGTCGGAGGTCCTTTTTTTTGTGTGCCCTGTATAAGTAAATAAACATTTTTAATTTTCATTTTTCATTTCGTTATCCCACTAATTTGACCCACTAGTGGTACAGTATCTCGATACAATGGGCTCGTGGTCCCACTGTCTGGTGGGATCATCAATCAGTCGTAATGCAGTTGCTCGTGCCCCCACTAATTTGACCCACTAGTGGTACAGTATCTCGATACAATGGGCTCGTAGTCCCACTGTCTGGTGGGATCATCAATCAGTCGTAATGCAGTTGCTCGTGCCCCCACTAATTTGACCCACTAGTGGTACAGTATCTTGATATAATGGGCTCGTGGTCCCACTGTCTGGTGGGATCATCAATCAGTCGTAATGCAGTTGCTCGTGCCCCCACTAATTTGACCCACTAGTGGTACAGTATCTTGATATAATGGGCTCGTGGTCCCACTGTCTGGTGGGATCATCAATCAGTCGTAATGCAGTTGCTCTTGGTTCCACTAATATGACCCACTAGTGGTACAGTATCTTAATACAATTTGCTCGTGGTCCCACTGTCTGGTGGGATCATCAGTCAAGTCGTAATGCAGTTACTTCTGGTCCCACTAATGTGTCCATAAACAATATCACAATATTTTAGGAATTCAACGTTAATTGGGAAATAGAAAAGCCAACATAATTAACGGGTAGTTTAGTGATGAAGTAAAAATAATTATATAATTATAAATTTCTTATTTTACCTTTCCCTTTTAAAAAACAAATATTTCATATTTCTCAATAATGTCTAACTAATACAATTATAATATATTGTGACTTGTAACTAAAGTATCTTAAGAACTTCATTACACTTGGAAATAAAAATAGATCTACAACTATTACTGGTAGTCCCACTATGCAGTGGGACCACGAACCTACATATTCGGCCAGTGGGACTACGAGTAACGGTGGGACAATGTAGGTGGGACAACGTGTCACACTCCCCACTTCTCTCTTCTTCTAAGTCGTGTTCCTCATTGCTGAGGGTCGTGATCATTCCAAGGAATTAATCACATAGAACGACTCTCGTGGCAGATTTAATGGGGTGGTTTGCCATTGCCTTCCCCATTTCACACACTAGTTATCTCAGTGTGCTGGTTTCCTCACGATGTTTTCCTTCACCATCAGAGCAGTCGGTAAATGTACGTAAGTCTTTCGAAAAAACCGAAAAACTCATTGGTACATGGCATTGCCTGGTTTCGAAGTCGGACCTCCCGCATGGGAGTCCGACGTCCTAGACGCTCTCAACTTATTCTTATGGAAAACGGTTAAACGAGAACCTACTTTTAACTTTTTATGAACAAGAACTATAAAAAACCATAACATTGAACTTCTGGGTGTAATAAAAACCCTCTGTAGTCCCAAAAGGGGGGTGTTCAGTATCCATAACTGAACAACTTTCTCTATGGGACCAATTCTGAAATTGCTAAAAAAATTAATTGTTCCACACAAATTCTCAATTAAATTAAATTAAATTGTCTTCATTTTTAGGCACTAGTCTCATAGAATTAAAAAAAAACAAATAATAAATTAACAATTAATTAAATCAATTATAATATAAAACATCATAAATAAAAAATATTTAAATTTAGTATTATATGTATATAAATTAAATAATAATCATATTATATGTAGGTATAGGCTCTGTTGCCGCTGCTGGGCTGAAGCACGCCAAATACACCAATATGGAGTCAGCATACGACTTTGTGCCGATCGCCGTTGAGACGGCGGGCACGTGGGGCTCCGAAGTAAGGGATTTCATTCGCGAATTGGGGAGACGACTGAGAGAGAAGGGGTGCGACCCCCGGTCCGGACACTTCCTCGTCCAACACATCTCCATCGCAATCCAGCGGGGCAATGCGGCAAGCATTACGGGGACTTTTGGGAGGGACACGGTGAGAGGGGGCTTGTTTGATTGAACTGTCGATTTAGATGGTTATACTTATTTACTGATACTGACATATTCTGTAAATTCGATTACATTTAGTAATGTAGGTATATAATATAAATAAAATACCCTACACTACCGAAATGTATGAAACAGCTGTTTTTTTAGCGATTTCAGAGTTGGTCCCATAGTAAAAGTTGTTTAATTATAGTGGTACCATTTCCCTATTTCTGCCCCAAAACCCCAAAAGGGCACCCTTTAGAAATCCTTTAACAAGTTCTGATATATCATAATATACCCTACCTACCTACAATATGTTATGGTATTATTGGTAGACGGTGGAATTTTTTAACAGTTTTGTTTTCCAGTCTAATTATAGAAAGGCTTTGGGCGAAACGCATACGATCTCGATTTCGCTTGTTTATGTTTTCGTGCCCAAACTTACGTAGTGGCGTCAATTCTGGGGTGGCCGCTAAATCTAAAGTTCGAACTAAATGAAACCATCACGCTTACTCATATGCTAGATTGGCGATTGAGCGGAACGTTCTGTTTAATGAAGTTTTAGTATCGGTAGTTTACAGAATCGGCGCCATTTCTTTTTACAGTCCACCACCACACGCTATAGTATACCATCTGTCAAAAACCTTCGATTAAATCTCAACCGTATGCCTGCGCATTATGATAAGAATCAGAATAGTTTAGATACATTTCAGATTCTCAAATTTTGACGTATAGGGTAGGTTGACCTGGGGTAGACAGTGCATCAACGTAATTCTTTAGCCTGGTGGAAATGAATGCCTATTCATCATCATCATCTTCAGCCCATTAACGTCCCCACTATTGGGGCTCAGGCCTCCCCTAGGACGGACCCAGTGCTGATTGGTGGATATGACAGGCCTTCGGAAACTATTTGCCTCAGACATGCAGGTTTCCTCGCGATGTTTTTCCTTCACCGTTAGAGTAGTCGAATATTTTACAATAATACTTCATCTATATATCCTGAAGATTCGTCAAAATAACGACTTAGAAATTAAATAATTAGCGACAGAAGTCATGAAATAAACAAAACAGAATAAGGTGGTATGAATATGTGCAGACTGGGGTGGTACCACCTTTTCACTAATTTCTGCCGCAAAGCAGCAATAATAGCAGTGCTGTGTTCCTATTTGAAGGGTAAGAGAGCTAGCATAATTACCGGCACATGAGGCACTCTCTCTAAGACCTCAAGGTTAGCAATTCATCGAAAACCCTCTAATAACTTCATAATGAGGTGAGATGTCTATGGACGAACGGTGACCACTTACTACCACCCGTTTGCTCGTCTGCTCTACTTATAAAATAAAAAAATAAAAAGACAGAATGAAAGTGTTGTAAAATGTAAGTAGGCGATACGTCGGGAAATTTCAAGATTGTACAATGTCAAGACTTCCAATTCGGAGAATGTCAAGATCACAAAACGTCCAGATTTGACATTTTACGATTTTGACATTTACAGGGTGTCAGAAAGTAAGACCAGAAGTAATGTAAGTAGCAACTTAATTACTTATTATAAAACAGAGGCCGTCTCAGAAAACATGACCAGAAAAAGTACCTATATGTTGAAATAAAATGAAATGTAATGTATTTGCCAGAACATAGTGAGAATTACAGGTGATTTAAAAAGCATAGGTATCACATGTTCCACCGACAACGGTGTGCAAATCTTTTCTGCTGTTTGTTAGTGTCGTTGAGATACTCTTTTATGGAGTAATAACATTTGTCTAGAAGCCACTTGGAAATATTAGTTTTAAATTGGCTAGCAGGACCATTTTTAAGGCGACTAGGCAGATTATTATACACTAAAATTGCCATACAGAAAGAATTCTTTTTATACAAGTCTACTCTGGAACTTGGCAAATAGAGACGGTTTTAAAATACAGTTGTCCCAAAAAATCAAAAGTTTGGTTGCGTCGGTGGCCTAGTGGCTAGGACGCCGGACTCCCATGCGGGAAGTCGGGGTTCGAAACCATGCAGTGTCATGTACCAATGATTTTTCCGATTTTTTCAAAGGCTTACGTAAATTTACCGACTGCTCTAACGGTGAAGAGTAAACCTGCATGTCTGAGGAAATTAAAAGTTTCCGAAGGACTGTGAAATCCACCGCACAGCACTGGACCCGCTCGGTGGAACATGGCCCTTACCCCCTTGTACAAGGGGAGGACCTGTGCCCCAACAGTGGGGACATTAATAGTTTGGTGAAATAGTTCCAAATCTTACGTTTGTAAACTAATTCAGTTACTTAGATATCTTATAAAAGAAATGTCTTTACTTATACGCCTATATAAACACAATTGTGTTTCTGGTAGGTAGGTGGACAAGCGAATGGGCGAGCTTTTTTCATTTTAACGGCTGTTAATGGTAATTAAAATGGGCTCTTAGTTTGCTATTGTACCTACCTAGGTTTTCCTTAAAAACATTCCTTTTTCTATATTTTTAAAGTTGAAAAATTCTTAGGTATGTTGTAATGTATATTGTAATACTGATGCTATGTATCTACATATTTTTATAAATATTATATTGTATTAATGCTCTACTCTTGCCTCAGCATTATGCTGAGCTGGTGTACCCTTTTTGGCACTGTACCGCACCGAGTGTTCTGTGCTGCATGTATTAAACTTTGTATACTTCTGTATTCTATATTCTGGTGTTTACAGCGCTAAATAAACGATTTCAATTTCAATTTTACTGATTTTCGAATTCGATCACCGCAGATAAACCTTATAACCTTTATTTAGTAGGTGATCCATAAAATCTTTTTCTTCATAATAACCAATAAAAAAAAATTATTTAAATAGGTATGTAATGAAAAATTTACCTTTCTTACTTACCTTACTTAGACTAAAATCCTCCAGAGGTTTCTTTATTATTTAGCAAGTGATCCATAAAATCTTTTTTTATGTTTTTTTCTTAATTACCAATAAAAAATAAAAATTTAATTAGATATGTAATGAAAAACTTACCAAATCAACTAAATAACACTCCACTGAAGCTAAGTTAAAAAAAAACTAAAAGTTTTTTACAGCGCACACAAATAAAATAAAAAATCACAGTCCGTTCGTGCGACCGACGCAGCGTTCTGTACTCAACTGAATCATAATGTGTTCATCGCGATGTGGTTTGGTCAGTGCGGTCAAAATGTTTAATGAAAGACTAAAGAATTATAACTACAGATAGCGAAACACTACCCGTACGAAATATCCGTGGATCTGGGGTCCAATTTTTGTTGTATTATAATTGTAAAAATATTTTTTTTTAAATTATAATAAATAGGTACGTAGTTGTTATCGTCACCCTTTTTTTCTGTTTTATGTTGTAATTGTTAGTTATATAAGGTATATTGTTATAAGGTACTAGACTTATATTGTAACGTACTACGTACGTAAGTAATTACCCAATGTGTTAGTGAATGCTGTGTATGCCTTTAATTGGCACATATATCAGTAAAAGTACAATTTTATTAAGATTATTTGAAATGTGAAATATATGTGCTGTTGGCTTACCTAAATAAATAAAATAAAATAAAAAATAAAATTTATTACAAACCAATAAAAACCGTTACAAGATAAATCGTAAAAAATAATTAAATAATAAATTAAATTTAAATTATTTACATTACTTATGTAACAGCTTAGATAATTAAGATTATATTTAACATAAATGAAATGAAATTATATTTGTTCGAACGAAACACGGCACATATAAGATAGGTAGTAGTACTGTTGGAATAGATCATACATGTTTCGCCATTATTCTGGCATGCAAAAATACAAAATATAATACCGACGCGATTAAGCCCCCTTTTCATAATTAAAAATGATTGTTGTTTTTTAAGGCAAAGGGAACTGAGCCCATACAGTCATGTCTGATGTAAACAACTCTTTCAAGTCTTCATTAAAATGCTGGTGTGACACATTTCAATTCTATCTGGGAGAATCTACCACGCTTCTGCACCATCCGAACCAAAGAAGCATCCCGGACGCAGTATGGCTCTTCAAAATTCAGCCAAATACGGATCGGGCTGCAGCGTCTTATTTGACTTTACTTCACTGTCCCACACATTATTCACATCTTGTCGAAGTGCTTCGAGCAAGAAACACCATTCTTACTAGAAAAGCACTACTGTAAAACAATTTGTAAGATAAAACGAAACAAAGCTGACGTGCATGCCACAAAAGCGCGGGAGAAACTCAATGAATACAAATCGTGTAAGTTTAAAGTCTCAATTTTTTTTATTGCAAGTAGTACATTTTTGCAAAGTATTTTTTTACTGTCTCATAAAGTTGAACCAATATGAGAACGTAATCGCTACTTAATTGAAAAAGAAGTTCGAAGCGAAGAAAGAGCTATGCTCGGAGTATCTCTGCTGGATCGAATCTGAAATGAGGAGATCCGGCATAGAACAAAAGTTATCGACATAGCTCATAAGATTAGCAAGCTGAAGTGGCAGTGGGCCGGTCACGTCTGTCGCAGAACCGACAACCGCTGGGGGAGACGAGTTCTGGAGTGGAGACCGCGTTTGGGCAAACGTAGTGTGCGCAACGTGGCTGGCAGCGACTGGATGAGAAGAGCCGAAGATCGGGCTCAATGGCGCGCCCTGAGAGAGGCCTATGTCCAGCAATGGACTAGAGTGGGCAGCTGAACATTTATTGAACTTTTGAGGGAATCGATTATAATCGAAAACTAATAATAATTCAAGCAAATCGCAAGACTACGATTTGCTTCTTCGTTCATTATGCGAACGGCTAAGGAATGGAACAGACTGCCGGCGTCTGTATTTCCCGAAACCTACAACCTTGGGATCTTCAAGGCCAGAGTGAATAGGCATTTACTGGACCCGCATGCTCCATCGTCGACCTCATCGTCGCTTACCATCAGGCGAGATCGAGGTCAAATGCAGGCTTAGTAGTCAATAAAACATAAATTTAAAAAAAGGATATTCTTAAATCATTATAATTATGTCGAATTGTTCTTCTGTTATGAACTTTTTTCCGAAAAAAATAATTCAAATCGATTCCTTCGAAAGTTCAATAAATATCGCTTAAACCAAACAGGTTGCATTTTTTTATTACTATAATTTTTCTAATTTTTGATGTTGAAATTGCCCTAATATTCCTAATAAGAAGAAGAATAGAATAGTTTATTTGTGCGGTAAGATTACAATGAATTACTAATAATTACTTCTTTTAAAATATCAAACCTATTTATCTCAAACCCTCGCAATACAAATACTATAGTTAAATATTACAGTTTTTTTTTAAATCTCAGTTTAGAGGCTTTGGTACACGACAAGGTGACCATGTCAGCCTCGTTAGGGTCACTGAGAAAAGGGAAGGGAAGCTCAAGTATTATTAGAGTCAGCCCTCACTGTGAGAGCCAAATTAGCAAACAACAGTAAGTGTTTCATATTATCAGATAAGGGCTGACTCAAAATAATATTGAGCCTTCCATTCTGGAACCTATTGAGGACAAGTTTCTTCCTCTCAATGTTCACCAGGTCACACTCCATTAGGAGGTGAGTGAGGTCTTCTATTGTGTTGCAGTTAGTACAAAACGGTGATGCAGCTCTTCCCACCAAATGCAAAAACTTATTTAACGGAATGTGACCCGAGCGTAATCTAAAAGCCAAGACAAGTAGCTCCCTACCGAGGCTGACACAGTCACACCATAGAGCCCAGGCAGTTTATCTCTATTATTATAATTATTTGATCTCTATTATTTATAATGCAAAAACTTATTTAACGGAATGTGACCCGAGCGTAACCTAAAAGCCAAGACAAGTAGCTCCCCACCGAGGCTGACACAGTCACACCATGGAGCCCAGGCAGTTTATCTCTATTATTATAATTATTTGATCTCTATTATAAATAATAGAGCCCAGGCAGTTTATCTCTATTATTATAATTATTTGATCTCAATAACTGCCTGGGCTCCATGGTGTGACTGTGTCAGCTTCGGTGGAGAGCTACTTGTCTTGGCTTTTAGATTACGCTCGGGTCACATTCCGTTAAATAAGTTTTTGCATTTGGTGGGAAGAGTTGCATCACCGTTTTGTACCAACTGCAACAAAATAGAAGACCTCACTCACCTCCTCATGGAGGGTGACCTGGTGAACATTGAGAGGAAGAAATTTGGCCTCAATTGGCTCCAAAATGGGAGGTTCAATATTATTTTGAGTATCTATTATTTATAATAGAGATCTCTATTATTATAATTATTTGATCTCTATTATAAAACAATTACGCGAAATCATCATTTAGGTTTACTCTCTTTCTCTAAGTAGTTTTCCTCATTGCTGAGGGTTGTTATCTTTCTAAGGAATTAATCACATAGAACGGACTCTCATGGCAGATTTTTCCTTTTTTTCCGATTGGCCTTCCCCATTTCACACACTGGTCATCTTAGTGTGCAGGTTTCCTCACGATGTTTTCCTTCGATGATGGTCTAACAATCATAAGGTATTTTTAGTATAAAACCAACATAATTAGTTAAGTATGGAAAAAAAACGTCATGTGCAAAGTTTATGTAAATAGATATGTTGCTTGCTTGCTTATTCTATGGTTAGTGGCCAACCTATTTGTCAGAGTTGTTCAGTCCGCCCGTAGGCCTCTGACATGGCTTAACGACTGCTGACGAACGACAACAACCGAGACCTGCTTAACGTTTAAAATGCCACTAGCGGTCACCCATCCAAGTACCGACTGCGCCAACGTTGCTTAACCAGCACGATCACTTTCAGACCGTGCTCGCAACTAGGCTACGAGCTCCTAAAAAAGAGGTAAAATTGTCCAAAAATATTACTGTCTACTGTCCTCTGTGTGCTGTCCACTTATTTGAAAAAAAAATATATGTAGAAGCGTAGAAAACGGATTTTGAAACATTTTGGGTCTCGCAGTATTTAGATTTTTTTCAAAATATTTATATTTATCGTCAGTGGAAAGGAAAAAAGGCTAAAGCGCCAAAATGGAGGTTTTGCGAAATGATATTAAAAGTATTTAGATAAAAAAAATTAATTCCCAAAACCTACCAAAAATATTTTTTAAATTTATTTAGGTAAGTCATATATTACATATATAATACATTTCAAATTATCTTAATAAAATTGTACTTTTACTGATATATGTGCCAATTAAAGGCATACACAGCATACACTGACACGTCGGGTAATATCTACGTAAAGACTTCGGAAGCTGTAACTGTGTTTATTTTTGTCCGCAATTTAAATTATGAAATCCTAGTAAAAAGTGATAATATTATCGAGTATTTAGTGTATATGTGTAGCTTACAAATCCATTTAACTGGTGGTGAAATCCGTTTTACGATATATTCGTGCATTTTAGAAATATAAGTGAAATAAATTTAAAAATATCGTTAACGCCTATGCTGCTGTTAAGTGAGTACCAGCTGACCGAATGCATTCGCAAGCGATTTACACGGTTAAGTGCACTGCTCTCGGGTCATACTCGCGTGCGTGACCGCTCTGCGATTTGTGACGTAGTAACTGGGCAAAGATTAGCTGTAGTACGGAGGCGTGAATTCTATGACGGCTACAGTCTGTCTCTAAGAGGACACTTAAGGTGAGGTCGTGCTGATTTGAACCGAATACCGTCGTAACCTGTGTTTGAATAGCTAATAACAAAATGGCACCTTTGCCAACCTGTGCAAAATGCTGCAGTGATATCATCAGTTTGAAAGAATCCTTAACCTGCCGATCTTGCAACCTCTGTTTTCACCATCAATGCACTGTAATTTCGGAAAAGTTATTTAATTTAATGGAATCTGATAAAAAACAGAAATGGATGTGTAATAAGTGCTATGGTTTCCGACAACAAGTAGTTGACGACGAATATTACACCCCGATGTCCAGCATAGCTTCTTCTCCTGCTCCTATGCCGCAAATCACCATGAGAAGAAAACATTACATCCGTAACTCTCCCGAGTATTCATCTGACAATGACGAAAGCAGGTCTTTATCTAAAACTGCTATTATGAACCGCAGCTGTCCAGAGATTACGTATGATGTGGTCGAGGAACTGGAACATACTAAAGAGAAACTGGCTGAAGTACAAGAACAATTAGTGATTGCCGAAAATCAAATTGAGATCCAACTTTCAGAAAATTTTACACTGAAAAAAGAAATTGAAGATTATAAGCTGAAAAACGATAGACTTGGTCGTCTTTGCAGCTCACCCATCTTAATTTCAAATAAAAGAAGACAAAGTTTCTTTGCAACACCTACCAGGTCACGGACACAGACTCGATTTACGCAAATGAAAACTCCCAATGAGGACGAAATTATCATTCTTAATGAGAAAATTGATTTCCTTCAAACGGAACTAGAAAAGGCCAACAAAGAGATGGAGTATCTACGTAGATATATTGACTCGCTAGATATAAACCTCTCTTCTGCTATGCTTACCCAAGATAATAGCATGCCTACGTCAAGCGGCAACATGCATACAGGCAAATTATGTGTGCTTAGTGCTCTGCGAAATACAAACATTTTATCAATTCTGAAACGATCAATGGAGAATTATGAGTTTTGTCATTATTCAAAGCCCGGATGTGGCATGCGAAATACAAACATTTTATCAATTCTGAAACGATCAATGGAGAATTATGAGTTTTGTCATTATTCAAAGCCCGGATGTGGCATGAGACAGCTATTGAGTGGAATAGACAAAAAGCTGAGCAACTTCACCATGAACGACTTCTGCGTAATCATTTTAGGTAAAGAAGATTTTAAAAGACAAAATGATTATGGGAGTCTGATATCGCATATTAGAGAGGTTTTAGGTAGTATAACATTTACTAACGTTTTGCTTTGTTTGCCAACATTCAATATTGGCAAATTCACATATTTGTATAATTCCAGAGTTGAATACTTTAATAATACATTGTATCGAGACAATTTGGAACACGAATATGCCTATTTAATTGACTCTAATCTGAATCTTGCTTATGACAATTCTATGTTTGACATGTCGGGTAGCGTAAATAACTATGGTATTAAAACTATATTCAAATCTGTGTTGAGCTCAATTATTGAGATCAAGTATTGGTATAATCAATCACGTGTTGTTCAACCAAAACCAAAAGCTATCACTGACATCGTTTCGAAGACAATTTGTTCACCAAATAAAATGAGTTTGGAGCGTAACTCACACCAAATAAATGGCCTATCTTCTAGCAGTAGTGACGCGCTAAGCCAAAATAAACGGGATAAGTTTTTTCTTGAGTAAATTGGGCATTCTCCATCAAAATATAACTGGAGCGCTCAGCAAGCAGGACGAGCTGACATGTGCAGTAAGCAGGTTGGCTAATGAAACTAATCACGTTTTAATTGACATTGTTTGTCTATGTGAGACCAACATGCAGAAGGGCACCGAGTCTAATTTGAAAATAAAACAGTTTAATACGGCAGCTTCTTTCTCACGGCATAACAAAAGAGGGGGAGTAGCCATCTTGGTAAGAAATAATTTATTATTTAAAGTAATGGACGACCTGAAATCTATTTCACAGTGTTACATTTTTGAGTGCTGTGGTATCGAGTTGGTAGATCATGGAACTGTCGTTATATGCCTATATACGAATAAAACCCCGACTAGTCCGAACTCAGTCTTTTTCCATAAGCTACAGGAACTTCTTCAACTAGTATGCAGGAACAAGCGCAAAAAAGTAATCATATGCGGTGATTTAAATATTAACACTTTAAATGAGTCTTCAGTCTCTACGGAGTTGACTAGAATACTGGAAACTTATAATATAAAACTTCAAGTACACGAGCCGACACGTATCACGGAGAATTCTAAAACGTGCATTGACCATATTATGACAAATTTAGATGGAGGGTCAGCGGCTGTCCATGACTTGGGACTGTCTGATCATACGGCACAATCGCTTATTATTGATTTGGATAAGCCACGGGAGACTCCTCTCGTTTATTGGTATGACTACTGTAGAGACTATAATTATGATAATATACACAAATTCTTAGAAAGTTTGTCCAGTTTGTCATTTACGGACATTTATAGCAAAGACATCACAGCATCAGATGCCTTCAATAGGTTCTATGATACATACGTTCTTTTTTACGACTTGTGTTTTCCGGTCGTCAGAATTCGTAGGACTTCAAATCACTTTAAAAATACTTGGATAAGTAAAGGTATAAAAAAGTGCTGTCATACCAAACGCAAACTTCATTTCTTATGTCGCAAAAATAATGACTTGGGACCATTATACAAAAAATACTCACAACTTTTGCGAAGATGCATGCGATTATCGCAAAAAATGGATAATTCTAAATATATCGAAAGTGCGACAAACAAATGCAAGGCGGTTTGGAATATTGTTAAAAACTATACATCTGATTATACTAATAGGACTATTTTAAATATTGTTGAAAATGACATTGTTGTTGATGACCCACAAATTATCTCTGAATGTTTTAATATTTTTTTTCTGGACAATATAATTAACAATTGTTCTCTGACGGCGGACTCTGATAATGTTAACTTAAATATAAAATCTCTTAATGAAAGTATGTTTGTAAATCCGGTCAGCATTCACGAAATAATTCAAACTGTTAAGAGCTTAAAAAATTCCAAAGCCGTGGGATTTGATGACATTCGTACTGACATTGTAAAATTGAGTATTAATTTTATAGCACAACCCTTGGCGTTTGTCATAAACCGCTGTATATTGGAAGGCATTTTTCCGGACGCCATCAAAAAGACAATTGTAAAGCCAGTATTTAAAAAGGGAGACCGACTCTCTATGGGCAACTACCGTCCGGTTGCATTAATCCCCATTCTATCCAAGATCTTAGAAAAAGTTGTGTACAAGCGACTATTAAATTTCTTGGAAAAAAAGAACCTAATTAGGGATGAACAAAACGGTTTCCGTAAAGATAGAAGCACATCTTTAGCAATGTTTAAATTAATCAAAACTATCGGTGATTGTTTGAATGATAAAGTTCCTGTCGCTGTGCTATTTCTCGATATGAGTAGGGCTTTTGATTTTGTTTTACACAAAAAACTACTCGCTAAGCTCTACACGAGTGGTATTAGGGGCCCTGCGTACAATTTATTAAAAAGCTACTTAAGTAACAGAACCCAGTGCGTTGAAATTCAAAAGTGTAGCAAGGAAAGTAAAGTTTCGGAGAGATATCGTTCTTCATACCGACATAATAATTATGGCGTACCTCAAGGTAGTGTTTTGGGTCCGTTATTATTTCTAATGTACATTAATGATTTACCTAATATAGTATCACATGAGTGCATTCAGTTTGCAGATGACACTACAATAATTATTAAAGGTGATCGTTTGGTTCCGGAGGCGCTCCAATATCAGATAAATGAGACATTGCAAAAGGTGGTTAATTGGTTGTCTATAAACAATCTTAAGGTAAATATTAATAAAACCAAATGCATGCAATTCTACACAAAGCGTGGTAGACCCATAGATTTGAATGTATCTTATAGCGGACAAAATGTAGAACAGGTAACATCCACTAAATTCCTTGGTATAACTATGGATAGTAACTGTGATTGGGGACAACACATACATAATCTCTGTTCAAAAATAAACAGGTTCATTTATGCCCTTAGAAGAGTTAGCCAAGTGGTTTCTAGGGAGGCTGCAATCACTGCTTATAATGGCTATGTCGGCTCAGCATTACGATATGGAGTTATTATATGGGGTAGTTCAAGTGACAATATTAAAGCGTTCTTGTTGCAAAAAAAGTGTATCCGTGCTATTTTCGGATTGGATCAAATGGACTCCTGTAGGACCTTCTTTAAAAAATATCGGTTATTGACGCTACCCTGTATCTATATTTTAGACATTTGTATTTTCGTCCATAAACATAAAAACCTTTTTCAACATAACTATGAAGTTAGTTCAAGAAACCTACGCTCTCAATATCGTCAAAAATTATATAAACCTCCATGTAACTTAACATTAGTATCCAAAAATTCGTTCATAATGAGCGTCAAAATGTATAACAAGCTTCCGGATGAATTTAAATCGATGAAACTTAATAAACTTAAATTTACTCTGAAATCATGGCTTGTGGAAAGATGTTTTTATAGCGTCAAGGAATTTTTGGACGATAAACGTTGATTGATTGCTGATTTATATTTAATTTGGATTATTATTGACATTTTGTAAATTTAATATTATTGACATTGTATAAATTTTAATGACATTCTCTTTTTTTAATTTTTTTAATTTCTTTCTTTTAATTTTTCATAATTGTATAAATGTATGTTTTTATTAATTTGTGAATTTGGTGTATATGCCTGTAAAGGTGGAGTTTAGTGTGACATGTTTATGCGACTATATCTGCAATATTTGTAATTATTATTACCTAAACTTTTACACAATAAATCTTATCTTATCTTATCTTATCGAAAATATCAAAAATCGCATTGGTACCTACAGGAGTATTCCACATGGGGATCCACGTAGCTCCCCTACGTGGGGGTTAATGAGAATTTTAATTCCCCCCACTTCTATTTTTACGTCATTATGTCAGGTGTACAAAGGAAAAGCCAGAAATTTAGGGGGGAAAGGGTAGAATTTTTAAATTTATTAGAGCGTCACAAAATCAGAAATTTAGGGGCAAAAGGGTAGAATACTCATACTCATGTATTAAAACCATCAATTTAAAACACAATTCATGCCAACCACAAACATAACTGGACAGGAGCGAACAGACCAGCGATAGAAAAAAATTAGGCTAAAAAATTAAGATTGTAGCAGCTGTAAATGGGCTTTGTCATTTATCTAAATTAATAAATAATAAAATTAATATATCTGCTGTAAAGGGGCATTGTCGTACAAATAATAATTGTAATAAATGCTGCTGTAAAAGGGCATTGTCAATTGTCACATGTCATAAAATCTATATAATTTTTAAATTTATTAGGGGACACACAAATCGGGTAGTTTTGAGCCCCTTAAAACAAACACAACACAACAACACGATTTTGTGTCCCCCTAAAAAATAAATGACATTCCATGGGACCTCATCGTCCAAAAAAAGTGTGTGCGTGCTTTGTGCAGAGCTCATTACATGGACTCCTGTAGACCTCTTTTTAAATCTTCACAAATTTTTCCCGTACCATGTATGTACATTAAGCAGATGTGTATTTTCGTTCGACAATATCCGCAATATTTCAAAACACACGCTGATGTCTTCCCAAGGTCTACAAGATACAAGAACCGTCTCTATTTGCCAAGTTCCAGAGTAGACATGTATAAAAAGAATTCCTTCTGTATGGCAATTTTAGTGTATAATAATCTGCCTAGTCGCCTTAAAAATGGTCCTGCTAGCCAATTTAAAACTAATATTTCCAAGTGGCTTCTAGACAAGTGTTATTACTCCATAAAAGAGTATCTCAACGACATTAACAAATAGCAGAAAAGATTTGCACACCGTTGTCGGTGGAACATATGATACCTATGCTTTTTAAATCACCTATATTTTTCACTGTGTTCTGACAAATAAATTTCATTTCATTTCATTTCATGGTCGAACCCGGACATCCATCGAGTCTATTCGAGTAATTTGGGGATCATGATCAAGGGTATTCTGAATCATCAGTGGTTCAGAATACCCTTGGCTCGATGAACTCAGGTTCAGGTGGATCCTGATTGACCGAGCCAACGCATAGGAGACCGGCGTCCCATTTTTTTTAAATTTTTTTTTTCGGATTGAAACGCTCATGCTTTCCTCTTCGCCGCATGGGGGAGACGAAGAGGTTATGCCGGACTTTTACCGGCCAAAAACCCCCCGGTGTTCCTGCGCACCGCCTGACGGCGAAGCCACGGCAACGCTTGCGCATAACTTCCGCGACTTCGCCAGCGGGTGTCCGCATTAAGGACCCAACTCTGGGGACTCACGTCCCCCACGCCACGTAGTGGTGGCGTGCCGGAACACGGGCACGCCAGACCAACTCGAGGACCTGTTATCAGGCAATGGACTCCCCATGTCCATTGCCCGGAGGTCCTCTTTAAGGGGGAAGGTGGCGAGCGTGAGCCAGCCGCCTTCGCCCGGTTCTCCTTCGGCGGATCGGGTCGGACGTAGGGTCGTCCTCCCTGATCCGCTCCTCGCCTTCCTTCTGCGCCATTACATGCTCGCAGAAGGCCACCATTACGTCCCACGCCCTCGCTGCCAACCATAGCCTTGACTATGTTCGGCAGCGACAGGTTGGAGACCGGCGTCCCAGCCACAACGCCACCAACGCATTTGCGTAGATCAAAAGTCAAACCAACATACATACATAAGTAAAACGTTTTAATTTCCATTCAATTTTAATTTTAAAGGGTAACAAACGCACTTAGAGGTCACACTCGTATATTAATTATGACGCCATCTTGGAAAAGTTTACAAAAACGAACTCTACATTAAAAATTCAAGAAACCCCCGACTTACCACTGTGAATGAAGGTGAAGAATCCTTTCCTGGACATCATCAGGTCCTCAAGGTTTCTAAGATTTAAAGTAAAGTAAAATACACTTTATTGCACAAATTGAAAACAACAAACAAGATTTAGAAAACGAAATAGTGCTTATAGCTTGATGTGTCTTGATCCACTTTTCATCACCAGTTATCAATCTCTTCAAAAACGGTTCGGTTTCATTACGTCTCAATAAAGAATCGCAAATGAGTACACGGTTCATTAGGTTTCTTTCAGTGAGCTCGTGTGGCAGCCAAATATCGAGTTTTTTTGTGTACCCAGCTTTTTTCAAATGGGTCAAAACTGTTTGTGGTCAATTTCCAGTTTTTCAGCAACGTCGTAACTACTGATATGCCGATCTTGGTTCACTTTTTCAAAAATGGCGTCCATTTTATCCGTAACAGGGCGACCAGAGCGAGGTGCATCTTTGACATCAAAATTCCCAGATTGAAAACGCTTAAACCGACTTTGTGCTACTCTTACTGACACTGCATTAGGTCCAGAAACGGCACAAATTTTTTTCGCGGCTTGCGTTGTTTTTTTTCCTTGTTTGCATTAAAATTACAAAATGTATCGAATTTCGTCATGCGACTCACTCAATTTGACAGAAAGGAAAACAAATGAAAAATAGCTGAAAACAACATTTTACTAATTCGTGTTTTTTATTAATGTAACCTTTTTAATGTCATCAAAACCAACGAGATACAAATAGTACAGCCAAAGAAATTTTATTACAAGTTTATACATACAATATGCGAAAAGACTTTTTCCCCGACCTTATAATTATAATTATTAATGTGTCCTTTATTTTTAGTACAGCGCATTTCCCTCGCCATTCAGCGAGGGAACGCCGAGTATCCTGGGTACTTTCGGCCAGGGGGCACTTCGCGGGGGGCTGTTTGACTGATTATTATTTTATATAATTTCAATTCAAAGAGAGGGCGCTGTCTCCTCTGGGACGCGCCCTGCCATCTCGCCAGCACTCGGCAGACTGCAGGTGCAGCTGCCGAGGCGGCGGCCCAGAGGAAACACCTAAAGTACTCCAACCTGGAATCGATGTACGACTTCGTGCCTTTGGCAGTTGAAACCGTGGGGCTCCGAGGCCAAGGATCTGATTCTCGCAGTGGGGAGACGAATTAAGGAGAGAGGAGGTGATCCGCGAGCCGGCCACTTTTTAGTACAGCGCATTTCCCTCGCCATTCAGCGAGGGAACGCCGCGAGTATCCTGGGTACTTTCGGCCAGAGGCCACATCGCGGGGGGCTGTTTGACTGAAATTATATTATATAATTTTTACCTAGTTATAGTATGACATGACATGGGACACTTGGTTAGACGTGGTGACCGGCCGGTGGACCAGACTCACAGAGTGGTGGCCAAGGTCAGGGAAAAGAGGAGTAGGTCGTCCAGCAGCTAGATGGGCGGATGACATCACCAAGGTCGCATCGAGGGCGTGGGTGCGACTGGTACGGGATCGTATAGGGTGGCACAAAAGAGAGGAGGCTTATACCCTGCAGTGGGACGACATGGGCTGATGATGATGATGATAGTATGACATTGATTTTATTATTTTATTCTTTATTTGTGTGTTCCTTTTTTGATGTGTCTTCCACTGTACAATCAGGGGAAAAAAGTAAAAATCCAAACGTGCATACATAATTTTATTTCTTACCTTAATCAACTTTTTCTTTACAATAATTCACAGCTTTGGTCTAGTAGAGCGTACAAATTAAAAAATATAATTTATTTTTTTATTAATTATAAACTCTCACAATATAAATATCCCTCCATATTTTTTTTATTCCATAACAAAAAAACCTTAATTTAAAAAAAAAGAGACTCGAAAGTAGAAAACTACAAAAGAAAGATATGCACGCTCTCTTTTCAAAAATATATTTCCTTTTACCATCTTTCCTTACATTTATCTTAATCTATGGTAAACGACAGTAATCAAAGATTTCTTAAAAAAAAAAACACTAGCGATCTGCCTAATGCTGTGCGTACAATTATATTTTTTTTAAATTGTACTTTCAAATTTTTTTTCTTATAAAAGAAAAAAATACCTTAGAAATGCAGAAAATTCGGGAAATGAAAAGCTGGACATAGGCCTCTCCCAGGGCGCGCCATTGAGCCCGATCTTCGGCTCTTCTCATCCAGTCGCTGCCAGCCACGTTGCGCACACTACGTTTGCCCAAACGCGGTCTCCACTCCCGAACTCGTCTCCCCCAGCGGTTGTCTGTTCTGCGACAGGCGTGACCGGCCCACTGCCACTTCAGCTTGCTAATCTTATGAGCTATGTCGATAACTCTTGTTCTATGCCGGATCTCCTCATTTCAGAGATACTCCGAGCACAGCTCTTTCCATAGCACGCTGAGCGACTTTCAATTTGTGAACCAGTCGCACCGTCAGTGTCCACGTTTCGGCTCCGTAGGTCATTACAATGAAAAACGTATGAGCACCAAAAAAAAAATAACAATATAAAATAGCATATTATTCAAAATCGTTTCTTTTTTAATTGTAAGGGGGTTCCTTATTTTACTTGAATGTAATCAAAAAAAAAAATTTTTTTTTTTATTGAAAAGACTTTGAACAATACTCTCTGTGTTTCAAAAACATTAAAAAAAAACTTTGGCAAGATTATTTTTACAAAATAACAAAATAAAAATATTGATTTTTTTTTTTTTTCAAAACAAAATAAAAAATGTACTGATTTCTTAATTGTGACGGTAATGGGAAAATAAAATAAAAAATACTAACCTTAAATCTATTATTTTCTCCTCTTTATAATTGCCACGTAAATTCGATAAAATATCACGGCCCGTTTTTTTTTTTCTTAACCTTACTTTTTTCAAACCAGTTCGAAACATCTTCGTGACAAAGCAAGTGTACATGGTGATTCAAAAATGGCCTACATTTTCTAATACCCTAAGGCTCAGTTTACATTGCCGCGGAAAGGAATGGAAGCGAATCTTCGCAACGTAATTGTACATAGCATAATGAACTTTATTTCAATTGTGTAACATACAAACTAAATACGAGCCAAAAAAGAGGTCGCGCGTCTTCCGGGGAATCCTCGCGCATTCTCGAGAATTCCCCTAGCGGTAAAGCGTATTCAGTTTGTATGTTACACAATTGACATAAAGTTCGTTATGCTATGTACAATTACGTTGCGAAAATTCGCTTCCATTCCATTCCGCGGCGATGTAAATTGGCCTAAGTTAGGGGCCTAACTTAACAATATACTTATACATGATTTAATCAAAAATACTTGATATATTATACAGAAGTATACCCAAAACAGAAACTTAAAAACCCCATATTGCAGATTTAAATGGTACTTTTTTTCATAGCGATGTCCAATAAAACGAACAGTGGCGCCATCTTGAAAGGGTTGTTTTTATTTCTGGTAAGGGTACATAACAAAAAAAACCCTATGAACCGAAAGGGGGGTGTTCAGTATCCATAAATGAACAACTTTCACTATGGGGCCAATTCTGAAATCGCAAAGAAAAAACAGCTGTTCCATACAAAATCTCAATACCTACACAGACACAGCTGTTTTTTTTTTAATTTCTAAATTGGTCCCTTAAAGAAAGTTGATCAGTTATGGACACTGAACACCGCACCCCCCTTTTGGCTCTATAGGGGGTCTAGACTATACCTTTGGACTAGAAAAAAACATCAGTATAATGTAACTGGTAAAGAACGAACTTTGGTATATATCGTAAAAACACCGAATGGCGTCTTAACTTATTTCAGACTATACTGAATAAATTTTCATGGTATATCTTTTAAAAATAATATTTACCGACGTTTTTTTTTTTAATTTTTAACTAGGGAACGTTTGTATACTATAGAAAATTTTGATATTTTTGAAATTTTTAACTTTTTTGAATCACCTTGCACACTTTTAAGATTTTTTTTTCTGTACAGAAATGGCATTATAATCGAAATTACTTTATGGTAACTATCTATTAACGACTATTTTCATACATAAATATTATTTTATCAAAAAAAAAAAAACAAACATAATTTTTTTATTAGAGACATTCACTAAATAACAGAAAATATTTTACATAGATCGGTCGAAAAAGTAATTTATTTATTACCAGACCTGCGTAGACAAAGAGTTAACAAGAAAGATGTATACATAATGTTGTTTTAATACCGATCTGATCTGATCTTATGATGGGGGCCGGGAATAACCCAGCGGCACTTCGACCCTTGGGTAGGGCACAAAAGATGGAGTGGCTGGAGTTTTTTTTTAAATCTCAGTTTAGAGGCTTTAGTACACGACAAGGTGACCGTGTCAGCCTCGTTAGGATCACTAAGAGAAGGGAAGGGAAGCTCAAGTATTATTAGAGTCAACCCTCATCTCATCTTATGATAGGGGGCTGGGAATAACCGGCACTTCGACCCTTGAGGATCTTTTGTGCCCGGGTAGGGCACAAAAGATGGAGTGGCTGGAGTTTTTTTTAAATCTCAGTTTAGAGGCTTTGGTACACGACAAGGTGACCGTGTCAGCCTCGTTAGGATCACTAAGAAAAGGGAAGGGAAGCTCAAGTATTATTAGAGTCAGCCCTCATCTCATCTTATGACAGGGGGCTGGGAATAACTCAGCGGCACTTCGACCCTTGAGGATCTTTTGTGCCCGGGTAGGGCACAAAAGATGGAGTGGCTGGAGGTTTTTTTAAAATCTCAGTTTAGAGGCTTTGGTACACGACAAGGTGACCGTGTCAGCCTCGTTAGGATCACTAAGAGAAGGGAAGGGAAGCTCGAGTATTATTAGAGTCAACCCTCATCTCATCTTATGATAGGGGGCTGGGAATAACCGGCACTTCGACCCTTGCGGATCTTTTGCGCCCGGGCAGGGCACAAAAGATGGAGTGGCTGGAGTTTTTTTTAAATCTCAGTTTAGAGGCTTTAGTACACGACAAGGTGACCGTGTCAGCCTCGTTAGGGTCACTAAGAAAAGGGAAGGGAAGCTCAAGTATTATTAGAGTCAGCCCTCATCTCATCTTATGACAGGGGGCTGGGAATAACTCAGCGGCACTTCGACCCTTGAGGATCTTTTGTGCCCGGGTAGGGCACAAAAGATGGAGTGGCTGGAGTTTTTTTTTAAATCTCAGTTTAGAGGCTTTGGTACACGACAAGGTGACCGTGTCAGCCTCGTTAGGATCACTAAGAGAAGGGAAGGGAAGCTCGAGTATTATTAGAGTCAACCCTCATCTCATCTTATGATACCCCTATCATGGGAATAACCGGCACTTCGACCCTTGAGGATCTTTTGCGCCCGGGCAGGGCACAAAAGATGGAGCGGAGAAACGCGCTAAGCGCCTTATAGGTGACGAATCGCTGGTGGAAGCTAGACTGCAAAGTCTGGAACATCGGCGCAAGGTTGCCTGTCTATCGGTATTTTATAGGATACATTTCGGAGTGCGCATCGGAATTGCACGACCTAGTTCCAGCATCTCCATTCCGCCTTCGGACTACCAGGCGCGGGGAGGGGTTCCATCCTTATGTTGTTGATATCCCGTCTGTTCGTACGAAGCGATTTGCTTCTTCGTTCATTATGCGAACGGCTAAGGAATGGAACAGCCTGCCGGCGTCTGTGTTTCCCGAAACCTACAACCTTGGGATCTTCAAGGCAAGAGTGAATAGGCATTTACTGGACCCGCATGCTCCATCGTCGACCTCATCGTCGCTTACCATCAGGCGAGATCGAGGTCAAATGCGGGTTAAGTACATTAAAAAAAAAATTTAAAAAAAGAGTGGCTGGAGGTTTTTTTTTTAAATCTCAGTTTTGAGGCTTTCGGTACACGACAAGGTGACCATGTCAGCCTCGTTAGGGTCACTAAGAAAAAGGAAGGGAAGCTCAAGTATTATTAGAGTCAGCCCTCATCTCATCTTATGACAGGGGGCTGGGAATAACTCAGCGGCACTTCGACCCTTGAGGATCTTTTGTGCCTGGGGTAGGCACAAAAGATCCTCCAGATTAGGTGGCCGGGAACAATCCCAGGGAAATTAAGTTTCGTGTGAAATCCACCGCACAGCACTAGACCCGTTCGGTGGATCATGGCCCGTATCCCCTTGAGCAAGGGGAGGTACTTACTTAAGGTCCCCCCAACAGTGGGGACATTAAGTAGGTAACTTACTTACGTATTGTACATTTACTTATGATATAGGGGGCCGGGAATAACCCAGCGGCACTTCGACCCTTGAGGATCTTTTGTGCCAACCCCATTTACACACTGCTCATCTCAGTGTTCAGGTTTCCTCACGATGTTTTCCTTCACCGTCAGAGCAGTCGGTAAATGTACGTAAGTCTTCGAAAAATACGTAAAACTCATTGGTACATGGCACGGTTTCGAACCCGGACCTCCCGTATGGGAGTCCGGTGTCCTAGCCACTGTGCCACCGACGCTCTCTTGATTTTGATTTAATGACGAAACAATTTAAAGAAGTTTCTTTTGAACTAAATAAAAATTTTGAAACTCGCGAGTTTTTCAAAATTAGTACTAGTTTTAGATTCTTTTGAAAGTGAACACCCCATTTTTCGGACATTATTAAAATTTATAATCATCATGTATGTAAAAAAAAAGGAAAAGGCACAGGAACGCTGTGCCGCAAACTTTACGTGTCAAAACATCTTCGCTGATGTCAGCGAAAAAAAATTAAAATTTATTTTAGACATGTGTCTAAAATAAATTTTAGCTAAATACATTTGACTCTAAAATGGACTTTGTTTATGAATGATTTTTTTTAGATATTTGTTTTTAAATTTGGCGAAGTTATTAACTTTTGAAAGACCTAAAAGTGTGACACTGGATGCCCGAAGCGGCTCGCATACTCCACGAGTTATAAATCAAAAACCTTTTATACCTGGTCTTATCACAGTAAAATTAAATTTTCGACCGAGCCTTAAACTCTAACTTAAAAGAACATCTATTAGAAAAAAACTGAGAGAAAAAGAAATAAAATTTAAAAAATAGAAACCTAATATTAGCAATAACTTGGCAACACCATGTATAAAGTTTAAAAGTAAAGAGATACGTACGAAAGAAATTTATTATACAGAGTGGACATTAACAGCACTGATTTTTGACACCGTTTTTTTTATAATAGACACAACAGAGGCGGTCTTATAGTTAAGAGCGATCTCTTCCAGGCAGAGAAACTGTTGATAATACTTTCGTAAAAAATATTATTTCATATTTATTTTTTAAAGCACCTGATGCAAATAGAAATATGAATTATTATTTTTTAATTTTGACGTGAAAACATGTCAGCATACAGTGGCTCTAAATGACCACCCTGTATACAAAAATACAATAATCCTTCATAGAGATAATTTGTACAATTTTATTAATACAAAGTAGAACCGAAAAGAGTACAGTCGACAGCGTAAGTTTATTGTAATCCGACAAATAACAGAATAGGTTCAGTGACTTTCGTTGTCGACTGTACATTATACAGGGTGTAAAAACAATTAAAAACTAAAACTTTTTGAATTATGAAAAGATAAAATCTACACGATTAATACCATCTATCTATCTATCTTTATCTATACAATTTGATTTGATTAATTTTTTTTTTTGTGTCTAATACAAAGTTTATCAAAGTTATAGGCAGTTAGAAACAGGCCGATTTTTTTTCCAGAAAACGGTCGTAGGCATCCCTCACTCGACTTGGCGTGGGCACTACCACGCCCCCAGTTATAGGATTTTATTCTTCGAATTTACCAAAAAAAGAGGTTGCTTGCTTGCTTATCGTAAGGTTAGTGGCCAACCTATTTGTCAGAGTTGTTCAGGCCGCCCGTGGGCATCTGAAATGGCTTAACGACTGCTGTCGACCGACTGCTTAACGTCTTAAAATGCCACTAGCGGTCACCCATCCAGGTACCGACCGCGCCAACGTCGCTTAACCTGCACGATCACTTCGGACCGTGCTCGCAACTAGGCTACGAGCACCTCAATATGCTTGCTTATCGTATGGTTAGTGGCCAACCTATTTGTCAGAGTTCAGGCCGCCCGTAGGCCTCTGACATGACTTAACGACTGCTGTCGAACGACAACAACCGGGACCGACTGCTTAACGTGCTCTTAAAGTGCCACTAGCGGTCACCCATCCAGGTACCGACCGCGCCAACGTCGCTTAACCAGCACGATCACTTCGGACCGTGCTCGCAACTAGGCTACGAGCACCTCAATATGCTTGCTTATCGTATGGTTAGTGGCCAACCTATTTGTCAGAGTTCAGGCCGCCCGTCGACCTCTGACATGTCTTAACGACTGCTGTCGAACGACGACAACCGGGACCGACTGCCTAACGTACTCTCCGAGGCACGGAGGAGCTCAGGTGAAATATGCAACTAGCGGTCTCCCATCCAGGTACCGACCGCGCCAACGTCGCTTAACCTGCACGATCACTTCGGACCGTGCTCGCAACTAGGCTACGAGCTCCTAAAAAAGAGGTAAACCTGTCCATAAAATAGAAAAATAAAAATAAATCTTGCAAAAGGTGAAAAACAAGTGTTTTGTGAACGTGACTACCTGTATATTTTAAATTAATATTTTTACATCCTGTATTTTAATATAACCTTTTCGATTGACTTTTAATAAATGTGTAAACAGTCCCTTAAAAAACAACGATCAATGGTGTATAACCATATTTAATGCGAATATATGATTTGTAAACGACCTTTCCGCCACGGGATCAGCATCAGACCGTCGGGCCTCTTGCCGTCCGAGCGAGACAACCCTGGCGGCTCCAACACGCAGGGCACACCAGCGGACACCACGGCTCTTCTGATGATTTCATTTATAGCCTGGTGCCGGGGTATTCTGCCAGCGCTATGAGAACAGGCGAGCCCGTGGTGACCGCTGGCCTCCACAGTTGCGCCACAGACACACCGATGAGGCTCGCAGACGTCGCAGCCCAACCTAAGTGCCACTGCCACCCTCAGGGAGTCATTGTCTAGCAGCGTGCCCGTGTGTGGTGACGGCAAGGCATGCAGCCAGATTTGTTCATTTATTTGTTTATTTTTAACCGATTTTGATAAAATTAACCTTAATATAAAGTGGATTCCCATAAAAAATTGTCAAGCGCCCTAGCGCCCTATAGGGATCTTATAGGTTTTGATGGGGTGCGGAGTTCTCATTCAAGTTCTTAGGTACATACTTTTTATACTTACAATACGTAAGTGTAGTAGTACCTGGGCACGCTCCTCGACGGCGAATCACTGCGTGTGGCTGTGGCACTCCGCTTGGGCTGCATTGTATGCGAACCTCACCGATGCATTTGCGGTTCCATGGTGGAGGCCAACGGTAATCATGCATTGGGTTGCTGTCGGTGCTCTGGGACGTTTCCACGCCACCATGCTCTCAACGACATCAACCGTAGAGCTCTCGTGTCCGCCAACGTGCCGTGCGTGCTGGAGCCTCCGGGACTCAGCCGCACTGACGGCAAAAGACCAGACGGCCTAACGTTGGTGCCCTGGCGCCAAGGTAGGTGTCTCCTGTGGGACGCAACTTGCGTCAGTACGTTCGCCGCTAGTAAAAACTACGTTTTTGTCCCATTTGCGGTTGAAACGACAGGTTGTTGGGGGCGGAGGGAAACACAGAAGCCGGCAGGCTGTTCCATTCCTTAGCCGTTCGCATAATGAACGAAGAAGCAAATCGCTTCGTACGAGCAGATGGGATATCAACAACATGAGGATGGAACCCCTCCCCGCGCCTGGTAGTCCGAAGGCGGAATGGAGATGCTGGAATTAGGTCGTGCAATTCCGATGCGCACTCTCCGAAATGTATCCTGTAAAATACCGATGGACAGGCAACCCTGCGCCGATGTTCCAGACTTTGCAGTCTAGCCTCCACCAGCGATTCGTCACCTACAAGGCGCTTAGCGCGTTTCTCCACTGAGTCAAGGGCAGCCAGTTGGTACTTAGCTGAGCCGTCCCACAGGTGGCAGCAGTACTCCATGCACGACCGGACTTGGGCTTGGTAAAGGTTTAAGACCTGTCCCGGCGTGAAGTACCGCCTAACCTTACTCAGGATGCCCAATTTTTTGGCTGCGGTCTTAGCTTTTGACTCAATGGAGCGCCCAAAGTTAAGATTGGAAGTCAGATCCAACCCCAAAAGGCTGAGGTGGTCGGTAATCGGTACGGATACACCCCGGAAAGTCGGAGTCAGGTGGAAGGGACTCCGTTTAGCGGTGAATAGACACGCCTGCGTTTTAGACTTGACCAAATTGGCATCGCCCCAATCGGCCACGGCCTTTAAGGTCAAGTCGATGCGCTCAACCATGGCCTCTCTTTGAGTCTGGATCTCACCAGCACCAGCGCGCGATAGAGTAATTTCCTCAGACATACAGGTTTCCTCACGATGTTTTTCTTCACCGTTAGATGTTTAAATAATCTCGGTACACCCAAACTGATTGCTAATTGGTGTTTCAATATAAAATTGGAAATTTAATATTACACAAATGGAAGCAATCGGCAGTATGCATCCTCTGCTGTCGCGACGGCATCGTTTTGACTAGTGATGGCGCCGCGAGCGCGTTCGGCATTTTCAAAGGGCGAGCTTATTTAAGCGAATGGACTTTATATGTCATAGATTTTTACTTATGGCCAAAAAAGTGCGGATTAAAACAAAATTCATATATTTTTACAACGAAAATTCTGATATACTTAGTACTGAATTGAGAGAAGGTATCAACTTCTCAATGGTTATGGTTTTTGAGTAAAATATTTTTATCTATACCAATATATAAAGAGGAAAGGTTTGATTTTTTGTTTGTTTGTTTGAATTGAATAGGCTCCGAAACTACTGGACCGATTTGAAAAATTCTTTCACCGTTGGGAAGCTACACTATCCCCGGGTGACATAGGCTGTATGACGCGAACGAAGTCGCGGGCAACAGCTAGTAAGTTATATTTTTAGAGTTCCGTACCATAACGGTAAAAAAGTAACTCTTTTCTCTCTTTACTCTCACGTAAGACGTTGTGACCATAAGGTCTTCAGTACGGAACCCTTGACCGGTTATTTTATAAGAGACTGTGTCCACACTGTGACATACAATAAAAAAGTTTTTTTTTTTAATTTTATTACAAAATAATCATTGAGAGATTATCGTCGTTTGGAGAATTTTTTTAATATTTTTTTTAACTTTGGAATGTCTCTCATCACTGGAGGATTCTCGTCATGTCCTGGAAAAAAAATTTTTTTTTTTTTTTTCATTATTATCAACTAATTTTTTAACCAATTTTTGTTTTACAGATGGTGGTAGATCCTGGTGTGAAAGATCGCCTGGGTTAGTACCACATTCTTACCTCATTCTGCAGTTTGAAGGGTAAGAGAGCCAGCGTAATTACCGGCACATGAGGCAATCCATCTTAGTCCTCAAGGTTAACAGCGCATTAAGACCCTCTAATAATAATACAGTAAGGTGACCACTTACCATCAAGTGGCACGCATACTGCTCACCTTATTAAAATAATAATAATACAGTAAGGTGACCACTTACCATCAAGTGGCACGCATACTGCTCACCTTATTAAAATAATAATAATACAGTATGGTGACCACTTACCATCAAGTGGCACGCATACTGCTCACCTTATTAAAATAATAATAATACAGTATGGTGACCACTTACCATCAAGTGGCACGCATACTGCTCACCTTATTAAAATAATAATAATACAGTATGGTGACCACTTACCATCAAGTGGCACGCATACTGCTCACCTTATTAAAATAATAATAATACAGTAAGGTGACCACTTACCATCAAGTGGCACGTATACAGCTCACCTTATTAAAATAATAATTATGCATCCTAGATTTAGATAGTAATTACGCTGGCTCCAAATGCAAGCATTGCTGCTTTGCGGCAGAATTACAGTGGCACCTAAATCAAAATGTTTTTATTGTAAGTAAGTACCTTATAGTACATTTTTACAACGTCATGTTTCACTCTACCACCGCTTCGTAAGGTGCTGTAGCTGAAAGGAAAGAAGCGGCGCAAGAAACTTTCAGCAGCACATCTTTTGAAATAAATATATCTTACAATAATTATGAATACAATCATATACACAATGTGCAGAGCTGGAGCTGGATTTAGGACCAAGCCTCTTTATCATTTAAGTAGTCATTTATTTTATAATAACCCTTTTAACATAAGGTCTGTCTCATATGGGCTTCATTATCACGTAACTATTAAAATGAAGCGATCCATTTGGCGGATTTTTTCACAGCTTTCATATACACAGAGCTGGAGCTGGATTACCAACCCAGGCGATACAAATCAGGATCTACCACCTGAATCATGAAACATTATTTTTTTTAACTCACCTCTGTGTATCTATGGAGCAAATGGGCTCCGGTGTAGTGAGGACCTTCGCTATAGAAAAACGGTCGCTTTGTGGGGTGTTGCCCTGAGAAAAAATAAAATAGAATAAGTATTGGTAGCTAGTATTCATATTACCATACCATTTATTGCTTTTCATGTGTTACAATTGGTCTTAAAATATATATTAAACATCCGCGCAAGGTTGCCTGTCTATCGGTATTTTATAGGATACATTTCAGAGAGTGCGCATCGGAATTGCACGACCTAATTCCAGCATCTGCATTCCGCCTCCGGACTACCAGACGCGGGGAGAGGCTCCATCCTCATGTTGTTGATATCCCATCTGCTCGTACGAAGCGATTTGCTTCTTCGTTCATTATGCGAACGGCTAAGGAATGGAACAGCCTGCCGGCGTCTGTATTTCCCGAAACCTTGGGATCTTCAAGGCCAGAGTGAATAGGCATTTACTGGACCCGCATGCACCATCGTCGACCTCATCGTCGCTTACCATCAGGCGAGATCGAGGTCAAATGCGGGTTTAGAAGTAAATAAAAAAAATAAAAAAATTGCCTGTAAGAGATCGCTCTGATCGACAAGGCCGCTTTTATATACCTACCTCAAATTAAAACTATACATTTTGATTGTGTATCTTGTGTCCAAATCTTCATACATATAATATAATACTCACAGAGTTGCGTGTGCGCAGCTAGTGCGTTTTGCTTGGCGATGAGTAGTTCGGGGCCCGGCCTCGAGACCGGCTCGTAGTAGCCGGCTGGGACAGACGGACGAAGATAAGGTAAGAATTACAAATATTGCAGATATAGTTGCATAAACATGTCACACTAAACTTTACCTTTACAGGCATATACACCGAATACACAAGTTAATAATGTTTATACAGATTTTGAGAAGAAAACAGACAAGAAAAAGATAAAGTCATTAAAATTTATTCACCGAGCGGGCCCAGTGCTGATTAGTGGATTTTGCCGTTACAATGAAAGTTTATGAACTACATACATTATGTATTATACATTATGAATTTAACAATACTATATCGACAACAACAAAAAGACGCTGACTCAACATTTGTTGCTGCTGGCGCACGATGGCGCTCGCAGCGCTGATCTTCCGCCAGACTATACGGCACTAACCACTTCCGAGAAATATAATTTAAAAAAAATTAAGTAATGACACACCACATATTATTTGCACCATCAAAATCCGTAAAGTCTGCTAATAGTTCATTATCAGCCTATTAACGTCCCCACTGTTGAGGCACAGGCCTCCCCTTGTACAAGGGGCTATGATCCACCGAGCGGGCCCAGTGCTGATTGGTGGAATTCACACACCTTCGGAAACTTTCAATTTCCTCAGACTTGTAGGTTTCCTCACGATGTTTTCCTTCACCGTTAGAGCAGTCGGTAAATGTACGTAAGTCTTCGAAAAAATCGCAAAAATTTGAGAATCTGAAATGTATCATATTGCGCATGCGTAAGGGTGAGATTTAATCAAAGGTTTTTGACAGATGGTATACTATAGCTTGTGGTCCACTGTACATGGCATTGCATGGTTTCGAACCCGGACCTTCCGCATGGGAGTCCGGTTCCCAGCCACTGTGCCACCGACGCTCACATTTGTATAGAATGGTCTATACTAGGTTTTTTTTGCGAATAACTCCCTACTACGGCACGTAGAAAGCTGAAATTTGTGTGTTCCCAGTAGTTCAATTAACAGTTCAATCAATTGAACTAGTTTGCAGATTTTGTCAATTGATTGAACTAGTTGGAAGATTTTGTCAATTGATTGAACTAGTTGGAAGATTTTGTCAATTGATTGAACTGTTAATTGAACCCCCCAGTAGTTCAATTAACAGTTAATTGAACCCCCCAGTAGTTCAATTAACTGTTAATTGAACTACTGGGTAGTTCAATTAACAGTTAACCATTTGAACTAGTTGGAAGATTTTGTCAATTGATTGAACTGTTAATTGAACCCCTAGTAGTTCAATTAACAGTTCAACCATTTGAACTAGTTGGAAGATTTTGTCAATTGATTGAACTGTTAATTGAACCCCCAGTAGTTCAATTAACAGTTCAACCATTTGAACTACTTGGAAGATTTTGTCAATTGATTGAACTGTTAATTGAACCCCCAGTAGTTCAATTAACAGTTCAATCTATTGAACTAGTTTGAATATTTTGTCAATTGATTGAACTGTTAATTGAACATTTGGACAGAATCTAACTGACGCACAAAATCTAGGCATCAGATCAGATCAGATTCATCAGATCCAGAAACTCAATGGACTGGGACTGGACTGACGCTCAACTTTTGATGATATATCTTCTGGATATTTTACCTGCATTTGTATGCCCATTGGCAATGTAGTACGGGCTTCCTTGTGGTTGCATCACACTATCGCATCCTGCAATAAAAACAAACATTTTAATTTAATGTGGGTAGATCCTGATGTGTTTATAAGTAAGTAAGTAAAAACAAACATGAGTGGCTAACCCTAAAGGGGTTAGAACACTCTAAGAAATTCATTGGGGACAAAGTCACAGGCTGGAACAATAAGATCTGGGGGCTGAATAGACGTCAAGTGCGCCTACTGGTCGGTGCCTTCACCTGTCACTTTAGCACCAATGTCCACCTACACAAGATGAAGCTGGCTGACAGCACATCTTGCAGAGCCTGTGGTGAACAACTGGAGACCGTTTCACATCTCCTATGTGAATGTGACGCTTTCGCGGCAAAAAGGATGGGTCTGCTAGGCTCTGCCTATCCGGACCCAAGGGAACTCAAATCCCTCCCACTGAGACGCATAGTCTTGCTCATGCACGACATATTCGGTGATGTGGTCAAGGGATAGGTACAAGAGGTTGAACACAAAAGATCCCCATGGGTCGAAGTGTCGCTGTGATCCCGGCCCCCATCCAAAGATAAGATAAGTAAGTAATGGTGTGGAGTGGTACCCAAAAGAAGGGAAAAGGAAAAGAGGAAGACCCTATAAACGATGGGACGATAGTTTTGCAAAGAAAATGGGAGCACACTGGGAGATAATGGTGCTGTTGTTGTGAAAAGGGGTCTCAACTCAGCTTATTGCTGCAAACAAGAATGCCTACAGCTACAGATGGTATATATTAAAGGTGTGTGGGTGTGTTGGTATTTACCGCTAACATCCGGCTCCTGTTTGACCTGATGCTGCAGATGCTCCAGCAAGCGTTGCTGCTGAATCAGACCTCGGTGCTCGTACATTGAGTTGGCATCTGAGTACGGAGAGAGTATAGTTAGTTATATATAAATAACTAGAAATTTATTTATTTATTTTAAACCCTGATTTACCGTTGTGGGGATCCCCTTATTCTTTCCTGGTCATCATCAGGTCCTTGAGGTTCCAGATGTGGGAAGGGCTCCGTCATAAACATTTGAGCTCAAACTAGAACCATCTAGCTATCACCGTTCCAGAGATCGCATCTGACATCAAAGATACTCCAAGCTCTTGGAAACCACTGATCCAATTTTTATCTGACATGGCTAAGAACACTCTCGACAAAAAGGGGGTATTGGTTAATTTCACACGCCTTCAGAAAACTTTTTTCCTCAGGTTTCCTCGCGATGTTTTCCTTCACCGTTAAAGCGCCGTTAGATCAGTAGTACCATTGACTAGTACCATTGATGGTAAAATGTATGAGTCTTCATAAAAATCCGAAAAACTCATCAATTGATACATAACATTGCATGGTTTCGAACCCGGACCTCCCGCAAGGGAGTCTACCGCCCTAACCACTACGCCACCGACTCTCAATTCGGGGTACAAATCCCTAAAAAAAATACATACATGAACTAACGTCCAAAATCGTAGTTAGAGGAACCACCTTCAATCATAGGTAGTTCCCACTTTTCGCCGTAAGATTTGGTGAACAAACATGATAGGAGCCTACCGCCGTCTACTAGGTGTACAATAGTATCCACTAAGAACCTTAGTCGCCTCGTACGGTACCCAGGGGAAGAGTTGGGATGGTACTATTCTTTAGGTACCACACAGCACTAACTTAACTTACAAGGAAAGGTCCCCAAGTGTCCGGCTCCGATTCGTTTTAAGATACATTGCAGAGCATTGAATAATAACTGACCTGTAATTTTTATTATCCGTACAAATTCATATTTAATGGGAGAAATCGTCCTTCAAAATTTTCGAATATATGGACACAGTGAAATCAGAATATATTTATTGCTTGCTTATCTTGGTTTGTGGCCAACCTATTTGTCAGAGGACGCGTATAGTCCAGAACTTTTAGTGCTGGACTATACGCGTCCGGTTCCAGCCCCGGTTCGATCCGCTGCAGTTAATCACATGTGCTCCGTCCTCCCCCCACTTGAAGCCAGCGCTTCGTGATGGGCTACAGCGAACAGAACCGGGGCTGGTTGCTTGCTTGCTTATCGTATGGTTAGTGGCCAACATATTTTTCGAGTTGTTCAGGCCGCCCGTAGGCATCTGACATGGATTGACGACTGCTGTCGAACGACAGCAACCGGGACGGACTGCTTAACGTGCTTTCCGAGGCA
This sequence comes from Hofmannophila pseudospretella, assembly GCA_947369225.1. Lineage (NCBI taxonomy): Eukaryota > Metazoa > Arthropoda > Insecta > Lepidoptera > Oecophoridae > Hofmannophila > Hofmannophila pseudospretella. The sequence goes on along the minus strand of OX376338.1, from coordinate 1,222,811 downwards.
CGGAGGAGTTCAGATGAAATATGCCACTAGCGGTCACCCATCCAGGTATCGTATCGCCAACGTCGCTTAACCTCGCAACTAGGCTGCGAGCTCCTCAATAAATAAAGTAAAATACGTGGATTTTTGACTAAACTTTGATTTGTTGATGGTAAGAATTTCTTATTTCTTTATTCGTAACCCTCAATCCCGAAATAATCACGGGATTGACTAAGCATAATCCCGAAATCCCGGGATTACATATAAGAGCCGGGATCGAATTCTCTAGTCGTGATCATTCTAAGGAATTAATCACATAGAACGACTCTCGTGGCAGATTTAATGTAGTGGTTTGTTACACATTAGTTATCACAGTGTGCAGGTTTCCTCACGACGTTTTCCTTCACCGTCAGAGCAGTCGATAAAACCGAATAATTCATTGGTACATGGCATTACCTAGTTTTTTTATTTACATCTAAACCCGCATTTGCCCTCGATCTCGCCTGATGGTAAGCGACGATGAGGTCGACGATGGAGCACGCGGGCCCAGTAAATGCCTATTCACTCTGGCCTTGAAGATCCCAAGGTTGTAGGTTTCGGGAAACACAGACGCCGGCAGGCTGTTCCATTCCTTAGCCGTTCGCATAATGAACGAAGAAGCAAATAGCTTCTTTCGCTTCGCTTCGCTTTAGTTTCGAACTCGGACCTCCAGCATGGGAATCCGAAGTCCTAGCCACGACGCCACCGACGCTCTAACAAATCATAACGCGGCGATAAAAAAATACGAATCGGTTATTTTTCAAAGCTCTGCAATATATTTTAAAACGAATCAAATCGGAGCCGGACACTTGGGGACCTATCCTTGTAAGAACTTAAAAAAATATAGTCAAAATAGCTTACCTAATTGGTCCTTTTTCCTTTCATACAAAAACTTCTCCTCCTCACTTATATCAACTTCTTGTTTTATCGGGTTATCGTTAAAAAAGTTTTGGTTCTCCGTAACTCTATGCTGTTCTTGCAACATCTGTAGATTATGCTGCTGGTTCCGTAGCATTTCCACACTATCCTGATACCCGTTGAACCCTAAATACTCATTACGGTTTTGGTAATCTTTGTTCTCAGAGAAACTGTAAATATCCGCCATTTTTTGGTAACCATTTTCTAGTGGCAACGCTTTTTGGTAACCATTTTCTAATGGCACAGTTTTCTGATACGTTTCCATGTGAGATTTCCTTTCTAACGCGTATTTTTCAGCTTCTTTATTGTACTGTTCGTTAGAAACGGGTTTCTGATAATTCGTTTCCATTTTCTCGTAGGTGTTGTGAGATTTCCTTTCTAGAGCGTATTTTTCCGCTTCCTTGTTGTACTCCTCGTTTGTTTGAGGAATGTAGTCCTCGGTTTTCGTGTAGTCTTTCGGTGTGTCGAATTTTTTTTCTTGTTCATAACTCTTCACGTACTCTTTGGGGTCTTTGAAAGGTGTTTGGTAATCGAGTTGTTCGGAATTAAAAGAAGTGTCTGATGTTTCGCTGTAGCTGTTGTTGGGTTGAGTATCGTCCTCTTCTGATTGGACTGGGTCTGTTTGCATGAAAGCGTCCTGTTTTTTTGGTTTTAAATGTGGTGGTATTATTGGTTGTGGGGTTTGCAGCGGGGGCTGTGGTGGTAAGTTGCTCGCGATTGCGCTTAGGGTCTGTAGACGGTAGGCGATCTGAAAAAGCGTAAAATTTGGATTAGTTTTTTTTAAAATATTAAATAAGGAGAGATGACGAACAAACGGGAAACCTTATGGTAAGTGGTCATAGACACACTGTGTTATTATTAGAGGGTTTTCGATGCGCTGCTGACCTTGAGGACTTGGATGGAGTGGCTCATGTGCCGGTAATTACGCTGGCTCTCTTACCCTTCAAACGAAGTCCTCAAAGTAAGCAGCGCATCGAAAACCCTATGATAATATTATAGTGAAGTGAGATGTCTATGGACGAGAGTGATCGCTTATCATCAGGGGCCCATATGCTCTCATTATGCAATAAATCAATAGATCAGGGTTTCTCAAAGTGAGGTTATGAGTCTTCTGGGGGTAGCCTACCCGAAACCAGAGGACTATAGGCTCCTTCCTGTAATGTGTGCAGCGTCCTTGATGCAAAGCATCTTTAAGGAACAGGAAGGAGACTAAGGTTAGGGGTGAGCACAAAAGATCCCTGAGGGTCGAAGTGCCGCTGGGGTTATACCTGGCCCCCTGTCATAAGTTAAGATAAGATAAGATACTATAAGTGGAACTATAAGTTATTTTATTTATTTAGGTAAGCCGTGCTGTTGGCTTACATTTCAAATAATCTTAATATAATTGTACTTTCACTGATATATGTGCCAATTAAAGGCATACACAGCTTACACTAACACATAGGGTAATCACTTGTAATGTTACAGCATAGGTCTAGTACCTTATGTTATTATAACTAATAACAACTAAAAACAATTACTTTTTAAAACATAAAACATAAAAAAGAATGCAGAATAAAGGGTGACTATAACAACTACGTATTTTTTTATAATTTTATTTTTTAATTTTGTTTCTGTATCGAGAAAGATGTCCAAATCATATATCGAATCCAGTACAATGCCTTCAGAATGCTATTGAGGCTGCCTCGCTTCTGCAGCGCCTCCGGAATGTTTGCGGAGGCGCGCACCGACGGCTTCCATGCGCTCGTGCGCAAGAAGACCGCCTCCTTGCTGCGCAGAGTGGAGGGCGGCAACAATGGCATTCTGAAGACGATAGCGGGCAAGTTTGACTGTCCTAAACAGACACTGGGTTCGTGTGTTGACCGGGTTCGGGTAGGTCCCGGTGAACGCACCAACTCTCTGTCCCACATCCCACATGTCTGCCTTTAAGTTTTTCTTTGTAAATAATTACTAACATAGTCTTAAGTACCTGCATTGTTACTAACAAAAATTGAACCTCTGTTGTTCCGATAATAAATTGATTTGATTTTGATATATTCTTGTCCTTATGCTATTGTATTCCATACAGATCCTAGATAGCGGAGTGTTTAACTAACTGCTAAACGGAGTATGGAAGGTTCTAGAGATTGGCATTCTAGGAATATTGTTTGAATAAGTTTGATAAACCCTGTAATAGATTATAAACTATAAATTAAAACTTATTTATTTTATAATCTTAAAATATAATCTTAGAATATAATATAAACATATTATATGGGTCAAAATCCTTAATCTAATAAACAGCCCCGAGTCGCACCCGGCGGGAAGGTGCCCATCACGCTGGCTGCGTTTCCACGCTGAATAGCCAGCGAGATGCGCTGCACCAGGTACGACTCGGCGCGGGGGTCACCTGAGCGCTCTCTCAGTCATCGGCCCAAACCTCGGACAAAATCCTTGGCCTCCGTGCACCATACGCCCGTGGTCTCCACAGCGAGTGGAACGAAAATATAAGACGTTTCGAGCCCAGCGTACTTGAAATGTTTTTGTTTGGCCGCCCACTCGGCAGCCGACCCTGCTGTCCGGACGGTGCGGCCTAGATGGGAAGCCGCGAACGTGCTTACGCACGTGGCGTCCCACAGCAGGGATCTACCTTTCTCCCAAGGCACCAACGTTAAACCGTCAGGTCTCTTGCCATCAGTACGGCTCAATCCAGGAGGCTCCAGGACGCAGGGAACATTGGCCGAAACCAGGGCACGCCGCACGATCTCGTTAAGTGCGTGGTAAATTAAAACTAAGTTAGGTTAGCACAACAACTTTAGGTAATTCCGTGTGTTATCGATGACGTAGTTAAATGATTCTTCCCACTTTTCCCTTATACGTGGGGAAGGCCAATCTATTAATACGCGTTTTTTTTTTCAGTGTATGCGCGTATTACATTTTCCCTACGTCATTGGATAAGCGTGGCGTACGTGGCGACTAACCCGAGTAATCGTATATCGCTTAAAGCGACAAGGCCGCCTTCTGCACATTGTATTGTACCTCTCTTTATGTTGTATGTTTTGTTTTTGTCCCCGGTGTGCAATAAAGTATATTTGTATTTGTAACTAGCTGGTGGAAGGACCTCTTCAGGGTCCGCCTGGCTGACGACCAGCCTTCTATGTAAAATCTGTCGTCAATTATCTTCGCTTTGCCGTCGATGTGTTCCGTCAGTGTTTACAGAAGAGCCAGTACTTACTAAGCCCGTGTGCTCCATCTTCGACCTCATCGTCACTTACCATCAGGTGAGGTTGAAGTCAAATATTTGAATAGTGTTTTATAAAAAAAAATGTTTACTAAAACTCAGTCTTGGACGGCTTAGCGTAAACAAATACCAATGTAATCTAGTTCTAGTTCGTTATCTTACGGGTATTCCCCTAGCCTGAATCACACCCAAACAAGACATACCACCATCATAAACAAGTATTACATACCACCTGCAATTTATACAATCAATTTTAAAATTATTTCGGATCCTTCCCCAAATAATTTTTAAAATTCTCGGATTCACTCTCCTCACTCACACTCACACACACTCATCCTCGGATTCGCCCTCCCCAATGATAACCAAATCCGGAAAGATTTACAATCGCAAAGGATGAGAAATCCGCCCTTCTAGGGATATATATAAAGATTCATAGAGTGTAAAATAAAAGGGACCCCAATATTTCGCTAGAAAAGTGGAATACAGAGCTTTACTTATGTATTAAAAGTATATAAACTAATAAATATTTCATATTTCACTTTTCTGCACTATACTGCCGGTTACCTATTAATCATTCTTCTATCACCTAGGTTGCCTGGAAGAGATCGCCCTGAGCGATAAAGCCGCCTTTGTACACTTATTCTATGTTTCCTTTCCTATGTAAATTTCTGGTGTGCAATAAACTATTAATCTATCTATCTAACTTAGGTTTGGGTTCTTCCCCAAATAATTTTATTTTTTTATTGACTTCTAAACCCGCATTTGACCTCGATCTCGCCTGATGGTAAGCGACGATGAGGTCGACGATGGAGCATGCGGGGTCTAGTAAATGCCTATTCACTCTGGCCTTGAAGATCCCAAGGTTTCGGGAACAACAGACGCCGGCAGGCTGTTCCATTCCTTAGCCGTTCGCATAATGAACGAAGAAGCAAATCGCTTCGTACGAACAGATGGGATATCAACAACATAAGGATGGAAGCGCGAGGAGGGGCCGCACCTGGTATTCCTTAGCCGTTTTTTAATTTTAATAATAATAATAGGGTATGTGACTATTTTTTTTTATTCCATCAATCAACTTACATGGACATCCTGAAGGATCTAAAATCCGTTTTTCGATATCTCGACTAACATCAGAGATATTAATGGTTAAAGTTAGTACTGGAGAGATGCTCTGTCCCTATCTAGTAAAACAGTTCTTTATACGTAGCCAGGACATGTTTGTATGGCGCTACAGAACAGTGACGTCATAATTCTCTATTGCCTTTTCTAACGATTGATTATTTTACTGATGATAATTTATGATTGATTGATTTATTAATTGAACAAAAAATTTTACGCTTTCTGGTAGAAGCTGGACAGAGAGAGTGACAAATGAAGAGGTACTGACGAGAGTAAAAGAAAAGAGAAACATCTTAAAGGCTATTGAAAACAGAAGGGGAAATATGGTGGGCCACATTATACGACACGACGAATACATAATAAACCTTATAGAAGGAAAAGTTGAAGGCAAGCGGGGAAGAGGAAGACCGAGGATAAGCTACTTCGATCAAATCAAAGAGAAGGCTGGCGTTGCGTCGTATAAGGAGGTCAAGGAAAGGGCCCTAGACAGGACACAGTGGCGTTTACTACACCGACAAGAGCATAGCTCTTAAATTGAAGAAGAAGAAGGTAGAATAAGGTGATACTGTGAAACACAATGTAACATCTGCATTACCCATATTTACAAATAAATAATATTTATATTTCAACAATCTGAATTTTGATTGCCTGTAGCAATTTTATTTTAATTCTTTTTTCACATTTGACAATCAATTTATATCCATTTCTTAATTTTTCAAAAATATATATAATATATCAAATATTATATATATTTTTGAAAAACTAATTTCCGCAAAGAAACACCTGATTCCATCAGCTGAAATTCCTTCACCAAGACGTTAAAAATAAAATAAAAGCTGCTCACGTTCGATTCGTGTGGATCGCTGATGTGTCCAGAGTCGGAAGCCAGGCTGATTGGAGCTGGTGTGTGAGTGAGAGGCAGCACCCATTTGTCGGACTTGTCTCTGGAAGGAAAAAAAAACAAACGCCATTAGATATTTTTTTTATTGTATCTGGAGAGCAGACCAGCAAACGGGCCATCTGATGGCAAGTTTAGAGGGTTTATGATGCGCTACTAACCTTGAGGACTAGATGGAGTGCCTCATGTGCCGGTAATTACGCTGGCTCTCTTACCCTTCAAACCGAAACACATCAATGCAAACATTGCTGCTTTGCGGCAGGAATAGGTAAGAGTGGTAACAACCCAGGCGAAACTACACATTAGAATCTACCACCATTTCATAGAATGTACACCAGTAGACTTTACGGGCGTGAGCGTCCAGCGGTAGCCTAGTTAGTGGCTAGGACACCGGACTCCCATGCGGGAGGTCCGGGTTCGAAACCATGCAATGCCATGTACCAATGAGTATTCCGGATTTTTTCGAAGACATACGTACATTTACCGACTGTTCCAACGGTGAATGAAAACATTGTGAGGAAACCTGCATGTCTGAGGAAATGAAAAGCTTCCGAAGGCGTGTGAAATCCACCGATCAGCACTAGGTCCGCTCGGTGGATCATAGCCCCTTGTACAAGGGGAGGCCTGTGCCTCAACAGTGGGGACGTTAATAGGCTGGACGGATTTTGATGGTGCAAATAATATGTGGTGTGTCATTACTTTAGGAACTATTTGACCTGGTGCCATCTTCTACTTTCTTGAATCGCACCACTCGTCGGCGGCTCAATTTTCACCCGCACTTTCTGGAGCCTTGGGTGTCTACCACGACCCGTTTTACACGAGCGTTTCTGCCACGCACCTGTAAAATGTGGGACTCTCTTCCACCCGACGTTTTCCCGCAGCGCTACGACATGGGATGCTTCAAAAAGAACGTTAAAAAAGTCCTCCCTCCACGGCCGCAACACACAGCAATACCCCTGGTACTGCACGTGTCTCTAGGCGACGGTGACTACTTACCATCAGGTGGCCCGTCTGCCTGTTTGTCGTCTGACTGATTTATAAAATAAAAAAAACTTAATATTTTTTTATTATATTTCTCGAAAGTGGTTAGTGCCGTATAGTCTGACGGAGGATCAGCGCTGCGAGCGCCATCGTGCGCCAGCAGCAACAAATGTTGAGTCAGCGTCTTTTTGTTGTTGTCGATATAGTATTGTTAAATTCATAATGTATAATGTATAATACATAATGTATGTAGTTCATAAACTTTCATTGTAACGGCAAATACAGTTTTTATCTATCTATCTATCTAGTTCCGGCCTTAAAGAATAACACCAGACCACACCACACCACCAGTGTTGTGTTCTTTCCATAGGTGTCGTACGAGGCGCCTAAGGCTCAATTTACATTGCCGCGGAATGAAGCGAATTTTCGCAACGTAATTGTACATAGCACAATGAACTTTATGTCAATTGTGTAACATACAAACTAAATACGCTTTACCGCTAGGAGAATTCTCGAGAATGCGCGAGGATTCCCCGGAAGACACGCGACCTCTGTTTTGGCTCGTATTTAGTTTGTATGTTACACAATTGACATAAAGTTCATTATGCTATGTACTATTATGTTGCGAAAATTCGCTTCCATTCCATTCCGCGGCAATATAAATTGAGCCTAAGGATATTAGTGGATACTATTCTACACCTAGTAGACGGCGCTAAGCTTGCCATCTATCACGTTTGTTCACCTAAAATTACGGCGAATTGGGAACTACCTATGACTCAAGATATCCTCTGTCTACCTCCTCAGGGATTGTGGGCGTGAGAGATATATATATTTCTGAAATCTACGTATAAAATTTAAAAAAAAAACAGTGAAAGAATAATTCCGATACCGTCAACAGTAACGCTATGACGCTTTGAAAGTGCAAAGTGCGCAATTGCCTATAGTTTAAGGAAGTTTGGTAAAACGTGGACTTTAGTGACGACAGCAAATAATTGCAAAGGAAAACAAATCGGTTATAATTCGTTACTTTTTGTTATGATAAGAATAGGAAGTGTAATATAATTCCGACATAAATTGATATCAATGTTCCATTAGAATATGCGAAAATGAATTTGACACGTATTTCACCTCTTAACGAGGCAACATCAAACACACTGCAAGGAACCCATAGAAAGCTAGAAAACCGAAAAATAGATTCAAAATCAGTGAAGACGCCTCAGGATGTGGAAACCTGCATGCCTGAGGAAAAAAGTTTCCGAAGCCCTGTGATATTCGCCAATCAACACTGGGCCCACTGGGTGGATCATGGCCCGTAACCCCGTGTGCAAGGGGAGGCCTGAGCCCAAACAGTGGGGGCGTTAATAGACTGATGTTGATGCCTATTCATAGGCATTTTTTTCCAGCAGGCTAAAAAATTACGTATTAGGTAGAGTCAACCTACCCAAAACGTCCAAATTTTAAGTATCTGAAAAGTATCATAAGGCTAAATCCAGGGACCTGCATATGGTGGAGCGTTCAAAAACGACCAACTTAAAACACTCTAAGAGGTTCATTGGAAATGGTGGCACGGCTGGGTGCAGGAAAATTTACAACTATAACAGGAGTCTCATCCGTCTCATTGTAGAGGCGTTCACATGCCATTTTGGCACTAAGAGCCTCCTACACAAGATGAGATTGGCAGACAATCCCACCTGTGGAGCCTGTGGCGACACCGTTGAGTCAATGGAACACTTGCTGTGCGAATGTGACTCGCTGGCTGGAGGGCGTATGAGTCTTCTGGGGGTAGTCTACCCAAAACCAGAGGACTATAGGCTCCTTCCTGTGAGCTGTACAGCATCCTTGATGCAAAGTATCTTTAAGGAACAGGAAGGAGACTAAGGTAAGGGGTGAGCACAAAAGATCCCTGAGGGTCGAAGTGCCGCTGGGGTTATCCCTGGCCACCTGTTATAAAGATAAGAAGATCATAATGCGCAGGTTAAGATTTAATTGAAGGTTTATGACAGATGGTATACTATAGATTGTGGTCAAATGTACCGCCTTATTCCAGAAATCCCCTTAGGACAAATCCTCTGCAGGGGATTTTTCTACTATTTAGTTGAGTTGAGTGCCTCAGGGATGTACCCATATGCGTGTATGGGACGGATTTAGAATATCCTTAACTTTACTGGATAGGCGTATCGTACGAGGAGGCTCATAAGATTAGCAAGCTGAAGTGGCAGTGGGCCGGTCACATCTGTCGCAGAACCGACAACCGCTGGGGCAGACGAGTTCTGGAGTGGAGACCAGGAGTAGTGTGGGACGCCCCCTTGCTAGATATGGAGCGACAATCTGCGCAAGGTGGCTGGCAGCGAATGGATGAGAATAGCCGAAGATCTGGCTAAATGGCGCGCCCTGCGAAAGACCTATGTCCAGCAGTGGACTAGAGTAGGCTGCTGATGCTGATGAGGAGACTAAGACGAGTAGCTGGTGGTAGGACACCTTCAGGGTCCGCCTGACCAGCGACGAACCTTCTATGTCAAGTCTGTCGTCAAATGTCTTCGCTTCAGCGTCGATGTGTTTATAGAAGATTACTACTACTAAGTCTGGAACATCGGCGCAAGGTTGCCTGTCTATCGGTATTTTATAGGATACATTTCGGAGAGTGCGCATCGGAATTGCACGACCTAATTCCAGCATCTCCATTCCGCCTTCGGACTACCAGGCGCGGGGAGGGGTTCCATCCTTATGTTGTTGATATCACATCTGCTCGTACGAAGCGATTTGCTTCTTCGTTCATTATGCGAACGGCTAAGGAATGGAATAGCCTGCCGGCGTCTGTGTTTCCCGAAACCTACAGCCTTGGGATCTTCAAGGCCAGAGTGAATAGGCATTTACTGGACCCGCATGCTCCATCGTCGAACTCATCGTCGCTTACCATCAGGCGAGATCGAGGTCAAATGCGGGTTTAGTAGTCAATAAAAAAAAAACTTACTAAGCCCATGAGCTCTCTTCGTCCTCATCGTCTTACCATCAGACGAGATTGAGGTCAAATGTGGGTTTAGTGGTAAATACAAAATCAACCTACATAATTCTATAATCCTTACCATTGAATGAAACTTTGCCGACGAAGCCAGATACACTATCAACTTGTAAATGCATGAATCAGTTTGTTTACGCAAAATATGACGAAATAGGCTGTATATACGTACATAAAACATGTTTTTAGCTTGTCAGTTTTAAAGTATGAAAAGCCTGGGGGGAGTCCAGTCTTAATGCTTGGACTACATGCGCCGGTTCGGTTCGCTACCGGCACTGGAATATCAAGTGCTTCGGAATTTTTAAAATGTTGAAAACCTTTTGTATTTTCCCATGTTCTGTTACATGTTCATTTGCACTGGTCACAGAAGAGATCTGTCCTCCGAGATACAGGAACCTCCTAGTTCGGAGGTCAGCGTTTATTGTAAACTAACTTGTTGCTCACTAATTTTATTTAGTTTAATATAACATATGCTTAAGTTGCTACTGGTGTATGGACTGTGAATACTTTGTCATCTTACCGCACAAATAAACTATTCTTATTGTGTATAAGGAAAGCAGACAAGCAAACGAGTCACCAGATTGTAAGTGGTCACCGTTGCCTCATTATTAGAGGGTTTATGAAGCGCTGCTAACCCTTCAACCCGAAACACAGCAATGGAAGCATTGCTGCTCTGAGGTAGAAATAGGTAAGAGGGTGGTACCTTCCCAGGTGATCCTACACATCAGGTTCTTCTAAGTAACATTCCTTATTGCTGAGGGTTGTGATAATTCCATGGAAATAACCACATAAAACGACTCTCTTCGCAGATTTAATGGGGTGTTTTGCCATTGCTTTCCCCATACACTGGTTATCTCAGTGTGCAGTGCAGGTTTCCTGACGATGTATTCCTTCATATTGGTTTCGAAACCGGATCTTTTCCCTAAAACCAATTGGTCGTGTGTCCCCCCCCCCCCCCATTTACTCACCCAACGGAGTCCTTCCTCCCCTCCCGATACTTGACGGTGCGGCTCTTCCTGATGACCATGACGGATCCATCAGGGTTCAACTTGGGAAGGTTCTGGGACGGCACGGCGTCTTTGCTTAACGTCTTCCATTGTCCTGTAATTAGAGAGGGTTTAACATGGTTGCTTGGAATATATCGCTTTGATATGCCGCTGTGTTTTGCAGCGTCACTTTGGGATTAAACCACTTCATTTGCGGGAGAGATCCGCATTCGAAACCATGCAATGTCGTGTACCTATGAGTTTATTCGAAAAATTTACGTGGATTTATAACTTATTCTTATTTACTGACTGAGATAATAATCTGGGTGTGAAATGGGGGAGGCAATGGCAAACCACCCCAATAAATCTACCAAGAGTCGTGTGTGGTTATTACCATAGAATAGAATGATAATGAGAATGAGGTAATATGTATTGGCAATTTACAGCAGCGTACAAACCTATTATAACATAATGTACATTTCCTATTTGACAATGCCTTATGCAGCAGCCATATTTTCATTTTGACAATGCCCTTTTACAGCAGCTAGTAGTGTGTCAGTAATAATTCAAATGTTATAATATAACGGATAATAATAATTGTTCCTTGACGTATCTAAGCGTTACTATGTTATCAAAAGATAAATTTAAAAAAAAATCAATCAATCATGATCACAACCCTCATCAGTGAGGAATACGACTTAGAAGAAGAAAGAGTGACGAACAAAGGAAAGAAGAACAGTTATATGAAGCGAAAGAAAAAGCCCGGTTTGTCCTAGACTGACCGAGTGCTCTTAGATTTTAATATACAGAACAGACAAGCATGCGTGAAACAACCAATTGACTGTAGAGGAAGCAAGAGAGGTGTTCTAAAAGTAGTTTCTAATATTATCCTGAACATAAAAATCATCTTTCCCTCTTCATTTCTAATATATGAATTCTAGTTGTTTTTGAGTATATCTTGAAAAGTAGTTTTTTAGTCTGTTCTTTGTACAAGACAAAAAATTAATCTACTTCTAAAACCATCCCAGGAATGTGAAGATCATGTATATGAAGAATCATCAAAACCGGTAAAGTAGTTTTTGAGTAAATCACGAAGACATACATATGGATCCAACAGAGAATAACCCTTTTATGAAATCAATTAAAAATCAAAATTATGTAATTTGATCCAACCAATTTCAATATTTTATTTATAGACATGACAACAAGGCATAATATAAATTACTTATCAAAGTTTAAAACTGCCATTTTTTTTTCATGCTGAGCTTTTACAAAATGTTATTGTTTGCATCAACGGAAAACGGTTCAGTTTTACCAAGAATCATCAGATTAAAAAGGTTATCTATGAGACGTACGATTTGTATCAGAAATAGTGTCCGTTGATAAACTGTATGACAATATATGTAGTTTATATTAATTGTAATCGTAACGGAATGGAAGTAATAACTAATAAGGTTGACCTAGACTTTACACATTTACTGAGGGTTTAGAAAAGATGGATAGTTTTACAGGTGGTAGATCTTGATGTGCAGGATCACCTGGGTTGGTACCACCCTCTTATCTATTTCTGCCGCAAAGCAGATATGCTTGCATTGCAGTTTTGGTTTGAAGGGTAAGAGAGCCAGCGTAATTACCGGCACATGAGGCACTCCATCTGTCCTCAGGGTTAGCAGCTCATCAAAAACCCTCTAATAATAATACAGTAAGGTGACCACTTATCATCAAGTGGCATATATACTGCTCACCTTATTAAAAAAAATATACACATCCTAGATTTAGATAGAAATTACGCTGACTCTCTTACCCTTCAAACCGAAACACAGAAATGCAAGCATTGCTGCTTTGCGGCAGAATTAGAGTGGTATCAAAATCAAAATCGAAATGTTTTTATTGTAAGTAAGTACCTTATAGTACATTGTTACAACATCATGTTTCACTCTACCACCGCTTCGTAAGGTGCTATAGCTGAAAGGAAAGAAGCGGCGCAAGAAACTTTCAGCAGCACATCTTGTAAAATAAATATATCTTACAATAATTATGAATACAATCACATTTCGATTTTGATTTTGATACCACTCTAATTCTGCCGCAAAGCAGATATGCTTGCATTTCTGTGTTTCTGACTTCCAGTTTGAAGGGTAAGAGAGCCAGCGTAATTTCCATAAGGCACACCATCCTAGTCTCTCTTAAAAATGAAAAATACCCCTTTTAGCCAAAACAGTGTGTACCGTGTGTATTGATACATCAAATGGTGTTTCTCTTACACACTGTATAGGAATTGTTATATATTTTCATGCAACGTTTATATCAGGGCAGGCGGAGAACGGAATGCCATGAATCTCTGTCTTGACATCTCTCTTGCTTCGTCCACAAACATTCGTTTCTTTAATCATGTTTGCGGTTGAAGTTGTGTGCTTTGTATTTTGAAATCTTTAAGCACTCTGTGTAATCTCAAAGATATTGTAAATAGGAATTGTTTTTTTATAAATTCCAACTAGATACTTAGATTTCTTGGAATAACAATGGATTTAGGTTATACAGAATCTGATAATATTCCAATAAGATTAGATTTCAAATGTATATGATAAAATGAAATAAAAATATACAAAAAAACATGACGAAATACATGGGCATGACACATGGGTTCGAAAGTTCAGCGCTGTGAAGAAAAAGCTGAAAAAAAGAACTTACGTAGGGGTGACTCATACTAAACCTCGTGATTCTCATGAAGACGACAACTTTAAGCAACCAGGACAAACTTAAACAATAAAACTGTACGGGAAAACCCAAATACCTTTATTCTTACCCATAGTCGTGACGTTATAATCTTGCTGGGTGAAATGAAGACTGCACACTTTGGAGTATTTTGTGTAAGGTTTGCCGCGTTTCAGGATCACATTCCACTTGTCCGCCATGGTTACGTCGCGGGGGAATCTGTGGAATTTCACGTTTTTCGTCTTGCCGGCGAGCGAAGTGCATTGTGGAACCGTGCAGTAATAACCCATCTTCGAAAACTTTCTTTGTTTTGGGGGGTTTTTCAAGGCGGTACTATAACCCGCTCAGACGTAACTTCAGCATTAAAACACAAGATAATAACGCGCGGCGTGGCTAAAACTCGGATATTTGTTGCACTCGTTATCACGTTCGCGAAAAAAAATGGAATCATCACATGAAACCTTGAAATATTTGACATGTATCACCTTTTTCCATTCCCCACTTCCCACTTTTTTTCGGAAAAAAAATGGCCTCTCTAGATCATAGACAACGAATTATTCGTCGTCATGCACAAGCAATACTACCTACTACACGTTCAACTTTAAATAAAAATGGCTTAGATTCCGAAGGCCGTTAAAAGCGATTAAGTGTATGAATGAACGGGACAGTTTTGTTTAGGTTTAGCTTTAGATTTGTATCACTTCCTTTAGCAGTTATAATTTATTAAAACATCGCAAAACGAAACGTCACCCTCACTCTTAACACAATGTAACATATGAGTGAGAGTGATAGCTAAATTTAGTTTTAATTTCAGAATTGTTGGCATTGGGAATCGACGCCAATGAACTGTAATTTACCTGCCCCGTGTGAACGAGCCTACACACCATAGACAAATAGATTTGGTAAGTTTATTATGTTGGCATGATTGTCATTATTTTTTCTTTCATCATTTTCGAACATGGCGGCGCTTGGTGTTTATCTGCGAAGTTTTGTTTGTTTTTATTACATTCTTGCGTCTAAACACTAATGTAACACCAAAAGTGTGTCTCAATTATGTTATTTAGCTTTTCCAAGTGTGATACGAGTTAACAAAATGCCTTACTACTGCACAGTTCCGCGTTGTACGTCGATGGCCGGTAAAGCCAAGAATGTATCGTTCCACCAGTTTCCGAGAGACCAAGAACTCGCGAGAATATGGAATAACATTCTGAAGAGAGGGAAGCCTTACACGAAGTACTCGAAAGTCTGCAGCCTGCACTTTAGGCCTGAAGACTACACGATTACGAGCGTCGGTAAAAATAAAGGTATTTTACCTATTGTTTGGTTTAGGTACCTATTCTGTTTACTACACGTTGTATTTTTATTTACAACTGGCTTAGCGTCACCTTGCGTAAAGTGCCAAGATACCTAAAATCTACATTTACGACAGACTTTAGGTATCTTGGCACTACAACAGAATATTGAATTAAAATATACCTAAAGCACGGATAAAGACTACTAAATACCTATACGATAATTCCCGTTATAGATTTAGTTTAGGTACCTATCTACCTACGTGTGTTGTGAATTTGCAGGAAGCACATGTATACCTACATGTAAGTAAAGGCCATTCATACTAAGCTTTTACACATCTGAAAAATATAGATAACTAGATTTGTAATATGTTTAATTGACACATGAAAGACCACAAGGGTGAGACTGCATAAAAAACCTAGTAATATTAGAGTGAGGCGATTTCTATGGGCAATTGTGACCACTTACTAAGAAATGAACATTATTATTATGTTTTAAAACTTCTGTTTATTTCCCATTTCTGGGGTATTCTAAAACAATCGCGGGCTTTTGGCCAAACAAAAGTGTACACGATAATTGTATGTACGAGTAAGTATATTATAGTAATTTCAATTTATTCTTCTATTGACAAGAATTTGCACACTATTCTATGCAGAATAGTGTGCAAATTATTATAACTGCTTTATTATAACTGCTTTTTATTATCATTATTATATATTTATAGACAGGCAGCGTATATGCTGATACGTCTATGTCATAGTGTTGGGGGAGGGGTTCCATCCTTATGTTGTTGATATCCCATCTGCTTGTACGAAGCGATTTGCTTCTTCGTTCATTATGCGAAAGGCTAAGGTAAGGCGTCTGTATTTCTCGAAACCTTGGGATCTTCAAGGCCAGAGTGAATAGGCATTTACTGGACCCGCATGCTCCATCGTCGACCTCATCGTCGCTTACCATCAGGCGAGATCGAGGTCAAATGCGGGTTAAGTAGTAAATTAAAAAAAATAAAAAAGTTATGTTCTTAGTTTCAGTTTATAGATTTCACAGTTCACAGTTTTTACTTATTTCTTCTATTACTTCTACTACTATATCCTAATTCACAATTTCAGTTTTATATTGCGCAGCCAGCTGACTCTGCTCTCATCTCTGGAAGGGTGAACAGGTCATCAGAATCCCCATTGTATCTAAATGCAGAAACAGAAACCCAGCAACCTAACCTATACATTCATTTTCTGCTACAGTCATGTCCCCAAGCCTGATGAGTTACCATCAATTCTTACTCGAGAGTGTTAAGCTCTTAGGCTTCTCAGTACAGATTCAGATCTTAATTTATAATATTCAATTAAACGTCACATACATTTATCATTACAAACAATTATTATCTAAATGCTCCGGATCGAACCTAGTGCAAAGGTTGTCCGTAGCGATATAGCGCAGCAACGCCCCGAGCGTTATGGTCTTTTACATCGGGGATCACAAGGTTTATTTGAATGATTAATAAATATTTTATTATTAGATTATTGTTAATTAAAACAAAGTTTTGAATTTAAATGTTGTGTACGATTGTATATTATCTGACAAAAAAAATATTTCAATTTTAATTAAAACTAAGTGTTATTTTTATTTTTTAATCATGCAATGGATGCATCTTCGGTCAACAGTTTCAAAAATAGACTAGATAGGTTTTTAAATAGTGCATAAATAGTGGTGGACTTAATTAACTAACATTAACTATGAACAATGACTAAGTGCTATTAAGGGAATGAACTATACACCAGCTTAGATATGGGTGCATCAGCTTAATGCTGCCTGCTCATTAATCAATAATAATAATAATGTGGGTTGGTGATTACCTACCGGATCTTACTGACGTTGAAGAACTCTTCAATCTTATAAAATGCACCAGCATTTCTTTTAATTTTAATGTGAATGCAGTTTCACTCGGTGCATCTCTTAGTGTTTTGTCCAACTTGTTGTATACTTTGGGACCCAGTGCATGGAGAATTATCCCTACTTTTGCGAGCCTATAAGGCTCGGATTTGAGGTTATCCCCATGCCTGGTGTTGTAGTTATGAGATGCACCGAGTTCCCTGTACTTCTCCGTGTACAGTCAATATCTGACAACTGTTAAATAAATAAACAGCCAAAACCATATATGATTCTAGGTCAATGGCGGACACTCCGCAAAGACGCGATACCATCACTGAACCTGCCTTCGGAGTCTCCCACGCCGCCCAATCATCCTGCCTACCACAGGAGAAACACGGGAGCTTGGCTACCAAACAACCTACCACCTAGTGCCGTGGATACACAGGTAATTTAATGAAAGAAAGAAAGATTATTTACTTCCAACACACACATACAAACAATTAGGTACAGAAGATAAAAATAATATTAAACAAATATATTATAAATATAAATAAACAAAAGTAATTAAGTTTGATGAAGGCAGTGTGCAGCACCGGAAAAAGGGGACTGCCTCAGCCTGTTGCCGGAGCGCTTTTAGCACTGCGGCGCTGATTGTCAGGCATCACCTGAGTGCCAGGGATCACTCCCTAATGATACACTACCGGAACATATAAATAAATAACGGAAATATTAATAAACAAGTAAAATATTAGGAAACGAAGGAAGGCAATTATACATTAGGATACAGGAAGGTATGTGGGTATTATTGTATAAAATAGTATAATATCTTAATCCTTCCTTCTCCTGTTCCACTCTCTCTCCCAATCTCACTACCATAATCCTCATCGCTCACACACGCACACACACCACACACACACGCGCGCGCGCAAACCACACACACCTACACCGTTAGCACTCAAACATATCGTAAGGCCTTTTTTTATTTTCTGTTTTATTTTATTTTTAATTTTTTCTCTTTCATTTTGTTACTATTTGCTAAATTACCTTTTTAAATAGCTTTGTAATAGTTTGGTTTCATAACTGGCATCTATAGATTTTTAATTGTTTGATTTATATTTTTAATATGAAATATGCTGTGAAACTGACAAATAAATAAAATATAAAAAAAAAATAAAAAAAAAAAAAAGCAAGCAATGAAGATGAAACTGAAGGAAGGATAGGTACTACTGTTCGATGTAGCAAGACTTGTATTTGCTTTGTCTATGGCAACGACTTTTGTATTTCAAGCAGATAAATGAATTTTTTTAACGTTTGTACACCATACTGTACCTTGAAAGCTTCGGTGTGCTTGGTGGTTCGGTGTTGACAGTAGAATTGTTCCACTTCTATTACTCTGTATTTATATTCTTCCATATTTCTCTATTCAACAGATACAACAGCAAATGGCTCAAGCAATATACATCCAGACCATGTTAGCGATGCAAGCAGCTTCCAGTGGTGAGATTTTTTATTTTTATATACCACTATACCCACATTTGACCTCGATCTCGCCTGATGGTAAGCGACGATGGAGCATGCGGGCCCAGTAAATGCCTATTCACTTGACCTCGAAGATCCCAAGGTTGTAGGGATAACTTTACCAGCAAATAGTCCCCTGATGGTAAGTAGTCACCGTAACTTATAAACACCAGCAACACCAAAGAAGTTGTTGACACGCTGCCGAACTTTGGACTGGCTTTTCTAAACCTGGTTGAAATACGTTAAGATATCAGTGTCATATACAACAAAAAAACCTAGTCCTGAAAAATAAACCTACCCTCCTTTAGTATCCATAACTGAGCAACTTACTGATATCGCGTAAAAGAATCAGCTGTTTCATACATTTCGGTTGTGGTATTAATTTTTATTTTATTTACAAAAAATTGCACAGTAATACAATACAGTTAAAACTGAATTCATATGCTTGACATTGATACAATAGAATTGAAATTGAAATCGTTTATTTAGCGCTGTGAACACCAGAATACAGAAGTATACAAAGTTTAATACATGCAGCACAGAACATCCGGTGCGGTACAGTGCCAAAAAGGGTACACCAGCTCAGCATAATGCTGAGGCAAGCCACAGCGCTGATCTTCAGCTGGCCCTCAGTGACTGCACGGACGAAGAAAGCAACAGTGTGTGCGTGTTGTGATGTATGAATGTGTTACAGTAAAACATTATATTACTGTGTTAATACAGTACTTAATGTATCGTATAGTAGATTAAATATAGTAACAATATCTCTATAAAGATAAAAAAAACTTACAGGTCATTAATCATCTTCTCACAAAATCGCAGACATTGGTAACATAATTCCTTCCATCGACTGGCAAATTAGTCGCATTCCGGCACTAGTGCACGCACGGAAGGTGAATTGAGATTTTGTATGGAACAGCTGATTTTTTTAGCGATTTCAGAATTGGCTCCACAGTGAAACTTATTCAGTTATGGATACTGAACACCCCCCTTTCGGGATTATAGGGGGTTTTGTTACACCCACATCCAGTATAGGTAAATATAACAGGCGTATCGCCACAAAATATAAAGATACATTAGGTCACCTCAGGGCGTCTGCGGTCACCTACACTATCTTATCTTATGGGCCGGGAATAACCCCAGCGGCACTTCGACCCTTAAGGATTGTTTGTGCCTACCCCATTTTACACACTGGACATCTCAGTGTGCAGGTTTCCTCACGATGTTTTCCTTCACCGTTAGAGGTTAGAGCAGTCGATAAATGTACGTAAGTCTTAGAAAAATACGAAAAACTCATTGGTACATGGCACTGCAGGGTTTCTAACCCAGACCTCCCGCATGTGTCTGTGCCACCGAAGCTCTCTATCACCTACACTAAGGTAGACCGTAGCGCTAAGGCAGCTACAGTAACTGGTTTTAAAGAAATATTGTGAATAATGTTTCTGACAAACAATTCAATTATCAGCCTATTAATGTCCCCACTGTTGGGGCGCAGGCCTCCCCTTGACCATGGGGGTACGGGCCATGATCCACCGAGCGGGCCCAGTGCTGTTCGGAAACTTTACATTTCCTTAAGCATGCAGGTTTCCTCACGATGTTTTCCTTCACCGTTAGAGCAGTCGGTAAATGTATGTATCTTCGAAAAAATACGAAAAACTCATTGGTACATGGCATGGTTTCGAATCCGGAGCTCCCGCATGGGAGTCCGGCGTCCTAGCCTAGGCCACCGACGCTCTGACTATGTATTTCGCTTATTATAAGTACAAAAAATAATGACTAACATCTCGCGACTGAATTTGTTTGATTTAATCCTAGATCGATTGTACACAGCGCCCACATGTGCGTGGAATATCGTTTTTATTTAGCGGACCTTCTGTAACTACATATTTTTTTGTAAAACCATGCCATACCGTGGAGTTGTTAAAACCTTTTTGTAGAGGCAAAAATTACATATTTTTTAACACTAAGGCAAGCTGGTAGCCTAGTTGCGCACGGTCCGAAAGTGATCGTGCAGGTTAAGCGACGTTGGCGCGGTCGGTACCTGGATGGGTGACCGCTAGTGGCATATTTCATCTGAGCTCCTCCGCGCCTCGGAAAGCACGTTAAGCAATCGGTCGCGGTTGTTGTCGTTCGACAGCAGTCGTTAAGCAAATCAGATGCCTACGGGTGGCCTGAACAACTCTGACAAATATGTTGGCCACTAACCATACGATAAGCAAGCAAGCAACCAGCCCCGGTTCTGTTCGCTGTAGCCCATCACGAAGGGCTGGCTTCAAGTGGGGGGAGGACGGAACACATGTGATTAACTGCAGCGGATCGAACCGGGGCTGGAACCGGACGCGTATAGTCCAGCACTAAAAGTTGTAATTTAAAATATTTCAGATTCACCACCATTGCCCGTTCAAAATGTAGATTCTACGAGCATGCCAGCTCACAGCTCAAACTTAAAACTGACAGAAATGGAACAACAACTCAAAACTCAAAACGCTCACCAAAAATCCGATCAAAACGACCGTTTGAACCAAGAAAATACCAACCAAGTCCAGAATTTGAACCTAAGCAATCAATATGAGAAGAATACATCGTATAAATGTCTGGAATGTTCCAAATGTTTCAAAGATCCAGACGTTTTTGTGTTGCACAAGCGAACGCATATGCCCAGTCTAGATTTAAGGGAAAGATTGCCTGCGAACGTGACTAAGCAGGAGAAAGAGAATTTTCATTCTAACAGCGAAATTGCTAGCCAAGATACGTTAAGGGCTAATCCTATTTTGGCAAATCTTCTTAAATCTGGTATTAATGGGCCTGTACCGGATGTTTCGAATGGTGGTTTTGACGTGAACAGTATTTTAAGCATCGAGAATCAGTTGCTGGCAGCTATGACCGTTCATATGGAGAGTTATGTTCGTAATCTAACATCTTTGTTCCCGAATCAACCTAAAGAAAGTCCTACTTCCAGCCATAGTTCTGACCAAAATGACCACAGTCCGGCACAAGATGGTCAGAATAGTTCTGATGATGAAATTTCTGAGCACGAAGATAAATATTCCATACAACTTGGTCAGAATATCACTGGACATCATTCAGAGATAACTGAGAATAATACATATGGTCAGAATATGACTGGACATAATTCACAGACAAGTGAGAATAATACATATGATCAGAATTCTTTACGACATGATCAGAATAATGTACAAGGTCAGAATTCTATACAACATGGTCAGAATAACAATGTAGAGATTGATCAGAATAATTTACAAGATCATAATTCTGTAGAACACATTCACAACGTGTCTGGAGATAATTCACTGACTGATGAGAATAATTCACAAGATCAGAATATTATACAACATGGTCAGAATTTGGAAACTGATCAGAATACTTTAGTAGATGAACAGAATTGTTTAGGTAATGAGAATTATGAGAATTCTCCACTTACTGATCAGAATTCTGCCCACGATCAAGATGACGAGAATTCCTCAGAATCTCAGGGTTCAGTAGAACCCAACTGTGATATCGAAGACTTGAATGAATCAAAAGACTCAAATAGTTTAGTTATAGATGAAAATGTATAATAATTCTACTTTGGTAAGTTTTTACACAACTTTCTAGATTTTTCAACGTACCTATCTTAATTCTGACAATGAAAATCCATACACATCTTTCACGGCCATAATCACCGAGGTGGTAGACAGAGGAACCACCCTCATCATAGGTAAGTAGTTCCCACTTTTCGCCGTAAGATTTAGTGTACAAACGTGGTAGGTGGCGTGCCTACCGCCGTCTACTAGGTGTAGAATAGTATCCACTAAGACCCTTAGTCGCCTCGTACGACACCCACGGGAAGAGTTGGGGCGGTGCTGTTCTTAAGGACCTGCACGATACGGTATTTATGATAATGAGATTTCTATCGTCCTAGACTGACTTTTGAAAATCAGATTTCCAGTGCTCTTAGATTTTAATATACAGAGCTGACGACCAAAGAAGCAAGAGAAGCACTTAATGGCTGAGATTGGGTCGAGAAAAGCAGGCTCGGTTACATGATTAACGTGCATTTTACACACACAGAACATAACACAAATCTCCCTCTCTCTCACACACACACACGCAATTACACACTCTTACAACACACATACTTACACTAATACATTCCACTTTCCCACCTCCATATTTTATTAGCTGTTACTAATTATTATTATTTTGTATAAATTAAGGATACCTATTTTTTGACTTGCACGCATGTAAAAAAAAAAGACCAATTGAGGCATTATATAGGTGTAAGGTTTCTCAGAAAATTAACTAAATAAATAAGGAAGCGTGCCAAGACAGATTCGTGGCGCTCCGTTCTCTCTACCCACCCCACAAGGGACATAGCGTGAAGTTATGTATTATGAGCAGACAGAATTTTTTGTAGCACGAATGAAAATTTGGTAGTGTTTTTTGGTTTTTCTAGCATTATAGCCGTGTCTAGTGGCGGCTATAAAGAATAGCACCACCCCAACTCTTCCCGTGGGTGTCGTACGAGGCGACTGAGGGTCTTAGTGGATACTATTCTCCACCTAGTAGACTGCTCATGCTCATAACTTCACGCTATGTCCCTTGCGGGGTGGGCAGAGAGAATGGAGCGCTACGAATCTGCCACGCCACGCTTCTCTTGCTTCCTAGTTGGGGCGTCAGCTCTGTATATTAAAATCTAAGAGCACTGACAATCTGATCTGTCTAGGACGATTTAAATCTCATTATCATAAATACCGTATCGTGCAGGTCCTTAAGAACAGCACCACTCCAACTCTTCCCGTGTCGTACGAGGCGACTGAGGGTCTTAGTGGATACTATTCTCCACCTAGGAGACTGCTCATGCTCATAACTTCACGCTATGTCCCTTGCGGGGCGGGCAGAGAGAATGGAGCGCTACGGATCTGCCACGCCACGCTTCTCTTGCTTCCTAGTTGGGGGCGTCAGCTCTGTATATTAAAATCGAAGAGCACTGACAATCTGATCTGTCTAGGACGATTTAAATCTCATTATCATAAATACCGTATCGTGCAGGTCCTTAAGAACAGCACCACTCCAACTCTTCCCGTGTCGTACGAGCCGACTGAGGGTCTTAGTGGATACTATTCTCCACCTAGTAGACTGCTCATGCTCATAACTTCACGCTATGTCCCTTGCGGGGCGGGCAGAGAGAATGGAGCGCTACGAATCTGCCACGCCACGCTTCTTTTGCTTCCTAGTTGGGGGCGTCAGCTCTGTATATTAAAATCGAAGAGCACTGACAATCTGATCTGTCTAGAACGATTTAAATCTCATTATCATAAATACCGTATCGTGCAGGTCCTTAAGAACAGCACCACTCCAACTCTTCCCGTGTCGTACGAGGCGACTGAGGGTCTTAGTGGATACTATTCTCCACCTAGTAGACTGCTCATGCTCATAACTTCACGCTATGTCCCTTGCGGGGCGGGCAGAGAGAATGGAGCGCTACGAATCTGCCACGCCACGCTTCTCTTGCTTCCTAGTTGGGGGCGTCAGCTCTGTATATTAAAATCGAAGAGCACTGACAATCTGATCTGTCTAGGACGATTTAAATCTCATTATCATAAATACCGTATCGTGCAGGTCCTTAAGAACAGCACCACCTCAACTCTTCCCGTGTCGTACGAGGCGACTGAGGGTCTTAGTGGATACTATTCTCCACCTAGTAGACTGCTCATGCTCATAACTTCACGCTACGTCCCTTGCGGGGTGGGCAGAGAGAATGGAGCGCTACGAATCTGCCACGCCACGCTTCTCTTGCTTCCTAGTTGGGGGCGTCAGCTCTGTATATTAAAATCGAAGAGCACTGACAATCTGATCTGTCTAGGACCATTTAAATCTCATTATCATAAATACCGTATCGTGCAGGTCCTTAAGAACAGCACCACTCTAACTCTTCCCATGGGTGTCGTACGAGGCGACTAAGGGTCTCAGTGGATATTCTACACCTAGTAGACAGCGGTAGACTCACCTATCACGTTTGTTGACCAAATGTTACGGCGAAAAGTGGGAACTACATTGTGATTGAAGGTGGTTCCTCTGTCTACCTCCTCTTGTATTACGGACACAAAATATCTATATATTTTGTGTTACAGACGTGAGTTTATGTATGTATGTTTGTTTTCTGGTGTAGTTTTTTGAAAGTTAAAATTTTCGTGACAGAATTAAGATATTATACATTTTGACTCATAGAATGCTAATGTCCCACCATTTAGATTTTAAGCTAGATATATACTCGATGTATATTTTTTGTAACTATTATATACTTAAAAAAACTTAATATTAAGTTTTAACAGTAGATATTTTAAACTTATGGAAACACTTAATTACTACTTACTCCGCTGGCGCAGCGACCCGAAGTGGATCTTGGCCTCCGATACCAAAGAGCGCCATCGGCCCATCGCTCTCTCTCCTGCGCAGTCTCGAGCCAATGAGGCGCCCGGAGCTCCCGCAGATCCTTCTCCACTTCATCGCGCCAGCGGTATCTGGGACGTCCGACCGGACGTCGTCCGTTAGGGCGTCCCACATACGCTCGTTTAACTGCCCGATCCTCCCCCATCCATCATAATTAATTAGTCCCTTAATTACGTGAGGCATTTTTTAGGATTTTGTAAACACCACCCCACCCCCCCACCCCTGGTGAGATTTTCCTCAACTCCCTCCCCCCCTCTCCTAATCTCACGTGAGATTTTTAAAAATTTGTGTTTTGATTATGAACGCGCTGGATTATAAAAAAAAACAAGAACACAATTTATTCTATTATCTTTAGTTAATGAATTTTTACTTACTTTAATTTGATTTCACTTTCACGCCATTTTACACCGTTTTTTGCTTAAAAAAATTACGTGATATTTTCGGAACACCCCCCCCCCCCCCCCCCATCCCCAGGTGAGATTGAGTAAGATTTAGCTTGACCCCCTCCCCCCCTTGAACACCTCACGTAACTAATGGACGCCCCTAACTAATAGTTCATCAATTCAGTTACGACAGTGAGTTGTAAAATCAACGTATGGCAACTAAACAATATCAACCGCCAATGTCTAGTAGAGAATATTAGATACTTTAGTGTCATTTACAATTTTTTTTAAATTATTTTTAACTGAAAATTACAGAAAGTCTTATGGCAATAATATAAAAAGGCAAATATATATCAAATTCCAAGTAGGGATATCATATGGCCTTTTTAGGTCATTTTAAGGCCTTTCTGGCGCCCTATACAAATCAGTATTTTACGAGTAATATTAATTTTTGACAGATTTTTTTTTAATCAACTTCATTTTCATCACTCGTCGAATACTTAGGGCCGCATGCGCGAAAGTGCGGGTTAAATGTTCTAAGTAGTGTTCCTCATTGCTGAGGGTCGTGATCATTCTAAGGAATTAATCACATAGAGCGACTCTCGTGGCGGATTTAATTGAAATTGTTTATATAGCGCTGTAAACACCAGAATACAGAAGTATACAAAGTTTAATACATGCAGCACAGAACATCCGGTGCAGTACAATGCCAAAAAGGGTACACCAGCTCAGCATGATGCCGAGGCAAGCCACAGCGCTGATTTTCAGCTGGCCCCTCAGTGACTGCACGGACGAAGAAAGCAACAGTGTGTGCGTGTTGTGTTGTGTGAATGAGGATGTTAGTGTGTATGTGAGGTACTGAGTGGTTTAGTGGTGGTTTGCCATTGCCTTCCCCATTTCACACAGTGGTTATCTCAGTGTGCAGGTTTCAGGTTTCCTCACGATGTTTTCCTTCACCGTTAGAGGTCAGAGCAGTTGGTAAATGTACGAAAACTCATTGGTACATGACATTGCATGGTTTCGAACTCGAACCTCTCGCATGGGAGTCCGACGTACTAGCCACGACGCCACCGACGCTCTCGCTAAATGTAACCCGGGTTAGATAACCCTGGGTTAACTCGCGAGCTGTCTATGGTTTCATACAAAATGTTTCATGATTTGTAATGTAGGAACGCGCTATGTGAGGACATGGAATGACGTAACGTCAGTTGTATGAAAGGGTAAAGGGAAGATCTTCCACCAGACGGGGTGTTGTGCCTGGTGACCAGATGTCCTGGTCCAACTATGGATGTTTGGAACTCGTACTATATATACGAAGTCCTAGGAAAATTTCGATAGCGCGTTCTACGCCGATGTGAGTAGGTACTGCATCGTAGTGGCGCGTCGTGCGCCGCCACAGTAAAGTAAAGTAACATACACTTTATTGCTCAAATAAAAAAACAACAAACATGAGATAGGAAAGGAAACTGAAATACAGTGTCAAGACTTGTGATTTAACCCGAGTTGGGCTCTTAACACGACCTTCGCGCAAGCGGGCCTTAGAAATCAAGTAGTGATTATAATCAATCAGAATCGTGACCAGAATTACCACCAATAATGGTTCCGATTCTAAAACGTATCTCGATAAACGAAGTTCCGTTCACACATACACAATCTTATATATGAGAGAAAGCGTGACATTTTTTTTTTTTTATATATTTCGATTTAACGTCGACACCAGAATCTCCACCTGGTATCCCTTTTAGAAACACAATCAGAGAAATAAAAAATCTTGTACTTACTGTTTTTATAAAATCGAAGGTTTACTGCGGAACCAAATAACTACACATCTCGTCAAGTTAAAAAAAAGGCTTTACTCATTTGTATTAGGGATGTTACGGAGGTGGTTTTACCGGAACCGGAGTCGAAACCGAAGGTTTTAAATTTGATTTATCGGAGTCGGAACCGGAGGCGGAGGTTGATAGATATTCAGAAGTTCAAATTTTAAACCGTTTTTTGATTTTTATAGCTGAACTGGCCAATATTTTTTATGATGACGTTCGCGGCTATAAAACATAAGCCTTTATGTAGCCCTACACTATTTAATAAAATATTGATATTTGAATATGTTTGCTCACAAATCTTCGGTATAACTTCCGATTCAAAATTATCGGAGCCGAAGTCGGAGTCGGAGGTGTAAAATCAATCGGAAGTTCCGACCTTTCGGAGTCGGAGTCGAAGCTTCGTAACATCCCTAATTTCTGTACCTCAGAAGCATAACACTGTAAATACTTTTCTACCATTTTCTGTTTCTTAGGTATTGTGGCAAATAATAATCTAGAATACCTAGTTTCTTTAATAAGTTAATAAAAGACTTTGAGGATGTTTTTACCAATTTTATACTTAACCAAAGGCCAAACATGACAAATTTTTACACTGTCTCATTTGTAAAATTGGTTATGACACTTACAGTTTAATGCTTCTCAGGTACAGATTTGTGTTAGGGTTTTTTTTACTCAACGGTGTAGTTTTTCGGTTTTCACAGTAAGTAAACCCTCGAAATGAGTTCTCACAAATGCCATAGACCCTTATTGGCACACGTCAATCCGAAATTTTGAAAAAAAAATACAGTTTCTTGGGGATCGACTCTATCTTAATAATTCGAAAGATGACATCAAAAGAAACATAAAACATCTCCAGACAAATACTCCTGAAGTATCTCCGAACCCAGACAATTGACCAGTAACCTACTTAAAATAAAATTCAACTTTCGACTTCAAATATCTGGATTCAGAGATACTTTAGGAGTTTTTGTCAAGATATGTTTTAATTATTATTTTTTATTAAATAAGGAGAGCAGACGAGCAAACGGGCCACCTGGTGGTAAGTGGTCACCGTCGCCCATAGACATCTCACCTCACTGTATTAATATTAGAGGGTTTTCGATGCGCTGCTCACCTTGAGCACTAAGATGGATTGCCTCATGTGCCGGTAATTACGCTGGCTCTCTTACCCTTCAAACCGAAACACAGAAATGCAAGCATTTCTGCTTCACGGCAGAAATAGATAAGAGGGTGGTACCACCCCAGGCGATCCTTCACTTTAGGATCTACCACTACCTTATACTTCTATTGATGTCCTCTATCGAATTATTAAGCTAGAATCGATCGCCGAGAAATCCTTATTTTTCAAAATCACGTATTTAGGAATGCCAGGCTCCATAGTAAAATTCCATGTCCATTGACAGATTTTTTTCTTTTTCTGGTAAAGTTTTGATGTCCTGTGCACCGACTCTCTCTCTTCCACCCGACGTTTTCCCGACATGGGATGCTTCAAAAAGAACGTTAAAAAAGTCCTCTCCCTCCACGGCCCGCAACACACAAGCAATACCCCTGGTACTGCACGTGTCTCTAGGCGACGGTGACTACTTACCATCAGGTGGCCCGTCTGCCCGTTTGTCGTAGACAATTTATTAAAAATAAAAAAGTGAGTCATCAAACTGACTGAATTCACTCAAGTGTAAAAACCCCAGCGACATATTATACCCTAGAAAAGTAACTTCCAACAAAATTCGCGTAAAAGAAACCAAACCTCACGCCACTGTGTGAGAATTGAAAATAATTCAACACAACACACAATGAAACTCACAAAAATATATCTTACGACGATGTCACAAAGGCGATCCGTCTAATGTATAATTTAAAAATTAAAAGGGGTACAGTACCGTATGCTAAGAAGGAGATAAAGGGAACATATTCAGACTAAGGGAACAGTAATTGAGCTATGTCAGTAACTCGCGTTTTGTGACGGATGACTTCAGTTCTAACTCTATCCATCATAGAGATACCCAGCATAGCCATGTATTCTAATGTATAATTTAAAAATTTAAAGGGGTACAGTACGGTATGCTAAGAAGGAGATAAAGGGAACATATTCAGACCAGGGGAACAGTAATTGAGCTATGTCAGTAACTCGCGCTTTGTGACGGATGACTTCAGTTCTAACTCTATCCATCATAGTGATACCCAGCATAGCCATATATTCTAATGTATATTTTAAAAATTAAGTGCCTTCCTTCGTTTCCTAATATTTTACTTCTGTTTATTAATATTTGCGTTATTTATTTATATGTTCCGGTAGTGTATCATCAGGGAGTGATCCCTGGCACTCAGGGGATGCCTGACAATCAGCGCCGCAGTGCTAAAGCGCTGCGGCAACAGGCTGAAGCAGTCCTCTTTGTCCGGTGCTGCACACCACCTTCATCAAACTTAGTTACTTTTGTGTATTTATTTTTATAATATATTTGTTTAATACATTTATCTTTTATTATCAAAGCAGTCAATAGTAGTTATATACAGCAAACATAAAACACACTAAAACTACTTAAAACTAAACTCAAACTAGGAAGAAAAAGGGAAACAAAACTAAAGATAAAAAAAATTGGCCCAAGTCCCCCACATTCGGCAGTGTTGCCCTGAAATTAATAATTATAATTTAACAATTAATATAAATTATTCCAAAAAATTAGTATTTTTATTTATAATATAAAATTTAAATTAAATCAAATAAATAAATATTAAATTAAAATGTATAATTTATTTATGTTTATTTTTATTTAATTATTTGTTTAATATTATTTTTATCTTCTGTACCTAATTCTTTGTATTGTAAATAAATTCCTTCTTTCTACGTAACTCTTACATAGGGTCGTATGATGCACAGATCGATTTCAAAATACGAAGTCAAACGCAAGGCGCGACTTACTCGCCGCTCGCCCTCCGTTGTTAGCCCCGCTCATCTGAGGACACATTTCGTGTCGCCACTCGCGTGCGTCTATTACATTTCTAGGGTATAATATTTCGCTGAATAAGTCCATTAAAACTGAATAAATTAAATTATATATTTTTTAATAATTAAATTAACCTATCACGTTCACTCGTATTCATATGCTAGATCCGTTTGGATGCAGAATGACCCTTTTCCAAAATGACTAGTTCCCAATATGAGTAGAAGCGTCGGTGGCTTAGTGGCTAGGACGCCAGATTCCAATGCCGTCCGAGTTCGAAACCATGCCATGTACCAATGAGTTTTTCGGATTTTTTCGAAGACTTACGTACATTTACCGACTGCTCTAACGGTGAAGGAAAACATCGTGAGGAAACCTGCAAGTCTGCGGAAATTGAAAGGTGTGTGAAATCCACCGATCAGCACTAGGTCGGCTTGGTGGATCATGGCCCGTACCCCTTTGTGCAAGGGGAGGCCTGTACCCCAACAGTGGGGACATTAATAGGCTGGTGATGATGAATATGAGTACGTTTTTTTTAAATCTATTTCGTTTTTGAGGCTTTGGCCGACGTTTCGAGACTAGACATTTTAAAACTGGTCATTTTGAGAACTAGTCATTTTAGGAAATGGACATTCTGCACCCAAATGGCTAGATCGTATAAGAGTTGGTGTTTAGTTTAGCTATGTTTTAGCGAGCGACACGGGTATTTGGCTTACATGGACATCCTGAAGATGGATCTGAAATCCGTTTATCGATATCTCAACTAACACCAGCTATATTAATGGTTAAAGTTAGTAGTGGCGGGATGCTCTATCCCTTTCTAGCAAAACAGTCCTTATTACGTAGCCAAGGACCTGCTTGTATGGCGCTACATAACAGTGACGTCACAATTATCTATTGCCGTCTCTTTCTACCGTCTGATTTTTGATTGCCTGTAGCTATTTTATTTTTCAACGGATTTTAATTCTGTTTTCACATTTGACCATCAATTTATGTCTATTTTCTTATTTTTATGAAATGTATTTAATATTTGATACTTGTCAAATACCCTATTGTTTATTTATATATTTCATAACACTAAGGCTCAATTTACATTGCCTCGGAATGGAATGGAAGCGAATTTTCGCAACGTAATTGTACATAGCATAATGAACTTTATGTCAATTGTGTAACATACAAACTAAATACGCTTCACCGCTAGGGGAATTCTCGAGAATGCGCGAGGATTCCCCGGAAGACGCGCGTCCTCTTTTTTGGCTCGTATTTAGTTTGTATGTTACACAATTGACATAAAGTTCATTATGCTATGTACAATTACGTTGCGAAAATTCGCTTCCATTCCGCCGCGATGTAAATTGAGCCTAACAGCTGTTTCCAAACGTGTGTTACATGTGAATTTCGATTGTACTCAACATTATTACAGCATTGACTGATTGTACAATTAATTTGAATTTAGATTTGTACTGAAGTAGGAGGAGCGGTCATTTCAGAATTAACGCCATTGTAGAAAATCGTTAGGTTTTTTATCATGGGGCTGATTTCTTCCACACAATTCTTAAGACTGTATCGAGATTTTTCTTTTTAAAGACTGGGACCCACCGATTTACTAACGGTACCCTTTTGTATCATATTTGGTACGGGAGCCTAAAAAATAATTATTAGAATTAATACGTCAGGGTGTAATAAAGTAGTTATGAGATTTGCTAAAAGGGTTTGAATCATAGACATCTTATGATGGGGGCCGGGAATAACCCCAGCGGCACTTCGACCCTTGAGGATCTTTTGTGCCTACCCCATTTTACACACTGGTCATCTCAGTGTGCAGGTTTCCTCACGATGTTTTCCTTCACCGTTAGAGCAGTCGGTAAATGTACATAAGTCTTTGAAAAATACGATTAACTCGGTACATGGCACTGCATGGTTTCGAAACCGGACCTCCCGCATGGGAGTCCGGTGTCCTAGCCACTGTGCCACCGACGCTCTGACATGTAGGTCCTGAAAGGGTGGTGTTCAGTATCCATAACTGATGAACTTTCACTTTGGGGCCAACTCTGAAATCGCGGAAAAAATCAGCTGTTCCGTACAAAAGATTAATACTAAATTGTCAGGTCTGTTAGGACCACCTACGAACAGCTGATTTTTTTTTCGCGTTTTCAGAATTGGCCCCATGAATAATTAAGACTTCTGATATTGTTGTACTAAAAAAGAATTGTACGAACTTTCCGGAAACCAACTTAACATCACCCTTTTGGAGCTATAGGGGGTTGTTGTTACACCACCCTAAGCCGACGGGGGGCATATATGGGAACGAACCTTGTGAAAGCGGAGGCTCGTGCCCCAATAGTAGGGACTATTTGGAAGTCATATTTATTTTATTACACCCTCTATAAGTAGCAACTTAGTGCCTTAGTATTGAGTAGTTTTTTTTTCTGTATAAACAGGTGTAGTATTTTTTTTAGATCTAGTTGAAGCACTCTATTTTTATTTCTACGCATAGAAATTTAGACTGAAACGTTTTTGATAGATTTTTTTTTCAACTTGAAAAAAAAAGTTTATAACTGACCAGGAATATAAAAACTATCGCCATATTGTTGAATTACATGAACTGGTACTTTATGGCGAACACCATATTATGAATGTACCATTGGCGCACTTTGTCCTCTCGGACAGGTTGTGGCCAGCCATCGGTCATGGTTCAACAGAACACCAGCGCTGCAGGCATTCTTGTCTGCAGCAATAAGCTGAGTTGAGACCCCTTTTCACAACAACAGCAGACCATCAGACATGATTTAGATTAGAGTTGCCACGAATAGTGATTTGGCCGAATACCGAATATTCGGCAACGCTGTCGGCCGAATATTCGTCACAAAATACATGGTTGCCGAGGGTGGTCGTAAACTGGTAATAGACAGGCCGCAACCTGTCTCATGACGGTGCACACGGGAGCGACGGGCGGGTATTTGTTTCAGTTGCGAGTAAATCACGTCACGGCACGCTTTGTCAGATCATAATAATACATAAAACATTAATATTGTGCAGAGAATAGTTCTTATTCAATTGTTTGTTCGTTATTTTCTGAAGCGGGTATCATTTACGACGAAAAGCGCAATCGTTTGCTACCAACAAATGCTGTAAAGCTTGTTTTTATCCATCACAACCTACCATTGATCAATTTTACTTACTAAATTATTGTAATTTGGTAATAGAATACATATAATCTTGAGTAATATGTGGCCGAATAGGCCGAATACCGAATAGTAGCCGAATATTCGTGGCATCTCTAATTTAGATATGTTTACCTTTGACTACATAATTATAACTGTTTCGGTCATTGCTGTGTGTGAAATAAACATATTACTTACTTACCTCATGATTTCATATTCCTGGTCAGAGTATAATTTCCTGTGACATTTGATCTCTTTAAATCTTGTATAAAATTATGTAACTACGATTTATAATAAAACGAAAGTAATTATAAATTAGATTATAACCTCTTTTTTTTTTCAAAATCACTGATTTGGCTCCAAAAATCTATAAGTTAGGTACTAGGTATGTTTAGACAATACTAGGTATGTCTAAACATACCTAGTACCTAACTTATAGATTCTATTCAATTTAATTCTTTTTAATTTTAATTTTTTTTTTCGATTTTATTCTATTTTCTTTTCTTAGGTCTTAGGACCTAGAGTCCTAGATTACTCTTACCTACTACTGCTTTAATACCTTCCCTGATTTTTAATTTATTTTAATTTATTTATGAGGTAAACACAACAGATTACAACCATAGAAATTACATAAAAACCAATATAAAGTTACGAGCTAGGTCGTAACCCTTAACGTGTGAGCACAGCATGGTTAGGAAGTGGGAAATTGGTTGTTGTACAACATTGAGTTGGGAAATAATACTATTGAATATAATGATTAAAAAATACTTATTGAAAAATAAATATAATTAAGTAAAGACTATAAAGTAGGTGCGTGGATAGCTCACTTATAATAGTTGAGGTCGTTAAAAACAATTTATTTAAAAAGAATTAAATATGTTTTACGCAAGTAAAATTATGAAACTAATTAATGAAACCTTGTATGTACACAACAATAATAAAATATAATATATAAAGAAATAAAAAAAAATCTCATTAGAAATAAAAAGCGAAACTTATGACAGTTTCGCGTATTTACTTCTAAACCCGCATTTGACCTCGATCTCGCCTGATGGTAAGCGACGATGAGGTCGACGATGGAGCACGCGGGTCCAGTAAATGCCTATTCACTCTGGCCTTGAAGATCCGAAGGTTGTAGGTTTCGGGAAATACAGACGCCGGCAGGCTGTTCCATTCCTTAGCCGTTCGCATAATGAACGAAGAAGCAAATCGCTTCGTACGAGCAGATGGGATATCAACAACATAAGGATGGAGCCCCTCCCCGCGCCTGGTAGTCCGAAGGCGGAATGGAGATGCTGGAATTAGGTCGTGCAATTCCGATGCGCACTCTCCGAAATGTATCACTTCATCCGTGGAACTTTAATACCAGACAAAATAGTGTAAGGAAGTAGTATATTGAATTATTTTTTTAAGTTATTTAAAATTGCCTTTATAGGTAGATTTTTGAATAATGGTACCTACTGTCTGCAAAAAAAAATTGTGTCAATCGACTAAGATCGTCTTGGACGAACAATTTTTTCCCGAAATGAAATGAAATGTATTTGCCAGAACATAGTGAGAATTACAGGTGATTTAAAAAGCATAGGAATCATATGTTCCACCGACAACGGTGTGCAAATATTTTCTGCTACTTGCTAGTGTCGTTGAGATACTCTTTTATGGAGTAATAACATTCGTCTAACATAATATTTATATAATAATTTGTCTAACGTAATAACTAATAACCACTGATCGGAGTAGGTAGGGCTCTTTCGGGTCAATGTCCTCAAAGGTTATATTAATATGGATATGATTTCGGGATCCCGTTTTAAGTTATCGAGCAAATGTTGTAAATTACTTTTATAAACCTCGCCCTTACTCGGCGGATTACGATTTTTTAAAAATTGTGAACTTACGAAGAAGTTGAAACACTACCATAGGTACACTAGCGCCATGAATATTAAAAAAAAATATTTCGCCACCAATCTTAAATGTGTATCAAAACAAATATAACGTTAAAAATCTAAATAATATATTTATTCAATCCCGGAAATCCCGGGATTATTGGGCATACTTATCCATATTATGACCGTATGTGGCAAGTACCAAAAACAGCCCTACCTACTCCGATCATAGCTAATAACAGAACGTCGGTGTCGTCGTGGCTAGTATGCCGGACTCCCGTGCGGGAGGTCCGAGTTCGAAACCATGCAATGCTATGTACCAATGAGTTTTTCGGTTTTTTCGAAAGACTTACATACAATTACCGACTGCTCTGACGGTGAAGGAAAACATCGTTAGGAAACCTGCATACTGAGATAACTAGTGTGTAAAATGGGGAAGGCAATGGCAAACCACCCCATTAAATCTGCCACAAGAGTCGTTCCATGTGATTAATTCCTTAGAATGATCACGACCCTCAGCAATGAGGAAAACGACTTAGAAGAAGACATAATCAAATAAATTAAAATCACAAAATGAAATAAAAATTACAACTATTGAAATTAGGTCTATAACAACAAATTAAATTTAAAAAGAACTAAAATTATTTTTAAAAAATCCGCTTGTAAAAATTATTTAAAAGAATGACGTCACAACTTGCTATTGCCGTTTCATTCTAAGTAGGTACCTGCTGATTGCCTGTAGCTATTTTATTTTTCAATTCTTTGTTTAAGAAAAACTTTATTTGTGCGGTAAGATGACAAAGTATCCATAGTCCATACACCAGTAGGAACTTAAGCATAAGTTATATTAAACTAAATAAAATTAGTGAGCAAAAGGTCTAAGCTAAGCGCCTTATAGGTGACGAATCGCTGGTGGAAGCTAGACTGCAAACTCTGGAACATCGGCGCAAGGTGCCTGTGAATCGGTATTTTATAGGATACATTTCAGAGAGTGCGCATCGGAATTGCACGACCTAATTCCAGCATCTCCATTCCGCCTTCGGACTACCAGGCGCGGGGAGGGGTTCCATCCTTATGTTGTTGATATCCCATCTGCTCGTACGAAGCGATTTGCTTCTTCGTTCATTATGCGAACGGCTAAGGAATGGAACAGCCTGCCGGCGTCTGTTTCCCGAAACCTACAACCTTGAGATCTTCAAGGCAAGAGTGAATAGGCATTTACTGGACCCGCATGCTCCATCGTCGACCTCATCGTCGCTTACCATCACGCGAGATCGAGGTCAAATGCGGGTTTAGTAGTCAATAAAAAAGATTTTAAAAAAAGGTAACAATGAACGCTGACCTCCGAACTAGGAAGTTCCTGTGTCTCGGATAATAAAGGTTAATCTAAGGGGGTTATTTATATTTAACCGTCAAATGAAAATGAAATGTCAAATATATACCTACCCTATTATAAGTAATTTATAATATTGATCTCGTAGCTCGAGCTGGTAGCCTAGTTGCGAGCACGGTCCGAAAGTGATCGTGCAGGTTAAGCGACGTTGGGCGCGGTTAGTACCAGGATGCTGGCGAAGTCGCGGAAGTTATGCGCAAGCGTTCCCGTGGCTTCGCCGTCAGGCGATGCGCAGGAACACTGGGGGGTTTTTGGACGGTAAAAGTCCGGCATAACCTCTTCGTCTCCCCCTTGCGGCGAAGAGGTAAGCATGAGCGTTCCCCCCCCCCCCCCCCCCCCCCCCCCCCCCGAAAAAAAACGGTTAGTACCAGGATGGGTGACCGGTAGTGATATATTTCATCGGAGCTGCTCCGTGTCGTTCGACAGCAGTCGTTAAGCCATGTCAGAGGCCTACGGGCGGCCTGAACAACTCTGACAAATAGGTTGGCCACTAACTATAAGATAAGCAAGCAATATTGATCAATATAATCTATATATATACATCAGAATATTATAGTACTCTGAACTTATACCTACCATTTTATCTACCGAAGCCCAATGTCAATTTATATATCATTATTATTATCAAAACAAATAATCCAAAAATACTTGACCCGTCCAAAACTAATACCGTTAGGCTCCATTTACATTGCTGCGGAATGGAATGGAGCGAATTTTCGCAACGTAATTGTACATAGCACAATGAACTTTATGTCAATTGTGTAACATACAAACTAAATACGCTTTACCGCTAGGGGAATTC
The DNA here is from genome assembly GCA_947369225.1 of Hofmannophila pseudospretella. NCBI lineage: Eukaryota > Metazoa > Arthropoda > Insecta > Lepidoptera > Oecophoridae > Hofmannophila > Hofmannophila pseudospretella. The sequence continues at coordinate 1,185,420 of OX376338.1, read as the reverse complement.
TCGAGAATGCGCGAGGATTCCCCGGAAGACGCGCGACCTCTTTTTTGGATCGTATTTAGTTTGTATGTTACACAATTGACATAAAGTTCATTATGCTATGTACAATTACGTTGCGAAAATTCGCTTCCATTCCATTCCGTGGCAATGTAAATTGAGTCTTACATCTTACATAATCAAACAATCTGATTTCTCTTTCGCTCCCATGCGGTTATGTATACCTGTCTCATACAAATCAAATATAATACGTGTATTTACATCTTACATAATCAAACAATCAGATTTCTCTTTCGCTCCCATGCGGTTTATATATACATGTCTCGTAGAAATAAAATTTAATACATGGGGAATTCCCAATCAGAGATTATGCCATCGATTCCTGATGGCCGCCAAAGGGACAGAAAGCTAATTCTCACAGAGTTCGACATACAAAAGTCGAGCGCTAGGAACGTCTTGTCACGCTCATATGTAATGTGAGCGAATGAGATAGGACTAATGTCGAATTCGACATTCCACCTGCGAGAATCGCCTTCCAGGGGCCAGTGAAAACCTAGGTTGTAACGATTCCTGAAAACTTAAATAATATATTATAGAATATTAATTTATTAGAAAAAAAATATAATACACATCACAAATGATTCACTAGCAAGGTGTTTTTGACAATTAAAATCTAAAAACAGTCTTGTAGCGAGTCTTGCAGACTATCTTTTACATTTTCTCAGATTTCCCTGGCTCCTACACTAGGATACCCTGTGTTGTAATTTAAGTTCACTCCGTCTGTCTCTTTTGTTATCCATAAGAAAAGGACAGTAGGTTTTATTTTAGGTTTAGGCATGTATTATCTATGGAGCTGTTTAAAAAAATATTTATTAATGCAGACAGTGTCTTTTTTGTGTCATTATCTCAGATTTCCCACACTAGGATACCGTGGGGGCCGGTCTCTTCCGATATATCTATATTATTATGACATAAGGTCATATGACAATGCTGTTAACGGAAGTAAAATATATTTAATAGACACGTTAATTAACTACGATAATGCCCCTTTACAGCAGATATATTAATGTTATTATTTATTAATTTAGATATTTATGACAATGCCCCTTTACAGCTGCTACAATCTTAATTTTTTAGCTAAATTCTTAAGTGTAAATCGGCTGGTCTGTTCGCTCCTGTCCAGTTATGTTTATAGGTACGAGTATTTATCATGAAATGTATTTGAATTTTAAATTTGTAAAAGCATGACGTAAGTATCTCTGCTGGATCGAATCAGAAATGAGGAGATCCGGCATAGAACAAAAGTCATCGACATAGCTCATAAGATTAGCAAGCTGAAGTGGCAGTGGGCCGGTCACGTCTGTCGCAGAACCGACAACCGCTGGGGTAGACGAGTTCTGAAGTGGAGACCGCGTTTGGGCAAGCGTAGTGTCGACGAGGGACGATCTGCGCTAGGTGGCTGACAGCGACTGGATGAGAAGAGCCGATGATCGGGCTCAATGGCGCGCCTTAGAAGAGGCCTATGTTCAGCAGTGGTCTAGAGTAGGCTGCTGATGATGACGTAACCAAGAGTTCCTGGTGTTCTGATAGATTTTAATAAATGTGTATGAGTAAACGTCCTAATTTGACAGCTCTAAACCTAAAATTACCAACAATCTTCTTCTGTCCTTTTCTTACCGATAACGAAAGAGACATACAGACTGAACTTTAAGTTTAGCGCCATGTAGGAATCGCGGCCTTTGTGTCTGAATTTCAAAGATAAAATTAATGACGTACAATATTTAATTTATTTATTAGGTAAACACAACAGATTACAACCAGAGAAATTACATAAAAATCAATATAAAGTTATGAGCTAGGTCGTAACCCTTAACGTGTAAACACGGCATGGTTAGGAAGTGGGGAATTGGTTGTTGTACAACATTGAGTTGGGAAAGGAAGAAATACTAGTGAATGTAATGATTGAAAAATACCTATTGAAAAATTAAATTATAAAGTAGGTGCGTGGATAGCTCACTTGAGGACATCCTCAACCCGTCTTTTAAAAACTAATGTCCTAGGATCGAATAAGTCTATCGATGTCTTATTGTTGCTGTTCGAAGAGATTTCGTTAAACAATCTACACATTATAATGAAAATAGAATTAAAATAATTTATTTCACACAATTCGAAATATACATGTCAAAAATATAATTCTTATTTGTAGAATGATCGTCAGATAAATGAATTTAACCCTTAATCAGGCATAGTACGATTTATCGACCACCTAGGTAATTGGAGTTTTTTAGTGATCTTTGTCTTTTTTTTAATTCATAAAACCTTTATTTGATTACCAATATTTGTATCTTTCGTATGAAGCTAAACATTTTTTACTAAACAATTCATTTTGGGAAAAATCATTAGTCAAAGAAAGTGGCCATTATATGCCCTATGCCCGCCTGGCGGTAGTATGATATGGACACTGTTTCCATTATATAAGAGATGATTTTGAATAAAAAATGCAACGATATACGTTCAGTGACATATACAATGACAGATTGACTTTGATATTACAAATCATTATAATAAACAATATTCATTGCCAGTTATCAGTAAAGAGATCAAAGTTCAAACTATGCAGTTTCTAATTAAAAATAAGGATAATGGAAACAAATTATAAAACGACAGAGAGCTCCTTAACAGGCATAGTGCATAATACGACCACTTTGTTTTTGTCTTAATTTTATTATTTTTTAAGAAACAGATCTTAGGTATACATTGTAGAGGTAAAAATTAAGACCACACCATATTTGAAAATATGTTTTAATGCCAGTGCACATGGGGCCTGATTAAGGGTTAAAATATAAAATATTAAACATTGATAATAAACTGGTAGGTAACTACGTAACTACTTACAATGTAAAAAATGTCATTAATTATTGTCAATGAATTATGGAGATGAATTTAATGATAGGTAAATACATAATAAAGATGTTAAATTCAAAATTTTATGTCCATAAATTACTTAACTGAATAAAATTCTTTATCTAATAAAAGGTATACGGCTTTGATCGGCGGAGTTTTTGAAATATTGAATTTTAAAAATCAAATTAAAATCCTATACTTTTAATTTATTTCGTCGTCGGTTTATCTCAAAAAGGTGTTACCTACCAAAGAAATTGCATAGGTACTTATTAAAAGTAAGTAACTGGAATGGGATCTTCATAGATACAAAGTGGCCCCTTTCGAAAGCCTGTTTAAAAATAAAGAGAAGCGAAGACTGGAGTTGGTAATAATATCCCGTCTCTTTTACGTCGGTTACAAGGTTACTGTATTAAAAAGAGACGGGATACTCCGGTCTGTCTCACTTCTCTTTTTTTTTAACATTGTTTCGAAGGGGGCCACTTTGTATCTATGAAGATCCCATACCAGTTACTTTAGTATAGGTCGATCAGAATCCCATGACATTAAAATCAATAGTAGGAATAAGATATTCCACATAGTGTTAAAGACAGGTTGTATAGCTCTTATTCTATTTTTAATTACTAAACACGTCAAATTCCATTCTCTTAAAATATATTTTATTCTGCAGCATACAAAAAATGTGGTATAGTTACATGTATGCTACAATATAAAATATATTTTAAGAGACTGGAATTTGAGGTGTAATAATTGACAACTAAAAACATCGACACGGCGCGGATATTTTTATATTTTTTTTATTTATTTACTTAAATTTACAGCTTTTTTAGAACTTATGAAAAAAAAAAATTTGACTAAGGCTTTTCATAACCGAAGTCTTTTTTTTATTGACGAAAGTTAGCATTGTACCTATTATGAATTCAATGTAGGTAAGTGTTTTTGACAGAATAAAAACAATTCAATATTAAAAAAAAACAAAAAACACACAAGCTAAAAAAATTAAAAATTAAATTAAAGCTATACGACCTGTGTCTTCAACACATGGCAACGCTAATCTGACAACTGTCAATATATCTATATCTTTTTAGATAATCTAAAATATTATATACCTAAGTGTATATCTTTTATTCAAGTAAATTTACAATACCCTTTTTTTATGTATAACTAAACCCGTATTTGACCTCGATCTCGCCTGATGGTAAGCGACGATGGAGCATGCGGGTCCAGTAAATGCCTATTCACTCTGGCCTTGAAGATCCCAAGGTTGTAGGTTTCGGGAAATACAGACGCCGGCAGGCTGTTCCATTCCTTAGCCGTTCGCATAATGAATGAAGAAGCAAATCGCTTCGTACGAGCAGATGGGATATACCCTACCATATAAAACTTTCAATTTCCATTATTGTCATCAGATTCTGGTCGACCCATAATTATGCAACTTTCTTGGGTGTTACAGAGCCCGTAGGTACCTACCTAACCTACTGGCTTTTATTACACACAGAAGTGCTTCAGAAGTGGGATGTACAGTCCCTTAAAAAAGAGTAGAAATTAAATAATGGCAACATCTACTGAAATCTCGTAGTAAGGAAATGTCTTTGTGATTTGACATCTATATATGGAAAGTATGGCCAAACGTAGTGTGGCTGGCAGCGACTGGATCAGAAGAGCCGAAGATCGGGCTCAATGGCGCGCCTGGGAGAGGCCTATGTCTAGCAGTGGACTAGAGTAGGCTGCTGATGATGATGATTATCTATACCAATATTATAAAGAGGAAAGGTTTGATTTTTTGTTTGTTTGTTTGAATTGAATAGGCTCCGAAACTACTGAACAGATTTGAATAATTCTTTCACTGTTGAAAAGCTACATTTTTCCTGAGTGACATAGGCTATATTTCATTTTCAAAAAAAATGGGGATCCTTACTTAAATTACGATAAAGTGTAAAAAAATATCAAAAAACTTCCTTACATCGCGTACGCTGCGAAAACTATTGATGATAGAACAAAATGATGTATAACATTTTTTTAGAACACACCATTATCAACAAAAAAATCAGCGGCAGCGTGTCTCTAACTATTATAGTCATGTCACAATAAGCGTTTTTTTTATAAAAAAAAAAAGAAATTAAAATACCACCGCTACAAAAAGCTCTTTATTTGTACCTTATCAAAATAAATGATTTATTATTTAAGACTGCTTCAATACCTTTATATTACTTTTTGAATTATTCGATTCTGACATTCCATTCAAAAGATATCACGAGTTTAAAACTTTGAAAAAATAAACTCCATTCGGCTACTTATGCGTTGTAGGGCGTCACTCGGATTTTTTTTTAATTTACTCTTTTTTAGGAGCTCGACGCAAAAAGGAGTGAATATGTGATTATTATGAATGTGTTAAAATTAACAAATCTAAATGTAATGTTTAATGCCCGTGCGAAGCCGGGACGGGCCGCTAGTTTATAATAAAATAAGGAAGCTACATGTCCGCCGATAAACTGCTAAGCAGTTTGGCGGTATATAATTAAGACTCTACTGTATATTATACTGTATACAGTGGAACAGTAGTGTACAGTGGAAGCACATCAAGTTACACCTTGTGGAACCGTACGTTTTTGTTATGATTTCTTGACATGCATAACCAAAACATATTGCGACAGGGTTCTGCATAGGGTTGACAGATCGAAAAACGGTAATATCTGGACAAAATGTCGGGATTTTGGAGTTGTTGTCTGGAGAAATAAAATAATATGAATAAACATTTCGCTTTTTATTCCTAAAAAACTAAACATAATTGACAATGATTAACAATATTGAAATCAATGAACTTAATTTTTACGTTGCCACATGTATATTGATATTTTTTTACGGAGTTTACCAAATTAGATCCCTTAGGAGCGTAAAGAAAAGACTTAAAATTCGAAAAAAAAAACTTGAATTTAAGTCTAATTACTAGCTCAGCTTTAATTAAATCAAAGGTCATGCGATTCCTCTTTGTATTGGTACTTATAAAGACATTTCTGGCGGAAGATTTTGACTTTTGTCGGGAGTCTGAACATCATATGAAATGTCGGGAGAATCCAGGCGAATCCCGACCATCTGGCAACCCTAGTTCTACAGGTATAGCTTGATGCGTCTTCCACTGTAGACGCTTATAAAAATATGAAAGTTTTAACCGACAATACACACACAGTACCTGTCCGGGGAAGTCCCTATTTTACTAAACAGTGCCTACGTCGCTCTTTTAGGGTCTAACGCACATTTGCGACGCGACGCGACACGATCGAAAAGTTAAGACGATACATCGCGTACACTAGCGCCGCCAATCGAAAAAAAGGCAATTAAAAAAAAAGTGTCTGGTATTAAGGTAATAATAATAAAATCTTTATTTTCATTACAATTTTGTCTCCAAAGTGATGATTGGTGTCTCCTTTTAGACAAGTAATGCCTGTGCCAGGAGGCACCGCTCTTCCATAACAGTATTATCTATATATATTTTATATTTATAAATTATATCATATATTCCATGGATGAAGAAGAAATTTAGGAACAAAAAGCGAAACTGTCATAAGTTTCGCTTTTTATTTCTAATGAGATTTTTTTTAATTTCTTTATTTATTATATTTTATTATTGTTGTGTACATACAAGGTTTCATTAATTAGTTTCATAGTTTTACTTCCGTAAAACATATTTAATTTTTTTTTAAATAAACTTTTTTTATCGACCTCAACTATTATAAGTGAGCTATCCATGCACCTACTTTATAGTCTTTACTTTATTATTTTTATTTTTCAATAGGTATTTTTTAATCATTACATTCAATAGTATGTTTTCCTTTCCCAACTCAATGTTGTACAACAACCAATTCCCCACTTCCTAACCATGCTGTGTGTACACGTTAAGGGTTACGACCTAGCTCATAACTTTATATTGATTTTTATGTAATTTCTCTGGGTGTAATCTGTTGTGTTTACCTAATAAATAAATTAAAATTAAATCTTCGCGCCCTGAAACCAGAAAACTGGTTAATAAGGAGAGCAGACGAGCAAACGGGCCACCTAATGGTAAGTGGTCACCCTTCAAACCGAAACACAGAAATGCAAGCATTTCTGCTTCACGGGAGAAATAGATAAGAGGGTGGTACCACCCCAGGCGATCCTTCACATTGGGATCTACCACTACAGTGATACAAAACGGTTTTTTTAAATTTCTTCATTTGTGGAACCTTAATACCAGACACTTTTATTAAATGCCTTAATTAATTTTTATGGGTTTTTTTTTCGATTGGCGGATTTATATTATGACGCGTCGGTGGCGATGGCGTCGTGGCTAGGACGTCGGACTCCCATGGAGGTCTGAGTTCGAAACCAAGCAATATCACAAATATGTACCAATGAGTTTTTCGGTTTTTTCGAAAGACTTACGTACGTTTACCGACTGCTCTGACGGTGAAGGAAAACATCGTGAGGAAACCTGCACACTGAGATAACAGTGTGAAATGGGGAAGGCAATGGCAAAACTACTCAATTAACTGATCTGACAAGTGAGTCGTTCTATGTGATTAATTCCTTAGAATGATCACGACCCTCAGCAATGAGGAATACGACTTAGAAGAAGAGATATTATGAGTCAAATCAAATCTCAATACAATATTATGAACAAATACCTGAAGACGTGTGAACGAAACCGGTCGAAATAATAATTAATAAAATACAATTAAAACCCGTGAAACAGTATATTATTTAAGTCTAATCAAATGTCAATACAGTTCCCAGTTATAAGTTCCCTCCCGGAGAATAATTGTTCGCCTCTAGGAAATTCACTCTTTTTCACATAGGAAAAGGCACGTCGAGCTTTCATAAAAACCTGAATAAAACACATATTCTTACTGATGACAGCCGGATGTCCTCCTCTGTGCACTCTCTGTGACTCAGCCGATACTAATCGGAAGACTTCCAACTTCTATCAGTGAGAATCAATATTTTATTTAGGTTTTTATAATAGTTCGATGTGCCTTCCTATGTGAAAAGAACTATAGTTCATTTTAATTAGTGGATTTTGTCCTCCGATACTAAATTGCGCCATCACTCTTTCTCCTCGCCAGTCTGACGTCTGATTCTCTTAAAGATTTATCCCATCTGCTCGTACGAAGCGATTTGCTTCTTCGTTCATTATGCGAACGGCTAAAGAATGGAACAGCCTGCCGGCGTCTGTGTTTCCCGAAACCTACAACCTTGGGATCTTCAAGGCCAGAGTGAATAGGCATTTACTGGACCCGCATGCTCCATCGTCGACCTCATCGTCGCTTACCATCACGCGAGATCGGGGTCAAATGCGGGTTTAGTAGTCAATTTAAAAAAAAAGATCTTTCTCCACTTCATCGCCCCAGATTCACGCGTCCGACCGGCCGTCGTTCGGACACAGAATAGGGCCCGGACTACACGACGACGGTACCTAGGCCGGTTCCAGTATCGGTCGGTTCCATGGAATCGGTGTTGCATATAAACTGAAACAAAAATGCGCTGTCGACTGCACGTACAGCGGTTCTGCTTGGAACCGGACCCCTCAGTTCAGGAACAGGGCGGGCGGGCGGAGTTTGAGCGCAACGCATGGGTTTGAATGACTACACGGCCGGTACCGGTACCTAAACCCGTCGCTGGAACCGTCGTCGAGTAGTCCGAGCCTAAAGTCCAATCGCTCAAAAAGCAAGACGCTTATGGAAAAAGAATGCCACCTGCGCTTGCGCCGTTGTTGTTAGTTAAACGATGACTGTATGATCGTCTAATGTTTATAAATTAAGGAGAGATTTGTTTAAAAATTAGCTTAAATAGTCTCGCTGTTTGAAAAGCGAGCGCGAGCGGTATTTTAAATAACAAGACGATTTACGACTTTTTCGGGCCGGCTTCCCATATACGCTCATTTTACTGCACTTCAATCCTCCCCCAACATACGGCTCGTTCACCATCTCTTCGATCTCCCTATTCTCCACCTTCCGTCCTCTTTCTTGACTGGTTCCAGAATTACATTACATACTTTCACGCTATTGTTCCTTTCGGGGTAGGCAGGGAGAACGGAGAGCCACGAATCTCTGTCTTGGCACGCTTCTCTTGCTTCCTCGCTGCTTCTCACATGCTCGCCGTTGGGGTCGTCTGCTCTGTACATTAAATTTTATTAGCACTCAATCAATCTGATCTTTAAAGGTCGTCTATAGGACGAGGATAGTCTAGGATTATTTTATGATATTATATAAAATGTACATGAAGTAGGTACTGTCTGGATCCATCTTCAACACCTACTGGAACCTGGAAAATGTCTTGTTATACGCACTTGCAAATTAATGTACCTACACGTAGATACCTAAGCTTTTTTACACGATATACACACATCACACATACACTGTCTCACGCTCACCCCCCTCACACACACTCTCTCACGTACACACATCTCACGCGCACACACCTCTCACACATCCTCCCCTCCCCACACACACACACACTCACATACACGCATTCTTAATTATTTAATTAATTGCATAACCTTATTATGTCATCTTAATTTAGATATATCGGAAGAGACTGACCCCCACAACATCCTAGTGTGGGAGCCAGGGAAATCTGTGAAAATGTAAAAGATACTGTCTGCATGAATAAATTTTTATTTTTTTATTTTATATGAAAGCAGCGGCGCCGATAACGTCTCGCGCCATCCTCTCTCCAGCCTCACACAATCAAACAATAATTTAAATATTTTTACTGCAAGTTCCTAAATACCTTAAGTACATACATACATTCTTACAACGTCACTTTTTTTACTCTACCTATCACCTCACTGCTTCGTAAGGTGCTAGGCATGGCTGGAAGAAGAGCATCGGTGGCACAGTAGCTAGGATACCGGACTGATAAGACCCTCAAGAGTGTCGAAGCGCCCAGGGGGTATAGCCCCCTATCATAAGATAAGATAAGATGACTGAAAGAAAAGAAGCGGCCAAGAAACCATCAGCAGCACATCTTTTTAAAGCGGATCAAAGTTCAAAACATTGGGGGTCTTTGATTTTGAGCCAACCTATCGAATTATATAAAAAACGCCTTTTGATCTCTTGACGATGTAAAACTCATCACGATGTAAAACTTTCATCATACTACATTTCTTTACAGGCGTTATACATGCATTACAAGAACTTGGGCTTTGTTCTGCGTGTGGGTTGCACTGATTTGAATTGTATCAAAATACTCTACTATACGTATGTCAGAAGTGTACTCGAATATTGTAGTATATGGAACCAGTATGTAACTTATAAGCATGACATCGAATGGATACAATCGAAGTTCATCAGACATCTTAACTTTCGAATTTTTCGCTTAAATGTGGATACTAATTATAGCAAATCTTGCAAGATTCATCATCTTATGACTCTTGAAAATAGACGCTCCCTACTTGACATGTTGTTTTTGTATAATGTGTGTAACGGCTCTTTCGACTGTCCGGAGGTTACCTCGATAACTCTGCGCTTTTGTGTTCCTAACAGACGCACAAGACACACATCATTATTCTATGTGCCCTTATCGCGAACTAATTCTATTATCCCTCGCATACACAGGTCATATACTAAAAATAATCATCGTTGGACTTGTCCAATGGCGGTACCGCTGCCATCAGGAGAGACATTATAACAATATTCAATAATACTTAGATGGTACTAGTACAGTAGCATTGTAGCTGGATATATGTAGTGAAGACTACAACAAACACATACAAATGTACACACCCCTTTCACTCTCTTCTACACAAACACGCTCACACACATTTCCAATATAAACACATCCAACACACAAAACTTATTTCTCCCTATAAGCATTATTTTAAAATAGGAAATCTTTAATTGGGAGTATGTTATTCTTAATTCAAAATTATTTATTCATGTAATTCTTAATATCTAATTACACAAATAGGTACTTACTTAATATATTCTTAATTCAAAATTATTTATTCATGTAATTCTTAATATTTAATTACATAAATAGGTACTTACTTAATATATTTAATATTATAACTAATTAAAAAAGTATAATGTCAAAAATATAAATATAAAATAATAAAATCAATGTCATACTATAACTAGGTAAAATTATATAATATATATTTTTATTTTATTATTAATGGACTTTTTTGTTTTTAAATTTAAGTGCTGTTGATTTTGTAATAAATAAATAAAAAAAATAAAACCAATACCTCAGTCATCGCCTGGGACACGCAGGACTTAGAAATTCAAGAGCGTTAGTAGTCTGATTTCTGAGGGTCGAGTTTGCCAAATTGGCAAAGAAACTGTTCGTCAGGGCAGATAATGTACTTCACATACTCCTACGCACTTGGCCTCTTCCACGTGTCAAAGGGGGCATAGGCTTGCCGGAATCTACTCCGCTCCCCGTCTGCAATCGAGATCGCAACTGCCGTGAAAATCCACAGTAACTTGGAAAAATCGATTTTGAAACAATTGAAATTGAAGTCGTATATTTAGCACTGTAAACACCAGAATTTAGAACTCAATGCAGAAGTATGTAAAGATTAATACATGCAGCACAAAACATCCGGTCTGGTACAGTGCCAAAAAGGGTAGGTACACCAGCTCAGCATAATGCTGAGGCAAGTCACAGCGCTGATTTTCAGCTGGCGCCTCAGTGACTGCACGGACGAAGAAAGCAACAGTGTGTGCGTGTTGTGATGTATGAATGTGTTTGTTTTTATGAATGAGGATATTAGTGTGTATGTGAGGTACTGAGTGTGTGGGAGGGTGATGACATGGTGCGGGTGTATTTACGTGGTATTATTTGTGTGGATGGTAGTTAACAGTAGAGGCATAAGATTACCGAGCACATCCAGATTGTGTGCAGTAGTTGCAGGGCACCTATAGAATGTACGGAGCAGTGTCCGATTTTTGTAAGTCAATTGTATTGTATAATCGCGTAAATATACATTTTAGTCCCTTGTATTGTTAGAAATACAATGTATTGTCTGTATCATAACTCTGTATCAGAATCACAGAACTCAAAAGTTACAATACCAAGATACTAAACCGATAATTAGAAATCTAATTAGCGCTGTTAAATTTAAACACTGTATCTTAACATACAGTGTATTGGAATTACAGTTACTGTATGGAGCCTAATTGCTCAACTTGTATGGCAACTTTGTACTTTTTGATTAATGCAAGCCACTTTGCACAGATGTTCCTTGGGTTAATCTAAGGCATCCCGGTGGCAGGGCTCCGGGGGGGTCTAAAAGTGTATCCGCTTATTAGTTCATTATTTTAGCTACTAGGTCGTATTTGGTGTCTTTTTCGTATAGATGAAGGATGAATAATTCTTTGTCGGTATTAGTTTTTAGTCATCCAATAGAAAAATTCCGAGAAATTATAGGTAGAAGACGCTCGACTATCCGCGTCCGGGTCCAGCGCCGCCGGTTTGGTTCGTAGCGACCAATCACAAGCTTTCCCCCCTCTCCCTCACTTGAAGTGTAGTCCCAGCCTAAATAGGGCATCCTCAAGACCCAAACCTGCCCCGAAATGGAGCTGTAGGAACGCGCTATGCGAGGACATGGATGACGTAACGTCAGTTGTATGAAAGGGAAAAGGGAAGATCTTCCACCAGGTGGGGTGTTGTGCCTGGTGACCAGATGTCCTGGCCTCCAGGCATAACACCCCGCCAGAAAGTTCTTTGGACTTAGGTCTTGGCCTTACGTGGCCTTCGCCAGACATCAACTTTTACGTCACTTGCGTCATGAGTGAGGCCGAATATATTTTCCGTTGTAGGCGTAGGCCTACATGACATCACTAATAGGTACAGTGTTTCCATGACAGAGATGAGATAAGCAGTATTGTGCGAAAAGCGCTTGCATCGCTTTATTAAAATTATACTTGGAGTTTAAAGCTGGCATCCAATTTTGAAATACACAGAAAAGTTTTTCAACCAACCATACGAAATAGTAAGAATAAGTTTATTTGTGCGGTAAGATGACAAACCATTCATAGTCCATAGTAGGAACTACAGACAACAGACCGATTTGTATGAAAAATTTGAAAATTATTTAAAACATGTTTTTTTTGTCTTCCCGATTTTAAGATGAAGATGTCCCGTTCGCTTAAATCGTCTCGCTCTTTAAAAATGCCGCCTGAGCTCGTTAACCCTATGGACTTTTACCACAAACAGGCAGCGAGATCGACTTATTAGACGCTACCGCTCCCAAAATATGAAACTTGGATACCGTTCCTAAACCATTTGAGTTGAGTTGACAATTATCCATCGTCCATTACCGCGTTAACAGCTGAAAATTTATCAAACTTATATTTGACACAAGCAACGGAACGTGTACAGCTGTCAGCGTGAATAATTTAAACTGGTTTTAGAACGCAATCTTGATCTAGCACAAAAAGCGCTAAGTTGTCAAAACGTGGAAACATCACATGGTTATGCGGAAACCGCACTACGAATGCAGCGGAGCTATGCGACGCGACGCGCAACACAAAATGCACGAACAAGAATAGACTACACTACATACAACTGCAAAGAAGCGGTGGCGTCAATTCTGGAGCCGCTAAATCTAAAGTTAAAACTAAATGAAACTGTCTTGCTCACTCATATGGTAAATCGCGTAAGAGAGAAGGTGACAGTTTGTATAACGATGTTTTGAATGATGCTACTATGCGGCCATTATTGGTTGATTTGGTCGTGGCTTGATCGGGACTTTTTTGTTTTTAGGCGACAAAGTGCGATGCGACACGCACTTGTCGCACGTGCAGTTTGACCATAATAAATGAAAGCGTCAATATTTAGTGTTGCCAGTTATTAGTCATTTACCACTAATTTTGGTAAGGCCGCCTTCTGCACATTATAATGTACATCTCTTTATGTTGTATATATATTTGTATTGGATTATTTTGAATAGTAAAAGTACCCATCCGTCTGCCCACAGTAGTCTGTAAAAAAAGAGTTGCAATTAAGTAATGGCAACCTTGTATAGACCTATGTCAAATCCTAATGTCAATTCCATATAATTTCAGTAAAATGTTGCCGTTATTTAATTTCAATACTTTTGTATTAAAATGCATTTTGAAAATTACTACTTATCATTCATTGTTATGCACTATAATAATGCATTACATAAAAAGACATTTTTTTTCTACAAAATAATTTATTTACCTACTAATAAATTTTATTTAATAGCCGACTAATTTTTTACATAATTAATTTATAATTTTTCACACATAACGGACTTTTGAAAGTTGTCGGTCAGGATATCCAAAGAAATAGATTCTATGGACACTGGCTGAAGATGCACCGGACTGCGAATAAAAAGTAGAAAATCACTTTTATTATGTTTAATATTAATGTATTTAAGTATGTTTTTATTCAAAATAAAATAAAACTAATATAACAATAAAATAAATGCTTAAGCTAAAATTACAAAATACCTAACTATTTTACAAATAAAATACCTGACCTAGGTCGCTCCCTGCAGGGAGTGTCCCGAGGAGGCTGGCGGCGTTGCCCCGCTGTATAGCGAGGCTTATACGCTGAGCGAAGTAGAGGCCAGCCTTCTGGTCCCGGGATGTCTCTACGAGGCGCTTGGCTATTTCCCCGTAGAGGCAGTGGGCTCCAGGCCCCCACGGCCCTAAGGTCTCCATCCCGAACGGCGCAAATATGCAATCACCACCCAGGCCCGCATATTTACGCCGCTTGAGGTTCTCCGCAGATGCTGCTGCTGACCCGGCTTTCGCCGCCGTGGCTGGAAGGTGGGACGGGGCAAGGGTGTCGACGCAGGTAGCGTCCCACACCAGAGACCGTCCCAGCTTCCAGGGCACGAGTGTCATACCGTCGGGCCTTTTACCGTCATCGCGAGCCAGACCATTGGGCTCCAACACGGCTGGCGCACCCGCGGTGGCAAAGGCCCGGCGGATGATGTCGTTCAGGTCGGCGTGCCTCGGAATGCGCCCGGCACTTCGGGCGCACGATAAGCCATGGTGGCCATGCTGGTCAACAGGGCACCCGCACCGGCAGCGATGGGGGGCGTTGCAGGGAGCGCCTAAACGGATGGAAGCTGCAATCCGAAAGGTGGTACGGTCCAGGAGAGTTCCGATATTTCGTGATGGTAGAGTTTGGAGCCATAGCCCTGACTCCCAAACTCCAGCAGCCAGCAGACGAGCGCGTTCTGCAGGGTTGGTAAGCGTATTTAAAATATTATTCCGCACCAAACTGCAAAGCGGCTCGTCTCATTGTCTCTGTGAGGAGAGGTCGGTAGGGGGGTCAGAGTTAGGGCAGGCTAGTGACCATGCGGTCGTGGCCTCGGCCAAATATGTCAAGACGGTAGAATTTTGACCCAAGATTTTCTGTGAGAGGATTTCGGTACTGTGGACCGAGGACAGGAACGCAGGTAAGGCCACACTGGAAATTTTCCGCACACCAAGTCCGCCGAATCTGACTGGTAGAGTAGCTTGAGCCCAGCATGTGTCCGAGAATTGAATGTTTAAAACGGAAGTCAAAGTAAGCCTAATGCAATTGTCCAAATTTTGCAAAAGGTTGGGGAATCTCCACAGAGGGGAGCAGCGAAGTAGGTATGTAAATTTTGGTACAAAAAGGCAGTAACGGAGGATGACATAGGCCATATGGGTGTTAATTTCCAATAGACGGTCAGCCGCTGCGGAGAAATTTTGAATTTTATCGTTCACGAAAGAGGGGAGTGATTCGTCAAAGATTGGGGACCCTAGTAGGTGAAGCGAACTCTTATCTAAAAGCCCGATGTTGGGGGCCAGTTGCCTGAATTGGTTCAACACCGAGTCTTTATCTGGGCAACTTTCGGGTAGGTAGAGCTCACACTTGGAGAAGTTGAGGTCTAAGCCAATGGAATTTAATTGAATGAATGAATGAATGAATGAATACTCTTAATTCTCCAATGAGGAGTTGTAGGTCGCCCAGGACTGATTGCACTTCGCCTCCTAGGGTTCCGTCATCCAAATACCACACATTGAATTTGGAATTTAGACGTTCAATAATTGGGTGGATTGCCAAACTAAAAATAGCTGGGCCAAGAGGGTCGCCCTGCTGGCACCCTACCGCAGAAAGTAAAAGGTTGTCCTTGTACATAAGCTTCGATGGCGTGCTGTAGCACTGCCAAAGAAACCCGTACAAGGACGGCACTTTCGATTTTATTTGTGCCAGCAAAGCGCCCCTGTCTACTGAATTGAAGGCGTTTTTAATATCCACCTTCAGCAAGATTTCACTTCCCTGGTTGTGCAGAAAGGTGCGGAGCGAGTGAACGGCAGCCTCACATCCGCCTTTCGAACCGAAGCCCAACTGCCTGGGCTGAAAGTATTCGGCCAGGTCATCGCCGGTCGCTCTGCAGCACATTTTGGCGACCAGGCGACGGTATGTGGTGCCGACGGCGATAGGTCGGATGCCGCCGTCCTTTTTTTTTAGTGCGCATAGATTGGCTCCGTAGAGCACATCGACGATGCCTTCGTTCACCGCGCCTTCAAGCATTAGATTTGATAGGGCCGTCAGCTCGCTCAGAAGTGCGTCGGCGGCCTGACCGCAGCTACCTCCAAGGAGATCCTTGAGGTGCTGCGGCGTTAGGCCGTCCAGGCCACCGGCGGATCCGCTGGGAAATGAGTAGACGGCTCCCCGGACTGTGTCAGTAGATACTTGAAGTGCGGTGTCCGAAGCGCTCGGTGCGTCAGGCAAGTGAAGGCTCGCTGCAGGGGGAGGGTGCTTGCTGTGGAGGGCGGACAGGGTGTCAGGGGAGTCTGGGGCTATCACGTCACTGGAGAAAAGAAGGCGGGCAGCGCCTTTAATGTCACCTTCGCCTATCTTGCTCTCGACTAGTTTGTAGACATTGTGAGTTTTTCCAGAGATTGTAATAGTAGGGGCGTCATGTGGGACGCGACAATTTTGTTTTATACGGGTAGTGAGAGATAATTTGGAATTTGGACTTTTTTCGACATGTAAAATGCGATAGGCGAAAGTGAGTAATTGAACCCATGTGCGTTCAGAATTTTCCAGCACAACAGACCGGATCTCTTCTGCAAGTTTTTCAGCCACAGAAATGCGGGCGCCGCGCGGGATACGTTTTATAATAGGGACGCTGTGTTTAAGGCCACTTATCTTCTTACAAAAGGGCAGGAGGACGCGGCCCGTGTCCGTCGCGGCCGTGCTCGGGGCAGGGGCAGGGGCAGTGCACGTGATGCCATCCCGGTTTCGATGACATTTGCCCTGATGGATTCTCAGTCCTCTCTGCCCCTTGAAGAAACGTGGCTGGGGGCACTTATGACATTGCACTAAGGACTCCAATGACGAGATAGCCTGTTGACTGGATCGTACCGCCGTCGGATTTGGGCATTGCATACGAGCTAAAATCTAAAAAATAATAAAGGTTCAAAAGTATGCTTAAAAATAACAATAATGTATTTTATTTTATTGTATTGTGTTCATTCCCTTTTTTACTTCTATTTTTTATTTTTTTTATGTTTTATTCTAATTTTAATTATGGTTTTATAAAACTTAGCCACTATGGGTGTATAACCTGACAATAAAGACATTTTATTTATTATTATTTTATTTATAAGATGCAAATACCCGTTACTCTGACAGCACCTAAAATATTGACTATATTTTAGGTGCTGTCAGAGTAACGGGTATTCACACGAAATATATATTTTTCTACAAAAAGTGATCAAATATCGGCATTCAAATGTAGATACAATTTCATCCATTTTCATCAATAAAATGTATGTTTCCTTGAAATTAGCTTGTAATTTGTGACGAGTGTCTGCATCTGTTAAAAAAATAGACTTTAGAAGTTTAGACAATTGTTATCCGTAAAATTAAACGCTGCTGTATATTTAAGAACTCAGTGTTCACAACTTGGTAGGTGGCTACCTACTTTTAAGTGCTGAGAAGTAGAGATGCGGGCATGTCAATGAAAATTCTAGACCCCGTGCTTATACAAAACGCTCACGGGCTAACAACAAGTCTCTTCTAAACTAAGGGTAAAATATATTTTTTTTTTAAAAGAATGTGCCTTCGTTAGTTTGTTACAAGTTTAGTTTGACTTAGACAACAGGCACTATAAATATTCACCTGACCCTGACAGGAATAAAATTCACGTTAATTTCACTACTATAAAATATAGTCGAAGGAAAATTATTCAAAGGCTTGCATGAATACTCCCCGGAGTAGGAACTTTTTTTTGGGTTGTCCCATGATTTTGAGTAAAATGGAATATTACCTTGTCAACATTGGTTATGTCATTCTCACTCGTGGAAGTTTTTATCCGTTGTTCCCCGTCATTGATTTTAATGTCAGTTCATTCCAAGGGAAATTCCCTTGTTTTGATTCTATGTAGGTTACATTTGTGTTTATTTTTAGTGTCTAAACCGGAGAATACAGAAGATATCTCGCGTAAAATGTCGTGTGTATGTTTGCTGGGCGTTTATTCTATTTATCAGCCTTGACTTACGAAGTGAAAATCTTGGTATACTGTATTAGGTTAGAATCCAAAGTGAGACGTAGAAATAAAAATAAAACCAAAAACAATTTGGTTAGGTATGAATTTTGTGAAGAGTGAATTTAAAAACTCCCAATGTTTAAAAATTCGATTTTAAAAACCACAAAAATGTCCGAACTCCGGAACATATCCACGGAAAAAAACAGAATAGTGATCAAACCTTTGACAGCGAAACCTAACATGAACTTGCCGATTTTCATTAATAAAAAGAATAAAATAAAACTGTTGCATCCTGAGAATAGCAACGAAGTGCTTCTGAAAAGTTTGAAAATGACTGAATCAGCAAGGAGTGTGTATAAAGAAGATATTATTTACGAATCAAAACCAGGGGATTTTATCGCAGGGAATCCCCAATATTGTATAAAAATTACAAATCGGTTAAATCTTCTGACAAACTGCAGTCGAACATTCGCTACATACACTGCAGACGGCACTGGCGAAGTAGTAATAGAAAAAACCTCTGACAGTGTCACTAAGTTAATTGGTCAACAAGGCTACGACATAGTCTTTTCAGCCTTATGCTCAGTCATCAGTCAAGAACTAAAAATCCGTGGTATGCTCGCTCTGATGACCGTACAGAAGAAATTTGAGGATAGTTTCTCTCAAACAGAGGACACAAGTATAAAAGAAGAGAAGATTTTCGAGGAAAAGTATTGCCAAACGGAAGAAACTTGCATGGACTTATTCAAACCTAAACAACGGAAACGTATAAAACGGAACCAGCTGACTCCGTATGTCGTTAAAGATCCTCCACCAGCAAAAGTGAGTAAACGAGTCGTTATTTACCCAGAAACCAGTTGTACCCGGCAAATAATCGAGGCCAAAGATAACGGAATAAAGTATGAATTAACGGAGGTTGATGTTGACGTTAAAAGTGACAAGGAATCGTTACCGGATTTAAAACATTGTTTTACCGAAGACAGTAACGGTAGCTTCGGGAATCTGTCATCCTTCTCAGCTAGTAACGAGAACTTGCTTGACAATCCAAAAGAAATATTAAAAGAAATCGAACAGCATACTGTTAACGAGAGGCAATCGATGGGGGCAACGGGCACTAACAATCCCACATTCATAACAATGCCTGACGGGACACAGATTAAGGTGACGATTAAGCCTGAAGATTTTTTCCACATTGCAACGCCTCAAATCCTGAAGGGTTTATTGAATGAGGAGAAGATGAAACTGCTTTGGTACCAGGCCTACATCGATTGGAAATTTTGTCAACAGAGGGATGAAGATGGGAATTTGTAAGCATATTTTTTATATTTTTTTTAATCATTATTAGATATGGATCTCGGATAGCTGTCAGGGTAGTAAATATTTATTTTTCCTCCTCGCGTCGTAAGCCTCAATGCTGAGGGTCGTGACCACCTTTAGGTATCATCTTCTGGCGGATGATCTTCCTACATTTATTTCTGGCCCGGTGTGGTATTTAATCATATGGCTTGGCACCTATTTGAACTGTTCCCATCCGTGGCCTAATTTTTCAACCATTTTCTAATTTATGTAATGTAATGTAATAACGGGCTGATTTCCGCAACTTGACGTCTTAAGCGCCTATTTTGCGTGTTTCTAATTTATGTAAATAATCATCTTATTTTATTTAAGTCATTTTAGGAAGGCTTATTAATATTTTAAAAACCGACCAAGTGCGAGTCGGACACGCACCGAGGGTTCCGTTCTCAAAAAAATCAAAGAAGTTTCTTTCAAACGATATTTTTTTTTTAAATCAAACAACATTCTACTTAATGGACTTCAAGTATGTTTGTCTTATCTTTTGGATAAATAAAATACCTACATGATATCAAAATAAACATGGATTACACTAATCTTAAATATCACATACACCGGACAGGTTATTTTTTAAATTTCAATGTCAAATAATCGAGGTCAAAAACCTAACATAATCGACGCCAATTCCGGGTTTAGTAGTCAATAATTATTTTTTTAAAAACCCTGCCCGCTGGTGCAGTTCATCCACAAGTATTCATCAAACCTAATGCAACCTGAGCACAAAACCTAATGAGAATTCGATTCTTTATGCGGTACGCTATGTGCTTATAACATGTACCAATGACATTAATTCCATATCACTTTAATGTAAATATAACAAACCTAATAATAAGATAAAATGTTAACAACATGCGTATGTAAATATGTTTGTTTGATATCTGCATACCGTACAGATACATTATTCCGTCACGCAGGAAGCAAATGTTTTCATAGAGTATATATTTGTATTCTATTTGTATTTGTATTTATTTATTCAAACGTTAATAGAAGTACCTAATACTAAACTAAGTAAAATAATAAGCATTAAAATTACATAGTGATATGTTTGAAGTAGCAGCGTAGCAAGCTGTTAGAGAGGGAGGACCTCACTAGGCTAGCCCGTGTGGAGGTCCACCGAATCGTGTCGCAGCAACCTCGGCGGATATTAAACTTGCTTGTCATCGCAATGCGATATATACTGAGACAAAGAAGAAATACTGTAAATGGAAAAAGAATTTTAAAAAAATAGTTAAAAAAATTAGGGTACGTACCCACAAAATATATATTAGGTGAAACACTATGCGTTGGTAAACAAAATAAGCTTTACGAGTATATTCTATGAATGTGACAAGGTACTAAAAAAGGGTAAATACCCTGATGTAGATTGGCATGTGCTTTGTGTAATAGATTTATATGTAAAAGATAACGCAACTCATCCATAAAGCTATATCACTTGCGTGTAGGCAGAGACAATCGAGCGCCACGAATCTGTCTTGTCATGCCTCTTGCTTCTACAGTCATTCGTAGTTTCACGCATGCTCGCCGTTGGGGTCGTCTGCTCTGTATATTAAAATCTATGAGCACTCTTATCGTCGTACAGTTTGTCCTAGACTGATCTTTAAAGATCAGATTGACTTTTCCTTCCTCTTCATGTCTTTTCTCATCTTATTGCTTGCTTGCTTATCGTATGGTTAGTGGCCAACCTATTTGTCAGAGTTGTTCAGGCCGCCCGTAGGCATCTGACATGGCTTAACGGCTGCTGTCGAACGACAACAACCGGGAGCGACTGCTTAACGTGCTGTCCGAGGCACGGAGAAGCTCAGATGTAATACCATTAGCGGTCACCCATCCAGGTACCGACCGCGCCAACGTCGCTTAACCTGCACGATCAATTTCGGACCGTGCTCGCAACTAAGCTACGAGCTCCTTATCATATTGATAAAACATTCATTCGAACCAGCCAATCTACGTATGTCTTCGTTGGTTATTCGATCAGCCAGGGTTACGCCGCACAAATTACCCAGAGACCGCATTTCTACTGCTTTCATACGCCTTCGGGCACATCCAGGATTCGCTGCGCCCGCCATCCAGAAGAGTTGAGATTCTTATCGGTCCTGAATTCCAAAAGTAATTATTCATATTTTTTTAATCTATTCTCTAATATATTTTTATTCCTATGGCAGTTCGAATTATATACAATATCAGTATTGTGACATGTCACAACCAAATATCCAGGTTTCTTAACCAGTTTTCTCTAATAGTAGGTAACTTTTACTATGGCACTAAAAAAATTAAACCAGGTGAAAAATAATACGGGATTGATATGAATGTAGAGGT
Organism: Hofmannophila pseudospretella; assembly: GCA_947369225.1. Lineage (NCBI taxonomy): Eukaryota > Metazoa > Arthropoda > Insecta > Lepidoptera > Oecophoridae > Hofmannophila > Hofmannophila pseudospretella. The sequence continues at coordinate 1,163,369 of OX376338.1, read as the reverse complement.
TTTTTTTAAGGCATAGACAGTAATTTTAAAAACCCACAGGTTTTTATAACGTAAAAGGGTCCGCCTGGATATCCACACCCTTCTATATTAAATGTCTTCGCTTCGTTGTGGATCTGTTCCGACAATTTACAAAACTAGCATCCGTCCAATCCTCACGTACGCAAGCGTGACATTCGCGCACTCTTGCCACATTCGCCGCCTTCAGGTTATCCAAAATAGGTTCATGCGTAGAGCAACCGGTGCTCTATGGTACCTACGTAACGTAGACCTCCATCACGACTTGGAACTCCCCACGATCACTCAATACATGAAGTTAGCGTCTTGACGCTTCTTCGAGCAAGCTCCCCACCACCCAAACCCTCTAGTAGTAAGCGCCGCCGCTTACTCCACTAACGGTTTACCGACATCCCGTCGACGGCACGTCCTAGATCTCCATCGCGGAAGCCACTCCCCCACCCGATAGTAGTTCACACACTGCACCACATACACGGCGACCCGCTTCTGGCGCGTACACGCGCTATCGGCATACTCCAGGCCGCTTCTCCCCGATCCCTCCCTCCCCAGCGACGTCCTAAGACGAGGTCCGTACCCACCTGGGTGCCCTTAGGCAGTCGCTTCTTATAGTAGCTTTTAAGTCCTCCTCTAGGCTGGAGCGCACTTAGCGCTCGCCCCAAAAACTCCGGTGAAGCTGTAAAGGTCATTAGGACCAAAAAAAGCTGTGTTCCGTCTGTGTTTATAGAAGAGCCGGTACTTAGTAAGCCCGTGTGCTCCATCTTCTGCCTCATCGTCACTTACCACCAGTTGAGATTGAGGTCAAACGCGGGTGTAGTCGTAAATATTAAAAACTCATCTAATTGTAAGATATTGGTTAATAATAAGATTGGAAATGTTTTACACATAACCAATATTCTCCACTAACCACCACAACGGTTCAGACGTGGATTCGAACCTGCGATGTTTGCGTCACGGTCCCGTTCTCTAACCTTTAAACTATTGTCGCTTTACAGCCTTAAAGAAAGCCAAAAAATTAAAAAGATTAAGATATCAAGATAAAAAATTGCAAGGTGACCTGAATGTCACCTTGTACAATCTTGTTACCGTGTTAATATTTTTTAAGTTTAATAATGTATGCAATGTTAATTAAATGTTTTTCTTTCTATCTCGAACACGTAATAGGTAAAAGATAGATAAATAATCGCCCATTCCCAATTGATACCACCTGAGTAGCTCGTAGCCTAGTTGCAGTACCAGAATGGGTAACCACATCATCAGCAGCCTATTAATGTCCCAGCCTAGTAATGGGCATGGCCCATACCATCACCATGGCCATCCACAGTTTGCATGCCACGGGCAGTTGCGTTTGCCGCCGCGACCAGTGTACACCGAGAGCGAGATGTCTTTTTCAACGTTGTCTCGGCATAGTTTGGAGAGTAGTATTTTTTTGGTTCAAGACATAATCTTTGGAAGAGATTGTGGAGTCGAGTTGGATTGTGGACAGATTCCTCTCCGTTGTGATGACTTTTAAATTTCTGGCTCATTCAAACTCTTTAGGTCGAAGCACCGTCACCAAAACGATATATCAAACTTTAAAGGCAAGGAGAATTTCAGACGATCCTAATTGCATAGGAACCATCGATGGGAAACAGATCAGACTTCCCAAATAGCTGGCCTAGCTAATATTTCGGCAATAAAAGTTCCAGTGTTCATTATTTCGCGGCGAGTACAACTAAACTGTTTTGGTTCGTGCACTATTCGCCGCGTCTGCCGCTCGACGCCGTGGCATGCGCCGTACTGTTTCATACGTTTGTTTCTGTCGCGCGCCGCACCGCGCGACGCTCGTGCGATTCGTTTGGCACATGTCGCCGGTCGCCCCGCCGCGCCGATCGCCGCTACGCGTGGCATGCCCAATACATTTCCCGTACATTCCCCCAGTACAGCCGTAATGACACAGCCGCTCTGATCGGTCGGCGTCAAAAACTAGGCGCTGAATGAATGAAATGTTACAGTTTATTGCAAGATTGAGAGTTGAGACACGGGTGCCTATAATTCTAGCAGGTTTCTGATGATGAAAACTTCTAATGATACTCGGCAAAATACGACGCCATTTATTGACACAGAATGTCTGTGTCTTTCTTACAGACAGCGCGCAGTCGGGGAAACCCGAACTTCTTATTAAAAAAATGCAGTGGTACTATGAAACTTTTGTTTACAATGGTGTGGTACTATTGTTTACAGTGCCCCGCCCACTTCACCGTTCTTTCTTGATTTATTTATGTGGTTAGCAGCATATCGAAAACCCTCAAGTGAGAAGTCTGAGCGATGGTGATGGCTTACCATTAGCAAACCTATTTACTCGTCTGCTCTCTTTATACAATAGGTACCTAGATATTGACCAGAATTTTCTTTTTATGGTTCCGTACCAAAATGGTAATAAAGGAACCCTAAGGTTCAATTTACATTGCCGCGAAATGGAATGGAAGCGAATTTTCACAACGTAATTGTACATAGCATAATGAACTTTATGTCAATTGTGTAACATACAAACTAAATACGCTTTACCGCTAGGGGAACTCTCGAGAATGCGCGAGGATTCCCCGGAAGACGCGACCCCTTTTTGGCTCGTATTTAGTTTGTATGTTACACAATTGACATAAAGTTCATTATGCTATGTACAATTACGTTGCGAAAATTCGCTTCCATTCAATTCCGCGGCAATGTAAACTGAGCCTTATGGAGAGACTTCGGTGTTTGTACGTCCGTCCGTACGTCTGTATGCCACACCAGTTTACGTTTTTTAGGAACTATTGAAGCTATCGACTTGAAATTATTATTATTATATCAATTGCGCTGTTATCTTTTTATTTTGCGTTGGCAATCAGTATCCAGGCGGAATAACGATGATTGATCTAAGTATGATAGTACCAATCGATATTATATTTGGCCCTATATAGATATTAAGGCCAAATTACATGAATTATTGTCGATTTGCGTTGATAAATCTACTTATTTCTCCTCGTTATTTAAATCTTGAAAGGTGGACACAGCAATGACCGAAACAGTTATAATTATAATAAAATAATTATGTAGTCAAAGGTGAACATATCTAAATCATGTCTGATGGTCTGCTGTTGTTGTGAAAAGGGGTCTCAACTCAGCTTATTGCTGCAGACAAGAATGCCTGCAGCGCTGGTGTTCTGTTGGACCATGACCGATGGCTGGCCACAACCTGTCCAAGAGGACAAAGATATGACACAAAAAAATAATTGTAGATAGGTAGTATTAATTAGTGAAAAATATATATACCTACGCACAAATATTTACATATATATAATTATACTAAAGGGGTAAATGTAAGTAACTGTATATTAAAAAAATTAAGAAACCCCTGACTAACCGTTGTGGAGATCCCCTTACATTTCCTGATCATCATCAGGTCCTTAAGGTTCCAGATGTGGGAAGGGCTTCGTCATAAACATTTGAGCTTAAGCTATTACCGTTCCAGAGATCCCATCTGATATCAAAGATACTCCAAGATCTTGGAGACCACTGATCCAATTTTTATCAGACATCACTGAGGAGTTCTTAGTAATAACACTCACGACGAAATTCTCTGTAAAATAAAATAATCCGCGTCCAAATGCATCATCGATTGTTTTGAAATTGAAATCGTTTATTTAGCGCTGTAAACACCAGAATACAGAAGTATACAAAGTTTAATACATGCAGCACAGAACATCCAGTGTGGTACAGTGCCAAAAAGGGTACACCAGCTCAGCATAATGCTGAGGCAAGCCACAGCGCTGATGTTCAGCTGGCCCCTCAGTGACTGCACGGACGAAGAAAGCAACAGTGTGTGCGTGTTGTGTTGTATGAATGTGTTTGTTTGTATGAATGAGGATATTAGTGTGTATGTAGGTACTGAGTGTGTGGGAGGGTGATGGCATTGTTGAGTTATGATGCCACAGACAAATAGACATACACATCTAACTTTTAATTGTGACACCCCTTCCTTTTGTCGGGAATTTAAAATAATAATAGGGAATCATATATTTTGACCACTGGTCTGTAATAATTAGATTATATTAATTAATCGCCACTTAGGAAGCGTTCCAAAACCGGTAATAATTACCAGACAAAGGTGCCAAAACACTAACTTTTCCCAGCGAGTATTACCCGACAAAGTGAAATTGGTTTTGGATCGTACCCTAAGTATTTCTGACTAATTGATAAATTATGAATAATTAAAACATAAACAGATTATGAATAATTAAAATATTAAACAGATATAATATGTCGTAGACACATAACGTAATTGCGCGTTTCACGAAATGCGTTGGCATTTCACGATGTCTTAAAAAAATTAGACAGATACAGTATCTACATTTTGATTTTTTTTGAAATTGAATAACTCAAGTACTGCATTTTTTTTTAGTTCATCCAATATTAACTATATATTAACTTACATATTTTTGCGAGTTCTTTTTGGTCTGAATTTGTAACTTTAATTTTTTTCGCCATTCATTTTGTATGAAGAACGAATTTTCATTTAAACCCCCTCAGAAACGGGGTTCTAGATGTCCATTATTTTTCTACAGGTTTTTGGTCAACTTATCGTCCTACACACCTTTTTTTTTTCAGCGAATTTGACCGAAAGCTTTTTTCATACATCTCATACTCTTTGTTGAACTAAGTGTCATTTAATTCAAGTCTCTAGTCTATAACTCTCATTTAATTCAAGATTAATGATGTTCATTTCCTATGTCCACATTGTACTTCACTATTTTCTTTTCTACCTTTTGTTTGTTGTTTTCTATTTGTGCAATAGAGTGTACTCGTATTTTACTTTATACCAAGTAGTGACACGAAACATCGAAATATACATGTATGTATGTAGGTATAGCATTCCTAATAAAACGGGCAAACTACCAGCTGGCGATCATAGAAGAGTGATTGAGATTGAATAATATTACGCTATGTGCGAATTAACGATCCGCACTTCACGAAGTGGCTAAAAATACTACATTGTTACATTAAAATTATTCAAAAACCTTTATTATAATTGTCAAATTAAAATTATACAAAAACGCCTGTATCGCTTAGGTCTGTCCAAAAGTTTTCCTTAGCTAATATCAATTATATTATATATCTTATGATAGGGGGCCGGGAATAAACCCAGCGGCACTTCGACCCTTGAGGATCTTTTGTGCCTCCCCCATTGTACACACTGGCCATCTCAGTGTGCAGGTTGCCTCACGATGTTTTCCTTCACCGTTAGAGCAGTCGGTAAATGTACGTAAGTCTTCGAAAAATACGTAAAACTCATTGGTACATGGAACTGCACGGTTACGAACCCGGACCTCCCGCGTGGGAATCCGGCGTCCTAGCCACTGTGCCACCGACGCTCTTGTTATTATAGATAGTGTAGAACTCGACCATTACAGTATGTCTAAGATTATTAGCACTTCGTGAAATGCCTACGCACTTCATGAAATGCGCCGTCACGCTTTGTCTATGACATATAGATATGAGTAATAATGAGATAGGTTTTATAAAACGTAACTTATTAGCTATGCTGGGTATTTCCGACACGGATAGAGTTCTAATCTATGAAAAGTACATTCGTTCAAATCTTCACATTCTTTGAAAATGAATCCTGCGCTCGCGCCGCCTTTGTTAGTCAATCGATGACTAAGGTTCGTCTAATGTTGATAAATCAAGGATAATAAATAAAATAAGGGAAATAAACCCCCTATTTTACAATATTGTATGTGCAAAAATAAAGAAAAAAAACATACAGGATGGAAAGTTTCGGCGGGGCACCCAGGTAGGGTTGCCAAAGAAAACCGTAATAGAAATTGAAATCGTTTATTTATCGCTGTAAACACCAGAATACAGAAGTATACAAAGTTCAATACATGCAGCACAGAACATCTGGTGTGATACAGTGCCAAAAAGGGTACACCAGCTCAGCATAAAGGCCCCTCAGTGACTGCACGGACGAAGAAAGCAACAGTGTGTGCGTGTTGTGTTGTATGAATGTGTTTGTTTGTATGAATGAGGATATTGGTGTGTATGTGAGGTACTGAGTGTGAGGGAGGGTGATGGCATGGTGCGGGTGTATGTGTGGGTGGTAGTTCACAGTAGAGGCATAATATTACCGAGCACTTCCAGATTGTGAAGGACAGTAGTTACAGGGCACCTAAAGAATGTACGGAGCAGTGTCCGATTTTTGTAGATCAATTGTATAGATAGACAAATAATTAATAGCTGGACAAAATTTCAAAATGTCGGGATTTTGGGGTTGTTGTCTGGAGAAATAAGTAGGCGCCTAAATAATATGCATCAAAATTTTACTTTTTAATTCTTATAAATTGAACATTATTCAATGATTAACAATTTCGAGATCAATCAACTTAATCGCTTAATGAACGTAGGTCATTTTTTCACATGTATTTTGATTTTTTTTTTTGCAAAATTTAATTAATTAATACAAAAATACAATAAATAAAAATAAAAAAAAGACTTATGAAAAGCCTTAGTCAAAAATTCCGCCCCGTGTCGACCCCGGCGCAAAGGTCCCCATGACGCTCGCGGCATTGCCACGCTGAATCGCCACGGCCAACCTCTGCACCAAGAACGACCCGGAGCGGGGGTCACAGCCTCTCTCTCTCAGGCGACGACCGACCTCCCTGACAAGCGTCTAAATTAAGCTTTTTTTTAATATTCTTTATTTATTACTAAATTTTAGTAGTATATAAATAAATCAGATTTAATTAAATCAAAGACCATGCGATTCCTATCTTTGGTATAAGTATAAATTATTCAGCAGGCTAGTATAAGTACCCTTCCAAAGTAAGCATTACTCACAGGATTTATTTTTTGTCTGAAGACTTTATATTTTGTCGGGAGTCTGGACATCATATGAAATGTCGGGAGAATCCAGACGAATCCCGGCCATCTGGCGACCCTACACCCAGGGCAGTTACCAGATCCGTTGGAGCTACGAGAAAATGGTCTTAGGTACTAATCGTAGTGACGCGTCGTGGGTAGTTCACAATTACCTACAGGTACAAAGTAAACATAAAAAAACATCATAGGGTTAAACTTAACTTAAAGATCAACACACGAATTTAACTAATACATTAAAAGATTACCATGATGAAGATACCAATGAGTTTTTCGTATTTTTTCGAAAACTTATGTACATTTACCGACTGCTCTAACGGTGAAGGAAAGCATCGTGAGGAAACCCGCATGTCTGAGAAAATGAAAAGTTTCCGAAGGCGTGTGAAATCCACCGATCAGCACTGGGCCCGCTCGGTGGATCATGGCCCGTACCCAGTTGAGCAAGGGGAGGCCTGTACTCCAGGGGGGACAATAATAGGTTGATGATGACATTAAAAGATTACCAATTAACCTGCTCTACTGTTCGTTACAGGCCCCTCCATAATGCGGTACTCTTCAACGATGTAGATCTACTAAGAAGACAATGTCTGGTTCTTAAGAATCGGAACACTTCCCTGGACATCCCTGCCAGCAATATGGTAAGTTGTATGAAATAAGTAGAAATAATCTGAAATAGAAATATCATTTATTTGTAAATATGGGTAATGCACATTGACAAAGAAGACCGCTGAGGAGCTTAGAGTCACACAAAGAGCGATGGAAAGGGCGTTGCTCGGTGTAACTCTGCTAGACCACAAACGGAACGAGTGGATCAGACAAAGGAGGAAGCTTACAGACGTGGTAGACATCATTGACAGCCGGAAATGGAGATGAGCGGGACACATTGCACGGATGGATAGGGACCGGTGGACCAGAAGAACGCTGGAGTGGAGACCACGGCAAAACACGCGGGGACAAGGTCGCCTATCTATTAGATGGGTGGACGACATTCGGGTAATAGCGGGCCACAACTGGATGCGCACCGCCTGCGACCCTCGGAAGTGGAAGAAGTGGGAGGAGGCCTGTCGGAAGGCGGACCACAAGTGTCTGAGGTAGATAGATAGATAGCTGGAAAGAAGATCGAATATAAAACTCAAAAAATATAAAGCGCTAACTACAATCAGTCGATGTTTACTTACGTGTGACGTCACCAGAGTTGCAACCAATCACAGGGCGTTCCCGTGACAGATAAAATTTCAAAAGTTATTATATTTTGTTTCGTGTAAAAAAAAACGTGAAACAGTATATTATTTAAGTCTAATCATGAAATAAATCAAACATTTCAGAAAATTTACAATACATCAAATCAAATGAACGATACAAAATTTGGCCATCTTGTGTCCATTTTTTCTTTTAGATTTACGCATGTGACGTCGCGAAGCTTATGACTGGTGTGTGTGTGTGTGTGTGTCGCCTCTTTGTCACACGTCACGCTTTGTTATCAATATTCGTCATTATTAACTCCAACAAGGCTAATATGCGTGTGGTAGGAGGTATCCACCAATGGTCCAGATGTAGATTCAATCCTGCGACGCTTGCGCAGTCTCGTGCCCTAGATCTAATTTTCAGTTTTATATTCGGTTCGGTTCTGTTCTGCTTTTTATTGCTATTCAGGTTCAGATTAATTTATTTGTCCAGAATGTAGGTACATAATTACAAGATTGTATTTTCTGAACAAAGAGCCGATACATTGTATTCAAAAATGAACATGCAAATATAAAAGATAATATAATTATCAGATAAATTATAAATGTCATTTAGATCGTAATACCTACAAACCTTAAAATATAATATAAACATATTACAAGTGTCAAAATCCCTAATCTAATAAACCGCCCCGAGTCGCACCCGGCGGGAAGGTGCCCATCACGCTGGCAGCGTCTCCACGCTGAATAGCCAGCGAGATGCGCTGCACCAGGTACGACTCGGCGCGGGGGTCACCTGAGCGCTCTCTCAGTCGTCGGCCCAAACCTCGGACAAAATCCTTGGCCTCCGTGCACCATACGCCCGTGGTCTCCACAGCGAGTGGAACGAAAATATAGGCCGTTTCGAGCCCCGCGTACTTGACATGTTTTTGTTTGGCCGCCCAGTTGGCATCCGACCGTGCTGTCCGGACGGTGCGGCCTAGATGGGAAGCCGCGAACGTGCTTACGCACGTGGCGTCCCACAGCAGGGATCTGCCTTTCTCCCACGGCACCAACGTTAAACCGTCAGGTCTCTTGCCATCAATACGGCTCAATTCAGGAGGCTCCAGCACGCAGTGAACATTGGCCGAAACCAGGGCACGCCGCACGATCTCGTTAAGTGCGTGGTGGCGCGGAAACCGGCCCGCACACTTGGCACAACTGAGCCCGTGGTGGCCCCAGGCGTCCACTGTGGTTCCGCAGTTGCATTGATGTGGCTCGCAAATGTTGCACCCGAGTCTGAGCACGACAGCCTCCCTTAATGTGTCGTTATCTAGGTGGGTGCCTACAAATAATATCTATTATTCTTATATATAATTATTTAAAAAAATCATTAACCGAATAGAAACATTTATCCAGTAACCATTCAAATAATCTTTTTTTTTAAACTCTTAGTATGGCTAATAAAGCGTATTAAGCAATCATATACAGTGTGGCCCAAAAAGTGACGTCCAAACAAAAAATCTCGACTCCTCGTATCGAGACCTATTCGAAATGACCCCATGTATGTTCCGCGATTTTTTGTACTTTTCGAGATATTTTTCGCAAGTTTGCAGTGGATTTTATTTTTTGTTTTTTTCCTGTGAGATTATTGCTAGTTTTTTTATATTTTATTAATACGACTATGAAGTGTACTTTCAAGCATAAATAAGATCATTTAAATACCAACACGAGAGACACACTTAGATACGAGGAGTCTAGATTTTTTGTTTGGACGGCACTTTTTAGGCCACCTGTATGGTAATAAATATATGTCAAAGGGTATACCTACACGGTGGAACAGCTAAGTGTTTACGACGAAGAAAGAAAAACAGATTAACAAAGCAGCGTCGGTGGCCTAGTGGCTAGGACGCCGGATTCCCATGCGGGAGGTCCGGGTTCGAAACCATGCAATGCCATGTACCAATGAGTTTTTCGGATTTTTTCGAAGACTTACGTACATTTACCGAGTGCTCTAACGGTGAAGGAAAACATCGTGAGGAAATCTGCATGTCTGAGGAAATTCGTGGTCCGTACCCCCTTGTGCAAGGGGAGGCCTGTGCCCCAACAGTGGGGACATTAATAGGAGGATGATAATGATGATTAACAATTAAATTAATTATTTCGTCACTGATTAAATATATTATTTCGCGATTGCAACTTATCTATTGCCTAGTGCAAAACATGGTAAGTCCAAATTTTTAACTTCTCAATTGAGGAGCTCGTAGCCTAGTCGCGAGCACGGTCCGAAAGTGATCGTGCAGGTTAAGCGACGTTGGCGCGGTCGGTACCTGGACGGGTGACCGCTAGTGGCATAGTCGGTCCCGGCTGTTGTCTTTCGACAGCAGTCGTTAATCCATGTCAGAGAACAACTCTGACAATTAGATTGGCCACTAACCATACGATAAGTACCTCAGTACCTCACATACACACTAATATCCTCAAAAACAAACACATTCATACAACACAACACGCACACACTGTTGCTTTCTTCGTCCGTCACTGAGGGCCAGCTGAAGATCAGCGCTGTGGCTTGCCTCAGCATTATGCTGAGCTGGTGTACCCTTATTGGCACTGTGCTGACTATTCTGGTGAGCTACAGTTTCATATTGCTTAGTGACAGGAGGAAACAAGCCTGGTGATAGTTCAGCTGCCTTTGAGTTCAGCTCTTTATTTAACACTGTGCCACACCAGATGTTTTGTGCTGCATGTATTAATCTTTATATACTTCTGTATTGTGTATTCTGGTGTTTACAGCGCTAAATAAACGTTTTTATTTCAATAAGCAAGCATACGTATTATAATATAACCTAGTATAATACTGTTTTTATTATGCCAGGTTCTTTACCTAGTGGAATTATCTATACGTAATATATACGACACGTGGCCAGTAACGTGATAAAAGTTTAATATCTATCGGTTTCATACTGATAGTGTATCCAAATCAAATATCTTAAAGATAGCAAGGGGCATTTTTGGGTATTTAATATGACTGTGATAATACTTATTGACTGATGATTATGGTTTTCCTTAACCTAGCGGCACTCCCGAAAAAAAATCATTTGTAAAAGGCATGTATTGCAAAAGTGGACTGACTGTACAGTTCCACTGTGGTGGTAGAAAATAAAAAAAGAGAAATAGAAATTGTTTATTTGCTTATAATACTATATAACAGATCTTATAATTTTATATATAGTAGTAGTATCCAGCCACATTAATGGCATGCAAATGTTTCGAACAAAATAAATCGTTGCAAACAATCTTAAAATCTAAATGTTTGACATGATTAGACTTAAATAATATACTGTTTCACAGGTTTTTACTGTATTTTATAAATTACGACCGGTACTGTTTGTAAACAAATACCTGAAGATGTGTAAACGAAACCGGTCATAATTTATAAACACTAAAAACTCGTGAAACAGTATATTATTTAAGTCTATTTACTATTTACACGATTAGACTTAAATAATATACTGTTTCACGGGTTTTTACTGTATTTTGTTAATTATGACCGGTACTGTTTGTAAACAAATACCTGAATATGTGTAAACGAAACCGGTCGTAATTAATAAAATACAGTAAAAACCCGTGAAACAGTATATTATTTAAGTCTATTTACTATACACACGATTAGACTTAAATAATATACTGTTTCACTGGTATTTACTGTATTCTATTAATTACGACCAGTACTGTTTGTAAACAAATACCTGAATATGTGTAAACGAAACCGGTCGTAATTAATAAAATACAGTAAAAACCCGTGAAACAGTATATTATTTAAGTCTATTTACTATATACACGATTAGACTTAAATAATATACTGTTTCACGGGTATTTACTGTATTCTATTAATTACGACCGGTACTGTTTGTAAACAAATACCTGAAGATGTGTAAACGAAACCGGTCGTAATTAATAAAATACAGTAAAAACCCGTGAAACAGTATATTATTTAAGTCTAAATATGTACTACAAGTTTCACCAAGTACCGACAACCGCAAGTATTAACCACATAAATGTTTGTCATTAATAATATGACTTAATGACATATTTATTTCCATCAACATTAAAACTTTATACTCACACTATGAATTCAATTAAAAAGAAAGAAGCCGACAGAAGAATTCAGCTGGGTTGAGCAGCATTTCGGAAGTTACGTCACATCTTCTCGTCGCCCATACCTCAATGTCTAAAGACGAGTCTTTAACCAGTGCGTCCTACGGAGCCGAAACGTGACACTGACGGTGCGACTGATTCACAAATTGAAAGTCGCTCAGCGTGTTATGGAAAGAGCTGTGCTCGGAGTATCTCTGCTGGATCGAATCAGAAATGAGGAGATCCGGCATAGAACGAAAGTTATCGACATAGCTCATAAGATTAGCAAGCTGAAGTAACAGTGGGCCGGTCACGTCTGTCGCAGAACAGACAACCGCTGGGGGAGACGAGTTCTGGAGTGGAAACCGCGTTTGGGGAAACGTAGTGTGGGACGGGCGTCTCTGCTAGATGGAGCGACGATCTGCGCAAGGTGGCTGGCAGCGACTGGATGAGAAGAGCCGAAGATCGGGCTCAATGGCGCGCCCTGGGAGAGGCCTGTGTCCAGCAGTGGACTAGAGTAGGCTGCTGATGATGACGATGAATTCAATTATTTTTATAGTTAATAAACTCGTTTACAGAATAAAAACAATAAGCCATTTAGTTAATTTTGTCTTAAATTCTGTTCCTTCTAACAATTTCATATCGTCATATCGGTGATATGTCCATGGGCGACGGTTAGCACGTACATGATCACATGATATTGCATGTATCATGCATGACGTAGATTGATTATAAAGAATGCATTGTTTTACTTTACAATGGCCTACTGCCACACTGCTCTGATATGGAAGAAGTGCACAACGTAATTTCCTACAACCTTGGGATGTTCAAGGCCAGAGTTCACCAGTTCGATTCCTGTAAATGGAAGTGATGTAATGTAATGTAATGTAATAACGGGCTGATTTCCGCAACTCGACGTCTCAAGCGCCTATTTTGCGTGTGGTGGAAACTACTACTGATCGAGCCACCCCAACTTCGCCAGGAAGTCCAGCAGTCCTCCGATATCCTGAAGGACTTCGGGAAGTGATCCTGGGGCGCCAAGGCTTCCCGCCCGGTAGGTGGTCACCTCTCTGCACTCCAAGAGCACGTGGGCGACCGTCTCCTCTGCCTCCATGCAAGCTCTGCACAAGGGGCTGTCTGTGAATCCTATATTGAAGAGGTGTCTGTTAAGTGGACTGTGACCGGTTATTATCCCGGTTACCTTCCGCAGTTTGACTCTGCTGAGCCGAAGGAGCTGCCTGGTTAGTCTCGGATCAGCCTTCGGCAAGGCTTCTCGAGACTGCCTGCAGTCCACGACCTTGGCCCAGCTAGAGTTCTGTATATCCTTCGTGCGTTGGCGCAGCGACGTCTTTAGCCAGCAGAACGGCAGGGGTATGAGGGGCTCTGGGCCCTCTGCAACCATCTCCGATGCCCTTCTCGCCAGTTCGTCCGCCGCGTCATTGCCACGAGAATTACTGTGTCCCTTGATCCACTGAAGGGTGACCTTGATGTGACTACCTACCTTATTTAGTTTTTGGTGACACTCGTTTATTAGACCCGATGTGACGACATAACTTTTGAGGGCCATAAGTACCGCCATGCTGTCAGAGAGTATACGGATTGGATAATCCCGTACTCCTTTAGCGGCGATTGCATCGGCTGCACGAATGATGCCCACACATTCGGCCTGGAAGACTGTGTTGTGAGCACCTAGTGGTGTAGATATTCTTATGTTTAGGTCCTCCGAGAATACTCCGGAGCCAGTGCCTGACCTTGTTTTGGAGCCGTCCGTGAAGACTCTGAGTTCTCTGGGGTTGAGACTCTCGTAGTCCTCCTCGTACAGTTGTATTTTGTATTTCTTATCAAAGACAAACAGCGTCGGAATCCTATCGCACACTGCTTCCATCAATGGGAGGTCCTCATTAGCCTCTTTAAGGACTTCAGTGTGGGGAATCCTGACGTCTCTCCATAGGTATAGCTTTTTCAGACGAACCGCTGCAATGGCTGCCTCCTGTCTAATGAAGAGGGGCAGCGCCGGTAGGTCCAGCATGGTTTCCAGAGCCGCTGTAGGTGTCGTCTTCATGCAGCCTGTGATCGCCATGCAGGCTATCCTTTGGAGTCTTTGTAGTTTAGTACTCACAGTGGTGACTTTGGTGCGTGGCCACCAGACCACTGCTCCGTAGCTGACCATCGGTCGTATCACCGTCGTGTAGAGCCATAGAGCAATCCTGGGGGATAGCCCCCACGTTTTACCTATCATTCTACGGCACTGCCAGAACGTGATAGTAGCTTTTCTTATTTTGTATTCAAGATGACTATTCCAGCTTAACTTATTATCGAGCACCACCCCAAGGTACTTCGCTTCATTAGAAAGCTGTAGCCGCTTTTGGAACAGTTCGGGCAGCCTATAGTTACCCAGAGACCTTTTGTTCGTAAACATTACCAATTCGGTTTTTGTAGGATTTACTGAGAGTTGGTAGTCAGAGCACCATCGTTCCACGGTCCGTAGTGCTCCTTGTGTTACCTCACAAACAGTATTTGCGAATTTACCTGAGATGAGGATTGCTATGTCATCTGCATACCCTATAGCAAAGTGGGAATGTGCGTTGAGTGTGGATATCAGGTCATTTACCACCATGTTCCATAGGAGGGGTGAGAGGACTCCGCCCTGGGGACAGCCTCTCACAACAACTGCTCCTAGGGACTCACAACCCGCAAACCTTACTATCCTTTTGCTGAGCATGTTCTCAATCCACCCAATCATGCACGCGTTCGCACCATGTTTGGTCAAAGCTGCGCATATGCTGGTGAAGTTGGTCTTGTCGAAGGCTCCTTCGATGTCAATGAAGCTGCCCAAACACATGGATTTGTTTGCAATTGCCTCCTCAATTTTACTTACTACCATGTGCAGTGCAGACTCTGTAGATTTACCTGAGCTGTAAGCATGCTGATTCCGATGCAGCGGAATGTGTTTCAGTGCGTTGTCCCTCAGTTCCCTGTCGCACATTCTTTCCATAGTCTTGAGGAGGACAGACGTAAGACTAATTGGCCTGAAGGACTTCGCATCTGTGTAATCACTTTTACCTGGTTTAGGTATGAACACGACCTTTACCTCTCTCCATTGTTTGGGAACGTACCTGTGCGCTAGGCACGCTCTCATTATAGCGGTCAGGACCTGGATCATCCTCTCGCCGCTCCACTGAAGTAGGGCAGGGAAGATGTTGTCTGGCCCCGCCGCCTTGAAGGGGTCAAAGCTGTTTAGAGCCCATCCTGTTTTTTCCGTAGTCACAACAGTTTGGGCGTAATGCCAACAGTGTTCCGTTGGCGTAAACTCCATGTCCACCCACCTGGTGGTGCTTACCATTCTACAGTCGGGGAAGTGGGCCTGTAATAGGACTTCCTGTGCTTCCTCCAGAGAGTTAGTGAGAGTATTGTCTGGCTTACGGAGGGATCCTAGGCCTTGATTAGGCTGATTTGCTAGGATCTTTCTCACCCTATTTGCCTGCATATTGGATTCGATGCCCTCGCAGAATTTTCTCCACGAGGCTCCGCTCCTGTATCTAATGCGTTTTTTGTACCAGGATTTAGCCTCTCTATACTTATCCCAGTCCTCATCCGCACTTGTATTCATTGCCCTGTTTAAGCAGCGTCTGACCTTTCTCCTTAGCCGTTCTAGCTCGGGGCCCCACCATTTCTGACTTCTGCCATTATTGCTTGGGGGACTGGTCAGAGGGCAAGTAGAGTGGTAGCTATCAACAATGATTTTGGTGATAGCACTTACCTGTACTTCGATTTGTTGCGTAGTTTCCATCCTCTCAGGAACGCACATCGTATTCAGGCTTTCCGTAACACATCTGGTGTATTTGGTACGGTCTGTTTTCCGTGGGTTCCTGCGAGGCGGCGCCTGCTGTATAATTACCTGAATATCGAAGAGGATCCACCTGTGGTCGGAGCATGATGCTTCATCCGACACATACCAGTTGGAGACGAGGTCCGCTGCGCCCCTCGTTGCCAAAGTCAGGTCAATTATCGTACTACTACGTCGTGTGACGTACGTCGGTTCAGAACCTATATTTAAAATCTCTAGGTTCGTAGTAAACAGATAGTCCGTAAGTTCGTTACCTCTGTTGTTACTGTGCTCCATGCCCCACAGGGGGTGGTGGGCGTTGGAGTCCGTGGCGATGATTAGCTCCAGACCGCCACGTTCGCAGTAGTTGACAAGCCTCGCCATCTCCTCAGGTGGAGGGCTGTCACCCTCGTGCATATACACCGAGGCGACCACCAGCTCCGGGATGCTAGAGTCCTGTCGTAAATTCAGCCTCAGGGCGAGTAGGTCTCTGGAACAGAACTCTGTTAGTGGCTGTGTAAGAATGTCCCCGGTTGTGTAAATGCATGACCTGGGGTTGGGTTCTGGACCCGTAAATAGTTTACCTCCGATGTTGGAGAGACCGCAAATCCTGCCAGCATTGATCCACGGCTCCTGTATCAATGCTATGGCTGTCTTGTTAACCTCCAACCACTTCCGTAATTGAGCTGTTGCGGTAATACTGTGGTGGAGGTTGATTTGTATGGCTTTGCAGCTAGACGAGAGGGACGCCATCTCCTCCACGGTCCCCCTCCTCCCCGCCTAGCAATTCCTCCTCCAAACCCTTCGTCCATTCGTCTTCCTCCTGTGATGTGGATGCGACGTCCATTGCGTCTACATCCTCCACAGGTACGATGGATTTAGGTGGGGCCTCGTTCCGCTTGCTGGCTAAGTCAGCAGGTACTTGAGGCTCTGAGGTCAAAGCCATTGGCTGTTCTCCAGCCTGTCCTTCTGTTGGAGCCTCAGCTCCAAGTGTAGGTGGGGAGCTCGAGAACTTCCCTCTCTGTCTCTGGAACTTGACATAAACCGACCCAAGCGCACAGCAGAGTCGGCGGTCATGCTCCAGTATTGACTGTATGTTATCCTCAGGGATACTGAGGACGACGAAAGTTATCTCCTTTTGCGTTTGCACCCTAAGGAGTCGCCATCGGTCAACACCAGCCCAGGGATTCTGGAAGCGAAGCATGTTACCAATGTCACTAGCCTCGCTCCAGATTCCCGGTATGGCAATCCCGCATCTAACGAATCGCATTAGCTCCGACTCGTGTTTGACTGTCAATTTAAGGCCAGAGGGTAGTGTCATACCCTCAATGGCTGTCTTCAACCAGACCAGTGTGCGATTATCCGCACACCACAGTTTCAGGTACCCATCCGTATACATGGGTCTGCCATGAAACTGGGGTGACACCTCCTCCACGGGTCGCTTCCTGGCTAAGCCAAGGAGCATGACCCGCAGGTTTGAGTCAACCTGGTCTGCATCGGCCTTGGTTAATTGACCAGAGGCCGAGGCAACAAAAGCAACTAGGTTTGCTGTCAGCGCTGCCGCGTAGCTAGCCTGTCGGGGTCCACCGGACGTCTCAAGTCTCTGCTTCTTGGTATCACCACGGGGTGAGACGGACTCATTCGGGCGATACCTTTTAGCAGAGACCTGGGTGACCGGCTGGACACGCCTGACCTGCTCGGTCCTGGGAGTAGGCGCACTTGTCCCCGCACGGCTGACCTCTGGACGCGGACGATTCCCCGCAGGGCGAGGTAACCGTCCCCGGTCCGCGGGTGTTCGCCGGGGTCCGCGGCCCTCCTCCCTCACCGTGGCTACGGACGTCGATGAAGAGGTGTCCTCAGCAGAGGCAGCAGCTGCTTCACGTCGCTGACGTAATTTTGCACGCCGCTTCCTGTTGGGCCGCGCTCTTTTGTATTCAGCCTCGCTGGTTCGGTCAGGGACCTTCGCTTTAGGACCGCTCACCCCCTTACGAGGGAGATTGGTTACCTTCCGCTTGGGACCAACCGTTTGCCAGGCCGCATCAAAGTCATCTTGGATGGCGTCCGATTGCTCGGAGGCCATCACTTTCTGTACGTGGGGGGCCTCTGATGTTTCGGAGGCCATCTCCCGCAACCCGTCTCCGACTTTTATCGGTTTCGGGGGAAGGGCCTTGGGTACACCCGCGGCCGCTGCGTAAAGGGCTGAGGTACTGGGCAATTCCAGCGCCCCGCCCGCATGGGTTCCCGCGTAGGCAGGCACATCCCTGGGTTTTCCCTTGGATGCGCCCCTCCCCGCAGGTGCCCTTTTAGGTTTGGAGGCGCCTTGCGGCACCTTCCTAGGGTTCTTTCTAAATCCTCGATCCATACTTGTAGTAGATTTTGTGTTTCATTCCTCTGGCTTCCCACCCTCCACGGAGCCCGCACCTGGGAGTGTACCATTTCAAGGGAAATGGGCCACTAGGACTACCAGAGGAGTATAGGTACATTGGGCTGGATGAACTACGCGACATCAGGAGCTCGTCCACGCGGCTCACGGGTTAGGATTCAATAGCCCGAGAGTTGTTCCGCGCTTCCTTACCCCATCAGCATGGTAGCCATCTTCCCCCTCCGCACCTTGCCACGGCCCTCTGACGGGACGCACGACCATTACCTCCACACTGGCTAGTTGTGGAGGCCACCGTTTCGGCACTGAAATCGGGACCAAAGGGGGCGTGTTGCCTTGCAAGTGTATCTTACCCGACACCGCTCGGCTCAACCCCCCAGGACTCCGTCATCCCGCCTTCGGCGCTCAACTGCGTAGGCCACAAACGCAGGTAGGTGCAGATACTCACGCCTGGCCGCACCTACAAATTGCCAGGCGGAGTGGGTAGTCCTTGGCCACGGCTAGCAAGAGATCTCTAGTATCAGTTACTAACCGCGTTGCCCGGGGTATGCCGGTGCAGTGAGTTTGTTTTCCTTTAGGGTTGTTGCGTCCACAGAAATCGAACTAGTAGCGCCCTGTCCTCTAGAATGATGATGTGAGCACCGACAGCGTGCTAAAAGGTTTGGGCAAATGCACTTATCTTTCCATACATTTGAATTTTCAATGCCCGACTAACACATCCATGCGGTTTCCATATAAAACTTTACATAGGGTCAATTTGAAAATATTTCCCCTCACATAAAAAATAAATAATAATAATTTAAATATTGTATAAATATAATTACTAGTGTTTGTATATGAGTGAACGGGACGTTTCATTTAGCTAGTAACTAGGGATGTTACGGAGCTTCGACTCCGACTCCGAAAGGTCGGAACTCCCGATTGATTTTACACCTCCGACTCAGACTTCGGCTCTGATCATTTTGAATCGGAGGTTATACCGAAGATTTGTGAGCAAACATATTCAAATATCAATATTTTAATGAATACATTTATGTATACCTACACTACTCTCTAATGAAACACGTTTCATTGCTGCAAATGTCATCACAAAAAAATTGGCCAGTTTAGCGATACAAATTAAAATACGGTTTAAAAATTGAACTTCTGAACATCTCTCTTCTGCCTCCGGTTCCGACTCCGGTTCCGACTCCGGTGCCGACTCCGATAAAACAAATTTAAAACCTTCGGTTTCGACCCCGGTTCCGGTAAAACCACCTCCGTAACATGCCTACTAGTACCTATTCCTAGAGATAATGGGTCCTAGAATCGGCTTATAGTTTGTGACGTCAAATGACTACAAAGAACTTTGAATGTGACAAATTGATAAGCCCGATAGGTTCTTAAAAATATTTATCTACTAGGGAAGTCCCTTCCAATACTAACGTATTGATAGGGATTTCCCTTCAAATACTGTACACAGACTTCCTTTACCGGTATTCGTGGAAAATATGTAGTGGATATACCTTCAGTATTAATCATATATGGCGCAGCGCACACACTGAAAAAAAATGGAAGGCATAGGGACAAATTTGCCGCAAATTTTATGTTTTTTTTAACTACTAAACCCGCATTTGACCTCGATCTCGCCTGATGGTAAGCGACGATGAGGTCGACGATGGAGCATGCAGGTCCAGTAAATGCCTATTCACTCTGGCCTTGCAGATCCCAAGGTTGTAGGTTTCGGGAAATACAGACGCCGGCAGGCTGTTCCATTCCTTAGCCGTTCGCATAATGAACGAAGAAGCAAATCGCTTCGTACGAGCAAATGGGAAAAATTTTTTTGCAAATTTTATGTGTTAAAACTCTTCGCTGACATGTCTATAATCATTGAGATCTTTGAGGTCTTATATCTCGATGACTAGTATTCATCGAGATATAAGACCTCAAAGTATAAGGGGCGCGGGCGTAGCAAAAACATTTTGACCTTCCTCATATCTCCTCGTCGTCGAAATCTTCTCACGTCCCCTAAGGAGCGTGGGGAGCCTGTTCCAGGGCGTAGTGCCCTCTACAGGAGTGTCTATCGCCACCCGTAACTACGGATGGGGCGTTGGGGTGCCGTAGGCAAGTCAATGCCATAGGCGTGGGCTAGTCAGATGATGACCGCCGGTGGTTATTCGGCGATTGTGGCTTCCTCCGTCAGCAGTTCCGTGGGCAGGGCTCTACTCCGATGATCAGGCGGGCGGGCAGCGGCGCTAGCTCACGTCATCTCTCCTAATTATTGTAGCCAAATATGTTTAATAGGGTATTTGAATAATATTTTTTTACCTCATTCAACTTACATGGACATCCTGAAGATGGATCTGAAATCCATTTATCGATATCTCAACTAACATCAGAGATATTAATGGTTACAGTTAGTAGTGAGGGGATGCTCCATCCCTTTCTAGCAAAACAGTCCTTATTATGTAGCCAAGGACATGCTTCTATGGCGATATATAACAGTGACGTCACAATTATCAATTGCCGTCTCTTTCAACCATCTGATTTTTGATGGCGTGTAGCTATTTTATTTTTCAACGGATTTTAATTCTGTTTTCACATTTGATTATCAATTTATGTCTATTTTCTTATTTTTATGAAATGTTTTTTTAATATTTGATACTTGTCAAATACCCCATTCCAACGATACTGTTTGTTTTTACATATCTTTAAAATGTATGAAGTTAATAGCTTTTGAAAGGAGACAAAAGTACACTCAATGAAAATAACTTGTTTTTTAGAACATATAAATTAACTTTATTTCAGTTTCAGAACACCATTACCTACTTGATAAATACGCCAAAGATCTTGGTTGACGTAAACAACCTTGCTTTATGTGCTCACATTGAAACAAATACATTTAATTTAATTTATTGAAAAAATCTATTACAATTTTATGACAGGATGTCCCAACTCAAAATTGTAGTCATAATACTATAAACATGATTGAATAAGTGAAATTATTGAGAAAAAATAATAATTAAATGTCAAACTAAAAACTAACTAAAAATATAAAATCTACCAAAAACATAAAAACAACACGGACACCACAAAACTAATTTACTATATGTTTGACAAACGTCGGATTGCTGTTTCCGTGAATTTGGTCAGTGTGCAGGTGAACAAATCAATGGGATGCTCCCCCTCTCCCAACCCGTTTAGAATTCGCAACGCCCGCTTCACGGGCGCCTTGCCCAGCACGTTTGTGTTGCACCGCGGTATGCGGAACAACTTCCATTTCCGCGGGCGAAGACATGCACGGTTATGCTCGCTCGGCACCGTCAGCTCCATCTTAGCTAGAACTTGCGGGTTATTAAGAGACCCTCTAAAAACCATGAACACGTAGGTGGCAAGGGCAAGATCCCTTCTAACATGCAGCGCGCCATATCCGACCATCCCTTGCACGAATAGTGTCGGATATTTAAGCGGGAAAAAGGGATATACTCCGAACTGCTTCAGGTATAAAAACCTTAAAAAATTATTTTGGAGTTTCTCCAACATTTCCTTATATTTCTTTTCGTAGGGGCTCCAGACGATTGAGCTAAATTCGAGTCTGCTTCGCACAAGAGCACTGTAGAGCGCCCGAATCGCTACTACATTGTCAAAGTCACGTGCTTGTCTCAATATGAAGCCCAAATTCCTAAACGCTTTTTTGCAAACCTCGATTATATGAGCTCTGAACGTAAGATCCGCTGTCATCAACACCCCGAGATCTTTGACGGTGTCGACTCGCGACATTGCTTCGGTGTTTACCCAATACGTGTGACGTCGCGGATCACATGCCCGTGTGAAAGTCATTAAGCTGCATTTCGAGACATTGAAACGGAGCTTGTTCTCCTGGCTCCATTGAACCACTCTGTCTATGTCTTCTTGCAACTGCACGCAGTCCAACGGGCTGTTAATGGCTTGGAACAGCTTAAGGTCATCTGCGAACAGTAGGCAAGATGCATCGCTAACGACTTTCGGAAGATCATTGATCATAATCAAAAATTCGAGAGGGCTAAGATTACTTCCCTGGCTTACTCCCGAGTATGTGAAGTATGGTTCCGAAGCGTAGCCAGCATATTCCACATACTGCCTTCGTTCCTGGAGGTAACTGGCAAAGAATCTTAGCAAATGTGGAGTGAACCCGACTGCTGCAAACTTTGCAAGAAGTACGTCATTATCCACTACGTCAAATGCCTTGGCAAAATCAAAATAGGCAGCATCAACCTGGCCTCTGGTATCAAGTGATGAAGCTACATATGCTACAGAGTTAAGAAGGTTGCTACTTGTGCTCCGTCCCGGTCTGAAACCATGCTCTGCGTCAGACAATTGCCCCTCGAGCTGCGAGCAGATACTACTATGCAAAGCAGACTCAAATACCTTAGCGAATGTCGATAGAACCGCGACGGGTCTAAAACCGCTAACATCCGAACCCGTTCCCCCCTTTGGGACTGAATCACTCTCGTGATTTTCCATGCGTTCGGGTAGGAACACGATTCTAGACACAGATTAAATAGGTATATAAGTGGTTTCTCCAGTACAAACCGACAATCTTTCACCAAATAGGTGGTATGCCATCTGGGCCCGCGGAGTGTTTAGGCTTGAGCCTGGCCAGAGCATTGCGCACGTGACGTAACTGTAGTCGCGCCACGTGCAGCCGCTCGGAGCCGGCTGCACCGCGCGCCGCGGCCGCCGCCTGTGCCTCGCCCACGTCGAGGCGGGGCGGGAGCACCGCGCTGTACACCGAGTGGAAGTACTCCGCAAACTCGCACGCATATTCCTCTTCCGCCAAGATTCTCCGCTCCTTTGTAATTTTCACTTTTTTAAGTGATGAACGCTTATCTTTCATCAAATTCCAAAAGGACTTAGGGTCTTTAGCTAGTTGACTCTGTATCTTGTTTTGATAGCCTTCGGAAGCCAGCCTGATCTTAGTTTTGACCACCGATCGATAATAAGAGAACCTATCATAATCCTCCTTAGCACCGCTTCTTTTAAACTGTTTGTGCCACTTTGTTTTCTCTTTAATATCACGTATTAAGTCGGCCGTATACCACTCTGGATAGTTGTATCCGTTATTTGCTGTTTTTAGCCGTTTTTTAGGCGTACATTCGTTTATGATAGTATTTACGATATCGTATAGGCAATCTACCACCTCGTCCACAACCCGAGTTTCTTATAATGGACTCCAATCCGCTGCAGCAAACTTGGAATAAAGCAGAGCATAATCAGCTTTACGAAAATTCCAGTGTGGTCTCAGGTCTCCAGCTAGGGGCGGCGACGGCGGCTCAGTGGGCCCACGTGCGGCATGCCGTGTCTCGGCTCGCACTATGGAGAGGCGCACCGCGAGAAGCGGATGCTGCGGGTCCACAGTACTCACCAAAGATTCCGTTTCTAGTCTAACCGACACGTCATCATCACAAAAATTTGTCAAAACTACATCTAATTGGCGATTATTACAATTTAGTACTTCGTTTTTCTGACCAAACTCACAGAAAGCGACAAAATATGCATAGTAATTTTTAATTTCAACAGAAGCAGAATATAGATTTAAATCCCCCAGCACCAATACGCGGTCATATTTGGAGCAGATATCCTCTAATATTTGAAACATTTTTAAATACTCGTCGTCTATACTTTTCGGGGGGATGTAGACTACGCAACACATAAATAAGAACCTATTACATGAATAAATTAAAGCAAATAGTATCTCAAAAACGCTACTGTCTATATTAACACCATTAGGCAACGGCACATGCTTAAGCTGACGATGCGGCGGGGCCGCGAGCAGCACGCCGCCATGCTTGCGGCCGTCGGCGCGATCGCAACGCAGGAGGGCGTGACCACGCGGCACGAGCTCCCCGTCGTGCACGGACTCGTTCACTCCGGTCTCCGTCACCACAAACAGATCGGCTGAGGAAGCCGCCACACTGTTGTGGAAATAGTTTAATTTCGTGCGTAGGCCCCGTACATTCTGGTATACTATATCCACTGAATAGTTACGATTCCTTTTTTCCTTGGCCACGAAAAAACTTCCAAGGTTTGATGCATACATCTTCTGGCCGATTCTCTGGCGCCATGATCCGGTCCGACACCCTGGAAGGTACGCTCAGCTTAAAAGATGCATACTGGCCCCGCGCTTTTAAAACTTCCACTCGACATTCGTCATTTCCACAAATTGTTTGAACTTGTTTGAACTAAACAATCTTTTCTTTCAGTGCACTATCGCTAATCTCAGGCCAGCCAAAATTTTAGAGCTTTTGGTTTGGTTTTCTTTCTTTGAAAATGTCTCGAGTATTCTGGTATTTTCCAGAATAGAATTTCCAGAAACACTAGAAAACCAACTTGTCGCGTTTTAACAATTTTCTCGAAATTCATGTTTTGCTTGTATCAGTGCAGAACTGGTCCAAAAATACAGCTATTGAAGAGGATGGCGCAATATACAAAAGCGAGAAGGTTGTAAGCATCTCTCGCTTCTTTATATTGCGCCATCTCTCTTCTGTCGGTCAGGGTTGCGTACGAAAATAACGGAAAGCAACCAGCGGAAAAATATTTTGTTCATGGCATTTTCCTCAAACAAACAAACCATTCAACTACATTGGAATAACCTTTGACGTGGACCTGGAGTAGCGATTATGGCACGTATCAACATGCAAAAATCGAAACGACATTTTAATCCATCTAGTTCACTCACTTACCACGGACATATGTGTGAGCGTGACAACACATTCGGTAGCCGCTCGACTGCACGTCGAACCTGCCGGAAAGCCCCGCTTTATGTAATATACGTACAGTGAACAAGACTTCAGGCTGTAACCCTGTAGTACTTTGTCGCTGTAATTAATTTGGCACATTCATACAATGCGAAGGAATCATAACTAAATCTTAATGCGATAGTGTTCCATCGAGCATATCTTGATTTGGTTAATACTTGCGGTTGGTTGTTGGTACTTGGTGAAACTTGTAGTACATGATTAGACTTAAATAATATACTGTTTCACGGGTTTTTGTTGTATTTTATTAATTACGACCGGTTTCGTTTACACATCTTCAGGTATTTGTACAGTAGAGTAGTGTAGTAGGTGTTAATTATTTAAGTCTAATCATATCTTCATTTGTCTTCCACATAGGTATTTCTGACACGATATTGTAGGTACTTCTGCATACTCGTATTTTCATTTTACCGGGATTCCCCTTCGTATAGACTGTAGAACAGTCTGTCACGGACTGAGGCGGACTAGCAATCTTTGTCGCCCTAGGCCGTGTGTGTAGTGCCAGCCTTGCGTTGCCTTCTCAACTCCATCATATACTGAGCTTCTTCTAAGTCGTATTCCTCATTGCTGAGGGTCGTGATCATTCTAAGGAATTAATCACAGAACGACTCTCGTGGCAGATTTAAAAGGGTGGTTTGTTGTTGTCTTCCCCATTTCACACACGGTTATCTCAGTGTGCAGGTTTCCTTCATCGTCAGAGCACTCGGTAAAAACTCATTGGTACATTCGACTCGGTTTCGAACTCGGACCTCCCGCATGGGAGTCCAACGTCCTAGTCACGACGCCACCGACGTTTTACTGAGCTAAGATATAGGAATTTACTAGCGGTTCAGCTTGGAACCGGCCTGCTCGGTTCTTGAACCGAGTGGGCGGGGCTTGAGCGCAACGCATGAGTTTCAATGCAGTCGATTACACGACTGTCGTGATTACATGACCGTCGCTGGAACCGTCGTCGTATAGTCCCAGCCTGAAAGCCTACCATGCTGGCTTGCTCCGTGCCTTCGCCAAGCGCCCCCGAATCCAGCGCCGTAGGCAGTCGTCTATAGACCGTACGGCCCTGGGTTTAAGAACTGATAATGGGAGTTCAAACTACCGCGATTTGTGTTCACACTGATTGACATTTT
Organism: Hofmannophila pseudospretella; assembly: GCA_947369225.1. Taxonomy (NCBI): domain Eukaryota; kingdom Metazoa; phylum Arthropoda; class Insecta; order Lepidoptera; family Oecophoridae; genus Hofmannophila; species Hofmannophila pseudospretella. The sequence goes on along the minus strand of OX376338.1, from coordinate 1,137,054 downwards.
GCAATGGAGCGTTCTATGACACAACGGACGCGTGTGTGCAGCAACGCACATACAGGCGTCCGTTGACGTAGTAAACTGCTCAATTCTAAAATTGTTTTTGTTTTTGTAGCCTTGGGTGTTTACCACCCTCCGTTTTACCCGAAAGAGGCCCGATTCGCACTTGGCCGGTTTTTATTTTCCATGTTTTTTGTTGTTGTTATATTTGCGATGCGAAGCGCGAAAACCCCATACTAAGCCGTATTTTAGAGACATAAGGTTTAGTTTCAATTGTTATCGAAGAAAGTCGCTGCGCTACCACTCTTTTAATGAACGCTGTGCTTGGGATCAGGACTTCATGGGTCTGTTTCAATTCCGGCTTGGTTCGCTCCATCCAATCACGAAGCACTGATTTCATGGGGGAAGGGAGGTTTTAGACTTAGTAAATTAAACACATAATTTATGTGGTTAATACTTGCGGTTGTTGGTACTTGGTGAAACTTGTAGTACATGATTAGACTTAAATAATATATTGTTTCACGGGTTTTTACTGTATTTTATTAATTATAATATTATAAACAAATACCTGAAGATGTGTAAACGAAACCGGTCGTAATTAATAAAATACAGTAAAAACCTGTGAAACAGTATATTATTTAAGTCTAATCATGTACATAATTTACGGGTCACTGTGTACATCGTTACAATAAGATACCTGACACTGTAATAAATATCACAGATAAAAAAAATTAAAACCCATTTAAGACAGTCCATAGGATAGGGAAAAATGGAAAGGAGTAGGGGAGGCCTTTGCCCAGCAGTGGGACAGCCTATAGGCTATTATAAAAAAAAAAAAAAAAAAAAAAAAAAGACAGTCCATATGTAAAAATGGTTATTATAAAATAAATGACTTTTTAAATGATAAAGAGGCTTGGTCCTAAATTCAGCTCCAGCTCTGCACATTGTGTATATGATTCTATTCATACATAATTGTATTCATACATTTTGTTAAGTATGTTTATTTAAAAGATGTGCTGCTGATTGTTTCTTGAGCCGCTTCTTTTCCTTCAGCTATAGCACCTTCCGAAGCGGTAGTATGTTACGGAGCTTCGACCCCGACTCCGAAAGGTCGGAATTTCCGATTGATTTTACACCTCCGACTCCGACTTCGGCTCCGATAATTTTGAATCGGAGGTTATACCGAAGATTTGTGAACAAACATATTCAAATATCAATATTTATTTAAATAGTGTAGGACTACATAAAGGAACATGTATTATTGCCGCAAACGTCATCATAAAAAATATTGGCCAGTTCAGCTATAAAAATTAAAAACCGGTTTAAAACATATATCTTCTGAACATGTGTCTTCTACTTCCGCTTCTGACTCCGGTTCCGAATCCGGTTCCGACTCCGATAAATCAAATTTAAACCTTCGGTTTCGACTCCGGTTCCGGTAAAACCACCTCCGTAACATCCCTACGGTGGTAGAGTAAAAAAGTGACGTTGTAAAAATGTACTTTAAGGTACCTACTTACTTACAATTTTAAAAAATCTGATTCTGGGGAATGCGTGTGATTGCTTGCAGCGAACTGAACCGGGGCTGGATCCGGACGCGTTCAGTCCGAGGCTTAGATTACATCACTTGAAACTCGAAACCTATGCGATGATGTTGCATTACACTTTATCACTTAATCCATTAGGTGCTATAAGTACTGCATTATGCAATAAGACGTGTAGGTTATCTATGAATAAGATTTGATAAGTAGTTTTATACAGTATTTAATACAGTAATATCTTAAGTGTATACTTACTTATTGCTTTCTTTTATAAATAATAATTACATTTTTATACTTAGTTATTTTATACGTTCATTATGCGAACGGCTAAGGAATGGAACAGTCTGCCGGCGTCTGTATTTCCCGAAACCTACAACCTTGTGATCTTCAAGGCCACAGTGAATAGGCATTTACTGGACCCGCGTGCTCCATCGTCGACCTCGTCGTCGCTTACCATCAGGCGAGATCTAGGTCAAATGCGGATTTAGTAGTCAATAAAAAAAAAGATAGAATAATTACACATCGCAAAAATAAAGATTCACGTGCATGGGTAATTTCGTGATTCTCAGTACGTGTCAGTATCACACACAGACATCATTTAAGTCTTGCTGTGTTTCGGTTTGAAGGGTAAGAGACCCAGCTTAATTACCGGCACATGAGGCACTCTGTCCTCAAAGTTAGCAGTGCAGTGAAAGCTCTCTAATAACATAGCGAAGCGAGACGTCTAGCGAATTTTTATTTTATTTATTTTAGCGAACTTAACAGCTTTCTACTTCTTCTTTCGTGTTGATGATCCTAATTAAATTTTTCCCGACCAGAAGGCAGCCACATCGATAGCCCTCTGGTTGGCCTCGAAAAGGTCCTCCCGCGTGCAGGTGGTCGGACACGGGACAACAGAGCAAGTGCTCCATAGTTTGAGGGGAGACACCACACTCACACTTTACTTGATCGCTTCAAATTTTCCAGCTTTCTACTTAAAACTACACATATATCTTAAACATAACAGCCAATTATAAAGTTCGACAAATTAAAATTATTATTTTTTATACCGAGGATAGAAATAAAAGGTGTGAAGAAAAAAAGACAACACTATGCAAATCAAAATAATCCCAGTGCAAATTATCTGTCGCGTTGCTCGTCTGTGAGGTTGAGTATATGTGAGTGTAGTGTGAGTGTTAGCGGAGTGTGGTATAGCTTCTGTGATCAGGAGAATGGTGACCACTTACCATCAATTTTATAGTTAGATACGGGATTCTTACCATGGTTTTGGGTTGTTTTGAGCTCCCGATATTTCGGCACAGATGCCTGCGCCATTTGAGCCGAAATATTGGGAGCTCAAAACAACCCTCAACCATGGTAAGTATCCATCTAACTACTGTACTTATCATCAGTGTGCCCGTTGCTTATCTGCTCTCCTTCTTCAATAAAAACGTCCACCTCTGTCACTCACGAAAACCTTATTCCAGACTCCGACGTATTTTTTATAACTCAAGGGCAATATATTCAGAGAGCTCGAAGGCTCTTTCCGAGCGTTTAAGCAAGGGTTGAAATACACACAAACACACCCTCTTACACACCTTCACATACACAAACACCCGCCTTTAACCACATATTGTAATTCTATTTCTATTTCTTCTATATATTTAGTGCTATATAATTAAAATTAATTTTGAGTTCTTGTGTAATCGGCGTTATAACTTTTTAAAACAAGTGCTGTTATAATTAATTTGATTTACAATAACCTGTAATAAAATATAAAAAAATATAAAAAATAGGTTTTCTTACGAAGGTTTTGCATTCTACAATCTGTGAACGTCCTATCTTATGATACGATACTGTATTCTAATATGGGGAACTCGACAGACCTGGAAAGAGCATTCATAGTGCAGAAGCGATGTATACGTGCTATTTTTGGTATAAAACGAATTGACTCATGTCAACCATTCTATCAATCAATCAATTATAATAAAACGATTATAATTCAGACTGAACACTTTATTTTCTACTGTGTGCTACAACGATCTCCAACAGACTGCCCCTATCGAGAGCATTTTACCGACCAAGCCAGCAAAACCCCCCACCGTTCTATCGGGCTTCGCCCTCCAGCGTATCACACTTCGTTTCCTTTCGTTCGTCAAATCCGTTGATGAACTTTTATATTTAAAACTTATCAAACAATTTGTTGCATCAATCAAAATTATCAATAATTATCGACATAATATTAATTTAATATATTATTTGTAAAATGCACGTACTTATTAATGATCTTGTCGCCGTAGCTTTAATTATGATTTTAACAACCATTTCCGTCGAACCGGAGAATGGAAAATTAACTGAAAATCGTTAAAACCCTTCTTAATAAATTAATATCTACAAAAATATCATTAATAATTAATTTTAAAATTCTCTGAACCTAACACAATCAATCATTTATTCGTGAACATAGGTAATAATAAGTAAGTATACAGTTTAATGAGTTGGATCACTATGCTCCGTCGTAGAATAAGATTCTGACACTACCCTGCCTATACATTCTAGATGTGTGTATATTTGTGTATAAAAATAGGAGCATCTTTCAGCAACAAAATGAAATTTCAAAATGGACGACCGCAATACCAAAATAAGCTACATCTAACCGGTTCTAAATTAACAATTGTCTCTATTAACTATTATTCAATGTGTGTTAAAATATTTAATAAACTTCCAGATACCTTCCATTCACACACACACCACACACACACACACACACACACACACACACACACACACACACACACACACACACACACACACAACACACACACACAAACACACACACACAAACACACACACAATATGTATCACAGGTCATTAGTGCAATTTATTTATTTCTTTTTGGCAAATTCTTACCTAAATTCTTCACATAAGTATTTAATCTATTGGTTCCCGGTTTCCAATAGGCCACCCCATCTCTCCCCGTGGGTGTCGTAAAAGGCGACTAAGGGAAACGGGGCAGTACCGAAAACCGTTGCCTCCGTCTGGAGTCCTGAGCCTCAACCAGAAAGTGGCAACAGCCTGCAGCTGATCCGGCTCCGCACGTATCGACTTGTCGGTGAGGTCGAGAGGGTGGCGCGGGTACTGGGCAAGCCCGCGTTTTTTCCTTAATTGCGTCCCAGGCGATGCAGCGTCTGTGGAGAGAACACTTGTGAGAGTGATGTTATGAAATATGTAAATAAACAATAAACAATAAACTTCACCCACGTCAGCTTTAAGATCCAGCTGCGTGGAAAACAACACGGGGAGTGGCAGTTACCAGTTATAAGTCTGCACAGATAGGCGTAAGTGCGGGCCGCTAGGGGTCGCTCTCGTCAGTGGGAGGGTCCATCGTAGGCCCACTGATCAGTTACTCGCCTACCCGGCGCACCACTCGCTTGCCGCGCGTGCAGGCGTGTGTGCCGCTCCCGAATAGGGTTATTTAGCCACGAAAAGCGATGCCTTCGCGACGCTGCTTAAATCGTCTGCAATAGACGTTTCAGGCCTATGATGATGTTTGGTTTTTAATTATTTTTTTAATTCCCACCTACCCTATCGCTCCCACTAACATCTCGAGATAAGAGGGGAAATGAAAAACAGCGCTGCATATTTGGTACCCGAGTATGTCAGCATTTGTTGACTTTCCCCCCTTTTGCCAAATATACATTACATATAGTGATATGTACTTTAATTTAAAATTTATATGAGTATTTGGCAATAAATGTATTTCTATTTAGGTATAACGTCTGTTTATTATTATTATGAATTATGATTATATTTAGTGCTATAAATTATGTTATGATTAATTTTTTTATCTTGATTAATTTGGTTAACCTATTAATATTCGTGTACAAACTGTGTACGCCTGTGAAGGTAGAATTTAGCGATAAGAAGGAAATTATTCTAAGAATGAAGAAATGCATACCTAAATTCACACAATAAATTATTATTATGATTATGATTACGGCCGGGAATAACCCAGCGGCACTTCGTCCCTTGAGGATCTTTTGTGCCTACCCCATTTTACACACTGGTCATCTCAGTGTGCAGGTTTTCTCACGATGTATTCCTTCACCGTTAGAGCAGTCGGTAAATGTACGTAAGTTTTCGAAAAATACGAAAAACTTATTGGTTCATGGCACTGCACGGTTTCCACAAGCCATTATAAAAATTGAATCACTGGTACCCAAGATCTTGGAGTATCTTTGATGTCAGATCTCTGCAGAGATAACAGTTAGGTGGTTCAAGTTTGAACTCAAATGCTCCCGCATGGAAGTCCTGTGCCCTAGCCACTGTACCACCGACGCTCTAATCTATGAACACCACTCATCTTTCCTAAAATATTTTATGAGTTCCGGTAAATATAAATGAATAATTATAAACATCCTTTTACATTGCGGTTTCAGTTTGTATTAGTTGGAATTACCCAATGTAAAAATACATCCCTAGGGAAAAACAGCTGTTAAATTATATTTTCTTCAATCTCTGTCTATGTACTTGAACGTACCCAATGTTGGGGTGTGTAAAACTTGACCAGAAATATAAAAACTCTCGGAGTTAAATTAAACTTATTTTTTGTCCATTATATTATATTTAAAGAAAGATTATTTAATTCCGATACACACATACAAACAATTAGGTACAGAAGACAAAAATAATATTAAACAAATATATTATAAAAATAAATAAACAAAAGTAATTGAAGTCGGTTCCGTTACAAATGAAGGTGGTGTGCAGCACCGGACAAAGGGGACTGCCTCAGCCTGTTGCCGCAGCGGATTTAGCACTGCGGCGCTGATTGTCAGACATCCCCTGAGTGCCAGGGATCACTCCCTAATGATACACTACGGGAACATATAAATAAATAACGGAAATATAAACAAATAATAAACAGAAGTAAAATATTAGGAAACGAAGGAAAGTACTTAATTTATAAAATATACATTAGAATACAGGAAGGTATGTAGGTATTGTATAAAATATAGAAAAAATTAAAATAAAGCACGCAATGAAGATGAAACTGAAGGAAGGATTGGTACAACAACAACAACAAATATACAGGGTGGGCCAAGAATTCGTTAACATTTAAACCTAACACCCCGCGCTAATACAAGCCGCGCGGGGAGCGGGGAGGGGCGTTACCACTAGCTCGCTTCTCGGAAATTTAGTCGCAATGTATCGCTTCACGGGGCCGCAGCGCGCTTATTGTGTGAAACAATTTTATTTAAACAACAGTTCGCTCATTACAGTGAGACGCTTATTTCGCGTTGAATACGACTTACACGATTTAAATCAGTGTCCGAGTGCTCCATTAATAAAGAAATGGGTTAAGAAGTTCGAAGAGACGGGATCTACACTAAACGTGAAGCAAACCGGCGGCCCACGGACTTCTCGGAGCGAAGAGAACGTGCAGCGAGTTTCCGCATCAGTTCGACGTGATCCAAATTTATCGACGCGCAAACGTTCGGCTGAATTAGGACTATCCCGAACATCATTGCGCCGTATTTTGAAATTAGACATGAAATTACATCCATATAAGATCCAGTTAGTGCAGGAATTAAAACCTAATGATTTAAATTTGCGCAAGTCGTATGCCGAAACAATGTTAGATCGATTCAATAATTTTGATAACCTCTTATTTTCCGACGAAGCCCATTTCCACCTCAACGGACACGTAAACAAACAGAATTGCAGGTATTGGAGCAGCGAAAATCCCAAATCTAAACACGCGAGGCCACTTCATTCTCCCAAGGTAACGGTATGGGCTGCAATTTCAGCAAAAGGAATTATTGGGCCCTACTTTTTCGAAGATTCTCGCGGCCGTTCGGTTACTGTGAATTCTGCTGAGTATGTGAAAATGTTACGGGAGTTCCTGGCACCGAAGCTACTGGAATTTGCTGGCTACAACCGTAACACATGGTTTCAGCAAGATGGAGCCACTTGTCACACATCCAACGAGTCCCTGCCGGTAGTAAAAGAAATGTTTCCGGAAAAGCTGATTTCCAGACGAGGCGACATCCCATGGCCACCCAGGAGTCCAGATTTAACGCCAGCAGACTTCTTTTTATGGGGTTATTTGAAGAGTCGTGTTTACACCCATAAACCAAAAACACTACGTGAACTAAAGGAAAAAATTAGTGAAGAAATGTCAGCGATCTCGCGGTCTCTTTGTCGACGAGTATTCGAAAATTTCGGTGTTCGCTTAGAAGAGTGCAAAAATCGAAACGGTGGTCATTTAGATGATGTTATTTTTAAAAAATAAATTCCAAATAACTAACTTTCTTGTAAATAAACAATTTTAAAAATATGTCAAATGGTTTTCTTTATATGATTTTTTCAATTGTTAACTAATTCATGGCCCACCCTGTACTTTAATGCACACCCGGGACATAAACAACACATACAACATAAAGAGAGGTACAATACAATGTGCAGAAGGCGGCCTTAGCGCTTTAAGCGATATCTTACAGGCAACCTTCAGGTGATGGAAAAATCATAAGATACATAATATACGGGTGCAAAAGGCGTATGAAATAGATACTACCCTCAAATAAACTACCCTCCACTCCTACTTCCCTCTACTACTGTTCGATGCAGCGAAACTTATTTCTGGGGCTTATATTTTCCTGGCAAGAATTATACAGGTGTAACAAAAACCCCATATAGACCCGAAAGGGGTGTTCAGTATCCATAACTGAAAAATTTTTACTGTAGAGCCAACTCTGATATCCTGAAAAAAAATCAGCTGTTTCATACATTTAAATGGTGATAACATTCCAAGCTGACTCTCATCTTACCTTTCATTTAAGATTAATTTTATTCCAGACCGCCCTCCAAATGTCGCTTTTCCAAGACACCGTGCACTGCATGGCCATTCTGCTGCAATACGGAGCTGACCCGCTCCACACCGACGAGGAGCAGAGGACGTTACTCCACCTCGCGGGAGAGAGCTCGGGGGAACACCTCGGCGTGATGATCAGACATTGTCAGAATAAAGCCAGGTGAGACCGTTGGAAGCTATGACATCAGACCAGATTAGGGCTAATCATCAGATTACATCAGATCTCGAGATCACATCAGACCTTATAATATAGCCACTTAGAATAACGCCAGGTGAGACAAAACATACAAACTCTCACGTCCATAATCCCCGAGTGGGTAGACAGAGGAACCACCTTCAATCACAGGCAGTTCTCACTTTTCGTCGTAAGATTTGGTGGACAAACGTGATAGGTTGCGAGCCTACCACCGTCTACTATAGGTAAACCATTTAAGTCGGGCTACGCCCGCGACGTAAGAGGGGCGAGAGGGCGAACGGACGGCGAGCGGGAGGTAGGTTCCACCCCCGCTCGTCGCACGCTCGCCCTCTGTCGTCTCGCGTCCCGCGCCCGTCTTACTATAGGTGTAGAATAGCATCCACTATTACCTTTTACTCGCCTCGTACGGCAACAAAAAAAAGGGTATGTGGACATCATGTAATATGTTTATATTATATTGACTATACTTAATTACAATAATTAAAAAAAGTCATTGTGACTTGTAAAAAAAAAGCGTAAGTAACAATGATAAGATATGATAAATTTTTTGATAATTTAATACCATGTTTGGCATATCTGAAGTATTATTTATCGTTTGCATCACGGAAGAACACCGCACAGATTGTAGGGAAAAACCGGCCAAGTGCGAGTCGGGTGTCGCTGTATTTATAGGAATCCGTACTTTTGAGTCATCATCATCATCAGCAGCCTATTCTAGTCCACTGCTGGACATAGGCCTCTCCCAGGGTGCGCCATTGAGCCCGATCTTCGGCTCTTCTCATCCAGTCGCTGCCAGCCACCTTACGCAGATCGTCGCTACCATGGCTGCCACGGTGACCAGGAATAGTGGGGCGGCCGGGAACTGGGGGCCGTTTTCTTTTTGCGCTGTCCATAGGAGGTGATGCCATAATCGCCACGCTAGGCCTGCGGGTTGGCGATCGCAGTAGCCAATAGTAGTACTTTTGAGTCGTCGTCGTTGGCCTTTAACATCTTGACAGATGATTTACACAGCGTTGTGTCGGCATCTACGCTCATGGCTGAATAAGCCGATGCGGGAGCGGCAAGTTCTGCCGCACGTGCAGCAGGTGAACTGCGAATTTGTTGGAGCAGGTGTTTCGAGGTGTCTGTGCCGGTTAGCTCGTTTGTCAGCTAAATTATGGAACCACTCGATGTCATGTGAAGTGCGGCCCTCGATCACCAGGCGCCTCCATGCGTCTCTATCCACGGCGAGTTTCTCCCAGTGACTGGTATCAATCCCAAACGCAGCTAGGTCACGTTTCGTGCAGTCCTTGTAGCGTAGAATGGGTCTTCCCACTGGTCTCTTGGCATGCGCGACCTGACTCAACAAGATTTCTCTGGGCAAACGAGTGCTGCCGATGCGGCACTTATGGCGATGATGTACTTTTGAGTACGGCCGATCTTTTTTATATATAAATAGGCTACGCCAAACAGGCAGGCAAAAATACATACAAAAATTCGTTAAAATTAATTAACCAAATCATCATCATTTCATTTACCATCAAGTGAGATTTGTGGTCAAACGCAGATCTTGTTCAATTCGACGTAGGCGTGATAGTCACGTACTTTCCTATCTGTTCAATATATTGAACAATACCGTTTATCCTGCATATCTCCGTGAGCGTTTCGAGTATATGGTCCCTAGAGGTAAGCCCTGCCGGTCTGTCACTTCTCTTCTCCTCAAAATGCCTACCCACGTCTCCAGTCGCTACAATGGCTCGGTCACTGTCCATGCAGTAAGGTTGTGGAATTCACTCCCACATGCTATACGTGCAAGTCCGTCCTTGGAAGTGTTCAAGAGTAGAGTAAAGGAGCATTATCTATCCTTATGAATTATATACTTTATTTATTATTTTATGTATATGTGTGTATTGGTATATATGTATATTATGTAGTAAGTGGGTATATGTATTGTATGTAACACATACTCTGCCTGCTCGAATCTATCACCTTTCTCTATCCCGACGGTCAGCAGGGAGAAAACTCGAAACGAGTTATGCTACACCATTTATACATATTTTATTTTTTCGTTTTTTAATTATTTTGTTTGTATTTTGTCTATGTGTGTAATAAAGATTATAATAATAATCTTGTCATACATAAAAAGACCCTCTCTAAAATATCCATAGCGTCTAGAATAGAATAGGAAACCTTTACTTGACAGTACAGTCGACCGCAGGCCAACCTACGAGTCTAAAATATATCATATTGCGCGAGCGTAAGGTTGATATTTAATCAAAGGTTTTTGACAGATGGTATACTATAGCTTGTGGTCGCGTGTACATACATAAACTTTTTTTAAAAATTTAATGTTACTTGCAAATGTAACTCATTATCATTTTACACACAGTAAGTGCAGATTATAAAAAAAAAAAAAAAAAAAAAATGAATTTTAAAATTATGTGGCACCGTGGCTAGGGCACCGGACTCCCATGCGGGAGGTCCGGGTTCGAAACCGTGCAATGCCATCTACCAATGAGTTATCGTATTTTTCGAAGACTTACGTACATTTACTGACTGCTCAACGGTGAAGGAAAACATCGTGAGGAAACCTGCACACTGAGATGACCAGTGTGTAAAATGGGGTAGGCGCAAAAGATCATCAAGGGTCGAAGTGCCGCTGGGGTTATTCCCAGCCCCTAGTCGTCCCCGGTGCAAAGGTGCCCATGGTTTTTCTTTTTGTATATTAAATAAGCTTTCTCCACAATTCCAGAGACATCCTCAAAGACCATACTGACCTGTGGAGCCCGGCACTTGAGAACAAGTCCAATGAAGAACTCGGCCAGTATCTCCTGGCCAATATGTGCACCATGATCGACAGCCAAGGTACGTGGTCATCTGACGGCGTGGCTTGGCCGCGAACCCGGTCCTCCCGTATGGAAGTCTGACGTCTCGTGGCACAAGACCAAAGGCAAAACGACTACGGAATGTATGACGTTCCACCCACCATGGTACGTCATCAACCAACCGAGTGTTACCAGTATTGGATGCAAGACAATAGGACATAAAACGCAAAGCGTTGCGTAGATGGAGCCACCAGCGCACTCCGTAAACAGAAAAGCAAAACGAAACGTTATTTTTGAAGATATCACAAATTTCTCGTTAATTATGTTAATTTAATTTAATTTCTAAAGCTACATTAAAATTGTGTTGATATCATGGCATCATATGGCCATTTCAAAATAGTAAACTTAAAAAAATCTATTAAGACAGCGTGGCGCGAGTCTGAGGGGTAAAAAAAAAAGATTTGGTGGAAAGGAACGTATCAACATGTTGATTGGCTACGTACCATTGTGCTAGCCACCATGAGATAAGAAGAAGATAATCCTGCAATGTTTTACCACTAGAGGTGCCACAAGCTCAATGGTACGTAGCCAATCAACATGAAGATACGTTCCTTTCCACCAAATCTTTTTTTACCCTTAAGACTCGCGCCACGCTGTCTTAACAGATTATTTTAAGTTTGCTATTTTGAAATGGCCATATGATGCCATGATATCATCACAATTTTTCTGTAGCTTTAGAAATTAAATTAAATTAACATAATTAACGAGAAATTTGTGATATCTTCAAAAATAACGTTTCGTTTTGCTTTTCTGTTTACGGAGTGCGCTGGTGGCTCCATCTACGCAACGCTTTGCGTTTAATGTCCTATTGTTTTGCATCCAATACTGGTAACACTCGGTTGGTTGATGACGTACCATGGTGGGTGGAACGTCATACATTCCGTAGTCGTTTTGCCTTTGTTCTTGCGCCATGAGACGTCGGACTTCCATACGGGAGGCCCGGGTTCGCGGCCAAGCCACGCCATCAGATGACCACGTACAACAACATTGGGTAGTATTTTTTTTTTTATTAAATAAGGAGAGCAGACGAGCAAACGGGCCACGTGATGGTAAGTGGTCACTGTCGCCCATAGACATCTCACCTCACTGTATTAATATTAGAGGGTTTTTGATGCGCTGCTAACCTTGAGGACTAAGATGGAATGCCTCATGTGCCGGAAATTACGCTGGCTCTCTTACCCTTCAAATCGAAACACAGAAATTTAATGCAACATCAAATAATGGCCGTTTTTAGAACAAATTATACCAGAGTCCTAACAAAATTACTAATTGCACACCTAATTACGTTCGTTATGTCTATAAAAATATATAACAAAATTTCACAAATCATCGACATTGAATTAAAAGACTCGATATTCAATAAAAGATTAAAGATGTATCTTCTTAACAAATGTTTCTATTCACTGCAGGAGTTTGTTGATGATAAAACCAATACTTAACTATAAAATCAATTATGTATAACTTATAATGACATTTAATTCGATTTATCCCGTTAGCATTTATTACTAATATAATTTATTATAATCTCTTATTTTATATTGCGGTGCCCTACTCAGGGTTTCATGTATGATCACCACTGATCGGAGTAGGTAGGGCTCTTCCGGGTCAATGTCCTCAAAGGTTATATTAATATGGATATGATTTCGGGATCCCGTTTTAAGTTATCGAGCAAATGTTGTAAATTACTTTTATAAACCTCGCCCTTACTCGGCGGATTACGATTTTTTTTAAATTGTGAACTTACGAAGAAGTTAAAACACTACCATAGGTACACTAGCGCCATGAATCCTAAAAAAATTATTTCGCCACCAATCTTGAATGTGTATCAAAACAAATATAACGTTAAAAATCTAAATAATATATTTATTCGATCCCGGAAATCGCGGGATTATTGGGCATACTTATCCATATTATGACCGTATGTGGCAAGTACCAAAAACAGCCCTACCTACTCCGATCATAGATGATCACATAATATATTTTTTAAAGACCAATTGTTACACATGAAAAGCAATAATTGGTATTTATGGTATTGTGCAGAACTATTTAATTAATTGAATAACTAATATCTGAATGCACATCTATTTGGATATTCAGATAATTTGATGTGCAATTAGTATGTTTTGTTGCGATAACGGTGTCTCTGATAAATTATTGTATAGTGCTGATGTAATTTTTTTGAATTAATTAGTTGGATGAGAATTGTTCGTGATTTATTATTTGTAGGCAATAATATAATAGATGCTAAGGTACTTTTATTGATGGACATGTTTGGTGTGTGTTAAGTTTTTTTGATGTGCATTTAAATAATCTCCAATAACATTTGAAGGAATTAGTGATGTGGTATGTTTGTGGGGCTGAACCCGCCCACGAAATAAAAAGGCAAGTCTTGAAGATCGAGAGCAAGATTGTATTCTGTCTGTGTCACATCGCGAGTATATAAAAACCGATGGCAGTTGTTTTCACACTTGACAGGCGCGCGGCACGCATGCGCCGACGTTGTGGCGGGAAGCCGCCGTATGTTTTTTTGCTTTTTTCATCCTTGTTTTGTGAAAATTGGCCCACTTTTAAATAAAATCTAATTCAGTTTAAATCAGATTTTTTTATAAACTGGACCACTAGCTAAGGCAGGGGTTCCCAAACTTATTTTGTCTACCGCCCACTTTGAGAATAAATTATTTTTTAGCGCCGCAATTTTTTCCCCTACTTAAAAACGACTATATACAAATCACCCCCCAAGCCTCTACACAACGCCCCCATTTTTTTTCTGGGTCTCTTACCGCCCCCCTTTAGGCCTGCAGCGCCCACAAGGGGGCGTTATCGCCCACTTTGGGAAAGGCTGAGCTAAAGTATACCATCTGTCAAATTTCTTCGTTCAAATCTCAACAACAACAAATAGTTAAAAATGAACACTGTCACTGTTTGTATTAATGTTGCCATTTTAGACTGTAATTACAAGGATTATTTGCTTCGTAATCTGGGGCCCAGGTGAACTCTTTGCTCGTGTGATTTACCTCCCACCTCCCCAGGTTTCACTAATGTGGCAAATAAAGTACTGTTTACTTGGTATTACCGTAACCACAAAAAATAAAAATAAAATCTCTCCCCCCAGGTTACACCCCCCTAATGGTAGCAAGTAAAGCTGGTATCCCCGCTCACGTCAGGCTGCTGGTGCAAGCGGCCCCGAACACGGTCAACATGGCCATGCCTAACTGTGGCAACACTGCGTTATACTTAGCTGTGGGAGCGGCTTGTTTGGACGCTGGCAGTGAGTAGCATTACTCTTTGTGTCTCACTCTTGACCGTTTCGCTCTTACACTATTCACACATTCTTCCACAAATTACACGCTTTTCCCCCCAATATATTTCTTCACACACGCTTTCCCCCGCTCTTTCCCCACACATTTACCCTAGATGCGTTTCCCCAAACTTTTTTTTATCAATTCAATTGGTTTATTTCAAGTACATCTAAAATTAACAATTAAAATAATAATTAACAATTATTTCTCCCACATCCTTTGTCTCCAGCACAATTTTACCCCCACCTATTCCCTACACACTTTACCCCTACACTTTTTCTCCAACAATATTTTCCCCTGCGGCGCATCAGCCACATCTCTTATATTCTTAGTGTTAAGGGACGGTGACCACTTTTTTTTTATTTACTACTAAACCCGCATTTGACCACGATCTCGCCTAATGGTAAGCGACGATGAGGTCGACGTTGGAGCACGCGGGTCCAGTAACTGCCTATTCACTCTGGCCTTGAAGATCCCAAGGTTGTAGGTTTCGGGAAACACAGACGCCGGCAGGCTGTTCCATTCCTTAGCCGTTCGCATAATGAACGAAGAAGCAAATCGCTTCGTATCCATATTCTGCATAACTATTCCGTTCATTCCGTAGCGACTACTGCCTTTATATATATTTTCGACTCATTATCTTCTCTAACATCTATTTTTTTTTAATTGTATGTCCCGCTCGTCTTACCCTTTAGTTTATTTAGTTATCATCTATTTACTTATTCGTATATATACTCACATTTCATTACCATTACAGCACACAACTTTACATTACATCTAGATTATCGTCCCTCGGTATCCGCCTCCGACCTCGACAGGCTGAAGCAGAATATCAGCGCCATGCTCCAGACTACTCTAGAGTATGGCATCATGCTGAGCTGAGGCCTTTTTGGTGCTGCAGCATACGCCGTCCATTATTATTAATTTAGTTTAAGAATATATTAGGGATGTTACGGAGGTGATTTTACTGGAACCGGAGTCGAAACCGAAGGTTTTAAATTTGATTTATCGGAGTCGGAGGCGGAGGTAGAAGTTCAAATTTAAAACCGTTTGAAAAAAATTATAGCTGAACTGGCCAATTTTTTTTATGGTGACGTTAGCGGTAAAACATTCCTTTATGTAGTCCTACACTATTTAATAAAATATTGATATTTGAATATGTTTGCTCACAAATCTTCGGTCTAACCTCCGATTCAAAATTATCGGAGCCGAAGTCGGAGTCGGAGGTGTAAAATCAATCGGAAATTCCGCCGAAGGCTGGCGTGGAAGTTCCGTAACATCCCTAATATATATACACTTTGCACGTGTGCTGCAGACATCAAATAAACGTTTTTCTATTTCTTTACGTAACAGAAAATGACCCAACACTTCCAAACTCTTGTCCCCAGACCGCGGCAACAAATCAAAAGTGACTGAAAACTTCAGTGAAACAGTGAAAATCTTAATGTCCCACGGCGCTGACCCCTCCATGGTCAACCATTCAGGATCCACCGTGAACGAACTATTGACTGAGTTCAACATTGCTGAACTGTCTCAAATAGTCGCCAACTCACTCACGAAATTACCTGAAGAATGTGCTGGAAGACGCATTGGGTCTTACATGCTTGTCATGGAAAAAGATGGCAAGGTTAACGTTGCTGACATGGGTGATGCTACAAATAAAAAGAACTTAAAAGGTAATACTGTAATTATAAACGATAAAACACTTATTACAAAAGATAAAACAGCTGTTACAAAGGATAAAAATGCAATTGCGAATAAAACTGTAACAGAGAAGAATAAACCTGTAATTTTGGAAAATATAGCGCTGCCTAAAATTGCTGTTACGACAGCATTGAGAAATTTGGCTCCGAAATCTGCTCAGGATTTCAAAATTGTTAGTCCGAATGAAAAATTAGGCATCAATATAGCATATAGTTCTCAAGGAGTTTCTGTGAAATCTAATGTTAATGTGATTGATACATCAAATAAATCTAATGTTAATGTGATTGATACATCAAATATACCTTCTACTAGTAAAATACCCTCACTGACTGTCCATAGTCTCTATATAGCAAAGACAAAAGTGGATCCAGTAATAGTTAAAAACGAAACTTTGGGGCAAAAAAGGCAAAGCACAGCTCCTATAAACCAACCAGCGAAGAAACGTGGCAAGAACCAACCGATCCAGACGAATATTCAGAAAAAAAATGTTGAGCTAAACAATGATCATACAAATCCAAGACACACTGTACAACCCACTGAGAAGGTGTCACTTAAAACGTTTAGACAACTCAAAAACAGAGGCGCAGATAAGAAAATTAGCACTTAGCACTAAAGTTATCAAATTCTGCATGATCGCTATATCTGAAGCTAAACCTAAACCTGTCTCGCTTTCTTATATGCTTGATCGTGTCAGTGTGAGAGGGACATGTCGTTTAGCAATGATTAGATAACGAGATTCGGTACCAATTAGAAAATAATCCACCAATCATTGGGCCGGCACGGTGAGTCATGCCATATCCCCTTGTGTTAGGGGAGGCTTGTGCCACAACATTGGGAATATTACTAGACTGATGATGATGTCTATGAAATTAAACACACAGTTATGCACTCCATCTTAGTCCCGAAGGTTAGCAGCGCATCAAAAACCCTCTAATATTAATACAGTGAGGTGAGATGTCTATGGGCGACGGTGACCACTTACCATCAGGTTTCCCGTTTGCTCGTCTGCTTTCCTTATATATAAAAAACTTTCCTGGTATATAAACAAAAAGTAGGAGATTCAGAACCCCTCAATAGGGGGTTGGAAATGGCATATTATAATGCTATAATGGATATACTTAAACTTCGACCAGGAATATAATACAGTTGTCAAGAAGATACTGCGTTTTGAAAAAAATAGTTGACAAAATAGGGTATTTGACAACAAAAAAATTGGAAATTCTGAAATTCATTTTTTGATATCTGAACTAACTTATATTGATATGATTATTAATGGTTAAAGTTAGTACTGAGGAGATGCTCTGTCCCTTTTTTTGCAAAACAATTCCTTGTATGGCACTACAGTAGTGTGACGTCACAATTTGCTATTGCTGTCTCTTATTTTGTCAACGAATTTCAATTCTGCTTTCAGATTTGACTATCAATTTATGTCTATTTTTTAAAGTTTATGATATGCATTTATTCTTCAATACTTGTCAAGTACCCTATTCCATAACATGGCGCATTCTACTATATTCCTGGTCAAAATTTACGATACTGGATGAAGTTTTAGTCCGTTAGGGAAAAAATATGGCATATAGTAAATGAATATGGATTTAGGTGTTTCACAAAAATTTTGAATTTCACCCTCTGAGGCGCCACTATAGTGAGTAGTATGGACGCCGGACTCCCAAGCGGGAGGTCCGGGTTCGAAACCATGCAATGCCATGTACAAATTAGGTTGATTTTAGATTTTTTCGAAGACTTATGTACATTTACCGACGACGCGAAGAAAAACATCATGAGGAAACTTACATGTCTGAGGAAAATCCGAAGGCTTGTGAAATCCACCAACAAAGCCCTCACGGTGGATCATGGCCCGTACTCCCCTTATGCAAGGGGAGGCCTGTGCCCTAACAGTGAGGATGTTACGTCGATGATTCTTCTTCTTCAATTTAAGAGCTATGCTCTTGTCGGTGTAGTAAACGCCACTGTGTCCTGTCTAAGGCCCTTTCCTTGACCTCCTTATACGACGCAACGCCAGCCTTCTCTTTGATTTGATCGAAGTAGCTTATCCTCGGTCTTCCTCTTCCCCGCTTGCCGAATGATGATGATTAGTGAGGAAAAAAACTAAACGAATATTCATATCAATACGAGCACATTGGGTTCTGCTTGTCATGATTTTTGTCATTTTTTTTAATTTTTTTTATTTACTTCTAAACCCGCATTTGACCTCTATCTCGCCTGATGGTAAGCGACGATGAGGTCGACGATGGAGCACGCGGGTCCAGTAAATGCCTATTCACTCTGGCCTTGAAGATCCCGAGGTTGTAGGTTTCGGGAAACACAGACGCCGGCAGGCTGTTCCATTCCTTAGCCGTTCGCATAATGAACGAAGAAGCAAATCGCTTCGTACGAGTTCGTACTTCGCTTCATACATTATATAATTTTAAAAAGTCGTTATTTTGACGAAATCTTCATATCAGGATATAGGGTTACACTCCACTTCCTGTCATGTCAAGTTTTTTCAAAATGGACTATAATTTCACGAAGTATTTTTAATACTGGATAAGACTCACTAATGAATTCATATGAAATACATAACACTAGGTGTTTCAACATGAATTTCCAAAATACGACATCTTCTATTTTATTTGAGCCGTCAAAAAAGTTTTAAAAAAATATTTTTTTTTTATTAATCGTAATTTCAAAGTTAATTTTTTAACATGAAAAAGCGAGTAAGTACTATTTTTTTATGTTTTGCCAAGTAAACGTGTTTTATGCAAATTGTTATTTTTTTTTTAATATTAATGTATTACAATTTAATAATAATGATCTGTGATTGTTTCTGATATACCTATTTGCAATTTGAAGATGATTTTTGTTTTATTAAACAACCTTTTGAGGGTATAACAATTCGAAATTTTCTGTATAAAAATGCGGATATTTTTTTTTGGTATAAATATACGGAATGTTTATTCCCATCAGGTTCAGAACGTCCACTTCCTAAAATGTCCTCTCCTAAAAAGACCGTTTCCTTAATTGTCCACTTTGTTACTCCAGTTCCTAAAACGTCCTGTGCTAAAATGACCTCTCCTAAAAAGACCATTTCCATTTAAGCACGTCTGTTTTAATACAAAAATACAAACTGGTGTGGGATATAGCTGTATTTGTGGTGGTACAGGTAGATATGGTTATTAACTACTGAACAAAAACCTTTTTTTATAATAATGATTTTATTAAGATAAATCAAATTTTCACTCTTATAACTAGTGTTGTCAGTATATTCCCGGCGAAGCTATATAGCGCTCCGTCCTCTCTGCTTACCTCGCGAGGGAGTGTACCTTTTCGGAGTGGACGTTATAGTAAGTAGACGATTTAGGAAGTAGACGTTTTAGGAATGGACGATTTAGGAAAAGGACCTTTTAGGAAGTAGACATTTTAGGAAGTGGACGTTTCGGGAAGTGGACATTTTAGGAAGTGGACGTTCTGAACCTGAGCGGTTTATTCGTTGTAATACTAGTGATGGGTAAAACTATAATTTATACCACTAAGAGTGTTTTTAATACTTGCTACTGTATTAGATAGGTAAGTTATAAGAGATTTCTACCAGCCTTACCAAAAGATCTGAACATAAATGCACTGTATTCATAACTTATAATAAAGCTATGTAATATTCTAAGATTTTTTACAAACGGATAATTCCATTCAATAATAGGGAATATAATTGATTTTTGACGGAAGGACTTTAATCTCAGATTTGACAAGGTATCTTCAGATGCCTTATATATGGCACAAGAAGAAAGGCAAACCGATTACACAGATTACATGACGTTTCCCGCACAAGAGTACGTCACTCGGGTTACCATTTTTTAACGTATTGCACATTCTAATATTAGAAATTTTATTCAAAATAATAAATACTAAAATACATACTTAAGCTAAAATTAATAAAATACCTAACTATTTTACAAGTAAAAGACGTGGCCCAGGTCGCTCCCTGCGGGAGTGTTCCGAGGAGGCTGGCGGCGTTGCCCCGCTGTACGCTGAGCAAAGTAGAGGCCAGCCTTCTGGTCCCGGGATGTCTCTGCGAGACGCTTGGCTATTTCCCGGTAGAGCCAGTGGGCTCCAGGCCCCCACGGCCCCAAGGTCTCCACCCCGAACGGCGCAAATATGCAATCACCACCCAGGCCCGCATATTTGCGCCGCTTGAGGTTACAAAATGTGTTAATAAGATCGCATGAAAATAATTAATTAAAAAATCATGGAATATATTTTTATGGTAACCTTTGTGCAATTGTTTGACATCCAATAATGGTAACACTCGGTTGGTTTATGACGATATGCCTGGTGAAGAATGGAGCCTTCTTGTGCCATGGTATGCCCTGTATTAAAATAATACCGAAATTACCTATAAAGCTAAATGTAACTCTCTCGCTCACTCATATACCAGATTGTGTAAGTGTGAGGGAGATGTTTGAGTTTGACATGGCATTTGACATCAATTTTATTAAAAGTTGCAAATAAATATGAATTGACATAAGGTTTCCTTACCAATTAGGAACAGGGACCGACTGGATACATTTTACATCACATGCAAAATTGTACACAAAACGAATGGTGTTAAGGTAGAATCGACAATAAATAATTTTGAAAAATATCGGTATCGGTTACCGGTATTTGATCAAAATAATTTATTGTCGATTCTACCTTAACTGCATGTGTTTTGTGTTTAATTATACATGTGATGTAAAATGGATTTAGGGTAACCGCTTTTGGTTATTGATTGGAAAATATTTTTTTTAAAAAGGGAATGTTCCCCGTTTATTAATTTTTTTAATTAGCTTAAATAGATAGATAGATAGAATTTACTTCTTTACTTGATTAATTTTCTTATACTTTGGTTTAATTATAAGTTTTAACTTAGAATTGTGGCAAAAAAATTGACAATTCTATTGTGTATTACTGTTATATAATTTACATTAATGTGTTCAATTAAAGAAGTTTTACTTGAGTAAGTAATATACGGGTGTAACTAAAACCCTCCAATAAGCCGAAACAGCGTGTTCTTTTTACGAATTTCCAAATTTGTTGTGCTTATTTCGGCTTCTTAGAGATTTTTCTGTTATATCCTGTATATCTATAGGATTTCTATTAAAGAAGTTTTAATTGAGTAGGTAATATACGGGGCGTAACTAAAACCCTCCAATAAGCCGAAACAGCGTGTTCTTTTTACGAATTTCCTAATTTGATGTGCTTATTTCGGCTTCTTAGAGATTTTCTGTTATATCCTGTATATCTATAGGATTTCTATCAAAGAAGTTTTACTTGAGTAGGTAATATACGGGTGTAACTAAAACCCTCCAATAAGCCGAAACAGGTGTTCTTTTTACGAATTTTCAAATTTGTTGTGCTTATTTCGGCTTCTTAGAGATTTTCTGTTATATCCTGTATATCTATAGGATTTCTATCAAAGAAGTTTTAATTGAGTAGGCAATATACGGGGTGTCACTAAAACCCTCCAATAAGCCGAAACAGCGTGTTCTTTTTACGAATTTCCAAATTTGATGTGCTTATTTCGGCTTCTTAGAGATTTTCTGTTATATCCTGTATATCTATAGGATTTCTATTAAAGAAGTTTTACTTGAGTAAGTAATATACGGGGCGTAACTAAAACCCTCCAATAAGCCGAAACAGCGTGTTCTTTTTACGAATTTCCAAATTTGTTGTGCTTATTTCGGCTTCTTAGAGATTTTCTGTTATATCCTGTATATCTATTTCTATCAAAGAAGTTTTAATTGAGTAAGTAATATCGCGTATATTTCGGCTTATTTCGGCTTCGGTATTTTAGGATTATTAGAAAATAGTTGTATGTATTTTAGAATAATAGAACAATTATTATTATTAAGATAATAAAATGAAATCTTTCTTATATTATTATTATATTTCGATATATTTCTTTGTCATATCTAAGCAATACTTACGGGGTGTATATAACACCTAATTTGTCCTCTTGCAGGAATATACAGTGTTGTTATTAGGATAATACCTTTTGTAATGGAGCGGTGTATGTTTATAAAATATATATATTAAAAAAAAATTATCTTTATTGAAAACATCACAATGCTTGTAAATCAAACAATCTTATCTTATCTTAGGATGGGGGCCGGGGATCCCAGCGACACTTCGACCCATGGGGATCTTTTGTGTTCAACCCCTTGTACCTATCCCTTGACCACATCACCGAATATGTCGTGCATGAGCAAGACTATGCGTCTCAGTGGGAGGGATTTGAACTCCCTTGGGTCAGGATAGGCAGAGCCTAGCAGACCCATCCTTTTTGCCGCGAAAGCGTCACATTCACATAGGAGATGTGAAACGGTCTCCAGTTGTTCACCACAGGCTCTGCAAGAGGTGCTGTCAGCCGGCTTCATCTTGTGTAGGTGGACATTGGTGCTAAAGTGACCGGTGAAGGCACCGACCAGTAAACGCACTTGACGTCTAACAATACCCTGACTCCCAACCTAGGCGAACCTGTATCTTGGGAGCTAGTCACAGTGCTTTCCCAAAAAGAAGGTATTCAATAAAGGTGTAGAACACAGTGTGCACTGTGTCCCTACACTGATCACGTCGCGGTCACCAGTTGTAGGAACGCGCTATGAGGACGGATGATGTAACGTCAGTTGAATGAAAGGGAAAAGTGAAGATCTTCCACCAGGCGGAGTGTTGTGCCTGGTGACCATATGTCCTGGTCCAAATTTGGATGTTTGGAACTCGTATATATACGAAGTCCCAGGAAAATTTCGATAGCGCGTTCTACGTAGTGGCGCGCGTGTCGTGCGTCGCCACAAAGGTATTAAGATTTTTTTTACGTCAACAGAACAGACGCCTGCGCGTTGCTAAAGGTGCGGTACACCTGCTCGTCCACCAACGACCAAGTGTTTATTTATTGTTTGTTTATTATTTGTTTATTTACATATTTCATAACAACACTTAACAGTTATTTCCAAACGTGTGTTTCATATCAAGTTAGATTATACACAAAATTGTATTTTGTGTAAACAACGGATGTAGGTTACCGTAGGTCGTTCACCGCAGGTCGTTCACCGAAGCGGTCAACAGGCGCCCGTTGACCTCATAAACAGCTCTATTCCAAAAGTTCTTATCCTAATAGCAATTAAATAAAATATATGGAAGCTTGAGAAAAAAGAGCAACCGAAAAAAAGAATAGATTATTTTTCAGGTAACAGAATCTTATTTTGTACATGCAAGACAAAGTATGGTGTTGGAAAGGGAAGATAGTGTGTCTTACTGTAATATTATGATAGATATTATGGTGAAAGGATTGAACAAGTGAATGAATTCGTATATTTAGGGAGTTTGTTCACCAGGGACGGTAAATGTGAGGGTGACATAAAATAGAGAGTAAAAGCGAGAAATACAGTTAATGGAGCCTTACATGTAGTCTAATGTAATAACGGGCTGGTTTCCGGAACTCGACGTCTACAGCGCCTATTTTGCGTGTGATGGGAACAACTACTTACTCGAGCCACCCCAACCTCGCCAGAAAGTCCAGCAGTCCTTTAATATCCTGTAGGACTTCGGGAAGTGATCCTGGGGTACCAAGGCTTCCCGCCCGGTAGGTGGTCACCTCACTGCACTCCAAGAGCAAGTGGGCGACCGCCTCCTCTGCTTCCATGCAAGCTCTGCACAGGGGGCTGTCTGTGATGCCTATGTTGAAGAGGTGTCTATTGAGTGGACTATGTCCGGTTATTGTCCCGGTTACCTTCCGCAATTGGACTCTACTGAGCCGCACGAGCTGTCTGGATTGCCTGTAGTCCACGATCTTGGCCCAGCTAGAGTTACATGCCATTGTGAGCAACCGATTTGTATCGAAGAATGCGAGAGTGGCAGTTCACAGTTGCGTGTTAGTGCCTACGCTGATGTGTGGCAGGGAATGTTGGGTACGGCAAAAGAAGAGTGAGAGCCGAATTAATGCTGTGGAAATGCGTTCCTTGCGTAGTATGTGTGGTGTATGAAAGACGATGTAGTGAGTAAGATTGAAACAGGAATGTTGAGATGGTTTGGACACGTTAAAAGATAGAGTTTAATTATTGTTTTTGATTATTTTTGTAATTATTAATTTTTTGGCATGTTTTTTTTTGTATTCAAACACAATTTATAATTGTTTATGAATATATGATATGATATGATGATGAATGAAACGAGAGTAACGTAAGTGGTGTATAAGGAAAAGGTAAATGGAAGGGGAGACCTAGAAGGACCTAGGCAGACCAGATTGCGGACGTTCTAAACAAAGGTCAGGTGCGGTCAACTACTAACCGAAGAGCGTGCATGAAGCGATTGAAGAAGCGAGAACGGTTTGTCAGGATCGGTCTTTAATGTCTGCCTACCTCTGCGGGAAACAGGCGTGAGTTTTTGTATGTACAAAATTAAACTCAAAACGCATGTTATTAAGGTAAAATCTACAATGAATTATTTCGGTCAAATACCGGTAACCGATACCGATATTCAACAAAAACATTTATTACAGATTCTGCCTTAACTACATGCGTTTTGTGATCAATTTTGCGTGTGCTGGCAAAATACATTTTATTGACCACTTTTGGTACCTGAAAAGAATTTTTGCGCCGTGATAAGTTTTATTAAGATTCTTTTTTTTTAGTTGTCGACATTATGTCATTAATTATAAGACCATGTATACGTTTATTTTAATTTTATTTTGACATTAGACGGAACTAATGCTTTTATTTAGTGGTTTTTTTTCGTAAATATTATAATATAAAATCCGTCCGGGCTTATACAGAGTGTAACGAAAGGGTGTAGTCGTATTGAAGGGTTCAAAACTGTAACTGATATAGATTTAAGGTCAAAATGTAATACTTTTTATATTCATACAATTTAACAAAATATTTATTCTACATCACGCGCAGCACTAGCGGGGTCATTGCACGCATAGGTCAGTCAATTCACTTAGATTCGACATCTCCTGCTAGTTCCTATGCGCCTAGTACGCTGGCTGGACCCAGTCCTGTGCGCCTAGTACGCTGGCTGGACCCAGTCCTGTGCGCCTAGTACGTTGGCTGGACCCAGTCCTGTGCGCCTAGTACGCTGGCTGGACCCAGTCCGCGCGCCGCCACACTGCGCCGCCGCCGTGGGAGCGGCGGCCGTTATCAAAGGAAGGCAACGGATGCCGCAATTTGCTGCCGCGAAAACTTATGCACTTGTAATAAGAATCAAAGTGAAAAAATTATAATTAGGTACTTGATTTTGAATGGTTAACGGTGAAAATCATGCTTTTAGCACTATTACACTGAAAAATAGTCACATTAACATACTACACTTTTACAAAAAGACGAAGCTTCAATCTGGTTACGGTACCATTGACAGAACAGCAGACGTGGCTCGAAATCTACTGGTGTGAGCTCTCGTGTACGGCAGAAGTGATATGGGTGTTGACCATCGGATATGATGGAGTGCTGGTCCTCGAAATGCTCCAATACTGCATCCTCGAAGTCAGGGTCTCGGTTGCTCGGCCCTCCGAGTTACAGCCGCGGAATGAACCGGTACTCTGCACGGAGCACCATCTTCCGGAAGCACTCCAGTGAAGGTAGCTGCCGTCTCAGCTTCTGGTCTGCCGTCGATAAATCTCTTACGATACAACTGGGGTTGCCAGAGGGCCGGGATTCGTCTGGATTCTCCCGACATTTTATATGATGTCCAGACTCCCGACTAAACACAAAATTTCCCGCAAAAATATCGTGCGCACCACAAATTCACTTCACGGCCGTATTATCAATTCCCTGTAGCAATGCTGACTGTGAACGCGTATTTAGCCTGCTGAATAATTTGTATATCAAAAAGAGGAATCACATGACCTTTGAGTTAATTAAAGCTGAGCTAATAATTAGACTGAACTTCGAGGAAAATTGTTTGCATTTTAAGTCTTTTCTTAATACTCCTAAAGGATCCAAATTGGTTAATTTCGTAAAAAAACAATACAAAATACATGTGGCAACTTAAAAATTAAGTTCATTGAACGATCAAGTCGATTGATCATTTTTTATTATTGAATTATATTAAGTTTCTTAGGAATCAGAAGCAAAATTTTGATTCATAGGTATTATAATTAATTTCTGAAACCCCGACATTTTGAAATTTTGTCCAGATATTACGGTTTTGCGATCTGGCAACCCTAGATACAACTCGTGATCGCAGGCTGCCGTCCTCCGCATCGACACAGTATCAGCTTATAATACTAACTATTACTTACAAAAGACATTTTCAAAACACACGATACGAACTCACGCACGGGTTATGAAAGAAGCTTTCACACACCGAGACGGATAGTAACTAGTAACCGACTGGATAAAATTGACATTAATATCTTTGTACTAGTGCACGTGAGAAATAAAAAAAATAGAACGAGACAAAATATCTCAATAAGGATGTTGGAACCCTAAGGCTCAGTTTACATTGCCGCGGAATGGAATGGAAGCGAATTTTCGCAACGTAATTGTACATAGCATAATGAACTTTATGTCAATTGTGTAACATACAAACTAAATACGCTTCACCGCTAGGGGAATTCTCGAGAATGCGCGAGGAGTCCCCGGAAGACGCGCGACCTCTTTTTTGGCTCGTATTAAGTTTGTATGTTACACAATTAACATAAAGTTAGTTGTTAGTAAAGGAATGGAACAGCCTGCCGGCGACTGTATTTCCCGAAACCTACGACCTTGTGATCTTTAAGGCCAGAGTGAATAGGCATTTACTGGACCCGCATGCTCCATCGTCGCTTACCATCAGGCGAGATCGAGGTCAAATGCGGGTTTAGTAGTACATAAAAAAAAATTTTCATTATGCTATGTACAATTACGTTGCGAAAATTCGCTTCATTCCATTCCGCAGCAATGTAAATTGAGCCTTAGACAGTTCGTTTACATTAAACATCACTACTAAACACTAGGTGGCGCTGTTTTAATGTCTATCAGTTTTTTCGATCATGTTGCTATTAAAATAAGACAGGTTTTCAATTGATTACTCTAAACACAGTTCACCGTCGCTGCAGCTCGGTGCGCCTAGTATTTAGTCCATCATCCCGTGGCGTCAAACTCGGCCATTAGAGTGGACTGATCCCGTGAAAAAATTACCCTTAAAATTTACTCCATTTTTTTTATATCATTATTTTTTTCGAACTGACTTGTTGTTGGTCCTAATGACCTTTACAGCTTCACCGGGGTTTTGGGGCGAGCGCTAAGTGCGCTCCAGCCTGGAGGAGGACTTAAACACTACTATAAGAAGCGACTGCCTAAGGGCACCCAGGTGGGCACGGACCTCGGCCTAGGACGTCGCTGGGGAGGGAGGGATCGGGGAGAAGCGGCCTGGAATATGCCGATAGCGCGTGTAAATTTTTAATAAAACAAATTTTTTTTTTGCGATCAGTCTTGGCTCCATAGTGAAAGTTGTTCAGTTATGGATACTGAACACCCCCCTTTCGGGTTTTTGTTACACTTTATAGATTCACGTGACATCGATCCCTGGTGGATATTCCTGTTACAGGTTGTAACAATTATTTTATTACAGATTATTTAATTTTGAGAATATTAATATTGTGTTATTATTAGTGTTTAGTTAAGGTACCTACTGCATACATATAAGTTTTATTTTTAGTTATAATTACGTATAAAACAACTAGATAAGTACATGTTTTATCGCACTGACATACATTTTTATACACACAATATAACAGTACGAATAAAGATTCAAAAATAATTTTTTTTGGTTTTACTTACTTTTGTTTGTACTTATCTTATGATAGGGGGCCGGGAATAACCCCAGCGGCACTTCGACCCTTGAGGATCTTTTGTGCCTACCCCATTTCACTCACTGGTCACCGTCAGAGCAGTCTATAAATGTACGTAAGTCTTCGAAAAAATCGGAAAAAACTCATTGGTAGATGGCACTGCACGGTTTCGACCCGAACCTCCCGCATGGGAGTCCGGTGTCCTAGCCACTAAACCACCGACGCTCTTTTTGTTTGTACTTACTAGAGATGCACCGGATGGTAGGTGATACAATCCGGCCGCGCTGGATATTTCATTAAGACAATAAGTCAAACAAAAAATCAAAACAGATTGTTCCGTAATTGTGTCCACCCTGGAGCATAGAGGGTGCACAGCCTGGGATAGGCCGCGATTGGGGGGTGGGTTCGAGAAAACCCTGCGAATTTTGGTTCTTCCCTTTTCGATGTTGTTAGGCGACAGTTTTCCTTTCGATTTGCAGGGGGTTGTAAATAATAACTTAGGGGTATGCTAGGTACTCACCTGACGAGGAGCAGGCTGGAACCACTGACACATAAAAATATAACTTTCGTGGAATTTGGGAGGGAAACGAATCGATTCAGGGGTAGGACCGATTAGGGGTGAAAATAGGGATCAAGGGGTGTGGATTTTTTGGTTAAGTCAATAGAAAGACGAGAATTAATATTCGAGCACGTGCTGTGTCGCTGATACGAGAGGGAGGCGAAAAGTGAAAGTGACAGTAGTATTTTTTTAAACCTAAGTTAAGTAGCGGGGTTGCCACAAACATAAAATTTAACGGAAAGTAGGGGAGATACCAAACACAGATTATGAATATGAGACAATGTGTTTATTTAACGTCTCATTAAGTTACAATAACTTTCGTAAGTTTGGGATAATAAAAGTAAAATAAAACAATTTTTATCTATCTACCTATGCCTAAAGTCTGTCATTACTTTTTTTTAAAAATATTTCAAAATCAACATTAGCAATTATAAGTAAACGCACGTGTGAGCGCGTGAGCGCATGCGATTACATCACTTGTATGTAGCGCCTTCCATTCGGCCGGATATTCGGTATCCGGATATCCGGCCATAAATGAAAATGAAAATGAAAAATGTAAAAGTTTATTCACTTATACAAGGCACACAAAAAATGACCTCCGACTTACAAACTAGGTCGAAAACCTGTATCTTGGAAGTCGGGATTCCGTCGCACTTTCTGTGCAAGCAAATTACAAATTATATTCTTAACCTAAAAGGAATTTGGAAAATTTAATCATAAAGGAATTTAGTAAAGATAATGGTAAGAGTGAGTATGGGTGGGGGTGTGCTAGGTTGTGTGGGAGTGTGTAATGATGTAAGTGTGCATATGTAGGGGTTTGGCCGGTGCATCTCTACAACTTACCCCCAAAATTCGTTTTAAGTCTAGCATAATAAAAGAGGATGGAGCGTCGGTGGGCTAGGACGCCGGACTCCCACGCGAGAGGTCCGGGTTCGAAACCATGCAGTGCCATGTACCAATGAGTTTTTCGGATTTTTACGAAGACCAATTGCTAACGGTGAAGGAAAACATCGTGAGGAAACCTGCATGTCTGAAGAAACTAAAAGTTTCCGAAGGTGTGTGAAACCCACCGCACACCACTGGGCCCGCTCGGTGGACCATGGCCCGTACCCACTTGAGCAAGGGGAGGCCTGTGCTCCAACAGTGGGGACATTAAAAGGCTGATAATGTAGTAAAAGAGAGGTTCTAGTCAACCAATTTACACTGGTTTAGATTTCATGATTGAGTATGACAGAAGGTAAGGTACATGTTTCTATAATCCTATGTTAACATCATGATAGTACCTATTTCATTATTATCGCATTAATTTAGTAGTTTAATGATACAGTGATATTTTATTGAAATTAATTTTGAGTTATTGTGTAATTGGCGTTATACTTTTTAGAACAATTACTCTTATAATAGTTTTGCTGTACAATAACCTGCAATATACAGCACAAATAATACTAAAGCTAAAATTAAACTAAGGCTAAGAAATCTAAAGATAAAAAATTTGTGTTAAGTCCCCCACATCCGGCAGTGTACCCAAGAGACTGGCTGCGTTGCCCCGTTGGATAGCTAAGCTGATCCGCTGGGCCAAATAGGAGCCAGATCTTGGGTCTTTTGACGCGTCGACCAGACGCTTTGCGAGGTCCTTGACGACGTGGTGCGCTCCCGGGCCCCAGGGTCCCAATGTTTCAACCCCAAACGGCTCAAATATGTATGTCTCACCCAGATTGGTATATTTGCGCCGTTTGAGGGTTTCTGCAGCAGCGGCCGCAGAGCCGGCTCTATAAGAAGTGGCTGGAAGGTGAGACGGGGCAAGGGAGATTAATAATAGATTAATTTAATTGTATGTCAAAATTTAAAAAAAATACGGTCCAAAACTACTTACTTACAAATATTGTCAAAGATAACCTGCAATAAAATAAAATACCAAGAATATAAAAATCCTGTCAAGAGCCATCGCTGTGAAAAAAATTGTTCCAATTAATTCCGCAATAAAGCGTGGGTTTTTACTCGTTTTTATTTTCGCACAACTTGAATCTGCTGTCTTCCAGGACTAGTTGGTGGAATTTTTTCAACGATTTCAGGAGTTGTCACTTCCACAGAGCGTCCAGAGCGAGGATCATTACTCGTGCTCGTCCCGTCCCATTTTAAACTCTGCCCACCTTTTAACCATTGAATATGACGGGGCAGAGTCACTCAGGGTGCTGTCTATTTCCTCCTTGATTTCTTTAGGCGTTAAACCCTTCAAATGAAAGTATTTGATTACTGCTCGTTTTTCCAAATCTTCCATTTTATAACTCTAAAATCGTCTTGATTAAAATGCTGTCAATCAAACACCAACCAAGCTACTGACCTGAAACTTTTGGAATACGCTAGTCAGGGATAGTACTATGCAATGCTAGCGTATGACTGCCCTAGTGGCGCCATCTCTGTGTTGGGCTCGGGACTTATCAGCCGACCGACTTATTAGGCAAATGACAGCGTATATTATAGATTTAACAACGTGAATTAACAATAATAAGGCAAATAACAGACTGACACGTATTTACTAAAGTGGCGACTAGACAAAATATATCAATTTTACCTAAAAATAAAATTGTTATTAAGCATACTTACCACATTCCAGACTTATTTTTATGTCTGTCTGCTGTGACATAATTTCCTTTTGACGTGAAAAATGTACGTACTCTTAGGTACGTAGACTAAAGATTTTACATAGGGTATTGTAGGGGCGGCACGATCCTGCTTGCATTCCTCAACACGACTGATGGCATCATTGCGCATGTGAACACTCTGCTCCACGCGTCTACCTTGCGCAGGTACAGCGTCACGAGCAGCGTCTGTATGATGCATCGTTGCGCACGTGCATAACAATATAAACAGACCGTCTTTGGGCAGGAGTAAATGGTCGAAAGGCGTGAATCGAACACGCCCTCTGAGCGCAAGCGATATTTAGTCCAACACGCAGACTGAAGAGCCACCGTACGTTGCTGCTTCATTAAATTCTTGGATTACTAAACTTTTATGAATTGAAATAACCGACTTCTCTAAGCAGTGTTTTATACGGCTACCGCTACGTTCTGATTGAATGTCCGCCGCTGTGTGTTACACTTAGCTATATTTTAAGCTAAGAATAATGAAAATAAGTATGCAACATTTACATATATTACATTTAAATTAACAAAATCGCGGTGTAAAAACCGAAATACTCGTAAAATCACCACAACACACTAAAAATAATGTCTTTCTTGCAGAATATTTTACGTTTTGTTCGTTTCTGCGTAAAGCAAAACTATGACATATATAGGATACTTTTCGGAGAGTGCGCATCGGAATTGCATTACCTAATTCCAGCATCTCCATTCCGCCTTCGGACTACCAGACGCGGGGAGGGGTTCCATCCTTATGTTGTTGATATCCCATCTGCTCTACGAAGCGATTTGCTTCTTCATTCATTATGCGAACGGCTAAGGAATGGAACAGCCTGCCGGCGTCTGTATTTCCCGAAACCTACAACCTTGGGATCTTCAAGGCCAGAGTGAATAGGCACTTACTGGACCCGCATGCTCCATCGTCGACCTCATCGTCGCTTACCATCAGGCGAGATCTAGGTCAAATGCGGGATTAGTAGTCCATAAAAAAATAAAAAAATAAAAAATGACGGTAGTCGAATGAAAAAACCATTAAAATTAAATTCAAATATAACCGACATAATCGGTATTCAAACATAATCGATACGGGACTGTATTACGATAGTTCAATGAAATACAAATTAGAATTAAATTCGGATACTATTACTATTTTTGGAAATCCTTTTTCTAAATAAATTAGGTATGTAACCCACGAGTATGACTCGATCGTATGAACGCACTTACGTAAAGGCTGTGAAATCACCAAATGAAGGTAAATGAAATATTTTACAATAAAACGAATTATGTGCAGATCGCATCATAAATAACTCAGTAAAAGAGTTATAGTTATCAAATCACAATCTAATAAAACCAGTACAGTTACTCACGTTACGAAAAAGGAAAACATGAAGTAACATACCTCGCATTTTTTATAGAAAAAGAAATGCTAAAAATTTATATATATCCGAAACTACTCAGCCTCGGATGATCCATGGATATTCATGATGACTCCTTCCTTTACCCCGACAGATTCGACGACTCAGGAACACACCACGACCACGAAGACAGCGACCACTAATAGGTGACGCACTGTAGATCTTAGGAATATTATCATCCACGAATTGCGGAGATATTTTTTTAAACTAATCAAAATTAGTTCAAACGATCTATGGTATGATCATAATTTTGACAAAAAAATTAAATAAGTAACGAAAATGTTCGTATTACACGTCCGCGCCGTTCGAAAAACGATACGCCAATGAAACCAACATGGCGGGCGCTCGCCGCGTGGCTTCGCTGCCCCCCACTCCTCGCTGCTTGGGTTAAACATGTAGGTGGCGCTGCTGTAGCAGGTAAATTCGCGCCAAATTCGAAGGATAGATGCGCTTATTCTCGATTTAAGTCTGGAATGTGGTATAAAGCTTAATATTGAAAACTAGATGCTAAAATAGAAAAGATGAAAATTAAAAAAAAATTAAATGAAAATTGTATATATGTTCCTCATATGTATGTTCCTCAATAGGAAGATGCTGGGACCAGTCAAGAAGGAAGACGGAGGGTGGAGGATGAGAAAGAATAGGGAGAGGGAAGAGATGGTGAACGAGCCGAACATCAAAGGAGAAACGAAAGCAGCTCGACTCCGATGGCTCGGACACATCACTAGGATGGGGGAGGATCGGGCAGTTAAACGAGCGTATGTGGGACGCCCTAACGGACGACGTCCGGTCGGACATCCCAGATACCGCTGGCGCGATGAAGTGGAGAAGGATCTGCGTGAGCTCCGGGCGCCTGACTGGCTCGAGACTGCGCAGGAGAGAGAGCGATGGCGCTCTTTGGTATCGGAGGACAAGATCCGCTTCGGGTCGCTGCGCCAGCGGAGTAAGTAGAGCTTTCAAATTATGTAACAATACTATTATGTTAATGTACTAGGATGGGGGAGGATCGGGCAGTTAAACGAGCTTATGTGGGACGCCCTAACGGACGACGTCCGGTCGGACGTCCCAGATACCGCTGGCGCGATGAAGTGGAGAAGGATCTGCGTGAGCTCCGGGCGCCTGACTGGCTCCAGACTGTGCCGGAGGAAGAGCGATGGCGCTCTTTGATATCGGAGGCCAAGATCCACTTCGGGTCGCTGCACCAGCGGAGTAAGTAGAGCTGTCAAATTATGTAACAATACTATTATGTTAATGTACTAGGATGGGGGAGGATCGGGCAGTTAAACGAGCGTATGTGGGACGCCCTAACGGACGACGTCCGGTCGGACATCCCAGATACCGCTGGCGCGATGAAGTGGAGAAGGATCTGCGTGAGCTCCGGGCGCCTGACTGGCTCCAGACTGCGCACGAGAGAGAGCGATGGCGCTCTTTGCACGTGAGCTCCGAGCGCCTGACTGGCTCGGGACTGTGCACGAGAGAGGGCGGTGGCGCTCTTTGGTATCAGAGGACAAGATCCACTTCGGGTTGCTGCGCCAGCGGAGTAAGTAATAGTGTATATTTTTCTTTCTTATATAGATAAATAAGAAAGAAAAATTTAATTGTTAAATCATATTTATTTATATATTTTATTAAAACAAAATATAGGAACAAGCAGTAGTGGGTACTACTGTTTGTTCCTATATTTTGTTTTATTTATTTTACTTAAATTTACAGCTTTTTTCAGACCTTATAAAAAGAATAAAATATTACTTCAACATTTGCTATATGCCTGTTTTCTTTTTAAAAACATTATTTTTTTATTTTTCTGGTCAGCGTATATTATAGACTAAGAAAAAAAACAATACATAATATAACTTACACCATTTATTTACAATTTTACGCACAATTTTATACTTCGTACAAAATTTAAGTGATGTCTTAAGTATACTTAACTACCGAATTTGAGCAATATGCGTTTCTTAAAACATTTGCTTAAAATAAACGTCAACAAGTATTGTTTTAGTCATTACAATTAAGTTATAGGTAGTTATGAAGAATCTCGTAATTCGTTTATGCAGTTTCATAATGAAGCGGTACCGATTCCCGGGTGAATAACTCGCTAAAAGTTAGCTCTAAATGAAAAATTTTCTCATTCTTAGACAGTGTCTATTACCTAAGGCTCAATTTACATGGCCGCGGAATGGAATGGAAGCGAACTTTCGCAACGTAATTGTACATAGCGTAATGAACTTTATGTCAATTGTGTAACATACAAACTAAATACGAGCTAAAAAAAAGAGGTCGCGCGTCTTCCGGGGAATCCTCGCGCATTCTCGAGAATTCCCCTAGCGGTAAAGCGTATTTAGTTTGTATGTTACACAATTGACATAAAGTTCATTATGCTATGTACAATTACGTTGGAAAATTCGTTTCCATTCCATTCCGCGGCAATGTAAATTGAGCCTTAGAATTGAAACTCACATTGAGTACGGATTACTCACTTATGAATTCGGAAGTTCTAGAAAGAAAGACTAGTTTCAGCCTGTTTCGAAGGCCTATGGTCACGGACAGTGCGAAGCACCTGTCGACACGGTGGCGGTATCTAACTCTCTTTATTTTCATCAGTGAGTAGGTAATCCGTATTTTAATCTCATACTTACAGTCTAGCCAAAAAGAGTAGAAATTACATAATGGCAACTTTCCATACATTACAGAGGCCAGCTGAAAATCAGCGCTGTGGCTTGCCTCAGCATTTCTTTACTTTCACATATTAGACAAAGACTTCTAATTGTGTTCAGCCAATTAATTTTTATCTTAATGTGAAATTTATAATTAATGTTTAATTACTTGTCAGTAAGTATAACCATCAAAATCGACAGTTCAATCAAACAAGCCCCCTTTCGCCGTGTCCCTCCCAAAAGACCCCGTAATGCTTGCCACATTGCCCCGCTGGTTTTTTTTTTAAGGCAAAGGGAACTGAGCCCATACAGCCATGTCTGATGTAAACAACTCTTTCAAGTCTTCATTAAAATGCTGGTGTGACACATTTCAATGCTATCTGGGAGAATCTTCCACGCTTCTGCGCCATCCGAACCAAATAAGAAGGCGTCCCGGACGCAGTGTGGCTCTTCAAACTCCAGCCAAGTACGGATCGGGCTGCAGCGTCTTATTTGACTTTACTTCACTGTCCCACACATTATTCACATCTTGTCGAAGTTCTTCGAGCAAGAAACACCATTCTTACTAGAAAAGCACTACTGTAAAACAATTTGCAAGACAAATCGAAACAAAGCTGACGTGGACGCCACAAAAGCGCGGGAGAAACTTTTGCCCCGCTGGATTGCGATTTATTCCCATTTATTATTATTTTATTTAACAAGGCATTGGCAACACAGGCCATCAGCCTAAACATTAAGCGATTTAAAAGTTTGTTTTTCAGCATCAAAATGTTGTGGTGTAGACACATTTTAACACTCCTAGGAGTTATGACGGAAATGTCAACCGGTCTAGTCTCTGGCGAGTTCTCATGGCCCGCCGCAGAATCACAGAGTGAAACTACACAAGGAACCACTAACGAGAAGTTTATTTTAAGAGTTCAACACGTTGTCACTGTTACTGATGTTTGCTAGACAAAACTACACCGGTTTTAACTATCAAAAACATCAGAAAACCAATTTTGAGCAGTAAAATAAACACCGTAAAACCTTCTCCAGCGACTTTCCCGCCAAAACTCCATGACATTCCCATACTATTTCAGTGTTTCCATTATTTAATTTCTACTCTTTGGCCAAACTGTAACTAGTTCATTTAGGTCTAGCTTTTTAGACTTAGCGACTATATCGACACCAAATGTCTCAAAGATACCATTGGAAGCACAACCAATCGATTTGCCAGAAATAAAATTAAATGTCGGTATTAATGAGAAGTTTTTTTTTCGGAAATGGCGCTAGTTTGACCATAGATTTTCAGTATCAGTTGCCGCCCTGAAGGACATCAATAAATGAATATAGAAATCTGAATCATTATGAATAATTCTTAGCTTTGAATGTCTGAAAAGTTGTGCTTCCATCGACTCTGTTGTCAGAAAGTTGTAATAATTGTTTATTGATCGTTTTCATGGGGACTCAATATTAAAAGTTGAACAACTTTAAGGACAGGTCACATTCCGTTATATAAGTTTTATGAATTTGGTGGTAAGAGCTGCATCACCGTTTTGTACCAACTGCAAGAAGACCTCACTCACCTCCTCATGGAGTGTGACCAGAGGAACATTGAGAGGAAGAAATTTGTCCTCAATAGGCTCCAGAATGGGAGGCTCAATGTTATTTTGAGTCAGCCCTTATCTGATAATATGAAACACTTCCTGTTGTTTGCTAAGT
This sequence comes from Hofmannophila pseudospretella, assembly GCA_947369225.1. Taxonomy (NCBI): domain Eukaryota; kingdom Metazoa; phylum Arthropoda; class Insecta; order Lepidoptera; family Oecophoridae; genus Hofmannophila; species Hofmannophila pseudospretella. The sequence continues at coordinate 1,099,826 of OX376338.1, read as the reverse complement.
TGGCTCTCAAAGTGAGGGCTGACTCTGGTAATACTTGAGCTTCCCTTCCCTTTCCTTAGTGACCCTGACGAGGCTCACATGGTCACCTTGTCGTGTACCAAAGCCTCTAAACTGAGATTTTTTTTTAAACTTTAAGGACACTCTTTCTTCTCGTGAGGAAACCTGTGCACTGAGATAACTAGTGAAATGGGGAAAGCAATGAAAAACCAGTCCATTAAGGCTGCCTTTCGGCCAGAGCTGTGCGAGATAGCCAGGCGGTGAGCGAGGAAAAAATCCACCAATAGGATCGCGCCATTATCACGTCATATCACGTGACGATTAAAATGGAGTGATCCTATTGGTGGATTTTTTCCTCGCTCGCCACCTCGCTTCCTCGCACAGCTCTGGTACCTACGGCATAAAGTTGTTCAATTTATCGATATAGAGTCGTAAGGTAAGCGATCAGTATATATGTGTATATGTGTGTGTGTGTGTATATATATATATGTGTGTGTGTGTGTGTGTGTGTGTGTGTGTATTAATAACTTTTTATATACTTATATTACATACTCGAGATTTCATTTAGTATTTTTTTACTAATATTTTACATGGAAGACTGTTTAGTACACTTAAAAGCGCACGGCAGCGCACCCGCCAAGTTGTAGCACCATTCAATTATCTAATAACATTTTCATTAGGCAATCGAGTTCAACTGCTAATTAATCGAAATAATGTCAAATATAGGTTCGTAATTCCTTAACTTTCGTACAGTCATTAATTAAATGTCTGTACAAAAATTTAGTCACATTTGTCCAGTTTTTTTTTACTGATTACCACTGATCGGTGTAGGTAGGGCTGTTTGGGGTCAAAGACCTCAAAAGCTAGATTAGTGCTAGGTTAGTATGGACATCTGTAGACGTCAGAGTGAAGCGAATTTATAATTCAATATAATTTCGTCGTCTATTTCATTTCTTTCAAGTACTCGTATGTCTAAATCCGGGTTTCTTTAGTAGTCTTCTAGTCTTCTTTTAAATTCCGAAAATCCCGGGATTTTTTAATATATATTTTTTAATGGCATGTCCATAGTTTGATGATCGCAGGTTGGAATTACCAAAAGTAGCTCTATCTACAGCGATTTTTTCAATTCCGGAAATCCCGGGATTATCCAAATATGGTTTATAAGAAAGCCGTATCCATATCATGACCACAGCTTGCAAGTACCAAAAACAGCCCTACCTACTCCGATCGCTAATTATTATTATACAAAATGTCATTAATTAAGAGCTGTCTTTAAAACGTCAAAATCCAGTCTGCTTTTATTAGCAATAGGATCACTAATTATTTTAATCAGTAATTATCAGTTCTGAAGTGGATGTCAAATTTGTAAAAAAAAAAATATGGAGCTTTTTTTTTTAATATTCTACGGAGTAGTCGCTCGGCCGCCTACCACCCGTACAAAAAAAAATAACTCAATTTTTTTTATGACTCTTGAATGGGCTTTGACAGGACGAATTCTAAGTCCGTAAAAAATCCAAGAAATATTTGTAATTTATAATTGTTATAAAGCAAATGTATCTTGGAGTCTACAGGACATTACTATGGGTAATATTTTTACATTAAAATACCTTAAAATTAAACCTAACCATTCCTCAATATAATAGGTAAGTCAATGAATAAAATGGTATAAAAATTAGTTTAAAGATATGATATACTCCTAAGGACGGAACCACAAGATTAGACTAGCAGCTATCGGTAATAATTCATCTAAAAATATATTCATTTTTATTTTCATTATACACAAATTCGCCTCAAAAACCGTAAAAATTAAGTCTCTGTAAGATGGCAACCCTAAGCCTGGTTAATAAGAAAAAAAAATAAGTTTAAATTATTCCTTTTAAGTATTTACAGAATAACAAACAGTCCCATGTGTTCATATTTTTTTTTAACTTTATAATAACAAATTTGTTCAAATAAATTTGATTTAAAATAAATGGAATGATATAATTATCACAATTTGTTGACAAAAGGTAAGTACACCGACTTACTAATATAAAAAATAAATGAAGGGTAAACAAAAAATAAAATTTCAAGGATAAAAAAGAAATTAAAAAATGCTGTTCTTTACTCAAAATAATTTTTCTTCCCCCTACATTAAGTAAGAATATCTCATATTGCCCATAAAATCATATAATTGCACCACGGTGCCAAGTTATCAACAATGAAAGTATAATTATTGCAATATATTTTGTGGATGAGAAAGAATGAGGGAGATAGAAGAGATGGTGAACGAGCCCCCTCAGGCTGAGAACGACAACTTCCTAAAACGACAACTTCCGAAAACGACAACTTCCTAAAACGTCTATTCCAAAATAGACAATTTCCGAAAATGACAAATTCCGAAAACGCCCTCAGTTATGAAATGTCAAAAATGTCTAATTTATACGTATTAGATATGTGTGCGTGTGGATTGATCATAGGTGCTTTTCGTTAAAAACATGCTTTGCTCTGTTACTGAACGTCTTTTAATGAAGTGAAACAACTTAATAATGTGAGTCAGACTCAACCATGAAGTGTTCCGTAGTAGCAAGTAATAAAAATAGTAAACAACTACTAATTTCATAGTGAAGTTGTCGTTCTCAGCCTCTGACGGTGTTGACATTCTAAAATGTTGTCGTTTTAGGAAGTTGTCGTTTTAGGAAGTTATCATTTTAGGAAGTTGTCGTTTTAGGAAGTTGTCGTTTTAGGAAGTTGTCATTTTAGGAAGTTGTCGTTCTCAGCCTGAGGGAACGAGCCGAACATTATAGGAGAGACGAAAGCGGCTCGACTCCGATGGCTCGGACACATCACTAGGGTGGGGGAGGATCGGGCAGTTAAACGAGCGTATGTGGGACGCCCTAACGGACGACGTCCGGTCGGACGTCCCAGATACCGCTGGCGCGATGAAGTGGAGAAGGATCTGCGGGAGCTCCGGGCGCCTGACTGGCTCGAGACTGCGCAGGAGAGAGAGCGATGACGCTCTTTGGTATCGGAGGCCAAGATCCACTTCGGGTCGCTGCGCCAGCGGAGTAAGTAAGTAAGTAATATATTTTGTGAGAATATTTAATACTTTTAACATATTATCAATCAAACTTTTTGAATTAATATTGCAATAAATATATCTACATCATATATTAGTATAATATTTGAATAAAAAACAAGTTTTTTGAGTTGTAAATTTAAAATTACAACTCAAAAAGTCATTTTTTTTAATACCTACAATATTTCGACCCTTTACAATGGTAGAACGGTTTTAACTAAAAATTGTTCAAATATGAATTAGTGATTGTTCGGAATTGTCTATAATTTAATATTATCCTAATAGAACCATTCTGTGATGTGACCGAAGAATACTGTCTTGTTGTTGTTTTTTTTTTAAGGCAAAGGGAACTGGGCCCATACAGCCATGTCTGATGTAAACAACTCTTGCAAGTCTTCATTAAAATGCTGGTGTGACACATTTCAATGCTATCTGGGAGAATCTTCCACGCTTCTGCGCCATCCGAACCAAATAAGAAGGCGTCCCGGACGCAGTGTGGCTCTTCAAAATCCAGCCAAGTACGGATCGGGCTGCAGCGTCTTATTTGACTTTACTTCACTGTCCCACACATTATTCACATCTTGTCGAAGTTTCTCGAGCAAGAAACACCATTCTTACTAGAAAAGCACTACTGTAAAACAATTTGCAAGACAAATCGAAACAAAGCTGACGTGGACGCCACAAAAGCGCGGGAGAAACTCAATACTGTCTTAAGACTATATCTTTGGACGGCTTACAAAATAGCTTTGATTTTTTTTTTAAATCGATAAAAGAGAATAAAAGCTAGGTCCAGTAGATTTGTTGTTACTGGCCTGAGATTTACCGCTGAAGTATAAGCTTTAAAGTTTTAAAAGTTCAGAAGTGGGATCTAAATAAAAACATTTTGAGATGTCACGATTATGGTAAATCAAGACACTGGGTTCGTGTGTTGACCGGGTTCGGATAGGTACCCGATGAACGCACCAACTCTCTGTCCCACATCCCACAAGTCTGCCTTTAAGTTTTTCTTTGTAAATAATTACTAACATAGTATTAAGTACCTGCATTGTTACTAACAAATATTGAACCTCTGTTGTTCCGAAAATAAATTGATTTGATTTGATTTGAAAAACTTGACTTTTCAGTTTGTTTTGAAGAATAATATATAGAAATTCTTGACTACAAAGGTTATGTAAACATTCCATTTTGACAAATCAAAGTTAGTGTAAATAAGCTCTAAGTCGATTCGTAAGTTTTTGAGTTTTGATATCTTTTCTAATATTTTTTATTAATACAATGAAACCGAAACATAAAACAAATATTGTAGCACGTTCCATCATTAATAAAGCACCTATTTTATTTTTGAAACCGGTCAGAAGTCATACCATCGCACACAAAAACCGACTTTTGAACTTATGTCTTTGATCGTCATGGTCATTTTAGACAATATTATACTTGATTAGACTTAAATAATATACTGTTTCACGGGTTTTTACTGTATTTTATTAATTACAACGGTGGTAATTAATAAAATACAGTAAAAACCTGTGAAACAGTATATTATTTAAGTCTAATCATGTACTACAAGTTACACCAAGGACCAACAACCGCAAGTATTAATATTATTCTTGTTTCACGAAAACCTAGGCCCATTTTTTACTTAGACAAATCTTAAGACAGTACCTAACTCATATAATAGACGATTGGAATTCCATTTTTTTGTTTGAAAAAACTGATTTGAACTCTATTATTCAAAAGTCTAAGTTTGATTTTCATTTTTTACACGATTAATGTCCTCATGAAATAAAAAAAAAATCTGTATAAGGGAAAAATGGAAAGGAGGAGGGGAGGCCTTTGCCCAGCAGTGGGACAGTCTATAGTATAGTAGTAAAAAAGTAACTATATTCAATTTGAAAAAGACATTAAGTCGTATGAGAATACATAAACTATTTCGATATTTACAAGTCAATGATAAAGTTCAAATTAGTTTAAAATGTCGAATTCCTATATTATTGCGGCCATACCAGAACTCGCCAGAAATTAATATCAATTTGTGGTTTAATTGTGATTTCTCAGAGGGGATCATCAGGGTCTCAAGTTAGAACCCCAAAACCCTACGGCTTTACTCACCCAAAATACATAATACACTAATTGGTGGACTATAGTTATCTCCGGCTGTTCAGTTCGTAGCCGTTCTCTTTAGGGGGGGTCTTGGCGGGTGGGGGTTTGGCCACCACGTGACCTTCGAGTCTGAGGGTGCTTTGGCGGTGTGATGATCTGTAATGAACCAAACATTAAGGTTAAACTAAAGATTAGGCCTTGATCATGATGCCTAGTTTATCAAATTACCAAGGCTGTCAACTATCTTAGTATCCAGGCCATTAAATTCTTAACTTTTAATATTATAGGATTTTTTTAAATTTATCTTTTGATAACAAAGTTACGCTTAGACATGTCAAGGAACAATAACTATTATCCGTTATATTATAACATTTGAATTATTACTGACACACTACTAGCTGCTGTAAAAGGGCATTGTCAAAAGTAAAAGAAAAAATATGGCTGCTGCATAAGGCATTGTCAAATAGGAATGTACATTATGTTATATGAATGAATGAATGAATGAATGAATACTCTTATAATAGGTTTGTACACAATTTCAAATTTACCTAACGCAACTGGCTGCTGAAAAGGGGCTTTGTCAATACATACGATTATTAGTAAAGTAAGTAAATATTTATTTGCAGAAACATGAGTACATATGTTCTTATTTAGGTGCGCAAATATTTAAATAGGAGAAAAAAAAAAAATTTTTTTTTACTGAAATTAAATTGAGAAGGCAGTGCATCAAATATCATTAACCATTAAATTATAAATTAATTGATTAGACTTAAATAATATACTGTTTCACGGGGTTTTCCTGTATTTTATTAATTACGACCGGTTTCGTTTACACGTCTTCAGGTATTTGTTTACAAACAGTAGCGGTCGTAATTAATAAAATACAGTAAAAACCCGTGAAACAGTATATTATTTAACTCTAATCATGTACTACAAGCACACTGGACGAGAATGGTAAGGGACAGGGAAACACTGAGAGAGAATGGTGACCACAATTCGTGGCAGAGATTGTCCGTCGCCTCAGGGAGAGGGGCTGTGACCCTCGCTCCGGATCGTACCTGGTGCAAAGGTTGGCCGATACAGCGCGGCAAGCGTTATGGGCACCTTTGCACGATAAGGGGTGGGCTATTTGAATGACTTGTACCTACCTTACTTTAGCAGTCTGTGATACAGATAATACCCATCATTGTAAAATGTAAAGGGCCATGTATTATAGATGAAATAAATTGAAATGGAATGAATGAATGAATATTCTTCAAATAAAAAATTAATTTTCTTAAATTGAATAACCAAAGATAACTTAAGAATTGAATACCTGATGAGGCACGTGACAGCGAGCAGTATGAGCAGCACGCCGAGCGCGGACAGCCCCCAGCCGAGCGCGCTGCGGGCGATCGGGGGCACCTTCGTGGCCAGGCGGAGCAGCGAGGTCACCTGGTCGGGGAGCTCGTCGATACCCTGAGGAATTTATGGAAATGTAGTCAGAGCGTTTAGAACTTGGCTCGATTCACTGCCGTGCTTGTTTTAATATACTATATAGGTAAGTTGTGGTACAAGTGGGGTAACAACTTTTAGAACTTGGCTCGATTCACTGCCGTGCTTGTTTTAATATACTATATAGGTAAGTTGTGGTACAAGTGGGGTAACAACTTTTAGAACTTGGCTCGGTTCACTGCCGTGCATCTTTTTACACACTATAGGTACTATAGACGTTAATAATTAATTAAGTTAAAAGTGTGCTTGCACGAACGTGCGGGTTACATTTAACCCGCACCAGGGTTAAAATAATGTTATTAAGCTTTGCGTGTTTAACTCACGGATTGTGTATGGTTTTCATACAAATGTTTCAGGGTTACCGTTGATGCGAGACGTTTTTGTGATTTAACCCAGGTTAGGTACTAACTCTCGAGTTAACTCTCAATTCTACTTTCGCGCAAGCCAGCCTTAGTCTTACAAGTGTGGTTACAACTTTTAGAACTTGGCTCGATTAACTGCCGTGCATGTTTTTACTTACTATAGACGTTAACGCTGGGACTACATGCGCCGGTTCGGTTCGCTGCAACTAATCACAAGTGTTCCGCCCTCCCCCCACTTGAAGTCAGCGCCTCGTGATTGGCTGCAGCGAACCGAACCGCCGCATGTAGTCCAGGCCTTAATCGCGATTTTAGTGGTTACGCGAGCGAGGGTTTGACATTTAGGATTGTCAAACATGTAGTTCTACTAGAGCGTCGGTGGCACAGTGGCTAGGACACCGGACTCCCGTGCCACCCGGACCCGGACCACCCGGTCCGGGTTCGAAACCGTGCAGTGCCATGTACCAATGAGTTTTTCGTATTTTTCGAAGACTTACGTACATTTACCGACTGCTCTAACGGTGAAGGAAAACATCGTGAGGAAACCTGCACACTGGGATGACCAGTGTGTAAATGGGGTAGGCACAAAAGATCCTCAAGGGTCGAAGTGCCGCTGAGTTATTCCCGGCCCCCTATCATAAGATAAGATAAGAACCTGTAGTTGGTTTATCTCCAGTTTAAGGTAGGATACAGAGAAAGGGTGATGGAAATGAGAGTAAGGAGGTGTTGGTATCTCTAGTAGGGGGTGGGAGGGGGTTGGTATGTGTACTGACCTCCTCGAACCACATGATGGGGAACACGATGTCCGGGAAGTTGGCCACCTGCTTGATATCCACCACCTGCGACACCGCCAGGTTGATCTGCACGCGGGCGCGCGCGCGCATCGCTATGCCCATCTCCTGGGGGGAGGATGTTGCAACAATGGTTAATGTGTACATCTTTGAACAGGGCTAGTATATTTTGGGACAAAACTAATAGAGGTACATCTAAGGACAGAACTAGTATATTTTGGGACAGAACTAATAGAGATACATCTAAGGACAGAACTAGTATATTTTGGGACAGAGCTAATACATCCCATCTCCTGGTGGAGGATGTCATAACAGTGGTTAATAAGTGTATATCTTGGGTCTTGTAATCTTGGGATGTAACTATGCCCATCTCCTGGGGGGAGGATGTTACAACAATGGTTTATTAGTGTACATCTTGTAACAGAACTAGTATATTTTGGGACAATGGTTCTTAGGACAGAACTAATGAATCTTGGGACATAACTTAATGGATACAAATATACTTTACCGCACACCCGGGACAAAAACAAAACATACAACATAAAGAGAGGTACAATACAATGTGCAGAAGGCGACCTTAGCGCTTTAAGCGATGTCTTACAGGCAACCTTCAGGTGATGGAAAAATCATATGATACATAAAGTACGGGTGCAAATGGCGTATGCAATAGATACTACTCTCAAATAAACAAACCTTTGCAAGCTGCAATGCAGTAGTAATAATATGGATCTTGGGATAAAACTAATACATCTTGAAACATAAATAAAACAACTTAAAACACACTTGATACACCTTTAAAACAGCGCTGTACTAACCGGCTGTATGTCAATGAAGAGTCTATGGTCCTCCGCGTTGGGAGGGGAGATGCCCTCCACGGCTGTCCGCAGGCTGTCGTCCGCCAAGTAGAAGTGCGGGAACGACAGCATTATTGGCGAGTCTGTGGACGAAATTAATAAAATAAAATAAATAAATCTCTTTCTCTCTTCTCTCTCTTTCTCTTCTCTTTCTCTTTTATGTACTTAGTATTATATAAGTTATTGTTGTAAATAAAATTCTCTTATATAATGTTTTCCATAAACCTTGCCACTACCACCTACTACCTCTTTCTCGATATCATTTCCTCTGCCCGAAGGTTGCCCGGAAGAGATCGCTCTTAGCGATAAAACCGCCTTAATTGTATTACACTTATTAAATTAGTGTAAATATTATATTATTATTATTATATATTTTATTAAATTCATTATATTTATATATGTATTCGTATATGTGTATAACAAATTGTATATATCATTATAATTGTTGCGTATGTATTTTATTTATCTGCTATATCATTATTGTAATTTATTTATACTTATTATTTACTGTACTCCACACCTTACCCACCGTAAAAGTAGTCTAAACTCTCCTTAATCAAAGGTTGGCTGGAAGAGATCCCTACGGGATAAGCCCGCCTTTGTACATATTTTAATGTTTTTAATTTCTGTGTATATTTTTTTTCCTATGTGTGCAGTAAAGAGACTACAAACAAACAAACAAACAAACACTATTTCCTTTTCTATCTCATGTTTGTTATTTTATATTTGTGGGCAACAGCCTGTATCGCGGAGGCCGCGCGGCCGGTTCAATTTTCCTTATCTAATAATTACATCAATTTATAAAAGTTATTTAAGAGATATTTAATTATTGTTATTTATTTTAACATGTATTATTATTATGGCTTATGGAAGGCCAACTTAGCTCATGCAGAGGCCTTCGGGCACACAGCGTTTGGGGGCTCTTTTAGAAAACAAAAAAGAATAACACTGAAGTTGAAGTTAGCAGATTTAAGAACGTCCCAATTCAAAACAGCCGGTTTAAAATAATCCTCTGAAGTTATCAGGTTTTAGAGATGTTCCTAATTCAAAATGGCCGATTTGAAACACTCCTCTGAAGTTGTCAGTGTTCTAAATTCAAAATGTGTCTACCGTATTGACACAGCGACGCGCTGAACAGACATGTTTAGAGACGTTCCTAATTCAAAATGGTTGATTTAAAAACACTCCTCTGAAGTTATCAGCATTTAGAGACGTTCCAAATTCAAAATGGAAATAGGAACGTCTCTAAACGTGTCTCTTCGAATGATTGATTTAAACTTTTAACACTCCTCTGAAGTTACTAGCGTTTTGAGTCGTTCCAAATTCAAAATATCGCTCACCATATTGACACAGCGACACGTTGAACAGACACGTTTAGAGACGTTCCTAATTCCATTTTGACTTAGGAACGTCTCTTCGAACGGTTGATTTAAAAACACTCCTCTGAAGTTATCAGCGTTTTGAGTAGTTCCAAATTCAAAATATCGCTCACCATATTGACACAGCGACACGTTGAACAGACACGTTTAGAGACGTTCCTAATTCCATTTTGACTTAGGAACGTCTCTTCGAACGGTTGATTTAAAAACACTCCTCTGAAGTTATCAGCGTTTTGAGTAGTTCCAAATTCAAAATATCGCTCACCATATTGGCACAGCGACACGTTGAACAGACACGTTTACAGACGTTTCTAATTCAAAATGGTTGCAGCGTTTGAAGACTCTCACCATAATGACACAGCGACACGTTGAACAGGCACGTTTAATTCCATTTTGAAATAGGAAAGTCTCGTCGAATGGTTGATTTAAAAACACTCCTGAAGTTATACACATTTAGATACGTTCCTAATTCAAAATGCAATTAGGAACGTCTCTAAACGTGTCTCTTCGAATGATTGATTTAAAAACACTCCTCTGAAGTTATCAGCGTTGTGAGTCGTTCCAAATTCAAACTATCGCTCACCGTATTGGCACAGCGACACGTTGAACAGCCCGTTGGGCGCGCACGGCGGGCCGGCCGGGCAGAAGCAGCGGTTGTGCTCGTCGTCCGCGAACACATCCTCGGGTGGCGTGAACCGGTAACCCTGGATGCCCGCGTCTGATTCCGTCTCGCGGAGGAACCTGAAAGGAAGCGGTTTGTGGTTTAAAATACGCGCCAGTACGATTAGTTCACACAAGCCAGGTGGTAGATCCTGATGTGCAGGATTGCCTGGCTTTGTATTGTACCATCCTCTTATAAGACGGACCGTATGTAAAAAGGGTTATTATAAAATAAATGACCACTTAAAGAGACTTAGTCCTAAATTCAGCTCCAGCTCTGCAAATTATGTTTATAATTACCTGATATACCTGATACCTACTTGACTACTTCCAAAACGTACAGTGACGGAAAACACCGAAATCGAAAGGGACGCGCTGTCGCTCGACAGAGGCCTACGGGCGGCCTGAACATCTCTAGACTAACAACACGACAAGAAGAATAACACCCCTCTTACTTATCACAATCCTGTTACTATCTTCATTGCTTTCTACCTCATATTATTTAACAACATCGCTTCCCATGCTGATAAAAACTGAATGTCAAACGATGTTATCGCAGACGTGTCATAACGTAACATACAAAAGTGAATGTTTATGCGCGTGCGCAGTGCAGAACAATGGTGTTGGGAGACTATACTGTGTGGATACGGGTATATCAGCTAATAGGCTGTGTGTTACACCGATTTGTAACGGTGAACCTGATCTCGAGTCCTTGCAGCAGAACTGCTGGCTGGTGAGATTCGGATCTTGAAAACTTCGGTGTGCTTCGGTTATTGTTAACGATACGATGTCTTATTTTTATAATATATTTGTTTAATATTATTTTTATCTCTCGAATCTCTTCGAACAGCAACAATAAGCCATTAGACTTATTTGATCCTAGGCCATTAGTTTTTTGTTTTCAGAAGACGGGTTGAGGATGTCCTCAAGTGAGCTATCCACGCACCTACTTAATAGTCTTTACTTTATTATTTTTATTTTTCAAATAGGTATAGGTTTTTTAGTCATTACATTCAATAGTAATTTTTCCTAACTCAATGTTGTACAACAATCAATTCCCCACTTCCTAACCATGCCGTGTTTACACGTTAAGGGTTACGACCTAGCTCATAACTTTATATTGATATTTCTATAATTTCTATGGTTGTAATCTGTTGTGTTTACCTCATAAATAAATTAAAATTAAATTAAATTTATCTTCTGTTGTACCTGATTGTTTGTATGTGTGCGCTATTGAAAATAATTTTTTTTTTTTATACGCGAATGTTCTATGACTGTAGTAACCCCTTAAGCCTGTAAGTCCTCTTAGGCCTGGGGTGCGTTCGTGCAACCCATCAAATACATTTTTTTCGACGAAATTTTATACTGGGCTCCCGCGAAAGGCCATCGGATAATTAATGTCAAACCCATATTTATTTATTTATTTTATTTGTTTTGCAGGAAATCTTACAGCTTAATAAATTATACATAGTAAATGTTCTTTAAATATTTGTATGCCAAATCAGATTCCACTCATTAAATTTTTTTTTTTTTAAATAACAACAAGAAGGACAGAAAGGAGAATAATAATAGGATAATATATAATATAATACATATTAGTATTTACGTATTTACTATAAGTATAGGTGTGTGTGTGTATGTGTATGTGTGTGTGTGTGTGTGTGTGTGTGTGTGTGTGTGTGTGTGTGTGTGTGTGTGTGTGTGTGTGTGTGTGTGTGTGTGTGCGTGTGTGTGACTAAGAGCATATAATTAATTAAGTATGATCAAATCTGATCAGCTACTACAAGCCAATGCGTGAAAAATAACTAATCAGATCCGAACAACTCCACTATTTGCTTCCTAAAAGAGCCCGGCCTTAAGTGAAATATGTCTATATCGGAGAACCTGGTATTGTACGTATGAGCGCAGCGGATCATGACAGAGTTCTGAACGTAATTAGTACACGTGGGAGGCTCGCGGAACAACCGCGCGTGGCGCGTGCGCGTGCCAGGCACGTTCAGCGCGGTGCGCGCCAGCAGTTGCGGACAGTCCACCACGCTGTTGACTATATTGTAAAAGAAAACCATGTCATTAAACGTTCTCCTGTTCTCAAGGGACAACAGCCTAAAGTCGCGTAACCTCTCAGTGTAGCTCAAAGAGTTGTGTCGATCACGAAACCGGTAGCACAGTAGCGACGTGAACTTTCATATGACAGGAGTTTCAATGAAAGGAGTTTTAAATGGTACAAAATGATAGAACTTTACAAATTAACTTTGTTAATGGACGATAAGAGACGTAAGAAATCACATTTAATTATTTCTCCCTATAAGCATTATTTTAAAATAGGAAATCTGTAATTGGCACTATGTTTTATTAATGGACTTTTGTTTTTATATTTAAGTGCTGTGGATTCTGTAATAAAAAATATAAATACAAATAATTTCATTTGTGGCGGACGCACGACGCGCGCCACCACGAATAAGTACCTACTCACATCGGTGTAGAACGCGCTATCGAAATTTTCCTGGGACTTCGCATATATACGAGTTCCAAACATCCATAGTTGGATCAAGACATCTGGTCACCAGGAAGGCGATTCTCGAAGGTGGAATGTCGTATTCGACATTAGTCCTATCTCATTCGCTCACATTACATGTGAGCGTAACAAGATGTTCGTAGCGCTCGACTTTTGTATGTCGAACTCTGCGAGAATTGGCTTCCAGGCACAACACCCCGCCTGGTGGAAGATCTCCCCTTTTCCCTTTCATACAACTGACGTTACGTCATCCGTGTCATCACATAGCGCGTTCCTACACATTTTTCGAAAATACAGATCGGTGTAACGCCTACACAGTAACCCAACATGTCGCCCGTGTCCCCGCTACCGGCGACAGTTGCGCCGGCGCCGCGTTGCGCAACCCCCCGACACCATTGTCTGTCTCAGTTCCGCGACTCTTGACAAATACGTGCTAATCAACCCAATGGGCTATATTACTGAGAACATATCCCACTTCTGACAGATTTTTTATCAATTATACTTTGCTAAAGTTGAAGTTTGTAAAGGCAATGGTAAACCACCCCCCAAAAAAATCTCAAGAAGTCTCGTTCTGGTCAGTAATCGATTTCTATTATCAACGTCGTAGGCACTTTATTATTATTTATGTATATCATATTACTTTTATTTTACTAAATTTACTGTGTATTAAGTAATTTTCATATCTTCACACTACACTGTCGCTAATCTCTTTAATGTTCAATTAACTTGAGATGTTGTCTGGAAGAGATCGCTTTAAGCGATAAGGCCGCCTTTGTACATATCGTGTTATTCCTGTAGTTCTTACTTTTCCTGTATTTGTTTACAATAAAGTGTTTCTATCACTTACTTACTAAGCCCGCGTGCTCCATCTTCGGCCTCATCGTCACTTACCACCAGGTGAGATTGAGGTCAAACGCGATATTTGTTGTACAAAAATTAACGTGTATCTTCATGAAAAACTATTTAATGGATTCGACCTATAACCGCCATATAACTCAGACTGGTATATAACACAGTTATACTACCACCTCACCCAAATATAGCGCCATCCAACTCCATTATACCGCCATCTAACCCACTTATATCGCCTTATAATAACTTAGTTATACAGTCATCTAACACAATTACACCGCTATCTAAGTCAATCATACAGCCATTTAACTAAAAAATATTTTTGCTTACTTTAGAGGTAGCAATCGGCACAAATCCTTGTCATAAACAGCCAAAGTGTCGTTCTTCATAATGTGAGGCGAGGATATGCTGCCGTCTGATCCGTGGTCCAGTGGGGCAGTTTATCCCGCATGTTGTATCTCTCGAAAATACCGTAACGAGCCACGACGGAGGCTCCAGTGAACATAGTTAACCATCATTTAATATACCGCTATCTAACTCATATTTATCGCCAGTTACATCGCCACCTAACTCAATTATAACGCCATTTAACTCAGTTATACCGCCATCTTAGTCAGTTATACTGCCATCTAACTCAGGTTTACTGCCCTCTAACTCAATTATACCGCAATCTAACTCAGTTATACCGTCATCTAACTTAGTTATGTTGTTGTCGTCCTATGGTACCCCGAGGTACTGAGAGTCTCCACGAGATCTCTCCACGCCGCTCTGTCCTGTGCCACCTTCCTAGCTCCACTCCAGCTCGACCCTGCCGCCTTTAGTTAACGGTCGACAGTTCGCCTCCACGTGTGTACAGGACGGCCAGGTAACTTAATTATACCGCCATCTAACCATTTTTTACTCACTTGAGAGGCAGCAACCGGCACAAATCCTTGTCATATACGGCTAGAGTGTCGTTCTTCGTAATGTGAGGTGGGAATATGCTGCCGTCTGATCCAGCTATACTATTGCACTGATCCGTGGTCCAGTGGGGCAGTTTGTCTCGCATGTTGTAT
Organism: Hofmannophila pseudospretella; assembly: GCA_947369225.1. Taxonomy (NCBI): domain Eukaryota; kingdom Metazoa; phylum Arthropoda; class Insecta; order Lepidoptera; family Oecophoridae; genus Hofmannophila; species Hofmannophila pseudospretella. The sequence goes on along the minus strand of OX376338.1, from coordinate 1,084,712 downwards.
CTCTCGAATATGCCGTATCGAGCCATGTCAGTCGCTCCGGTGAACATTGTTACCACGTCGGGTGAAGTGCCGTTTTTCTGAAAAATTGGAATTATATTTTATGGTAAATCAGACAGCATTATTGAATCTCGACATAATATGACATGAATATACAATTATTATTCTTCTTCTAAGTCGTATTCCTCATTGCTGAGGGTCGTGATCAATCTAAGTAAGTAAGTTTATTTCATGTTTATTTCACACACAGCAATGATCGATACAGTTATAATCAGTCAGCCAGTTCTAAGGAATTAATCACATATAACCTAGTTGCGAGCACGGTCCGAAAGTGATCGTGCAGGTTAAGCGACGTTGGCGCGGTCGGTACCTGGATGGGTGACCACTAGTGGCATGTTTCATATGAGCTCATCCGTGCCTCGGAGAGCACGTTAAGCAGTCGGTCCCGGTTATTGTCATTCGACAGCAGTCGTTAAGCCATGTCAGATGCCTACGGGCGGCCTGAACAACTCTGACAAATAGGTTGGCCATCTTTCTGGCGCATCCTTTCCTTATATACGAAGTCCTCTCTATATTCTAAACTAAGGGTAGCCTAATGTGTTATCCACTGGTTATAGTTTATGACTGCCCCATGTTACAACTCACCCCATAGAAGAGCCCAAACTCCTCATACGGCAGCTTCTGCTCCTTCGGCACCACATCTTTGGCCAACTTCAACAGCGGGTCTTCGTACCCCCACAGCAGCTGCCCCACCGACACCTCCACGAACGGCTTGATCTTGAGGATGTCCATGATTGAAGCCATGGCTAGACGGAGGAACCGAGCGGCGTGCTTCGATTGGGATGTGGCGCTCTGGGGGAGAAAAGAAAGAAATAGACATAATTTGAAATTTTCTACTAAAATTACTCCACCAAAAGATTACCTGGAAGAGATCGATTTAGCGATAAGACCGCCTAGATTGTATTAATCGTTTCGTACGCACTGTATCACACTAATTTTGTGCAATAAAGTGTATTCATTCATTCAAAACTTAGACGGTAGAAAGAAACGGCAATAGAGAATTATGACGTCACTGTTCTGTAGCGCCATACAAGCAGGTCCTTGGCTGTTTTACTAAAAAGAGACAGAGCATATCTCCAGTACTAACAATCACCATTAATATCTTTGATTAGATATCGAAAAACGAATTCTTGATTCTTCCTTAGGATGTCCATGGATGTTGAATGGTGGAATAAAAAATTAGACACAGTTTATACCCTATTATTAAAATTATTGGGAGAAGAAGGACTCTCCCCCAACGATAACCAAATCCAGAAGTACAACAAAGTGATCCTATAAGGGTTTCGTTTTTACTGAGGTACGAAACCCTTTTAAAACTGACAGTTCAAGCAGACAGGATCCGAGGTCAACGATTGATCAGAGGGATCAATTATAGTAAAGAGGAAACTGACAATTGGGGGGACAGTAAATTGTTATTATAGAGTCGTAAGAAAAAGAAGATTTTGGAGAATATTTTACTTCTGTGATGGCAATCGATTTCAAAACACATTTTTCCGGCGTACCCCCGTCCCTTTTAAACCTCTTTGTCGTGCTTGATAATTTCCTATGTCCGAAGGTTGCCTGGAAAGATCGCTCTTAGCGATAAGGCTTTATATATTTTTATTTGTCTTGTTAGTGGAATAAGCACAATAACTAACTAGAAAGCAAACCTTAATAAAAGCCATGTTCTTATCTTATGATAGGGGGGATAAGCCGGGAATAACCCAGCGGCACTTCGACCCTTGAGGATCTTTTGTGCCTACCCCATCTTACACACTGGTCATCTCAGTGTGCAAGTTTCCTCACGATGTTTTCCTTCACCGTTAGAGTAGTCGGTAAATGTACGTAAGTCTTCAAAAAATACGAAAAACTTATTGGTACATGGCACTGCAAGGTTTCGACAAGCCATTATAAAAATTGAATCACTGGTACCCAAGATCTTGGAGTATCTTTGATGTCAGATCTCTGCAGAGATAACAGTTAGGTGGTTCAAGTTTGAGCTCAAATGTTTAGGACCATTGTTATTAATTGTTTTTAACTTTGTTTTAATTATTTATCAAGTGTTTAATTAAGTGAGTAGTTTTGTTTAATTAATTATTTTTGTTTTTGCGTTTAGAGAATGTTCTGAATTCAAAAGTAACATCCGTCTACTGAAAAATCGTATATTTTCTCCTATTTTGTAAATTTATTTCAACCATGACTCCCTTCCCACATCTGGAACTTTGAGAATCTGATGACGATCAGGGGATCTCCACAGCGCTAAGTCGGTTTTTTCAATTTACAATTTACTAAAAGTTTTTTTAGAGTCTCGGTTATTATTTTAAATGGTAAACGGCGTTCATTAAAGAATATTTAACACTAGCCGGCCTCCGACGGCCAAAGTTCAAGTTTTACCTGCAATTACCTACCTCGATGTCATGGGGAAGTTAAATCTTTGTAATAATCCTTGGTTACCTACTTGTTCTTTTGAGGTTGTTGTTCGTTGCAGGGTTAATACCAAATAACTTTGTCCGTTAATACGGATAAATGAACTAAATAATAATAAATTTATTAATAGTTTCATGAAATTTGATACAAAATTTACACAAATTAAAATTAAATGTAACTTATAAAATGTCTTAGATTAGGCCCGTGTGGTAGGGTACCGAGGATGCTGGCGGCGTTGCCCCGCTGGAGCGCTATGCTGATCCTTTGGGCGAGATAGCCGCCAGCCCTTGGGTCCCTCGTCGCATCAAACAAACGCTTGGACAGATCTCGGAACAGTGACCGAGCTCCGGGCCCCAAGGACCGAGGGTCTCTACACCAAAGGCATTCCTAGTGCACACGACTCTCCCTTAATCTCGACGTTGGTAAACTGTTTTTTCAAAACAGACGCCAAAACGATCGAGTGATTTTCAAGATTCTAACACGGTCATTGGCCAATGCAGAGTGTAAATCACTAGCAGGAGCCATTTATTAAAGAATTAAAAAAGTATAATACTCTGAACCGCCTTGAACAACCTCCAAATGATCTCTGTCGAGTCAAGGTGTAAGATATAGGAAGTTCAAGTCAGTACTTACCCACCGACCTTACTGACAAACCAGTTTGTATTATTATGCGTTGAAGGTAGATCCGTGCCGCGATGCCTCGGTAGTGACATCCTGGGTAGGCATACGTGGGGATTCTACGTGGGGATTCTCGTGGGGAATCTCGTGGGGATTCTTGATATGAACATGCTTTTTTGCGTCAAATATCAGAAACAAGCGATACAAAGAAAACACCACCGGTGGGACTTGAACTTTTTCCGAAATTGAAGTAAATACCAAGTACCTATATAAAAAATAATACACTGGTTTTTAAAAACTGTGAAGGGCTATTACTGTTCTCAAAACGATGAAATTATGTCATGAGATGGCGAGCTAGTAGTAGTGGCTAGGACGTCGTACTCCCATGCGGGAGATCCGGGTTCCAAACCATGGATTGTCATGAGATTTTCGTTTTTTTTTAAATATTTACGTACATTTACCGACTGTTGTGACAGTGAAGGAAAACATCGCGAGGAAACCTGCACACTTAACTAACCAGTGTGTGAAATGGGGAACTGGCATTCCACCCCATTAAATATGTGATTAATTCCTTAGAATGGTCACGACCCTCAGCAATGAGGAATACGACTTAGAAGAAGGGTTAAATATAAATAATGAATGATATCATCACCTAAAGGTTGCCTGGTAGATATCGCTTAAAGCGATAAGGCCGCCTTCTGCACATTGTATTGTACCTCTCTTTATGTTGTATGTTTTGTTTTTGTCCCGGGTGTGCAGTAAAGTATATTTTTTTTTAAAACTGGTTACCAAAAAGTTGCTTCAGGTATGTAAAACGAATGAGTGACGATCGAATTACGAAACAGGTAAGTATACGAAGCAAAAGTGATTGGAAGGAGAAGCCGGGGTCGTCCTAGACTGACCTTTGAAGATTAGATTGACAGAGTGCTCTTAGATTATAATGTACAGAGCAGACGACTCCGGCGGGGAGCGTGCGGGACACGAGGAATGACTGTAGAGGAGGCAAGAGAAGCGTGACAAGGTAGATAGATAGATTAATACTTTATTGCACACACAAAAATTACATAGGAAGGGAATAGGCATAGAATAAGTGTACAAAGGCGGTCTTATCGCTCAGAGCGATCTCTTCCAGGCAACCTAGGCGATAGATACTTTTTTAAATAAAATAAAATAATTAATAGGTTACCGGCAGTATAGTGCAGAAGAGTAAAATATGATATATTTATTGGTTTATATAATTTTAATATATAACCTGAGGAGCTCGTAGCCTAGTTGCGAGCACGGTCCGAAAGTGATCGTGCAGGTTAAGCGACGTTGGCGCGGTCGGTACCTGGATGGGTGACCGCTAGTGGCATATTTCGATCTGAGCTCCTCCGTGCCTCGGAGAGCACGTTAAGCAGTCGGTCCCGGTTGTTGTCGTTCGACAGCAGTCGTTAAGCCATGTCAGATGCGGCGTCCTACGGGCGGCCTGAACAACTCTGACAAATAGGTTGGCCACTAACCATACGATAAGCAAGCAAGCAATATATAACATAAGTAAAGCTCGGTACGAAGAGATTCCTGGCGCTCCGTTCTTTCTACCTACCCCGCAACGGATGTATGTAGCGTGAAGTTATGTATGTATGTATGTATGTATGTACGATTACCAAAAACGATCACTATCCTCGTTACTGAGGAATACGACTGAGAAGACAGCTGTATTAGCTAAACTGGTTCTTCTCCAGTTATTATCATCATTGACATGGAATAAGTAATGTACCACATTCAACTAGGTACTTTCTAGGTCAGATTTAATAAAGAAAGAAAGAAAAAACACTTTAGTGGCACAAATAACTCCTCCGTGCCTCGGAGAGCACGTTAAGCAGTCGGTCCCGGTTGTTGTCGTTCGACAGCAGTCGTTAAGCCATGTCAGATGCCTACGGGCGGCCTTAACAACTCTGACAAATAGGTTGGCCACTTCTTCTTCTTCAATTTAAGAGCTATGCTCTTGTCGGTGTAGTAAACGCCACTGTGTCCTGTCTAGGGCCCTTTCCTTGACCTCCTTATATTGGCCACTAACCATACGATAAACAAGCATTGTGAGGCCCGGGACTTATCAGCCGACCCGGGTATAATTCTACACCGGTTATACTCGCCACCTATCACGTTCCCCAAATCCTAATTAAACGCGAAAAGTGGGAACTAGCGGTGATTGAAGGTGGTTCCTCAGTCCCTCGGGGATTATGGACGTGAGAGGTTTTTTTTATTAAATAAGGAGAGCAGACCAGCAAACGGGCCACCTGATGGTAAGTGGTCACCGTCGCCCATAGACATCTCACCTCACTGTATTAATATTAGAGGGTTTTTGATGCGCTGCTAACCTTGAGGACTAAGATGGAGTGCCTCATGTGCCGGAAATTACGCTGGCTCTCTTACCCTTCAAACCGAAACACAGAAATGCAAACATCTATTTCTGCTTCACGGCAGAAATAGATAAGAGGGTGGTACCACCCCAGGCGATCCTTCACATTAGGATCTACCACTACATATTTAGTTCACTCCATAATACAATTGGCAATATGCACCTGGCTCAGCTGATGCGGTGGTTAACGTGTTGGTTTGCCTTCCTTATTTCACACACTGGTTATCTCAGCGAGCAGGTTTCCTCACAACGTTTTCACCGGTTAGAGTACTCTGTAAATGTACGTAACTGTTCGCAAAATCTGAAAAACTCATTGCTACATGACATTGCATGGTTCCAGAGTAGACTTGTATAAAAAAATCCTTCTGTGTGGCAATTTTAGTGTATAATAATCTGCCTAGTCGCCTTAAAAATGGTCCTGCTAGCCAATTTAAAACTAATATTACTCCATAAAAGTGTATCTCAACGACACTAACAAATAGCAGAAAAGATTTGCACACCGTTGTCGGTGGAACATATTATTGTAATGAAACGCTTAGTTGCTGACAACGAACTGAACTTTATTAAAAAGTGTTTACTATACAGATAACATAGAGGGCGCCACCATACTCATTTTGTTACGTTCAACACTTCCTCTTAACAAAATAACAATAAATAAGTCCTATTTTAACAAAATATTACACAAACCCAAACACTCTAAGAACTTATAATGTTTAATAGAATTTAACCCCTTAGTGAGTAAATCGGCTGGCATTTCTGTAGTAGACAAATATTCCAATTTTACAACATTATTATCAATATTGTCTCTCACAAAATGATAGCGGATATCTATATGCTTAGATCTTTTGTGCAACATGTGATTCTTTGCCAATTTCTGTGCAGACTGATTGTCATTAAAAATGGTCACAATATACAAATTATTGGTGATTTCATATTGCAAATTTCTTAAATATATAGCTTCCTTACAACAATCAGATATGGCCATATATTCGGCCTCGGCACTGGACAAGGCTACAGTGGCCTGCTTCCTAGTTTCCCAAGAAACAGCACCATTAGAAAGACCAAAGAAAAATCCTGTATAGGAACGTCTATCCAATGTATTGCTAGCCCAGTCGGCGTCTACAAAGGCTTGCAACCTAGAATTACCACTAGCTGTGTATTTTAAACAAAAGTGTTTAGTAGTCTTCAAATACTTTAAAACCCTTTTAGCATAAGCCCAATGTTCTTCATCATAACAGTTGTTAAATTGACTTAAGTAATTTACTGAAAATACAATATCTGGTCTGGTAAGTACAGCCAAATACATAAGACACCCTATCAGCCGTTGATAAGGTAGTATACTGTTACAATTTTCACTTTTACTTATATTGAGTTTTGACTCCATTGGTGTATTTACATCTTTACAATCCTGAGCATTGAACTTTTGCAACAATTCATCAATATACTGTTCCTGATCTAAAGTTATTATGCCATTTCTCTTATCTACCTTTACTCTCATTCCTAGACACTGCTTTACACAACCCATGTCTTTAATTTTAAACATTGATGACAGATTTTCTTTTAGTTTATCAGTTTCAGAAGAATTATTAGAAAAAATAAAAAAATCGTCCACATATAAAGCAATTACAATTTTGACATGACTACTAATCTTGGTATATAAACAAGGTTCCAACTGCGACCTTTTAAAACCAATTGATTGTAAGAAATCATTAACTCTTTGGTTCCAGGCTCTCGATGCCTGCTTCAGACCATAGATCGCCCTTTTTAGTTTGAGGACTTTATTATTAATATTATCACATTGAAAACCTACTGGTATTTTCATATAAACAGTCTCATTTAAAAAACCATTAAGAAAAGCAGTTTTTACATCAAGGTGGGTTATATCAAGTTTCAACTGAACGGCCAAAGCAAACAAAAGTCTTAAGGACGAGTGTCTCAACACAGGAGAAAAGGTTTCATCAAAATCAACTCCTGGTTTTTGAGCGAACCCTTTTGCTACTAACCTTGCTCTGTACCTTTGGCTGTTATCACTGTCTACCTTGCGTTTAAACACCCACTTACATGGAACTATAGTGTTACTAACTGGCAAGTCGACAACCTCCCACGCTTCACTTTCCTCGAAGGATTTAAGTTCATCGTCCATGGCTGCCTTCCACTGATCACCCTCAGGGCCATTGAGGGCCTCTTCAAGACTAATTTCAGCATAGTCCACTTCACTACGCACATCACAGCTAGCAAGACCGTACTTCTCTGGCACCTTGCGAGTACGGCGCGAACGCCCTAGCACTACTGGATCCACTACTGGTGATTGAGCAGGTTCAAAAAACTCGTCGTCCTCAGAACTGCCTGTCACTTCTGGACTCTTCTGGTTCATATCCGAAACCTCTGCTATTTTCGTTGCTTCTGGTGTCCTCACGTCCTCCTCCTCTGGTTTCACACTCGAAACTTCCTCTGTTTCTGGTACCTGGCAATATTCTATATCTTCTACCGTTTCCTGGCTTTGTCTGAACTTCAACAGCAACTTCTCTTCTTTTATTTCTAAGTCACTGATTTCTCCAGATATACTCACAGGGTAGACCTCACTCTCCTCCTCAATCACAACAATGTCCCGACTAGTTGTGATGGTATTGTTGTTGGGATTGTAGACTCTGTAGCCCTTGACGTTATCTGGATAGCCGACTAAGATACATTCCTTTGCCTTTTTGTCCCACTTGAGCCTTTTTTCTTTTGGTATGTGTACCATCACTTTGCTTCCAAAGATGCGTAGATGACTGACGTCTGGTTTCGTACCTGTCCACACTTCAATCGGTGTTCTGTTATTTAATCCTGATGCCAAGGACCTGTTTCTCACATGAACTGCAGTACTCACTGCTTCTGCCCAAAACTTCTTTTCTAGTTTTGCATCAAATAACAAACATTTCGCTTTCTCTACCACTGTACGGTTAAGCCTTTCACACAAGCCGTTCTGTTGAGGTGTATACGCATTAGTCTTCTGATGTATTATACCACACTGCTCTAAGTATTGATCAAATTGCTTATTGCAAAACTCTAATCCGTTGTCCGTCCGAAGAAACTTCAGCTGTTTATCAGTTTGGTTTTCTACCATTGCCTTAAATGTTTTAAAAATATTGAAAACTTGATCTTTTGTTTTGAGAAAATAAACAAAGGCCATCCTGCTGTGATCATCGACGAACAACAAAAAATATCTTGATCCACCAATGGACTTCGTTTCCATTGGTCCACAAATATCTGCATGTACAGTATGAAGCAAGCCATCGCTTCTGTTACCAGTGTGGGAAAATGGTAACCGTGCCTGTTTTCCCTCACAGCACACAGTACAGTTCCTTTGGTAAACTTCAGTTTTATCTTTGTATGACATGCCAATAACAGCCCCTTCTTTCATTTTATCAAGGTCACTGCTGTTTAGATGTGCAAATCTCCTATGCCACACACGTCCTGATGCTGGTGTAAACAGACAATCAACTTCCTTGACATTCAGTTTGTAAACACCTTGAACTAAATCTGCCGTCGCAACTAATTCATTTCTCTGATTATAAATCAAACAGCGACTATCATTAAAGGTCACTTTATTGCCTTTCTTTATGAGCTGGCTAACTGACAACAGGTTTGTAGCCAGGCTAGGCACGAACATTACTCCTGTGACTGGTATCTCGAATTCCGTATTATTTGCCACTGTTGTGATCTGAATGTCTCCACAACATTCTACAGGAATCTTTGATTTATCAGCAATAACTATCTCTGTGACACAAGGTTCAGTCGAAACATTTTTTAACCAATGTTTTTTTGTTGTTAGATGCATGCTAGCGCCCGAGTCTATGTACCAATCTGTAGTGTTGAATTTTGCACTAAGAAATATCGCACTAAAAGCATTTGATTGTGTCTTTTTCTGATTTAAATTACACTGATTCTTGTAGTGCCCGGTCTGTTTACATTTGTAACACTTGACATTTTTTACATTTGACTTTGACGTTTCTGGCGTACTGACATTAGCTGCATTCACACTGTGCTTTTTGTGCTGCCAACTTTTAGAAGCAAACGCACTCTGCTGACTGTCACTAATTTCACTTTGATTATCCATGTCGAGTAATTTCGATTTAATGGAGTCTGTCGTTATGTCAATCCCCGAATGCTCAATAGCCATTATCATGGGCGAAAACTTCTCAGGCAAACCTGCCAATAATAACGAACCAACCCACTCATCACTGATTTTAAAGCCTGTATTATTCAATCTCTGGCTTATTTCAACAATAGCAGTCACATACTGAGCCATGGATTCACAATTTTCTCGTCTTACCGAAATCAAATTGCGCAACAATCCAATTCTTCTCATGAAGCCGGTGTCATCAAACATTTTTCTGAGCTTAATCCATAAATTTTTGGCACTGTTTTCACTTTTGATATGCACAAAAAGTCCCGGATCGATCGTGAGAATGATTTTTGCCCGCGCCTTTGCGTCGTTTGATTCGCCATCTTCCTTGAGGCACGTTTCCATTCCTTCCAAAATCAGGAAATTTTCGACAGCAAACGCCCATTCTTCATAGTTTTCTCGCCCTTTCAGCTTAGGGATGCTCGCAATGTAGTTTGTAGCCATTATTTACTCGTATAATCACTTTTTTACTTTATAATCAATTAGCCCATAACCTATTGTAATGAAACGCTTAGTTGCTGACAACGAACTGAACTTTATTAAAAAGTGTTTACTATACAGATAACATAGAGGGCGCCACCATACTCATTTTGTTACGTTCAACACATATGATACCTATGCTTTTTAAATCACCTGTAATTTTCACTATGTTCTGGCAAATAAATTTCATTTCGAACGCGGACTTCCCGCATGGAAATCCGACGTCCTGTCCACTACGCCACCAACGACGCGTCAGTGCTAGACTGAGTTTAGTCAAAGCTAGAAAATTTCCTTGACTCCGACCAGCCAGAGTTTCCAGCCAGTTAGCTGGCGACCCAGAACAAGGGGCTGTCCATCAAACGCAATGCTTGCTTGGACTGCTTTCTTTGAGTAACCGTCCGGTTTCTAATTGTAATGCATAGGTGATTTACTAAATGAACGGACAGAGTTTCTAATCAATTGTCTAGTTGGTTGCAGAAACCGGCTAAGAGTGTGTCGGGCACGCACATTGGGGTTCCACAGCCGTTCTATTCGGGGACCGAAAGCGGTTACATGAATATATTTTCCAGCACAGCAAAATTTAACACAGAACGTATGCTGTTAAAGTTTTTTTTTATATTTATTTATTAGGTAAACACAACAGCTTTCAATCAGAGAAATTACAGAAAAATCAATATAAAGTTATGAGCTAGGTCGTAACCCTTAACGTGTAAACACAGCATGGTTAGGAAGTGGGGAATTGGTTGTAGTACAAAATTGAGTTGGGAAAGGAAGAAATACTAGAGAATATTAATGATTAAAAAATACCTATTGAAAAATAATAAAGTAGACTATAAAGAAGGTGCGTGGATAGCTCACTTGAGGACATCCTTAACCCGTCTTTTGAAAACTAATGTCCTAGGATCGAATAAGTCTAACGATGGCTTATTGTTGCTGTTCGAAGAGATTTCATTAAACAATCAACACATTCGCACAGTAGGGTTATAGAACGATGTGTTGTTCTTAAAAAAAATACATTTTTTAAATTAAATAATGAGAGCAGACGAGCTAACGGACCACCTGATGGTAAGTGGTCACCGTCGTCCATAGACTCCTCACCTCGCTGTGTTTTTGGTGCGCTAGTAACCTTGAGGACTAAGATCGATTGCCTCGTGTGCTGGAATTTATGCTGGCTCTCTCACACTTCAAACCTAAACACAGAAATGCAAGCATTTCTGCTTTGCGGCAGAAATAGTTAAAAGGATGGTACCACCACGGGTTGAATTGGCACCGCCAATTTCCAATATTATCAAAATCCCTAATCGCATAACATCATTCTATAACCCTATTGTGTGAAGAACATATCTCATGGAGCTCCCGTTCCATAGACTTGCGAAGTTACAACCACAGTGATACAGTTCATTGACCGGTCACACGTGCTTGGCCAATGAGGGGAAATTGTTTGTAATGTGCTCTACGGAATATTAACTAAGCCTAGCTTTACTTAAGTAAAACTTGAATCTCTACATGTACATTTTGCAGTAATCTGCTCAGTTTATTTCTTGCAAATTGTCACCCAGTGTTATTTAGCGTTATTGGCTTCAAAAACCTACGTATGAGGAAACCAATGACCTTCACGGAAGAAACCGGACGCTCGCTTGGCATTATTCGTGTTATTATTCCTGTAGTTTTTACTTTTCCTGATTTTGTGTACAATAAAGTGTTTCTATCTATCTATCTATCTATTGAATAACATTCGTTAGATCAGTCATATAAAAATTCTTGCACATATGATTACACGCACAAACACACCCTCCCACTATTCAATACGCACACACCCTCACCCTAACACACCATCTCTCCCCCACACTCACACACGCCCTCTCTCCCCCACACTCACACACACCCTCACCCTAATACACCATCTCTCCCCCACACTCACACACGCCCTCTCTCACCCACACTCACACACACCCTAACACACCATCTCTCCCCCACACTCACACACGCCCTCACCCTACACGCTCTCTCTCCGACACCGACACATGAAGCACTCCATCCAAGTCCTCACGGTTACCAGCGCATTGAAAACCCTCTAACAAGGTGGGATGTCTGGGCGACGGTGAATCTAAGGGTTTTTACTTTAACCTTTATTTACTTATAACCCTATGTTTAACCCAAAGAATTTGAAATTCACCCCTATGTAATATTGCTCGCTAGAGATGTTTTATAAGGAAACCGATCTTCCAGTTGGCGTATGCGATGTGAGAGTCATCCCATACATTCAGTCGGTCACTGATGAAATATATGACCTATAGGTCAATTCCGTTGCTCGCTGTCAGTGCTCACAGCATTAGAGGAGAGAGTGCTAGTAGTCTGATTTCTGTGGTTCAACCCTTTTAATTATAACACTAAGGGTGTTTAACCCTATAAGCATGGATGGAAGGAAAATTAGTCTCCCTCCCCAATGGATAGGTAAGAATCTGAACCCTTATTTAGTCCAAGCTATATTACAAGGTTTAACAGCGTCGGTGGCGTCGTGGCTAGGCTCGGAAGGTCCGAGTTCGAAACCAAGCTATGCCATGTACCAATGAGTTTCTCGGTTTTTTGGAAAGACTTACGTACATTTACCGGCTGCTCTGACGGTGAAGGAAAACATCCTGAGAACCAGTGTGTGAAATGGGGAAGACAACAACAAACCACCCCATTAAATCTGGACCGAGAGTCGTTCTATGTGATTAATTCCTTAAAATGATCACGACCCTCAGCAATGAGGAAAGCGACTTAGAAGATATACAAGGTTAGACAGACATATCGATATAATTGCATCGATACAGACTAGAAACCACTCACGCGCCGCGTCGCCCACCGGTCTCCATCTAACGGTATTTAACGTTACGCTAAAAATTAACATAAAACCGTTATGTGAGTAACAAATAAGAATTTATAGTGCTGCCATATAAGGATAGACTTGAATCACAATATGAATGAATTGTTTATATAAGGTGTTTTAAATGGACGTGGATATATTTTGGAGTAGCAAAGACACATTTAGATTTACTATAACACCGTCATCATCATCATCAGCAGCCTACTCTAGTCCACTGCTGGACATAGGCCTCTCCCAGGGCGCGCCATTGAGCCCGATCTTCGACTTTCTCATCCAGTCGCTGCCAGCCACCTTGCGCAGATCGTCGCTCCATCTAGCAGAGACGCCCGTCCCACACTACGTTTGCCCAAACGCGGTCTCCACTCCAGAACCCGTCTACCCCAGCGGTTGTCTGTTCTGCGACAGACGTGACCGGCGCACTGCCACTTCAGCTTGCTAATCTTATGAGCTATGTCGATGACTTTTGTTCTATGCCGGATCTCCTCATTTCGGATTCGATCCAGCAGTTCTATAACACCGTGTTTGCTGTCTAAAGACAGCTAAATTACATGGGAACTGTTTTTCACCCTGTCATGCATGTATGGAGCTGTGATTGAGGATTGTTATTGTTATTATTTTGGTCACAAAATAATAACAATAACAATATTATGTGTTTAATCCATAATTCTGCATTGGTATTTAAACAGTCGGTATTTACACACCCTTTCACACACTCATACACATACACACACTCACATACACAACACACCCTCAAACTCTCACGCCACCACATATTAATCTTAGTCACTTAGCCAGCACTTGATTAACAAGTACTTACAATTAACATTTAATAGTCGTGGTAAATATGTATGACATATTCATGTTAATTCTACATTATTAGTCTTAAAGTTAACCGCGTTCTGTATGTATACAAGTCATATATAATATAAACGTTTAGTTTAATACATATGTAATTTTATAATTGTTAATAGCTGTAGATTTCCCTTATAAATAAAATAAATAAATTAGATGTAAGTATTTCAAGGGTAGCAAAGCACAAGGAAATAGATACCTTAGTGGTATTTTATTTACAAAAAACCCTTTCGATTTTGTACCATTGCCATTATTTTTTCTTTTTATATGTGAGCACAAATGAGAGAATGGAAAGAGAAAACACCAGACGGAAAATGAAAAATGTAATACTACCTAAACTAAATGTAATACTACCTAAACTAAATGTGGTGAAGCATTGTGCGAGATATCAGACTGTGCGGCTGTTTAACAAGTTGCCCGTTGAATATAGGACAGACATGATTTTTTTTTTTTTAAGGCAAAGGGAACTGAGCCCATACAGCCATGTCTGATGTAAACAACTCTTGCAAGTCTTCATTAAAATGCTGGTGTGACACATTTCAATGCTATCTGGGAGAATCTTCCACGCTTCTGCACCATCCGAACCAAAGAAGAAGGCGTCCCGGACGCAGTATGGCTCTTCAAAATCCAGCCAAGTACGGATCGGGCTGCAGCGTCTTATTTGACTTTACTTCACTGTCCCACACATTAACACATTTTGTAGACGTTCTTCGAATAAAAAACACCATTCTTACTTGAAAAGCACTACTGTAAAACAATTTGCAAGACAACGAAAAAAAGCTGGTGTGGACGCGACAAAAGCGCGGGAGAAACTCTCAGGACAGACATGAGCCTCCATACATTTAGGGTCAAATTAAAAGCGCTACTTTTAGAAAGGAGTCTGTATTCGGTTGAAGAATTATAATGTAAGTAGGCACCTGTGATGGAAATATGACTAATTAGCAAATTATAATTTATTGGGTTGGATTTGTTTTGACATTCATTTTTTTATTACTTATCAATTTTTTTGTGACATGGATTTTAATTTTTTTGTTTATTTTTGTAATTTTTTTATTTTATTTTTATTTTGACTCTTATACTGTAGCAAATATTGACACTAAAAGAGTTTAATTATTGTTCTTGATTATTTTTGTAATTATTAATTTTTTGGCATGTTTTTTTGTATTCAAACACAATTTATAATTGTTTATGAATATATGATATGATGATATGACTTTTCTATTTTATCTTTTTTTAATGATCATGATAATTGTTTCAGACGTTACAAGATGTCGAAGAGTTGACAAGAGGTTGGAGACTTTCGTATAGAGCGACCAGCGGTGAAGACTGAATCATCATAATCACCAGTATTTCTACTCTTGAGTATAATATAATTCTTCTTGAAAAAAGTAATCAGTGTTTCTACTCTTGGGTAGAATAGAATAGGAATTATTTATTTGCAGTAATACAGTTATAAAGTATATTGATTTAATACTTGTATTTTACCTGTATGCAGGAGATCGATTCCACTAAATACAACGTAACTAAATAGAATCTAAACTGCATCGTTATGACGTGTTTCGTATGCTACTATCCACTAATGATCCAATTTCAGTTAAGTTCCGATCGAGTCAACGATCGATCGAACAGTAACGTATTTGTGCATTCTAATAAAACGTTTAGTTTATACTGAATCGCAGTTGAACGGTAACAAAACGGTTCAACTGTCAAATATAACGATCGAACATAAGTTCCTCCCGAGGTACTTTTGCCCGAGCGATAGTAAATCGAAAGGTGGCAGTGGTAGAGTTATGCGTCAGCAGAATGAGATTTGGTACTCAAATAGAATTGGAACGAAAACTAAATTGAAATTGGATAGAAATAGAACTACAAACGTTGTAATTTAGGCGAATTGGGCCCCTAGTACAAAAGTGGTCTAAAACTGACAATTTGAAGAGGCGTTAAACGTTAGAATTCTCTAGAAAAAATAATTGGCAATTTGTATTCAGAGCTACAACTTAGAGGTTTGAAGTGAAATCACTAGACCAGATTTTTTTCCACTAGCGGACAATCATGCTCTATCCTTTGATATGCCACTCCTTCACCTCACTCGACCCTAGTGGCTAGGACGCTGGACACCCATGCGGGAGGTCCGGGTTCGAAAACTCATTGGAGTTTTTCCGATATTTTTTCGAAGACTGCTACGTACTGCTCTAACGGTGAAGGAAAACATCGTGAGGAAACCTGTAAATAAAAGTTTTCGAAGGCGTGTGAAATCCACCGCACAGCACCGGGCCCGCTCGGTGGATCATGGACCGTAAACCCCCCCCCCCCCCCCCCCCCCCCCGTACAATGGGAGGCCTATGCCCCAACAGTGAGGACATTAATAGGCTGATGATGATAATGATGATGACTCACTAACTTCGTCTTCCAGCTATGGCTGCTTATACATATTTTAGTTAACTTAGTTATTTTAGTTTTAACCATCTCTCATAGAGAGGGGGAGGGAGGGGGGACCAAATTATTTTGTAAGTACCAGACAACCTTACTGTATCCTCCGATACCTCACTCGTTGACCTCACGTACTTGATCTCCGATATATTGTTATTTAAAGTTGTGTCACCCAGTGCACAGCGTGGCGGGCACTGCAAAATCAGCAGTTCCATACAAAAAGTACAATACCTACACGACCGTAACATATGAAAAAGCTTCTTTTTCGCGATTTCAGAGTTGGCCCCATAGTTAAACTGTTCAGTTATGAATACTGAACACCCCCCTTTCGGGACTGTAGGGGGTTTTAGTTACACTTTATAGATTCACGTGATATCGGTCCCTGGTGGAGAATCCCTGTTACAGGTTATAACAATTATTTTATTACAGATTATTTCATTTTGTGAATATTAATATTGTGTTATTATTATTTAACTGCCCGATCCTCCTCCATCCTAGTGATGTGTCCGAGCCATCGGAGTCGAGCCGCTTTCGTCTCTCCTATAATGTTCGGCTCGTTCACCATCTCTTCTATCTCCCTATTCTTTCTCATCCTCCACCCTCCATCTTCCTTCTTGGCTGGTCCCAGAATCTAACGCCCTAACGGACGACGTCCGGTCGGACGTCCCAGATACCGCTGGCGCGATGAAGTGGAGAAGGATCTGCGGGAGCTCCGGGCGCCTGACTGGCTCGAGACTGCGCAGGAGAGAGAGCGATGGCGCTCTTTGGTATCGGAGGCCAAGATCCACTTCGGGTCGCTGCGCCAGCGGAGTAAGTAAGTAAGTTATTATTATTAGTGTTTAGTTATGGTACGTACTACATACATATAAATTTTATTTTTAATTATAACTAGGTAGGTACATAAGTTTTATTGCAATGATTTGACATACATTTTTATGCAAACAGTACCTAACAGTACAAATAAATATTCAAAAATATTTCTTTTTGGGTTTACACTTATCTTATGATAGGAGGCCGGGAATAACCCCAGCGACACTTCGACCCTTGAGGATCTTTTGTGCCTACCCCATTTTACACACTGGGCATCTCAGTGTGCATATCTCCAGTAGATATCGCTGCATTCTCGATACAGTCTGAGCTCAAAACGAACTGTTAACCGTTTGGGTTCCGCTGCACTAGGCACTCCGTTCCGATCCGCCGCACCGAACTCCGTTTTACCATAGTAAGATTAGAACAGTAAGTTATAGCCTAGCCTAGTTCTAGCCTTGTTCTTTGAGGACTGTCTGAGCACCTGCTATCAACACCGGTTTGTATTGTGAATGCTTAGAAGTGATAGACAAGCTAGTGTTTTTGCTGCCACAATTTTATTTCATCTGAATTTGACAGGCATTACTGCATCGCATCGATTGTTAACAAAAGAAATCGATTGGAAGAAATCTCTTCTAGAGATTAGTTCACCCTTTGTGCATCTCATTTTAATTGTTTTTATTAAGTATATTGTTGTAAAGTGTAAATAAATAAATAAATAAAAATTATTTCATTATTACTTATAGTCCAATGAGGAGCTCGTAGCCTAGTTGCGAGCACGGTCCGAAAGTGATCGTGCAGGTTAAGCGACATTGGCGCGGTCGGTACCTGGATGGGTGACCGCTAGTGGCATTTTTCATCTAAACTCCTCCGTGGCTCGGAGAGCACGTTAAGCAGTCGGTCCCGGTTGTTGTCGTTCGACAGCAGTCGTTAAGCCATATCAGATGCCTACGAGCGGCCTGAACAACTCTGACAAATAGATTGGCCACTAACCATACGAAAAGCAAACATAGTCCAATCATCGATTTACATGCTAAAAACGACAAACAATTTACGAGACCAATCTATCTCCCTCTAATCTCTCGATTCGATCTGTCCCAATGTTTTTTACTCAAACCTTACAGCTTACAGCCATCGACCAGCTCGGACACCATGGTCTCTCTTGCTGCAGAAGCGCCGGTCGCATTCCCCGTCATGCCGAGCTCAACGACATCATACGCCGGGCACTTTCCTCCGACGGAGCGTCAGCGGACTGACGCGCGACGATGGCAAGAGGCCCGACGGAATGATTGGAATTGGAAGATGGGACGGCCTTTGGTGTGGGACGCCATCTGCGTCGACACCCTTGCCCCGTCTCACCTTCCAGCCACTTCTTATAGAACCGCAGATTCAAGTTGTGCGAAAATAAAAACGTAAGAGTAAAAACCCACGCTTTATTGCGGAATTAATTGGAACAATTTTTTTCACAGCGATGGCTCTTGACAGGATTTTTATATTCTTGGTATTTTATTTTATTGCAGGTTATCTTTGACAATATTTGTAAGTAAGTAGTTTTGGACCGTATTTTTTTTAATTTTGACATACAATTAAATTAATCTATTATTAATCTCCCTTGCCCCGTCTCACCTTCCAGCCACTTCTTATAGAGCCGGCTCTGCGGCCGCTGCTGCAGAAGCCCTCAAACGGCGCAAATATACTAATCTGGGTGAAACATACATATTTGAGCCGTTTGGGCTTGAAACATTGGGACCCTGGGGCCCGGGAGCGCACCGCGTCGTCAAGGACCTCGCAAAGCGCCTGGTGGACGCGTCTAAAGACCCAAGATCTGGCTTCTATTTGGCCCAGCGGATTAGCTTAGCTATCCAACGGGGCAACGCAGCCAGTCTCTTGGGTACACTGCCGGATGTGGGGGACTTAACCCATTTTTTTTATCTTTAGCTTTCTTAGCCTTAGTTTAGTTTTAGCTTTAGTATTATTTTAGTGTTATATTATATTATATTTTCTATTTGTGCATAATAAACTTATATTAATCAATATATTAATATAGATAATATAACTAAGCATAAGAAATTTTTTGTCAAACGTGACGGTCTAAATGTAACGTATTTGTTACTTGAAATAAACTATTTTGAACTTTGAACATGTCACGTGAAGTGTCCGTAACCGCGGTATCAGTGACAATGGCGGACAGAGCCGGTATGGGTGAAAGCAGTCACTTGCTCTAGATCTCGACGCTCTCCTTTGGTTTCGGACGTTGGGTTTATTAAAGTTTGTTATATTATTGTTTACTCAATAGATACTATCACAGAAATCGGGCTACTAGCATCCTCTTCTAGAGCACTGACAGCGAGCCAAAGGGTTTAGTGCGGTATTTTATAGGATACATTTCGGAGAGTGCGCATCGGAATTGCACGACCTAATTCCAGCATCTCCATTCCGCCTTCGGACTACCAGGCGCGGGGCCCCTCCCCGCTTCCATCCTTATGTTGTTGATATGCCATCTGCTCGCACGAAGCGATTTGCTTCTTCGTTCATTATGCGAACAGCTAAGGAATGGAACAGCCTGCATCTGTATGCAGGTACGCCGCGCCGGTCTGTATTTCCCGAAACCTACAACCTTGGGATATTCAAGGCCAGAGTGAATAGGCATTTACCGGACCCGCATGCTCCATCGTCGACCTCATCGTCGCTTACCATCAGGCGAGATCGAGGTCAAATGCGGGTTTAGTAGACAATAAAAATTAAAAAAATATTTTTAAACCCGACCGGACTAGTTGTTATAGTTTTCGTGATTTTTGTGTCGTTTGTATTCAGTTTATTAGTGTTTTTTGAACTTTGTTGTTATCTATACGGTAAAAAATGGCTGCGTTAGTTTTTTTTTGGTCAGCTTTCCTTGCGAAAATATTCACTCTTCGTCACTGGAGTCTAGTGATAATTGTATACACTTACCAACATGGGTATGTTCGGAACGACAACCGCATCGTCGTCGTACCCGACGCTCAGTTCAGGCTGGAACGTGTACGTCCGCTTGTAGTGGAACGACAGGGTTCCGTTCTCGTTGTCCGTTATGTTCACCTTCTCCCATTCTTCCCTGTTGACAGAGAAAGAGAGATCATTAATCATAATTGAATATCTATTTCTAATTATCAGTTTAGTAACAGTGTCAGAAAGAAAAAAAGCAGGGGCGGGATGTGAGAGGGGAGGGTTTAAGAGTAGATAGAAAAAAGTTAAAAGCTAAAAAAATAACAAAGAGTTTCATCATCATCATCAGCAGCCTACACTAGACCACTGCTGGACATAGGCCTCTCCCAAGGCGCGCCATTCAGCCTGATTTTCGGCTCTTCTCATACAGTCGCTGCCAAACACCATGCCAAATCGTCGCTTCATCTAGCAGGAGGGCAAGTAACAAAGAGTTTACTGATTGCAAAATCCTGCCTGGGACGGTACTACCCTTTTACATATTACTGCCGCAAAGCAGCAACGCTTGCATTGCTGAGGCACATCAGGTACTCTATCTAAGTTCGCATATGGTTATTTGCGCATCACTTATCTTCAGCAGCCTATTAATGTTCCCACTGTTGGGGCACAGACCTCCCCTTGCACAAGGAGGTTATGGACCATGATCCAACCGAGCGGGCCCAGTGTTGATTGGTGAATTTCACACGCCTTTGGATTATTATTTTTCCTCAGACATGCAGGTTTGCTCACGATGTTTTCCTTTGCCATTAGAGCCGTCGGTAAATGTACAAAAGTCTTCGAAAAAATCCGAAAAATCATTGGTACATGGCACGGTTTCGAACCCGGACCTCTAGCTTGGGAGTCCGGCGTCCTAGCCACTGGGCCACCGACGCATCACTTATGCCGTGACTCAAAGATTGTGGCACAAGCGTCGCCGGATCGATTCCACTTCTGGACCATTGTGGCGGACCACTTTTAGCAGACACTCTGACCTTGTTGGAGTTTCAAAAAAAAATCACTAATTCCTTTGATCTACCTTTTGCAATGGCCTCGACGTTTAGAAAAAAAACCCCATCATCAGTCTACAGGACGTTACAAATCTTCCGCTGAACTATTACGAAAGCCGCGCGACAACACGCAACATTGCGTGCGAACGTGTTATTTGCACACCATGGTGTGACTCTGTGCAGAGTCAGCCTGAGTAGGTTAGGTACCGCCCTATCACCTATTTCTGCCGCAAAGCAGCAATGTTTCGGTTTGAAAGGTAAGAGAGCCAGTGTGATAGGACTACACCTAATTTAAATAGTCATTCATGAATGAATGAATACTCTTTATTGCACTAAAATAGTGTGATACAATGCGTACAAAACGATTAATATAATCTAGATGGTCTTGTCGCTAAAAGCGATCTCTTCCAGACAACCTTTTGGTGGAGTAATTTTGGTAGAAAAAGGTAGGTTGTGCACCGTTTACAATAATATATAATAAACACATACATAGAAATATATTTATACATATTTATATACATACATACATAATATTAAAATATAACTAGAAACCAAAGTTGTGGAAAAGTAAGGAAGGAAGAAGGCATCATTGGGATAGATAGTGGGCCTTAACCTGTGTTTTGAAAATGTCTAGGGATTTGGCTTGTCTTATGGATACGGGTAAAGAATTCTTTATCTTATTGGCTATATTATATTTACACGCAGATCCTTCTCCAAAGAAGAAGAAGGATCTGCGTAAACTCATGGCGCCTGACTGGCTCCAGATTGTGCACGAGAGAGAGCGACGGCGCTCTTTGGTACCGGAAGATAAGATCCACTTCGGGTCGCTGCGCCAGCGGAGTAAGTAACTATTATATTTACATCTAAACAAGCGTTTGACGTTGACCTCATCTCACCTGGTGGTAAGTGACGATGAGGTCGAAGATGGAGCACACGGGCTTAGTAAGTACTGACCTCTTCTATAAACATTGACGAAACACATCAACACCGATGCTTGCTTGCTTGCTTATCGTATGGTTAGTGACTAACCTATTTGTCAGAGTTGTTCAGGCCGCCCGTAGGGGCTCTGACATGGCTTAACAACTGATTAACGTGCTCTCGGATGAGCTCAGATAAAATATGCCACTACCGGTCACTGCCCATCCAGTTACCGACCGCACCCAACGTCGCTTAACCTGCACGATCACTTTCGGACCGTGCTCGCAACTAGGCTACGAACTCCTAGAGCTACGAACACCGATGCGAAGGCATTTGCCGACAGACTTCACATTGAAGGGTGGTAGCAGACCGGGCCCTGAAGGGGTCCGGAAGGAAACTAGCTGACTAAGGTAACTTACTGGTGGAAATCAGTAACTGTTGGCAACCAGTACTGGTGGGAACCAGTAAGTTACTTGGATAAGTCGCCTAGTACGACACGCTTTATCCAGTGGCGGTAGGGATAGGTACGACAGACTTCACATTGAAGGGTGGTAGCAGACGGGCCCTGAAGGGGTCCGGAAGGAAACTAGCTGACTAAGGTAACTTACTGGTGGAAACCAGTAACTGTTGGCAACCAGTACTGGTGGGAACCAGTAAGTTACTTGGATAAGTCGCCTAGTACGACACGCTTTATCCAGTGGCGGTAGGGATAGGTACGACAGACTTCACATTGAAGGGTGGTAGCGGACGGGCCCTGAAGGGGTCCGGAAGGAAACTAGCTGACTAAGGTAACTTACTGGTGGAAACCAGTAACTGTTGGAAACCAGTAACTGTTGGCAACCAGTACTGGTGGAAACCAGTAAGTTACTTGGATAAGTCGCCTAGTACGACACGCTTTATCCAGTGGCGGTAGGGATAGGAAAAAAAAAACGTCAAATACACAGAATACGAAACTACTTTTATAGACGTCATTTCTTGTTATTTTGATAAAATGAACCGGGTTATAAAGACAATTAATTCACACTTAATAGATTTACCAATTAACTGTCTATAACAAGTATGTAGTTATTTAGAGATATCTGGTAAAGTCGACCACAGGTGACCAACCCAAAACGTCAAAATTTGAGAATCTTAAATGTATCATAATGCGCAGGCATAAGGTTGAAAATGAAAAAAACGTTTATTTGCCCTCAGTGCAATACAAATATAATATAATACAATAAAATTATAACATGAAGGCAAATGGGTCCATCTTCTTCTTTCGTGTTGATGATCCGAACTAAATTTTTCCCGACCAGAAGGCAGCCACATCGATAGCCCTCTGGTTGGCCTCGAAAAGGTCCTCCCGCGTGCAGGTGGTCGGACACGCGGGACAGCAGAGCAAGTGCTCCATGGTTTGAGGGGAGACACCACACTCACACTTTACTTGATCGCTGGAAAACCCCCAATTGTGAAGATTATCTCCGCAACAGCCAACCTGGGTTCGCAGGCGATTAAGCGTTTTCCAGGTTGGCCACGGGAGTTTGAAACCCGGTGGTAGGTCTTCTTTTGGCGGTATGAAACCTTTGGGTGGGTATTTCTCCCGCCACAGCTTGCATCTTACTTCTGGTGGGTTCTCTCCAGGGTCGATGGGAGAGACACTTCGCAGAAACCCGTTACGGCTTTTGAGACGAGATGGTTTGGCAGTGTGACTATGAAGTGGATGCCTGGTGTCGGTTTCCTGTTTAGTTTTCTCGACAGCGCAAGCCACTTTTCTACGTACGCTGGGTGGCGCAATACCTGCCAGAGGGTACAGCATCTCCAGTGGCGTTGGCTTGAGGCAGTCCGTAATTAATCTGCAGGTCTCATTTAAGGCGACATCCACTTCCTTGGCGTGTGCGGATCTTGCCCATACAGGGCCCATGGGTCCATGACTCAGCATAATGGCTGACGACGGGGTGTCGTCAGCCGCTGGTATTCTGCCATGGCCCGACATAACAACATTGAAACACACAAAATGACAAAATTGAAATTTAATCGAAGGTTTTTGACCGATTGTGTAGGTTGTATAGGTTGTGGTCGACTGTACCTAAACCTATCTACTAAAAACAGGTTAAGAATTTTAATTGATTTCTGACGAGTTGTAAATTCAATTGATTTGTTCTCAATTATCATTTCTGAGAAGTCCAGCTACAAAGAAAGGAGCAAAGTATTTGTCGGTGGTATAACTCTATCCAGAGTCAGCCTAGATGGTTCTTACTAGGGATGTTACGGAGCTTCGACTCCGACCACCGAAAGGTCGGAACTTCCGATTGATTTTACACCTCCGACTCCGACTTCGGCTCCGATAATTTTGAATCGGAGGTTATACCGAAGATGTGTGAGCAAACATATTCAAATATCAATATTTTATTAAATGGTGTAGGACTACATAAAGGAACATGTTTTATTGCCGCAAATGTTATCATTAAAAATAAGTAAAGTAAAGTAAAAGTAAAATACACTTCACTTCACATCTACTTAAAATTCACATTTTAGGCCAATTCAGCTATAAAAATTAAAAAAGGTTTAAAAATTGAACTTCTTCTGAACATCTATCTTCGGTTCCGACACCGATAAATCAAATTTAAAACCTTCGGTTTCGACTCCGGTTCCGGAAAAACCATCACGCCGGACTCCCATGCGGGAGGTCCAGTTTGGAACCCAATGTCATGTACCAATGAGATATTCGGTTTTATCTAAAGATTTACGTACATTTACCGACTGCTCTGACGGTGAAGGAAAACATCGTGAGGAAACCTGCACACTGAGATAACCAGTGTGTGAAATGGGGAAGGCAATGGCAAACCACCTCATTAAATCTGCCAAGACAGTCGTTCTATGTGATTAATCCTGAGAATAACCACGAACCTCAGCAATGATGAACACGACTTAGAAGAAGTATATGGCGAAATATGTGGATCATTGTATATTCTTCGTTTATAACATATTTTTTACCATATTTGAAGTAAAGAATTTTTAATTTTTTTTTATTTTTTTTTTATTATGTAAGGTAAACAGACTACCAGTGTTAGTAAGTGGTCACCACGTCGCCCATATAGGCAGTTATCTTATCTTATGATAGGGGGCCGGGAATAATCCCAGCGGCATTTGAGGATCTTTTGTGCCTACCCTATTTCACACACTGGTGATCTCAGTATGCAGGTTTCCTCACGATGTTTTCCTTCACCGTTAGAGCAGTCGGTAAATGTACGTAAGTCTTCGAAAAATACGAAAAACTCATTGGTACATGGCACGGTTTCAAATCCCGCATGGAAGTCCGGTGCCCTAGCCATTGTTCCACGGACGCTCTTCATATAGTAAATATTTTCTTCTAAAGTACAGATAGAACAGTAAATACGAGTACATTGTGACTCACAATTACATTAGATCCAAGAACAGGTTAAGACTGATCACTTGTACCTGAGTCATAACATCAGCAAATGCATATCGACAGTGTTTATGCATTAATATTTACCGAGTGACTAACTTCCGTTACACAATGACGATTAATGTTGGTATTCAGCAGGCAAACAACTTGATATGAAGTATAGACAAATTAACCTGAATATAAGCCAATAACCTGCGATCTGAAGGTGGTATGACTCTGTGCAGAGTCAGCCTGGGTTGAAATGGTACCCATTTCTGCGGCAAAGTCACTATGTTTGCATCTCGGTTTAAGGATACGTAAGCCAGCGTAAATACCGGCACATGACTCCATCTACGTCCTCAGTTTACCCTACAGTAACATTATGGTGAGGTGAGATATCAATGGGCAACGGTAATCACTTACCATAATCCGTAGCCGGTTTGCACGTCTGTTCTTTAATTTTATTTATTTATTAGAAAAACACAACAGATTACAACCAGATAAATTACAGAAAAATCAATATAAAGTTATGAGCTAGGTCGTAACCCTTAACGTGAGACCATAGCATGGTTAGGAAGTGGGGAATTGATTGTTGTACAAAATTAAGTTGAGAAAAAATACTATTGAATGTAATGACTAAAAAACTTATGCCTATTTGAAAAATAAAAATAATAAAGTAAAGACTATAAAGTAGGTGCGTGGATAGCTCACTCGAGGACATCCTCAACCCGTCTTTTAAAAACTAATGGCCTAGGATCGAATAAGTCTATCGATGGCTTATTGTTGCTGTTCGAAGAGATTTCATTAAACAATCTGTTCTCCTTATAAACAAAATTCCATTTAACACAACCCTGGTCTCGTCACCACATTGTAACTACCCTTTGCGAATATGAAATACTTTAAGGTAGTAATGTAATGTAATAACAGGCTGATTTCCGCAACTCGACGTCTTAAGCGCCTATTTAACTTCGCCAGAAAGTCCAGCAGTCCTTTAATGTTCTGTAGGACTTCGGGAAATGATCCTGGGATGCCGAGGTTTCCCGCCCGGTAGGTGGTCACCTCACTGCACTCCAAGAGCACGTGGGCGACCGTCTCCTTTGCCAAAACGGTAGTACGGTTTAAGGTAGTAGTAACTCACGAGTAGACGTAAGGGCCGAGCTCGTTGAGGACGGGCTTGGAGCCATTGTTGAGGAACTCATCAGCGTTCGTCACGTTGTACACGTAGACGCGCACGAAGGGTCGCACGGGCGGCCGCGCCCACCACTCGAACGTCATCGAGCCGGGGCGAAGCACCAGCTCCTGCAACATTAAAATGCTGGTTAGAAACAATAAAAACATATACAACTTTCGGCGAGCGGCGGTGGCGTAGTGGCTAGGACGCCGGACTCCCATGCGAAGCCGCCGGGGTTCATAATCATGCAATGCCATGTGCAACAGATAACCCGGACCACCCGCATGGGAGTCCAGTATCCTAGCCACTAGGCCACCGAGGCTCTAAAAAAATTCATTAGATTACTAATGAAAATGCACACCGCATTATTAAATGCGGTGTAGCGTGTTTGCAGCTTGAGATCACGCACGATTCTCGGTAATGAGTCAAATCACGAGAATTGATATATATACCTGCCTTTTTAACAAATTGAATTGGAAGTTTAAATCCTAATTGTAATCTATTAACATTATTATATTGCATGCCAGTGTATATGGCGATGATATTGGGGCTGTGGCTGTCGTGGCTAGGACGTCGGACTCCCATGCGAGGCCGCCCGGGTTCAAAATCATGCAATGCCATGTACAACTGATTTTTTCGGTTTTTTCGAAAAACTTACGAACATTTAACGACTGCTCAGACGGTCAAGGAAAACATCGTGAGGAAACCTGTACACTGAGATAACCAGTGTGTGAAATGGGGAAGGCAAATCACCCTATTAAATCTGCCACGAGAGTCGTTCTATGTGATTAATTCCTTAGAATGATCACGACACTCAGCTATGAGGAACACGACTTAGAAGGTTATTGTCAATACTATGATTAGACATGGGATTTTTGAGTCTACCCGCGAAACAACCCTAAACCCTGGTAAGAATTCCGTGTCTAACTATAGTATAAGAACTTTCGTGGTTGAACATTTATCTATTTTTTTATTAGAGGTGGTAGGGATATAAAATATTTAATCTTCGATACTTTTCAAATACCATATTGGGGACATCTATAAATTACGTCACACGTTAAGGGAGAGGGAGGGGGTCAACAAAGTGTGACATCGGTCACGATATGTCCAATCTTGTGTCCATGGATTTTGATTTACCCATGTGACGTCACTAAGCTTACGACAAGGGGGAGTGGCGAGTCGTAAGCTTAGTGACGTCACATGGGTAAATCAAAATCCATGGACACAAGATGATTAAATTATGTATCGTTCATTTGATTTGATATTTGAATATTTTCTCAAATATTTGATTTATTGTTGATTTTATGAAAAAAGATTTTAAATAGAATTATATAAATAATTTTGAAAGTGCTGTTAGAAACAGATGTGACCCCCGCTCCGGGTCGTTCTTGGTGCAAAGGTTGGCCGTGGCGATTCAGCGTGGCAATGCCGCGAGCGTCATGGGGACCTTTGCGCCAGGGTCGACACGGGGCGGATTTTTTTAACTATGGCTTTTCGTAAGTCATTTTTTATTGACGAAATCGTGTAATTTTTCACAAATTTAAAATAAAATGCAAAATATGTGACGTCACACACCTGTGACAAGGACGGGTGGAGCTCCAAAAATCATGAAATTCTGTGACGTCATTTATCATCCATAAATAACAAAGAACGAAGCGATGAATGGCACAGTACCGTCCGTAAGTACATAATGTAACATCATTTACTACATCTAAGTATGAAAGCGTTGCGTGGTCGGGAAGTATTGCAAGAAGCGCATGTTCCGCCGCTATTGCAACATACAAGACGTGTCTTTGTTTGCTAATAGTGCTTCGCTTTTCACACCCAGAGGTGCTCTTAGGCTAGATGCGAGCATGTTCAATTTGGCGAAATATCTGATTGTGACATCTCATAAATACCATATTTCAAAATCAAAATGTTTATTATTGCAAATGTTATAGTACATTTTTACAACGACATTCTTTTTTACTCTACCACCGCCTCGTAAGGTGCTGTAGCTGAAAGGAAAGAAGCGGCGCAAGAAACTTTCAGCAGCACATCTTTTGAAATAAATATATCTTACAATAATTATAAAGACAATCACATATGTACACAATGTACAGAGCTGGAGTTGAATTTAAGACCAAGCCTCTTTATTACTTATTTTACAAGTTACCGAATAATTTGATTTAATTAATTAAATTACTTGTCAAATTATAAAGCTAAAACTAAACTAAGGCTAAGAAAGCTAAAGATAAAAAATTTGGGTTAAGTCCCCCACATCCGGCAGTGTACCCAATAGACTGACTGCGTTGCCTCGTTGGATAGCTAAGCTAATCCGCTGGGCCAAATAGGAGACAGATCTTGAGTCTTTAGACGCGTCCACCAGGCGCTTTGCGAGGTCCTTGAAGACACAGTGCGCTCCCGGGCCCCAGGGTATCATTTAAGTAGTCATTTATTTTATAATAACCCTTTTTACATAAGGTCCGACTTATATGGGTCTTAAAATTTTTCTCTGTCATATTTGTTTTGATATCAATCAGCGATTTATATAGTATTTATGCATGGCCGCCATTTTGAAGTTTTTCGAAGATTCTTTTAAAAGTTAAGGCCGAAATCTTAGAAACCCTATATTAATAAAGATTTTATTTATTTATTATTTATTTACATATAAGTTATTATTAATTTACTCGTCTGCAAAAACAATAAAAAAAACGCAAACGTATTTATCATTTGAATGCGCGTGAGCACTGTTCTAAACTCCCGCGCAGTGTCGCCACCGCGTGAGAGCGGCGGCGGCAGTGGCGCGGCGCGCGCGGCTAACGATCGATCGCCGATTATCCACACTAGACAACCTTAACCTACATAGCAAGCAACCGCTTTAAATGTTAAGTCAGCCGCTTACTTGCTTACGGAAATCACATGTCTTAACTTATGCCTGCGCGTGAGTTGATGGCGTAGTGTAAAGTAGAAACCGTGCAGTGCCATGTACCAATAAGTTTTTCGTATTTATCGAAGACTTACGTACATTTACCGACTGCTCTAACGGTGAAGGAAAACATCGTGAGGAAACCTGCACATTGAGACAACCATTGGGTAATCTACCAAGAGAATCGTTCTATGTGGTTATTTCCATAGAATGTTCATAGGGTCATGAGGATTCATCAATGAGGAATACCACTTCTTTTAACACCTAATTACATACACATATACAACTTCCCAGATCTGCACGAGCTCTTCAAAATGAAGGATAAACGGCCCTTGCTAGGGCACCATCTAAGCATAAGCCGCACCAAAACCGCAACCAACGTCGCATATCACTTTTTAAGTAATAGAGTAGTCCAAGCATGGAACCAGCTCTCCGATGATGGTGTGTCTGCCCCTTCAGTGAACTCTTTTAAAAATAGACTAGACAACTGGTTTAAAAAGCAGTGTTAAATAACCCTCATTTTAATCTTATGACAAAACAATGATTTAGTGCAAACATTTAATTTAAATAAATAACAATGACTGACTGTAAAAACTGTGAACTGTGAAATCTATAAAATGTAACTAAGTACTTATAACTTTCCAACACTATGACATAGACGCATCAGCATATATGCTGCCTGTCTATAAATATATAATAACGATAATAATTGCCAAAGATCGATTCATTATTTATATTAATAATTATAGCAGTTACCATAATCCAAGAAAGGCGGAGGAGTAACTTACACTATTATCAAGAATTTTGTGTAAAAATCTGTAAGGAAATTAGATATATAAATGACATTGGCAAAGAACCCATGTCAAACAGATTAGAAGAATTAGATTTTGTTTACATATCTTAAAGGTATTTAGCTCACGTTAAACAAAGAGTTCATGTTAAACATTAAAGGAATTAGCAGCAAAAACCTTTATAATCCTAAGGGTTTTTAATCTTTATAAGAGGTTTAAAAAACTGGAGATGGAATTGACGGTGCGGAATTAACCTGTGGTGGTACCACCCTTTTAACCATTTCTGCCGCAAATCAGCAGTGCTTGTATTGCTGTGTTTCAGTTTGAAGGGTACGAGAGTCAGCGTAATTACCGGCAAATGAGACACTCCTCATCTAAATCCTCAAGGTTAGCAGCGCTTCGAAAACCCTCTAATATCATAGTAGTGGGATGTCTATGGGAACGGTGACAACTTACCATCAGACATCCCGTATGCTCGTCTGCTCTCCTTATACGAGGACGAGTCAAGGAAAATAGAATGTCAGTTATTTTTTTAATGCAAGAGGCAATAAAAATTCCACATACAGTCAAATTGACGTGTAGGAATTACCTATGCTGTGAATATTTAACAACACTATTATTGACAACTTCGCAATACAGACGTTAAATTAATTTGTAAATTAATGACATTCATATAAAATACGCCGATGTGTTTAGTTTAGAACGGCTATAATGAGAGATTATGGGATGACGTAATGTCAGGTATCAAATGTTAAGAAATGGGAAAAGAGATCTTTAACCAGGCGCGGTGGTGTGCCTGGTGACCAGTAGTGCTGGTCCACCGATGGATGTTTGAACTCTTATAAAGACGAAGTGTCATTGAAAATATCGATAGCGTGTTTTAGGTTTGTATGAAATTTAGGAAGACTCATAGAGTTGATAAAAGCCATGAACAACAGATGTTACTTTGCGAAAATTCTTTATTAAAATGTTGAGGACTCGTGTAGTATCATCCTTATAGACAATTTGAGAACGAAAGAAAGAAAAAAAAACTTCGATTCGAACATGGCCGCGATTGATAACGCTTTACACGGCTCACTATAATTATTTTTTATTTAAATGTAATACGAATTAAAAGTCTACAAGATGTTCTATTGCCTTCAAGAAACCATACAAAAATTATATGGGGAAGAAGGTCCTACCACTCTCTCGTATTCGGCCTTCCCAACGAAAACCAAAGTAATACAGAAGGATTTAGAATCGCAAAGGATAACAAAGCAGACCTGAGATGTGGTAAGGGGATTCGGGTATCGGGTAAAATCGATCTCTATCTCTGTCTTACTACAGTGTTAGTACATTCGCGTATCGCTATCAATAACCGAAGTCTCAAAACCCCTATGTGAATGTGACGCTTTCGCGGCAAAAAGGATGGGTCTGCTAGGCTCTGCCTATCCGGACCCAAGGGAGTTCAAATCCCTCCCACTAAGACGCATAGTCTTGCTCATGCATGACATATTCGGTGATGTGGTCAAGGGATAGGGTACAAGGGGTTGAACACAAAAGATCCCCATGGGTCGAAGTGTCGCTGGGATCCCCGGCCCCCATCCAAAGATAAGATAAGATCGGGTAAAATCGATCTTTATCTCTGTCTTACTACAGTGTTAGTACATTCGCGTATCGCTATCAATAACCGAAGACTCAAACCCCGAAGCCCTTTCTAAAAACTCACGCGCTGTTATCTTGATGATGCCATCGCCCCGTTGCCTGCGGGCCTAAACACGGAACCATGTGAAACATTGTCTCATGTCAAACGAAATTGACCTCTTTATGCAAGTCTATTAAAAATCGCAATGTTCACGTAGCTGGTGAACGGCGAGGCCATAACGTGCTCTATGAATGTTATGTTAAAACGTCAAAACATGTTCCAATGCTCTTGACTTGCATGTTGTAACGTAATAGAAAAGTTGCGAAAAACATTCATCATCTTCATTCGTATTGACCGCAATTTTGTGGACAGAAATGTCATACAATATTAAGAAATTACATTCCTTGTAACAAACACTTGGAAGGTGGTACCGGTCATACCAGCAGCAGCAGACTAGCGTTGCAAAACTATCGACAGTTTCATAATGATAACCGTTAGTTTTCAGTCGAAAACACCCACACTGTCACACGGCTCAGCATTACGATATGGAGTTATTATATGGGGTAGTTCAAGTGACAATATTAAAGCGTTCTTGCAAAAAAAGTGCATCCGTGCTATTTTCGGACTGAATCAAATGGACTCCTGTAGGACCTTCTTTAAAAAATATCGGTTATTGACGCTACCCTGTATCTATATTTTAGACATTTGTATTTTCGTCCATAAACATAAAAACCTTTTTTCAACATAACTATGAAGTTAGTTCAAGAAACCTACGCTCTCTATATCGTCAAAAATTACATAAACCTCCATGTAACTTAACATTAGTATCCAAACATTCGTTCATAATGAGCGTCAAAATGTATAACAAGCTTCCGGATGACTTTGAAACGATGAAACTTAATAAACTTAAATTTACTCTGAAATCATGGCTTGTGGAGAGATGTTATTATAGCGTCAAGGAATTATTGGACGATAAACGTTGATTGATTGCTAATTTATATTTAATTTGGATTATTATTGACATTTTGTAAATTTAACATTATTGACATTGTATACATTTTAATGGCATTCTCTTTTTCTTTTCTGTTTTCTTCTCAAAATCTGTGTAAACATTATTAACTTGTGAATTCGGTGTATATGCCTGTAAAGGTAAAGTTTAGTGTGACATGTTTATGCAACTATATCTGCAATATTTGTAATTATTACCTAAACTTTTACACAATAAATCTTATCTTATCTTATGACAGGGGGCCAGGGATAACCCCAGGGGCACTTCGACCCTCAGGGATGTTTTGTGCTCACCCCTTACTTTAGTCTCCTTACTGATGTTTTCCTTCGCAGTTAGAGCAGTCGATAAATGTACGTACGTCTTCGAAAAATACGAAAAACTCATTGGTACATGGCACTGCACAGTTTCGAACCCGGACCTCCCGCCACATAGCCACTGTGCCACCGACGCTCTAACCCCCCATGCTCTTAAGCGTCATTTATTTACTTTAGATGAGATTAAGATAAGATTTAAGTCGAGGTTACCATAAAATTGCGATATACTAATCTGATCCCATAAATATGCGAAATGAGGATGATTATGGTGTGATAAACACGTGTCCATGGAGTTATATTCCAAGATCATGAGATGAACTGCAGATTAAAGGGTAGGTACAATGATGTCAAGGTGATAGCATAGAATTTATAATATTGCCGTTGGATCTGACGAAAAACATTGTGAGAAAACCCTGTTTTAAGAAACTTTATGTACTACTATTTTTTTGAAGAACTTTTATATTATCTATAGATATGATTTATGGAGAATTTTTAAAATTACTTTCTTCCTTAAAATACTTACACGACTATAGGTTACAACAATTAATCGTAAGAAATAATTTTTCATAGTTACTGGCGCCACTCCTGAAAATCGTCACAATTCTGTTCGTCTGTAACTGGGAAAATACAAATGTCATACTTCTAGAGGGGGTGAGGAAGGGCAGCGGAGCTGAATTTTGAAACTTGGTAAAAATCTAGGGACCGAATATACATCCCTAATGTTACTTTCATTATTGGGAGGGAGGGAGAGAATGTTACTTTCATATGAGGAGCTCGTAGCCTAGTTGCGAGCACGGTCCGAAAGTGATCCTGCAGGTTTTTTTTTTTTTTTTTTTATTAAATAAGGAGAGCAGACGAGCCAACGGGCCACCTGATGGTAAGTGGTCACCGTCGCCCATAGACATCTCACCTCACTGTATTAATATTAGAGGGTTTTTGATGCGCTGCTAACCTTGAGGACTAAGATGGAGTGCCTCATGTGCCGGAAATTACGCTGGCTCTCTTACCCTTCAAACCGAAGCACAGCAGAAATAGATAAGAGGGTGGTACCACCCCAGGCGATCCTTCACTTTAGGATCTACCACTACTAAGCTAGGTTAAGCGACGTTGGCGCGGTCGCTATCTGGATGGGTGACAGAGGCCCTACTGGCGGCCTGAACAACTCTGACAAATAGGTTGGCCACTAACCATACGATAAGCAAGCAAGCAAATTTCATTATTTTTAATTTATATTTATAAAACAGATGATTGAATTATGTGATACGTTGTTGGGGGAAGAAGGACCCGCCACTCACCCTCGGATTCGGATTTGCTCTTGACATCAGAGCTGACCACTTATCCGGATGATGCCTTGTTTAGAATTTGAATTCAAGTTCGCTCTTTCTAGCGAAATACTGTCCCATTCATTTCACATTCCCACAATCCTTATAACATCCTCAGGAAGTCAGATTTGTCATCAATTGCGATTGTAAATCCTTCTGAATTTGGTTATCTTTGGGGAGGGCGAATCCGAGGGTGTGTGGCGGGTCCTTCTTTCCCAATAATTTTTATAATTATATCATTGAAAAAAATTATGAAAAAGTTTATTCACTTATTACAAGGCACAATAACAGGACCTCCGACTTACAAACGAGGTCTAAACCTGTATCTTGTAAGTCGGGACTCCGTCGCACTTTCCGTGCAAGCATATGACGATTTAATACTGTGGCGACGCACGACGCGCGCCACTACGATACAGTACCTACTCACATCGGCGTAGAACGCGCTATGGAAATTTTCCTAGGACTTCGTATATATAGTACGAGTTCCAAACATCCACAGTTGGACCAGCACATCTGGTCACCAGGCACAACACCCCGCCTGGTGGAAGATCTTCCCTTTTCCCTTTCATACAGCTGACGTTACGTCATTCCATCTCCTTACATAGCGCGTTCCTACAATTGGTGACCCCTACTACGAACACTAAATTGGATTGGATCTTTCCTACAATACATTACATTAGTGTAACTATATTCTAAACCTAAAAGGAATTTGGAACATGTTAATCAAAAGGAATTTAGGAAAGATAATGAAAAATTAAACCATCAATAAAACTGTACCTCTTCATTTCAGACCTTTCCTTAAACTAGACAAAGTTAAGTAACTAAAAATTCCGTTCAAAAATAAATTAAGCCGCGAAATTTACAAATATTTATGTTAATCTAGCAATGTGGGTCATTACTAGGTTTGCTCAACGACGGTGCGTTAAGAAATAGAATGTTGGCAAAAAACCTGCTCTGTATAAACAGAGCCTTCGAGATTTGAACCACAAAAACGTTAAGATAATAGAAACCTAATGATTTGGAAGTTTATTTGTCAGTACAGACCGACAGACCCAATTCTTAAAGTAAAACTTGGATC
Source organism: Hofmannophila pseudospretella (assembly GCA_947369225.1). NCBI lineage: Eukaryota > Metazoa > Arthropoda > Insecta > Lepidoptera > Oecophoridae > Hofmannophila > Hofmannophila pseudospretella. The sequence goes on along the minus strand of OX376338.1, from coordinate 1,049,136 downwards.
GATACTAACACTTAATCGCTACATTTGGAAAGGAATGACAATCTTTGAATTGGGACTGGGGAAAACATTGGAATTGGGGTTCAAATCTCGTTCAATAAGTATTAAGTAAGCAATATTAGTTATTGAAACTGTGACTAATTTATTTTAATTTATGCATGTTGTTGATATCCCATCTGCTCGTACGAAGCGATTTGCTTCTTCGTTCATTATGCGAACGGCTAAGGAACGGAACAGCCTGCCGGCGTCTGTATTTCCCGAAACCTACAACCTTGGGATCATCAAGGCCAGAGTGAATAGGCATTTACTGGACCCGCATGCACCATCGTCGACCTCATCGTCGCTTACCATCAGGCGAGATCGAGGTCAAATGCGAGTTTAGAAGTAAATAAAAAAATATAAAAAAAATATACTTGCATGTATAGGTACATAATTAGCTTTAATATTATGAATATATATTAAATAAATATACCTAAATATGGGGCTCTGAAGCAAGGGATTTCATCCGCGAATTGGGGAGACGACTGAGGGAGAAGGGGTGCGACCCCCGGTCCGGACACTTCCTCGCTCAACACAATCCAGCGGGGCAATGCGGCAAGCGTTATGGGGACTTTTGGGACACGGTGAGAGGGGGCTTGTTTGACTGAACTGTCGATTAGATGGTTATAGTTGTTTATTGACTTGTATTGTATACCAAACATTTGAATTCAATTTATTTTAAATAATCTAATTTAATTGTTTATATTTATTTTTATTTGTAAAATTAAGTTACATTTAATAACACTTATGTACCTAAATATAATAACTAATAATCAAATTTATTTCCATTACAAATAATATCAACTTAACTAATAAATAATTATATATAAACCCTTGTCGCTCCCGATGCAAAGATGCCCATAACGCTTGCGGCGTTACCGCGCTGGATCGCTAAATATTATATATAAATGTATATACTAATATATTTAATAAATTTATAATAGTCATATCATCCCATACTTCCTATTTCCTTTAATGTTGCATGTTTAATAGTATAAAATAAACATCAAACTTAAATTAATTAATTAATTAACTTAAATTGTAATTTTAAGTTGTAATTCTGTAATCTGAATGTTTGATTGTCACATAACATTGTTAAGTGGTCAGTGTGTGTATGTAATCTCCACGACACAGGCAACGCCTCGTGTGGAGGTTATAGTTTAATGTGAAATGTTCATTAATATGTGGAAAAGTAATAAATTTTTTAAATTTCAAGTTTCAATTTCAATACTCGCTAAATTAAAACATTTTAACTGCTTTTAATTTGAATGCAAATGGCCCCGCTGAGTGTGTCTGTTTCATTTAGTTTTAACATCCATACAAAATCTACACCATCTGTACCCAAATTATTAATACTTACTTAACACCAACATAACCTGGCTTGTATTACAATACAACAAAAAGACAAAATATATGTCATTTTCCATACGTGATACATTTTTACTTAATGATCAATTCCAAATACTGGTCCACGACTGTTATCGGCAAAATGGCAATTGTTCCTGCAAATCATTAGAACAAACAGACATTGTAAAGTACTTAGGCGTCATGTTGGATAACAAATTTAGTTTTAAACGGCATATAGAATTGTTGAGCGTAAGAATTCGTAAATTAATGGTCATTTTCAAAAACGTCAGACATATAGTGGAACCCAAACTTCTCAAAAATATATATTTTGCTCTTTGCCAATCCCTGATCACTTATTGTATTACAACATGGGGTGGAGCTCCTAAAACAACCCTTAAAAAACTTGAAGTTGCCCAACGAGCAGTGCTTAAAGTAAGCACTTTTAGACCATATTTATACCCCACAGTTCAATTATATAAATACTGTGAGGTACTTAGCGTCCGCCAATTGTTTGTACTTAGTATTATTCTCAAGCAGCACATTGAAATGACTTTTGAGCCACAAGTGACCGTTAAGCGTAGGAAAGACAAAGTTTGTAAGCAGACACAAAAATTTCGCACGACTTTTTCCCACAGATTTTTCAACTTTTTGGGCCCATATATCTACAATAAGACAAATAGATATGTACCGATTTACTCACTAAATAAAGCGGCCTATAAAAAGAAAATTATTAGCTGGCTTGTTACTCTTTCATATGATGACACTGAGGACCTTTTAACTGTTTTGACTTGACAGGGAGGATCAGCCCAGAGAGGATCTTTAATATTACTTATATTATTTTACTTACCTTAATATTATTAGTTATTATTATTTTTATTTTATTTTTGTTTGTTTCTATTTTTGATTAAATTTTTGACCGATAAAATATTTAAATACACTTCACTACACGTGTTTAGACAATGGCTGAATTGTAAGAGTCTTGGAGGAGGGGCACTGTATGCTGAAATACAGGTTACACCTAGTTCGGCAACAGTAGCTGAAAATAGTTATAGTGACATAGCCTAATATAGTTTATTTAACAAATCTGTAAACTTTTAAGAAATAAATTATTATCTTATCTTATCTTAACTAACATTTTACACAAGTCAGGTTAAGTTGGTGTTAAGTAAGTATTAATAATTTGGGTACACATGGTGTAGATTTTGTATGGATGTGCATACCGTTAAAAATTGTTGGATACCTTCTGTTCTTTTCTTATCGTTAAAAAAGAGGCAGACGGACTGAACTAAAATTTAAGTTTGCAATAATCGTGGCTTTTGTGCAACCTCGTGTTATCTCAGTGACATTTTAACACGAATGAATGATAGTTTGTCATTCATAACTAATGAGTGACACGACCGAACGATGACTCGTTCGTTCATTTATCATTCATTGTAAGTATTTGTTGAGGACACGTCTTCTTTTCAAGGTGAAAATATGTTTGTCTTTCCTAAAGAGTATTTTAGTACGTTTGAAGGAGGTACATGGGTGATTCTCTTCTCCTCAAAATGCCTACCCACGTCTCCAGCCGCTACGATGGCTCGTTCACTGTCCATGCAGTAAGGTTGTGGAATTCACTCCCACATGCTCTACGTGCAAGTCCGTCCTTGGAAGTGTTCAAGAGTAGAGTGAAGGAGCATTATCTATCCTTATGAATTTTATAGTTTATTTATTATTTTATGTATTGTTATATATGTATGTATATTATGTAGCAAGTGGGTATATGTATTGTATGTAACTATATATACTGTGTATTAGTAATACTATTAATACTACTTTTTCGTTTATTAAGTATTTTTTTGTATTTTGTATATGTGTGTAATAAAGATTATAATAATAATAATACATTAATTCTGTGAAAAAGTGTAAAATTAAAAATGTTTTGAAAGTGGCGCCATCCAAGGCCATCGGTATGATGGCCTTGGATGGCACCAGAGGTATTTAATGACCACAACTCTCCGGTCCCCCTCCTCTGGGTGTTCCCCCCACCCCTCCGACCCTTAGAAAGGTTCCATTTTACAGTTTAATATTGTAAACATTATTATTTTGTATGCCTTTTAAATAGACTGAATACTGTGACATGCGCATTACTATAAGACCTGTAAGATTGTGTATTCTGACAAATAAATGATTGATTGATTGGTAAATGTCCACTTCCCAAAATGCCACTTCGCAAACTAGATCCCAAAATGACCACTTCGAAAAATGACCACTTCCCAAAATGTCTACCTCTCCTTCTAAAAATGACCGCTTCTTAGTGAGGTGAGATAGGCGACGGTGACCACTCACCATTTGCTACACCCTGAAGAGTACCATACGGCACACTTAGCTAGAAAGCGGCATGATAACGCAATGATGGGCATCGAACCTTGTCCGCCGCAATTAACAGCTATGCCTATACTTGATTATTTCTATTCTGCTCTTGCGTTCAAACTAGATAAATCTAATGAGTTTCGGTGGCGTACAAAGCGGCTAAGACTGCACCTCCCATCTTTTGATATTAAATCAAATGAATGTCTTACGTTAGGTTAAGATCATCCAAGAGAAAATGTGGTTTTATTTATTTTTTATTGACTACTAAACCCGCATTTTACCTTGATCCCGCCTGATGGTAAGCGACGATGAGATCGACGATGGAGCATGCGGGTCCAGTAAATGCCTATTCACTCTGGCCTTGAAGATCCCAAGGTTGTAGGTTTCGAGAAACACAGACGCCGGCAGGCTGTTCCATTCCTTAGCCGTTCGCATAATGAACGAAGAAGCAAATCGCTTCGTACGAGCAGATGGGATATCAACAACATAAGGATGGAATCCCTCCCCGCGCCTGGTAGTCCGAAGGCGGAATGGAGATGCTGGAATTAGGTCGTGCAATTCCGATGCGCACAAATCCGAAACGTATCCTATAAAATACCGATAGACAGGCAACCTTGCGCCGATGTTCCAAACTTTGCAGTCTAGCTTCCACCACCGATTCGTCCGCGCCTGGTAACGAAAAATATGTACTTTCGAGGGCTTCGTGTAACGAGAGTTTAAGAGTTAGAAAAGTAATAGTTATACCATCGTAAAGATCGGTCTGACGACAAGAAAAAAAATATATGCTCGACCCCTCGGCTCCCTCTGATGGCGTTATAGGCCAAGTGAACACTGAAAATGAGGTGTTGCACGGTTAGCGCTCAGTTTAAAGACTTTAAAGTGAGTTAGCGTCGAAACCACTCGACGGATTTGGACAAAATAAACTGTATGTTAAAGAATAGAGTATATGCTACGAGTTGACGTTAAAAAATACAGTTTGCTGACTTCTGGCCTGAGAAAAAGTCATTGAATCTGTTATCATCAAATATTTTATTTTATAATATTTTACTTTTATATTAACTATTATACAAGGTGTTCCTGAGGATATGCATTAACTTCGCCAAACACTTCTATAGCTTTTACTTAATATATTTGAATTGTCACATCCATTGGGAAGTGATCCTTAAAAACGCTTCGTTTTCGAAATACTTGGTTTCGACCTCCCGCATGGGAGTCCGGCGTCCTAACCACTACACCACCGACGCTTTTACTTAATAAGCCCAAAAGAAAGTTTATTAATTATTTATTTATAACTCACATGGTCTATGAACAGCCGCACCCATGTGCCGAAGAATATAGCACAGATTATGCCCACCAGCAGCAGCACCACCGCCGTCGCCAGAACGAACCCTGCAACACACAGACACAGAGTTAAATTACGTATAACTCTTACACATTTAAAGAAATCAGACTAGTAGCGCATCTAGCCTATAAACACGGTTCCAAAGTGATCGGCAACGTTGGGCGCAGTCAAAACCAGGAGATCGATTCCACTAAATACAACGTAACTAAATAGAATCTAAACTGCATCGTTAGGACGTGTTTCGTATGCTGCTATCCACTAACGATCCAATTTCAGTTAAGTTCCGATCGAGTTAACGATCGATAGAACAGTAACGTATTTGTGCATTCTAATAAAACGTTTAGTTTATACTAAATCGCAGTTGAACGGTAACAAAACGCTTCAACTGTCAAATATAACGATCGAACATAAGTTCCTCCCGAGGCACTTTTGCCCGATCGACAGTAAATCGAAAGGTGGCAGTGGTAGAGTCATGCGTCAGCAGAATGCGATTTGGTGTCCAAATAGAATTGGAACGAAAACTAAATTGAAATTGGATAGAAATAGAACTACAAACGATGTAATTTAGGCGGATTGGGCCCCAGGATGGGTGACCATTACTGGTACATTTCCGTCTGAGCCACTCCGTGCCTCGGAGAGCACGTTTAACCGTCGTCGGTTCCGAATACTGTCGTCCGACAGCAGTCGTTAGATCACGGCCTGAACAACGACAAGAGGTTGGCCAATAACCACACGACAGGAAGAAAAACATAACGCTGCCTTTTCTGTCGCGCCAGTCGGGTAAAAAGAAGCGCATTCTCCTCTAGAAGCGACTATAGCGCATACCTTTCACACTTGACTGAATTAAATCAAGTGTAAATGCATTCAGTACGGTTAGTCCCCGATTCAGCCTTTATGCATAAGCCTGTCTAATTAAAAATTAAAAAATTAAAATCCTCTTTACTTTCATGATCACATTAAATAAACTATACTGAACGTTGGACTCCGCACTGGGCAACAGCCTGTATAGCGGAGGCCGGTTCAATTTACTTATCTAATAATTTACATTAATTTATAAAAGGTATTTTTTATGAGATATTTAATTATCGGTCGGGTCAGGAACACGACCCTGCGCTCCAAAACACGCATCGCTGATGCAATCACTAAAGCATCCCTATTGAAATAGGGCTGGGCAGGCCACGTATGCCGCATGCATCCGGAAAGGTGGGCAAAGATCTCCATGCACTGGGAGTCTGGGTGCCACGAGACGGACAGCGGCGCCGAGGCAGGCCCAGGCGTAGATGGAAGGACGATACCGACCACTTCCAAAAAGGATGGTATAAGGACGCCGAGGATAGGGAAAAATGGAAAGGAAGAGGGGAAGCCTTTGCCCAGCAGTGGGACAGACTATAGGCTATTAAAAAAAATTATATATTTTATTATTTATTTATATTTATATATTCAGCGAGGAAATGCAGCATGCATAATGGGAACACTTGGACGGGGCGCGCTAAAAGGCGGCCTTTTTGACTAAGCTCTTCTCACGTAGGGACAAAGTATTTTGACTAAGCTTTTCTCACGTAGGGACAAAGTTTTTTGACTAAGCTCTTCTCACGTAGGGACAAAGTTTTTTGACTAAGCTCTTCTCACGTAGGGACAAAGTTTTTTGACTAAGCTCTTCTAACGTAGGGCCAAAGTTTTAGCTTTAAAAAAAATACATGTAACTTTCTATCATTGTAATAAATAAGTATTAAATTTCAATTAATACTGTAAATAAGTTGATTTATATTATTTATTTATTAAAATAAAAATAGTCGAATAAATTGTTGACTAATTTTATTAGTCGATAGAATTCAGTTAAAGTCCGCTTGCGCGGAGCTCGAATTAAAAGCTAACCCGAGATAACTTAGTTAACGAGTTAACGTGCCTAACCAGGGTAAATCTCAGAAACGCCTTGCACCAACGCAAACCATAGACAATTCTCGAGTTAACCCAGGGTTATCTAACCTGGATTAAGAACATTTAACCCGCACTTTCTCGCAAGCGGCCGTAAGTGTAAGTAAGTAAAGTAAAATACACTTTATTGCACAAATAGAAAACATCAAACAAAAGATAATAAAGGCAGCCTCATCATCCGCAGCCTACTCTAGTCCACTGCTGGACATAGGCCTCTCCCAGGGCGCGCCATTGAGTCCGTCTTCGGCTCTTCTCATTCAGTCGCTGTCAACCACCTTGCAGTCTCCACTCCAGAACTCGTCTCCCCCAGCAGTTGTCTGTTCTGCGACAGATGTGACCGGCCCACTGCCACTTCAGCTTGCTAATCTTATGAGCTATGTCGATAACTTTTGTTCTATGCCGGATCTCCTCATTTCAGATTCGATCCAGCAGAGATACTCCGAGCGTAGCTCTTTCTTTAGAAAAGGAAATAGTGAAATATAATTTAGACGGCCTTATCGTGAAATAAATAGTCAACATTTCAAACAACTATTATTTCAATGTCACTTCTATTTCGCATAATGGCGCATCACACGCTCGTGGCTAAAAAAACTTGACCATTACAGTATCTGTCTAATATTATTAGCACTTCGTGAAATGCCTACGCACTTCGTGAAATGCGTCAATACGCTGTGTCTACGACATAATATGTATGTCTGTTCGTCGAAACGTCTCCGATACCGGGAAGGGAAGCGAGACGTGACAATATTTTGCAAACATCGCACCGAGACCGCCATTTTGTTTTTAAAATCCGATCCAACAGTGGTCGGGTTTTTCCTGTTTTAACACTCTCATACTGAATGACAGAATATTATGTCCTTTTAAAAAAAACAAGGTATTGTACCTACTTGGAATTTACTTCAAATTTTAAAGAGGATTTGTTACAAATATCAGAATAATAATTAACAAATAAAAAGAAAACACGTGCCTGAATTGTTCCTTCTAATGTTAAAGATGGCTATAACTCTAAATTAAAAATTTAAGAAACCCCGACGTACCATTGTGGAGATCCCCTTACTTTTTCCTGGTCATCATCAGGTCCTCAAGATTCCACATGTGGGAAAGTCACAATAATCATAAACATTTGAGCTCAAACTCAAACCACCTAACTGTTACCGTTCCAGAGATCCCATCATACTCCAATATCCCAAGATATTCGAAGATCTTAGAACCACTGATCCATTTTTCATCTGACATGGCTAAGAACATTTATCAGGTTATTCACTGCCGGAACATAATCCGTAAAACATTGTGAACTTGCATTCTGAGAAAACTAAAGATTTGGAAAGGCATTAGAAATCCACTAATCACTGGGCCATAAGGTGGATCATGGCCCGTACCCCCCTTGTGCAAGGGGAGGCTTGTGTCTTAATAGTGGGGACGTTAAAAGCAAGTGAGAAGAAATATAAAATGCATTAGGGCAAAAAGTATTTAACCTGACTAAACCTTGCGATCAGTAATTGACAGACCGCGATTGCTTGCAATTGGCCGATTTCTCCGGATCATCTTATTGAGCGAGATGGCAATTGAAAGCCTTAACAATAAAAAGAGATAGAGCTATATTTAACAGGAGCTATCAGTTTATTCTTCGCGATTCTAATTGCTGATAGAGGGGGGCATAAAAATTTCCTGAATGGCACTGTAAACACAATATAACTGCGCCAAACTCAAATTAGAATAGATACATCTTCAACTTCCATGTATAAATCATGTCTATACGCGGAGATTTCCACAGATTTTCCGAGTATTTTCCTTATTAAGTATGAATATTAATGTCTTCATGTACCTACTTATTAGGTAGGTACGTAATATATACAACGAGGTGTACAAAGTACAGAAGTATACAAAGATTAATACATGCAGCACAGAACATCCGGTGTGGTACAGTGCCAAAAAGGGTACACCAGCTCAGCATAACGCTGAGGCAAGCCACAGCGCTGATTTTCAGCTGACCCCTCAGTGACTGCACGGACGAAGAAAGCAAGGCAATATATATGAAGATGATTTGACTCTATGCAGTAACCCTTTTTCTGTTGCAAAAAAGCAATCTCGCTGACTTTGTTACGATTTTAAGGGTAAAAAAGTCAGCATAATTACCAGCATATGATGCACTCCACCTAACTTGCTGGTGGTAGGATCCAGGGCAGGATTGAGGTCAAACGCGGGTTTAGTTGTAAATAAATACACAGATACCTATATAAATTAATTTCAAAATCTTTGGTAAAGGTATTTTTATTTTATTTGGAGTGCAGACGAGCAAACGGCTCACCTCGCTATAATGTTACTAGAGGGTTTTCGATGCGCTGCTAACCTTGAACACTTAGATGTTGTGCCTCGTGTCGGTAATTACGCTCGCTCTTTTACCTTTAAAACCGAAACACAGCAATTCAAGCATTGCTGCTTCACGGCAGAAATAGGTAAGAGGGTGGTACCAACCTAGGCGATCCTTCACATCAGGATCTACTACCACCTTTATACAAGTAAAGAGAGATATTCCAGGTCAAAACATATATTTTATTTAACCCTGTATAAGAACATTGTTCGAAGCACTGTAAGCAAGAGAAGACAACTTTCCATACATCGATGTCATTTCCATAAAATTTTAGTTAAAGTTGCCGTTACTACTGTTTAAAATCAAACTGTCAGTCATAGGATCTAACGGTAACTGTGGCGGGAGAAATACCCGCCTAAAGAATTCATACCGCCAATAGAAGACCTACCACCGGGTTTCAAACTCCCGTGGACAACCTGGAAAACGTGTGTGAAAAAGAGTGTGGTGTCTCCCCTCAAACCATGGAGCACTTGCTCTGCAGTCCCGCGTTTCCGACCACCTGCACGCGGAAGGACCTTTTCGAGGCCAACCAGAGGGCTATCGATGTGGCTGCCTTCTGGTCGGGAAAAATATAATTCGGATCATTAACACGAAAGAAGAAGATAGAATCTAACAACAACAACACATTATAGATGAACAGATACGAAGTTGCATAAACAAGGCATGTTTTATGAACGTCATCTTTACTATAAGGCTATAAGCCATCCGGCTATTTAAATCAGACATAAACATGTAATGATCCACCATTGTTGCTTCAACAATACGTTTACTATTACCTATGCTATATTATATAGTAGAAAGACGACGGTTACTGTAATAAATCAAATTATGTAATCTTGTACTAATGTACAAATTGCTAGTTCATATTATGGTGTGTTTCCTACGTGTTACATTGTCTAATACAAAATACAATACAAATATACTGTATTGCACACCCGGGACAAAAACAAAACATACAACATAAAGAGAGGTACAATACAATGTGCAGAAGGCGGCCTTATCGCTTTAAGCGATATCTTCCAGGCAACCTTCAGGTGATGATATTATTCATTATTTATATTTAACCCTTTTTCTAAGTCGTATGCCTCATTGCTGAGGGTCGTGATCATTCTAAGGAATTACTCACATATTTAATGGGGTGGAATGCCAGTTCCCCATTTCACACACTGGTTATCTCAGTGTGCAGGTTTCCTCGCGTTGTTTTCCTTCACTGTCAGAACAGTAGGTAAATGTACGTAAGTATTTCGAAAAATCCGATAATCTCATTGGTACATGACAATGCATGGTTTGGAACCCGGATCTCCCGCATGGGAGTCCGACGTCCTAGCCACTACTACTAGCTCGCCATCTCATGATATCATGAGATGATCATCGTATTGAGTAATACACAATAGGGAACTGCGAAGCCACACCCGCCGAGTGACATCGTGCACCGGCGGCCCCCACCGGATTAGACCACGCCAACGACAACCCAATGACCGACCGCCATCGCTGCAAGAGGGCATAGCCCTAAAGCACCTTAATTTCTGATTTCAGCTATTCGAAAGAGCTTCACGAGGTGAATCCGAAGGGTATTCACAAAGTTGTGCCGGTCTTAGGTGATATGGAGTTACCTGGACTGCGTATCAGCGATGAAGACAGGAAAATGTTGACTAGTAGGGTAAGCATCAAAGAGTAACCCTCCTCTGACAGCGAGCCAAAACTTGCATACTATCAACTTTTTTTTAATTTTATTTTTATGTCTCAGTTTAGAGGCTTTGGTACATGACAAGGTGACCATGTCAGCCTTAGGGTCACTAAGAAAAGGGAAGGGAAGCTCAAGTATTATTAGAGTCAGCCCTCACTTTGAGTGCCATTTAGCAAACAACAGCAAGTGTTTCACATTATCAGATAAGGGCTGACTCAAAACAATATTAAGCCTCCCATTTTGGAGCCTATTGAGGACAAATTTCTTCCTATCAATGTTCCTCAGATCACACTCCATTAGGAGGTGAGTGGGGTCTTCTATTTTGTTGCAGTTGGTACAAAATGGTGATGCAGCGCTTAGGTTAACCGTCAATTTGCACATCACGTTATATCGGCTGTACCTATCACTTTGAACACATTACATTACATCGGATATGCGTGACCGATCAGCTATAATGACAGCCAATCACGATCGAGTACCGATCGTAAACTGGATGGACTATTCGGTGACGTCACATAGATTTGTACTTCATTGTCAGTCGTCAGACTATTTATATCTCCATTTAGTACCTTTATTACGTTTTAGATAAATGTACAATCTTCTGTGAACTGATTTTGGAGGCACGCTCCGCTGGTTCGGGCATGTGGGAAGATTGAATGACGAAACAGGTATAAGAAGCGAAAGTTAGTGGAAGGAAAACTCGGGGTCGTCCTAGACTGACCTTCAAAGATCAGGTTGATAGAAGACGACCCCAACGGCGAGCATGCGTGAATCGTCGAATAACTGTAGAGCTGCTGTAGAGGAAGCAAGAGAGGCATGCCAGACCGCAAGGGATATAGCGTGAAGGTATGTATGTATGATTTTACAATTCAATTCAATATCTTTATTTTATCTGTATTTCGGCAAAAAATACGAGATTTTACACTTCGATCACATGCTGATCAATGATACATCATTCGATCAGCACCCGAACGAAAAGTTTAAGGATAGGGGAATCATATTTTTTCATCAGATTTTGAAGGTAAGTAAGTAATGATTTATTTCACAGACAACATACAGAAAGAGTCAAAGAGACATAAGGGTTGGTTATGTACCAAGACGGTACACTTAGAGCTATCTGTTGTGGTGAAAAGGGTATCACTCAACACAGCTTAATGCTGCAGGCAGGAGGTGCCGGCAGCGCTGGTATTCTGTTAAATCTGGTATGACTCTGTGCAGAATCCCTTTACCCATTTCTGCCGCAAAGAAGCAATGCTTGCATTGCTGTGTTCCGGTTTGAAGGGTAATAGGGCCAGCGTAATTACCGGCACATGAGACAAAATAGACGCTAGACGTCGATTTGCGGAAACCAGCTACTACAATATGTTTAATCAGCAAAATATTTACAAAAGTATATTTACACAACATGACAATGTGTGTGACTAAGCACGTACAAATAAAACAAAGAAACTTAAATACTAGAGGAAGAACACGTAAGTATTTCTACCGCAAAGCATCAATGCATTTCTGTTTTTCCATTTGAAGGATAAGGGAGCCAGAGTAATTACTGACACATGAGACATGAGGCACTCCATCTAAGCCCTCAAGGTTAGCAGAGCATCGAAAACCCTTTTAGTATTATAAAAAGGGTGAGGTGATGTCTGTGAACGACGGTGAGAACTTACCATCAGGTAGCCCGTTTGCTCGTCTGCACTCCTTAAAAAGATCTTTTTTTTAAATCTCAGTTTAGAGGCTTTGGTACACGACAAGGTGACCATGTCAGCACCGTCAGGGTCACTAAGGAAAGTGAAGGGAAGCTCAAGTATTATCAGAGTCAGCCCTCACTTTGAGAGCCAACTTAGCAAACAACAGTGTTTCATATTATCAGATAAGGGCTGACTCAAAATAACATTGAGCCTCCCATTTTGGAGCCTATTGAAGCCAAATTTCTTCCTCTCAATTTTCACCAGGTCACAATTCATTAGGATGTGAGTGTGGTCTTCTATTTTGTTGCATCTAAAGATGTAAGTTACGAATACGATAAAAAAAAACGGAACTGATTCCAGCCATACAATCACGAAGCATTGACATCAAGTGGGAGGAAGGCCGAACACATGTGATTGGTTGCAGCGAACCGGACCCGTGAAGTCGGGGCCTTATTTTGTTAACTATTTAACGGACAATGAAAGGTGGACTGTGTGACTGTAACCAATTTAGAACGGAATCAATTCACTGAACAACAAACTTCACTCACTATACACTTTGGGTTCTCTTAACGTAATTCCGACGTAACTCTGACATAATTCTTTACACCGTTATCGTTTTAGATGTAGTTTTTTGGCAATTTCACTTTTTTCGCGTGTACCACGCCACGGCAAATGGTTTACTTCCTAGTCAGCTTTGTTAGACGTAATAACCGACGTGCGGTGTGAAATATTAAATTTCATTTTTGCATGCGTCTTAACTTTATGAATGACCATTGTTTTGTAGGAAAGATCCAATCCAATTTAGTGTTCGTAGTAGGGGTCACCAATTGTAGGAACGCGGTATGTAAGGAGATGGAATTACGTAACGTCAGCTGTATGAAAGGGAAAAGGGAAGATCTTCTACCAGGCGGGGTGTTGTGCCTGGTAACCAGATGTGCTGGTCCAACTGTGGATGTTTGGAACTCGTACTATTTTTTTTTTTTTTTTTTTTATTATATAAGGAGAGCAGACGAGCAAACGGGCCACGTGATGGTAAGTGGTCACCGTCGCCCATAGACATCTCACCTCACTGTATTAATATTAGAGGGTTTTTGATGCGCTGCTAACCTTGAGGACTAAGATGGAATGCCTCATGTGCCGGCAATTACGCTGGCTCTCTTACCCTTCAAACCGAAACACAGAAATGCAAGCATTTCTACTTCACGGCAGAAATAGATAAGAGGGTGGTACCACCCCAGGCGATCCTTCACTTTAGGATCTACCACTACCAAATATATACGAAGTCCCAGGAAAATTTCGATAGCGCGTTCTACGCCGATGTGAGTAGGTACTGTATTGTAGTGGCGCGCGTCGTGCGTCGCCATAGTTTTTTTTTCTTATGTTAAGTTAACAATGTCGCCATTTGTCGTTCGTTGACATCTCACCTCAATTTTGTTATTAGAGGGTACTTATATTAAGCCCGCGTGCTCCATCGTCGGCCTCATCGTCACTTACCACCAGGTGAGATTGAGGTCAAATGCGAGTTTAGTTGTAATATTTTTAAATCATAGACATTTCACCTCACTTCAGAGGTTGTCTGGAAGAGATCGCTTTAAGCGAGCCTTTGTACATATCGTACTAATATTCCTGTAGTTTTTACTTTTCCTGTATTTGTGTACAATAAAGTGTTTATCTATCTATCTATCTCACTTTATTGTTATTTTCAATGCGCTGCTAACCTTGAGGACTTGGATGGAGTGCCTCATGTGCCGGTAATTACGCTGGCTCTCTTACCCTTCAAACCGAAACACAGCAATGCTTGCATTGCTGTGTTTCAACAGGTATCTTTCGTATTTCTCTGGGCAGAAATTCTCTCTACCAATATGAGCACGATCAATCAGTATCTCCTTCTTAGCTTATTGAACATACCGCACTGTACCCCTTTAGTATAATTATATATATAATATAATATATGTATATATTTATTTATTTACGATATTTATATACCTTTATAAGTAAGTAAGTAAGTAATACGTTTATTTCACACCCAGCAATGACCGAAACAGTTATAATTATAATAAAATAATTATGTAGTCAAAGGTGAACATATCTAAATCATGTCTGACGGTCTGCTGTTGTTGTGAACAGGGGTCTCAACTCAGCTTATTGCTGCAGACAAGAATGCCTGCAGCGCTGGTGTTCTGTGGGACCATGACCGATGGCTGGCCTAACCTAACCTTTATCATTTATGTGTCATGGTTGCTTGCTTGCTTATCGTATGGTTAGTGGCCAACCTATTTGTCAGAGTTGTTCAGGCCGCCCGTAGGCATCTGACATGTCTTAACGACTGCTGTCGACCGACAACAACCGGGACCGACTGCTTAACGTGCTCTCCGAGGCACGGGAGAGCTCAGTTGAAACATGCCACTAGCGGTCACCGATCCAGGTACCGCCCGCGCCAACGTCGCTTAACCTGCACGATCACTTTCGGACCGTGCTCGCAACTAAGCTACGAGCTCCTCGATATGTGTCATGGTAAATGTAGGTATAAATTTGTCACTTATTAACACTACCTATCTACAATTAAATTTATTTGTGTTGTGAGTATCTTTGTCCTCTTGGACAGGTTGTGGCCAGCCATCGGTCATGGTCCAACAGAACACCAGCGCTGTGGGCATTCTTGTTTGCAGCAATAAGCTGAGTTGAGACCCCTTTTCACAACAACAGCAGACTATCAGACATGATTTAGATATGTTCACCTTTGACTACATAATTATTTTATTATAATTATAACTGTTTCGGTCATTGCTGGGTGTGAAATAAACGTATTACTTACTTACAGTAAGTAGCTAGGTACTTATTTTTCTGACTAACATCCTGGAGGCGCAAATTCAATATAAATCTATGGCCTTGTCACACACACGACCGTTCACCCGGCCCAATTAGCCAGTTTTTATTTTTGTAGTATTTTGTTATATGCATCAAAACACGTAACATATATTATTTTTTATTTTTCACCGGCATTTTTTTTTTCATACTTGCTCTGCGGTCTACTTTATTGTCGGTTCTGGGATTCTAAGGGGGAAAGGTTGAGATTTCGTGGAGGGCGAACAGTTTTCAGGTTTCGGAATAACGGGGTGGGATTGATAATGGATGGTACATACAAAGTTACAAACTGGTGATATCACGTTAATTCAGTCAGGTTATGGGTATTTTTCTCATTAAAAACTACCATAAAACGTTTAACCGACTGCAAACTGTTATTAGGTGTACATGTTTAATGCCTTTTTCTCGTACTTACGTAAGTAACGGACATTTGCACAAACCGTTCTTAAAATTAAGCCTTAATTAAAATACATGCTATGCTATAGGTCTAGATAGAAATGACACAATATAGAAATTATTGTTCGACTGGGGCCGGCCCTAAAGAACAGCACCACCCCAACTCTTCCCGTGGGTGTCAACGAGGATGTTACTTTAAACCTAGTAGACGGCGGTGGCTCACCACCTATCACGTTTGTCCACCAAATCTTACAGCGAAACGTGGGAACTACCTACCTGTGATTGAATGTGGTTCCTCTGTCTATACCTACCCCCTCGGGAATTATGGACGAGAGAATGTATGTTGTGTTATGTAGAAAAGACACGCGGCTATACTGACTGTGGTGCCTCTGGTGCATTGTGCTGACGAGCCAGATATTAGTTTGTATACCTACACTATATGTGTAAGTTTGCTGTAAGTACCAAAAGACGAAATAAATTAAATGAAAAAAAAAGAAAAATGACTTAAGGAGGACTTAACATTAAGGACGTTTCATGCAAATCAAGTAAGTGTTTAATAAAGGACTATTTTTAAGGTTTTGAACTTCAAAAGGTGATAGTTTTCACTGACTGAATCCTCGGGGTATTGGACCTAACGCCCAAGATCCGATTTTTTAAAAGAACCGTCGTATGTATGTATTGTGATTTTTATTGTACACTAAACCCGCATTTGACCTCGATCTCGCTTGATGGTAAGCGACGATGAGGTCGACGATGGAGCATGCGGCTCCAGTAAATGCCTATTCACTCTGGCCTTGAAGATCACAAGGTTGTAGGATTAGATAGATAGATAGAAACAATTTATTGTACATAAATACAGGAAAAGTAAAAACTACAGGAATAATTGCACATTATGTACAAAGAAATTGAAATTGAAATCGTTTATTTAGCGCTGTAAACACCAGAATACAGAAGTATACAAAGTTTAATACATGCAGCACAGAACATCTGGTGCGGTACAGTGCCAAAAAGGTTACACCAGCTCAGCATAATGCTGAGGCAAGCCACAGCGCTGATCTTCAGCTGGCCCCTCAGTGACTGCACGGACGAAGAAAGCAACAGTGTATGCGTGTTGTGTTGTATGAATGTGTTTGTTTGTATGAATGAGGATATTAGTGTGTATGTGAGGTACTGAGTGTGTGGGAGGGTGATGGCATGGTGCGGGTGTATTTACATGGTATTAAGGCGGCCTTAAGCGATCTCTTCCAGGCATTCTCTGAAGTAATACCCTAACAACCGTAAAGGTTTTAAACTAGCAAAAATCCTTATAACCCTAGGATATTCGGCCCCTAATTTAAAGTAGTTGCCAAACATGTTAAATTTTCAATATTATTTAAAAACATCTAGGTATAGTAATAGAATGGTAATAGAACTGTGAAAATTTAATCTAGATCCAGCCTAGCGTGGATTTATTTTTATAAGAAGTGCAAATAAGCGTTGAGTGCGAATCGACCTTCACGGGAAGTGCAGTGGAAGCTATATACTCCGTGGAAACCTACCGCAATAAGTTTTTGTATGATTCCTTAACATTCGTATGAAAGAACTAAAGGATATAAGCATGATGTATTGCCCACTGTACAGGTAAACCAAACGGACCGACACTTTCAAAATTTAATTGAGAACGAGGTCAGACTTATCCTTAAGTCCTCCTGGGATCCTTCCCAGTTCCAAAATTAGCTAGGAAGGGTGGAAGGGGCGGCTTTTTATCAAAAGACAAGATTGTCAATGGTCTTCTTGTACTGGTGGTACAGTGCTATAAGGATCTAAAGGCACGTGGCAAAAATCGGAACTAACGCCGTCATCCTAGTACAAACGTCACGTCGTAATCCTGCTGCCGAAAATTCATTCTGTGTTACGATTTGAAAGGTAAAAGAGCGCGTACATGAGGCGTCCATCTACTTCTTCAAGGACGGTGGTATCTTACCATCAGGTGGTCTAATCATCGGTTTTCTTTAAAAAAGGTTTCACAGCTGACCTGATGGTAAGTAGCCATAAATGATATTTTAGTGTTAGATAAGTATATCGTTTTTATTTTTGACGATACATTCCAATTCCTTACGATTTCAGAGCTCCTTAAACCTGGATTCTAGTTAATACTTATAATTTTTCTGATTACAACATACCCTAAATGCACAATCGGCCTGAATGGGCCCCGAGAACACAACAAAAGAAAGCAAACAATTTAACACATGTTCATTATAACATTTAGAACATTCGAACAAAAGAATTTAAGGTCAATTCGTAATTATGAAACGAACAACCCAATTTCAAATAATTAACATTCGTGATTACGTAAGGCACACTCACTCATTCTTCGATTTGTCTTTATTTGTTCCATGATCTTGGATAGGGACATTTTGAACGCCATTGTTTAAAAAAGGAACACTGTATTCAGAAAAAAACGAAATTTTCAAAATTGGAACGCGCCGCGATTGGCTGAAACTAGTCGGCCATGTTGTAACCGGCGACCGCGACGGCGCGCGAGTGACTGGCCAGTGTTCGGCGAGCAAATAGGTTTTGCTTGTGAAAAATGATTTTTTCCGATCGTACGTATTTATATCTCTTTTCGCAACTTTATTACCGGCGTGTTATATTTATTTTTCTTTCAATTGCTTATAAACTTTAAATATGTTCATTAATTCCTGAAACTTTTACAATTAAGTTACTAACTAGTTGTTAGTAACTTCTTCTTCTTCTTCTTTCGTGTTGATGATCCGAATTAAATTTTTCCCGACCAGAAGGCAGCCACATCGATAGCCCTCTGGTTGGCCTCGAAAAGGTCCTCCCGCGTGCAGGTGGTCGGACACACGGGACAACAGAGCAAGTGCTCCATAGTTTGAGGGGAGACACCACACTCACACTTTACTTGATCGCTGGAAAACCCCCAGTTGTGAAGATTATCTCCGCAACAGCCAACCTGGGTTCGCAGGCGATTAAGCGTTTTCCAGGTTGGCCACGGGAGTTTGAAACCCGGGGGTTGTTAGTAACTAACTAGTTGTTAGTCTGGACCGAGAGTGGTCACGGACACGGGTTTAGATTTTTTTACAGATTTGACTGAAATTTGATCCTAGAGCAGAGAATAAAAAAAAATGAAATTGAAATCGTTTATTTAGCGCTGTAAACACCAGAATACAGAATACAGAAGTATACAAAGTTTAATACATGCAGCACAGAACAGGTGTGGTACAGTGCCGAAAAAGGTTACACCAGCAATACATAATAACTTAAGACTTAAGGATTCTCTGCAAAATTTGAAGGAATTCGGTTAATTATGAATGGAGTTCAATATTAAAAGTACAAATTCTTTAAATATGTTCATTAATTCCTGAAACTTTTACAATTAAGTAACTAACTAGCAGTTAAGTCTAGACCGTTTAGAATGGTCACAGACACGGGTTTAGATTTTTTTACAGATTTGGCTGAAATTTGATCCTAGAGCCTAGAATTAAAAAAATTGAAATTGAAATCGTTTATTTAGCGCTGTAAACACCAGAATACAGAAGTATACAAAGTTTAATACATGCAGCACAGAACAGGTGTGGTACAGTGCCGAAAAAGGTTATACCAGCAATACATAATAACTTAAGGATTAGCTCTGCAAAATTTGAAGGAATTCGGTTAATTATGAATTGAGTTCAATATTAAAAGTACAAATTCAAAAGACAACACTATGGATCAGATAGATAGTGTTTCAAAATTCAAAATTATTTATTCATGTAACAGGGTACTGTACATCAAGCACGTCAAATTTACAAATAATAATAATAATGTAAGTACCTATCATCATCATCATCAGCCTATTAATGTCCCCACTGTTGGGGTGCAGTCCTCCCCTTGCACGGGCCATGATCCACAGAACGGGTCCAGTGCTGTGCGGTGGATTTCACACGCCTTCGGAAACCTTTTTTAATAATGTAAATAACCTAAATTGTTCAATCTTCCGATTTCGTCTTCAGAAGTATTCAGAGCAAAATGACATTAAGTTAGGTATTATGTCCATTAGGCATAATGTCCACTGAACCAAAATGACCACTAATAACAACAAGATATGTTATAGTATGACGCATAATACATGTCTGTTTGTCTGTGTCATCATAATTCAACGACCGACGATGATTCGATTTGGACAGAACCGGAACACATCAACACAAGCGAAGATATTTGACAACAGACTTCATTGTATAGAAGGCTGGTGGTGGTTTTCCAGGCGGACCCTGAAGGGGTCCTACCACCAGCAAGTTTATTCTAATAATAAATATTATGTCTATAAAAAGTTGCTGGTGGAAGGAACCCATCATGGTCTTCGCTTCAGCTTGAGGAGCTCGTAGCCTAGTTGCGAGCACGGTCCGAAAGTGATCGTGCAGGTTAAGCGACGTTGGCGCGGTCGGTACCTGCATGGCTGACCGCTAGTGGCATATTTCACCTGAGCTCCTCCGTGCCTCGGAGAGCACGTTAAGCAGTAATAATTGTTATTGTTCTAATGCAGTTTCGTTTTAGCATATGATGTGTGTTATTTATTTATATATTATATTTTTGATTATATATTAAGTATTATATTTCTGCATATATTATAGTATTTATGTTTGCAATTTTTGTTATTTATTATTTTTATTATTGTTATTTATTTATTTGAGGGTAGTATCTATTTCATACGCCTCTTGCACCCGTATATTATGTATCTTATGATTTTTCCATCACCTGAAGGTTGCCTGGAAGATATCGCTTAAAGCGAAGCGGCCGCCTTCTGCACATTGTATTGTACCTCTCTTTATGTTTTATGTTTTGTTTATGTCCCGGGTGTGCAATAAAGTATATTTGTATTTGTTAAGCAGTCGGTCCCGGTTGTTGTCGTTCGACAGCAGTCGTTAAGCCATGTCAGATACCTACGGGCGGCCTGAACAACTCTGACAAATAGGTTGGCCACTAACCATACGATAAGCAAGCAAGTTCGCTTCAGCGTTGATGTTCCACCAGTGTTTATAGAAGAGCCTGTACTTACTAAGCCTGTGTGCTTCATCTTCGACCTCATCGTCACTTACCACCAGGTGAGATTGAGGGCAAACACGGGTTTTTAGGCGTAAATAAATATAAATAAACAAGTGAAAGTAAATCCTTAGGAAATCCTTAATAACCTGCAGTAGATTGCGGAACTAAGATTTCAACAGAAGTATTATGGCGGCCGGTGGAGGGTGAAATATGGTAAATTATGGCGAATTATGGCCTATGCTATGGTGACGTAATCTAACCCCATAGGCTCAGTCGGCAGAGCACGGCATCAAACGTTTTGTAACAGTTTTGACCACAGAAATCAGACTAGTAGCGCCCTCTTATCTAGAACTATGATGTGAGCACTGACAGCGAGTCAATGGTTTGGGACAATACGTATATAATTTTGACAAGGTTCATACGAAATGCAATGGCCGATTGAATGTGGGAAGACCGGGAGATGCTCACAGCGCATTTACCAACTGGCAGCCGCGGCTTCCTTATAAAAGGGTGTAGCCGGGTTAGGGAACAAGAGTGGCCCCCATCAGCGATTTCAGTGATATTCATATTCATCCATTCGAAATGGGATGCATTAAAAAGAACGTTAAAGAAGTCCTCTCCCTCCACGGCCGGCAACACACGTGCAACACCCCTGGTACTGCACGTGTCTCTAGGCGACGGTGACTACTTACCATCAGGTGGCTCGTCTGCCTGTTTATCGTAAACAAATTATTAAAAAAAACTGCAGTATTGCCAGGATTGGAAGACTCTTTGATGGAATTGTCTTACCTCGCTCTACCTTCAATTGTTTTTGAATTATTCGCGATAATGTCGTTAATGTGGGCCTTTTTCTTCAAAACTATAAAAGTTACATCTTTGAAACAAAGTCTCAATTACAAAGCTTAAACGAGAAATCCCAATATGCATATCCAATGCATATTTTTTTTGCAACATCCTTTCTTACAATTTTTTTCTATTCATAATTCATTTATTCATGCATAATCATGAGCTATGATCGAAGTAGGTAGGGCTGTTTTTGGTACTTGCCACATACAGTCATAATATGGATAAGTATGCCCAATAATCCCGGGATTTCCGGGATTGAATAAATATATTATTTAGATTTTTAACGTTATATTTGTTTTGATACACATTTAAGATTGGTGGCGAAATATATTTTATTAAGATTCATGGCGCTAGTGTACCTATGGTAGTGTTTTAACTTCTTCGTAAGTTCACAATTTTAAAAAAATCGTAATCCGCCGAGTAAGGGCGAGGTTTATAAAAGTAATTTACAACATTTGCTCGATAACTTAAAACGGGATCCCGAAATCATATCCATATTAATATAACCTTTGAGGACACTGACCCGAAAGAGCCCTACCTACTCCGATCAGTGATCATGAGTTACATACAGATGTTATTTATTATGTACAATTATTTAGTCCCAACATGATGAACCTTGTCGGTATAGCAAGTATGTAAGAGTAGTTCTTTTCATATAATAATTTCTAAATGTTTATCTTCAAAATATTCCCGAACTGAATAGTAGCTTTTGGAGGTTAATAAGTCCCTTAGATACTTTTGAAATTGCTTTTCAGTTTGGACTTTTTTCAAATTTTCAGGATTTTTCTGAGTTCTTCTCGCAGGGATACAAGCAGGATTGTCATAAATGGATTCAGTGAAATATATTACAATACCCACTCGGTACCTACCTACTACTAGAACCTACTACTGATAATGATGTATTAATTTATAATATAAAATGTAAAGAATAGAGTATACGCTACGGTTTGACGTTAAAAAAATACAGATTGCGATATTAATAGAGTTCTGACGTTGATTGCAAGTGAAAATGGCAAGGTGGAAAGAAAAAAAGCTAAAATTTGTAACGATGTCGACTTCATCGTCCATATCAACCTCCTTACCATCAATTTCAACCTCATTGTTAGCGTTTATCTCACCTCATCTATATTTTCAAAATTCAAATCATATTCCCATTCCATTTCTAACTTCCATTATTCCATTAATTTCATTGTCTTCAACCTTCTCTCTGTATTTTTGTCCTGAAATGACGTTTCTCCGTTTTATAAAATTGTCTCCTACTACTACCTATTTTCTACTATTGTCTAGTTCTGTTCCTGATAAATAATATCTACTAATACCAAGTTCTTCTGTTACTTCATCTGCACACTGTCCTAGAACCCTGCTAGCCGGCACCTAGAGGGCAGATTGTAGCAAATTAACAGATTAAATCCCGTTTGCGACGGATCAAAACCACTTTCGGGAGCGGAGAGGATACGTCTTCATCGTTTAAGAAAGAAAAAAGCCCAGAAAAATGACACCGGCTCGAACCAGGTTGACCAAGATGCAGAGCGCCAAGGACGAAATTTGAATTCATGAAATAATAAAACCATCAGTAGTAGCCCCCAACTTCTACCCACTCCGATTTTTTTCGGTATATTCGAAGGCTTACATTTACAGACCGCTCCCACGGTGATGGAAAACATCGTGAGGAAATCGGCACACTGAGATTAATAACCAAACCAGTGTTTGAAATAGGGAAGGCAGTGGCAAACCACCCCATTAAATCTGCCAAGAGAATCGTTATATGTGGTTAATTCTATAAAATGATCACGACCCTCAGCAAAGAGGTATACGACTAATACTATAAGAAGGAAGTGTGCACTTGGCGCACATATTTTCTAGTTTCTTTTATTACCTGTTACTGCCGCAAATCTGCAATGCAGCAATTGAAGGGTAATAGAGCCAGCGTAATTACCGGCATATGAGGCACTCCACGTAAGTTCTCAAGGTTAGCAACGCATCGAAAACCCTCTAATAACATTACATAACAGCGCATCGGAATTGCACGACCTAATTCCAGCATCTCCATTCCGCCTTCGGACTACCAGGCGCGGGGAGGGGTTCCATCCTTATGTTGTTGATATACCATCTGCTCGTACGAAGCGATTTACTTCTTCGTTCATTAATCGAACGGCTAAGGAATGGAACAGCCTGCCGGCGTCTGTGTTTCCCGAAACCTACAACCTTGGGATCTTCAAGGCCAGAGTGAATAGGCATTTACTGGACCCGCATGCACCATCGTCGACCTCATCGTCGTTTACCATCAGGCGAGATCGAGGTCAAATGCGGGTTTAGAAGTAAATTAAAAAAATTAATTTAAAAAAACATTACAGTGAGGTAAGATGGCACTTGCCATCTTACCTCACTGCATGTTTGCTCGTCTGCTTGTACAATTAAAAAGAGAGAGTGCTCAACTAATTTCAAAACGATAACGATTCGTTTTAACTTGATTATTATCGCATAAGTATGATAATTAAGTAAATAGGTAAGTAATTAATTACGAAGTCGAATGCCTACGCTAGTGTGATATTTTTGGTGATAACAGCTGTGAAAATACTTTATTCTGCACCCATTTGGTAATTTGTTTAATACGAAACCACAATCAGTAAGGCTCAATTTACATTGCCGCGAAATGGAATGGAAGCGAATTTTCGCAACGTAATTGTACATAGCATAATGAACTTTATGTCAATTGTGTAACATATAAACTAAACACGCTTTACCGCTAGGGGAATTCTCGAGAATGCGCGAGGATTCCCCGGAAGACGCGCGACCCCTTTTTTGGCTCGTATTTAGTTTGTATGTTACACAATTGACATAAAGTTAATTATGCTATGTACAATTACGTTGCGAAAATTCGCTTCCATTCCATTCCGCGGCGATGTAAATTGAGCCTAACACAAACTAATTCATTCCTAAGGGTTGTGAAGAAAGGTAGTTTTCTTTACGATAGCGATCAACTCAAATACCAAGTATACTTATTAATTTCATGGAATTAGATACAAGAACTCTCTTTCATATGTATGTACTACATACATAAATTCGAGCGTCGGAGACCTAGTGGCTAGGACGCCGGACTCCCATGCGGAAGGTCCAGGTTCGAAACCGTGCAATGTCATGTACCAATGAGTTTTTCTGATGTACGTAAGTCACGTACATTTACCGACTGCGCTAACAGTGAAGGAAAACATCGCAAGGAAACCTGCATGTCTGAGGAAATTAAAAGTTTTCGGAGCCGTGTGAAATCCACCGCACAGCACTGGGCCCGCTCGGTGGATCATGGCCCGTACCCCCCTTGTGCAAGGGGAGGACCTGTGCCCCAACAGTGGGGACATTAATAGGCTGATGATGCTACATAAACTCTTACGTCCAGAATCCCCTAAGGTAGAGAGAGGAACCACCTTCATCATAGGTAGTTCCCTCTTTTCGTCGTAAGATTTGGTGGACAAACGTGATAGGTGGCGAGCCTACCGCCGTCTACTATGCAGGGAGCATAGTATCCACTAAGACCCTTAGTCGCCTCGTATACCACCCACGGGAAGAGTTGGGGTGGTTGAGTTGATATTAATCAATGTAGGTTACACTATTTCAATGCCCAATATAGCACGTTCTACCTATATGTATAAGTACATACTTACCTACACAATATTGTTTTCACTAAACAGAAATATCTGGTTTTATAATTACAATCATAGATAACAATTTACATAACTAATTTGCCCTTCATCATCATCATCATCATCAGCCCATGTCGTCCCACTGCAGGATATAAGCCTCCTCTCTTTTGTGCCACCCTATACGATCCTGTGCTAGTCACATCCAGGTCTTCGATGCGACTTTGGTGATGTCATCCGCCCTTGAATAGGTATAAATAGGTTCAATTAGACAAACATAATACATTTAGACCACAAAGATGAATAAACAGAACCATGCTTTTTTCTCCAAGCCCCTTTTTGATTCTACTTAACTTCCCTAAATAGAAATGCGCATGTTTCAAGTGTGAATTTCCCTTTATACTCATTTAATGATCTGATTTTACGTTTTAAAAATAAAAAAACCTTATAAGAAGGTAGAAGAAGGGACTGTCTTTTTGGCACATTTATGTCCAAGTCAACTTGCCAAACACTACTTATCCAAACAAAACCCCTTTCATATGACTTCCCGCTTGTCTCAGTTGCACCAGTTCAAATGTCGACCCCAATATTCAATAAAAATAAAATTATTGTTGATGCGGTCGTTAAACCATGAATGGGAGTTGAAATGGCCCAACCATAACTTGGATTTCAACTCGAATACTCTTTCAAGTAGTATCATCGCTGAGGGACGTATTCTTCTAAGGAATTAATCAATGAACGTTTATTACATACATTACAGAAAACGACTCTCTTGGCAATTTGAATGGGGTGGTTTGCCATTGCCGTCCCCATTTCACACACTGGTTATCTCAGTGTGCAGGTTTCCTCACGATGTTTTCCTTCATCGTCAGAGCACTCGGTAAAAAAATGCCTCCCGCATGGGAGTCCGACGTCCTATAAACTCGTATTATGTACCTATGTATAATAATCTTAAATACATTATATATATAAATATATTTGTAGGTATATATATTTATTTATTTACGATATTATTATATTTTTATCATAAATGTAGGTATATATTTTTCACTAATTAATACTACGTATCTACAATTAAATTTATTTGTGTTGTGAGTATCTTTGTCCTCTTGGACAGGTTGTGTCCAGCCATCGGTCATGGTCCAACAGAACACCAGCGCTGCAGGCATTCTCGTCTGCAGCAATAAGCTGAGTTGAGACCCTTTTCACAACAACAGCAGACCATCAGACATGATTTAGATATGTTCACCTTTGACTACATAATTATTTTATTATAATTATAACTGTTTCGGTCATTGCTGTGTGTGAAATAAACATATTACTTACTTACTTACTTACAATTTGACTGAGTCCAATGTTGAATGTTTACACAATACATTAGTAATCCGCTAATTTAACTCGCTTGTTGTTATTCACTTCGCCAAGTTAGTCACTGGATCGAATCTCTAACCTTTTTATTTTATTTACGACTAAACCTGCGTTTCACCTCAGTCTCACCTGGTGGTAAGTGACGATGAGGTCGAAAATGGAGCACGCGGGCTCAGTAAGTAGTGGCTCTTCTATAAACACTGCCGGAACACATCGAAGACGAAGCGAAGATATTTGCCGACAGACTTTACGTTGAAGGGTCCCTAGCAGGCGGACCCTGATGATCTTGGAGATCTTGTCTTATGAGAGGGGGCCGGGAAAAACCCAGCGGCACTTCGACCCTTGAGGATCTTTTGTGCCTACCCCATTTACACACTGGTCATCTCAGTGTGCAGGTTGTTTCACGATGTTTTCCTTAACCGTTAGAGCAGTCGATAAATGTACGTAAGTCTCCGAAAAAGCTTTGCCTCCTGGCTGCACAGAGTGGAGGGCGGCGACAATGGCATTCTGAAGATGATAGCGGGCAAACATGATTGTCCTATAATCAGACACTGGGTTCGTGTGTTGACCGGGTGCGGGTAGGTCCCGATGAACACACGAACTCTCTGTCCCACATGTCTGCCTTAAGTTTTGTACCTGCATTGTTACTAACAAAAATTGAACCTCTGTTGTTCCGAAAATAAATTGATTTGATTTGATTTGAAAAATACGAAAAACTCATTGGTACATGACATTACATGGTTTCGAACCCGGACCTCCCGCATGGGTCCTGCTGCTCTAACGGTGAAGGAAAACATCGTGAACAAAACCTGCACACTGAGATGACCAGTGTGTAAAATGAGGTAGGGCACAAAAGATACTCAAGGGTCGAAGTGCCGCTGGGATTACTTAAAAATAACGGAGACGATGATAATAGCATAGCATAACTCTCACTCATCTCACTCACCATAGTTCACGAGGGAGTAAACATCATAGGTAGTTCCCACTTTTCGCCGTAAGATTTGGTGGACAAACGTGATAGGTGGTGAGCCTACCGCCGTCTACTAGGTGGACCATAGTATCCACTGAGACCCTTAGTCGCCTCGTACGACACACGGGGAGAGTTGGGGTGGTGCTATTCTTTATGGCCGGCACGATACGGCACAAACTTTATATTAACCCTGTTTACATTCCAGAAAAGATGTCTATGGAGGTGACGCGACGGTGACCACTTACCATCGTGGACCGTCTGCTCGTCTACCCTCTTAACAAAATAAAATAACCTAAGAATATAATTGAATATCTTTGGTCGTAAGTCGTAATGTATTTCTAAAATGACCACCTAAATGTCCTAATTTAAACGGAAGTCATTACTTTTCCTAACTCAACCAAGTAATTAATAATACATTCCAAAACTAACATTAGCTTAATTTTAACTAATTAGAGAATGAAACTAAATGCTAATACAGGTATATTGTTAATACTTATTATGCAATTATTGTTGTAATTATTCTGGGATACCGGTTCTCAAACTTTAAATATGTTAGCCCCACTAAGATTTTCATTATTTTTTTCAATTTATTTATTCGTTAACAATATAAATTGTGTTCGAAATTAAACATAATAATAACACACACACACACACACACACACACACATATGCCTGGAAGAGATTGCTCTTAGCGATAAGACCGCCTAAATTGTATTTCACTATTTCCTTTTCTATCTCATGTGTGTTGTTTTTTATTTGTGCAATAAAGTGTATTTTACTTCACTTTACCCTTAAAACCGAAACATAGCAATGCAATGCTGCTTTACGTCAGAAAGAGTTAAAATGGTGATACCATCCCAGGCTGACTCTTGCACAGCTTAAGCTTTTAAAGCTAAAGGTAAAAGTGGCAAAAAGATTGAGCGCCACTGCTCTTTGCAAAACTAGCCTTGTCAGTTAAGTAACGTCACTTAGGTAAGTTTAAGTATGACGAAAACGTCTTGTATGGTAACTTGAACGTCTAGAATAAACGCGTTCACGTCGACACTTAAATTAACATCAGTAAACGTTAGAATAGGAACTTTACGTTAAGATAAATGAAGTTAATGTTCTCTAAAATTAAGTGGGAACATCAGTAAACTTCGAGAGCGTCTGTGGCCTAGTGGTTAGGACGCCGCACTACCGTGCGAGGGAGTCTGGGTTCGAAACCATGCTGTTTGGTATCTACTTTCCCCTACTTTCCGTTAAATTTTATGTTTGTGGCAACCCCGCTACTTAACTTAGGTTTAAAAAAAATACTACTGTCACTCTCACTTTTCGCCTCCCTCTCGTATCAGCAACACAGCACGAGCTCGAATTATAATTTTCGTTTTTCTATTGACTTAACCCAAAAATCCACACCCCTTGATCTCTATTTTCACCCCTAATCGGTCCTACCCCTGAATCGATTCGTTTCCCTCTCAAATTCCACGAAAGTTATATTTTTATGTGTCAGTGTTTCCAGCCTGCTCCTAGTCAGGTGAGTACCTAGCATACCCCTAAGTTATTTATTACAACCCCCTGCAAATCGAAAGGAAAACTGTCGCCTAACAACATCGAAAAGGGAAGAACCAACATTCGCAGGGTTTTCTCGAACCCACCCCCCAATCGCGGCCTATCCCAGGCTGTGCACCCTCTATGCTCCAGGGTGGACACAATTACGGAACACATGCAATGCCTAGTACCAATGAGTTCTTCTGATTTTTTCGAAGACTTACGTACATTTACCGACTGCTCTAACGGTGAAGAAAACCATCGTGAGAAAACCTGCATGTCTGAGGAAATTAAAAAGTTTTTGAAGGCGTGTCAAATCCACCGCACATCGCTCGGTGGATCATGGCCCGTACCCCCTTGTGCAAGGGGAGGCCTGTGCCCCAACAGTGGGGCATTAATAGGCTGATAATGATCAGTAAACTTTAGAATTGGAACATTACGTTAAGATAAATGAAGTTTATAAGTTTACGGTTTTCACCTGCCCAGATCACTGTGGTCGAAACTGAACCGCCTGAGGGTCGGACAGGGACGATGTGGTGAACTCATGCACAAATGGGGCTTTAGAGCTGACCCCGCGTGCTCCTGCGGGGCTGTGCAAACAATGAGCCACCTAACGGAGGACTGCGAAATATGGGCCATACCAGGAGGAATCGACAGATTGCACTTGCTGGACGACGTAGCCATAGCATGGCTGAAGAATATTTTGCCTTTGTAAAATAATAGTGTGATTGTGTGATGCTGACGACCGAACGATAAATAAATAATAATGAAGTTTATTTTCTCTAAAATTAAGTGGGAACATAGTGCTTGATGGTGTTTTTTCACCCCCGACTAATGAAAAGAACACATAACAAGTTGGATACGTATATTTGTTTGTTCACGGACAAAGGCTGCTCATCTTGGAGCTAAATACGGAAAATAGCACGTTTTTAGAAGAAGTTTGTCTGAAAAGTATATTTGTTTATCTGTGACGTCAAACTCAACGCGGATTTTTTAAATTAGTGTAAAAATCTAAGACAAAAAATAGGATCAGAGGTTTCCAAGACCTTGAAGTATCAGTATCCAAAAGATGGGATCTCTAGATCGATAACGTTAGGTAGTTCGAGCTTAAATATTCAGAGACATGGAGCCTTTCCCACATTTGGAACCTTGAGGACTGATAATGACCAGGAAACAGTAAGAGAATCTCTACAATGATAAGGCGAGGGTTTTTGGAACTTTTAATTTAGAATTATTTGTATTACACACTTTCATCCTATAATGATTACCTGTGATCGGAGTAGGTAGAGCTCTTTCGGGTCAATGTCCTCAAAGGTTATATTAATATGGATATGATTTCGGGATCCCGTTTTAAGTTATCGAACAAATGTTGTAAATTACTTTTATAAACCTCGCCCTTACTCGGCGGATTACGATTTTTTTAAAATTGTGAACTTACGAAGAAGTTAAAACACTACCATAGGTAGCGCCATGAATCTTAAAAAAAAATATTTCGCCACCAATCTTAAATGTGTATCAAAACAAATATAACGTTAAAAATCTAAATAATATATTTATTCAATCCCGGAAATCCCGGGATTATTGGGCATACTTATCCATATTATGACCGTATGTGGCAAGTACCAAAAACAGCTCTACCTACTCCGATCACTGAATTGATTACACTAGAGAATTTAAAAACAATATTTTAAATTCTCTTACAGTGCGTCAGTTTTTAGAAAGGGCTTCGTGTCTTGAGACTTCGGTTATTGATAGCGATACGCGAATGTACTACGATTGTTGTAAGAGAGAGAGACAAAAACCGATTTTACCCGATGCTCGAACTCTACAAGACTGGACGTACCTATACGTTGTTCTTATGTTATTTGTCAATGTATTTCAACTGCATAATTTACGTTTTAACTTTGCAGTTAAATGAGAAACGACTGAGTTGTAAAGTTTATATATCGTAAAATATAAGCAATACGTCAACTCCTTTAGTTCCAAACATATTTTAATATCTTTAACCTACATACAAACATTCACGCTATGCAAGCATTGCTTCTTTGCGCAGAAATGGGCAAAGGGATTCAGCACAGAATCATACCACCTGGTTTAACAGAATACCAGCGCTGCCGGCACCCCATATCTGCAGCATTAAGTTGTGTTGATTGAGACCCTTTTCACCACAACAGCTAGCTCTAAGTGTACCTTTTTTTTCGTACTGATAATTGCTGTTGGTCCTAATGACCTTTACAGCTTCACCGGGATTTTGGGGGCGAGCGCTAAGTGCGCTCCAGTCTGGAGGAGGACTTAAAAACTACTATAAGAAGCGACTGCCTAAGGGCACCCAGGTGGGTACGGACCTCGGCTTAGGACGTCGCTGGGGAGGGAGGGGTCGGGGAGGGGTCGGGGAGAAGCCTGGAATACGCCGATAGCGCGTGTAAGCGCCAGAAGCGGGTCGCCGCCCGCGCCGGTGCGGACGGTATGTAAAAAATTGAAATTGAAATCGTTTATTTAGCGCTGTAAACACCAGAATACAGAATACAGAAGTATACAAAGTAGGTGCGGTGCGGTGTAGGTGCTGTGTGTGAACTACTATCGGGTGGGTCTAAGTGTACCGTCTGGGTACATAACCAACCCTTTTGTCTCTTTGACTCTTTCTGAATGTTGTCTGTGAAATAAGACATATATTTACTTACCTTTAAAATCATACATATATAACTTCACGCTAATTCCCTTGCGGGTTTGGCAGACGGAATGGAGCGCCACGAAACGAAGTCTTGGCACGCCTCTCTTGCTTCGTCTACAGTCATGCGTCGTATCACGCATACTCGCCGTTGGAGCACTCTGTCATTCTGATCTTTGAAGGTCAGTCTAGGACTACCCGGCTTTGTCTTCAGACAAATAGGGTATTAATGTCGAATACTTATTATATTATTAAAAGCAATGAAAAAAAAAATTACGAATACTCCTTTGAAGGTGGTATCACTCTGTGCAGCCGGCCTGGAGTAGTATAGTACGAGTACCTCTCTTTTACTTTTTTCTGCCACAAAGCAGCAACGCTTCCATTGCTGTGTTTCGGTTTGAAAGGTAAGAGAGCCAGCGTAATTACCGGTGCATGGGGCACTCCGTCGTCCTCCTCAAAGTTAGCGACGCGTCGAGAACCCTCTAATAATATTATAGTGAGGTGAGATGTCTATGGGGCGACGGTGATCACTAAACATTTAGCCTCGCGTACTGGTCTTAGATGGAATGCATTCATGTACACTGGCTCTCGTACTCTTAAAACCGAAACATCAATGCAAGATTTCCTGCTTTGCGGCATAAATAGGTAAAGTAAACCTTATAAAACTCAACTCAATATCCATCAAAAAACCAGTTTCGACTGTGTTTGCGAACGAACTCGGGGTAAAGTCCACTTGAACGGATATTACAAGCTTGTATCTATATTTGTTGAGGCTAATTTGTGTACAGCAAGGCTGTGTCAATTATTTGAAAGGACACTTTGGTTTCCTTTCCTTTTTAAATGGAAATAACAAGATGTTATTGCAAACTGAAACTTGTGAATTTCGAGGATCGGCTGATAAGTCCCGGGCCCAACACAGAGATGGCGCCACTAGGGCAGTCATACGCCAGCATTGCATAGTACTATCCCTGACTAGCTTATGCCAAAAGTTGCAGGCCAGTAGCTTGGTTAGTGTTTGATTGACAGCATTTTAATCAAGACGATTTTAGAGTTTAAAAAAATGGAGGATTTGGAAAAGCGAGCAGTAATCAAACTATTTTGAGGAGCTCGACGAATCACATTATAGAGATGGTTTAATTAAGTTAGAACACCGTTATGATAAAAATTTGCCTTACTGGAGATTATGTTGTCGGTATCTGGATGGGTGACCGCTTGTGGCATATTTCATCTGAGCTCCTCCGTGCCTCGGAGAGCACGTTAAGCAGTCGGTCCCGGTTGTTGTCGTTCGACAGCAGTCGTTAAGCCATGTCAAAGCCCTACGGGCGGCCTGAACAACTCTGACAAACAGGTTGGCCACTAACCATACGATAAGCAAACATTGTGAGGCCCGGGTCTTATCAGCCGACCCGAGTATAATTCTACACCGGTTATACTCGCCACCTATCACGTTCCCCAAATCCTAATTAAACGCGAAAAGTGGGAACTAGCGTTGATTGAAGGTGGTTCCTCTGTCCCTCGGGGATTATGGACGTGAGTTTTATTTTTATTAAATAAGGAGAGCAGACAGCAAACTGGCCACCTGATGGTAAGTGGTCACCGTCGCCCATAGACATCGCACCTCACTGTATTAATATTAGAGGGTTTTTGATGCACTGCTAACCTTGAGGACTAAGATTGATTGCCTCATGTGCTGGAAATTACGCTGGCTCTCTTACCCTTCAAAGCGAAACACAGAAATGCAAGCATCTCTGCTTCACGGCAGAAATAGATAAGAGGGTGGTACCACCCCGGGCGATCCTTCACATTAGGATCTACCACTAACTAATAGTTATTATTTATTTATTTATTGTTACTAATAACTAATAGTTTATGTATTGTTATGATAATATCCAAAAATCATTATAACTATCGGATTTTTTCCTAACTCTGTCTTCATCACTTGACGGGTTTGCTCGTAATATTACTTAACCGCATGCCTACTTGCTACTAGTTACGTAAATTGTACATCATCAGCAGATGAAGTAACAGTATTTACTTGTACGCATGTGACAGCCTGTTACCTCATAAACATGTTTGTGTGATTTGTTCATGATTTGCTCATCTTGTTTGTATGAAACTTTATAGATTTGTTACTTAATAATGTCTTAGAGCATATTCAGTATCAGAGCACACTACGTCGATGGCGTAGTGGATATAGGATATAGCATATCGCGTTTAATTAGGATTAGGTGAACAAACGTCAAAGAGGCGTCGGTGGCATCGTGGCTAGGACGCCGGACTCCCGTGCGGGATGTCCGGGTTCGAAACCATGCAGTGCCATGTATAATGCCATGTACCAATGAGTTTTTCGGTTTTTTCGAAAGACCTACGTACATTTACCGACTGCTCTGACGGTGAAGGAAAACATCGTGAGGAAACCTGCATACTGAGATAACCAGTGTGTGAAATGGGGAAGGCAATGGCAAACCCATTAAATCTGCCACGAGAGTCGTTCTATGTGATTAATTCCTTAGAATGATCACGACCCTCAGCAATGAGGGACACGACTTAGATGAAGAAGAACAAACGTAATATGTGGCGAGCCTACCGCCACATATTACGTTTGTATCCACTGAGATCCTCAGTCGCCTCGTACGACACACACGGGAAGAGTTGGGTGGTGCTGTTCTTTAGGGCCGGCACCATAGATAGACAGATAGATAGAAACACTTTATGGTACAATAATATCACTTTCTGAAGGGATAAAAAAAAATATAAATATATATATATAATTTCATTTTTTTTTTTCATGCATTAAGAACACGAGCATAATGAGTGACGCGACAAAGTTGACGAAACTTGAACAACGCGCAGTGATAAAATTCCTCCTAACAAACCAAGGATAAAGTCAAAAAATTATCCATGAAAAGATGGTGACCGTTTACCAAGATTCTGCTCCTTCAAATGTTGTCAACTGAATTTAAATGAGGTAGGGAAAGTATCGAAGACGACCCTCGCCCTGGGCGCCCGATTGACCACTACTGAAGAAAATGTGGAAAGTTCGAAAAACTTATAAGAAGATGCTCGAATCAGGGTGAAAATAATAGCGGAGTTAACTGGCCTATCCGTTGGTACCATACATATCCTCCGTCTTAAGACGAGGTTCTCCGCACATAAGCGCCGTCAATCGAAAAAAAAAATGTTTCATTATTAAGTTTTATTTAAAAAAAACTTAACCGTAAGTACTCCGAAAGGATAAGTAGTATTTTTTTAAGCTAGCATTAATAACCCTGATTAAATTCCTGAAGTTACTGTACGCATTTCAATTTTAAAAATTAAAAACTGAAGCTCTCTAGTCCACACACGTAATAAATAATGATATTCAAACGAAGTTTAAAATTTAAATATTGTTATTTTAAACTGACATCATATTAAACTTCATTTTAATTTCATATTTGACATTTTATTACCAATACACATACGAGTACCTACATACCTGTTTGTTTATTAATGTAATGTTTTTTTAAAGGTTTCTGTTTTGTTTATTTCCACTGTTTATTAAGTTTTATTTTGCATGTATGTGTTAAGTATGATAATGGTGAATGACAAATTGTAATATATTTATAAAAGAAAACAAACCTGGTGCTCAGATTTTAACCTTTGCACCGGGGACGAAAAGGGGCGGGTTATTAGAATGACTAATAATTATTTTATTATTAGAAAATTAATAATAATTTGATAAGTGTGCTATCCACGCACCTACTTTATAGTCTTCACTTTATTATTTTTATTTTTCAAATAGGCATAAGTTTTTTAGTCATTACATTCAATAGTATTTTTTCATAACTCAATTTTGTACAACAATCAATTTCCCACTTCCTAACCATGCCGTGTTTACACGTTAAGGGTTACGACCTAGCTCATAACTTTATATTAATTTTTCTGTAATTTCTATGGTTGTAATCTGTTGTGTTTACCTAATAAATAAATTAAATTAAATTAATAGAATAATAATAATCTTAATTAGAACATTTGACATGTAAATTAATTTAATATATTTATAAAAAGAAATAAACAAATCTAAATCTAATAGAGAATAAGTACGAGTTGGGGTAACACCCAATACCAAACCCGGACTTT
Source organism: Hofmannophila pseudospretella (assembly GCA_947369225.1). NCBI lineage: Eukaryota > Metazoa > Arthropoda > Insecta > Lepidoptera > Oecophoridae > Hofmannophila > Hofmannophila pseudospretella. Next base: position 1,012,959 of record OX376338.1, on the reverse strand, counting down.
ACTGGACCCGCATGCTCCATCGTCGACCTCATCGTCGCTTACCATCAGGCGAGATCGAGGTCAAATGCGGGTTTAGAAGTAAATAAAAAAAATAAAAAAATACCAAACCCCCTTTACTTAAAACGTTGAAGTTTTCTCAAGAATAAGTTTAAAAACGAAATGTTCAAACTAAAAATATCTTTACTGGTGTATAGTGTAAACTGTACGTAACAATCTACCAGTGAAATGACACTTCAACACAAAAAATGACATTTAAGAATTATAATAAAGTGACAAATAATTGAAAAGGTGTATGCCACAAACATTCTTGGCATAGCCACTGTCACAAATATAAATTAGAAAGCTAATATTTGCAAATAAAATAAAATACTATCTAGTTGTTGCTATGCGTTATGGATGTTTCCAAATATAACATCAAGGAAAGTATGTAAGAGTGCCTATTATGGCTCAATATACTGTCTCTTATCTTTTGATAGGCGGCCGGGAATAACTCCAGCGGCACTTCGACCCTTGAGGATCTTTTGTGCCTACCCCATTTTACACACTGGTCATCTCAGTGTGCTGGTTTCGCGATGTTTTCTTTCACCGTTAGAGCAGTCGCTAAATGTACGTAAGTCTTCGAAAAGTACGAAAAACTCATTGGTACATGGCACTGCGTGGTTTCTAACCCGGACTTCCCTCATGGGAGTCCGGCGTCCTAGCCACTAGGCCACCGACGTTCGTTCATGTATAAAAGTATATTTGTGTCTGCGATTAGAATTTACAACTAATTTTTTTAATCATTAAGTCTTTAGAAGGGAATAAGTTTAAGTGTTTTGAGTAGGAGTTTTGAAGAGGAGTAACTGACTGTAACAACATCTGTATAAAACCTGTTTAAAATTAGCAGCAAACATAAATAGCAAACAATTAATTTATATAAGATCTGTAATGCACATAGTTTGACAAGAAATGATTTCCGATTCTGAATATTTTTTTAAAATCAATAGTTTTTGCGTAAATGTGCGTAACAATGGTCGGGGGGGGGGGGGGGGGGGGGGGGCAGTAGGAGTAACTGACTGTACCAACATCCTTATGAAACCTGTTTAAAATTAGCAGCAAACATAAATAGCAAACAATTCCAAGTACAGATCAAAATTGATTTATGTAAATTACAGAACACGTACCTACGTCAATATTGTGGACTTCGCAACTTGTGTTAGGTTTTTTTTGCTGGTGTTGCTTGTATAATACACCCTACCAGAATGTATGATATTTGGGTGTTTTCCATCATTAAATAAAAATATCTTTTAAACAAGTATTATATATTGTCTATCTTATCTTATGACAGGGGGCCGGGAATAACCCAGCGACACTTGGACCCTTGAGGATCTTTTGTGCCTACCCCATTTACACACTGGTCATCTCAGTGTGCAGGTTTGTTCACGATGTTTTCCTTCGCCGTTAGAGCAGTCGGTAAATGTACGTAAGTCTTTGAAAAAAAATCTATCTATTTTATCATATTATGTCTTAGGTTTGGCTAGAAGAAATCTCTTTTTAGAGATAAGCTCTACTTTATTGACTTGACTCTATTAATATTCATTTATTGCATTATATTATTATTATTTATTAAGTACCTATATTTGTTGTATTTTGTAGCCGAAGAGCGAGCTCAATGGCGCGCCCTGGGAGAGGCCTATGTCCAGCAGTGGACTAGAGTGGGCTGCTGATGATGATGATAAATTCAATTATTTTTATGGTTAATACACTCGTTTACAGAATAAAAACAATAAGCAAGCTGAAGTGTCAGTGGGCCGGCCACATCTGTCGCAGAACAGACAACCGCTGGGGGAGACGTGTTCTGGAGTGGAGACCGCGTTTGGGCAAACGTAGTGTGGGACGGGCGTCTCTGCTAGATGGAGCGACGATCTGCGCAAGGTGGCTGGCTGCGACTGGATGAGAAGAGCCGAAGATCGGACTCAATGTCGCGCCCTGTGAGAGGCCTATGTCCAGCAGTGGACTAGAGTGGGCTGCAGATGATGATGATTGTATTGCTGACTTTTATATTTGCAATTTTCATTTAATTAATTAATAATAACATTAGTAATGAATTATTGTAGTATAAACGAGACGAAATGAATGAATTAGGTAGGTAATGAGTATTTTGTAAATAATTGTTAACTGGTCCATACTCTGATTTTATTAAGTATTTGTGTATAATAGATTAAAAAAATAATTAAATATTAACGTTTTATTTTTTTTTAAAAGTAAGTAAGTAATACGTTTATTTCACACACAGCAATGACCGAAACAGTTATAATTATAATAAAATAATAATAATCAAAGGTGAACATATCTAAATCATGTCTGATGGTCTGCTGTTGTTGTGAAAAGGGCCTCAACTCAGCTTATTGCTGCAGACAAGAATGCCTCCAGCGCTGGTGTTCTGTTGGCCATGACCGATGGCTGGCCAAAACCTGTCCAAGAGGACAAAGATACGACACAAATAAATTTGAAGATAGGTAGTATTGATAAGTTAAAAATATATATACCTACATTTAAACACTTTTCTATATTAATGCCTGAATTATTTCTTTCAAAATTAAAGATGGCAGTGCAATAGCTAAAAATATATATGCAGTTCTCTGAAATTTTGATCGCAAATGGATCGTGATCGAGGTACAAACAGACGAAGAAGAACCCATTATTTACATATGACCTCCAAGGACATACTCTGGTACAAACAAAATGGTTAAAACAATCGTTTTTGGTCATAGTCAACACCGATCTCAAATAATCACTTTACCCATTGAAGCTACACTAACTCGGTTTGCTTTGTCCGTAATTAGACAATGCAAACGTAATTAGAATTAAATAGAATTGTCAATTGTTAAAGCTAATAGTTAACTTGGAATATTGAGAAGGTCGCAAAATATTCACACGAGACGAGGCCTCGATATTCTTTTAATATGTTTTTGACATGGATGAAAGAAAATGAAGCTCCAGGCGTTCGTTCGTCATGGTTTGTGACATTCATGAACGTATTCCAAACATGTGTTTGACATTTTTCTACCAAATATGATACATGCTCTCCGAGGCACGGGGGAACTCCATAACAGACTATAACATTATTTGTATTGATTGATTTTGTTGATTTTATATTCCCGTTGCTTGCATGCTTATTGTACGGTTAATGGCCAACCTATTTGTCAGAGTTGTTCAGGCCGCCTGTAGGCCTCTGACATGGCTTAACGACTGCTTAACGTGCCCTGCGAGGCACGGAAGAGCTAAGATGAAATATACCACTATTGGTCAGCCATCCAGGTACCGACCGCGCCAACGTCGCTTAACCTGCACGATCACTTTCGGACCGTGCTCGCAACTAGGTTACGAGCTCCGATATGTGTCATGGTAAATGTAGGTATAAATTTGTCACTTATTAACACTACCTATCTACAATTAAATTTATTTGTGTCGTATCTTTGTCCTCTTGGACAGGTTGTGTCCACCCATCGGTTATGGTCCAACAGAACACCAGCGCTGTAGACATTCTTGTCTGCAGCAATAAGCTGAGTTGAGACCCTTTTCACAACAACAGCAGACCATCAGACATGATTTAGATATGTTCACCTTTGACTACATAATTATTTTATTATAATTATAACTGTTTCGGTCATTGCTGTGTGTGAAATAAACGTATTACTTACTTATTTTACATCCTAATATTAGTGCCCATGTAACAAGGTACATGACAATGTTTTTTATTGCATCAATCAACTTACATGGACATCCTGAAGATGGATCTGAAATCCGTGTATCGATATCTCAACTAACATCAGCTATATTAATGGTTAAAGTTAGAAGTAGGGGTGCTCTGTCCCTTTCTAGCAAAACAGTCCTAATTATGTAGCCAAGGACCTGCTTGACATACCTGATTCAAATATTTAGTGTAAATTTTTTTTGATATGTTTGATTATGAAACTATAAATTTGACATGGAATGTTTTTCAATTGCGTTTATTAATTAGAGATAATAATTTATTCTTTCACGTCCACTCATCCTCTGTCTCACACACACATACCCTCAAACACACACACACACACACACACACACACACACACACACACACACACAAAATGCATTCCTACCAACCTTTATTATTGTTCTTTTTTGTCTTTATTTCAAATTTTGGCAGTTTTATATTTTCCCACGTTCTGTTACATGTTCATTACCACTGGTCTCAGAAGAGATCTGTCCTCCGAGATACAGGAACCTCCTAGTTCGGAGGTCAGTGTTTATTATAACTAAGTTGTTGCTCACTAATTTTATTTAGTTTAATATCCTAGCCACTGTGCCACCGATGCTAACCCAGGCTAACTCAACGCCTATCTCTACGATATATACACATGCTTCTCGCACTCTGAATTTCTTTTATACGCTGACGATAAAAAGATATACAAGGTTATTTCTGGGATTTCTGACTGTCAAAAACTACAAAAAGATTTGGATACACTATCCGAGTATTACAATAAAAATAACATCACTGTCAATATCAGCAAATGTCAGACTATCACGTTCTCGCGCAAGAATAATCCTATCCAATATAATTATAATATAAATAACAGTGAAATTGAACGTGTAAACGAAGTGAGAGATCTTGGTGTTTACCTAGATAGGGGGCTATTATTCGATCAGCATATTGATACTATTGTGAATAGGGCTTACAGAAATCTTGGCTTCGTACAGCGGGTCTGTAGTCCCTTTGTTACTGCAGCGTGTATAAAAAATGTATATTTTGCTTATGTACGTAGTGTGCTAGAGTTTGCGAGCAGTATCTGGTGTCCGCAATATATTACCTATAAGGAGCGAATTGAGCGTCTGCAAAGTCGTTTTGTACGGTACCTAAACTATCGCTTAAAACTACATTTTTCTTCATACGAGGAGGCTTGTAAATATCATAACCTTTTGACGCTGGATCAAAGACGTCTAATTCTTGACACTTTATTATTGCATGACATTCTGAACACTCGGCTCGACTGTCCTGATATGCTACATTCCTTTGGTTTCTGTGCTCCGAGTAGACGAACGAGACACACGCCCCTACTTAAAGTTCCATACCATCGTCCTAACTATGCGAGTAACTCAATATTTTCACGTCTAGCTAGTAACTACAATAGACACTTTAGGGACGTGGATATATTTTGGAGTAGCAAAGACACATTTAGATTTACTATAACACGGTGTTTGCTGTCTAAAGACTAGACAGACTAGCTAAATTACATGGGAACTGTTTTTCACCCTGTCATGCATGAATGGAGCTGAGAGTGAGGATTGTTATCGTTTTGGTCACAAAACAATAATAATATTATATATGTGTTTAATCCATAATGCTGCATTGTTATTTAAACAGTCGGTATTTACACACCCTTTCACACACACATACACATACTCACATACACAACACACTCTCAAACTCTCACGCCACCACATATTAATCTTTAAGTTAACCGCGTTCTGTAGGTATACAAGTCATATATAAACGAGGAAATCTGTAATTGGCCTTCTTTAAGCTTAATACATATGTAATTATATAATTGTTAATGCTGTAGATTTCCCTTATAAATAAAATAAAATAAAATAAAAATAAAAAAACTCGGCATAGATTTCAAACAAAATAAATGAATGAAAGATTGACATAAAATAAAATATTACAGATAAAATATACATATAGTGTGTAGGTAGGCTTGAAAGATATAGCGGCCTCGGATGGTCAAACAACTTAATTCCATGGAGATACAGTGGAAATAAAAAGAAATGCTCATAAACTTGGCCTTGCAAGTCGCAAAGCCTCTTTTCAATGCAAATGCTCGTATGTAGGTGGCGCACACGCAGCTTTCACTTTTAATAAATAGCAGTTCCGCCTGGACAGAAACATCGCTCTGAACCTTGACATTTTTTTTATTTATGGCTAAACCTGAGTTATCACACCTGGTGGTAAGTGACGACGAGGTCGAAGATGGAGCACACGGGCTTAGTAAGTACTTCTTCTTCCAAGTCGTTTTTCCTCATTGCTGAGGGTCGTGATCATTCTAAGTAATTAATCACATAGAGCGACTATCGTGACAGATTTCATGGGGTGGTTTGCCATTGCCTTCCCCATTTCACACACTGGTTATATTATCTCAGTGTGCAGGTTTCCTCACGATGTTTTCCTTCACCGTCAGAGCAGTCGGTAAATGTACGTAAGTCTTTCGAAAAAACCGATAAACTCATTGGTACATGACATTGCATGGTTTCGAACTCAGACCTCCCTTAAAGTAAGTACTGGCTCTTCTATAAACACTGCCGGTACACATTGACGACGAAGCGAAGATGTTTGAAGGTGGTCGCTATCGCTAGCCAAGACCCTGAAGGAGTCCAACCACCAGCAAGTTACTCGTGTTAGTTGCTACGTACGAGCGACTTTCAATTTGTGAACCAATCGCACCGTCAGTGTCCACGTTTCGGCTCCGTAGGTCATTATTGGTAGGACGCACTGGTTAGAAGGCACTTCCTAATTTTACAGTATTTTCATCACGATGCTATGGGCACTTCTAAAATTCTACGGTTTTTGTTGCTTCATATCTAAATGCACATATATTCGAGTGAGCAAATCCGAATGCGATTTGTATAATATTAGCAAAGCAGTCTGTTTGACCGACTTGTCGAGTCAAGGGCACTTGCGCAAGTCAGGTGAGAGGTCACAGATTCGAACCTACTGAGCTTCACCTTCCAAGTTTTAGATCAAACTAATGGCCTATTGCGTAAACTCATGGTCAAATATCTTCTTTAACTGTTCTCTAGGTGTGTGTGAGCATGGTTAGAAAGCAGAGTTTGTATTGACTTTTGAACCGTACTTGAGGTCCAAACCACATGTGAGTTTGGACCTCAAAAATCACCCTGTTTTGATCAATTTTTCCGTGATACCGATTAGCGTATATACTTTTTATTGTATATTATTTACACATATATCACAAACATATACAGCCAATTATGAAGTTCGACCTATTACAATTTTTTTAAACCGAGGAAAGGTTTAAAAACATCCGTAATGACAAACATCCAGATGTTCTGCGCTGCATGTATTAATCTTTGTATACTTCTGTATTGTGTTCTATATTCTTGTGTGTACAGCGTTAAATAAACGTTTTCAATTTCAATTTATCACGATATATTATATATCAATTGATATTTATGGTGATATATATCAAGAACCAACTGATATTAATGACGACAACTCGTAAACTAAACCAAGATTTTGAAGGTGGTGGGTATGACTGCAAGAATCGAGAAAAAACAAGAATGAAATATAAAAAAATAAAAACTGTGTACTGGAAGTAAAATAAACTTCTAAACTCTCGTTCGTAATTGGTTACTGGAACTGTCCTATGACGAAATTGAAAGGCTATTTAAAATAATTATAAAAAATCTAATGTTTGGCAAATACCTCTCCGTTGTTGAGTACAAATATCTTATCTAAGGGACATTTATGTAATTGAAACTGTGACTTATTAATTTTAATTAATGTATATATTTGTTTCTTTTCTCTTTGTATCGGTCGGATGGGGGAGGATCGGGCAGTTAAACGAGCGTATGTGGGACGCCCTAACGGACGACGTCCGGTCGGACGTCCCAGATACCGCTGGCACGATGAAGTGGAGAAGGATCTGCGGGAGCTCCGGGCGCCTGACTGGCTCCAGACTGCGCAGGAGAGAGAGCGATGGCGCTCTTTGGTATCGGAGGCCAAGATCCACTTCGGGTCGCTGCGTCAGCGGAGTAAGTAAGTAAGTAAGTAGTGAGTAAGTATATATTTGTATGTATAATTAGCTTTAATATTATAAATATATATTAAATAAATAAACCTAAATATATAAATGTATATATTGATATATTTTATAATAGTCATATCATCCCATACTTCCTATTTCCTTTAATGTTGCATGTTCAATAGTATGAAATAAACATTATTATTATTATTAACTCTTTATTGTACACAAACATTATAATACAATCTTATACAAAAAATATGTGAAACACAAATGGCGTGACTTATCTCTAAGAGAGATCTCTTCCAGCAAACCTCATAAAATACCAATTTGATTCATATCAAGGCAGGCGAAGTGTACACCTATATGCTAAATAAATATACCTACTTAATAATACAAAATAGAAAATACGTACATAAATATAATATAATACATAAATATACAAATAAATAAATAAATACTATATACTAACATAAAAATATAATTATAATATAATAAAGATAAAACAGTGATGACAAAATAAAACTAAAGGAGAGAAGAATAATGTTCCTTGACAAGTTTCTTAAAGATAGGTAAGGATCAACATCATAAGCTTTAACTAAAATAGGAATTTTAAGTTGTAATTCTGGATCTTAAGTGGTCAATGTGTGTACCTATGTAGTCTCCACGACACAGGCAACGCCTAGTGTGGAGGTTATAGTTTAATGTGGAATGTTCATTAATATGTGGTATTGCATTTGGTGGGAAGAGCTGCATCACCGTTTTGTACCAACTGCAACACAATAGAAGACCTCACTCACCTCCTAATGGAGTGTGACCTGGGGAAATTTGAGAGGAAAAAATTTGGCCTCAATAGGCTACAAAATGGGAGGCTCAATATTATTTTAAGTCAGCCCTTATCTGATAATATGAAACACTTACTGTTGTTTGCTAAATTAGCTCTCAAAGTGAGGGCTGACTTTAATAATACTTGAGCTTCCCTTTCCCTTTTCTTAGTGACCCTAACGAGGCTGACATGGTCACCTTGTCGTGTACCAAAGCCTCTAAATTGAGATATAAAAAAAATAAAAAAAAAATATGTCGTAAAGGAATAAATGTATACAATTATTATTTTAAGAGATTTCATATTCTTTATAATAAATCTACGTCATATGAAATGTCAGGTACAGCTAGAATATTAAGAAATCTTTTGATTAACTTGTTCCAAATTCCTTTTAGGTAAAGTATATTATTACACTAATGTAATGTTATAATTTGTCATATACATTGCACGGAAAGTGCGACGGAGTCCCGACTTACAAGATACAGGTTTAGACCTCGTTTGTAAGTCGGAGGTGTTATTATTGTGCCTTGTAATAAATAAATGAACTTTTCAAAATTTCTAAACATTCAAATTTTTTTACCATTCATCTGAATACATTATGTTATGAAGGAAGCTGATGTAAAATCTATAGAAAATAGCAAAAAATTAGTTTCACGCTGCGTACATAATTGTACGCAATTTCATACAAAAAGTAACCACACTGGAAGCAAGTTAGTAAACTTTCTGCAAAGAGACGCAAAAACAAACATCATACAAGAAAACCTGTACAGAAAAAAAATCAACAAGAAATACTTACACCACTTCCTTAGGAATGCGCTGGTGAGCTTAGCACACAACTTATCCCGACCCTGCATTGTACAACAATTTCCAGTTACAACTTTTCGAGAATAAAACACTGTCAAACGACCCTACAAACACATTTCACACAACACTGCACGAGAGTTCACTCATTCATCCTCCAACTTTATTTTTTGGTGATTATTTTCGGCGGAGCGACGTTTGACGTGCGTTCAGCGCGGCGGTCGGCGATCGACTGGTCCGTTGCAAAATACGGGCTTGTTGGCATGCGCGTGAGCAGCTCCTGCAATAGAAGGAAAACCTTTAAGAAAAAGTTGGTGAAGCTTTGTGTTGAATACAAAGTGGTGGTTCCGTACTAGGTAATTGACAAACTGTGAAGACCTTGGTTGCGAGATGAGAAATTTTTAGGTATAAAATCATGGGTAATGAAATGGGAAGGTGACGAGATGAGATTAGGCCGGTTTAGCGTTGATAGGATTCCGTGTAAGAGTTAAAATCTGTAGTTTTATGGGGTGCCTATTCTTGTTGCTAATTATTATTTAATTCTTCAATTATTTAATATTAAAATAATGGGAGGGATTTAATGGTGATATGACTTTGTCCTTGTGCAGAAATGCTTGCATTGTTGTGTTTTGGTTTGAAGGGATATATAACCAGCGTAACTACAGACACATAAGGTACTCCATCTAAGCCTCAGACTACACGCTCCGGTTCAAGCCCCGGTTCGGTTCGCTCCATCCAAACACGATTCGCGGATTTCATGGAGTCCCCTGCGAAGCGCATGCGATTGGTTGCAGCGAAACGAACCGGCGCGGACGGGGCTGGAACCGGAGCGTATAGTTCGAGGATAAGGCTGGGACTACACGACGACGGTTCCAGCGACGGTTCTGTTCAGGAATCGCTACCGGCCGTGTAGTCGACGGCATTCAAACTCATGCGTTGCGTTCAAGCCCGCCCACTCGGTTCAGGAACCGCGCTGGCCGGTTCCAAATGGAACCGCGGTACAGGTAGTCGACAGCGCATTTTTGTTTGAGTTTATATGAAGTACCGGTTCCATGGAACCAACCGATACTGGAACCGTTGTAGGAACCATACACATTCATACAACACAACACGCACACACTGTTGCTTTCTTCGTCCGTGCAGTCACTGAGGGGCCAGCTGAAAATCAGCGCTGTGTCTTGCCTCAGCATTATGCGGAGCTGGTGTTCACTTTTTGGCACTGCACCGCACCGGATGTTTTGTGCTGCATGTATTATATCTTTGTATACTTCTGTATTGTGTACCATATTCTGGTGTTTACACTAACTAAACGTTTTCATTTTTTTCAATTTTTTCAACCGTCGTCGTGTAGTCCGAGTCTTAGACTTCAAGTTTACAAGCACTCATCTAAGTAAGCCCTCAAGGGTAGCGCATCGAAAATCCTTAATAACATTATAGTGTAAGGCCATTAATTTTTAAAAAAACATGGTGAGGTGAGATGTCTATGTCTTACCATCAGATGGCCCGTTTGCTCTCTTTATACAGTAAAAAATGGATAGATAAAATGTCAAGGCCCACTGAGCAAAAAAGGGTTCTAATTTTCCCACGGAACCCAAAAAGCGCACACACTATCAACTTGCGATTAACAGCTCAAACAAGATCGAGGCAAACCTGTTCTTGTTTTTCAACGTAAGTGGAATAATTTACTTATAATACAAGAGTTTTTATTTCAAGTACATAATTACAAAAGATTATAATATATTTATTTTTATTCAACTTTTACACAGTACAGTAAATACAGTAATATATAAGTGTATACCGCCAAACTGCTTAGCAGTTTATCGCTCCCTTACTGCTCCCTTTTATAAATATAGTATAGTATAGTAGTGAGTACGCGTCAGCGTCACACACACACATCAACACATTATAGATCACTAATATTAACTAACCTAATATATAATTCCCTACCTACTATTAACTAACACGCACCGACTTCTGCATAAAAAAAACCGGTCAGGTGCATTCTCAAAGTAGCTCGGAAATGTGCTCAATATTCGAATTTCTTAACTTGGAAATACACTACGTCGAGGTCATTTGAAGTCAAATAAGTGGGTAATTATATTTAATACTTGAAAACTACCCTATTATAATAACGATCAATTGTGACTATTCAAAATAAAATAATACTAAAATAACAATAACACACCGGTAATTATATTTTTTTAAAAGGATTTTCTTTTTAAAATCTTTCCTGGCCTAGGCGCCCCGTCAGTCGCCCAATAAACGGATTTATGGATTTATTTAGGGATGCTTATTATTTTACTTTGGGTGTTAGAAAATTAGATAAGGTGAGAAACGAAGATATCAGAAAGAAAACAAAAATTACCAGCATAATTAAAAGAATTAGAAACCTCAAATGGAAATGGGCGGGTCACATACTAAGACTAGAGGATAACAGGTGAACGAAAAAAGTCACGGAGTGGTACCCAAAAAACCCTATAGACCCTATAAACGCTGGGACGATACCTTTGCAAAGCAAATGGGAACACCCTGGACGATAATGCTGAGGGACAGGGAACACTGGAGGAAATTGGGGGAGGCCTATGCCAGAGAAGGCAACGACTCTCGTGGCAGATTTCATGGGATGGTTTGCCATTGCCTTCCCCATTTTACACACTGGTTATCTCAGTGTGCAGGTTTCCTCACGATGTTTTCCTCACCGTCAGAGCAGTCGGTAAAAACTCATTGGCACATGGTAGTGCTTGGTTTCGAACTCGGACCTCCCGCATGGGAGTCCGACGTCCTAGCCACGACGCCACCGACGCTTCTAATATAAAAATACCACATTTTAATTAAGGCTGATGATAGAAAATTAATGGAATTACTATTAATTGTTTGAAAGTCGATTTTCAAATTAGATGACACTTTCCATCGGTTTTTAAAAATAAATTATCGTTAGAAAGTTTTGTGATAGATATACTCGTTAACTTATATTGATCAACTTTCTTTTTATTGTTCGCCTAAAGTTTATTGGAATCTCTACGTAAAGTTTTTATATAAGTAGTTTTTTTTTTAAGGCAAAGGGAACTGAGCCCATACAGCCATGTCTGATGTAAACAACTCTTTCAAGTCTTCATTAAAATGCTGGTGTGACACATTTCAATGCTATCTGGGAGAATCTTCCACGCTTCTGCGCCATCCGAACCAAATAAGAAGGCGTCCCGGACGCAGTGTGGCTCTTCAAAATCCAGCCAAGTACGGATCGGGCTGCAGCGTCTTATTTGACTTTACTTCATTGTCCCACACATTATTCACATCTGGTAGAAGTTCTTCGAGCAAGAAACAGCATTCTTACTAGAAAAGCACTACTGTAAAACAATTTGCAAGACAAATCGAAACAAAGCTGACGTGGACGCCACAAAAGCGCGGGAGAAACTCCCTTATATAAGTAGGTATTATTATCATCTTTGTGCAGTGTTGCCAACTAGGTCGCCCAAAAATGCCTTATTATCTTAAACAATATTTTTTTAAAGTAATATAATAATGATTTGATTATTTAATTTGTCCATTCTATAAAAAATGGGGACCTTAGACTTTGAACGAGAGCCTTTGACGATTTTAGTGTATATCGGCTAATTTCTACTCTAACCATAGAACACCATAAGACATAATTTGCAAGATGTTCACACCAGACGTTAGGTTTAGGTTTAAAGATATTTATTCACACTAAAGACATATTGCCACTTACATGTGAAAAAGACTTAAAAAGATGCATGTTCGCTACACTATTCACTAACACTATATATTATATTATGTAGTTAGTCGAACGCAACGCACTAAAATTGTGGTACCAAAGCTGGTAGTACAGTATTATGATGATGACGGGAGCAAACCACCTTTCAAAAAAACAAACTGCGCTAATTTTTGCTTAAATGCATTTAAAGAATTTGTGTTTTTAATCGGTGAAGGTAGATTATTATAACAGCGCGCACCCTCGTATGTAAGCATTCGTTTGCCATAGTTCGTTCTCGTCTTTGGCAGAACTAAATAACTAGCACGTCTCGTGCTGCGTCTAGTTACATGTTTTACTTGAGTAAGTGATATTGATGTGTGTATGACTTTGGTCAGTATCTTACGAATTAGAATACACGCGTGGCGTTGCAATAGACCTCCTACTGATAGTAAATCTGTCTTATTTATTTGTTGATATTGCTCACCGATTCGCTGTTAACTTCACAGCATTTCAGTTCAGTTATATTAAGTACAGATACTTGTAAGGCCCGGACCACTCGGGTCCAGTTCGCTTCACTGCATGCAACCACGAAGCGCTGGCTTCAAGTGAGGGGAGGGTGGAACGCATATGATAAATTGCAGCGAATCGTATCGAGGTTGGAACCGGACCCGTGTAGTCGGGCCCGGGCTAAGGCCGATCTAAGGCCTGGACTACATGGCGCCGGTTTCGGCGCGTTCCGCCCTCCCCCCAATTGAAGTCAGCGTGATTGGCTGCTGCGAAGCGAACCGAACCGGCGTTGGAACCGACCCAGTCTAAGGCTTGTATTATTAAAATAATTTGAATATTTTACAAAAACTGTAAAACCCAATGGTTTGTGGAAGCTTATGTACCTACAAATAACTTGTTTTCAAGTTTTCAATGATTTCGATAGCAGTTTTTTCAAGCTCATAAATCTCGTTGAAAAAACATGATTAATGTATTAAGTCAAGGTAAGTTAGTTTATTTATTAAATAACAAGAATAAATTTGAGAATTAAATGAAGGGAGTTAAAGTGTGGGAGGCCTTGACATTACCTATTATTTTTTACAAATACCTACATATCAGAAACAACTAAACAAGCGATACAAAGAAAACCCGATACAAAGAGAACCCACACCTCCGGCTTAACCGTAACGCCGTTATCCAATTTCGCCACAGTGGTGGTCAAGTCAGCCGGCGTATTTTAGCATCGCCTGCTTCCTTATAGGTTTATCAGAAAGAACTAAACACACGAAAAAGAGTAAAAATTAATTAAATAAAGATAATAGAATGAGGAAAATCTCACAAAATCTCACCAGGGGGGGAGGGGGTGTTACAAAATCCTAAAAAATGCCTCACGTAATTAATGGACGCCCCCTAACCAGTGTGTGGAATGGGGAAGGCAATGGCAAACCACCCCTTTAAAATCTGCCACGAGAGTCGTTCTATGTGATTAATTCCTTGGAAAAACGACTTAGAAGGGAGATTAGTAGTATTAGTGTGAACTAAATATTATATTCTTTTTATTTTTTATTTTTTTATTAAATATGGAGAGCAGACGAGCCAACGGGCCACCTGATGGTAAGTGATCACCGTCGCCCATAGACATCTCACCTCACTGTATTTTTGTGGCAGTAAAGTGTTTTTCTTTCTTTCTTTTACAGTGTTTCTAGATAAAGATTTTGATATTCCCCTAAGTAGCTTTCTCGCTAGAGAAGTTTTATATGGAAACCGCGTCTGCCAGTTGGCGCAAACGCTGTGAACATACATTCTGCCGGCCTTTGAAATGTCAAATGTATGAAACTTATCAAAATTAAATGCGCATTTTCCCAAACCGTTTGGCTCGTTGTCAGTGCTCACGTCATCATTCCAGAGGAGAGGGCTTTACAAGTCCGATTTCTGTGTGTCTAAGCCATTATATTGCAGAAAAAAGTTTTCTGAACTTGAATTATTTTTATCATACCGGAGTGTTAAAACCGGTATGTTTTGCACCGGTATTACCGGTCTGTCAGGATGTGCTAACGCGTCCGTTTTGTACCCTGCGTTTGCGCAGACTTTTGATATTAGAAAACTACACTGAGAAAAATGTTTCATGCCTCAATAACCGATAATCCGATATGGACGCGGATTCTTTTAGAGAGAAAAGAAGATAATTTTATTGAGAGTGTTCTTAGCTATGTCTGATAAAAATTGGATCAGGGGTTTCCAAGACCTTGAAGTATCTTTTATGTCAGATTGGATCTCAGGGACTGTAACAGTTAGGTGGTTCGAGTTTGAGCTCAAATGACCTTGGAAGGAACCCTTCCCATATCTGGAACCTCAAGAACCTGATGATGACCCGGAAAAAGTAGGGAGATCTCCATAAGCCGGGAGTTACATAAATTTTTATTTAGAGTTTTGTTAATTTAATTTCAAATGAAAACTTTTCTAAATTCGAAGTAAGTATTATCAAAATTAATTAATTTAAAAGTAAAGCTTGACCAGAAATAGAAAATACCATTGTTTTCATTACGATCTCCACAACGCAGATTATAAAAGCACCAGCCCTCACGGCAAGGCTTTATTTTCCTGGTCAAGGAATAGTTAGGTTTTAGGTCAATCCGAGCCCGAGCTTCCAAAAAAATGATTTTTGACATTTCCACCGGTAATAAAAAATATTAAAACATTATTGAAAACATTACAAAACTTGTAAATCGAACAATACCCTGACTCCCAAACTAGGCGAACCTGTATCTTGGGAGACAGAGCTTTCACAAAAAGAAGGTATCCAATAAACACCGCCCCCTACTGAATACCAAGCAATAACAGTCACAAAATAAAATTTATTATTATTATTATTGTGATTGATTAGTCTTGGTAATATTTGAATGTATGTAAAGGATTCCCCCTTGGGGAAAGGATGTGTGAGGGTGTGTATGTGGGTGGGAGGGTGTGGAAGTGAGTGTATGTTTATGTGTGAGAGGGTGAGTGTGAAAGTATGTATATGTGCATGCTGTAGATGAGTGAAGTATTATTGTTGTGAAAAACATGTGTTTTTTAAAATCGAGCTTACCTTTGGAGTTAATAATGACCATTTATTTTTTTGGACCATGTTACCAAATTATGTAATGAGAACATATTTAAAGAAATAACTGCCTTCGTCATATTTAAGTTATACTTAATGGAGGTATTTAAATGACTATTACATTAAAGTCATTAAGTGGCCGTCTCAACTTAATGTCAGATGACGCAAATGCTTGCATACTTAGTCGCTTAGTTCCAGAGAAATAGAAAGCAAATTACATTGTAATTCGTCAGTATTTAGAAACATGTATTTTGATAATGGCGTCGAATGCCACAACACTTGTTTCTAACACCAGATCTGAACGGAAAGGATGTTTTATTTTATTTTTATTTTATTTTATTGCAGGTTATTGTACAGCAAAACAATTATAACAGTACTTGTTTTAAAAAGTTATAACGCCAATTACACAATAACTCAAAATTAATTTTAATTAAATAGCACTAAATATATAGAAGAAATAGAAATAGAATTACAATATGTGGTTAAAGGCGGGTGTTTGTGTATGTGAAGGTGTGTAAGGGGGTGTGTTTGTGTGTGCTGTGTGTATTTCAACCCTTGGAAAGAGCCCTTCGAGCTCTCTGAATATATTGCCCTTGACCATAAAAAATACGTCGGAGTCTGGAATTAGGTTTTCGTGAGTGTCCACGCAGCGGTGGAGTACCGAGTTCGCTGCAAAGTTAGTGTGTACCATTGATTGATTGATTTGATTTTGTAACCCCCCCCCCCCCCCCCCCCCTGGTGAGATTTTGTGAGATTTTCCTCAACTCCCTCCCCCCTCTCCTAATCTCACGTGAGATTTTTTAAAATTTGTGTTTTGATTATGAACGCGTTAGAAAAATTAATTACTTTAATTTGATTTCACTTTCACGCCATTTTACACTGTTTTTTGCTTAAAAAAAATTACGTAATTACGTGATAATTCTCCCCTTGCACAAGGGGGTACGGGCCATGATTTATGGTCCAAATTTATTGTAAATAAGTACCTTATAGTACATTTTTACAACGCCATGTTTTACTCCACCACCGCTTCGTAAGGTGCTATAGCTGAAAGGAAAGGAGCGGCGCAAGAAACTTTCAGCAGCACATCTTTTGAAATAAATATGTCTTACAATAATTATGAATACAATCATATACACAATGTGCAGAGCTGGAACTGGGTTTAGGACCAAGCCTCTTTATCATTTAAGTAGTCATTTATTTTATAATAACTTTTTTTACATAAGGTCCGTCTTATGTGGGTCTTAAATGTGTTCTCTGTCATATTTATTACAGTATCAAGTATCTTATTATAAAATCGTACACAGTGACCAATAAATGATGTGTTTACTTTACTAAGTCTAAAGCGTGGGACTGCAAGTTTGTTTTTGTTTCTGGTATTGAAATTATGATTATCGCAGTTTTTCTGAAACAACTGTAAGTTTTATTTAACTGTAATGAAATACATAATATTTTCATAAATATATTGACCCGCGACAGTCAGTATATTTATTTCCCTGAACAATTAACTTAGAGAGCTTTAACTACAAATCGTATTCTGTTATCACCACGCTAACGCATAATATTCGTATGAAAGGACAGAAAGAGCGTCGGTGGCCTAGAGGCTAGGACACCGGACTCTCGTGCGGGAGGTCCGGGTGCGAAACCATGCAGTGCCATGTACCAATGAGTTTTATGTATTTATGGAAGACTTATGTACATTTACCGACAGCTCTAACGGTGAAAGAAAACATTGAGAGGAAACCTGCACACTGAGATGACCGGTGTGTAAATGGGGTAGGCACAATATAATATCCTCAACGGTCGAAGTGCCGCTGGGTTATTCCCGGCCCCCGATCATAAGATAAGATAAGATGAGTGGATCGATCGATCCAATTACTATAGAACCAATGGTTGGTTATTTTACTTCATGGATTGAACGTTGTCTTGACCAAAAGTCGAACGGTTCATGTCTAGTAGTAACTTACGAAAAATGTCAAGTCGCTGCAATTTAGTTTATATTAGGACTACATATCCTCCCAACGTCCGGAGTCCAACGTTTAGTATAGTTTAATGAGATCATGAAAATAAAGAGATATTTTTTTTAGTTTATGAAATTGGGCAGGGTCGCAACCAGGAAGCCATTATCGCCCCCGAAAAATAATCTAGTTCAATTACATATCTCGTTGCGACACTTCCATATAAAATTGCTTAATATAAATAACTTTATTGGCAATAACTTAATTTTAATAGCTAATAATCATTTAAAAGTTAAGTTTAACTGATCGACAACTTGCCGCAAAAGTTATGTAAACGCAAAAACACAGAATTGCTCTTAATTATTAACTGGGTAACCTCGGCCTCTGATCCAGTTGTTTTGTCACGGTGCTCTGAAACTCGTCCCCGTGAGTTATGCAAGTGCTGACGCAGGCCGTTCCTCGGGCGATGTGGTAAAAATTATCAGTTTCCAAATCGTATCAACAGGCAATCAAACAAACCAATAGACATATGCGTCAAACTAATAACACCCTTCTGTCAGTCGGGATTTAGAAAGCAGAGGACCCCCATTCCCTGTCAAAATAATAATTAAGAGTTTAAGAAAAATACAAAAAAAAATACAAAATAATTTATTTACCTACCACAAATTTTTTTTAAACCTTTTCAAGTTTGCTGTTGGACCCCGCACTAGGGCGACCCTGTGTCGCGGCGATCCTTAATCACATTAACAATAAGTAATTAATTAACTGATTTGGACTCAGTTGTATTTTACAAATATATATAGTACCTATGTAACGTGTATAGTATACGTGTCTGTGAGGTGTGTTAAGATGGGAAAGGGTGAGGGTGCGGTGTGAAGGTGTGAAGAACCAGACTTACCATGGTGGAAATCGCTTTAGTATTTCCTGGTCAACATCAGTTCCTCAAGGTTCCGGCCGTGGGAAGGGCATCATGGTCCTAAACATTTGAGCTCAAACTAGAACTTCTCAAAGCATCCTAGCTATTACCGTTCCAGAGATCACATCTGACATCAAAGATACTCCATGATCTTGGAAACCTGTGATCCATGTGGTTTTTACAAAGAACACTCTTGATAAATTGATTTTGACAATAAATTCAGTTTTTTTTTAATATTTTTTGTAACATGGATATTACATATATTTTTTTGTAATTTTAATTTATTTTTTATGACATGCTTATAATGTAGCTATATATGCTTATAATGTAAAGAGTTTTATTATTATGTTTATTTTTTTTGTATTCAAACACAATTTATGATTTTTTATGAATAAATGATATGACATGTTAACATCCTCTGTTAAAAAAAATCGCATCAAATTCGAATCACCGTCGGTTATAAGGCAACGTAGACAAACAGACACACGCGTCAAACATATTTAAAAAAATATTATTTATTTATTAGTCAATAATGCAACATGAAATGCCTATTGGGGTTGGATCTGACTTCCAATCTTAACTTTGGGCGCTCCATTGAGTCAAAAGCTAAGACCGCAGCCAAAAAATTGGGCATCCTGAGTAAGGTTAGGCGGTACTTCACGCCGGGACAGCTCTTAAACCTTTACCAAGCTCAAGTCCGGTCGTGCATGGAGTACTGCTGCCACCTGTGGGATGGCTCAGCTAAGTACCAACTGGCTGCTCTTGACTCAGTGGAGAAACGCGCTAAGCGCCTTATAGGTGACAAATCGCTGGTGGAAGCTAGACTGCAAAGTCTGGAACATCGGCGCAAGGTCGCCTATCGGTATTTTATAGGATACATTTCGGAGAGTGCGCATCGGAATTGCACGACCTAATTCCAACATCTCCATTCCGCCTTCGGACTACCAGGCGCGGGGAGGGGTTCCATCCATATGTTGTTGATATCCCATCTGCTCGTACGAAGCGATTTGCTTCTTCGTTCATTATGCGAACGGCTAAGGAATGGAACATCCTGCCGGCGTCTGTATTTCCCGAAACCTACAACCTTGGGATCTTCAAGGCCAGAGTGAATAGGCATTTACTGGACCCGCATGCTCCATCGTCGACCTCATCGTCGCTTACCATCAGGCGAGATCGAGGTCAAATGCGGGTTTAGAAGTGAATAAAAAAAAATATGAAAATATTCCAATCAATCAGTTATTCGTGAACATAGGTAATAATAAGTAAGTGTACAGTTTAAATGAGTTGGTATCACTATGCTCCGTCGTTTGACATACAAATATTTTCAATAAATTGTTAATTGTCAACATTAAATAAATTATTAAAATTATAAAACAGTTGACTAGTAGCAGTAGTATTAATAGTAAGTAATAGTAGTCGTAGTATTAATTCGCTAAACACTTATTTTGGACACACACATAGATCGGATATAAGGTTAATAATAAAATCCGGTCAGCGTTACCCCCAGATTTTTTTATAACCCCCGCGTCCTTTTGGTCGAAGGTTAAAAAAGGAACGCGTGTTTTCCATACTATCACTGCAATAACGGCTCAAATTTAAACCAATAACAGTTCAAACTCGGCCTGTGATTGGTGCGTTTCAATTCAGAACACGCACGGGGAACCAACGACCTACGTCGGTAGAACGTTGTGACGTCATCAGTGGCCTTTAGCCTGGGAGCTAGTTTTAGGGATCCGTACCCCGAAAGGGGAAACGAAATCATATTTTTGTCGCTCCTCCCGACCGTACATCTTTCTGTCACGTACTTAAGTTATTTTTATATTTGGTTAGTGTTTTAATTTAACAGAGTAGAATGTGCAGCGCCCAGACAAACAAACTTTCTGGTTTCAGGGCGCGAACATTTGTAAATAATAAAACCTAACACAACAATAATAATAAAAATAAACTTCTAACTCCTAAACAGGACAAGATACAGACTTCAAAATTTCACATTATCATACATTCCCTTGACCTAAATACAAATATCGACTTTAAAATATTGTGCTTAGGGTCGCTTGCGCGAAAGTGCGGGTTAAATATTCTTAACCCGGATTAGATAATCTTGAGTTAACTCGCGAATTGTTTATTTTCATTAAAAAAAAGTCAGCGTTTGGGTTGGTGCAAGACGTTTTTGTGATTTAACCCACGGGTTAAACAACCTAACCCGTTAGGCACTATCTTATCTTATGATAAAAACTGGGAAAAACCCAGCGGCAATTCGACCCTTGAGGATATTTTGTGCCTACCCCATTATACACACTGGTCATCCCAGTGTGCAGGTTTCCTCACGATGTTTTCCTTCACCGTTAGAGCAGTCGGTAAATGTATGTAAGTCTTCCATAAATACGAAAAACTCATTAGTACATGGCACTGCATGGTTTCGAACCCGGATCTCCCGCATGGGAGTCCGATGCCCTAGCCACTGTGCCACTGACGTTCTGGGTTAGGCACTAACTCTCGGGTTATTTCTGAATTCGACCTTCGCGCAAGCGGACATTAGAATTATATTCTAAAGGGGGTCTCATATAAATAAAGGGTGTTTATAAAATAAATGTACCCTATGGTCTACGGTAAGTAATGAATGTGCCATTAGCGGTCACCCATCCTGGTTCTGACCGTCCCAAAGTTGCTTAACTTACATTATCACGAGTCACAAGCAAAACCATACTTGCATCTATAAGCTAAGAGCCTAAATGATATGCATCTACCATTAATATTATCTCAGAACATATACATATTATACATAACTCTCACGTCCATAAACCTCGAGGGGGTAGACAGAGGCACCACCTTCATCATAGGTAGTTTCCACTTTCGTCGTAAGATTTGGTGGACAAACGTGATAGTAGTAGGGTAGGAGGGTAGTATTTATTTCATACGCCTTTTGCACCCGTACATTATGTATCAATATGATTTTTCCATCACCTGAAGGTTGCCTGGAAGATATCGCTTAAAGCGATAACTCCGCCTTCTGCACAATGTATTGTAGCTCTCTTTATGTTGTATGTTTTGTTTTTGTCCCGGGTATGCGGTAAAGTATAGGTGGCGAGTCTATCGTCGTCTACTAGGTGTAGAACAGTATCCACTAAGATCCTTAGTCGCCTCGTACTACACCCACGGGAAGAGTTGGGGTGGTGCTGTTCATTATGGCGGGCACAACACGGCACTGTCTCAGAACAAGGAAACCGATTCTCGTAATGGAATGTCGAATTCGACATTAGTCCTATCTCATTCACTCACAATACATGTGTGAGCGTGACAAGACGTTCGTAGCGCTCTACTTTTGTATGTCGAACGCTGCGAGAATCGTCTTCCAGGACGGCGATTCTCGTAGTGGAATGTCGATTTCGACATTAATTATATCTCATTCGCTCACATTACATGTGTGAGCGTGACAAGACGTTCTTAGCGCTCGACTTTTGTATGTCGAACGCTGCGAGAATCGTCTACCTGCCCTGTATCTAAAAAAGTAGGTAGATATAGCCGTGACATCGGATTTAATGGTGGATTACAGAGAAAGCGTAATCGTGACTGATTAGTTTATGTTTATTATGCCGCCGCCTATGACCTTCGGAGGCCGTGGCTTACCGTTCTCAAAACGATAACATTTTGGCATAATTTACAATTTAAGTTCAGTCAGTCTGCCTCTTTCATTATCGATAAGAAAAAGACAAGGTGTCATTTTAGGTTTAGAACTGTCAAATTTAGCCACGCTCTACAATTGTAGACGGCATGTATTTGTATCCGAACTAAATTTCTATGAAGCTGTCTTAATTTGACAGCTCTACTTACTCCGCTGGCGCTGCGACCCGAAGTGGATCTTGGCCTCCAATACCAAAGAGCGCCATCGCTCTCTCTCCGGCACAGTCTGGAGCCAGTCAGGCGCCCGGAGCTCACGCAGATCCTTCTCCACTTCATCGCGCCAGCGGTATCTGGGACGTCCGACCGGACGTCGTCCGTCAGGGCGTCCCACATACGCTCGTTTAACTGCCCGATCCTCCCTCATCCTAGTACATTGACATAATAGTATACTTACATAATTTGACAGCTCTAATCTAAACCTAAAACCCAATCTTCTTCTTCTGTCCTTTTCTTACCGATAACGAAAGAGACAGACGGACTGAACTTTAATTTAAGTTTAGCGGCCATGCAGGAATCGTGGCCACTAAGTTAGTTTTTTTAGCATATTTGCTGGATCATGGGCGTTACGCCCAGTTCCCTGAACGTCAAATTTCCCGAAGTTCCAGTCTTCCATTTCCCGAAACGTCCATTTCTCCGAACGTCCAGTTCCCTGGTCACTTAGATTTTTAAGTCAGTACATCCAATGTCAAAGTGATAATTGTCAAAATGACAAATCGTTTGAGGTTGTATGAGTTGTATGGAGTTAGTATGAGTTGTATGGAGTTTGTATGGAGGTTGTATGGAGAATGTATGAGTTGTATGAAGATCTATGGAGGTTGTATAAACTCCATACAGCCCATCAAACTCCATACAACTTCCAACAATTGTTATTTTGATATTTGTCATTTTGACATTTGTCATGATCCTATTTGCTTTTCTATCACTAATGCATTCAAATCCAGAAACTGATCGTATTTTCAGCCAGATGAGCTTTTGGTAAAATGCAATAGTTTCTCGCTAAATTCTAGTGTGGACTGAACGACGTTCTTCGCTGAATAGAAACAAACTAGAGTTATCATTTTTTAATGATCCGCAATATCAGAATGATCAGTTTCCGGTAATGTCTGAAAAGTTTTGTTGCAAGACTTGGACCGATGAGTTGGACTATTTTTTTAATTATTTTGTTCCTATTCTCATACAAATATCATCATCATCATCATCAGCAGCAGCCTATTGGCCATCGCCCATATATAGCCCATCAGTGCCCACTGTTGGAGCACAGGCCTCTACTTGCACAAGGGGTATGGGCCATGATCCACCGAGCGGGCCCAATGCTGATTGGTGGATTTCACATACCTTCGGAAACTTTTAATTTCCTCAGACATATAGGTTCCTCACGATGTTTTCCTTCACCGTTAAAGCAGTCGGTGAACGTAAGTCTTGGAAAAAAATCCGAAAAACTCATTGGTAAATGGCATTGCATGGCTTCGAACCCGGACCTTCCGCATGAGAGTCCGGCGTCCTTACGATATTTTCCTTCACCGTTAGAGCAGTCGGTAAATGTACGTGAGTCTTCGAAAAATACGAAAAACTCATTGGTAAATGGCATTGCATGGCTTCGAACCCGGACCTCCCGCATGAGAGTCCGGCGTCCTTACAATGTTTTCCTTCACCGTTAGAGCAGTCGGTAAATGTACGTGAGTCTTCGAAAAATACGAAAAACTTATTGGTACATGGCACTGCATGGTTTCGAACTCGGAGCGCCCGAATGTATACAAATGTAAAGTACTACAATAATTCTTCTTCTAAGTAATTGCTGTCATTGCTAGGGTCGTGATCATTCTAAGGAATTAATCACATAGAACGACTCTCGTGGCAGATTGGTGGCGGTTTGCCATTGCCTTCCCCATTTCACGCCCTGGTTATCTTAGTGTGCAGGCTTCCTCACGATATTTTCCTTCACCGCCAGAGCAGTCGGTACTTCAATAATAACTTAATTAGATGCGTAAAAATAGTTTGGTATATTTATTAAAAGGTCGCATGTTTTTTGACATAAGTAACAATTTATGCAGTACTTTAAAATTTTTTGGAAGAACCTAGTTGGCGGCAACTAGGAATGTTAC
This sequence comes from Hofmannophila pseudospretella, assembly GCA_947369225.1. Lineage (NCBI taxonomy): Eukaryota > Metazoa > Arthropoda > Insecta > Lepidoptera > Oecophoridae > Hofmannophila > Hofmannophila pseudospretella. The sequence goes on along the minus strand of OX376338.1, from coordinate 988,106 downwards.
GGGGCTTCGACTCCGACTCCGAAAGGTCGGAACTTCCGATTGACTTTACACCTCCGACTCCGACTTCGGCTCCGATAATTTTGAATCGTAGGTTATACCGAAGATTTATGAGCAAACATATTCAAATATCAATATTTTATTAAATAGTGTAGGAATACATAAAGGAATATGTTTTATTGCCGCAAATGTCATCATAAAAAATATTGGCCAATATTTTAGTTCAGCTGTAAAAATTAAAAAACGGTTTTACTTGTAAAAGAGTTAGGTATTTTGTAATTTAGCTTAAGTATGTATTTGTGGACCAGAGCCCTCACTGAGTGGTGGCCAATGTTGGGGAAAAGAGGAGTTGGTCGTCCAGCAGCCAGATGGGCGGATGACATCACCAAAGTCGCATCGAAGACCTGGATGCGACTAGCACAGGATCGTATAGGGTGGCACAAAAGAGAGGAGGCTTATACCCTGCAGTGGGACGACATGGGCTGATGATGATGTATTTTAGTGTTATTTTATTATTATTTTATTTTGAATAAACTCCAGAAAAACGGTTTAAAATTTGAACTTCTTCTGAACATTTCCTCCGACTCCGGTTCCGACTCTGGTTCAGACTCCGATAAATCTAATTTAAAACCTTCGGTTCCGACTCCGGTTCCGGTAAAACCGAACACAAAATATCCCCATGGGTCGAAGTGTCTATTATATAAATTTGCACACCACAATGTGGTAGGATATGCTGGAACTACCTATGTAATTTTAAGATCCTTCATAACGTATATTCTTGCAAATAAAAGTTCATTTCATTTCATTTCATGTCGCTGGGATCCCCGGCCCCCATCCAAAGATAATAATCCGGTAAAACCACCTCAGTAACATCCTTAGCGGCGACACTGCCCAGTAGAATCCTATATCAAATGACATACCCTTGCAAATAAAACATAATAATATAAGCATTGACGAAGTAGAAATGACTAAATTTTTGGGATTCTCTTTGGACAAGTTCTGAACTGGAAAGCTCATATCGAGTGTGTATGTCAAAGGATCGACAGATTAGTTTATGCACTTAGAAAACTAAGACGAACAACCTCAAAGGAAGTAGCCCTTATGTCCTATTATGGCCATGTGTCATCCGTACTGAATTACGGGCTCCTGTTGTGGGGTAACTCGGTCGAAGCAAATAGGGCCCTCATCGTCCAAAAAGTGTGCGTGCTTTGTGCAGAGCTCATTACATGGACTCCTGTAGACCTCTTTTTAAATGTTCACAAATTTTGGCCGTACCATGTATGTACATTAAACAGATGTGTATTTTCTTTCGACAATATCCGCAATATTTCAAAACACACGCTGATGTCTTCCCGAGGTCTACAAGATACAAGAACCGTCTCTATTTGCCAAGTTCCAGAGTAGACATGTATAAAAAGAATTCCTTCTGTATGGCAATTTTAGTGTATAATAATCTGCCTAGTCGCCTTAAAAATGGTCCTGCTAGCCAATTTAAAACTAACATTTCCAAGTGGCTTCTAGACAAATGTTATTACTCCATAAAAGAGTATCTCAACGACACTAACAAACAGCAGAAAAGATTTGCACACCGTTGTCGGTGGAACATATGATACCTATGCTTTTTAAATCACCTGTATTTTTCACTATGTTCTGCCAAATAAATTTCATTTCATTTCATTAGCTAGAAGTGGACTGTACATACCAGTGTTGTAATTAGACCTTACTCCAAAAGGAACCCATAGTGTCGCAATTACCGGCAATGTTGCCGAACTGCGGCGATAAATTGCCGATTTAATAACGGTTATTGTATGCTGAGCGGCGAATTGACCGTGGTTTCCGGTACACTGAGGATTTGGACTTCCCTGGGTTTAGTAATCAGGATGAGTATCACGAGGGTTATGAAATTATACATCATGCGACTCAATGAGGTAACCAGACGAGTCGCTCTTTACGGATCCATCCAGGGGGAAATAGAGCGATCTAGGGATGTCCCCCTCCCTCCATCAAACCTCCCTCCTCAAGTTAGGTAGTGCTTCCGTCCCTGACTGCCGTTTCGCCCGCGATGCCTTCGTCCTGGCACAGCTGAAAACCAGCGCTGCGGTTCTGCCGTACCGGTCGGATCGCAGCACATGCTGAGCATGTGCCCTTTTAATATTGCATTGTTTTTATTTTATTTTTTCCAATATTTTTAAAGTTTAATCATGTGTGCAATGTTGAATAAATGTTTTTCTTTCTTTCCAGTCGGATCTTGCTCTTTAGGGATCTATTCAGAGGGAAATAGGGCGGATCCAGGAGACAAAATGACGCGGATTCAAAGGGAAATAAGGCAGATCCCGGGAGGAAAATAGGTCCAGGGGGGAAATAGGGATTCAGGGGCAAAATAGGGCGGATCCAGGGGTAAATAAACAAACATGCTCCCCTCTCCCCCAAACCTGTAAGATCGCTGTTGGGCGCGAGACTCGGCTCGCACTTGACTATTTCTTTAGTACTATTTTCCGATCTCATAGTAACCGATGGCGGCCTACGGGCTGCCTGAACAACTCTGACAATAGGTTGGTCACTAACCATACGATAACAAGGAGAAGACACAAAAAAAAATAACTGGTTCCGTCCCTATGCCATCCCCACTGCGCAAAAAACATTCCTTTCCTTATTTTGATCACAACTTACAAGATTTAATAAGTTTTGGAGTTTGTTGTTTAAATAGGGGATATAAACAGGTTCATTTATGCCCTTAGGAGAGTTAGCCAAGTGGTTTCTAGGGAGGCTGCAATCACTGTTTATAATGGCTATGTCGGCTCTGGAGTTATTATATGGGGTAGTTCAAGTGACAATATTAAAGCGTTCCTGTTGCAAAAAAAGTGTATCCGTGCTATTTTCGGACAGGATCAAATGGACTCATGTAAGACCTTTAAAAATATCGGTTAATGACGCTACCCTGTATCTATATTTTAGACATCTGTGTTTTCGTCCATAAGCATAAAAACCTTTTTCAGCATAACTATGAAGTTAGTTCAAGGAACCTACGCTCTCAATATCGTCAAAAATTATATAAACCTCCATGTAACTTAACATTAGTATCCAAAAATTCGTTTATAATGAGCGTCAAAATTTATAACAAGCTTCCGGATGACTTTAAAACGATGAAACTTAAAAAACTTAAATTTGAAATCATGGCTTGTGGAAAGATGTTTTGATAGCGTCAAGGAATATTTGGACGATAAACGTTGATTGAGTGCTGATTGTATATTTATATTTAATTTGGATTATTATTAACATATTGTAAATTTAATATTATTGACATTGTATACATTTTAATGACATTCTCTTTTTCTTGTCTGTTTTCTTCTCAAAATCTGTATAAACATTATTAACTTGTGTATTCGGTGTATATGCCTGTAAAGGTAAAGTTTAGTGTGACATGTGTATGCAACTATATCTGCAATATTTGTAATTCTTACATAAACTTTTACACAATAAATCTTATCTTATCTTATAGGAAAAAAGGGAGCACGTTCCAAGATGCGGTAGAAATAGGTAAAAGGATAGTATCTCCCCAGACTGACTCTGTACAGAGTTATACAAAACTCACTGTTAAAACTCTATATCAATTGAAATTCAGCGCGGATTCGGACTTAATGCCTTAATGCGATGTCTTTCAACGCGTAACAATGTCTCGCACGTAGTAAAGTATGTTGCGGCAAAGGAGATTTGTGAATAATATTTTGAGGGTTCCGCACTTATTTTTTATTGTAAGTGAAAGAAGATCAGAGAGAACGTTTGTTTGTAATCATTTTTAAAAATGAAAAGTACGTCGGATTTTACCTCCCAATCCCTTTATTTGCTTGTGTTTTTTTAATAAATTGACTAGGACAAACAGGCAGGCGGGCCACCTGATGGTAAGTAGTCACCGTCGCCTAAAGACACGTGCAGTACCAGGGGTATTGTACGTGTGTTGCCGGCCGCGGAGGGAGAGGACTTTTTAACGTTCTTTTTGAAGCATCCCATGTCGTAGCGCTGCGGAAAAACGTCGGGTAAAAAAGAGTTCCACATTTTACAGGTGCGTGACAGAAACGTTCGTGTAAAACGGGTCGTGGTAGACACCCAAGGCTTTAGAAAGTGCGGGTGAAAATTGAGGCGCTGACGAGCGCGATTCAAGAAGGTAGGTATTTGTGCAACGCTCTTTATTCAATGTGGAAAGTCACCCTTATTAGTTATTATTATTGTTAGAGACAGGCAGTTATACCCCGTCTAACGTATTTTATAATAATTCAGAATTTCAACAAATTTAGATATTCACACTCATAATCTTCCCTAATTTCCCTTCCCAGGTGGCGCTCAAAGGAAGCGTACATACTAGTAAACGCTCCGTGTTACAAAAAATATTTTTACGTGTTTTATCTTTATAAAAACTATTAAAATATCATTAATCGAGTTGTGAGTGACCAAAACGTGCGAAAATACTGTTATTTTCGTTAAGATTGGTGTAAATTAGTGCAAAAACCAACCTAAATTGTGACTTTTCTTTTTTCGACATACCGACTACGTAAAAAAAAAAAAACAAAAAAACAATGTCAAGCCAAGCCCAAGGCCTTGACCTTCAGGAAACAATCAAGTGCAGTGCGTGCAATGACGTTGTTGGTTTGGACGACGAACCACTTATAAGTTGTGGCCAGTGTTCGAAGCAGTACCACGTGAAGTGTCTTCGACTTAGCCGGGAAGAAATTCGTGACATGCGTACCGGCGGGAAAATGTACAAATGCTCCGGGTGTGTGATTGCAGACAGGAAGCGAAAAAACGATTTGCTGGCTGATGCAGCATTGGCTGCGGCGGCTGCATCTAAGGAAAAAAGCAAGTCTATGGGCGCGTACGATGTTGCAGCTGTGGTTGCAGCCGCAACACCCAAACCGGTCGCGAGCACCCCCACGGCTAAAACTATGGATTTTGCGCAAATAAATCGTGACCTCGCGGCGGCGTCGGCGCCAGCCGAGGCAATGGCGGCGTTCTCGCGGGCGCTCGGGCAGCTGCAGGACGTGTTCCTGCACATGAAACAGGAGATGAGCGAGTTCACCGCGTCACTTAATTCCACTAAGATGAAATTGCAGGAAATCGAGGTTTACAAGGCGGAGGTGGCCAGCCTGCGTGCCGAAGTGAGTGAGTTGCGAGCGGAAATGGCAGCCAGGGAACAGCGGCGACTCTTGAACAACGTGGAGATAACGGGAGTGCCGGAGGAAAGCCAAGAAAATCTTCATCACCTTGTCATTGTCCTATCTGCCAAAATTGGTGTCGAGTTAGAGCCCAGAGATGTGGAGCATGTGGGGCGGGTGGGCGCGCCGCGCGGGGGCGACGGCGGCGACCGCGGCGACGGCGCGCCGGCGCGAGCGCGCCCTATCGTGCTGCGCCTGGCGCGCCGCGCGCCGCGCGACCAGCTGCTGAAGGCCGCGCGCGTGCGCCGCGTCATCACTTCGGACATGCTCGACATCAAAGGCAGGGCCCAGCGTATCTACCTCAACGAACACCTCACCAAGGACAACCGAGTTCTGTTTAGTAAAGCGCGCACGGTGGGCAACGACCTGAACTTCAGATATGTATGGACGAAGGGAGGAAATATACTCATGCGCAGAACTGGTTCTAAGTCCAGCCCTGTAATAAGGATCAAGTCGGAGAATGATCTTACAATGATCAAAAACAACAAAGATCTGGAGCGCTCAATGATGTCTGACAACCAGTATTCCTAGGTATTCTGATGAAGTACAAAACCTGTTATTGCTGTTGTTTATTTTTGTGTGCGGTTTGAGTGAAACTTTAATAAGGAGGTCAGTTATTATTTCTATTGCTATATTCCAAACTATTACAAACCAGTTCTTAGCAATGACTCCGCTCCACCTACATTACTATTCTGCTCCAATTTGTCTAAATTGGTTCTTAAATCAATATGGGTCTATGGAACTACATCATTCTTATTTTAAGTCCTATTCTCTTATGTGTGAAATAATAAATTTGGGTAACTATACTTTGGTCGGATTGAATCTGTCTATTATAGTCATAACTCTAGTACAATCTCAAAATTATAATATTTTTGATTTAATTGGAACAGTATGTCAACACTCGGTTAAGATGCAGTCATGTGCATTATATAAATGTTATTCGGTTAGATATCAAATGTTTATTTTGTATTTATTGTGGGGTGATGTGGTGGCAGAAAGGTATCCCAAAACTGTGTCGGTTGAGAAAAAAATAATTTTGTTAAGTGAGAACAGCAAAATAATAATATGTAATTTATGTTATTTAGTCTATTTACTTTATAATATACATAGCAAAATTTATAAATTAAATCTTTTATATCTTATTTTAAATATTACCTTTATGTACTTCTATCACTATATCATATGTACTGGTACTATAGTAAACACACATATATATACACTGTATTCTATGCAACACATTCCTATGTATACTTCAACGACTACTGTGACAGAAGCTTTTAAACTTTCAACAATATTTTTAAATTCTTTACTCAATAATCATTGCACAGTAACATCAAAAAGTAACTACAAACTGATTCCGAAGCATTATTTATTGAGCCTAAATATGGTTTTGAATGTGACAAAGATTAAGTTCAGTGGCTTTAACAGTGGTTAATCAGAAGTTTTTGAAAGTTGGTTTACTAAATATCGGCTCAATAAATACAGGTCATGACGAGTTCCTTGCAATGATGAGTGAGCAGGCAGCGGACGTGGTGGCGGTCAACGAGACGTGGCTGCGCGCGGGAGAGGAGGGCTGCGCGCCCGCCGTGCCCGGCTACCGGTTCCGGCACGTGCCGCGCCCGCCCGGCATGGGCGGCCGCCAGCGCGGCGGAGGAGTGGCGTTTTATATCAAGCGTGGTATTACCGCCCGCACCCTCGCTCACCCCCCCGCGGACATAGAGCAGATGTGGATATCACTTAATGTGAACGGGACTCGTCTGGCCGTAGGCACTGCATATCGTCCTAGATGGGTGCCTGTTGACACCTTTCTTGATGCTGTCACGGAATCGATTATGTCTTTCAGTCGCTTTGATAAAATCATGCTATTAGGAGATTTCAATATTAACTTGTTAGATGTTACTGGTAGCAATACTATAAATTTTTTTCATTTCTTACGATACACAGATTTAAATCAATTAGTCAAAGATCCAACCCATTTCACAGATCACAGTCAAACCTTAATAGACCTTATTTGTACGAATGCAAAGACCCGGGATGTACAAGTGTTGATGAATCCAGAACTGAGTATGCATGCTTTTGTAAGTGTTACACTTAATTTGAAAAAAGAAAAAATGAGGCCAAAATATATAGAGTTCCGACCTATTAAAAACATTGACTTGAATTTGTTTGGCGCAGATGTTGAATCTATTAATTGGGAGTATATTGAGACGTTAAGTACTGTTAATGACATGATACAGACGTTTATTGCATATATTAATGATATATTTGATAAACATGCTCCTGAAACCAAGACTATTATCAGACATAAAAATTTGCCTTGGTTAACCAGTAACGTTAGACATATGATGAAACTTAGAAATAAAGCACACGACCGATATCGCGTAACCAAAGCTGACAGTCATAAAGAGTACTATAAGTCCTTAAAGAAACTCGTGGTTACAAGTATTGAAAATGAAAAGAAAGCCTATTATGAACATTACGTTAATTCTAATATTAAAGACGCTAAATCTATGTGGAAAAATATCAAGGACACTGTATATTTTGACCAGCATGATAAGGAACTGCCTGATCATTTTAGAGATCCGGAGGCCATTAATGATCACTTTCTAAATGTGCCAGGTGGTGATACTGTATCTATCTCACAGCTTACATACTTTGAATTTCATAGATTTGGGACATCTAGCTTTTCTTTTCGCACGGTTGACGAAGGTATGATAGCCAAAATAATAATGGGAATAAAAACGAATGCAAAGGGAGTAGACGGCATTACAATCGATATGCTCTTGTTAACCTTACCCCGCACACTGGGGATAATTACAGCTATAATAAATAAATCATTAACAACGGGTACTTTCCCTGCGCAGTGGAAGGTTGCATTAGTTAAGCCTATACCTAAAGTAACGAATCCTTCAGACGTCAAAGATCTAAGAGCAATTAGCATACTACCGGTTATGTCCAAAATATTGGAGAAGGTTGTTCATCAACAGTTCTCGTCTTACCTAGAAGCATATGCAATGTTGCCCTTAGCGCAGTCGGGTTTTAGAAGGGGTGTCAGTACCTGTACCGCACTTTTGGATGTGGTTGACAATATTATTGCAGCCAGGGACGATGGCATGTGTTCGGCACTGGCACTGTTAGATTTTTCACGCGCATTTGATTGTATAAATGTTTGTCTTATGTTGTCTAAGCTAGCCTATTATGGTGTAGAAAAGAAAGCGATTGAGTGGTTTCATAGCTATCTTACACATAGGTCACAGCTAGTAGAACTCACACAGAGCGACGGCACCAAAATCACATCTGAGCTCAAAACCGTACCTCGAGGTGTTCCTCAAGGATCAATACTGGGGCCGTTGCTGTTCATTGTTTATACGGCGGACATAGTGCAACAGATCAAGTACTGTAGCCATCATTTATATGCAGATGATTTGCAAATCTATATTCCATTTAATACGGATGATACAGTTGAGGCTATTGATCGGTTAAATGACGACCTCGACGCTGTGTCTCGGTGGTCCAACAGAAACTCATTGGTACTTAACGCGGCAAAAACAAAGTACATGCTACTTGGAACTAAAACGCAAATCAATAAAGCGACGTTAAAACATCCACAACCTCAAGTACATGGTGTTTACATTGAGCGCGTAACAGAAGCACGTAATCTTGGACTTTTAATGGATGAGAGTTTGCGGTTCGAGAATCATGTAACAAATATTGCCGGCGCATGTTTCTACCGTCTGAAAATTTTATATAAAATTCGGAAATTTCTTAGGCCTGAGATTAGGGTGAAATTATGTGAAGCATTGGTGTTATCAAAGTTGAGCCACGCTGACGTAGTATATGGACCATGTTTGTTTGCAAAGACTCAACGCATTTTGCAACGAGTTCAGAATGCATGTGTACGGTTTTGTTTCCATGTTCCGCCGCGTTCACATATTACACCATATCTTAACAACGCCAAGCTTCTAAATATGTCTTCACGAAGAGAGTCTCATCTTGCTGCCCTGTTGTTTGGTGTGATAAAAACGGAATCGCCCAAATATTTGTTTAACAAACTAGCGTGGCACCAGAGATCCAGTAACCGTCCGACTAGAGCTAATGCTCGCTATCCAACACTTGTTGTACCGCGACATAGGACCGCAGGCTTTAAAGGTAGTTTTCGGTACAAGGCATCCAAAATATGGAACACTTTGCCGCCACCCATTAGAGACTGTAAAACAATAACCGGATTTAAAACAAAAATTAAATCTCACTTCCTATATCTACAGTCACAGCCATAATTGCCTTTTTTACTGAAAGCTAAGGGTTTCTGTGTTTCAATTTATGAAAATAAACGTCTTTTGTCAATTCCACGATCTTTATTTTTAGCAACAAGTTCTTTCATTACACACAATATAAATTTCATAAACAAATACATTGTATTGCATATCCTACCTTATTTTGTATAAAAATAAATAATATACTCATACTTTAAACTTCATTATAATATATTATAATATGTAATAATTATTTACATCTGTATGCGTACTTATAGACACAGTTGGTAGTTTATAGTACACTTACTATAAACTGCCAACTACCTATAATATACTATAAACTACCTAAAATATTTACTTACCTCTAACCCCTGTCGAGTATGTTCACCTGGTGGAACGTAACAGGCTCCAGCTGAAAATCAGCGCCGTAACCTTCGTTGCAGCATTATGCTGAGTTGGAGTCCTTTTTTGCCTCCACATCACCTCATCGTAATTGAATGTACGTACTTATAAATGTATTTACCACTTATATGATGTATGAGGCAAAATAAATGATTACTTTACTTTACTTTTTTACTTTAATTTAAACACAAACATGCCTAACGCAATGTACCTACTTCATCAAAATCGGCTCTCTGGTTACCGAGAAATTCTGAGACAAATTCACATTACATTCAAACGTCGACACAACACCTCTCATTTTTTGTCGTCGATTAATTATTATAACTAGATTTAGATAAAGACAGATTCAGATTAATTTATTTGTCCAGAATATAGGTACATAATTACAAGATGATATTGTCTAAACAAAGAGTCGATACATTCTAGTCAACCATGGGCATGCAAATATAAAAAATAAATAATATAACAGTCTGATAAATTATAAAATGTAATATACGCTGCCAGCATCCTCGGTACCCTACCACACGGGCCTAATCTAAGAAATTTTATAAGTTACATTTATTTTTTATTTGTGTACATTAAAGATGTATTATTGATATATTATGTATTTGTTTATATTACTATTATTATATTTTAAATCTCGGTTTAGAGGCTTTGGTACACGACAAGGTGACCACGTCAGCCTCGTTAGGGTCACTAAGAAAAGGGAAGGGAAGCTCAAGTATTATTAGAGTCAGCCCTGACTTTGAGAGCCAGCTTAGCAAACAACAGTAAGTGTTTCATATTATCAGATAAGGGCTGATTCAAAATAACATTGAGCCTCCCATTCTGGAGCCTATTGAGGCCAAATTTTTTCCTCTCAATTTTCCCCATGTCACACTCCCTTAGATAATACTATTATAAACATGTATAAACAAATACCTGAAGATGTGTAAACGAAACCGGTCGTAATTAATAAATTACAATAAAAACCCTTGAAACAGTATATTATTTAAGTCTAATCATATACTATATATTATATTGCGCAGCATATTTGGTACCCGAGTATGTCAGCATTTGCTGACTTTCCCCCCTTTTGCCAAATATACATTACATTATATACATTACTACAAGTTTCACGAAGTACCAACAACCGCAAGTGTTAACTTTATAAAATATAAATGTCATTTAGATCGTAATACCTACAAAATAATATCTATTATTCTTATAAATAATTATTTAAAAAAATTCATTAACGAATCCAGTAACCATTCAAATAATCTTCTTTTAAAAACTCTTATGGGTAAGTCGACCAACTGGCGTGGTAATTTATTATTATAATATATACGTATTACCATTATATAGACATTCCTCTTAAACAATGGATCAAGTTATCCGATTAATAAAGATATTAAATTGAATTTAATTGAATTTAAATGTTCGACTAGTATAATGGATATGAATTACAGCAGTTCAAACTAGGTAGCGAACCAGTCTTGCTGCCGGCCTCGCCCCACATACTATCTGCTAGACATTAGTTAGGTAATGTGCAGGAAAATCTAGATCAATTACCTATTTCACTAAATCCATACATAAGTCTACCAATAGAATCGCTTCATTCGTGGTGGTATTCGGCTAAGGGCGGGATAGGAAAATATTTCAAATGCGTCAGCAGAATGCGATTTGGTGTCCAAATAGAATTGGAACGAAAACTAAATTGAAATTGGATAGAAATAGAACTACAGACGATGTAATTTAGGCGAATTAAAACGGAAAGATTCCTTAATCGGGATTCCTTATAGTATTCATTCGTTCCTTTTTTTAATTAAAGGAATGTAAAACGCCATTGGTGTTTCTATAGTCTGTGATATGGAATTAGCTGTGAAAAAAAAAGCCATGATGATGATTTTTTACATTCTTGTCAGGAATGTATTATTTTTATAACTAATATGGAAAAAAACACATTAGTCTGGGTAATAATATTATTTATTATGATTAGTAATAAAAAAGGGGGTAGACAGAGACTAAAGATTTCTACCATCAGTCGGAGACCTCGGACAGTCTCATGGTGACATATTATATTACGGTGTTATTATGGTACCGTATACCATTTATTACTGGGTGTAACAAAAAAACCCTATAGTCCCAAAAGGGGGGGTATTCAGTTTCCATAACTGAACTACTTTCATTATTGGGCCAACTCTGAAATGGTGAAAAAAACAGCTGTTTCATACATTTGGCCTAATAGTGAAATTTTTTCAGGACTATAGGGGGGTGTTTGTTACACCCAGTACATTATGGAAATAAATATTTTCATTTGTATTTTATTATTTTATGAAACAAACTCAGGTTTTGATTATGGGGTATTTTTATGGATTATCGCAGATTCTTTGATTTTATCATTAACCGTTTTTCTAAAGTCCTCGCCAAACACACCCTCACACACACCCTTTCATTCCCCCTTACATACATTCACACGTCTACGGGTATAAAATAATAATAAAAAACATATATATGATAATAAATTGTAATTTGTGACTATTATTGCTTGGTGTTCAGTGGGGGGCGGTATTTATCCCATAGATAACTACCAAGTTGTCTATGGGAAGAATGCTGACCGTTATTGAATACCTTCTTTTTGGGAAAGCACTGTCTCCCAAGATACAGGTTCGCCTAGTTTGGGAGTCAGGGTATTGTTCGATTTACTCATTTGTGATGTTTTCAATAAAGTTTATTTATTTAATGGTTCTTCGATCAAGAGCCAGTGGATCCCCAAAACAAGTGGAGCACGTTTGAATTAGGAACGCGCGCGCTCGACCGAAACGCCGACGCGGGCGCATCGAGTGTTGTTGTTATGTATGTTCAGATACTGGCCACTTGGACATCACAGTGAAATTGAACCAAATACTAAATGAGCTATTATGGCCGCGGATACTCCTGATCTTAATTATTTTTCCCCATAAATCAGGGCTTTTGATTCCAGGGGATAATATCAGAGGTCGCCTAGGTCCGGGCCAGTATTATTTAGTGTGTTCTGTGTAGGGCGGGCAGATATTATGGGCGGAAAATCGCGAAAATAAATACACTGACGTGAACATTTTAATTGTATCTGCATTTTTCCCCCTCTTGTTTTATATAATTTGTATACGTATGTATGTCTACTTATCATTCATCATTCATTTGAGGAGCTCGTAGCCTAGTTGCGAGCACGGTCCGAAAGTGATCGTGCAGGTTAACGACGTTGGCGCGGTCGGTACCAGGATGGGTGACCGCTAGTGGGATATATCATCCGAGCTCCTCCGTGCCTCGGAGAGCACGTTAAGCAGTCGGTTGTTGTCGTTCGACAGCAGTCGTTAACCCATGTCAGATGCCTACGGGCGGCCTGAATAACTCTGACAAATAGGTTAGCCACTATCCATACGATAAGCAAGCAAGCATTCAAAAAATCTCTATGTTAAAGGTCTGGCTGGAAGAAATCTCTATTTTAGAGATAAGCTCTACCTGTGTACGTCACGTATATTACGTACGTACGTACGTAAATTTCTTTTATGTTGTTTCTTTTGTGATTTATGTGTGCTAATAAAGTATAAATAAATAAACAAGAAACGACACTAACAAAAAGACTTATTATTATACTTATGATCCCGAATAAACATGTAATTCCCGAGGGATAATGTTTTCAAATTCAGGCAATAGCTAGTAAATTCCTAGGTTTATCTTAGCTCAGTAAATGGAGCTGAGAAGGGGGCGGCTGGTACTGCTACAAGGCATAGGGCGACCTAGAATGTTAGTCTGCCTCTGTGTAAGATTGAGGATTCATGATTTTGAGGTTTGCAGGTTGACAAGAAGGGAAAGAAAGTTCATTCAGATCCATGGAGCAGTATTTTCAAAAAAATTATAAAATTGTAATTAAAAACGTTTATTTATCACTGTAAACACTAGAATATAGAACACAATACAGAAGTATACAAAGATTAATACATGCAGCACAAAACATCCGGTGCGGTACAGTGCCAAAAAGGGTACACCAGCTCAGCATAACGCTGAGGCAAGCCACAGCGCTGATTTTCAGCTGGCCCCTCAGTGACTGCACGGACGAAGAAACGAAATACGAATTACGATGTTATTAAATACGTGGTTAAGTAATTGTAAACTACATCTGCGGTGCATCCTGCCGATTAGCGAACGAGTCCCTGGCGACCGACTAGTGGCGGTATAACCACTCAAATTCTGGCTGGGTCAAAATACCAGAAGCACGATGACGGGCAGCAGCGTCATCGGGGCAAGCGACCCGGCTACTGCGATCGCCAACCCGCAGGCCTAGCGTGGCGATTATGGCATTACCTCCCATGGATAGCGCAAAAGAAGAGCCGAAGATCGGGCTCAATGGCGCGCCCTGGGAGAGGTCTATGTCCAGCAGTGGACTAGAGTAGGCTGCTGATAATGATGAAACTACATCTAGTTACTAAATGCCTGGTGTTTTGGAACAATCTGTGAACCAGACATAATGATTGTAATAAAGAAATAAAACCTGGGCAACTTTAGAGTTCAACCACAAAGACACAGTAGGTGCTGCGCTCCAAGCGTCTGCGATTTTATTTCATTTCATTTATTCATGCATAATCATGAGTTACATACAGATGTTATTTATTATATACAATTAGATAGTTCTAACATGATGAACCTTGTCGGTATAGCAAGTTTGTAAGAGTAGTTCCTTTCGTATAATAATTAATTTAATCACCTACCCTCGAACTGTAGCGCTAGGCAGCTACAGGTCTAAGTTTAAAAGAAAAAAACCTTATGAAAAATGTTTCTTGCAATGTATTTAGTATAAAAATCAAAAGCGCCACACAGCGCGTGCAACTCGCGATTATTCGATTTGATAGCGTTTGTAGAGAGCGCGTCAATCTTTATGGCGTATCTAAATTCAGTCGTCGCATTTCAGTACATGTTTTTAGGTGTTAGCGGGGTGTAGAAGAGCGAGGGATGAGTACGGGCCGCCGCGCGATATGGAGGAGGATATTCCCCGCTCCCTCGCTCTTCTACACCCCGTTAACACCTAAAAACGTGCTGGAATGCGACTCGTGCCTAAATTCAGATACGCAATAAAGAATGACGCGCTCTCTACCTATACGAGTATCATATGTATAGAATATCTCTACCTATATATCATTATCCTCCCTTCCCCAAAACCTCAAACTTTGAACCACCTAAATTTACTGTTCCACTTGACATCAAACATACTTCCAGCTCTTAAAGCATCTTTGATGCCAGATGGGATCTCTATAGAACGTTAATAGCAAGGTTCGAGTTTGAGCTCAAATATTGAGGTTCATGGCGCGGTTCCGACATCTGAAACCTGACATCTGATTTGGTGATGTCCTGGAAATAGTAAGGGTGTAACGATGTGGACTTCATCGTCCATATCAACCTCCTTGCCATCAATTTCAACCTCATCGTTAGCGTTTATCTCACCTCATTTCGTGTTGGCATCTTCATTTCTTCATCTATACTTTCAAAATTCAAATGATATTCCCATTCCATTTCTAAATTACATATTTATTCTCTTGGTATTTTTGTCCTGAACGGACGTATGTCCGTTTTATAAAATTGTCTCCTACTACTACCTATTTTCTACTATTGTGTTGTTCTGTTCCTGATAAATATAATATCTACTATTACCAAGTTTCTTCTATTACTTCATCTGCACACTGTCCTAGAACCCTGCTAGCCGGCACCTAGAGGGAAGATTGTGGCAAGGGGATATCCACATCCGGGGGTTTCTTAAATTCATTTTGTGGGGGTTAAAAGCAAACATCGTAATTTAATTAGTCTGCCATTGAATAAACAAATCCAACGTGAGAATCGTGCGTGCGAACACACACAATTATGCCTTCATTTCCATTGTTCCTATTTCTGTATGTTCTCACTACTATACAGCTATAGGCTGATTAGGAAACTATATTTTTTTATTGTTTAGTTTAATATTAAGATATAGTAGTTGTTTACCTATCTTGTCTTATGATAGTTCGACGGTGACCTAGTGGCTAGGACGTCGGACTCCCATGCGGGAGGTCAAGGTTCGAAACTATACAATGCCATGTACCAATGAGTTTTTCGGATTTTTAGAAGGCTTACGTACATTTACCGACTGCTCTAACGGTGAAGGAAAACATCGTGAGGAAACCTGCATGTCTGAGGAAATTAAAAGTTTCCGAAGGCCTGTGAAATCCACCAATCAGCACTGGGCCCGCTCGGTGGATCATGACACGTACCCCCTTCTACAAGGGGAGGCCTGTGACCCAACATTAATAGGCTGATGATAATGATGATCTTATGATAGGGGGCCGGGAATAACCCAGCGGCACTTTGACCCTTGAGGATCTTTTGTGCCAACCCCATTTTACACACTGCTCATCTCAGTGTGCAGGTTTCCTCACGATGTTTTCCTTCACCGTTAGAGCAGTCGGTACCTAAATGTACGTATGTCTTCGAAAAATTCGAGAAACTCATTGGTACATGGCACTGCACGGTTTCTAACCCGGACCTCCCGCATGGGAGTCCGGTGCCCTAGCCAATGTGCCACCGACGCGACGCCCTAGTTGTGTACCTAAGGTCATTAAATAAAGAATAATTAAACGGATTTATTTTTTTACTTCCTTAATTTCACCTGGTGGGTAAGTGACGATGAGGCCCAAGATGGAGCACATGGGCTTAGTAAGTAGGTAGCTCTTCTATAAATACTACCCTTCTAGAAACACCTCAACGCCGAAGCGAAGAAAATTGACGACAACAAACCTTACACAGAAGGGTGGTCGCTAGCCAGGCGGACCCTGAAGGGGTCCTACCACCAGCAGTTATCCAGAAATACAAATATCATTTATTTGTAAATATGTGTAATGCAGATGTTACATTGTGTTTCAATATCACCATATTCTGCCCGAAAGCGTACAAATTTTTGTTCAATTAATCAATCAATCATAAATTATCATCAATAAACTAATCAATCATAATTAATTAGCAAAATAATAATAAAGGTAACAAACAAAAACATCAAATTTTTATTGCACGTGTCTCTAGGCGACGGTGACTACTTACCATCAGGTGGCCCGCCAGCCTGTTTGTCGTAGCCAATTTATATTTTAAAAAAACATAACAATTAACAATAAAGTTTGTTTTGTCCCGTGGCGGTAGGGATATTCTAAATCCGTTCCATACACGGATAGATTATTTAAAAAATTTCATTTCCTCTGTCCGAAGGTTGCCTGGAAGAGATCGCTGTTAGCGATAAGGCCGCCTAAATTGTACTTCACTATTTCCTTTTCTATCTTTTGCTTGTTGTTTTCTATTTGTGCCATAAAGTGTATTTTACTTTTACTTTTTACTTAAACAGATTTTTGTAGAGATTCAGATTCTTTATTGTGCGTAGAGTTCGGGTTACATTTCAGATGACGAATAATATCAGATGAGCTCTATGGAACGGTGACAGTTAGGTGGTTCGGGTTTGATTGAACTCAAATGTTTAGGACCACGGGTTCCTTGCCACAACACCTGGAACCTTGAGGACCTGATGATGACCAGGTACAAGGGATCTCCACAATGATAAGTCGGAGATTCTTAATTTTTTAATTTAATGTTCCACTGAGCATAGCTTGTTGTGATTTTCACTTACATTTAAAGTTGCTTTGCTTGCTTATCGTATGGTTAGCGGCCAACCTATTTGTCAGAGTTGTTCAGGCCGCCCGTAGGCATCTGAAATGGTTTAACCGACTGCTTAAAGTGCTCTTAATATGCCACTAGCGGTCACCCATCCCGATACCGCCCGCGCCAACGTCGCTTAACCTGCACGATCACTTTCGGACCGTGCTCGCAACTAGGCTACGAGCTCCTCTATATTTACTACATTACATTTAAAGTTAACTTGATGTTATTAAAAAAATAACATCACGCTGTGGTTACAAGACCTTCTCAAAAACCGAAAGTGAGCGGCGGATCGTTATCGGGTCTAGCTCTTATTTTGTATCATTACATGACTTTTGTTTTCAGATTCAAATAGAATTTAGAAATTGTTTTATTTTATAAATGAAGACAAATGAAAAAAAATAAAAAAAAATAAAAAGTTTATTTACTTATTACAGGGCACACAAAAAAAGGACCTCCGACTTACAAACTAGGTCGAAAACCTGTATCTTGTAAGTCGGGATTCCGTCGCACTTTCTGTGCAAGCAAATTACAAATTATATTCTTAACCTAAAAGGAATTTGGAAAATTTAATCATAAAGGAATTTAGTAAAGATAATGGTAAGAGTGAGTATGGGTGGGGGGGTGTTAGGTTGTGTGGGAGTGTGTAATTATGTAAGTGTGCATATGTAGTGTAGGGTGAGTGGGTGTGTGAGTGTGGGAAGTTAAGTGTTAATAATCTGAAGAACGTAATGAGTTTAGTGTGTAAAATTTTATGTTATATGATTAGAGCCTCAGTTTTGTCGTAATCTAAAGAGAGTAGCCATCTATTAAGTTTTGCTTTACAATTATTTTTATTTAGTGGATAGATATCAAGGTGTTCGTTTATTTTATTGTACAACCTGGCACTTAATGATTGTAGATGTTGGAATGCGAACGCCGTTCTGTTTTTTTAATTTTAGACATTTTTTTACCGTTAACAAAGTCGGGAACCTTCTGCAATGGAACGCAAACAGCCTTCAACTAAACTTACATGAACTGGAATTAATACTGACACAAAACAAGATACATGTGGCACTGATAAGTGAAACTTGGTTGTCTGATGAAAATTCTATTAGGTTAAATAAGTACAAACTGCAACTAAATAGAAGACTTCACTCACCTCCTAATTGAGTGTGACCTGGAGAACATTGAGAGGAAGAAATTTGTCCTTAATAGGCTCCAGAATGGGAGGCTCAATGTTATTTTGAGTCAGCCCTTATCTGATAATATGAAACACTTACTGTTGTTTGCTAAGTTGGCTCTCAAAGTGAGGGCTGACTCTAATAATACTTGAGCTTCCCTTCCCTTTTCTCAGTGACCCTAACGAGGCTGACATGGTCACCTTGTCGTGTACCAAAGCCTCTAAAAAGTGATTGAAAAAAAAGGCATTTTTTTTGTCTTCGTAAAATTTTGACAGTTTTCCGATCTCGAAATGTAACACTCCCCTCTCCTCTAGATGTTTTGATTATTCTATTCAGTGACTTCAGCCCGAAAGGCAACAGTCCCACTTACACTCCTCGCGGTAACTTGCCATCTCACTCGCACTGTACTTGCGTAAGTGACTTGTGCAATCGTATTGGCTTGCCAATCTCGTCATAATCTCCGTTGGCAAATAGTCTTGTAATAACTTGCAGTCATTATTACACACTTACACAGTGAATTAAGGTTTAAATTCAAATTTACCAAAATAATTCGTTAGAAAGAGATTAATAAAAATAAAAAATGGTTTTGCAGTGGTTTACCTTGCGTGGTGACGGCCTTAAAGAATAGCACCACCCCAACTCTTACGGTTGGTGTCGAACGAGGCGACTAAGATATTTTAGTATACTCTATTGTACACCTAGTAGACGGCGGTAGGCTCGCCACCTATGACGTTTGTCCACCAAATCTTACAGCGAAAAGTGGGAACTACCTATGATTGAAGGTGGTTCCTCTGTCTAGTCTACCCTCGGGTTATTGGAAGTTTTATGTATGGCTAGGG
The DNA here is from genome assembly GCA_947369225.1 of Hofmannophila pseudospretella. NCBI lineage: Eukaryota > Metazoa > Arthropoda > Insecta > Lepidoptera > Oecophoridae > Hofmannophila > Hofmannophila pseudospretella. Next base: position 968,562 of record OX376338.1, on the reverse strand, counting down.
CACCGAACTCCCATGAGGGGGTCCGGGTTCGAAACCGTACAGTGCCATGTACCAATGAGTTTTCGTAATTTTCGAAGACTTACGTACATTTGCCGACTGCTCTAACGGTGAAGGAAAACATCGTGAGGAAACCTGCACACTGAGATGACCAGTGTGTAAATTGGGGTAGGCACAAAAGATCCTCAAGGGTCGACGTGCCGCTGGGTTATTCCCGGCCCCCTATCATAAGATAAGATATATGTATGTATGAGTATGTTTAAACTTTCAAACGCGACGTGGGTAGTGGTTTCATTAGGTTATACTCACCGTGTATCTTACATACATTGGGACAAAGTGAGAGTGCGTTCGGCATCCGATTCAGTGCTACTATGCGCCGGTTCTTTTGACATCGTCTCAAATGTCATTTGTATGAGATTTTGACGTTTGAAACTATCTGAAAACGTCAAAAAACAGGTGCATAGTACGAGTGCTGGGGGTTCGATGCTATTCCAGTCTCACCGTAGAGCAGCTCAATAAACTTGAGCGTCTCCAAAATCTTTGCATTAGTTTCATATTTGGTCTGCGCAAGTATGACCATGTCTCCGAATTTCGGGATCAACTCCGCACTGTTCTTTATTCCGTTCTGTTCTACACAGAGACGGATAGCACTGTCCATGCTATTCGTCTCTGGAATTCTTTACCCGTGTCCATAAGACAAGCCAAATCCTTAGACATTTTCAAAGCACAGGGTAAGGCCCACTATCTATCCCAATGACTGCTTCTTCCTTCCTTACTTTTCCACAACTTTGGTTTCTAGTTATATTTTAATATTATGTATGTATGTATGTGTGTGTATATGTAGATATTTTTTATTTATTTATTTATATTTACTACTAAACCCGCATTTGACCTCGATCTCGCCTGATGGTAAGCGACGATGAGGTCGACGATGGAGCACGCGGGCCCAGTAAATGCCAATTCACTCTGGCCTTGAAGATCCCAAGGTTGTAGGTTAGATATTTTAGATATTTTATATATAAGTATAAATAAATATATTTATCAAAATTGTAAACGGTGCACAACCTACCTTTTCCACTAAAATTACTCCACCAAAAGGTTGTCTGGAAGAGATCGCTTTTAGCGATAATACCGCCTAGATTGTATTAATCGTTTTGTACGCATTGTATCATACTAATTTTGTGCAATAAAGAGTATTCATTCATTCATTCATTCATTCGATCCACGGAACACTTCATCTCGAGAGTGTTAATTCTTATTTCTCGTTCACGCGCTGATTCCTTTGATAATTACGTACACGTCGTGCGTGATACTTGATGCTGATACCCAGGACCGTTAGCGGGGAAGGGCCAGATCCTCATTTTGGATTTATCTTGTAGCCTCGATCAGCACCTCGACTTCGACACTATCCAGTTGTGATAGAAATTTGAAACAACTGCATCTCTATTTACCGATCACACAATACATTTTGTTTTTGTCATCTTTCTGGCCGTGTCGTGCCGGCCGTAAAGAATAGCACCACCCCAACTCTTCCCGTAGGTGTCGTACGAGGCGACTAATGGTTTTTGTGGATACTATTTTGAACCTAGTAGACGGCGGTAGGCTCGCCACCTATCACGGTTGTCCACCAAATCTTACGGCGAAAAGTGGGAGCTACCTATGATGAAGGTTATTACGGGGATTAAGGACGTATAGTATCCCAAAAGAAGTTGAAGTAGGCGGGCCATATTTCCCGTAGAGTTGACGGTCGGTGGGGCAAGAAAGTCCTGGCATGGAAGACCAGGAGCGTAAGTCGACCACCGACGAGATGGGCAAATGACATAAGAAAGTCTGTCGGAGGAGAATGGATTGGAAAAGCTCTAGACCGTAGAAAATGGCGTGCATAATTGACTTACATCCAGCAATGGGTGGACACCGGTTGAAGAGAGAGACCTATGATGCAGTTTATTACGGTGATTACGGAGGTGAGCCCCGAACTAATTAAAGAAAGATTAAAGATAAAATGCTAGGGCTGTCTAGAGAGGTAGATAGTGACGTGAGGAGCATTCAGGTCACGTTCGAAGGTCACCATTACGTGCGGCCTCGCGCCAGCCCTCGCCGGCTCACAGGTTATGGGCCTACTTGCGTAAGTAACGACACTTATAGAGACGTTATTAGTGTAATCACTCTGAGGGACTCGTGGCCAATGGGCGAGCATGGTCCGAAGTGATCGTGCTAGTTAAGCAATGGTGTCGCGGTCTGTACCAGGATGGGTTGGCCCGCTGGTTACACATTTTCAACTGTGCCCCTCGGTACCGCGGAGTCAAAAAACAATACGGTATTAATCTAAAAAAAAATATAGCATCAATCAACTTACATGGACACACTCAAGAAGGATCTAAAATTAGTTTTTCGATATCTGAAATGAAATGTATTTTTATTTGCAAGAATATACGTTATGAAGGATCTTAAAATTACATAGGTAGTTCCAGTATATCCTACCACATTGTGGTGTGCAAATTTATATAATAGATAACAAAAAATTAGAAAAAAATAATCGATACGAAGCTAACTAATACGCTTTTTTACGCTAATATCCTCATTCATACAAACAAACACATTCATACATCACAACACGCACACACTGTTGCTTTCTTCGTCCGTGCAGTCACTGAGGGGCCAGCTGAAGATCAGCGCTGTGGCTTGCCTCAGCATTATGCTGAGCTGGTGTACCCTTTTTGGCACTGTACCACACCAGATGTTCTGTGCTGCATGTATTAAACTTTGTATACTTCTGTATTCTGGTGTTTACAGCGCTAAATAAATGATTTCAATTTTCAATTTCTTTAGATTACAAGAACTCCTACAAGGATCACAAATTACCAATTCATAATAATATTAATATAGTGATTAATATCTCAACTAACATCAGAGATATTAATGGTTAAAGTTAGTATTGCACAGATGTTCTGTCCCTTTCTAGCAAAACAGTCCTTTATATGCAGCCAGGACCTGCTTGTATGGCGCTAGAGAACAGTTATGTCATAAAACTTATTGCCGTTTCTTTCTACCGTTGTGATTTTTGATTGCCTGTAGCTATTTTATTTTTAAACTAAATCTAATTCTGTTTTCACCTTTGACCATCAATTTATGACTATTTCTTAATTTTTAAGTAATACTTTTAATATTTGATACTCGGTAACTACCTTATTAGACCCGGACTTTACGGCTCCGGTTCCAGCCCCAGTTCGGTTCATCATCATCAGCAGCCTACCCTAGTCCACTGCTGGACATAGGCCTCTCCCAGGGCGCGCCATTGAGCCCGATCTTCGGCTCTTCTCATCCAGTCGCCGCCAGCCACCATGCGCAGATCGTCGCTCCATCTAGCAGAGACACCCGTCCCACACTACGTTTGCCCAAACGCGGTCTACACTCCAGAACACGTCTCCCCCAGCGGTGGTCTGTTCTGCGACAGATGTGACCGGCCCACTGCCACTTCAGCTTGCTAATCTTATGAGCGATCAGTTCGGTTAGCTGTAACCTAATCACATGCGTTCCGCCCTCCATTTGTCAGCACTTCGTGATCGGATGCAGTGAACAGAACCGGAGCTGGAACCGGACCCGTGAAGTCTAGTATATTTAAGGACGTTTTCTGCAACTGAAAACGTCTTGTCTTTGGGAGTAGGTACAGTGGCCAATATACCAGGCTATACCGTTTGGTTGTCACTTTAATTCTGTAACTTATTTCACTGACACATTCATACTATGAATGTCAAGAAATCATCATCATCAGCCTATTAATGTCCCCACTGGCGCAGGCCTCCTCTTGACCAAGGGGGTACGGGCCATGATCCACCGAGAGCCCAATGCTGATTGGTAGATTTCACACACCTTCGGAAACTTTTCATATCCTCAGACATGCAGGTTTCCTCACGATGTTTTCCTTCACCTTTAGAGCAGTCGGTAAATGTACGGTAGGCTCAATTTACATTGCCGCGGAATGGAATGGAAGCGAATTTTCGCAACGTAATTGTACATAGCTTAATGAACTATATGTCAGTTGTGTAACATACAAACTAAATACGAGCCAAAAAAGAAAAGTGGCTAGGGGAATTCTCGAGAATGCGCGAGGATTCCTCGGAAGACGCGCGACCTCTTTTTGGCTCGTATTTAGTTTGTATGTTACACAATTGACATAAAGTTCATTATGCTATGTACAATTACGTTGCGAAAATTCGCTTCCATTCCATTCCGCGGCAATGTAAATTGAGCCTAAGTCTTCGAAAAAACTAAAAACTCATTGGTACATGCCATGGTTTCGAACCCGGACCTCCCGCATGGGAGTCCGGCGTCCTAGCCACTAGGCCACCGACGTTCTGGAGAAGACGCTAAGAAATCCTAACAAAAACTTATTGCGACAGGGTTCCACAAAGTATAGCCTGGTGTGTACACATAGAGAAGTCATGTCAAAAACCTTTAACAGAAATGACGACATTGTATTATTATTATTCTTTCACATTGATATTCACAACGCGTATCAGGAAAGCTATGCATACATAACCCACGTCTGAGTAATCGTCAAGCATTGTCAGTAATGACCAGTTATTTGGAAGCGCTCATGTCTTTCCATAACGTATTTGGAGAAGCGTTTAAATGCTTCCTGGAGTGTTAAAAGTTTAAGGTTCAATGGTATTACTCGGTATTCGTACAAGTCAATTTTAATCGACGACCAAAAAAGAGGTTCTCAGTTCGACGCGTATGTATGTATGTGGATTTGTCTCGAAATTTCTCGGTAACCAGAGGGCTTATCCTATCTTATCTTATGATAGGGGTCGGGAATAACTCAGCGGCACTTCGACCCTTGAATATCTTTTGTGCCTACCCCATTTGCACACTGGTCATCTCAGTGTGCTGGTTTCCTCACGATGTGTTTCTTCACCGTTAGAGCAGTCGCTAAATGTACGTAAGTCTTCGAAAAATACGAAAAACTCATTGGTACATGGCACTGCATGGTTTCGAACCAGGACCTCCCCAGCACGGGAGTCCGGCGTCCTAGCCACTAGGCCACCGACGCTCTCAACCATATGCCATGACATTGGCACATGTTACATGTGGTTGATCCTGATGGCAGGATCGCCTGGGTTGGTTCCACTCTCTTATCTATTTCTGCCGCAAAACAGAAAAGCTGTACTTGAGGGTACTTAGTGACTTAAGAATTTGTGTTACCCTATGAGGCTGGCATGGTCCCATAAAGGGCCGAAGACTCAAAAAGAAACAGATTTAAAAAAGGTACTTAAAAAAAATTATTGATTTCTGATTTTGAAGTTTTGTTCTTCACGCTATGTCCCTAGACAGGCAGATACAGTGTTCTTGGAGCGCCACGAGTGTGTCATCATCACAATATTCACTTTTCTGAGACTTTTCACGCTAGATGGATCCTCAGGCATTGTAGGCATTTGGTCAGTCATTAGATGAGTCCAACAAGACTGAGGCACACAAATCATTCGACCGTCGTCGGGAACCAAGTGAATCGCCGCAAAAAATGCGTTTCGTGAAAGCGGTGCTCTCCAATCTTCGTTGTGGTCTAAGACATAGGTGTTACGGAGGTGGTTTTACCGGAACCGGAGTTGAAACCGAAGGTTTTAAGTTTGATTTATCGGAGTCGGAACGGAGGTAGAAGAGAGATATGTTTTAAACCGTTTTTTTTAATTTTTATAGCTGAACTGGCCAATATTTTATATGATGACGTTTGCGGCAATAAAACATGTTCCTTTACGTAGCCCTACACTATTTAAATAAATATTGATATTTGAATATGTTTTATTATTATTATTATTATTATTGGATTAGCAGGCAGGCAGCTAATGCTGGTTAGCCTGTTTCTTCACATTTCGTAAGTGGCTGTATATAATCTTCGGTATAGCCTCCGATTCGAAATTTTTGGAGCCGAAGTCGGAGTCGGAGGTGTAAAATCAATCGGAAGTTCAGACCTTTCGGAGTCGGAATCGAAGCTCCGTAACAAACCTACATAGGAGCATACATACATAACTTCACGCTATGTCCCTTGCGAGGTACGCAGAGAGAATGGAGCACCACGAACCCCTTCTTGGCACGCCTCTTCTACAATCATTCTTCGATATACACACGCTCGCCGTTGGAGTCATCTGCTCTGTTATAACCTAAAAGCACTATCAATCTGATCTTTAAATGTCAGTCTAGGACGACCCTGGCTTCTATAGACATAGGAGCGTACGAAGTAAAGTAAAGTAATCATTATAGTACAAAACATAAAAGACATTGGGCGCACTACTATACAGGTTGGAAATTTGAACAAAAAAACTTTTCCCATACATTCCACAACAAAAAGTTTTTTGTGCTTTCTGACTTTCCTAGTACTAGTAGTAGTAGTTTTTTAACCCTTATAAGAAACAGGATTGACTGACACCATAAAAAGTAAACGCGAGAATTTCCCTTTTTCTCGCCGACTGTACCATTTTTTCAAAATCTGTGAATGCAGTTGTAAAGACCTCCAAAGGCAGGAAAGGTCTCTTAAGAACGTTTTCCTGTAGCTACAACGGTTCAGGTTCTGCCTTAACCGCCCCATCTCTAATTTCCACCCTGTATAGTCTTTCTATTGTAATAAAATAAAATAAACTTTGGGCCCATGGCTTCACCTCCAACCAAACGTAATAAGTTCATAGATTTCCTTCGGACTACCAGGCGCGGGGAGGGGATCCATCCTTATGTTGTTGATATCCCATCTGTTCGTACGAAACGATTTGCTTCTTCGTTCGTTATGCGAACGGCTAAGGAATGGAACAGCCTGCCGGCGTCTGTATTTCCCGAAACCTTGGGATCTTCAAGGCCAGAGTGAATAGGCATTTACTGGACCCGCATGCTCCATCGTCGACCTCATCGTCGCTTACCATCAGGCGAGATCGAGGTTGCGAATGCGGGTTTAGAAGTCAATAAAAAAAATTAGATCTAACCTAGAACTACATCTTTCATTATGGAAAAAATTAAAGATGATGATTTCTTTCTTTTTATCTTTCTTTCATCTTTTATTCTTTCTTTTATTTATTTCTTTTCGTGTTATTATTCCTGTAGTTTTTACTTTTCCTGATTTTGTGTACAATAAAGTGTTTCTATCTATCTATCTATGGAAGATATATTCTAAGTAATGTGGGATAAGAGCTCTAAAAATTGTTTATAACATATTTGCTCGTAAAGTGGCTGTAATTACACCAATTTCAATATCGTAATGTATCTCATTACGCACTTGTGCGTTATAGTAATGTGAAACGCACGAGTTTTTTTAAATAAAGTAACATGTACGGTTTTTTAAGATGCTCCGTCTAAAAATGAACGATACTTTTTAAAATCTTAGCAAAGAGTTTTTATGTTAAAAAAGTGGTCAATATTTTATGAATAAAATTAACTTTGGGAGATAAAATATAATAAATAAAGATTTAATTCTTTAATTTAATTAATTTTGACAATAAATTACAACCATTTATCTGTAACAAAAACACAAAAATATTAATTTACTTTATTAGTAATACTGGCTGTTTTTGTACCTTTACCTAAAAAAAGTTGATGCGCGCGCATCGCTAATTTGTGGACAAGTAAAATTATTCCGCGCGCTTTTTCTTTTCGCTGTATTGTTTTTATTTGAAAATGTCGTCAAGTAGTGATGAATTTATTAATTTGACACCGCCACAAGTCTTAAACGCAGCGAAAAAGGCTACTCTAAGCCTCTTGCCTGAAAAATCGACCGATAGATACTTACAAGCGTATCAAAATTTCATCATATGGAAAACAAGCAAAGATGCAAATTCATTTTCAGAAAATGTGTTTTTAGCATATTTCATGGAACTTTCTCAAAAATATAAGTCAAGCTCATTGTGGTGCTACTATTCAATGCTAAAAAGCAACTGGCAACGTAACAATCACTTTTAAAAATTGTTCAAATTTCTATAACTGCTTTAACAAGTAATTAAAGATTTATTCGTTTAAGAAAGTCAAAGTTTTATTTATTTCCTCGTAAATATGTTATAAAACGTCGTATGACATACGTGCGCTTTGAAAATTACAGCCTCTGCTTCCTTATAGCCCTCGCCTACGGCTCGGGCTAGCAATATCGCCTCGGCTGTAATTTTCAACTTACCGCACTTATATCATAATGTACTATTACCAACCCCTTGGCATATGGGTGTGCTCGTAAACCCCCAGCCTAAAAGCTGCGCTATTTCTATCTTACTACGCTACCCGCTTGCGTTGGGACCACACCCGAATCTCTATTAATTTTCTAAGACAAGGCAGTCTTTCCGTTTGGCATTTTTACAGAGTATGTACCTACAGTTTACAGCTACAATTTAATAGTGGAAGTTTGCAGATGTCCCGTATAACGTGGAATTCCTTACCACAACACAGCAAAGACTGCGTTGCTGTGTTCCGGTTTGAAGGGTAAGAGAGCCGGTACATGAGGCACTCCATCTGCCCTCAAAGTTAGCAGCGCATCTGGTCATCTTTACCAAGGTAAAGTTTCTGGAGATTGAAAGATCCCAGAGAGCTCTTTTGAGAGCTGTATCGTTTTTGTGATCTGCTTTCTATTAGACAACTTTACATATTACATACCACGCTCAAAAAGCATAAATCCTTGATTCCTGACCCTATTATACTGACAAAACGTAGGAAACATATGGTGGCCCAAACAACTGCAGTAAGGACCACTTTTGCTAGTCGTCAGTTTTCAAAACAATCGGCACATCTTTACAATATCATCAATAAAGAATTGGACATTTATTTAATCAAATACTACGACTGTAAAGAACGTCTTTCTGATTGGCTAAAAACACTAAACTATGAGGAGATCGAGAAACTCCTTAAATACTAGTATTTCTCCCCTTTTTACCTTAAATGAAACGGTAAACCACAAGATATTTTTAACGCAGTTTTTCATTTGACATCTCTCACTCATTTTGGCATAGAACACCATACATCTCTCTTGCACACACACATACACCCTCACACACACCCTCTCTCTCTCTCACACACACACACACATTATTATTATATTAGTAAATAGGTACAAAAATAAAGAGGTATGGAAGAGCGTGGCCCTCTGACACAGGTGTTGTCACACTTAAAAGAGGGCCTCCACAATTGTAAAATTATTTGTACCTTTTTGTTACTGAATAAATCTTTTTTTTTTTATTATTATCTAATTTCACTTATTTAACACAACATACTGAATGAGTTAAAGTTTAGTTCAGTTTTTTTTTTAGTTTTTTTTGTGACTTGGATTTTAACCTTTTTTTTGTAATTTTAATTTCTTTTCTATAACGTGCTGTTTTTTTTTATTCAAACACAATTTGTGATTGTTTATGAATAAATGATATGAAAAAGAAAAACAGAAACGATAGATACCTAGGTACCCACCCTGCGGTACATTTTGAACAAACTATTGTGGTGAAAAGGGTCTTAACTCAGCTTAATGCTGCTGGCAGGGGGGTGTCGGAAGCGCTGGTATTCTGTCGATGCACTAACAGTATGCAGAGGCAGATTTTCCTTTAGGCTGGGACTACATGGGCCGGTTGCAGCGCCGATTAGGTTCACTGTAGCCAATCACGAGGTGTTGACTTCAAGTGGGAGGAGGGCGGAACGCTTGTGGTTGGCTGCAGCGACCGTACCGGCGCTGGTTCCGGACGCGTATAGTCCAGCGCTAAGGCCGACTAGGCCCGGGTCTAAACGGCCAATCGCGGAAAAAAATTATGTTATATCCACGACAATTCTATATTAACAGGTTCCCTGTCCCTATACATATTTTCATTGTTGTTCGTCCAACGCTTACTCTGTATTTTAATATTATACATATTCATGATGCATTCCTTATCATTCAAATGGCATAAATGCAAAAAAAACTGATGTAAAATAAAAAAAAACACGTAATTCATGTGATCACAGACGTAGCAATATATTTTTCTCACGTCTCACGTCCTATGTATCACATTTGAGCATAACTTTTATTATAGGGAATTTGCATTATATAAGGCGTGTACGGTCAAAAAAATATTTCAAGTTATTACCGTAAGTTGATGTCTTAAGTGAATGTTTTTTGTTACTTCTTCACCAAGCCAGTGTCAAACCTTTGCCTCTTGAATGTTCACCAATGTAACATTAGCGGCACAAGGGTGCAACAATTATTAATTATTGTTTGAATTGTTTGTTTTGTTTTTAGTGGAGAAGGATCTGCGGGAGCTCCGGGCGCCTGACTGGCTCGAGACTGCGCAGGAGAGAGAGCGATGGCGCTCTTTGGTATCGGAGGCCAAGATCCACTTCGGGTCGCTGCGACAGCGGAGTAAGTAAGTAAGTAAGTTTGAATTGTTTCAATAAAAGTCACTACAGTAATTCATGATAAAATTAAAAACTTTATACTATGTATAATACATTATTTTTTATACATCTATTAGGGTATATACTACATATCCTCATACAAAAAAGAAAACAAAAAGAGAGCTTATCTACTATAAAAAATTTGCAAAGTTATATCCAAGTTTGATCACATTTGATTCATGAACGTGTCATACCTACCAGGGACGAAACTAAGTTCATGAATCATATGTGATTCATGGGACAGTGAACCTGTTAATTATTATAAATGCTAAAATGAGTGTGTCTGTCTTTGTTTGTTTTGAGGAAATAAAAAAACACTATTAAAGAATTGCTATGATTTAAACATTTTAACATACTTTTCAAAAAAGTGCCAAATACCCTATTATGTTAGCTTGCACATTATCACCTGAGCCCCGCCATCTTATCTTATCTTATGAGCGTTGGTGACACAGTGGCTAGGACACCGGATTCCCATGCGGTTGGTCCGGGTTCGAAGACTTACGTACATTTACCGACTGCTCTAACGGTGAAGGAAAACATCGTAAGGAAACCTGCATGTCTGAGGAAATTAAAAAGTTTTCGAAGGCGTGTGAAATCCACCGCACAGCACTGGGCCCGCTCGGTGGAGCACGGCCAGTACCCCCTTGTACAAGGGGAGGCCTGTTCCCCAACAGTGGGGACATTAATAGGCTGATAATGATCAGTAAACTTTAGAATTGGAACATTACGTTAAGATAAATGAAGTTTATTTTCTTTAAAATTAACCAGATGACCCGTGTGTAAATGGGGTAGGCACAAAAGATCCTCAACGGTCGAAGTGCCGCTGGGTTATTCCCGGCCCGCTATCATAAGATAAACCCCTCCATATCCCGTGTCATTCCGTGACGCAAACGTGTTGGATTACAAGTGCAATTACTGCACCAGGCTACATTACGACATGACTACGTAACTATACGACACGTAATAGTCATTGCGATTCGCGAGCTTGCCTTGTTGCTGGAACCCCCCCCCCCCCTCTACCCTTTCCAATATCCGTATAGAATAGCACCACCCCAACTCTTCCCGTGGACAATGGACACTGTTTTACACCTACTAGACGACCGTAGGCTCGCCGTCACCTATCATCACGTTCGTCCACCGAATCTTACAGTAAAAACTGCCTGTGATTGAAGGTGGTACCTCAGTCTACCCTCAGTCTACCCCCTCGGAGATTATGGGCGTGAGAGTTGTTGTTGATGTTATGTTACTTATTATGAACTCTTTTAGTTCTGTCAAGTGGTATGTAGAAAAATTTACTTCCTTTTTCTAAGTCGGTTACGAAGCGTACACGCGTGGCGGTAAATGTTTCACGCCTAGGCACATGACACACTTAGCCAAGGCTTTTCTCTTTTATAACTACTAACTAACATACTGCGACGTAGTGGCTATGAGCCATCTGTACTAGCTGCGGCGTCATAATAAATAAATCTTTACTAAATTGGATTTAGTAATCTGTGTCCCCAATTAAAATACAGAACCGGCGTTCGCATTCCAGCATCTACAATCATTAAGTGCCAGGTTGTACAACAAAATAAACGAACACCTTGATATCTACCCACTAAATAAAAATAATTGTAAAGTAAAACTTAATAGATGGCTACTCTCTTTAGATTACGACAAAACTGAGGATCTAATCATATAACATAAAATTTTACACACTAAACTCATTACGTTCTTCAGATTATTAACACTTAACTTCCCACACTCACACACCCACTCACCCTACACTACATAAGCACACTTACATCATTACACACTCCCACACAACCTAACACCCCCCCACCCATACTCACTGTTACCATTATCTTTACTAAACTCCTTTATGATTAAATTTTCCAAATTCCTTTTAGGTTTAGAATATAATTTGTAATTTGCTTGCACAGAAAGTGCGACGGAATCCCGACTTCCAAGATACAGGTTTTCGACCTAGTTTGTAAGTCGGAGGTCCTTTTTTTGAGCCCTGTATAAGTAAATAAACTTTTTCATTTTCATTTTTTTTTTCAGTCATAGTCAGACAGCTGTTTCACCGTTACGCACCGTGGCGTCGTCGTGTCACCGGGCCCTGACTGGAAACCAGCGCTGCGGCGGTGGCTAGCGTCTAGCCATATCGTCACAGCATAATGCTGAGTCAGGGACCCTTTTGACACATATGCATATGAAAATGTGAACTTACTCTGAGTCAAAAAAAGTAACTCTTTTAAGTAATGAAATGAATTATCGTGTTACGTATGTGTGTTAATAGTAGTAGTAAAGGTACGTCGTTATCGAACGGAGTGTCGGTATTTACGAATTGCTTGGTCAAATCATATCAAACTTTTTTTTATTGTAAGTAAGTACCTTAAAGTATATTTTTACGTCATGTTTTACTCTACCACCGCTTCGTAAGGTGCTGTAGCTGAAAGGAAAGAAGCGGCGCAAGAAACTTTCAGCAGCACATCTTTTGAAATAAATATATCTTACAATAATTATGAATACAATCATATACACACACGATGTGCAGAGCTGGAGCTGGGTTTAGAACCAAGCCTCTTTATCATTTAAGTAGTTATTTATTTTATAATAACCCTTTTTACATAAAGTCGGTCTCATATGGGTCTTAGAGAGCGTCAGTAGCACAGTGGCTAGGACACCGGACTCCCTTGCGGGAGGTCCGGGTTCGAAACCGTGCAGTGCCATGTACCAATGAGTTTTTCGTATTTTTCGAAGACTTACGTACATTTACCGACTGCTCTGACGGTGAAAGACAACATCTGCACATTGAGATGACCAGTGTGTGAAATGGGGAAGGCAATGGTAAACCACCCCATTAAAATCTGCCACGAGAAGATGAAGCACACGGGCTTAGTAGTACTGGCTCTTCTATAAACACTGCCGGAACACATCAACGCCGAAGCTAAGACATTTGACGACAGATTTTACATAGAATCGGTCGGACCCTGAAGGGGTCCTTCCACCAGCAAGTTACTCGGATTAGTCACTTCGTACGAAACGCTTATCCACTGGCAGTAGGGATATTCTAAATTTTTATTTATTTATTTACACTTTAATGCACAAAAAAAGGTGTACATGAGGCGACCTTAATGCCTTGCGGCATTTTCTACCAGCTAACCATGGGGTTATGCAGAAATGTTTAGGTAGGCGCATATAAAATGGAAGTTGTTATAATATTATATATAAATAGCTATTCATAATACATATTAAAAATACATATACATAAATCTTTAAAAAATACATACTAATATTAAGTACATTGTACATTAAACATATTAATACTAATATATTATGATGTAGGTAATTACCTACAGGTAGAGCTTTGTGGCTTTTTACGGTCCCTCAGTGTATCAGCTAGCTTTTCGAATCGCAACTTATTAAGACCAAATACTTATTTGTTACCACCAGGATAACAAAATTTAAAAAATCAAACATGTTTTGTCATTATTCTGGTTGTGCTGGGGAAAATACAACCCAACAATCAGAAAAATCGGACTGGCTAGCGGCTATCTCCTCTAGAATGATGTCAGCCAGCCAGAGGGTTTGGGATAACGCACCTATAGTTCTTTTTTGACATTTCAATGTTCGACTAATGTATGGGAAAATGCTCACATCACATGCGGCAGCTTGCAGACGCTTCCTTAAAATCTTTTTAGCGAGCAATATTGAATTTCAACATCTTTGCCAACAACCTATATAATAATTTCCAATACCTCACTTGGGCTCAATAAACAAAGAAAACTTACCAGAATGGTAGCAAGTGACACTGATGATTTGGAAAATATATTTTACAACAATACCGTCACAGTTTCCAGTCAAACTTGCAAATTTTATTCACAAAATACACGCACAATTTCAACACCAAATTCAGACACGCAGAATTTTGACAGCTAACGTCGAAAAGTTCGCGCCACTTGTTGGCTAAGTACTTTTTATTTTTAATTTCGGCCAGTTCGTTTATCTACTTTTTAAATTAGGTTCTTTTTCGTGCGCGCGCCGCGGTCTAAGCCGCCAGATGTACTGTTGTCTGACCACTTTCCAATCTTGCATCGAAGCTAAATATCATACAAATTAATGTATAAACCGCGACTCAAACGCGAAGTGTTAAAGGCGAATTTCCATTGCATTGTGCCGTTTAATGCAATGACACCCATAGCTTAGAATGTACGGTAGGTAGGTATGTTAGCTATTACCATTATTCTATACATGTAATGGTAATGTGTTGAAATCCGGCGAAAATAAACATGTATTGAATACCCTTTATTAAGGAGTTCACTGAAGGGGCAGGCACAACATCATCGGACAGCTGGTTCCATGCTTGGACTACTCTATTACTTAAAAAAAAAACAGCCTATTGACGCCCCATCCCCCTGTTGGGGCGTTTATGGAGCGACTACACGACCGATTGTACACCAACCCAACAGTTTAGTTGGTAGGCAAAAAAAAACCGAAGCACGATTCTGATCGATCCTACACTTTTGGACAGGGAACCCCGTATGTATTTACACTTGGCCGATTGGTAATAGGATATAATCCTGCAATGTTTTAGCACTAGAGGCGCCACTAGCAGTTACAAAAAAAAACCATTCAAAAATACGTTACGTGTATGACTTAAAGATGATTTTGTTTTGAACATAAGATAACCTAATTTTATTGCTTTCAGTGACAATAATTTGATAAATAAATAATGATTATTTTGATTAATAATAGTGGATGATTTTACAAGATTTTTGTTACGTACCTTTCCACCAAATTCCTTCAGACTCGCGCCACGCTGTCTTAACAGATTTTTTAGGTTTGCCATTTTGTAATGGCCACAATATTATGATGCCATGATATCATCACAATTTTGCTATAGCTTTGAGATATTAAATTAATCCAAATAACGAGAAAATTCTGATATCTTCAAAAATGACATTTCGTTTTGCTTTTCTGTTTACGGAGTGTGCTCGTGGCTCCATCTACGTAACGCTTTGCGTTTTATGTCCTATTGACACAATTGAGACCGATCGCCAACCAAACAATTTAATTGGTGGCCGATTTTCAAATCGGTGTCGACGTTCAATCGAACCAAACAATTTGGTTGGACAAAGAATTGGTCGTGTAGTTGGGCCCTTAAAATGATAGGTACGATTTATTCCAAATTATTGAATTTTCACGTTTCACATTCCACTAGAAACATGTGATCACAGGATCCAGTTCACGAACGGCAGCGGTGCGGCGGCAAATAGGGTAGTATTCATACAACACAACACGCACACACTGTTGCTTTTTTCGTCCGTGCAGTCTCTGAGGGGCCAGCTGAAAATCAGCGCTGTGGCTTGCCTCAGCGTTATGCTGAGCTGGTGTACCCTTTTTGGCACTGTACCACACCAGATGTTTTGTGCCACACCAGATGTTCTATATTATGGTGTTAACAGTGCTAAATAAACGTTTTCAATTTCAATTTTAGTAATGGTAAACGAATTGACTAATATTTTTCTATTGCATTAATCAACATACATACAGAAGATGGATCCGTTTATCAGTAAAGCGAAATAAAAAGATTGAAACAAGAACGGAAAATGTCGTGAACTCTTAGGGCTGGTTTACACCTTTTCAAGTGCTAAGGATAGTGGACAGTGACAAGGACAGTTCAAACAAATTCCTATTGTCCACTATCCATTCTAGTGTCCTACTGTCCACTGTCCTTGCCACTTGAAAAGGTGTAAACCAGCCCTGAGAGTCCACGACATTTTCTATGACCTTCCAATTGCGTCCGAGAACAGTGAACATTTGAAGCCGTCTTGTTTCCATCTTTTTAGTTCGCTTTTTTACGCAGTCGGGATTTTTATTTTATTTTTACCTTACTAATATATTACAATATGAAATCGTCTCATTGAGACCTATCTTTTGATACATACAAAATTCTCGCTCTAGTGCGGAAATAAATGGAACTATTTTTTTTTAATAGCAAACTCCATAACAGACTATAAAATTATTTTTATTGCTTGATTTTGTTGATTTTATATTCCCGTTGCTTGCATGCTTATTGTATGGTTAGTGGCCAACCTATTTGTCAGAGTTGTTCAGGCCGCCTGTAGGCCTCTGACATGGCTTAACGACTGCTTAGCGTTCGTTCAGACATGCGGGAATCGTGCGTTTACGAATCGCACGGTTTGAAACCGCAAAATTGTGATGCTATTCAGACACCGCGGTTAGTATGCGATTTTCGTGCGGGTATAGCGTCAGTTTCAAAATGGAGATCGACGAAGAAGTGTGTGTGTTACTGTGGTTGCTCCTTAAAAAAAACAAAAGAAAAAGGCGGTATTGGGTGCATCCAATATTAAGTGACCGACTAGTACATGGTCAGTTCGTAACGTTATATCCCAATTTAAGAATGTATGATAACAAATTTCTTTTACAAAGCTCGGTTCTTGATTATTTTATTTGAATAATCATCACACTGAATATCCCATATTGCAGGTCTCTTCTCCACCTCATCAATAAATAGTTCAGTGTCGAAACGATCCATGGCGAACTCACGAGCTGTGGACGTGCTAACCGCGCGGTAGCCGCAGTGCAACTGAACGCGAAGTAAAGACTCCATAGTAATAGAAACGCGCGGGAGTAGCGCGATTCTATTTTCTGGCGGTTGGGTTGCGGGAACCGCGCGGCTTGATTAACCGCGCGGGTATGTCTGAACGATTACTTAATAACTCATACAAATAAGACCCGCGCGATTTCCATGCGATTCTGAAATCGCGCGGTTCCCGCCGTGTCTGAACTAGCGCTTAACGTGCCCTGCGAGGCACGGAGGAGCTCAAACGAAATATACCACTATCAGTCACCCATCCTGGTACTGACCGTGCCCAACGTTGCTTAACCAACACGATTACTTTCGGACCAGACGGTAATACAAAAAATGAAATCATGGTAACTAAGTACTTATAATTATTTATTCCTGTGAATCTGATGGTGTATTTTAAGATTCGACTTATAAGTAAACTGCTTTTCACATACATCACAAGTAAATGGTTTTTCTCCAGTGTGAACTCGTAGGTGTGTAATAAGATATGACTTATTAGTAAACTGCTTTTTACATACATCGCATGAAAATGGTTTTTCTCCAGAGTGAACACGTTGGTGTCTAATAAAATCTGACTTGCGAGTAAAGTTCTTTTCACAAACATCACACGAAAATAGTTTTTCTTCGGAGTGAACCCACTGATGTCTATCAAAATATGACTTGTCAGCAAACTGTTTTTTACAAACATCGCACGAAAATGGTTTTTCTCCAGTGTGAACCCGTTGGTGTCTAATAAGATCTGACTTGCGACTAATCTGCTTTTCGCAAACATCACACGAAAATAGTTTTTCTCCAGAGTGAACCCGTTGGTGTTTAGCAAAATATGACTTGTCAGCAAACTGCTTTTTACAAATATCACACGAAAATGGTTTTACTCCAGTGTGAACACGTTGGTGTCTATTAAAATAAGACTTGTCAGCAAACTGTTTTTCACAAACATCACACGAAAATGGTTTTTCTCCAGAGTGAACTCGTTGGTGTCTAATAAGATGTGACTTGTTAGTAAACTGCTTTTCACAAACATCACAAGAATATGGTTTTTCTCCAGAGTGAACTCGTTGGTGTGTAATAAGTGATGAGTTATCAGTGAACCGCTTTTTACAAATACCACATATAAATACTTTCATAGTAATATGTTGGTGGTGGCGCCTTGACTGAGGAGATTTCTGGTTTATACAAATACTACACGTTTTGACAGCAAGTTGTTTATAATGATGCATGAAGCTATAATCAATTACGAACTCTTTCTTGCAAGTATCACACGTCAATGTGGCAGTATTGCTGTGCACGTCAGTGGAAGTAGTAGCGGTCGGGACGTCTTGGTTATAGGGCCCACAGCTGGGCCGAGGCTGTGGTTGTGAAATTGTTACATTCTTTTCTGTAACAATGAAACCAACTATTAATATTAGCAATCATAGACTATATTAGCAATAATATTTTATACTTATCATGTATATGTCGCAGGGAAATAACCAAATTCAGTGAAAAATCCGAATACTCCAGGGATTTGGGGTTTATTGGTCATCAGTAGTGACTAATGGTGGATTAAAACTGTTTATCATGTAATAATGAGTTATAAGATTGGTTAGAGGGGGGGAGTACCGTATGTAAGTGCCGTCCTTAACGCTTTAAAGGGTAGGTAGTATGGAGGAAAGAACCCTGGGGAACCTACCCTCCCTTCATAACCTTCCATAACCATAACTCCCTAGTCCTGGCCAAATTATTAGGGTATTCGGCTATATCACAAAATTCGACTATTTCCCTGCGACATATTTTTAAACATTATATATTTAAATAAATAACAATGACTGACTGTGTAAAAACTGTGAACTGTGAAATCTATAAAATGGAACTAAGAACTTACTTTCCAACACTATGACATAGACGCATCAGCATTATGCTGCCTGTCTAAAAATATATAATAATATAACATATATAAAGTTTCACCAAGAACCAACAAAACAACGGCAACTATAAACCATTCTTTACAAAGAAAATTTCACTTAACTGTCTGCTTTACATGTCTCCATGTCTATTTTACAGTCACTGTTGAATGCCCTGCATTTAATTATAATTAGAGATTTAAGAAACCCCCTTAATTATTTATAAATATTTATTATAATATGTTAAGTTCCCTAAATGTTCCCCTGTTCAATATTGTTTCGTCCGTCCATATGTACCTATGTGCCGTTTTATGTTTGTTGTAGGTGGAGTCACCGGACAATCATGACAAAATGTGCAAAATTACGATAAACCAAGTCATAACCGGTCACTTTCACGATGAGTCTCCTTTACAACATGAATTGGCGGAATTATTGTGCCTTAAAAGACAATACGAGTGGCCATTAATTTAAAAAAAAATCAGGTTCCTAATGTGGGTGGAAGGCCACCATGGTCCTAAATATTTGTACCCAAATTCGAACCATCTAGCTATTGCCACTCAGAGATAACTGACATCAAGATACTCACAAGATTTTGGAAACCACTGGTCCAATTTTATCAAACAAGACTACAGTCCTCCAACCCTAACTCTGCAATGCTCTGTCTCTGTCGGGTACACCGATATTGTTTATCTCTCTGTCTTATACAATATTTTGTCTATGGTCCTGCAGAATTACCTTTGGAGGCTCTAAGAAAAGTCTCTACAAAATTCTGTTAAATTTAATAAAACCAGATCCAAATAGGATCATCTGTATTCCGTAGTTGATTTACAATGCCAGACAAACATATCAAACTTCCTCAGACGGTCGGGGTTTAAAGAATGTATTATTCAACACTCACCGTTGACACTGTTTGTGCTTGTTCTACCGTCACAGTATCTATTGTCCAGCTGTAAGTCTATAGGTTCCAAACTAATTTCTATTTTGCAAGTGGCATCATCTGAAAACACTCATTGAAGTCATGAAGGAACGAACTCCCGCCCACTACTTTTTCTTTCATCTATGATTCGAGTACTAATATTGAAGTATTTAAGTCGATTTACCCTAATAAAATGTCATACTTCTAAATAGCAGTTTCTACCTTCCATCTTGATCTGTTTTGTGCCATCCCCAAAGTTAACATCGAAACAAAAACTGATTTTAATACATAACATAATCTCTTATGTCCATAATCCCTGAGGAGGTAGACATAGGAACCACCTTCAATCACAGCTAGTTCCCACTTTTTGCCGTAAGATTTGGTGGAAAAATGTGTATTATAGCTGGCGAGTCTACAGACTCGTCTATTAAAAGTATGAAGCTTTTATGTGTAAAGTGGTATTAATACACTAAGATCCTTTGTCGCTTCATACAATACCCACGGGAAGAGTTGGGGTGGTATCCAATAAGGCCCCACACATCTTCTTTCTCAACATTTCTAAGTTTAATTGTGCCTCCCTAACGAGACCCTGACCCATCCATGAGTTTAAAGAGCACTGATATTAAAGACTAGAATTTAAATAAACTTAATTTTAATAAAGTAAGGCATGTAAAGATTCATGTACATTGTCAACTGACTTCGGTACAAACCTCATTAGAGTGTGCAAGGCCCAGAGCACTTGATATACAAATAAAAAAGGGACAAACCTCTGCACACTAGAGAGGCACACCTACCGGGCGGCTGCAGCACTACAGACCCTATGACCATCTCCTCCTTGACCTCATGCCCCGCATACAGCTCCTTTACCGCCTCGCACGCCGCCGCCAGGTCTGCGGGCTCCTGCTTCACTTTGACTCGCTTGTCACTGCTGTGCGATGACAGACTGACTCCCGCCTCAGTCTCATCGCATGCTGCGTCGCTTTCCACTTTGATAGTAACATCGGATAATGTACTGAAAACCATGTCTTATTTGATGGATAGAATCATTTCAAGCACACAGGTACCCAAAAGGTCTTATTCGTATATTATGTTTATTCTTTCCTTAATTCCCTTTTCTTCAGCGTTCCATAACCAGTTGAAATAATTCGCGTTGACAATTGTCCGTTTTCCATTACCGTGTTAACAGCTGAAAATTATCAAACTTTTCTCTGATACAAGCAATGGAATGTATACAATTGTCACCGAAAATAATTTCAACTGGTTTTAGAATGCGCTCATTCGGTGTTTCAGTTCTTCGATTGATTGATTGTTGATTGACAATGACAGCGGCTGTTTTCTTTTAATAGATTTTTAATCTGGCCTTGTTAATCGCCTTTTGGCCGAATAAAAATTGCAACGGTGTGGGGGTAACTTTTTGTTTAGGGCTTGTTAACCTTTTTTTTCTCCAGTTTGAACACTAATGGTGTACAATAAGGTCTGACTTGTATAAAAGTACCAATTGCACTCTCTTAACAGGGATTTTATATTCCTATTCAGACTATAATACAAAAAATAAAATCATGGTACTTATAATTATTCATTCACTGTGAATGTGTTGGTGTATTTTAAGACTCGACTTATGAGCAAACTGCTTTTTACAGGTATCACAAGAAAATGGTTTTTCTCCGGTGTGAACCCGTTGGTGTACAATAAGGTTTGACTTGTCAGCAAACTGCTTTTTACAAATATTACAAGAGAATGGTTTTTCTCCAGTGTGAACCTGTTGGTGTCTATTAAGACATGTCTTGTAAGCAAACTGTTCTTTACAAATATCACAAGAAAATGGTTTTTCTCCAGTGTGAACCCGTTGGTGTTTAATAAGGGATGACTTGTCAGTAAACTGCTTTTCACAAACATCGCAAGAAAATGGTTTTTCTTCAGAGTGAACACGTCTTTGATGTGCAGTAAGATATGACTTGCTAGTAAATTGCTTTTTACAAGCATCACATGAAAATAGGTTTTCTCCAATGTGAACCCGTTTTTGGTGTGTAGTAAGATTTGACTTCTGATTGAACTGCTTTTTACAAATGAAACATGTATGTGGTTTCTCTATAATGTGTTGGCGCCTAGTCTGAGACTTCCGGTATATACAAATACCACATGTAAAGACAGCAGGCCGTTTATAATGCTGCACGACATTATAATCAATTACGACCTCTTTCTTGCAAGTATCACATGTCAATGTGGCAGTATTGCTGAGTACATCACTGGACAGAGACTCATCACGGACTCGATTGTGTCGAGTGGAAATAGCAGCGGTCGGAACGTCTTGGTTATAGGGCTCGCAGCTAGGCTGAGGCTGTGGTTGTGAAAAGGTTTTATTCTTTTCTGTAACAATGAAACCAACTATTAATCTTAGCAAAGAAATAAGTATTAAAAAAAAACTGTTTCACTTTTTATGATAAAAACGGTATATTAAGTAATACGGTACAGTACATGGTACTCATCATGTACATCTAAGTTTCAGCAAGAACAACACAACTGCAAGTATAAACTCTTCATAACAAAGAAAAATCTTTACACGTCTGAATGTATAACATATGAAGAGAGCAACAGATACCAGTAGAGACAGCGGGTTGTGACTACAATAGTTTTAAAATATTGAAGTTTTGAATTTTGATTATGTTCAGTGAAAACGGTACAAAAGAAGGAAGGAAAGACATTTCTGATAATAGTCTTGTACAGTGGACAACACAACAGACTATACCCTTTAGCACTTCGTCAGAAGATTTTTCTTCTGAAATGAGTTCCTTATTGCTGAGGGTCGTGATCATTCTAAGGAATTAATCACATAGAACGACTCTCATGGCAGATTTAATGGGGTGGTTAGCCATTGCCTTCCCCATTTCACACGCTGGTTATATCAGTGTGCAGGTTCCCTCACGACATGTTCTTTCAGCGTCAGAGCAGTCGGTAAATGTATGTAAGTCTTTCGAAAAAACCGATAAACTCATTGGTACATGGCATTGCCTGGTTGCGAACTCGAACCAGGAAGAACTCAACTCAAACTTTTCTCGAACTCAACCTACTGCGCCTCGCATTACGACGATCGAATAACTCCGCTAATTCCATAATAGATTTAAGTATTTATTTTTTATTGTCAACCTTACTGTAAACAGGTAATAATACGATCGATTCGTTACTGGCGCACAAGCCCTGTGGCTTATGCCAGTATTATGTTTTACGACAAAATTAGTTTTTTATTTAAATAAAGGAAAAAAAAAACCTCCGGAGCATGGGAGTCCCACGTCCTAGCAACGACGCCACCGACGCTCATATAAGGTACAAATTTATTTTACACATCCACACGAATGTCAAGGAATTGTATCAAAAACTTTTCACGACAGAGTCCCATGGAGTATAGCTGGGCTTGATGTATCTTCCACTACACGTAGAATATGGCGTCCAAACAAACCTCTGCACACAAGAACGGCGCATGCATCGGGCGGCTGCAGCACTACGGGCCCTATGATCATCTCCTCCTTGACCTCGTGCCCCGCATACAGCTCCTCTACCAGAACACACGCCGCGGCCAGGTCTGCGGGCTCCTGCTTCACTCCGACTCCCTCGTCACTAGAGTGCGATGACAGACTGACTACCGCCTCAGTCTCATCGCATGCTGCGTCGCATTCTACTTTGATAGTAACGTCGGTTAATGCACTGCAAGCCATATCTTATTGACGACCGTAAAATAAATCGCACTCGCAGATAGATAATACCTACATTTATTTTTGCTATACGGATTTTTTTTAATGCTTGATGTTTGTTGTTTGTTTTTTTTAAGGCAAAGGGAACTGAGCCCATACAGCCATGTCTGATGTAAACAACTCTTGCAAGTCTTCATTAAAATGCTGGTGTGACACATTTCAATGCTATCTGGGAGAATCTTCCACGCTTCTGCACCATCCGAACCAAAGAAGAAGGCGTCCCGGACGCAGTATGGCTCTTCAAAATCCAGCCAAGTACGGATCGGGCTGCAGCGTCTTATTTGACTTTACTTCACTGTCCCACACATTAATCACATTTAGTAGACGTTCTTCGAATAAAAAACACCATTCTTACTTGAAAAGCACTACTGTAAAACAATTTGCAAAACAATGAAAAAAAGCTGGTGTGGACGCGACAAAAGCGCGGGAGAAACTCCTTTTTGAGCATTGAGTAATTGATTGTGGATTGACAGCACGTTTTTTTAATAGTTTTGAACCAGCCTAGTTACTCACCTTTTGGCCGAATACAAATAACAATGGCGTAGATTCCGTAGTAATTGTGTCATAATTCAAAAGCCGTTTGCCTTTCGAAGCAAGAATGCCAAAATTACCGCGGCATTAACCTTCTTAGCGACGTTGGCAAACTGTAGGTACGTATGCGAGTTTTGATTGTACGTGTGATATAAGAATCTGGGATTTACAAGTGGGATTTAGGAAGGGGTGCATGGATCAGGTGTTTTCACTACGGTGGTATATCAGCGAAAAACATCACAAAAAGTATATCCTACCTTTCTAGATTTAGAGATAAGGAGTGAATTGTGGTCGACACTGTCCGAGTATGGATTGGACTTGGAAAGGAACTTGATACAGGCACTGAAGTCGTTATATGAGTGGTCAAGTGCTTGTGTCAGGGTAAATGGTGCAATGTGTCGAGCTGGTTTAAATAAATAAATCATTAGTATGGAACTAATTTCCACTTACTAAAAACAAATAATTTACACTACTCCATTACTAAATTCCACTACTTACATACAATGTTGGTAACATGGCTGACAATATCGTGAATAATGTTTCGTCAAGTTTAAGTCGACAATAAGTTAAATGAAGGTACTTGTTACAGTTGACACAAAGTTTGTCTTTTTAAATTATAAAAATAAATTATCTCTACTACTTTAACATCTGTAGAGGGTTGCGTGGCATCGCCATGGCCGTTCATTTTATTCATGAACAGGATAAAGCTGTACTTTTAGCTTTTTAACTAAAGTTGTATGACTATGGACTGATAATTAACGAGTTACTGGTGAAATAACTCATATGATCAAGTTTTAGTAGCGTCGTCGGCGGAGGATTTTCAGAGTATGGTAACTCTAATGGTTGGGGAACTTAAGAAGAAAGGAATGAAAGTGAATGTATGCAAGACAAAAGTTATGGTTAATAAGGGAAAGGTGTGGTGTGCAAGACGATGTAGTGAGTAAGATTGAAAGAGGGATGTTGAGATGGTTTGGACACGTAGAAAGAATAAATTAAACGGGAAAGGTGAATGGATAAGTAGGAAAGGGTAGACCTCGAAGGACCTACGTCGACCAGATTGCGGACGTTCTAAAGAAAGGTCAGGTGCGGTCATCCATTAACCGAAGAGCGTGTATGAAGCGACTGATGAGTGTGGAAGAAGCGAGAACGGTTTGTCAGGATTGTTGCAGGTGAAAATCTTTAGCATCTGCCTACCCCTGCGGGAAAAATCAATGTAGCAAATTTAAATTTCTTAGGCAGATGTAATAAATCTTTAGTCAATTAACAATTTAATTCCCTTAATAAACTTATTAGTATAAAAAATACAAATATGTCACTATGACGACAAGTCAAAATTCAAATTACACATTAACATTTATTCAGTGAATGAATAGTTGTTAGTGTGAACCCGTTGGTGTCACTTGTCAGCAAACTGCTTTTTACAAACAACACAAGAAAATTGTTTTTCTCCAGTGTGCACCCGTTGTCGGTGTCCAATAAGATCTGACTTACGAGTAACCTGTTTTTCACAAACATTACAAGGAAATGGTTTTTCTCGTAATTACAGAATTTTGAAAGATTCAATTTCACCACAACTTTTTCGCGGACGTTGAGAGGATATTACGGAATCGACGTCATTGTCATTTCTATGCGGACAAAAGGCAATTAACTAGGCCGGCGAATAAGTATTAAAACAAAACAGTCGTTGTCAATCTGCTCAATCAATCAATGCAAACAAAATTACTAGCTAGATACCTACCTACCTACTTTACAATTTTTTTAGATTTTTAGGGTACATACCTACTTTAAATTATCTTTCCGTCAGTGATTATGGCTTGCAGTGCATTAACCGACGTTGCTATCAAAGTGGAACGCGATGCAGCATGCGATGAGACTGAGGCGGGAGTCAGTCTGTCATCGCACTGCAGTCACGAGCGAGTCAAAGTGAAGCAGGAGCCCGCAGACCTGGCGGCGGCGTGTGACCCGGTAGAGGAGCTGTACGAGCGTCACAATGTCAAGAAGGAGATCGTTATAGAGCCGGAATTTCTGCAGCCTACCGATGCAGACGAGTCTCTCGTGTACAGAGGTTTGTTCCTTTTTTATTTGTATATCAAGTGCTCTGTGCCTTGGACACTCTAATGCAGTTTGTACCGAAGTCAGTTGACAATGTACATGAAACTAGACGCGCCTTATTTTATTAAAATTAAAGTTTTTAAATTCTAGTCTTTAAAATCTGTTTCTTTTTCTTACAGATTATGTTGACGTTGGGGAGACCACGAAACAGATCAAAGCGGAAGGTGAGACTTGCTATTTAGGAGTATAAAATTTTGATAGTCTGACTTGAATACTTCAAAATTTGGGGCCGTTCCCAGTAATCTCACTAGTAAGACTTCTGTCGATTTTCTTCCCAATAGACTTGGTAGTGGCTGCTGGGATTTTTGTTCCCAATAGACTTACTAGTAAAACAAACCTTTATGAGAAGGAAATGTATATCAGCCTGTCACACCAGTGTGGCAGTTAGTTATTCTATTTCTGTCACACCAACAAAAGATCGAAAATATCATTTCCTAAAATGACTAATGTAATAACGGGCTGATTTCTGCAACTCGATGTCTTAAGCGCCTATTTTGCGTGTGGTGGAAACTACTAATAATCGAGCCACCCCAACCTCGCTAGAAAGTCCAGCAGTCCTTTCCCAAAATGACTAAAACAAAAAATTTCCATTTCCCAATCGACATTAAGCGACAGTTTTTTTGTTTTTCCAATCGTGTTTTGTTTTTCCGGTCGTCTTTTGTTTTTGTCGTGCAGTAGTCCTACTAGTAATGCAGTTATTACACTATTCGATTTAAGTCCTCTCCCTCCACGGTCGGCAACACAAGCAATACCCCTGTATTGCACGTGTCTCTAGGCGAAGGTCACTACTTACCATCAGGTGTCCCGCCTGTTTGTCGTAACCAATTTATAAAAATTAAAAAAATCCTCATTCTGTGCACTGAAAATTGCATAATGTAATGAGCCCATATGTGTGTATACACCCAAATTGGTAAGACTATTGGGGGAAAAAGTAGACCTACGAAGTGTTACGATCAGTAAGTCCTGCTAGTAAGACTAATGGGAACGGCTACTTGTATCATGGATGACAGAATTCATTCCTCATGACTTGAGTCATTGTTTTCAGATGATGCCACTTACAAAATAGAAATAAGTTTAGAACCTATAGAACCACTGGACAACTGGGACTGTGACCGCAGTAGAAACACAAACACTGTCAACGGTGAGTATTGAATAACAGATCTCTATACAGCAACATTCGACGTGTTTGTCTGGCATTGTAACTTGACTACGGATGATCCTATTTGGAACTAGGTTTTTATTTAACAGATTTTGTAGAGTGTTGAATTTTGTGTCATGTCTGATAAAATTGGACCAGATTCCAAGATCTTGAAGTATCTTTGATGTCAGATATCTCTGGAATGGCAATAACTAGATGGTTCGAATTTGGGTACAAATGTTAAGGACCAAGTTGCCCTTCCCATATTAGAAACCTTGGGATCTAATAAAAAAGTGGTGGTGTCTTAAATTTTGGGTTACTACCTATAACTAGCCGCCCACTAGCCCTCTGACGTCTCGCCCCGCGCCCCTCTTACCGCGCAGGCGATTCCATAGTTAAACGGTTTACCTATAGACACCGACACCTGTCAGCCTACTTAACATGTACAATTAAATGCAGGGCATTCAACAATTACTGTTCTACATTCAGATATGTAAAGCAGACATGTGAAAATTTCTTTGCTAAGAACGGTATATACTTGCCTTGGTTGTACCACTGCTGGCAAAGACCTCCCCAAAGCTCTTCCAAACATCCCGGTCTTGTGCTACCTCTGTCCTATTTTAACAATGTGAATCCAGGTCCCGCCATCTTCTCCTGGGTCTGCCTCGGCGTCTGTATCCACCTTGAGACACCCAATACGTGGCGAACCTTGCACATTTCTCCGGATGCATTCAGCACAGGTGTCCAGCCCACACCCATTTTAGCCTGGCGGTCTTTTCAGGAACATCAGCTATTCTGGTCATCGATCGAATTGTGGTATTTCGAACACGGTCGGTCCTCTTTATTCTGAGAATTCCATTGACCTTTCCCATACATGGAGTTTGGACTTCTGAGACTCTGTTAGACACGATGTTTGAGCATCGTAGGTTAGGATCCGCAGGATACACATGTCGACGAGTTTACGCTTCAGTGTAAGAGGAAGGTTACCCTTCATTACCAGTAGCTCCTCCAGGAATTTTCTATACGTCGGTCGATTTTTGGCTTATTTTATTTACTTCTAAACCCGCATTTGACCTCGATCTCGCCTGATGGTAAGCGACGATGAGGTCGACGATGGAGCACATGGACATAATATATAATCTGCCCATCTACCTCAACCCTACGTTTTGTGCTGTTAGTCATAAGTTGGGTTTTCGAACGATTCATCTTCAGTCCAACGTCCAGGCTTGCCTTGCTCAGATCTTGGAGCATTTCTTGAGTTCTGATTCTGTTGAAGCGAAGAGGACTGTTGGTTCTTGGTGAAACTTATACAATAGAGTATTAAATAATACATATACCGTTTCACTTTTTGTGATAAAAATCATTTATAAAAAAATAAGCTTTATTGTAACGTGCTTTTAAATCGAACAATACCCTGACACCCATACTTATTTCTTTGCTAAGATTAATAGTTGGTTTCATTGTTACAGAAAAGAATAAAAGCATTTTACAACCACAACCTCAGGGCTGTGAGCACAAAGAGTCAAATCTTATTAGACACCTACGGGATCACACTGGAAAAAAACCATTTTCTTGTGATTTTTGTAAAAGGCAGTTCACTGGCAAGTCAAATCTTATTCGACACCTACGAGTTCACACTGGAGAAAAACCATTTTCTTGTGATGTTTGTGAAAAGCAGTTTGCTGACAAGTCACATTTTAATAGACACCAACGGGTTCACTCTGGAGAAAAACCATTTTCTTGTGATGTTTGTAAAAGGCAGTTTACTAGCAAGTCAAATCTTATTAGACACCTACAACTGGTTCACTCTGAAGAAAAGCCATTTTCATGTGATGTTTGTAAAAAGCAGTTTGCTGACAAGTCATATTTTCTTAAACACCAACAGGTTCACACTGGAGAAAAACTATTTTCATGTTATATTTGTAAAAAACAGTTTACTCAGAAGTCACATGTTATTATACACCTACGGGTTCACACTGGAGAAAAACCCTTTTCTTGTGATATTTGTAAAAAGCAGTTTACTCAAAAGTCAGGTTTTATTAAACATCAATGGGTTCACACTGGAGAAAAGCCATTTCCTTGTCATGTTTGTAAAAAGCAGTTTACTGACAAGTCACATCTTATTACACATCTACGGGCTCACACTGGAGAAAAACCATTTCCTTGTGATGTTTGTAAAAAACAGTTTACTCGGAAGTCACATCTTGTTAGACATCAACATGTTCACACTGGAGAAAAACTATTTTCTTGTGATGTTTGTGAAAAGCAGTTTACTCGCAAGTCAGATCTTATTAGACACCAACGGGTTCACTCTAGAGAAAAACTATTTTCTTGTGATGTTTGTGAAAAGCAGTTTGCTGACAAGTCACATTTTATTAGACATCAACGGGTTCACACTGGAGAAAAACCATTTTCTTGTGATGTGTGTAAAAAGCAGTTTCCTCGTAAGTCGAGTCTTAAAAAACACCAACAGATTCACAATAAATAAACATGTACCATGATTTTATTTTTTGTATTATAGTTTGAACAGAATTATAAAACATGTACCCCTGTGGATACAGTACAGGGGTACAGGTTCATTTTTAGTCTGTGTTATGGAGTTTGCTACAAAAAAGCTATTATATACTATATTACAGTTCTATTTAATTCCGCACTAGGGTGAGAATTTTTATAGAAATAGAAATACAATTATTGCCAAATACTTATACTTTATATTTCTGGTCTGGGTATAGATGTTTTATTTTGAATGTTTTAATAGTTATCCCACCGCTCTGAGTACGTCAATAAATTTGTATTTATATAGGTATGTAGTTTGACAATTTTAGTAATAATTAAACTTAAAATCTAGACTGGCTTTGTTATGATGAAGATTAACAGGAGTTGCGGCGGTCCCGGCATTAGACTGGGTCTGCGTCGTGGGCCCCTGATAATACGATTACAATGTGCGCTAATGAAGGTAGGTAAAACTTCGTTAAAACAGTAAAATAAATCACAGTGACTTACAGATACACGCGCTTTCGATACCCCTCTTTACAAATTAAACAATTATAAATAAAGTATCACACAATTATTCCAAAAGTTAAATTATTAGAGAAAGAGTGAGGTTTTTTTTTAGTTTCTCCCCAGGGTTATATCCGCCCTGGGGAGTGTATTAATTATTAAGTATAATTACCGTTCGCTACCGGTATACGTTCGACAATTATATAATGTTTATTGATTATGAATTTATGAGTAAGTACCTAAGGGATGGAACATGATTACAGTATAAACTAATTACAGAAGAAATAGAATAACAAGAAAAGAAAGTATAAATTAAAGTTACATCGCTAGCACATGGAGATGGGGGGAGGAGAGTTATGGGTTAGGGTAGGGGTGTCAATAAAGTAAAAGGTTTGCACTGGTGTTAACTTATTTATTCAGAACTCAATTATAATACTTCTACAGGACGCCATCATGCATGGTTGTTGTTGTTTGTTTTTTTAAGGCAAAGGGAACTGAGCCCATGCAGCCATGTCTGATGTAAACAACTCTTGCAAGTCTTCATTAAAATGCTGGTGTGACACATTTCAATGCTATCTGGGAGAACGCTTCTGCACCATCTGAACCAAAGAAAAGGCGTCCCGGACGCAGTATGGCTCTTTAAAATCCAGCCAAGTACGGATCGGGGTGCAGCGTATTATTTGACTTTACTTCATTGTCCCATACATTAATTACATTTTGTAGACGTTCTTCGAATAAAAAACACCATTCTTACTTGAAAAGCACTACTGTAAAACAATTTGCAAGACAATGAAAAAAGCTGGTGTGGACGCGACAAAAGCGCGGGAGAAACTCCCATCATGCATGGTTGTCAACTCCTAGTGATGTGCCTTATCAATACAAATAACACAAATAGTGAGGAGAATCCCACTCAAGTAAATTCAATCATGACAAGGGGGAGGAGGGGGACTGAGAAGGTAAGTAGACATGAGAAACACATCGTCACAGTAGTAGGATAAATATAACTTTATATATCATGCATTTTGCAGGGTAGGTTTATTTAAATGAATTAGAAAAAGGGTGAACAGTTTTCAATGAAAGAATGTTTCAATACAGTGGCATCAATTCCGGGTGGCCGCCTATCATTTAGGTTTAGTTTTAGATTCGGCGGCCAACACCGAAATTGTAAAAAACCACAAGATTCAATGCTTTTGTCGGACAGTAGTCGGTGAGGTATTAAAAATTTCAATATTAAATAGAACAAAAAAATGAGTATTTAAGCCTTTTTTTTTAAATTATGAACTGTACGGATCAATTATGTTTTGGTGGCTTACAAATTGTTTTATAGTGGTGCTTTTATGGTAAAAGTGGTGCATTTTACTTGAAAACGTCCGCATGACGTGCGTGATACTGATGAGTGTGTGGAACAGTGAAATAAACACAACTAAAGTTGTGAAGATCCGTACCTACTCGACTGGATTTTGAGACGCCATACTGCGTCCGTTACGCTTATTTGAATCGGACAGTGTAAATTCGTGGCAAATACAAAAGTACAGTGTATCGACCAAAATGTATCAAACAGTTGATTTTCCCTTTCGGCTTACAAAGGGGCTTTTGTTAGGGTTGGTTTACACCTTTTCAAGTTGCAAGGACAGTGGACAGTAGTGTAAACGGGTTGGACAGTGGCGAGTCAAGCTGTCACTTGAAAAGGTGTAAACCAGCCATTACATCCTATTTCTACCTTTATGAAGTGGTAAAAGTAAGCCCAAATGGTGCCACGTGGTTTATGGACGCTCCCAGCCGTCCGTCAAAAGAACAGTAGATATTAATTAATAGAATTGGCCTCTATTATTGTGGTTAGGCACAATATTTTCGCCAATGTCAAGTAGGTACTGGAGGGTGCAATGAGAACATTTACTGAAAATACTGAAATTGTATGGATATGACAGATTTGACATTGGTGTAATGGAAAGTTGACATTATTTAATTTCTATTCTATTTAGAGAGAGAGTGTATCTTGTCCGTGTCATTGGCGCCGATTCTTGGGTAGACGTCATTACTGGGCTATCACATCGCTAAGCGCTGGTTTACACTTGGTCAAGTACAGTGGCGAGTGCAATTAAAATGGACAGTGGCAAGCGCCCGGCAGTATGCACTCGCCACTGTACTTGGCCAAGTGTGAACCAGCCTTAAAAGATCTTGAGCTATTTGATGCCATTGTGGTCCCGCAATTTTTTTGATGTCGTCATTCCAGCGTGTAAATGGTCTTCCTCTGTTGCGCTTTCCTGGTGGACCTTTCCACATTGTAACCGTCTTGGTCCATCTTTTGTCTTTGAGTCGTGCAACATGGCCGGCCCATTTCCACTTTAATTTTTGTGCATGTTTAAGAGCGTCTATTGTTTTTGTTTCTGATCTGATTTTTGTATGTCGAATCTTTTGTATTTTCCTTATATTTAGCATACTGCGTTCCATTCCTCTCTGGCAAGTGTTAATTTTGTCTTTTATTCTTTTTGTGAATTTCCACGACTGGCAGGCATTTGTTAGGCATGGGATAAGGCACGAGTCCATAACTTTCTTTTTTAGTTTTATTGACATATTGCTTTTAAATACTTCTTTTAAACTGCAGTATTTGTTCCACGTATTTTTTTCTCTTCTTTCCACTTCTAGTTCATTGCTGTCTCTGTTGAATAACATGAAAAGAAACATAAAAAAAAATTGACAACGAACCGATAGAATACGTAGAGCAATATATGTATTTAGGGAAACAAATTGGATTCAACGGAGGCTAAAGTTACTACTTACTAAACAACCTCATTATTTTATGGTAAATGTAATCATAAAAAGAAGAAAAAAAGAAACATGTTTTGGATAATTCTGGATGATTCTTAGGATGTAACGATTATTCTTGAACATAACTTTCCATTAAAAGTCATAATTATCAATTATTTTTTTTCGTACTGATAATTGCTGTTGGTCCTAATGACCTTTACAGCTTCACCGGGGTTCTTGGGGCGAGCGCTAAGAGGCTCCAGCCTAGAGGAGGACTTAAAAACTACTATAAGAAGCAACTGCCTAAGGGCACCCAGGTGGGTACGGACCTCGGCTTAGGACGTCGCTGGGGAGGGAGGGGTCGGTGCTGTGTGTGAACTACTATCGGGTGGGGATTTAAAAAATCCATTCATCGGCCAAAAGGCGTGTAACTAGGCTGGATTAAAACTATTAATGTAAACAGGCGCTGTCAATCCACTCAATCAAAGCATTTTAGTTTAAAAAATCTGTAGGTACTTTATAACAAAAATAAACTGTGAGTGCGATTTAATTTTACGTTCAATTCTATCCGTCAATAAGACATGGCTTGCAGTGCATTAACCAACGTTACTATCAAAGTGGAACGCGACGCAGCATGCGATGAGACTGAGGCGGGAGTCAGTCTGTCATCGCACTGCAGCGAGGAGCGAGTCAGAGTGAAGCAGGAGCCCGCAGACCTGGCGGCGGCGTGCGAGCCGGTAGAGGAGCTGTACGAGCGTCACAAAGTCAAGGAGGAATTGCTGCAGCCGCCTGATGAAGACGAGACTCTCATGTACAAAGGTTTGTACTTTTTTTATTTGTATATCAAGTGATCTATGCCTTGGATGCAATTTGTACCGAAGTCAGTTGACAAGGTACATGAAGCTACACGCTCCTTATTAAAATTAAAGTTTATTTTAATTCTAGTCCATAAAATCAGTTTCTGTTTCTTACAGATTATGATGTTGACTTTAGGGATGCCACGAAACAGATCAAAACGGAAGGTAAGAACTGCTATTTATGAGTGCTTCCAAAACCAGTTGATATAATTCACGTTGATAGTTGTACACCTTCCATTGCTTGTTTCAAATAAAAGTTTGATACATTTTCAGCTGATAACGTGGTAATGGAATATGGGCAGTTCGCTGCCTCACTAGTACAAGGTTCTATGTTACAATTTTTGCACTTCCTGAGTTATGAACACTACGATATCCTATGAGTATCTAGCCAAAGAATCCCGGAATCAACACTCACACGCAAAATAGGCGCTTAAGACGTCGAGTTGCGGAAATCAGCCCGTTATTACATTACAATACAACACTTCACTCCATATAAATACTCCAATATTACATGGTTCTGTCTTATTAACAAGAGATAGGACTAACAAGGTCCTATGTTTCTTAGTGACTTGATAACATTTGTAGCATAAGTCTTGCACCTTCCAATCTCACTTTGGCTTAATGACGACGAAGAAGTAGAGGTAAAAAAACAGCATGGACAAGCTTTAATTGCCAGATTTACTACAAAAGATCAATAAACATAAAATGGAAAAAGGAACTTGTGAAAACCACAACAATGACAGAAAGGGGAGTATTCCGATAATATGCTTCGACCTGGAAAATGTTTTGATGTGTCAACGCAAACGCAAACTAAGGACACAGTAAGAATATCAAAAACAAAATTAAACAATACTTTGTACAAACATTAGAACAGTAGGTAATTTAGAATTATAACCACTAACAATTATTAAAAAAACATGTAATTTATAACTAAAAATATTTAATTAAACTTCTTTTTTTTTTCGAAATGGTAACATCCTGTGATGAGCAGCGTACCCGTGACTGTGTGGGGCACAGCGTACGGACACTACTGTGCAGTACTGTCCGATAACGCACACAAGGGAATACACGTGTTTCCTTGCCGAAGCAGTGCACTAGCACTGGAAATGCGCAAGCACAGTGCTGTTCTTCACACACTCACAAATATTATGCGACCGTCGACGGTCTGCCAGTGTTCTTAACAAACCTATATTGGTTTTTGTTACACTGTGTATGTAAATGCTTTAATGAAATTATGTAGATTTTCAATAAATAAAAATAAAATAAAGTAAAGTACTAACCGGTGCCCTTTTCTAAAGTGACAGAACTTAAGTTTACAACTTCACAATTTTAATTGTATGAGAAAATAAATTTGAAACCCCAAAGAACCAGAAGGCAAAACAATGGTAATATTGCGAAACTTATTGAAAAAACCTGTCCTAAGTAAGGCCAAAATAGAAAATATACAGTCATTGTATCAGTGGAAGCCTACAGTGGATAAGGAGTACTATGAGGCCATATTCTTATTATATCACAGTAGAACAAAGTACTATGAAACGAAGACTAGAAAAAAACATCACTGTTTTACAGTCCCAAAGTGGTCAGAATGATCTAACTAAGCGATCTGACCACGGATACCAGACGCCAAGTTCTATGCAAAAAATAATTCGTTAATATTTTCAAATCGATTAACCTTTTAAGCGCCATTGTCTGAAATATAAGACACATAACATAGAGCTCACAACGCCGCCGTCTCATAAATAAGACTATTGTCCGACTGATTTTTTGGTGTGATTTTCTGTTTCTTATTAAATTATTTTAATAATTTTTTTTGAATTATTTTTAAAATATTAAAGCTTATTTTGACTTTATCGTGAGCAATTAGTTAGTCTTTGTATGAAATACATGTTCGTCAGTTATATCAGATCTGCAATCTAGAAAATCTGGATTAGCCAATTATTAAACCCTGTTTACTTCAATCGACTATAACGTAACATAGTACCTTGTAATTAGTTGTAATGGTTAGGCAGAGAGTTGAGAACGTGAATTATTTCAACTGGTTATGGAACGCTGTCTTGAAGCATGATATTTTGGTAGTCTTAAGGTTATCGCACACATATCACCCCGGAACCTGACCACTGTCGCTTCAACTTGAGCCGTTCAGTATTCTTTGTATGAAACTCTATACTGCAACGCACACTTATCAACTTCGTAACGGCATCGCCTCGCCTCGGGACAAGCTAGTGACCCGCTCGCGGTTCGTGGTCAACTTGCAGTCACCGCGCTTACGTCTCGCCGCCGGGGCGGGGATGGCTCACAGACTGCTTGTGTTCCCGGTTGACTTCGCGGCGGTGGGAAGTTCGGAAGGTAGAAAGTTGGGTAGGCGGGAAGGTAGGAAGGAAGGTCTCGTGGGAAGTTTCTTCCCACCTTTTGGAAAGTTTCTTCCCACCTTTTGGAAAGTTGGGAAACTCCCAGATGAAACTTCCACTTTCCGAACTCCCCACCTACCCAAGTTTCCACCTTCCCACCTACCCAACTTTCTACCTTCCCACCTACTGAACTTCCCATCTTCCCACCACACACCCTCCCCAAAACACTTCATTGCTCTGTTTAGCGGTTTTATAGTCGTCCCCCGGGTTACTGCTAGCGGTCGCCCAGCCGTAGCCGCACCGACACCTCGGAGGTGCTGAGCACCGGTTGCGTGCCTGCGCCGGGTTGACGCCTGGTGGACGGCGTGGCGATACAGAGGCGATTCGGTGCAGGGTTGATAACTGTTCGACAGCCTTTAGTGTTAGTCGACCCAAATACTTCACTAGTAGTACTTGAATAGTGGACGGGGGCCGTTCAAGTATTATACGTTCGTTATGTCTATAAAAATATATAACAAAATTTCACAAATCATCGACATTGAATTAAAAGACTCGATATTCAATAAAAGATTAAAGTTATATCTTCTTAACAAATGTTTATATTCACTGCAGGAGTTTTTTGATGATAAAAACAATACCTGACTTTAAAATCAATTATAACTTATAATGACATTTAATTTAATTTATCCCGTTAGCATTTATTACTATTATAATTTCTTATTTTATATTCCGGTGCCCTACTCAGGGTCTCATGTATGAACATATAATTTATTTTTTAAAGACCAATTGTTACACATGAAAAGCAATAAATGGAATGAGTATGAGTATACGTAAGCAGATTTTTAGTTATTTTTGTCAGCATAAATAAATATCATTAAATGCTATATAAATATTACGAACTGCTAACCGCATTTTGCTGACGTAATCACCATTCAAACCCAACCCCCAGCCCACCCACGTTGTCATCAAAAATAAGCAAAGTACCAGCTCTCCGATGATGTTGTGTCTGCCCCTTCAGTGAACTCCTTTAAAAATAGACTAGATAACTGGTTCAAAAATCAGTGATAAATAACACTAATTTTAATCTTATCACAAAACAATGATCTAGTGCAAACATTTAATTTAAATAAATAACACTTACTGTGTAAAAACTGTGAACTGTGAAATCTATAAAATGAAACTAAGAACTTATAACTTTCCAACACTATGACATAGACGCAACAGCATATATGCTGCCTGTCTATAAATATATAATAATATTAATAATAAGTAAAATCCTCTACCCACTCTTTGATGCTTAAATTACACTAGAATGGCTCCAATAAAATAAAAAGAAGTGGGCGGACGTTCATTCCTTGAATGATGGTTTTCAGATGATGCCACTTGCAAAATAGAAATAACTTTGGAACCTATAGACATACAGTTGGACAACATGGACTGTTACAGCAGAACAAGCACTAACACTGTCAACGGTGAGTGTTGAATATTAGATCTTTAACCACAGACCAGACGGAAACTTGGACCAATGGTTTCGAAGATCGTGGAGTATCTTGATGTCAATTATCTCTGGAATGGTAATAGCTAGATGGTTCGAATTGTATTATACAAGTGTTTAACCATGGTGGCCCTCCCACATTAGGAACCTTGAGTATCCGATAAAAAATTAAGGGGTTTTCGTAAAATTTTAATTTTGAATTATTACCTATAACATTGCCACTGAATTGTAAGCAAAAATTTTAAATGTAATTTTTATTTTAGACAGTCATATTATTGGCGCATTATGGTCAATGCACTATTGTATGTTTAATGGTACACTGCCTATACTGTACGTACACAACTATTTACACTACCTACTAATACCCGACACCAGAAGAGCTACTATCCCCGCCTCAAAGGACCATACTTTATACATGAAGAGTATTAAATAAAAAAAAATCTTTATTGAAACATCGCCATACTCTTAATTCGAACAATACAATGACTCCCATGCTTATTTCGTTTCTAAGATTAATGTTGGTTTCATTGTTACAGAAAAGAATAAACCCATTTCACAATCACAGCCTCAGCCCAGCCAATACGTTCCGACCGCTACTACCACTCGATACAATATGTACCAGAAGTCTCAGACAAGGCGTCAACACGAACATATTACTGAGAAACAATTTACATGTGACATTTGTAAAAGGAAGTTTACTCAGAAGTCACATCTTATTAGACACCATCAGGTTCACTCTGGAGAAAAACCATTTTCTTGTAATGTTTGTAAAAGGCAGTTTACTAGCAAGTCAAATCTTTTTAGACACCTACAACTGGTTCACTCTGAAGAAAAGCCATTTTCTTGTGATGTTTGCAAAAAGCAGTTTGCTGACAAGTCATATTTTCTTAAACACCAACAGGTTCACACTGGAGAAAAACTATTTTCTTGTGATGTTTGTAAAAAGCAGTTTACTCAGAAGTCACATGTTATTATACACCTACGGGTTCACACTGGAGAAAAACCCTTTTCTTGTGATGTTTGTAAAAAGCAGTTTACTCAAAAGTCACATCTTATTATTCACCAACGAGTTCACACTGGAGAAAAACCCTTTCCTTGTGATGTTTGTAAAAAGCAATTTACTGACAAGTCACATCTTATTATACATCTACGTGCTCACACTGGAGAAAAACCATTTCCTTGTGATGTTTGTAAAAAACAGTTTAGTCGGAAGTCACATCTTATGAGACATCAACAGGTTCACACTGGAGAAAAACTATTTTCTTGTGATGTTTGTGAAAAGCAGTTTACTCGCAAGTCAGATCTTATTAGACACCAACGGGTTCACTCTGGAGAAAAACAATTTTGTTGTGAAGTTTGTGAAAAGCAGTTTGCTGACAAGTCACATTTTATTAGACATCAAAGGGTTCACACTGGAGAAAAACCATTTTCTTGTGATGTGTGTAGAAAGCAGTTTCCTCGTAAGTCGAGTCTTAAAAAACACCAACAGATTCACAATAAATAAGTATAGTATAGTAAAAATGAAATCATGGTTAGTAAAAATGATCAGACTATAATCATTTTTTGTATTATAGTCTGAACAGGAATATACAATCGCTGTCAAGGGCGCAAATTGGTACTTTTTTAGTCTGTGTTATGTATTTCTTTATAACATTAATAATGTCTGGTTTACAGTGATCCAAAGCACCAGACATTCAGTAACTATACATAACAGTTTACAATTACCTACCGATACTTTATAAACTTATTAGTTATGGATTTTGCTACAAAAAAGCTATTTATATACTATATTAGTTCTATTTAAATCTGCACTAGGGTGAGAATTTTTATATTTCTGGTCTGGGTGATAGATAGATGTTTTATTTGGAAAGTTTTAATGGTTATCCCACCGCTCTGAGAACGTCAAAATAAATAAATTTGTGTTTATATAGGTATGTAGTTTTACAATTTTAATTACACTTAAGTCTAGACTGGCTGTGAACTTTAACAGGAGGTTACGGCGGTCCCCACGCTAGGCTGGGCCTGCGTCGTGGGCCCCTGATAATACGATTACAATGCGCGCTAATGAAGGTAGGTAAAACTTTGTTAAAATATAATCAATGTAAAACGATGGCGGGACAACTCGAAGTACCTAATAGCTACCTAGAAAACACGAATTACGGAATAGTAAAGCGGATGACGAAAACGTTGGTCCTGCCATTATAGTGGTTTGAGAAATAAAATGGAAGTGTCTGATATGCTGCTTGGCTTACTGATGATCCATGGCATCAATTCCGGGTGGCCGGCAAAGTATTTTAGATTTGGCGGCCATCCCCGAATTGATGCCACTGTAATTGTCAAAATCACAAGTTTCATGCCTACATCGGACAATCGGTATCTATTAAAAATTGCAGTATTGAATAGAACAGAAATAAAGTTTTTACCGCAGAACTGCGCGGATTAATTGTGGCCCTTTTCTGGTAAAAGTGGTGCATTATATTATATTTATTTATTTGATAGTTTCACAGCATATAACATTAAATATGTCGTGCTTAACGTCCGCATGACGTGATCAGTGTTGGACCGTGAAATAAATTCAACTACTTAAGACGTGGGGATCCGTACTTGAATTCTTTGGTTCTGACGATTTAAATTCATGGTAAAATTACGAAAGCTGTGGGTTAGGTACCGACCAAAATGTATGGAACAGTTGATTTCACTTTCGACTCTTACAAGGGGGTTTTTGCCACATCCTATTCTACGTTTTTGAAGTAGGTAGTTTAGCGGCTATGCGAAATCGACACCATTGAATTTCTATTCGGCTAAAAGGCATGTAACTAGGCCGGATTAAAACAAAGTTTTAAAGCCAAACAGCCGCTGTCATCATATCATGTCCATCCACTCAATCGAGCTAATTTTTTTAAGGTTCTAGGAGAGCGTTCTATAACCAGTTGAAATAATTTACGTTGAAAACAGTGAAGTTTTCATTACCGCGTTAACAGCTGAAGATTTATCAAAAATTTATTCAAAACGAGCAATGGAACATATACAGCTGACAACGTGAATAATTTCAATTGGTTTTGGAACGCACTCTAGGAAAGGAAGTTATTACATTTTATACCTACCTATTATAGAGTTTCTCCCGCGCTTTTGTCGCGTCCACACCAGCTTTTTTTCTTTGTCTTGCAAATTGTTTTACAGTAGTGCTTTTCAAGTAAGAATGGTGTTTTTTATTCGAAGAACGTCTATAAAATGTGATTAATGTATGGGATAATGAAGTAAAGTAAAATAAGACGCTGCAGCCCGATCCGTACTTGGCTGGATTTTGAAGAGCCATACTGCGTCCGGGACGCCTTCTTCTTTGGTTCGGATAGTGCAGAACCGTGGAAGATTCTCCCAGATAGCATTGAAGTGTGTCACACCAGCATTTTAATGAAGACTTGCAAGAGTTGTTCACATCAGACATGGCTGTATGGGCTCAGTTCCCTTTGCCTTAAAAAAACCAACAAACAACCTACCTATTATATTCTATCTATCCGTCAATAAGACATGGCTTGCAGTGCAATATTTACCGACGTTACTATCGAAGTGGAACGCGACAGTCTGTCATTGCACTGCAGTGACGAGGGAGTCAGAGTGAAGCAGGAGCCCGCAGATCTGGCGGCGGCGTGCGAGCCTGTAGAGGAGCTGTATGCGGGGCACGAAGTCAAGGAGGAGATGGTCATAGGGCCCGAAGTGCTGCAGCCGCCCGACGGGTGTGCCTTTCTCGTATGCAGAGGTTTGTTCCTTTTTTTTATTTGTATATCAAGTGCCTTGGACACTAATGCAGTTTGTACCGAAGTCGGTTGACAATGTAGGTACATGAAGCTATACGCGCCTTATATTAAAATTTGCCTTTTGTATTTTATTAAAATTAAGTTTATTTCAATTGTAGATTTTAAAATCAGTGCTCTTTAAACTCATGGGTTGAGTTGTTAGGGAGGCGCAAAAAAAACTTAGAAATGTTGACAAAAAAATAGCACCAACTCTTCCGTGGCTGTCGTATGAGGGGCGACTGAGGAGCTTAGTGGAAACTACCTTATACCTGAAAACCTTACACCTGTACAAGATGACAATAGGCTCCCCACCTATCACGCACGTTTGTCCACCCAATCTTACGGCGAAAAGTAGGAACTAGCTGTGATTGAAGATGGTTTCTATGTCTACCTCCTCGGGGATTATGGACTTGAGAGATTATGTTATTATTATTATGAAGATAATAGACACGCAGCATAATGCTGGTCTGTCCATATCACAGTGTTGGAAGTCTTCTGTTCCATAGTTCACTATCACTAATAGTTCACACATAATTTATTTGGACAACAGAGTGTTCGTTTTAAGAAGTTTGTCAAGATGATTTTTAAAAGAGTTCACTGATGTAGTCGATATAACATGCTCGGGGAGCCTATTCCAAGTCTGAGCTATGCTGTTGCTCAGGAAATGGTATGCAACATTGGTGTTCGAGTGTGTGCGATTAATTTTCATCTGGTGTCTTCGCAACGGTCGCATGTCCTTCATTGAGTATAGTTGATGTAGGTTAGGTAAGTTGTTGTATTGGTTACCTACCAATTAGTTCAATTAGGTCTCCTCTTTTATAATCTTCCTATTATAAAATTATAAATATAATTTCTGTTTCGTACAGATTATGATGTTGATGTTGAGCGTCGTGGCCTATTGACTAGGACGCCGGACTCCCGTGCGGGTGGTCCGGGTTCATTTACCGACGGCTCTAATGGTGAAGCAAAACATCGTGAGGAAACCTGCATGTCAGTACTCAATATCTTTTTTTGCATTCCATTATGTATAATAGGTAGACTGAGGAAATCAAAAGTTTCCGAAGGTGTGTGAAATCCACCGCACAGCACTGGGCCCACTCGTGCAAGGGGAGGCCTGTGCCTCAACAGAGGGGACGTTA
This sequence comes from Hofmannophila pseudospretella, assembly GCA_947369225.1. Classification (NCBI taxonomy): domain Eukaryota; kingdom Metazoa; phylum Arthropoda; class Insecta; order Lepidoptera; family Oecophoridae; genus Hofmannophila; species Hofmannophila pseudospretella. Next base: position 925,886 of record OX376338.1, on the reverse strand, counting down.
ATAGGCTGATGATGATGATGATGTTGACTTTGGGGATGGCACAAAACAGATCAATATAGAAGGTAAAAACTGCTATTCATAAGTATGACATTTTGAATCATGGATGAATGAAAAAGTAGTGGGCAGGAGTTTGTTCCTTCATGACTTGAATGAGTGTTTTCAGATGATGCCACTTGCAAAACAGAAATAAGTTTGGAACCTATAGACATACAGCTGGATAACTGGGACTGTGACGGCAGAAGAAACACAAACACTGTCAACGGTGAGTGATGAATAATAGATCTTAAAACCCCTGACATGTTTGTCTGGCATTGTGTCCTTCTATCACTACATTTTATCTTATGACAGGGGGCCAGGGACAACCCCAGCGGCACTTTGACCCTCAGGGATCTTTTGTGCTCACAGCTTACCTTAGTCTCCTTCCTGTTCCTTAAAGATGCTTTGCATCAAGGACGCTGTACAGCTTACAGGATCTTTCCTTCCAGCCAACGAGTCACATTCGCACAGCAAGTGTTCCATTTTATCAACAGTGTCCCCACAGGCTCTGCAGGTGGGATTGTCTGCCAGTCTCATCTTGTGTAGGAGGCTCTTAGTGCCAAAATGGCCTGTGAACGCCCCTACAATGAGACTCCTGCTATAGTTGTGTATTTTCCTGCACCCAGCCGTGCCACCATTTCCAGTGAACCTCTTAGAGTGTTTTAAGTTGGTCGTTTTTGACCACTCCACCTATATGCAGGTCCCTGGCTGGGATAGGATGGTCCTGGTTCTAATAAACTGAAACGACTCAACAGTTGTTGCTCCAGGTTTCACCAAAATTAAATATTTAAAAACTATTTCAATCTGTTCACTGACAATATGTTGCTCTATTTAGATTCTTTTTTCTACATATGGACATGTATGTTGTACATATATGTTAAGTTTTCTTCCACCAAATACACATGCTCAATGCTACAGAGCACAGCCCGTTCCAGCCACACCACAGGTAGAATGCTCAAAAACCAACCAGCTTGTGATTTAGTAGAATGCTCATTTGTAGCAGGTGCTTATTACACATGCTAGTTAGTAGCATTTGCTCGAAACTAGCGTGCTTTCGTGCTACTTAGTAGCAAGTGTATCTGTAGCCTAATTGTTGGTCATTGTTACAGAAAAGAATAAACCCATTTCACAACCACAGCCTCAGCCCAGCAATGAACCCTATAACCAAGACTTTCCGACCGCTGCTACTTCTACTCGATACAATCAAGTCCCCGATGAATCTCTGTCCAGTGATGTGCTCAGCAATACTGCCACATTGAAGTGTGATACTTGCAAGAAAGAGCTCGTAATTGATTATAGCCTCATGCAGCATCAAAAACAGCATGCAGTCAAATTTAGTTGTGGTATTTGTATAAACCGGAAGTCTCGGACAAGCGTCCAACACCAACATACTATAAAAAAACCATTTACATGTGATATCTGTAAAAATCAGTTTACTGCCAAGTCGTCTCTTATTAGACACGGATGCGTTCACCCTGTAGAAAAATCTCACCCTGTATCTTGTGATTTTTGTGAAAAGCGGTTTACTGACAATTCAAATCTTATTAGACACCAGCGAGTTCACACTGGAGAAAAACCATTTTCTTGTGATGTTTGTAAAAAGCAGTTTAGTCAGAAGTCACATGTTATTATACACCTACGGGTTCACACTGGAGAAAAACCTTTTTCTTGTGATGTTTGTAGAAAGCAGTTTAATTTCAAGTCATATCTTATCGGACACCAACGGGTTCACACTGGAGAAAAACCTTTTTCTTGTGATGTTTGTAAAAAGCAGTTTAGTTTCAAGTCATATCTTATCGGACACCAGCGTGTTCACTCTGGAGAAAAACCTTTTTCTTGTGATGTTTGTAAAAAGCAGTTTAGTTTCAAGTCATATCTTATCGGACACCAACGGGTTCACACTGGAGAAAAACCTTTTTCTTGTGATTTTTGTGAAAAACGGTTTACTGACAATTCAAATCTTACTAAACACCAGCGTGATCACACTGGAGAAAAACCTTTTTCTTGTGATGTTTGTAAAAAGCGATTTAGTTTCAAGTCATATCTTATCGGACACCAACGGGTTCACACTGGAGAAAAACCTTTTTCTTGTGATGTTTGCGAAAAGCAGTTTACTCAAAAGTCGTCTATTATTAAACACCAAAGGATTCACACTGGAGAAAAACTATCCTCTTGTGATGTTTGTAAAAAGCAGTTTACTCGCAAGTCAGATCTTATTAGACACCAACGGGTTCACACTGGAGAAAAACCATATTCTTGTGATGTTTGTGAAAATCAGTTTACTCAAAAGTCAAATTTTGTTAAACACCAGCGTGTTCACACTGGAGAAAAACCATTTTCTTGTTATATTTGTAAAAGGCAGTTTACTGACAAGTCAAATCTTACTAGACACCTACGTGTGAACCACTTAAAAGCAGTTTCATCATAGTGTATTAAATAAAATACACCAACAAATCCACTATTAAAGGTACCAGGATTTCATTTATTGTAATCTGTGCCTCAGAAACATAACACTGTAAATCCTTATTATGCAGATTAGTTTCTTTTAATTTATAAGTCAGATCTAAGGGTAAGGGCATAGATGGCCCGCTATCATTCTCCGGGTGTCCTCACCCAGTGGTTCAATATTTGCTTTTAACAAACCAGCGAAATATAATTTAATAACTATATTAACTTATTTTAGAGTTATTTAACCGCAAATTAGTTACTGCCTAGTTACTCAACACTAACTAGCCACGGGACAACAGTCTCAATAGCAACCACTAGTCACCGGTTAGACATTCAACAGAAACCGGCATTACGAGAGTCCCCTGATAGTAACCAGTTACGATTAATTATTCGGAAATGCAATATTCTCTAATAAAATATCAAGTCCGACTGCCTCGTCGACGAGTCGCAAGAAATGATCCCACCTCGGGTCAGGCGCCCGTTTTTATAGAGGCCAGGCAGTGGGGGGCGGCATGACGTGGTATCGGCTGTTGCTGCGTGTTTGCTTCGTCGCAAGCGCAGGTGGGCATTGCACGTGCAATATGACGTCACTTGTTGTTTGCGCTGACATATACGGTCCACATAATTTGTGTTTATCTACCGGGCTCGGGGAGACCTTACGACTCGATGGTTCAGCACCTAGTGGAATGATTGAGGAGTTACTTTGTTTCGAATCCCAATGATGATTACCTATTATTAGGTGATTTCAATTTGCCAGACATTGAATGGGTATATAATTTAAATGATTGTTATTTGACGTCTGTAGGTTACAGCAACAACACACAGTCCGGTCGTGCATGGAGTACTGCTGCCCCCTGTGGGACGGCTCAGCAAAGTACCAACTGGCTGCCCTTAACCCAGTGGAGAAACGCGCTAAGCGCCTTATAGGTGACAAATCGCTGGTGGAAGCTAGACTGCAAAGTCTGGAACATCGGCGCAAGGTTGCCTGTCTATCGGTATTTTATAGGATACATTTCGGAGAGTGCGCATCGGAATTGCACGACCTAATTCCAGCATCTCCATTCCGGCTTCGAACTACCAGGCGCGGGGAGGGGTTCCATCCTCATGTTGTTGATATCCCATCTGTTCGTACGAAGTGATTTGCTTCTTCGTTCATTATGCGAACGGATAAGGAATGGAACAGCCTGCCGGCGTCTGTATTTCCCGAAACCTACAACCTTGGGATCTTCAAGGCCAGAGTGAATAGGCATTTACTGGACCCGCATGCTCCATCGTCGACCTCATCGTCGCTTACCGTCGGGCGAGATCGGGGTCAAATGCGGGTTTAGTAGTCAATAATTAAAAAAAAAAACAGATTTCTTCATTGAATGTTCTGTCATCGGCGGGATTGCATCAATTCCATTACTTACGCAATGATAATGATAATATCTTAGATCTGGTGTTCTGGACGTGTGACGTAATAAAGCGTTCGGGTAGTCCACTGACTCGTGAGGATCTCCCACATCACCCGGCGTAACATCTTGAAGTCCCTAATCTATCTTTCAAAGCTATTAAAGTGCCGACGAAAACAGTACCTTTTTTTAATGGCAATTGGTGACCATTACTGCCAGCGTCAAGCTTTATGAGTTTCCAATTATAAATAAACAACGGTAATTTTGAAGAGATTTGTCTTTTCTGAGTGCAAGTATAAAGGTTAAATCCCCATCCTCTCAAGACGAACAAATAAATACCTGTAAGGACAACACAAACAAAAAGGTTAATTATAGATACACTTTACAAGTTAATATCATTTTGGTAAATTATATAAAATTTAAAGATAATATATTGGAGATATTGGTAGGGAAGGGAATTCTGAGTTATAGGAAGGAGGACAAAAGAATAGAACGATCAAGTAGTGGACAGGAGAAGAAGATACGGTTCGCGTCACCTTCATACAAACCACATTGGCACAATGAAGAATCTTTAATCTTAATTTTAAGAGAGGTAATTACGAAGCCATAACTAAATTATTGACATCTGTAGACTGAGAAAAGAAATTGGAGACCAGTAGAGGGCCTCACAGTTTAATGCTTCTGAGAGTACATATCTACAGTTATTAAAAATAACTACCTATTAATAATACCTCAGTATAGGATAGTACTATGTATTTGTAACGCTAATGTTTTATTTAGTGGTTTTAATGTTAAAATAAATAAATTATAATGGTTATATCTTCATTATTTATTATTATTATTGTTTAACGAAATCTCTTCGAACAGCAACAATAAACCATCGTTAGACTTATTCGATCCTAGGCCATTAGTTTTTAAAAGACGGGTTAAGGATGTCCTCAAGTAAACTATCCACGCACCTACTTTATAATTTTTATTTCTCAATAGGTATTTTTAATCATTACATTCACATATTTTTTGCTTTCCCGACTCAATGTTGTACAACAACCAATTTCCCACTTGCTATCCATGCTGTGTTTACACGTTAAGGGTTACAACCTAGCTCATAACTTTATATTGATTTTTATGTAATTTCTCTGGTTGTAATCTGTTGTGTTTACCTAATAAATAAATTAATTAAATTGTTGTAACTAAGTAAACTTCTCTACAAAATAAATTAAATTTTTGTTTACCGTTTTATACAAATCTAGACTGGCTATATTGTGGTAAAGGCAAAGGCATCGCTCACTCCCGCGCAGAGAGGCAGGCTTGCGAACCCTGTTCGCACGTCGAGTAGTGAGGTGAATGGGTCCCATTGTCAGACCCATTCTCTAACCCTGCCAAGAAATATAGAAACAACTGAACAGTAAAAAAATACAGAAAACCAAATTACAAAATATATTTTTTTTATTAAAAATAATCAAAATGTTATAGTTAGAGGTCTTGGAGTTTCTCCCACGCTTTTGTCGCGTCCACACCAGCTTTTTTTCATTGTTTTGCAAATTGTTTTACAGTAGTGCTTTTCAAGTAAGAATGGTGTTTTTTATTCGAAGAACGTCTACTAAATGTGATTAATGTGTGGGACAGTGAAGTAAAGTCAAATAAGACGCTGCAGCCCGATCCGTACTTGGCTGGATTTTGAAGAGCCAAACTGCGTCCGGGACGCCTTCTTCTTTGGTTCGGATGGTGCAGAAGCGTGGAAGATTCTCCCAGATAGCATTGAAATGTGTCACACCAGCATTTTAATGAAGACTTGAAAGAGTTGTTTACATCAGATATGGCTGTATGGGCTCAGTTCCCTTTGCCTTAAAAAAAAGTTAGAGGTCTTTAAAAATATTTGATAAAATAAATGGGTTCGGAAACCTCTTGCTCTCTCAAACATAAGATTAAAATACACGTAACACTTTGGAAAATGTACACAGTTAAAAAAGTAAAAGTGGAAAAAAGTTCACTTAAAGCATGTTAAAAATAAAAATGTAACTCAAAGGAAAACATTAAACGGTTAAAATAAATTTCAGACAAGTACCTATTTGAAAAATTTTGGTACTTTTAATGAAAAGCATATAACAGAAATTTCTTGTAACAAAAATAGAAACTATGAAACATAATGTAATGTTAGGTCACCCTTCAGTGGATCAAGGGACTCAGTAATTCTTGTGGCAATGACGCGGCGGACGAACTGGTGAGAAGGGCATCGGAGATGGTTGCAGAGGGCCCAGAGCCCCTCGTAAGAAGGGCAGGGGGCCCTTCTGCTGGATAAAGACGTTGCTGCGCCAACACACGAAGAATATACAGAACTCTAGCTTGGCCAAGGTCGTGGACTGCAGACAGTCTCGAGAAGCCCTGCCGAAGGCTGATCCGAGACTCGCTAGACAGCTCCTGTGGCTCAGCAGAGTTCAATTGCGGAAGGTAACCGGGACAATAACTTGACATAATCCACTCAATAGACACCTCTTCAACATAGGCATCACAGACAGCCCCCTGTGCAGAGCTTGCATGGAGGCAGAGGAGACGGTCGCCCACGTGCTCTTGGAGTGCAGTGAGGTGAGCACTTACCGGGCGGGAAGCCTTGGCACCCCAGGATCACTTCCCGAAGTCCTACAGGACATTAAAGGACTGCTGGACTTTCTGGCGAAGTTGGGGTGGCTCGAGTAAGTGGTAGTTTCCACCACACGCAAAATAGGCGCTGTAGACGTCGAGTTGCGGAAACCAGCCCATTATTACACTACAACAATGTAATTAGGTATTTCTGAAAACTTGTATTAAATCAACTTATTGAAACTAGAAAAAACGAACGCTGATGAAACATTATCTCAAACTCTCCTGAGATTCTTCCAAATAAGAAACGATTTTCTAAACTCTTAGAAAATCATAAAGAAACTGGAAATATGGTAACTGAAGAAAGTGAATCTCAAAGAAAGAACTCCCGGGTCCATCAAATAAATTATAATTATTATTGATTAGATTAATGAGCATGCAACATTAAGCTGATGCGCCCATATCTAAGCTGGTGTATTGTTCATTCACACATTAATAGCACTTAGTCATTGAGTTCTTAGTCAATTAAATCCACCACTACTTATGCACTGTTTAAAAATTCATCCCATGGGTGACTCAGATTCGATGCCAGTTTTATCATTTGACGGACGTTGTTCTAATATCATAGAATCGGAGTTTCTCCCGCGCTTCTGTCGCGTCCACACCAGCTTTTTTTCGTTGTCTTGCAAATTGTTTTACAGTAGTGCTTTTCAAGTAAGAATGGTGTTTTTTATTCGAAGAACGTCTACAAAATGTGATTAATGTGTGGGACAGTAAAGTAAAGTCAAATAAGACGCTGCAGCCCGATCCGTACTTGGCTGGATTTTGAAGAGCCATACTGCGTCCGGGACGCCTTCTTCTTTGGTTCGGATGGTGCAAAAGCGTGGAAGATTCTCCCAGATAGCATTGAAATGTGTCACACCAGCATTTTAATGAAGACTTGAAAGAGTTGTTTACATCAGACATGGCTGTATGGGCTCAGTTCCCTTTGCCTTAAAAAAACAAACAACAACAACTCATAGAATCGACACTATTGTCGTTTCTATTCGGCCAAAATGCAAGTAACTAGGCCGGTTTAAAAATATTAAAATAAAACAGCAGCTGTCAACCCATTCAATCAATAAATAAAATCAATGTAATTTTTAATGTTATTGTAGATTGGACTTGTGCAGCAAAATTACTGGAAAATTTTTACTTTCAATTATTCTATCCGTCAGACATGGCTTGCAGTGCATTAACCGACGTTACTATCAAAGTAGAATGCGACGCAGCATGCGATGAGACTGAGGCGGGAGTCAGTCTGTCATCGCACTCCAGTAACGAGCGAGTCAAAGTGAAGCAGGAGCCCGCAGACCTGGCGGCGGCGTGCGAGCCGGTAGAGGAGATGTACGCGGGGCACGAGGTCAAGCAGGAGATGGTCATAGGGCCCGTATTGCTGCAGCCGCCCGATGCAGACGAGTCTCTCGTGTGCAAAGGTTTGTTGCTTTTTCATTTGTATGCTCTGTGCCATGGACACCAATGCACTTTGAACCGAAGTCTGTTGACAATGTACATGAAGCTATACGCGCCTTATTTTATTAAAATTACAGTTTTTAAATTCATCTAAAAAGTCTAAAATGAGTTTCTGTTTCTTACAGATTATGTTGACTTTAGGTATGCCACGAAACAGATCAAAGCAGAAAGTGAGATCTGCTATTTAAAAGTATGACATTTTGATAGTCTTAATGTTAGTCACGACCAAAATACTTCAATATTAGTACTTGAATCATGGATGACAGAAAAAGTAGGGGGTGGGCGTTTGTTCTTTAATGACTTGAATTATTGTTTTCAGATGATGCCACTTGCAAAATAGAAATAAGTTTGGAACCTATAGACATACAGTTGGACAATAGATACTGTGACGGTAGAACAAGCACAAACAGTGTCAACGGTGAGTGTTGAATAATAGATCTTTAACCCCTGTCCGCATGTGGAAGGGGAGTTATATGTTTAATGTGATTGTCTGCCATTGTAATTCAACAACAGATGATCCTATTTGGACATATTTTTTCATTTAATAGAATTTTGTAGAGTGTTGTTCGTCACATCTGATAGAATTGGACCAGTGGTTTCCAAGATCTTGGAGTATCTTTGATATCAGATATCTCTGTAATGGTAATAGCTAGATGGTTCGAATTTAAGTACAGGTGTTTAGGACCATGGTGGCCCTCCCACATTAGAAACCTTCGAGGACCCGATAAAAAAGTAAGGGGTTTTCGTAAATATTTAATTTTGGATTATTACCTATAATATTGCCACTGAATTGAGAGCAAAAATGTTAAATGTAATTTTTATCTTAGTCAGTCATATTATTAGCGCATTAAGGTCAATGCACTATTGTATTTTTAATGGTACACTGCCTAATTTACTTTCACCGACTATACTGTACATACACGACTATTTACACTACCTACTAATCCCTGACATCAGAAGAACTACTATCCGGCTCAAAGGGCCAAACTAAATAATATACTTTTTATCTTAAAAAGTGAAATAGTATATTATTTTATAAAAAAATAAAATGAAATAATCTTTATTGAAACATCCCCATGCTTTTAAATCGAACAATACCCTGACTCCCATACTTACTTGCTTAAGTGCTATTAGATGGTGACCTCACTCACCATCCTTCCGGGCGGAAAACCTCGGCACCCTTTATTTATTTTATTACAAAAATTGCACAGCAATACAGTTAAATCTAAGACACAGAATTAATATGATTGACACAATACAGTACTTAATGTATCGTATAGTATCTTAACACTAGATTAAATACAATAATAATATCTCTATAAAGATAAAACAACTTACAACTCATTCATTCAACTTCTCACAAAATCGCAGACATTGGAAACATAATTCCTTCTATTGACTGGCAAATATGTAGCATTCTGGTACTACTGCAAGAAGATTCTTATATTACTTCCCGAAGTCCTTATCCTGTAGGACAATGGTTTCCTTGTTAAAGGACTGCTGGACTTTTTGGCAAGGTCGGGGTGGCTTGTTCTTCCATTACACGCAAAATAGACGCTAGACATCGAGTTGCGGAAACCAGCCCGTTAATACAATACTTATTTCTTTGCTAAGATTAATGGTTGGTTTGTTGTTACAGAAAAGAATAAACCTATTTCACAACCACAGCCTCAGCCCAGCTGTGACCTCTGTAACCAACACGTTCCGACCGCTACTACTTCCACTCGACACAATATGTACCGGAAGTCACAGACAAAGCGCCGACACGAACTTATTACAGAGAAACCATTTACATGTGACAAATGTAAAAAGCAGTTTGCCTACAAGTCGCGTCTTATTATGCATGTACGGATTCACACTGGTGAAAAACCATTTTCTTGTGATGTTTGTAAAAGGCAGTTTACTGGCAAGTCAAATCTTATTAGACACCTGCAACTGGTTCACTCTGAAGAAAAACCATATTATTGTGATGTTTGTAAAAAACAGTTTGCTGACAAGTCATATTTGGTGAAACACCAACAGGTTCACACTGGAGAAAAACCATTTTGTTGTGATGTTTGTAAAAAGCAGTTTACTCAGAAGTCACATGTTATTATACACCTACGGGTTCACACTGGAGAAAAACCCTTTTCTTGTGATACTTGTAAAAAGCAGTTTACTCAAAAGTCAAGTTTTGTTAAACACCAACGGGTTCACTCAGGAGAAAACCCGTTTTCTTGTGATGTTTGTGAAAAGCAGTTTACTAACAAGTCACATCTTATTACACATCAACGGGTACACACTGGAGAAAAACCTTTTTCTTGTCATATTTGTAAAAGGCAGTTTACTGACAAGTCAAATCTTATCAGACACCAACAACTGGTTCACTCTGAAGAAAAGCCATTTTATTGTGATGTTTGTAAAAAGCAGTTCGCTGACAAGTCATATTTGGTGAAACACCAACGGGTTCACACTGGAGAAAAACCATTTTCTTGTGATGTCTGTAAAAAGCAGTTTACTAAGAAATCACATGTTATTGTACACCAACGGGTTCACACTGGAGAAAAACCATTTTCTTGTAAAGTTTGTAAATGGCAGTTTACTCAAAAGTCAAATTTTGTTAATCACCAACGTGTTCACTCTGGAGAAAAACTATTTTCTTGTGATGTTTGTAAAAAGCAGTTTACAACGAAATCACATGTCATTATACACCAACGGGTTCACACTGGAGAAAAACCATTTACTTGTGATGTTTGTAAAAAGCAGTTTACTCAACGGTCAGGTTTTGTTAAACATCAATGGGTTCACTCTGAAGAAAAGCCATTTTCTTGTGATGTTTGCAAAAAGCAGTTTACTAACAAGTCACATTTTATTACACACCAACGAATTCACACTGGAGAAAAACCATTTTCCTGTGATGTTTGTAAAAAGCAGTTTACTCGGAAGTCACATCTTATTAGACACCAACTGGTTCACTCTGGAGAAAAACTATTTTCTTGTGATGTTTGTGAAAAACAGTTTGCTGACAAGTCATATTTGGTTAAACACCAACAGGTTCACACTGAAGATAAACCATTTTCTTGTGATATTTGTAAAAGGCAGTTTGCTCGTAAATGGAATCTTAAAATACACCAACAGACTCACAGTGAATAAATAATTATAGGTGCCTTTTGAAAAAATTTAAAAAAATGTATTTGTTTCCGAAATATTCATTAACATTTCACATTAAGCGTTGCCTGTGTCCTGGAGATTATATGGATCTTATCTTATCTTTGGATGGGGGCCGGGGATCCCAGCGACACTTCGACCCATGGGGATCTTTTGTGTTCAACCCCTTGTACCTATCCCTTGACCACATCACCGAATATGTCGTGCATGAGCAAGACTATGCGTCTTAGTGGGAGGGATTTGAATTCCCTTGGGTCCGGATAGGCAGAGCCTAGCAGACCCATCCTTTTTGCCGCGAAAGCGTCACATTCACATAGGAGATGTGATTATATGGATACACACATTGACCACTTTACAATGTTAAGTGTCAATTTAACATTCACATTCCAGAATTAGAATTTAAAATTACAATTTAAGTTAAAGAGATTATATGACTTATAAATTTATAAAATATATAAAACCTACCATGATTGTATTTTTTTTATTATAGTATTATTATAACTTAACTGTTTTATTTGTAACGTTTTAGTAAGTAATCCACTGTGCGTCGCCTGTTGAGTGCCGCAGGGGATTTTTGGACAAAAAGGCCAGAAATCCCCTTAATATGTCTTAATACTCATGAAAGGAAACCACATTGTAGGACGCACGAGCTCTGTACTTTTGGTAGACATGAGACGCCACCTTGTACTAAGTGTGGGCACACACAGTCAATCGTGTTATCGATACATAACATGCCTTTCCCCCCGAGATAGTTCATCACTTAGTCTGTTAATTCACATATCACTAACTTATCACTAGACACTACTCACTATCTCACGCACAGATACAACCTCCCAGATCTGCGTGACCTCTTCAAAATGAAGGATAAACGGCCCTTGCGAGGGCACCATCTAAGAATAAGCCGCACCAAAACCGCAACCAACATCGCATATCACTTTTTAAGTAATAGAGTAGTCCAAGCATGGAACCAGCTCTCCGAGGATGTTGTGTGTGCCCCTTCAGTGAACTCTTTTAAAAATAGACTAGACAACTGGTTTAAAAAGCAGTGATAAATAACCCTCATTTTATCTTATGACAAAACAATGATTTAGTGCAAACATTAATTTAAATAAATAACAATGACTGACTGTAAAAACAACTGAAATCTATAAAATGAAACTAAGAACTTATAACTTTCCAACACTATGACATAGACGCATCAGCATATATGCTGCCCGTCTATAAATATATAATAATAATAATAAAGCCCGCGATTGTGGTAGAATACCCCAGAAATGGGAGATAAACATTAGTTTTAAAACAATATAAATAATAATGTATTTCACAGGTATCTAACAAATCACTGTCAATTTCAATGTCTTGAAGACTGTGGTCATCTTCTTCAACATTCCGGGGATCTTGAATGGGTCTATATCCTTCAAATCCAATGTCCTCTAAAGCTAATTTCTTTGTAGTTTGTGGTGACGTTGGTGAATGGGACCGGGCTCGTATATTGGCTCCTTTCTCTATTTCTTGTGATGTTAAAGGTTCATCTCTATAAAACACAACATCTTGTGGTCCCGAGACTCCGATAATTTTAATTTGCAACACAAAACGAAACAAAGCTGACGTTGATGCCACAAAAGCGCGGGAGAAACTCATTACACCGCAACATTTTGATGCTGAAAAACTAAAAACTGTTTTAAATCGCTTAATGTTTAGGCTGATGACCTGTGTTGCCAATGCCTTGTTAATTAAAAAAAATTGAAACCCTAACATTTTTTGTTATTTGTTTGAATTTTTTTCTTTTGTAAAAGGCAAAGGCACCTGCCTTAATTTTGAAGGGGGTTGCGTTTCTTGCTATGAAGATATGGAAAAAATTGAAAAATACCATGAAAAAACCTGGAAAACAACTTTTCTTGTAGAATACAGGCAGCTGCAGTGTTGTCGTAGAGGTAGTGCAAGTGCGGTTTGGTTGATGGTCAACATGTCAAAGGCCCAAAGCGTCTTTCTATAGCCATTAAATTAAATTTTAAAAAATCATATCTTTGTTGTAGACTTGGCACGTCAAGCACGTCATGAGTATATATTTATTTATTTTTGCTTGGCTTTGTTTTTAGATTGAGATAATAATTTGCAAAAAATATGTGAGAAATGTCCGATACTTGGAATATATATGGCTTGTGCCGCTGTTGCCACTCTGAGGGTACTTTCAAGAGCCTTGGAGTGGCTTATTCTTTCGAAGGAAAAGATGAAATATATTCAGTGCTTTTACGGGAAGCTTTCGATATTATTGTAAGTACTCGTACTCATTTATTAAAAACAATCGGGACACCAGGAACTCTCGGTTACGTCATGCTTTTACAATAACTTTAAAATTCAAAACACAATTCATGTTTACTGTAAACATAACTGGACAGGAGCGAATAGACCAGCTGATTTACATATAAAAATTGGCTAAAAATTAAGATTGTAGCAGCTGTAAAGGGGCTTTGTCATTTATCTAAATTAATAAATAATAAAATTAATATATCTGCTGTAAAGGGGCATTGTCGTACAAATAATAATTATAATAAATTATAGCTGCTGTAAAAGGGCATTGTCAATTGTCACATGCCATAAAGTCTATAAAAATAAAGTCATGATTTATTTTTTATTAGACTAAGAAGTCTGGAGCAAAGCTGAGCTATTGGTATAATTTAGAGTTATGTTAGAAGAACATATGGAGTTAGAATATTGCTAGCAAATAGACTGGCTTGTTGTTGTAAACAATATTGGACTAATTTGGTTGAATTTCTGCACATAAGTCCTCCAGGATGTATAAAAAATTTATAAGCAACTATTTACCCACGGGACACTCTGCATTCCAGCGGGATGCCTAATAACAGGCCAATCTTTTGCCTATAACTAGTAAGAGTTTAAAAGATTTCCACATCATAATATCAGCATTCTAGAGAGCACGCTACTAGTCCAATTGGACTAGCATTTCAAGGTGTTTCCCTCTGTGCAGAGTCAGCCTGGGATGGAACCTCTTACTTCTTTCTGCTCAAACTTCTTGCTCTTACTTCTTGCTGCTTGCATTGCTGTGTTTCAGTTTGAAGGGTAAGACAGCCAGCGTAACTACCGGCACATGAGGCACTCTGTGTTAATAAAGTCCTCAAGGTTAGCAGCACACCAAAATCTCCATTTAGGGAGGTTTAGATGTCTATAGGCGTTGGTAACTTACCATCAGATGGCCCGTTGGTTGGGGTGTCGCTAAGGAGGCACTGAGGGAAAATAAGTTAGAAAAATTCTGACTTGTTAAAAAAATTAACTGTGTCACAGAAACGTAGTGGATGCGAAACTGACTCGGATATAGTAGGTTATGTTAGGTTGCAATCTGACTGGCCTTCTGCGAGCAAGTAATGGCGCAGAAGGAAGGCGAGGAGCGGATCAGGGAGGACGACCCTTCGTCCGACCCGATCCGCCGTAGGAGAACCGGGCGAAGGCGGCTGGCTCACGCTCGCCACCTTCCCCCTTAAAGAGGGCCTCCGAGCAGTGGACACGGGGAGTCCATTGCCTGATAACAGGTCCTCGAGTTGGTCTGGCGTGCCCGTGTTCCGGCACGCCACCACAAGCCGAATGGGGACGTGAGTCCCCAGAGTTGGGTCCGTAATACGGACACCCGCTAGCGAAGTCGCGGAAGTTATGCGCAAGCGTTCCCGTGGCTTCGCCGTCAGGCGGCGCGCAGGAACAACGGGGGTTTTTTGGCCGGTAAAAGTCCGGCATAACCTCTTCGTCTCCCCCATGCGGCGAAGAGGTAAGCATGAGCGTTTCCCCCCGAAAAAAAAAGGTTGCAATATGACCACCACGCCCTGAGCCCTGCGAAGTGGGGCTCCTTCGACTTCTCTTTATACACTTTGACCGGCCCTTTTGCTCATCTGCTCTCCTTATATTTTATTTATTTCAGGAAATCTTGCAGCTTATCTTATATAATAATTGCACTTTTGGGTAATTGTATCCCAACAATACTGCAAATGAAGAATATCACATTATAAAACTAACTAATTAAATAAATAATAATTAAATACTGTTTTTATTTTATTAAATGACTGTTTATGTGTGAAGACTGTTAACTGTTAAATTAAGAATGTGACCAGTTGGGGAAAACAAAAACTGGTTTATTTTAAGATTCACTATACACATACTTTTAATATAAAAATGTTTAGTGGCTAGTTGATGAAAACATAATATTGTTTATGTCTAGTTTCACTATCTTAGTCCCAGATCTCACCAGTTGGTGAATAACCTTAATTTCCAACACTATGACATAGACACATCAGCATATATGCTGCCTGTCTATATATTTAGTAATACCTGAAGATGTGTAAAAGAAACAGTAGACAGAGGAACTACCTTTAATCATTGGTAGTTCCCACTTTTCGCCGTAAGACTTGGTGAACAAACGTGATAGGTGGCGAGCCTACCGCCGTCTACTAGGTGTAGAATAGTATCCACTAAGACCCTTAGTCGCCTCGTACGACACCCACGGGAAGAGTTGGGGTAGTGCTATTCTTTGTGGCCGCCACTACACGCCACGGCTCTTAAAACGTTTGTAATAATTACAAATCTGGTTATCTACATTCTTCAGATGAGCCATACCTTTAATAATAATAAAAAATTATGTCTTACAGATCAGTCCCATGACTGGAGACAGCAGTGCGGCGACGTACACCATCTGCGAGGCATGTATCCCCCGCCTCCGGGACGCTGCCCTCTTCAAGAATCAGGTGTTACGGTGTGAGGACACCATTGGAGAGTACTATGCACGGTTTCTGGCTAAAGGTATGTGTCAATACAGTGCGTGAGTTTTGAAAACTATGGTGTGCTTCGGGTATCGCGAATGTACTATGACTGTTGTAACAGAGACAGAGGTCGATTTAACCCGATACCCGAATGTTTTTCTAAGAGCTCACGTACTGTACATGGATAGAAATAAGAGCATTTACTAAGCCTCAATTTACATTGCCACGGAATGGATTGGAAGCGAATTTTCGCAACATAATTGTACATAGCATAATGAACTTTATGTCAATTGTGTAACATACAAACTAAATACGCTTTACCGCGAGGGGAATTCTCGTGAATGCGCGAGGATTCCCCGGAAGAAGCGTGACCCCTTTTTTGGCTCGTATTTAGTTTGTATGTTACACAATTGACATAAAGTTCATTATGCTATGTACAATTATGTTGCGAAACTTCGCTTCCATTCCATTCCGCGGCAATGTAAATTGAGCCTAAGATTCTAGGGAAAAAAATATATTTAAATGACATCATGGTGTCTGGAAAGCTAGAAGAGCTTAAACAAGAAATGATAAGACTGGACATAGACATATTGGGACTGAGTGAGGTACGATGGGAAGGAAGTGGAGATTATTGGAGTGATGATTACAGGATTATATTTACAGGGGAAAAGAGGGGTACAAACGGTACAGGAATAATTTTAAACAGAAAGTGGGGTAATCAAGTTGAAAATACTATACATCACAGTGACAGAATAACAGCCATCAAGATAAAATCACAGCCTGTTGATACATTTATAATCCAAGTCTATATGCCGACCGGAAGCCACCCAGATGAAGAAATAGAAGAGATCTATGAGCAACTAGACACATTAATAAACTTAGTGGGGGAAAAAGATAGATTAATAGTAATGGGGGATTTTAATGCAGTAGTAGGGGAGGGTGAAGAAGAAAATGTTGTGGGTAAATTTGTGTTAGGAAACAGGAATATTAGAGGAGAAAGACTTATTCAGTTTTGCAAAGAAAACAAACTTATCATATTGAACACACTTTTTAAACATCCAAAACGCAGAAGATACACATGGAAAATGCCAGGAGACTTAAACAGATATCAGCTTGATTACATCATTATTAAAGAAGTTCATAGAAACAATGTTTCGAACTGCAAAACATATCCAGGCGCCGATCTAAATACCGACCACAACCTAGTTTTATGTAAAACTGAAACTAAAGTAAAGAAAATAAATAAGAAAAAGAAAACCAAAGACATTGATCTCAACATATTAAGATCTCATAGTGCTAAGGATAATAATAGTGATATAAAAGTGCAATATTCTAATAAATTAGGTGATAAGCTTAAAGCATATAAAGACGATAATAATATTGATGATAGATATAATATAGATATAGACGAAAAATGGTGCAATATTAAGAATATAATAAGAACAAGTGCAGATGAGAGTTTAGTAAAACAAAAAGTTATTCCTAGGAAAAAATGGTTAAATTCAGAAATAATAGATCTAATGACAGAAAGAAGAAAGTACAGAAACAAAACAGATGATAATAGCATAAAAGAGTACAAAAGGCTAACAAACAGAATTACACTAAAATGTAGGGAGAGCAAAGAGAAGGATCTGGAAAATGATTGTGAAAAAATTAATTACTACATGAAAAAAGGAAAAACTGATATAGCATATAATTTAATTAGGAATTTAAATTCACAACGGAAATCAAAGTCAACAAGTATTTTAAATGAAGACGGACAAATACTCATAGATAATAAACACATAGCAGAAAGATGGAAAAGATACCTGGAAGATTTGTATAAGGGTGAAGATCCAAATGACATGTCACACTATCTTGAGCAGGAATTGGAAGTTAGCCCTGACGACCTTGGTCCAGAAATCACTAGAGAAGAATTTGATGCAGCTCTAAACTCGATTAGAAATGGTAAAGCTGCTGGGCATGATGGTATATTCATAGAATTAATAAAATACTGCAACAATGACTTACTACTAGATGAGATCTTCCACCTAACAAAATATATCTATAATACAGGAGTAGTACCAACAGATTTCAAAATTACTAAAACGGTAACCTTGCCAAAGAAACCTAACACTTTACAATGTCAAGAACATAGAACACTCAGTCTAATATCTCAAGCATCCAAAATTATTTTAAAAATAATACAAAATAGAATAAGATCCAAAATAGAACAGAATTTAGGGGAAGACCAGTATGGATTTAGAAAAGAGAAAGGCACAAGAGAAGCTATCTTAGCTATGCGTTTGATAATAGACAGAAGATTGGATCTTGGTCTCAATACACATATAGCATTTGTAGACCTTGAAAAGGCATTCGACAAAATAAATTGGAGGATGATGTTCAAGACTTTGAAAGAAAACGGGCTAGATTTTAGGGATAGGAGAATAATATACGAATTATACAAAGATCAAGAAACAATAGTTGAGATAGGAGATGAGAGAAGAAATGCTAAAATCAGACAAGGTGTTAGACAAGGTTGCTCACTTTCTCCCTTAATTTTTAATATTTTCATCGAATCCGCTATAAAGAAAATTTATGAAACAACACAAGAAGGAGTTAAAGTAAACGGAAAGAAAATAAAATTTGTACGATTTGCTGACGACATTGCCGCAATTGCCGAAAATAGTAAGGACCTAGAAAAACTACTAAATAGTATGGACACCGTATTTAAAGAATTACAACTAAATATCAACGTTAAGAAAACCAAGACCCTCACAACGACAAAAACAATAGACTCCAAAAATAGACCTATTAAACTGGATAATAAAATAGTCGAAGAGGTGAAAAGTTTTAAATATTTAGGAAGTATTATCACAACGGATTCGCGATGCACGCCCGATATTAGAACCAGAATTTCAATAGCCAAACAAGCATTTAACAACAAAAAACACATATTCCGATCTAAAATATCCAAATCTGTGAAAAAGAAATTTGTTAAATCTTTTGTGTGGAGCATAGCCCTTTATGGATGCGAAACTTGGACCATGACTCAGAGAGATAGACAATATTTAGAGGCGTTTGAGATGTGGTGTTGGAGGAGGATGGAAAGGATAAGCTGGACAGAGAGAGTGACAAATGAAGAGGTACTGACGAGAGTAAAAGAAAAGAGAAACATCTTACAGGCTATTGAAAATAGAAGGGGAAATATGGTGGGCCACCTTATACGACACGACGAATACATAAGAAACCTTATAGAAGGAAAAGTTGAAGGCAAGCGGGGAAGAGGAAGACCGAGGATAAGCTACTTCGATCAAATCAAAGAGAAGGCTGGCGTTGCGTCGTATAAGGAGGTCAAGGAAAGGGCCCTAGACAGGACACAGTGGCGTTTACTACACCGACAAGAGCATAGCTCTTAAATTGAAGAAGAGAAGAGAAATGACATCTCAGTCATTTCATAATTTAAAAAAAAAACATTTTTTAAATTTATTTATTACAGAATTTGTTTACTTACATTTACAATTTCTACGGTAACTAGATATATCTGTGTGCCTCCGGGCAAAGTCCTCCCCCAGTCTTCTGAATTCTTCCCTTTCCAACGCCACCCTAGTCCACGTCCTACCGGCCAATTCCGTTATTTAATCATCCCAGCGTCTGAATGGTCTACCTCTTTTTCTTTTAAAAATCTACATTTATAACTTATAAAATCCTCACGCACAGATACAACCTCCCAGATCTGTACCAACTCTTCATGATGAGGGGCACACGACCTTTAAGCCGCACTAAGATTGCAACAAACGCATATTACTTCTTATGTAACCGGGTAATCCGAGCATGGAACCAACAGCCTGATGAGGTTGTTTTTCGAAGACTTAACCAGTGTGTGAAATGGGGACATTATGGAGGCATTAAATCTGCCAGGAGAGTCGTTCTATGTGATTAATTCCTTAGAATGACCACGACCCTCAGCAATGAGGAACACGACTTAGAAGAACCTTCAGGTTATAAAGAAATCATAGACATTAATGGTGTGATGCAATTTATTTTTTCAGGTCTGGCAGCACCTGACAAGGCCATTAAAGTGGAAGGAGCTGAGGGTAAGATTCTTTAGATTTCAAATGATTATTAAACCATTGGATCAAACATCTGAATTAGTGATGTTCTTTGATTTCATTGACAAATTGGCAAAGTTTTTTTAATTTCATTTTAATTTCTTAATTTTAATGTTCAGACTAGATCCGCGTTTGACCACAATCTCACCTGATGGTAAGTGAGGATGAGGTCAAGGATGGAGCATTCGGATATATTATAAATACGTTTATTCAGCCAGAACATTACTAAAAATAAATACAATACTATTATAACAATTTAAACACAAATATTTAAATAATACACTTAAAAATTAATAATATAATTAAAACACTCAAAATTCAAACTAAGTAAAATAAAGGAAACATCCATTATTTAGACAGGTATATTATATAGGTATCTATTAACTAGGGATGTTACGGAGCTTCGACTCCGACTCCGAAAGGTCGGAACTTCCGATTTATTTTACACCTCCGACTCCGGCTTCGGCTCCGATCATTTTGAATCGGAGGTTATACCGAAGATTTGTGAGCAAACATATTCAAATATCAATATTTTATTAAATAGTGTAGGACTACATAAAGGAGTGTTTTATTGCCGCAAACGTCATCATAAAAAATATTAATATAGAAAAAATAAAAAACGGTTTAAAAATTTGAACTTCTGAACATCTCTCTTCTACCTCCGCCTGCGACTCCGGTTCCGACTCCGATAAATCAAATTTAAAACCTTCGGTTTCGACTCCGGTTCCGGTAAAACCACCTCCGTAACATCCCTACTATTAACAACTGTTAGCTCCTGACACCTGCACTAACCAAAGGGCTGTCTTGCAGCATGTCTGAATAATAGGAGATAATCCTGAAATGTTTTACCACTAGAGGCGCCACTAGCACTAATGGTACGTATACGAGAACGAACCAGGCCTATAAATCGAGTCATACGCAGTTAGAATCACAATCATCATCATCAGCAGCCTACTCTAGTCCACTGCTGGACATAGACCTCTCCCAGGGCGCGCCATTGAGCCCGATCTTCGGCTCTTCTCATCCAGTCGCTGTCAACCACCTGACGCAGATCGTCGCTTCATCTAGCAGAGACGCCCGTCCCACACTACGTTTGCCCAAACGCGGCCTCCACTCCAGAACTCGTCTACCCCAGCGGTTGTCAGTTCTACGACTGGTGTGACCGGCCCACTGCCACTTCAGCTTGCTAATCTTATGAGCTATGTCGGCAACTTCTCTTTAGAATCACAATGAGTTTACCGAATTGCGTTTACAAAAGAATATTTTAAAGGACTTCCGATTTTTATCATTATTTAGTATTCATAATTCATTTATTCATCCATAATGATGAGCATGTAATCTATGTAATAACGGGCTGGTTTCCGCAACTCGACGTCTTCAGCGCCTATTTTGCGTGTGATGGAAACTACTACTTACTCGAGCCACCCCAAAGTCCAGCAGTCCTTTAATGTCCTGTAGGACTTCGGGAAGTGATCCTGGGGTGACGAGGCTTCCCGCCCGGTAGGTGGTCACCTCACTGCACTCCAAGAGTGGGCGACCGTCTCCTCTGCCTCCATGCAAGCTCAGCACAGGGGGCTGTCTGTGATGCCTATTTTAAAGCGGTGTCTATTGAGTGGACTGTGTCTGGTTATAATCATGAGCGTTCATCGGAGGTTTTTGGTACTTGCCACATACGGTCATAATATGGATAAGTATGCCCAATAATCCCGGGATTTCCGGGATTGAATAAATATATTATTTAGATTTTTAACGTTATATTTGTTTTGATACACATTTAAGATTGGTGGCGAAATATATTTTTTAAGATTCATGGCGCAAGTGTACCTATGGTAGTGTTTTAACTTCTTCGTAAGATCACAATTTTAAAAAAAATCGTAATCCGCCGAGGAAGGGCGAGGTTTATAAAAGTAATTTACAACTTTTGCTCGATAACTTAAAACGGGATCCCGAAATCATATCCATATTAATATAACCTTTGAGGACATTGACCCGAAAGAGCTCTACCTACTCCGATCACTGATCATGAGTTACATACAGATGTTACTATGTACAATTATTTAGTCCTAACATGATGAACCTGGTCGGTATACCAAGTTTGTAAGAGTTGTTCTTTTGGTATAATAATTTATAAATGTTTATCTTCTAAATATTCCCGAACTGAATAGTAGATTTTGGAGGTTAATAAGTCCCTTAGATACTTTTGAAATTGCTAATGGCTATCTCATGTTTTAAGGTTTCAAAGAAGAGTCTACGTGTGTTGACAATGAAGACGACCATTACGGAGACGGTGAGCACATTTTACTACAACCTACAACCTTGGGATCTTCAAGGCCAGAGTGAATAGGCATTTACTGGACCCGCGTGCTCCATCGTCGACCTCATCGTCGCTTACCATCCGGCGAGATCCAGGTCAAATGCGGGTTTAGTAGTACATAAAAAAAAACTTCTTTTTTTAAACAATATATGTAACTTTTTCTTACAAGTTCATCGAAGTGTTTAATCCATAATGCTGCATTGGTATTTAAACAGTCGGTATTTACACACCCTTTCACACACACACACATACACACACTCACACATACACAACACACCCTCACACATACACAACACACCCTCAACTCTCACGCCACCACACATTAATCTCAGTCACTCAGCCAGCACTTGATTAACAAGTACTTACAATTAACATTCAATACTCGTGGTTAATATGTATGACATATTCATGTTAATTCTACATTATTAGTCTTAAAGTTAACCGCGTTCTGTAGGTATACAAGTCATATATAAACGAGGAAATATGTAATTGGCCTTTTTTTATATATTTTTTATGTACTACTAAACCCGCATTTGACCTCGATCTCGCCTGATGGTAAGCGACGATGAGGTCGACGATGGAGCATGCGGGTCCAGTAAATGCCTATTCACTCTGGCCTTGAAGAGCACAAGGTTGTAGGTTTCGGGAAACACAGACGCCGGCAGGCTGTTCCATTCCTTATCCGTTCGCATAATGAACGAAGAAGCAAATCGCTTCGTACGAGCAGATGGGATATCAACAACATGAGGATGGAGCCCCTCCCCGCGCCTGGTAGTCCGAAGGCGGAATGGAGATGCTGGAATTAGGTCGTGCAATTCCGATGCGCACTCTCCGAAATGTATCCTGTAAAATACAGATAGACAGGCTTAAGCCTTAGGCCTTCTTTAAGTTTAATACATATGTAATTTTATAATTGTTAATAGCTGTAGATTTCCCTTATAAATAAAAAAAAAAAGTAAGAATAAGCCGCACCAAAACCGCAACCAACGTCGCATATCACCTTTTAAGCAATAGAGTAGTCTAAGCATGGAACCAGCTCTCCGAGGATGTCGTGTCTGTCCCTTCAGTGAACTCCTTAAAAATAGACTAGACAACTGGTTTAAAAAGCAGTGATAAATAACCCTAATTTTAACCTTATGACAAAACAATGATCTAGTGCAAACATTTAATTTAAATAAATAACAATGACTGACTGTAATAACCGTGAACTGTGAAATCTAAAATGAAACTAAGAACTTATAACTTTCCAACACTATGACAGACGCATCAGCATATATGCTGCCTGTCTATAAATATATAAGAATAATAATAAGTTCTTAAGATATGTAATTTTTTCTTACATGTTCTTAACATGTAGTGTAATTTTTTCTTACAATTTCTTAACACAGTATGTAACTTTCTTACATTTTCTTAACAAAATATTTTTTTCTCACAAGTTCTTAATACAATATGTAACTTTTCCTACATGTCCTTAGTAAGTAAATAAGTAAGTAATACGTTTATTTCCCACACAGCAATGACCGAAACAGTTATAATTATAATACAATAATTATGTAGTCAAAGGTGAACATATGTAAACCATGTCTGATGGTCTGCTGTTGTTGTGAAAGGGGCTCTCAACTCAGCTTATTGCTGCAGACAAGAATCCAGCGCTGGTGTTCTGTTGGACCATGACCTATGGCTGGCCACAACCTGTCCGAGAGGACAAAGACACGACCACAAATAAATTTAATTGAAGATAGGTAGATAGATAGATAGAAATATGCCTAGTATTATAGCGTATTTCTAGGCATATTTCTAAATAAAGCTTATTTGGAACTATGTCAGCTGTACTCATTTTAGGCATTGGTACGCGTATTTTTTTTATAATTTCAGTTGCTTTCAAATTTAATTTGTTTAATAGAGCTAATTTCAAATTGTAATTTTAATTTATTTTTGTAATATTAATTTATTTGATGTACGACTGACTACAATTCCAATTTTGGCTCCGTGCTGTGACGTTGTAATGCATTTTAATAAATGAAAAAAAAATTAATAAGTGTAAAATATATATACATACATTTACTTCCTTAATATATTGTATATTTTCTTACATGTTATTAATAAGTGTAAAATATATATACATACATTTACTTCCTTAATATATTGTATATTTTCTTACATGTTATTAATAAGTGTAAAATATATATACATACATTTACTTCCTTAATATATTGTATATTTTCTTACATGTTATTAATAAGTGTAAAATATATATACATACATTTACTTCCTTAATATATTGTATATTTTCTTACATGTTATTAATAAGTGTAAAATATATATACATACATTTGCTTCCTTAATATATTGTATATTTTCTTACATCTTATTAATAAGTGTAAAATATATATACATACATTTACTTCCTTAATATATTGTATATTTTCTTACATGTTATTAATAAGTGTAAAATATATATACATACATTTACTTCCTTAATATATTGTATATTTTCTTACATGTTATTAACACGATATGTAACGTTTTGTTAAATGTCTGACCTCGTAAATCAATGTAATTTCAGATTTGTTCCTACAACCCGACGTGGATTTAGAAGACCAGCCATTGTCAATCCTTGCCAGATCTCACAAGAAAGAACTAACCGATGACGAGAATGTAAGCTGGGCCGCGAACGATGGTACGTGCCAATTTAGTTGTAATTAATTATGGGCGCTCCGTTCACGGTGCGACTGGTTCACAAATTGAAAGTCGCTCAGCGTGCTATGGAGAGAGCTGTGCACGGAGTATCTCTGCTGGATCGAATCAGAAATGAGGAGATCCGGCATAGAACGAAAGTTGCCGACATAGCTCATAAGATTAGCAAGCTGAAGTGGCGGTGGGCCGGTCACGTCTGTCGCAGAACAGACAACCGCTGCGGTAGACGAGTTCTGGAGTGGAGACCGCGTTTGGGGAAACGTAGTATGGGACCGCCTGCTAGATGGAGCGACGATCTGCGCAAGGTGGCTGGCAGCGAGTGGATGAGAAGAGCCGAAGATCGGGCTCAGTGGCGCGCCCTGGGAGAGGCCTATGTCCAGCAGTGGACTAGAGTAGGCTGCTGATGCTCCGTTCACTCCGCGACAGTAATTTAAGAATCGTTCCTGTATCTTTTTAGAAAAAATCCAAAAATATTTTTTGTCATGACCAATGTTAAAGTATGTACCATCTGTCAAAAACTTTTGTGCTGGTGCCATAAGAAATATTTCAGATTCTCAAAGATTGCCGTTTGGGTAGGTTGACCTGTGGTCGACTGTACGGTCTGTCCGTGTCTTTAGGCTCGATGACCACTTACCATCAGCTAGCCCATCCACCTGTCTTACTCGTAGCGTATTTATAGAATAGTTGTTTTTGTTAAGGCAAAGGGAACTGACCCCATACAGACATGTCTGATGTAAACAACTCTTTCAAGTCTTCATTAAAATGCTGGTGTGACACATTTCAATGCTATCTGGGAGAATCTTCCACGCTTCTGCACCATCCGAACCAAAGAAGAAGGCGTCCCGGACGCAGTATGGCTCTTCAAAATCCAGTCAAGTACGGATCGGGCTGCAGCGTCTTATTTGACTTTACTTCACTGTCCCACACATTATTCACATCTTGTAGAAGTTCTTCGAGCAAGAAACACTATTCTTACTAGAAAAGCACTACTGTAAGACAATTTGCAAGACAACACGAAACATAGCTGACGTGGATGCCACAAAGCTCGGGAGAAACTCATTTATAGAATAAAACCAAAATTAACTGGATATTTTTTTCTTAATTTCAGACGAATACTCCAAACCTCCTCCGAAAAGAAAAACAAAACAATTTGCCTGTCAAGAGTGTCCAAAGAAATTATCATACAACGGGTCTTTAGAAGTTCACATGAAAATACATAGCGGAGAGAAATCATACCAATGTCTTCTATGCGATGGCAAGTATACACGTAATAAGGAACTCACACAACATATAGCCGATAGCCATGGGGACGGAGACCGGTTCCCTTGCAAGATATGTCAAGATGTATTCGACCGTCCAAGACAATTAAAAAGCCACCTCGTAACACATTTCGACCAATTCAAATGCAATGTTTGCGAAAAGAGGTTTCAAAGGAAAAAAGGCTTAAAAGAACACATGAAAACCCACACCGGCGAACGGAAATTCACCTGTAACATCTGTCATAAATCGTTTGGACACAATCAAACGTTGAAAAGTCATATTTTAACACACACCGGAGAAAAACCATACGTTTGTGATGTTTGTGGCCGGGGATTTCCTCAACGGACCCATTTGAAACGACACATCTTTATCATCCATACTGGACTTAAACCGTACGGCTGCAACGTTTGCCAAAAGCAGTTTACGAGTAAAAGTTACTTAGCGATACATGAACGAGTCCATACTGGGGAGAAACCGTTCTCTTGTGAAGTTTGTAAGAAGAATTTCACAGCGTACACAACGTTGAAAGTCCATATGAGAGTGCACACTGGATTTAAGCCGTACACATGCAGTTTTTGCAGTCGACAGTTCGCTCAAATGGCTAGTTTTAAACTACACGAACGGACCCATACGGGTGAAAAACCTTTCTCGTGCAAAGTGTGTAAGAAACCATTTTCAGACAATGGTTACTTGAAAATACACATGCGAGTTCATACCGGAGAAAAACCTTTTGAGTGTGAAGTTTGCAAGCGTTCCTTTAGAGAGACCGGTCAATTGAAAAGGCACATGAGAGTTCACACTGGAATAAAGCCTTACACATGTAAAATTTGTAATAAACAGATAGGCAACTTATCCAAACATATGCGAGTTCACTCGGACGATCGTCCGTTCAATTGTAATGTTTGTAACAAACAGTTTTCTGTGAGCGGTAACTTGAAGTTACATATGAGAGTGCACACCGGTGAAAAGCCATTTTCCTGTGATCAGTGCAGCAGCCACTTTGCTCAGAGTAGTGGATTGAAAAGACATCGGTGCACGCATGTTGGCAAAAGTGATTCTTGATAGTGTTTATAGTAGTGATGGAGGTTAAATTCAGTGATCTACTGAGATATAACTGTGCAAAGTAGGTGGAGAATGAGAAAGAATAGGGAGATAGAAGAGATGGTGAACGAGCCGAACATTATAGGAGAGACGAAAGCGGCTCGACTCCGATGGCTCGGACACATCACTAGGATGGGGGAGGATCGGGCAGTTAAACGAGCGTATGTGGGACACCCTAACGGACGACATCCGGTCGGACGTCCCAGATACCGCTGGCGCGATGAAGTGGAGAAGGATCTGCGTGAGCTCCGGGCGCCTGACTGGCTCGAGACTGCGCAGGAGAGAGAGCGACGGCGCTCTTTGGTATCGGAGGCCAAGATCCACTTCGGGTCGCTGCGCCAGCGGAGTAAGTAAGTTCAGCTATAAAAATTAAAAAACGGTTTAAAATTTGAACTTCTACCTCCGACTCCGGTGAATAAGAATAAGTTTATTTGTGCGCTGTTAGCATTTTCCCATACATTAGTTCGGGTATTTTAATGTCAAATGTATCTCTGCTGGATCGAATCAGAAATGAGGAGATCCGTTATGAGGAGAAGGTACTTAAGATTAGACATAGACATAGAGGTATGTGTCGACATAAAACGCAAACTGTTGCGTAGACGGAGACTCGAGCACACTCTGTAAACAGAAAAGCAAAACAAAACGTAATTTTTGAAGGAAGTCATTGACACAGGTAATATGGGATAATGTATGTTCCGGCCCTGAACAATAGCACCACCCCAACTCTTTCTGTGGGCGTCGTACGAGGCGAATAAGGATCTTTAGTGGACACTGTTTTATATCTAGTAGACGGCGATAGGCTCGCCAGCTACATAAACCGAATGATTAATTGTCCGCCGTAGATTTCGTGCGGTTGAGGTAAGATGGCAGCCGACCGAGTCTCCCACCACTCGCACGTATAATACAATACGCGGGTAGACTACAATATCGCATGTCGCGGATATTGTAGTATACCCACTTATAGGTAAATTATAATGCCCGAACAATGTATGAATATATATTACCTACTATTTATTATTCTCTTTTTAAACAAAGTTTATAAGATTTCGTGGTGGCAACTTCTTCGTACGCGGGCCTGGGGGAGGCCATCTCCTTTGGAAAGTTCTAATTTATTACATTATTTTTAGATTGTAAGTAAAACAAGTATTATTGTATTATTTTTTAATTCAAGAAACCACTTATAATAAAATTATTTAACACTTGATAAGGTATCGGTTTTATTTCTCCCGAAAATGGTCAACTAATCTATTCTACAGCAAATGAACATCATACAAAAAGGACGACCAGAATCAGATTATTATTGAGAGGTGATGTCTATGGGCAACGGTGACCACTTAAGGAGCTACCTGAGCCTACATTTAAAAAAATGGTATTTGAAATTGTTTATTTAGCGCTGTAAACACCAGAATACAGAAGTATACAAAGTTTAATACATGCATCACAAAACATCCGGTGCGGTACAGTGCCAACAAGGGTACACCAGCTCAGCATAATGCTGAGGCAAGCCACAGCGCCGATCTTCAGCTGACCCTCAGTGACTGCACGGACGAAGAAAGCAACAGTGTGTGCGTGTTGTGTTGTATGAATGAGGATATTAGTCTGGGAGGGTGATAGCATGGTGCGGGTGTATTTACATGGTATTATGTGTGTGGGTGGTAATTGGTTTACAGGATTATTCCATGAATGAAGAGGATATTTTAATTAATATTGTAGTATCCTCGTTGTTAAATAAAGAACTGAACTCGAAGGCAGAGACTATCACCAGGCTGGTTTCCTCCTGTCACTAAGCAATATGAAACTCTAGCTCACCAGTCTAGGCCATGCCATCACCAAAGCTGAAGCGGAGATTAGTCCACATACAGGAGTCGTATTATTGGTTAGTTCCATAACTGTTAGTAAGCGGGTGTACACACACAAATAGCACTAACAGTATCTTAAATTCACATAAAATAATGAAGTTTTCTTCAAAGCGAAAAAGCGCGGGAACTGCGCGTCAACCGAGTACGTGTTGACGCAGGAGCCTTCATTGAACGACTGACTTTGATTTTGCTCTTCTCGTTCAATATGGCGGACACGCGATTTCATTGTGGTTCGGTCTTGTCTTCCGTGGTCTTGTCTTCCGTACATTCACTCGTTCCGTGGCCAGTGGCACGCGGTTTTAAGGCGAGCATAGAGCACACACTACTCATTGACCGAAAACCACCAGCTCTGGCCAAACACTCGTAGTGAAACAATAAGAAACAAAACGCGAATCTGTTAAAAGTGGCCACTTTCCTGTAAACCATTTTTTAAAATGCTTTAATAGATATGATTTTTTTCGACTGGCGGCGCTAGTGTCCTCAGGTAGCCCATTAATATCAGGTGGAATGTCTGCTCTTCTTATTCAATAAATAGAAACCAGGGATGTTACGGAGCTTCCGACTCCGACTCCGAAAGGTCGGAACTTCCGATCCCGGACTTCCGAGCCGAAGTCGGAGTCGGAGGTGTAAAATGAACACCTCCGACTCAGACTTCGGCTCCGATAATTTTGAATCGGTGGTTATACCGAAGATTTGTGAGCAAACATATTCAAATTTCAATATTTTATTAAATAGTGTAGGACTACATAAAGGAATGTTTTATTGCCACAAACGTCATAAAAAAAAATATTGGCCAATATTTTAGTTCAGCTATAAAAATTAAAAAACGGTTTAAAATTTGAACTTATTCTGAACATCTCCTCCGCCTCAGACTCCGGTTCCGTCTCCGATAAATCCAATTTACAACCTTCGGTTCCGACTCCGGTTCCGGTAAAACCACCTCCGTAACATCCCTAACCGTCCTAAAAAAACGAATGAACCAATTTTGATCACATATGGCTAATATATTCCAAACAAAATACTTTTAAAATCTGTATCAAAATTAAGTCTGATATTTTATTAACAGCTTAACAAAAAGACTCTGTAACCCGAGCCACTTCAAAATATAAGGTACGAGGCTGCTAAGGATCTTAGTACAACTAGTAGACGGCGGTTGGCTCGCCACCTTTCACGTTTGTCCACCAAATCCGAGATCAACGTGGTTCTTCTGTCTACCCCCTCGGGGATTATGGACGTGAGAGTTGCATAAACCACTATTGTAGCGGCGAGCTTAGCGCCACAAAGGCTGGGAACGGGGAGTCCTGAATTGAAAACACACGCCCGTGCACACCGTGATAGTTAATTTGATGCTTAACAAGTCTCCTATTTTCTATAAATCGCATTTTACAAATACCACAAGAAAATGGCTTTTCTATAGTGTCAGTATTCCGTTGTTTCAAATATTGTTTGGCTTCTGCGTGAGTACGGAGATGATTTTTAAGCAGCAGTGCCATGATAAACTGCTGTCCACAATATTCACAACAAAATGGTTTTTCTCTAGTATGCATCCTCATATGTGATACTAAATGTGACTTCTTAGCGAACTGCTTTTTACAGATGTCACATTTTATTTCTACAGTATGGGTATTCTGATGTGTAATAAAATGTGACTTGTGAATGAACCGTTTGTCGCAGATATCGCAAGAATATGACATTATTCCATTGTGACAGTGTATATGGTATGTCAAATAACTTTTCGCTATAAATCGTTTCTTACAAATATCGCAAGAATATGGTTTTTCTCCGGTATGTAAGCGAATATGGCATATCAAACTTCTTTTTGTGGTAAATTGTTTTTTACAAATGTCGCAAGAATATGGTACTCCAGTATGTACACGAATATGGCGTTCCAAATTTCTTTTCGCTTTAAATTCCTTTTTACAAATATAGCAACAATATGGTTCCTTAAAGTGAGACCTTTGATGCCTAATAAGAAGTGACTTACGAGTAAGTTGCTCGTTACAAATATTACAACAGAATGTTTTTTCTCCAGAGTGAATACACTTATGTCTTCTTAGCCCGAAATACGTTCTGTAATTCTTTTTACAAATTCTGCAGGTATATCTTATAGGGCGCCTTTTGAAACACCCTATATCATTATATTTGGCTTTGTGCCTTATGCTTCGAGTTTCGCGAGTAAATGTTGAATTACTCGTGACATTATCGTTCATTGGTATCTCAGAATGACTCTTATTGAAATTCCCTGTATCTTTGTCTGCCTGCCTTATCCTTCGAGTTTGAGAAGTAAATGTTGGTTTATTCGTCACATTCTTGGACCAAGATACGTCTTTGATTTTTCTGTTTCTAGTAGAGGCTCTAGCGATTAGTAAATTTTGGTCATAGCTATAGAGCTCACAGCTGGACTGAGGTTCGACTGATTGTGAAATAGTTTTGAAATTTTCTGCAAAAAAAGGGCAAGTATTAATTTCAGCAAGATACCAGGGTTTTTTTTAATTTTTATTTTATTTTATTTATTTACTTAAATTTACAGCTTTATTCAGAACTTATAAAAAACAAATATTACTTGAACATTTGCCAATTATAAATTTTCATTATGTTACTTAACATTATATCAATCTTAGGTAGAAAACAACAAAACAAAAACAGATCGTAGGTAACTATTATGATCTGGGATCTTCAAGGCCAGAGTGAATAGGCATTTACTGGACCCGCATGCACCATCGTCGACCTCATCGTCGCTTACCATCAGGCGAGATCGAGGTCAAATACGGGTTTAGAAGTAAATAAAAAAAAAAAAAATGAGTATGAGAGAAATGCGTTGCATAATGTTTACGTGTGTGTGCGGTGTGACGTGTGGCGAGTTGTGTGGCTGGTGTGAGGGAGTAGGGGGAGTGAGGTGAGACAGTATTAGTCAGGGTGAGTTCACATGGTTACAGTTATTGTTGTATTTTATAGGTAGGTACTAGTTAATGGGAAGTTGGTAGGTAGGTGTTCAATATTATTTATTTTCATTGATTGACTGACTGTTGTGCTCGCATTGATTGCCCATGCGAGCACCATACTAGATTTTAAGATATTTACGATTTATTTAATTGAGTCACTTAAAGTTATCATTATATCACATTTAAATATTCTTTTTGATAGTGAGAATGGATCGATGTCTGAAAATAGTTTGTTATACGTTCGAGGCAATCTGCGCGTGATACTATTAGCCCCATAGTTCGCTCGTGAAAAAGGTACATTAAAGAGCTGCGTTTGCCGCGTGCGCTAGTCGGGCACGTTGAAGCGCAGCGCAGCTGTTCGCGCAAGCCTTCGGATAATTTTACTAGATGAAAATACTAGTGTTCTCACGAACATGCACTTTATGCCTGTCAAGCGAAAATTGATATTGATATATTAAATATATTTTTTCTTCTGATAGGCATCCATTAGATACCTATATTGGTATGTATTTGACAAACATCAGATGAAAAACCACATCCAAGGTTGTTCAAATGCGCCCCAGAGCTGCCTATGGTAGATAAAGGGGGCAACAGGGGTCTTCGCTTCATGTGGTTGTCAAAATGCAACCTATTCGAGTCCATTCCAAGTCAACCTTAGAATATTGAATCATATTATAAGGTGTCAGTTTCTGTGATTTTTGTCCTCCTAATCAGGCACGAGCGACACCAAAACGTAACACTTTTCGCGCGTCTCTAGCTCGTGCAGCAAGTGTCTATCGCGAGAGCAAGCTTGCTCGCTCGTTCTAACATAAAATACGTACAGGGTTCCTTGCCCAAAAGTGTATAGACACGATCAGAATCGTGCTTCAGGATTTTTAACAAGTCTGAATTTTTCTAATTCTTTTTCCTAATTTTTCAATTCAATTCGTTTATTTCAAGCTGGTACAAATTGTACAATTTTGTTCGTCAATAATATTCATTCAAAATAGTAATAAAATAATAATAAGGTGAAGCTCACTTGGTCCTGGACCCGTGAGCTTCGCTCTAAACTGACCCCAGAAATGGGTGAAAACCTAATATTAATAAAATACATATATCACAATGCAGAAAGCCGCAATCCTGAACACTTGTCGGATCGTACGAAAATTTTTCAGGATGAACCGTCAGGTGAAACAACTTTAGGAGGTGAAGCTCACTTGGTCCTGGACCCGTGAGCTTCGCTCTAAACTGACCCCAGAAATGGGAGAAAATCTAACAGGTAAACATATAATAATAATAATAATAATAATGAAATTGAAAACAAAACAAAAATATAATAATTAATTATACCAAGTCTCAGGCTATGTCACGACCATAACAAACATTTTTATCATTTAAATATTGTTGAACACTATAATACGTTTTTCGATAAGACATTTTTTAAGTGTCAATTTAAATGTTCCATCAGTTAACATTTTGATTTCTTCGGGGACAGGATTAATAAATTTTTATTAAATTGAATTATGAGGTGTCAGTTTGTGATTTTTTTTAACAAGTCTGAATTTTTCTAACCCTTTTTCCCTCTTTGATGACATAAACTGCTCTATGTTTGGTGGGAACAAACCTTTGCACAGAAGAAACTCGCATATATCGGGCTCCTCTACCGGGTCGCACGCCGCCGCCAGGTCTGCGGGCTCCTGCTCAACTCTCTCGTCACTGCAGTGCGATGACAGACTGTTTCCCGCCTCAATATCACGGCATGCTACGTCGCAATCCTCATTATCGCTTTCTAATTCGATTATGATGATGGCATTTTTTTCATCAATGTCTTGGAGCACAGGAATGTCTGAGGCTATCTCCTTCATCTGATGGACCTCGAGCGAGTCCAATCTTTCTCGTTTCCTTGTTTGTTTGCGTTTTCGTCGCTTACTTGTTTTTGTTTTATCTGCCATACGTCTGCTATGCACAGTATCTGTGGTCACGTTCCGTGGCTGCATTTTAGAATTACTACCCATTAAATAAGTGCAAACTTGTACAAAACAAAAGTGGAAATAAATAACCTGTAATTATACCTTTCTTTTAAGTTCGGTTTTTCGTTTTTCCTTTAATGGATGGAAAAGGCCAAGGGATCCGAGCCCATACAGCCAGGTTTAACCTAATTTTTGACTTTTTGTTTCCTAAAACAGAAGAAAGAAAAAACGCGCATGTTTATGGCTCCGAGTTCAAGCACTTTCAGGCCATCTTCAATCAATCAATCACATGTTTAGATTCCGTGATCGCCAAATAGGAGTGCGTTCCAAAACCAGGGGGGTGGAACGTTTGTGTTCCACGGTAGGTAGTACCACGGGTAAGTGTACCACGGTAATATTGTAGACGGTAACGGCACGGTAATTTTAAAAGCAGTTATACTCGTTAAACTTATACACCCCTTTTGTGGTCGGAGGTTAATTGAAAGTTAACTGAATTCTAGTTATAATTGTTATGTTAAGAAAAATTTCGTATGCTGTTATAGCTAAATATAGAGGACCATACATTTACGTTACAACTTGTGCAACCTATATTTATGAATGAATACATTTGAATTTGAGTTGTTTAAAAAAAAACGAAAAATCGCCATCTTTGCCTGGTTTTTCCAAGGTAAAATAAAAAAAATATTCGACCTAATTTTGAACCAATAAATATGTAGCCTATTCACTAGGTTTAATCAATTCCACAATATGCTGAGGGTTTTACGTCGTTTTATCTTCAATAAACTCTAGAGTCGGTTACCAACTACTTATATTTTGATACAGCGAACCGAAGCGGCTTCGTGTAGTCCGAACCTTAACGCATTATGTTTGGATGCGTATCGAACCGAACCACGGAGAACATATCCTCTAGCCTAGCGAGTTACACCGAACATTACTCATTTTGGCGGGAATACCAAAAAATAATATTAGATTTCTGAACAAAATTCCACTTTTGAGTGACAAAATAGATACATACTTTAAACAAACACCCATACTACATATACCTGTACATTCGATTTATTCCTGATTTGAACCACAAAATTCGCCCGAATGTAAATTCTATGATAAGATATTGTACAGTCAGTCCCTAGATCATGTGTACCATCTGTTCGTACGAAGCGATTTGCTTCTTCGTTCATTATGCGAACGGCTAAGGAATGGAACAGCCTGCCGGCGTCTGTGTTTCCCGATACCTACAACCTTGGGATCTTCAAGGCCAGAGTGAATTGTTAGAGCACTATACAAAACATGTTTTAGGAGTACAAAGTGGCAACTGGCGGGCGGGCCCTCAGCCCGCCCGCGCCAGTCTGTTTTCGGGTGCCATAGGCAATACATGTGTTAACCTCATTTGTAATAAATACCCATCGATGTTACCTACGTGATTTCTTTCATTTTGCTGAGGAACCCCTTATAGAATACGCATTTACCGGACCCGCATGCTCCATCGTCGACCTCATCGTCGCTTACCATCAGGCGAGATCGAGGTCAAATGCTGGTTGTCAATAAAAAATAATTAAAAAACCATCTGTCATATTACTGCAATCTGAAATTAACCTTAATGCATTGATTGAATGAATGAATTTTGAATTCGCCATAGACTTCAAATTTGAATTGTAGAATTTTGACAGATGGTATACTTTAGCAAGAGGCCAACATCATGCTACAATAATAAATTTAAAATAATAATAATAAATTAATAAATAATAATAAAATGGAAAGAAGGGGAGGCCTTTGCCCAGCAGTGGGACAGCATATAGGCTATTAAAAAAAACCTTCAGTACTTTTTGTACCCCCATTTGGTAATTTGTTTTAGCTTTAGTATTACTATAGATTTATCAATGCATTTGAACTGTAAGTTGTAAATACATTTCTATTTCATATGAAACCACAAGTAGTAACACAAACTACTTCGTTACTAAGGATGAAAAAAAAAATTTTTTTTTTAATGGCGACACGAGACGAAAACTTGGACCACTCACTGTTGTCGACGGAGTTTCGTCGAGCTATCATGGCGTGTTGGACGCTTCACAATAGTTTGTATTTACAGTTACTTAGGTATTTCATAAAATTAGAGACGGAACGAGAGTAATGGATGTGATCCGTAATGCGAGAACCCTGAAATGGAGATGGACTGGTCACATGATGAGATCCAGAAGGGACAAATGGACAAGAAATATCACAGGGTGGTACCCGCGAGACGGGAAACGTAATAGAGGTCGACCAGCGAGACGCTGGGAGGACGACCTGCCCGAGGGATGGCGAGGAGAGGCCCGGGATAGAGAAACGTGGAAGGACTTGGAGGAGTCCTATGTCCATGAACAACCTGCCGATGTCAAACCTAGTTGATAAGTTGAGAGAGTGCTCAGGTGACCCCCGCGCCGAGTCGTACCTGGTGCAGCGCATCTCGCCGACTATTCAGCGTGGAAACGCTGCCAGCGTGATGGGCACCTTCCCGCCGGGTGCGACTCGGGGCTGTTTATTAGATTAAGGATTTTGACACATATAATATGTTGATAAGTTAATTTATTTTTGGCAGTGAATAAAGGCTATTTTTATTTATTTTTCAAATCATTTAGTTTTACAAATAGAGACACCAACATTACTCACACAATTCTACTTCGCCAAATCACATTAATTACAGTACATTTAGGTACAAACCACAACACACACTCCCCAGCACAGCGCCCAGGGCACAGGATTACCCAGTGTGGGTGCTGACCGTAGGCTCGGTATTAGGAAGTATGTGTTTTTTATTTAATTTTTTTGTAGTATTCATTGTACCTTTCCGTTGTAGTGTTGTCGTTAAATAAATTTAATATTATAATTTTTTTTATTATAGGTATTTCATGGTCCTAGATAAATAATTGTATGCAACTGCACATTT
This sequence comes from Hofmannophila pseudospretella, assembly GCA_947369225.1. Lineage (NCBI taxonomy): Eukaryota > Metazoa > Arthropoda > Insecta > Lepidoptera > Oecophoridae > Hofmannophila > Hofmannophila pseudospretella. The sequence goes on along the minus strand of OX376338.1, from coordinate 888,876 downwards.
TGATACTAAAAACTCATTATACAATGGATTAATTAGTTGGATAACTACCATTGTAGCGCCGGGCTTAGCGCCACAGAGGCTGGGAAAGGGGAGGCCTGATCCAAAAATACACGCCCGTACACGCCGTGGTTGTTAATTTGATGCTTAACAAGTCCTCTGTTTCTACTAAAGCGCTTTTTACAAATACCACAAGAAAATGGTTTTTCTATAGTGTCAGTATTCCGATGCCCCAAAGTTTGTTCGGTGTCTGTGTGGGTACGGAGATGACTTGTAAGCTGCCCTTCCACAATAAACTGTTTTCCACAATATTCACAACAAAATGGTTTTTCTCCGGTATGCGTCCTCATGTGTAATATTAAATTTGACTTCTGAGTAAACTCCTTTTTACAGATGTCACATTTTATTTCTATACTATGAGTAGACTGATGGTTAATAAACGATGACTTCCTATTGAACTGCTTTTTACAAATACCACAAGAATATGGCATTTTTCCACTATGAACGCGGAGATGGTTCACTAAATAATATTTTACTCTAAATTGCATCTTGCAAATATGGCACTTAAATGGTTTCTCCCCAGTATGTATGCGTCGATGGATCGCCAACGATCTTTTCCCTGGACACTCCTTTTTACAAATATCGCAGGAATATGGATTTTTTCCAGTATGTATGCGTTGTCGATGGTTATCCAAATGTCTTTCCTGTAGAAACTTCCTTTTGCAAATATCGCAGGAATAAGGTTTTAATCCAGTGTGATTATGGTGCATGTGCCATTGCAGTCCAAACCTCTGTTTGTAATGTTTTTTGCAAATTCTGCATTTGTATTCAATAGGGCGCTTATCGAAATACCCTATATCTTTATATTTGGCTTTGTGTCTTAAGCTTCGAGTTTCGCGGGTAAATGTTGAATTATTCGACAGATTGTTGATCACTGGTAACTCAGGACTTTTATTGAAATGCCCTATATCTTTGTGCCTTATCCTTTGAGTTTTATAAGTCAATGTTGGTTTATTCAATACGATCTTGGACCAAGCTACGTCTTTGATTTTTCTGTTCCTAGTAGAGGCTCTAGCGATAAGTAGGTTTTGGTCATCCTTATAGGGTTCACAGCTGAACTGAGGTTCGCATGATTGTAAAATAGTTTTGAAATTTTCTGCAAAAAAAAAGGGCAAGTATTAATTTCAGTAAGCCACCAGGGGTGTTGGATGGATCAGGCTCAAGATCGCCGGAAATAGAGGAAAGGGGAAGAGGCCTTTATCTAAAGCTGGATAGAAGATGGGATGTCATGATGATGACCAGAGATGTGTTCGTGCAAGCCTTCGGATATTTTTTACTAGATGAAAGTACTAGTGCTCCCACGAACGTATGTACTCGTACCTATTTGACAAACATCAGATGTAAAATCATATCAAAAGTTGTTCAAATGCTCCCAGGGCTGCCTATGGTATATTATCTTCTCTTATCTTATGATAGGAGGCCGGAAATAACCTAGCGGTGAAAGTACTAGTGCTCCCACGAATGTATGTACTCGTACCTATTTGACAAACATCAAATGTAAAATCATATCAAAGGTTGTTCAAATGCTCCCAGGGCTGCCTATGGTAGATTATCTTCTCTTATCTTATCATAGGGGGCCAGAAATAACCTAGCCGTGAAAGTACTAGTGCTCCCACGAACGTATGTACTCGTACCTATTTGACAAACATCAGATGTAAAATCATATCAAAAGTTGTTCAAATGCTCCTAGGGCTGCCTATGGTATATTATCTTCTCTTATCTTATGATAGGGGGCCGGAAATAACCTAGCGGTGAAAGTACTAGTCCTCCCACGAACGTATGTACTCGTACCTATTTGACAAACATCAGATGTAAAATCATATCAAAGGTTGTTCAAATGCTCCCAGGGCTGCCTATGGTAGATTATCTTCTCTTATCTTATCATAGGGGGCCAGAAATAACCTAGGGTAGAAACCCTTGAGGATCTTTTGTGCCCACACCATTTACACACTGGCCATCTCAGTGTGCAGGTTTCCTCACAATGTTTTCCTTCACCGTTAGAGCAGTCAGTAAATGTACGTACATTTACTGACTGTACTAGTCTTTGAAAAAATCAGAAAAACTCATTGGTACATGGCACTGCACAGTTTCGAACCAGGACCTGCCACAAGGGCGTCCGGTGTTCTAGACCACTGTTCTGTGCCACCGACGCTCTTGCCTATGGTAGATAGAGGAGCAACAAGGATATTCACTTTATGTGGTTGTCAAAGTGCAACCTAATCTATCTTGAGTCCATTCCATGTCAACCTTAGAATACTGAATCATATTATAAGGTGTCAGTTTCTGTGATTTTTGTCCTAATCAGGCGCGAGCGACACCAAAATGTAACACTTTTCGCGCGTCTCTAGCTCGTGCCGCCAAGTGTCTATCGCGAGAGCAAGGTCTCACTCTTCCTAACATAAAATACATACAGGGTTCCTTGCCCAAAAGATTATAGGCACGCTTCGGTTTTTTTAACAAGTCTGAATTTTTCTAACCCTTTTTCCCTCTTTGATGACACCCCATCTGAAAACTTATCTGTATTTGGTGGGAACAAACCTTTGCACAGAAGAAACTCGCATATATCGGACTCCTCTACCGGTTCGCACGCCGCCGCCAGGTCTGCGTGATCCTGCTCAACTCGCTCGTCACTGCAGTGCGGTGACAGACTGTTTCCCGCCTCAATATCACGGCATGCTGCGTCGCAATCCTCATTCTCGCTTTCTAATTCGATTATAATGATGGCATTGTTTTCATCAATGTCCTGCAGCGCACGAATGTCTGAGGCTATCTCCTCCACCTGATGGACCCCGACTGAGTCCAATCTTTCTCGTTTCCTCGTTTGTTTGCATTTTCGTCGCTTACTTGTTATTGTTTTGTGTGCCACACGTCTGCTATGCATACTATCTGTGATCACGTTCCGTGGCTGCATTTTAGAATTACTACCTATTATATTACTGCAAACTTGGACAAAACAAAAGTTAAATTAAATGTAGGTACATATCTACCTAACCTTAAAAAGTTTACGTAAACAATGATATAAAAAAGCAATTTTACGGCTCCGAGTTCAAGCACTTTTAAGCCATCTTCAATCAATCAACATCACTATTGGTTTCGATTCCGCGTCCACCCAATTTAATCTATAATAATTTTCGGGACAGCTAATGAAGCTTCTGATAGTTGGCACTAATTATTTTTTTGCATTATATGTGCCTTAAGTCCAGCTTCAAGTGTTTTCAACAAATAGGTTTAATATCAAGTTATTCTAAAACTCTATACGGGCAGCTGAAATAATGACTTGGCTGTAAATGCGAGGGCAGCATTGCCAAAGCACAGAGCAGCATACCTGAACCAAATCTGATCGTTTCAGATATATTTATTGATAAAACTGGTACATACATATGGTTGAACACAATAAGAATAGATAATAGTTTTTACCTATATCAGGCATGCAATAATATCTGTATATACATTAGATTAGATTGTTAGGTTGGTTGAGCCGATTAATAAATTCAAATATGAAAAATTAATTAAATAGACTTAGTGATTTTCAGCTGCTCTACATTTGCTGCCAACCTATTATTTTTACGATTTACATTTTTTATAATACCAAATATTTTTGCTGATAGACTAAATCATCGCTGGATTAATTACGACTAACAAAATTATCCGCTAAAAATAAACATACAGGATCTTTGTCTCACTCTTTGACCTAATTTTGAGGATTAATATTTTCAGGAAAATAAAAAAAATTACAAGAGCGCCACTGCTACTTTTTATAATCTGTCGTTTAGATAGCAAAAAAAAAAGTTTGATTCAATTCCAAAATATGGCGAGAGTTTTTAGGTTAAGCTTTCAATAAAACACTAGACTCGTTTACCTATTACTTATATTTAATGTGTCTACGTACAGTACAGTAACGTGGTGGAGAAACGACTAAAGCTAGGTACACGGGCGCAGCCGCGTGCTATACATATACGCGTCCAATCACACGCGCTGATTTCAAACACCGCCCACTCCCTATTTGAAATTACACTGGGACTGTAACAAACTGATTTTATTCCGGTTCGGTTCGCTATATTCAATCATATAAAATGGTGTAATGGCTTTTCAATAAATAAAAATATACATACCACGATTTTATTGCCCCATCCACTCCCCCATTTGAAATTAACACATGTATTACATGTGATTGGATTGATACAGCGAACCGAACGAACCGTCCTCGTGTAGTCCGAGCCTTAACGCATTATGATTGGATGCGTATCGAACAGAACATTATTTATTTTGGTGGTAATGTCAAAATGTTGCAAACGTTATTTTAAGACAAAATTATAATTTAAACAATTTTGAATGACAAAATACATACCTTATAAAAATACCATAAGACTACCTATAAGTAAATTCAATGGTAAGATTTTGTACAGTATGTACAGTTATGGTAAACAACGGAATCTTATCGAATATAACGCTCATTTTCGCTGCTAAATAGATAAAACAGCATTAATTTTACTACTTAATTACTAATTATCAGCAATCATACCATTATTTTAGTTGTATTTAAATTGACTTCTAAATTACTAACCAAGCGACAAAAAAAGCTAAATAGGTACGGTACGCAAACAAGCTATACCCGGTGGAACCTTGTCACGATTAGTTTTTGTGTTTTCTTGACATACGTATAAATGTGTCAAATGTTAAAGCGACAGGCGTACTAAAGGGCCTCATGTGTTGCCCACTGTACAGAGGACAACACAGACCCTTTAGTTTAGTACTTTGCTGTTTTAACATATATCATACATTCTTAGGAATGTCAAGGAATCTTATCAAAACCTTATTGCGACGGGGTTGCACAGAGTATAGCTTAATGTGTTTTCCACAGAACATTACGTAAATGTTGACTTAAGAATTTAATATACAAGGTTAAATTCGTATAGTTTTAAGCTAAACGATAAGAATATTTTTTGGTGCCAGGGACCAAAAGCACGTGCAAAATTAAACGATTTCAATTTCAAATTGTACACAAAATACGAAAAATGATATCGGGTACAATCTACAAAAAATATGTATTTTTGTTAAATATCGACCGGTTACCGGTATTTGACAAAAATAATTTATTTTTATTCACTACTAAACCCACATTTGACCTCGATCTCGCCTGATGGTAAGCGACGATGAGGTCGACGATGGAGCACGCGGGTCCAGTAAATCCCTATTCACTCTGGCCTTGAAGATTCCAAGGTTTCGGGAAAAACAGACGCCGGCAGGCTGTTCCAATCCTTAGCCGTTCGCATAATGAACGAAGGAGATAATCGCTTCGTACGAGCAGATGGGATATCAACTACATAAGGATTGAACCCCTCCCCGCGCCTGTTAGTCCGAAGGCGGAATGCGATTCCGATGCGCACTCTCCGAAAAGTATCCTATAAAATACCGATAGACAGGCAACCTTGCGCCGATTGTAGATTTAATGTAGATTCTACCTTAACGACACGCGTTTTGTACAAAATTGAATCAGGTAATCGCTTTTGGTTATCGTTTGGAACAATGTGAATTTTTTTAGCAGATGGCAGGCAGTTGCTATCTGCGGACTGCAGTCGAACTTCGAATTATGCCTGCTAAGCGCTACTAACGACGACTACTCGATCCTGAATTAGCAAGACCGATTTGATAGCGTTTCAGTTACTATGCTAAAGCACGCACCATGCCATCACCCCCCCCCCCCCCCCACACACACACTCAGTACCTAACATACACACTACTATCCTCATTCATACAAACAAACACATTCATATAACACAACACGCACACACTGTTGCTTTCTTCGTCCGTGCAGTATCTGAGGGGCCAGCTGAAAATCAGCGCTGTGGCTTGCCTGAGCATTATGCTGAGCTGGTGTACCCCTTTTAGCACTGTACCGCACCGGATGTTTTGTGCTGCATGTATTAATACTTGTATACTTCTGTATTGGGTTCTATATTCTGGTGTTTACAGTGCTAGATAAACGTTTTCAATTCCAATTTAAAGTGGTCACTGTGCCGACCTCTTGTGAATACTCGCGACGTGCCGTTTAAGATTGGACTTCTGAACAAATTGCTTCGGACAAACATCGCAACAGAACAGCTTTTCTCCCGTGTGAGTGCGGCGATGGTGTATAAGATGGACCTTTGTAGTACACTGCTTCCCGCATAAATCACAGGGTTTGTTCCCAGTATGCGTCCTCATGTGTAATTCAGCTTGAAATTTCGAGGAAAACGACTTATTACAAATGCCACAAGGGAATGGTTTTTCTCCGGTATGCGTGCGATGGTGAGCAATTAGATTAGTTTTATTATAAAACTGCTTTGCACAGAACTGACAAGTATACTGCTTTTGTCCAGTGTGTATCCGTTGATGCTGAACAAGAGTATGCTTCTGTGTAAACTGTTTTTTACAAATATCACAAGATAATTTCTCTTCAGTGTGACTCCGTTTATGGTCTACTAGACGAGACTTGCGAATAAACCGCTTACTACAAATATCACACGCATACGGCTTTTCTTCTGTGTGGATGTATTCATGCTCTTTAAGATTGGACACCTTAATAAAACTCTTTTTACAAATATCACACGAGAATGGCCTTTTTTCACTACTGGTGTTTCGATGGTTCGTAAGTTTGTGTTTTTTACAAATGCCACAAGTGGATATGATAGCGTGTGTATTGATATGCTTTACAAGTTCGCCTTGTGTTCGGAAGTGTTCTTTACAAGTTTCGCAAGTGAACGTTGGTTCGCCGAGAACATCGCTGGACAAAGACTCGCCTCGGACTTGTCTGTGTTCAGTGGAAGCAGATGGCTGACTGCTGAATTCACTGGACTGATGCGGTGGTGAATTTGATTCCATTTTAAATATGTCTGTAAAAACGAGAACCAAAATTATATCTAGGCGAAACGTACAAATGTCTGCGGGCTTTTGCTATACGAAATCTGAAAATTATAGTGCAGGTATATATTTAAAGTTCTTTTTTTTTTATTATTATAGATATTCCTATTTTTGCGGTAATTTCAATTTGTTCTGTTTATTATTACACGTAATAAAAATTATTATTAATTCTCAAAAAATTAAATGCATTATTTATTAGTTAGTAGCTTACTTAGCAATTTAGACGCCACTTTAATTTTCAGACGCAAATTAATTACGTAACTGTCATATTATATTTCGCATGGAAATAGCCGAATGCTCTAGGGATTTAGAGTTTATTGGTCGCTAGTAGTGACGATTGTTAGATTAAAACTGTATAACATGTACATAATACATTATGACCGCAGTCCCCGGTGTAACGCATGCTCACCGCGCTCTTGAACGCATGGCCTGAATGCGATGTGTTTGCGGATGGATGGTCGAAGATTATGTCAGTATGTCAAAGGTTCTGCGAGCGAGAGGTATTAATGTTCTAGTATATTTTTATAACTTCATACATGTTAATTTTTGACTAATTACTTTAATAGGTACTTGCCGTTGCAATTAATATTAATAAAATAAAATAAAAATGAGATTGGTTGGAGGGGTGGGGCGCGTTGTAAATATCGCGTGTACGGAAGTAGAGTCCTTTACATTTTTAAAGAGTAGGTAGTATGGAGGAAAAAAAACCCAGGAAAGCCGCCTTCCCTTAATACCCTCCATCTTCTGTCAAAGGTGCTCCGGACCCTAAGAGCAACAGTTCTCCCCAGTCTTGGGCAAATCCCTAAGGGATTCGACTATTTCCCTGGATTTGGCAAGGTCCCTGCGACATATACATGACTGAAATTAAACTTTATGAAGGAAATCTTAATTTTGATTATTCATAATACAAATAAATCCAATGACCTTTAATGTAATGAAAGAGTGTCTTCGTATCTATGTAACGACAAACAAACTTACAGAGAGATACATTAATATTGATTTATTAATTAAGATAAGATAAAATAATCGATAATTAAAGTTCCATTTTTCCGATAAACATCGCTACCCAGTGAAAAGCATGACCCATGCCCGGCCGGAATTCAGCAAGAACTGAGACTTCACCAGTTACCACTGCCAAACTATATTTTAAATAATTAAATGTAGTACATTAAGTTAATTGAGCAATACAAAATGTATCTTTATTTTTACCGCTGTTTGTCCACGAGAGCGCGTCATCGCGGGGTTGGTCAATTTACCGACGTCCACTTTACGCAAAAGTCACAATATGTAATAGAAATAAACACTGGACTGTAACTAATTTTTAAACAAATCAATTTTATTAATCCGGCCTTTTTGTCGCTTTCGTTATCTTAAGGGTGGGTATTTGGGAAACAACTAGCGCCACTCTAGTAAAGTTAGTATTTTTCAAAATTGCTGCTAAAATAGTCACTGTGCAGACCCCTTCCCCTTCTGAGATGTGTGATTGCTTGCGACGTGTCTTTTAAGATTGGACTTCTGAGCGAATTGCTTCGAACAGAAATCGCAACCGAATGGCTTTTCTCCCGTGTGAGTGCGGCGATGATGTATAAGCTTAGAGTTCGTTATAAATTGTCTTCCGCAAAAATCACAGGAAAATGGTTTCTCTCCAGTGTGTGTTCTCTTATGTATTTGGAATTGAAATTTCGAAGAAAACGACTTCTCACAAATGTCACAAGGGAATGGCTTTTCTCCTGTATGCGTGCGATGGTGAGCAATCAGGTTCGTAGTATTATAAAACTGCTTTTCGCAAAACTGACAAGAGTATAGCTTTTCTCCGGTGTGTATTCGTCGGTGTTGAGCGAGAGTTTTCCTTTGTTTGAATCGTTTTTTACAAATATCACAGCAGAATGATTTTTCTCCACTGTGAACCCGCTGATGGTCTATCAGATGCGACTTGCGAACGTATCGCTTATCACAAATATCACACGGAAATGGCTTTTCTCCCGCGTGACTGAATTGGTGTTCTTTAAGATAACGTATCGTAATAAAACTTTTGTTACAAATATCACAGGAGAATCGCTTTTCTCCACTACTGGTGTTTCGGTGGTTACTAAGTTTTGACTCGTTTTTACAAATATCGCAAGGTGTGTCTTCAGTATGAACGTGTTTTTGCAGCTTCCGTTTGTGTTTTTTACAAATGCCACAAGTGGATATGATAGCGTGTGTATTGATGTGCTTTACAAGTTCGCCTTGTGTTCGGAAGTGTTCATTACAAGTTTCGCAAGTGAACGTTGGTTCGCCGAGAACATCGCTGGACAGAGACTCGTGTCCAGTGGAAGCAGAAGCGGCTAGTACGGGCTGACTGCGGAGTTCACTGGACTGATGCGGTGAATTTGAATCCCTTTTATAGATGTCTGTAAAAACGAGAACCAAGCTTAGATCAGGGAGTCAGTGGTATGAGGCAGTCGAGCTTTTCAGATAACTTATTTGTCAGGTAACAAAACCTGAAAATGACTAAGCGGGTTTTTGCTATACTAAAAGTGAAAATTATAGTGCTGATACATATTTCATTTTCAATTTTATTAAAATAAAAGATTTAAACAATTACATTCGCTGATAGGAAACAGAAACATGTGCCGTACACTTCTACATAACTGATTATTCACTAACCCTTACCGTGTTTTAATGGTAGGCAGCTCCTGTTTCAATTAAATTTAATAATATTTTTACTATACTCTGACCAGGAATATAAAAAAAACCTCGCCATATTGCAATTAAATGGAATATTTTTTTCATAGCAAACTCCTTAACACAACTATAAAAATACTAACGGCGCCCTCTTGACAGGGTTTTTATATCCCTGGTCAGGTTATAATTGCCGTCATGAAGCTCATGAAAGACTATAACTTAGATAACTACTTAATTGTCTGCTAAAAATTAAACTGACTTCTAAATTACTAAGTAAGCGATCAAATATTAGTATCTAAAATAAATATTATTTTAGTTAATTTAATGTTATCACAACTAGTCACGGTAATGATAATATATAATAAAATGTATTTCGGGAAAAAAAATAAGTCTGACGGTTTCTTGGAAGAAATAGCTTTAAGCAAATAAGCCGCCAAATGCTTATTAATTTTAATGTAATTTTTGTCAAATTCTCGTACCTATATTAAGGTAATTAAACTAATTAATGAATGCAATATAACTTTATACTTTTATAAAATATTATGCAAATGTATATTTTTTTATTAACAAGCACTATAATTTTCACAGTAAACAAACAAACGATATATTATGAGCTCAATACATATCAGAAATAAGAGCTACAAAGAAAACACCAGCGGTGGGACTTGAACCCACACCTCAGACTTAACTGTAGCCGGCGCGTTATCTAATTTCGCCACAGTGGAAGTCCACCGCCGTATTTTAGCATCGCATATTTCTTTATAGGTATCTATATCCTACCACGTTTATCCACAAAATCTTACGGCGAAAAGTGGGAACTACCTGTCGGTGGTTCCTCTGTCTACCCCCTCAGGAATTATAGACACAAAAAATCCATATATTTTGTGTTGTAGAAGTGAGTTTATGTATGTATCTATATCAAATCCCATCCCACCGCTGGTGTTTTCTTTGTTTCGCTTATTTCTGATATTTCTTTCGAATTTGAGGTGAATTCTAAGAATAAAAATAAACCTTGATTTTATGAGAAATTACTGGTGTCACACTGGTGTGGCAAACTGGTGTCACGAGTCGGTCATGAGCTCAATGCTTATAGAATCCGCGCATATTCCAGACTGCGTAAGCATGTAACCGAACATATATCACATATCCCTACTGCTACTAGGCAATCGTGTCGTATGAGGCAACTAGCCCAAGTAACTTGCTGGTGGTAGGACCCCTCAGGGTCCGTCTGCTAGCGACACCCTTCTATGTAAAGTCTGTCGTCAAATATCTTCGCTTTGTCGTCGATATGTTCCGGCAGTGTTTATAGAAGAGCCAGTACTCACTAAGCCCACGTGCTCCACCTTCGGCCTCAGCGTGAGTTACCAGGACCAGGTGAGATCGAGGTCAAACGGTCGAGGTCAAAAATAAAAATCTGGCAAACCTCTGTCGCTAAGGTAGCACCAGCTCTTCCGAGAAACCGTTGTTTTTAAATATTTCTGATCATGCATCTTTAGGTTTTGTTCTGTCTATGCATTTCTGTTGGTGAAATTATAGAAAACCTCATGGACACAGCATAAAAATCTTACCTTCTCCTTTGATCTGTTCCTTTGAGTCTAAGTTTACATCATGATCTGTAAGAAATAAAAATGTAACTTTAGAGGATCCATATGAGGCACTTCATCTTAGTTCTCAAGGTTAGCGGTGCATGGAAAACCCTCTAGTAATATTATAGTGAAGTGAAATTTAGTAATGTGAGATGTCTATGGGCAATGGTGACAACTTACCGTCAGGTCAGGGCTCGTCTGCTCTCGTTATTTAATAGAAAAAAAAATAGAAAAATACGATAGTCACCTGCTTCGATTTCCATCTTGACCATGACAAATTCCGCCGGTATATTATAGGCTTGCTCATCTGCAAACAGGAAAACAAGGTCTATTATTATTATTTGTGTCTAAGTGGAACGTCGGTGGCGTCGTGGCTAGGACGTTGGACTCCCATGCGGGTGGTCCAAGTTCAAAACCAGGCAATGTCATGTACCAATGAGTTTTTCGTTTTTTTTTTCGAAAGACTTACGTACATTTACCGACTGTTCTGACGGTGAAGGAAAATATCGTGATGAAGCCTGTATACTGAGATACCAGTGTGTGAAATGGGGAGGGCAATGGCAAATACCCCATTAAAACTGCCAAGAGAGTCGTCGTATGTGATTAATTTCATAGAATGATCACGACCCTCAGCAATGAGGAATACGACTTAGAAGTATCTAAGTGTAGAATTACAGTCCATAGGCCACTGGGACCTAAAAGATATATCCCCAAGGCCAACATTCCTTATGAACCGTATGATACTCCTTGGATATTGATTTTTAATTGGGTTTAATTTAACTCAACGGCACTGATTAAGTACACAGCGAGAAATCTAAATTAAAACTTTCTTTGTTTTATTCAAAGGGAAAAGCTCGGACTTCATGGGTCCGGTTCTAGCTCCTGTTCGGTTCGCAGCAACCAATCGCATGTGTTCCGCTCTCCCCCCACTTGAAATCACAGCGATGTAGCGAACTGAATCGGGACTAGAACCACACCCGTGAAGTCCGGATCTTAATGTCGCAGCCTTCACACTCGTTCTATCAGCACTTTGATATTTATTGTTGCTCTTAGATCACGAAGGGGTCACCAACGTTGGCGGCAATGGCAATGAAGAGAAGAGAGGTAAAATAATAGTTACATCGAGTATACTGACAGCACATCTTGCAGAGCCTGTGGTGAACAACTGGAGACCGTTTCACATCTCCTATGTGAATGTGACGCTATCGCGGCAAAAAGGATGGGTCGGCTAGGCTCTGCCTATCCAGACCCAAGGGAATTCAAATCGCTCCCACTAAGACGCATAGTCTTGCTCATGCATGACATATTCGGTGATGTGGTCAAGGGATAGGTACAAGGGGTTGAACACAAAAGATCTCCATGGGTCGAAGTGTCGCTGGGATCCCCGGCCCCCATCCAAAGATAAGATACATCGAGTAGCTCACATCAAGTATCGGACCACCAGTGAGAGTAATCTGTGATATGCAATACTCACTCTTACAGTATTCGTCAAACTTGAGCTCGCACTCCAACACCTGTTGCTTGAAGCGCGCCGCGTTGCGCAGAGACACTATGCACTCGTCGCATATCGAGTAGCTCACTTCAAGTAATGGCGGGTTTATCTAAAAACCAACATCAGATACAGATATTTTTTATTTGTTTTGGAAGCTAATACAAACAAGAACTAATTTGGGGCATGTCAATGATCTACTTGATCTATCTGTAGTTAGTGGCCAATTTAAAGCAGATTGTATTTAATCGATCAGCAAATTAATCGATATTTATAATCTTGAAAAAATGAAAATGGGTTGTAAAAATATGGGGCCGTGTGTTATGAAGCCGCCACAAAAATAATAGGTTGGCAGCAAATGTAGAGCAGCTGAAAATCCCAAATAATATAACATAATAACACCAATACAGTCATATATTAATTAGAGATAGACATGATTTTTTTTTAAATCTGTATGTAATGCAACTTGAAGGAGAATTTAAAAAATCTGCTAGATTCGGTTCTGGCGTGGTAATCTTCAACATAACATAATCTAACCATCTAATTTGATTCTAGCGCCGAATCTAACTTAATACCTACAATTCAGTTCTGGCAATGCTGACCTCGCATAATATTTGCTGCTAAGTCATTATATTAGATGCCCATCTAAAATTTACAATGACTTGATATTATTAATAAACTTATTCTTATATTTGCTGAAGTGATTTAAGCAAGCGAATTTTAGTTAGTACCAACTGTTATATGCCATTTCATTTCATATCTGTCCCGAAACTTGTATTAATTCAAAATTGTTTATTTCAAATCGGGTCAAACGATTTCAGTTGCGAAATATACGCGTTGTAGTGCGATCAAGTGGTAGCCATTATTTCTTGTACTTTAAACACATTGCCAAAAACATTTTTTACAAGTTCTTTCTTATAAACTGGGAACTGTAGCTATCCTAGTGTTGGGGTTGAGTGTAGGTGATTAAAAACATGAACGCCCGGAGCGAACCTTCTTTATCTTTATATTTTGTGGCAAGACATGGCTATATAGGTTTGGGTCCTTAGGAATCTTCTTTTTTATTCTACGAATATTTACCTCCGATTTAAATTTTTCGGAGTCCTTGTGTTCTCTTCTTTTTATTATATATACTATTTCTTTCTACTTCTTCTATTTTTGCCATTATTTTTAAATTATTATTTGTTTACTTGTTCCATTTATTACTTATTCCATTTATATATTATTTATTTCCATTATCATTCCTTTGTAATTGAGATATTCGATAAGTATGAAAAGAAATTAAAGAGTGATAAAAAATAAAATAAATAAACAACAAATAAAAACACAAGTAGAAAAAAACCAAAAAGCTAAAAAAAAGAATACAAGATTAATAATAAAAACTATCCTTAGGGATCAGACCTCTTGCGAATGAAAATACCTAATTTATAATTTTATTCATAAAATTAATTTACATGTCATATAATAAATAATAATAATAATTTTCAAATAAAAAAAAAATTATGTCAATCAAATAGCCCGCCCCTTGTCGTCCCCGGTGCAAAGGTGCCCATAACGCTCGCGGCGTTACCGCGCTGTATCGCTACGGCCAACCTTTGCACCAGGTACGACCCGGAGCGAGGGTCACAGCCCCTCTCCCTGAGGCGACGGCCAATCTCTGCCACGAATTGTTTCGCCTCCGCCCCTCAACAACCCGTTGTCTCCACCGCGAACGGGACGAACAGGTAGTTCTGTTGGAGAGCGGAGTACTTATCCCGCTTTTTGCCCGCTGCAAACTCGGCTGCTGCCCCGGCCGTTCGTGTCGTGCGTCTGACATGGCTGGCCGCAAACGTACTAACGCACGTGGCGTCCCACAGCAGACACTAATAATTAATACTATAGTTAGACACGGGATTCTTCCACGGTTTGGGGCTGTTTTAATGTACAGTTGCTTGCGCCATGGTCGCGAGTAGACCGAGTAAACCATGGTAAAAACCACGAAAGCTTTAGTTATAATTTATAGTTGGAAGTTGGATAACAAAGTATAAAACTCACAACGACTCCTAAGTTGTCCCGCAGCATCTCACTATATACCGCACAGTCGCCGCACTCGTCGGCAGCATGCAGACTCTTGAAGTGCCCGTCCTTGTGGCAGCAGCGACACAAGGCGCTTAGATTCCATATTTCCGACATTATTTCATTGAATCACTAAAGAAAAAACTTAGAAAAGCACAAAATGCACACAAGAGAAGAGCGATGAACAAAACAAAAACTTAAACAACCCAACCCCAACAACTGTCAATCGATTGATCGATATTTTTTTAATGTTTACGACTCTAGATACATGGAAGAATGCTCGGAAATGTTGTACTTTGGTTTTGCTAGTGATGTACCAAAGTACTCAAGGGTGTTGCCAATAAATTTAATCAAACTCGAAACTCAAGTCTCGAAAAAATTTAATCAAATTCGGTAACTTATTGTCCGATTTATAATCACTGCGCGATGCGATTTGAAATGCACACTTATACGAGTACATGTCGTACCTATTCGACGTATTCCGCGCTATTAAAGTAGTGTGTGCGTGCGTAGATACGCTCTAGTATATGATTCGTGCTTTAGCAGAGCGACTTCCTCTATCTTTCATCTTGCCCCAGGCACGCCACAAGCGGTCGTGCAGTGCAAGGCGTGCACCGCACACGTCCAGCGCAGGGAGGCGGCAAATACAGCAATCTTGTCATGTTCAAATCAAATTCTTGTTCATTCAACGTACCCGCCCTTAGCCCTCTAAAGTAACCCATAAATCGTATCGGATCCGCGCTGAAACGAGTCCTCTAACGAAACCCATAATCCATGTAAGATTCTGGCAAAATTTCGGGATCGCTTCGCTCCCTCTCGCCCTAGGCCTCTCACCTCACCTATCATTCGCATCGGATCCACGCTAAGTTTTCGAGCACGCTTCGCTCACTCCATCTCGCCCTAGGCCTCTCACCTCACCCATCATTCGCATCGGATCCACACTAAAATTTTGAGTTCGCTCCCATTCTAGCCTTCTAACCACTAGGTATTCATTTCTTTTACTACTGTAAAGTAACTTTTTTATTCGAGTGCTCTCAGCGACAGATAAACATATTGTTTTCGTACGCCGAAATAAAAATAACACAATTGTATGTCTAACACTGACCCAACAGAGGTCAGTGATGTGTATCTACATGTAAATGTTCAATAAACTATTTAAAAAAAATTACTAGAAATGTATACAAATTATTTCCATAAACACTCTCTTTATTCAAGGTCATGGTACTTCATACTACTTAAAAGGAACGGCGCGTTTGCCCTTACATTCTGTATAAGTATGGCATGTTTGAATTATCATTAGTCTGGATATATTTTCCGAGGTGATGTAGGTAAAACCAAAACCACGTAATTGAACCATTATATAATTTTGATGATTATCTGTTTGAATTTAAATTTCGTTTACAAAGACCTCAAACAGATGCTAGAAATAATTTGTTAAACAGTAAATTGATTAAAAAGCAAAAGTTTGATAAAAATGTTAAAACTCTAAAGTAATAAAACCACGTGTGATCTGCTTCAATATCTAATCTCAACTACATAACGTACATCTGTACATATACTAAGGTACTACAAATTGCAAAAATGCAAGTTTGCAATTGGGATACCAATAACCGGTTTCAAAACAATGAAATGATATCATGCATGAGAGATGGCATGCTAAACAGGGAAATAACATACCTTTTTAAAAAAAAAAAAATCCTACTGTGTATTTTGAAAAGTTTGCAACCCTGCTTTTCATGTGTCAAAAGTCTGTCGTTCGGTTGTCATTCTGCTCGTTAATAAAACTAAAGTATTTTCAGTAATTTCAGCGTTTTAATTGAATATCATACAGCTAATATACGTTGGTATAGCGCTGTATAGCGCCATCACATGATATCATTTCATCGTTATAAGAACGGTAATAGGTACCGGTGTATACATTTCTAAATAACAGATCTAAAATTACCTAATTATTCTATTTCAAAATAAAGTATAAAAGCTAGACAAATAAATAAATGTTTCTCTGGCACTGGCGTTGATTCCGAGTTGGATGCTTAATCTAAACATACATAAATAGCCTTTTATTTCCTAAACAAAATAATTTACAGACATGCTCAATATTAACATAATATAATTCATTCAACTTCTATCTTTATAAGTACAGTCGACCACAGGTGAACCTACCCAAAACGTCAAAGGGCTTGATATGGCACACTCCGTGATTTTGAAAAAAAAAATACGATTTCTTGGCGATCGATCGCAGCCTCATAATTCGATAGAGGACATCAATAAAAAACATAAAACATATCTTGACAAAAACTCCTAAAGTATCTCTGAACCCAGATATTTGACGTCGAAAGTTGCATTTTTTTTAGTAAGATTACTGGGGTCAATTATGTGGGTACGAAGATACTTTAGGAGTATTTGTCAAGATATGTTTTATGTTTCTATTGATGTCTTCTATCGAATTATGCGGCTGCGATCGATCGCCAAGAAATTGTATTTTTTTCAAAATTTCATAGTAGGTGTGCCAATAAGATTTTTTTTTTTTTTTATTAAATAAGGAGAGCAGACGAGCAAACGGGCCACCTGATGGTAAGTGGTAACCGTCGCCCATAGACATCTCCTCACTGTATTAATGTTGGAGGGTTTTTGATGCGCTGCTAACCTTGAGGACTAAGATGGATTGCCTCATGTGCCGGAAATTACGCTGGCTCTCTTACCCTTCAAACCGAAACACAGAAATGCAATCATTTCTGCTTCACGGCAGAAATAGATAAGAGGGTGGTACCACCCCAGGCGATCCTTCACTTTAGGATCTACCACGACCACAGGTTCCATGGTCTTTGTGAATCTGAAATAAATCATATTACGCGGGCGTAAGATTGAGATTTAATTGGAGGTTTTTGACAGATGGTATACTCTAGCTAGTGGTTGACTGTACTATCATTTATTTATTATAATAAATAGGTATTTCATTTCATACTGTGATTTCATGCCATATTTACATTTCAATTAACACTTATATGCGTTTATATAAAGTCCTTTTTTATTAGTAGCAAATATTTGAAGAAGGTATGTGCTGGTCATTTGTACCACTTTAAATGAAAAAATAACCCTGTTACTTGAATGAATATTTTCCATACTAAAGAACAATAAACCCCATTATGTTGCGCCTTGGTGGCATAAACTCATCCATGTCGTTATGAATGAAACGAGTTTCATTCATACTTCTTATTTCAGTATTAGAATAGCAATAATTCATTCATTTGTAGAATTATCAAACAAACAATTTTGTAGTTTTTCTCGAAAATATAAGTAATATTTTTTTTGCTTTATCGTTATTGTTATAACCTATAGATGACACCCTAAAAATATTTGCCGTTAATAAAATAGAACCCTATATTACTGTTTGGGCCAATCTTCAGGTGAAAAATCCAAAATGAAAACTAAATAATCTCACATTCATAATTTAATTAAAGTTATTCATTACCAAGGCGCAGCTAGCATAATATTCGTTTAACGATAATTTAATTAACGAGTAACGTCAACCTATATAAGGTTGACGTTACTCGTTAATTAAATTATTTAAGTTTCACCAATTTTGACATTTTATTTCCGAATCCGGATCTCCCGCACGGGAGTCCGGTGTCCTAGTCACTAGGACACCGACGCTTCCACTGAATACTTTCTACATATTATAGCTTAAGGAAAGACCAGCCTTTCTCAAATGTGTGAGTGATTCCGCCGATGCCTGTCAAGATGAGTTTTCTGAGCAAACTGTTTTTTACAAATATCACAACCGAACGGCTTTTCCCCCGTGTGAGTCCGGCGATGGTTTATAAGCTGCGCCTTCGTAATGAAATGTTTCACACAAAATTCACACGAAAACGGTCTTTCCCCAGTATGTTTCCTATTGTGTATAATAGCTTGCGTTTTTTGAGTAAACTGCTTTTTACAAATATCACACGTGTAAGGTTTTTCTCCAGTGTGGATCCGTTGGTGGGCAACGAGATTCGACCGCTTAGCGAACTGCTTCCCACAGAAATCACAGAAGAACGGTTTCTGTTCAGTGTGACTATATTGGTGGTCTATTAAATACGACTTGCGAAGGAACCGTTTGTTACAAATTTCACACGCAAATGGCTTTTCTTCAGTATGAGTGTGTTGATGTTCTTTAAGATTAGACATCTTGTTAAACTGCTTCTCACACATATTACACGAGAATGGGTTTTCTCCGGTGTGTATGCGTTGGTGCTCTAAGAGATAAGACTTGCGAATAAACCGCTTGTTACAAACGTCACATGCGAAAGGTTTTTCTCCAGAATGCGTGTGTTGATGCTCTACGAAATGAGATTTTTTAACGAACTGCTTGTTACAAATATCACAAGAAAACGGCGCGTCGGCGTTGTGAGTGTGCAAATGGTCTGTTAGATACGACTTCCGAATGAACCGCTTGTTACAAACGTCACACGCGAACGGCTTTTCTCCGGAATGTGTGAGTTGGTGCTCTTTAAGATGCGATTTCCTCATAAACTGTTTGTTACAAATCTCACAAGAGAATGGTTTTTCAATATTGTGAGTGTGCCGATGCTCAATAAGATCAGATTTCTCTCTAAACTGTTCTTTACATATGTCGCAAGAGAAGAATTCTTTTTTCATATGAATACTCTGATGCCTGATAACATGCGATTTCTGAGCGAACTGCTTTTTACAGATATCACACGAGAACGGTTTTTCTCCAGTGTGAATGCGTTGATGGTTTATGAAATTCGACTTCCAAGTGAACTGTTTTTTACAAACATCACACGAGAATCGCTTTTCACTAATGTGTGTGCGCTGATGGTTAAAAAGATTCGACTTCCAAGTGAACTGCTTTTTACAGATATCGCAAGAGAACGGTTTTTCTCCAGTGTGAGTGTGTTTATGGTGAATAAGATTCGACTTTGCAGTGAACTGCTTTTTACAGATATCGCAAGAGAATGGTTTTTCTCCGGTGTGAGTGCGTCTGTGGTTAACAAGATTTCCCTTTCTAGTGAACTGCTTTTTACAAATGTCACAAGATTTGTCTCCGGTATGAATGTGTTTCATCTGCATACGTTTCCGTTTGGAGTGTTTTTTAATAATGGGGTAAGCTGATGTGTTGTGATGCGTATTAATATGCTTTATAAGTCCATTTTGGGTCCGGAATTTTTTGTTGCAAGTATCGCATGTGTACATTGAACTCCTGAGTGCGTCTCTGGATAGAGATTTATCGTGGGGATTGCGTCGGGTGGAAGCAGTTTGGTGTTGACTGTGGAGTCCACTGGTAGACTGAGGCGGTGAATTGGAAACCTTTACATCATTTTCTGCAAGAAAGAAATACAAGCTAAAAAGCTTTTAATCTTACATTTAAAATATTAATAAGTTGTTAATAATAAATAACTAAGTATACTTAATGAAAATGATTTAGAATACAATATCCTATTATAAATACATAAGTATGAGTAAGACATGGGTTTGGATTTAACTGTATATGCAACTTTGATTCGATTTATTAGAGCCGTGTGGTGCCGGCCATAAAGAATAGCACCACCCCAACTCTTCTCGTGGGTGTCAAACGAGGCGACTAAGATATCTTAGTATACTATTCTACACCTAGTAGACGGCGATAGGCTCGCCACCTATCACATTTATCCACCAAATCTTACGACGTAAAGTGGGAACCACCTATGATAAAGGTGGTTCCTCTGTTTACCTCCTCGGGGTTTATGGACGTGAGAGTTATGCTATGCTATATCTGTATTATTATCCAGGTCGGGATTCAAATAAATAATAAATCTCACCTTCTTCGCTTTTGATCAGTTTAGTGGAATCGTCGAAGCTGGCGTCAAAGTCTGTAAGAAACAGAAACGAATATTATAACATTAACGATAGGTCAAGACCGAATTGTAGGCAATTTTCACCAATTTCTAGTGTACAGTCGACCACAGGTCAACCTACCCAAAAACGGCGTAATGTTGAGATTATATCGGAGGTTTTTGACAGAGTTAGTGGCCAGCAAGTTATCGGCAAGAAAAGGACAGAAGATGCCATTTTGATCTGTCAAATTAATCGAGGGTCTACAACTTTAGACGGCATGTATTTGTATCCGAACTATTTTTTTATTTTCATTTTTAAAAGTCTTTGTTAAATCTTATAATTATTTATTTATTTAGAAAGAGTTAGATAGATTAATACTTTATTGCACACAAGAGATTTACATAGGAAAGGAAACATGGAATAAGTGTACAAAGGCGAGCTTATCGCTCAGAGCGATCACTTCCGGGCAACCTAAGTGATAGAACAATGATTAATGGATTACCGGCATTATAATGCAGAAAAGTGAAATATGTATTAGTTTATATACATAAGTAAAGCTCGGTACGAAAACCAAAATACTAGCCCTAGCCAAAAACATTACATATAATATAAATACAAAATTATTTATAAGCACATAATAATATGTAAAGGTGCCGGCTAGCAGGGTTCTAGGACAGTGTGCAGATGAAGTAATAGAAGAAACTTGGTAATAGTAGATATTATATTGATGAGGAACAGAACAACACAAAAAATAGTAAATGTAGAAAATAGGTAGTAGTAGAAGACAAAAATAAAACGGAGAAACGTCCGTTCAGGACAAAGTACAGAGAGAAAGTGAAGACTATGAAATTAATGGAATAATGGAAGTTAGAAATGAAATGGGAATACGATTTGAATTTTGAAAATATAGATGAAGAAATGAAGATGCCAACACGAAATGAGATGAGATAAACGCTAACGATGAGGTTGAACTTGATGGCGAGGAGGTTGATATGGACGATGAAGTAAATTATGATTATGAAGTCGACATCGTTACAAGTGAATATATAAGTATACAAAATAAATATATAGGGTTCTATTTTATTAGCGGCAAATATTTCTAGGGTGTCATCTATAGGTAATATTATAACAATAAAGATAGGTCACAAACATTTTATTTTACTTATTTTTACGATTACAACTTACCATTATCAACTGAATCCGGTTCCATCTTGACTTTGTAGTCAATCGGTATGCCGAAGACCTGTTCATCTGCAAAGAAATACACAGATTATAACAAAATATAACAAAAAGGAGCTTGTAGCCTAGTTGCGAGCACGGTTCGAAAGTGATCGTGCAGGTTAAGCGACGTTGGCGCGGTAGGTACATGGATGGGTGCCCGCTAATGGCATATTTCATCTGAGCTCCTCCGTGCAAAGAAAGCACGTTAAGCAGTCGATCCCGGTTGTTGTCGTTCGACAGCAGTCGTTAAGCTATGTCAGAGGCCTACGAGCGGACTGAACAACTCTGACAAATAGGTTGGCCACTAACCATACGATTAGCAAGCAAGCAACAAAATATCGGTATTAGAGTGGAATTTTTCCTAGCTTCCTCGCACAGCATTGGTGAAAAGGCAGCCTTAATGTCTCTTTCGATATTAGGTCTAAGGTGTGAGAATTGTCCTCTTATTTAAACCCTAACCAGGAACTAAATAAATCTCGTCAAGAGGGCGCCATCGGTAAAAATGTAAAATTTTAAGGGGCCGTTGAAGTATTACGTAAGCAGAATTATAGACATTTTTAACGCCCCTTGTCATAAAAATAAGCAAAGTAAAAATCTCCTATCCCCCTTTGATGCATACGTAATACTTGAACGGCTCCTTAATTCCGCATTATGGCGAGGGTATTTGAGATCATGTTTGGGGTAAGTACAAGTACAGAAATCGAATGCCGGGTACTCGAATATCGAGTACGCGTATCGAGAAATTGTGGTACTCGAATATTTGGTACATCACTAGTTTATAACTTTGCAGTACTCGGTAATTTGGCCTAAAGGATCTGCATCTAGGCCATAAAATTATTAAAATAATTTAATAAGCAGTTAAAATAGTTAGCTCAAATAGTTTTTTACAATACAAAAGTTGGAGTTTCTCCCGCGTTTTTGTGGCGTCCACACCAGCTTTTTTTCATTGTTTTGCAAATTGTTTTACAGTAGTGCTTTTCAAGTAAGAATGGTGTTTTTTATTCGAAGAACGTCTACTAAATGTGATTAATGTGTGGGACAGTGAAGTAAAGTCAAATAATACGCTGCAGCCCGATCCGTACTTGGCTGGATTTTGAAGAGCCATACTGCGTCCGGGACGCCTTCTTCTTTGGTTTGGATGGTGCAGAAACGTGGAATATTCTCCCAGATAGCATTGAAATGTGTCACACCAGCATTTTAATGAAGACTTGCAAGAGTTGTTTACATCAGACATGGCTGTATGGGCTCAGTTCCCTTTGCCTTAAAAAAAACAACAATACAAAAGTTTTCGAAATATAAAGACTGATTAAAATTATTAGCTTAAGTATGACATCTGTTTATTTTGAATTGTGATTATATTTACTACTATTTGTGTCGAATCTTTGTCCTCTTGGACTGGTTGTGTCCAGCCATCGGTCATGGTCCAACAGAATAGCAGTGCTGTAGACATTCTTGTCTGCAGCAATAAGCTGAGTTGAGACCCCTTTTCACAACAACAGTAGATCATCAGACATGGTTTCAATATGTTCACCTTTGACTACATAATTATTTTATCATAATTATGACTGTTTCGGTCATTGCGGTGTGTGAAATAAACATATTACTTACTTATTTACTATAGTGATTATGATTATTGAATATGTTATAATATGACATTACTTATTATCACTGATCGGTGTAGGTAGGGCTGTTTGGGGTCAAAGACCTCAAAAGCTAGATTAGTGCTAGGTAAGTATGGCCATCTGTAGACGTCAGAGTGAAGCGAATTTATAATTCAATAGAATTTCGTCAAGTATGTCTAAATCCGGAGTTCTTTAGTAGTCTTCTAGTCTTCTTTTAAATTCCGAAAATCCCGGGATTTTTTAATATATTTTTTTTTAATGGCATGTCCATAGTATGATGATCGCAGGTTGGAATTACTAAAAGTAGCTCTATCTACAGCGATTTTTTCAATTCCGGAAATCCCGGGATTATCCAAATATGGTTTATAAGAAAGCCGTATCCATATCATGACCACAGCTTGCAAGTACCAAAAACAGCCCTACCTACTCCGATCGCTACTTATTATCTTAGATTAATTATGGTATACCTATTTGATTAATATTCCTGTACAAACTGTGTATGCCTGTGAGTGAAGGTAGAATTTACCGATAAGTTGGAAATTGTTCTAAGAACTGCAATGTAAACCTAAATTCACACAATAAATTATTATCATAATCATCGGGTGCCATCTTCAAATTGAAGTATGGAGGTCAGTAGGCAGAATCGCTTGCGATCCCATACTACGTATTTCAGATCACGGTAGCTCAGTCCGGTCCACTCCTAGATATCATCCAGCGATATGCACCGAGGGTGTCCTGGACTTCTTTATCTTGCCTTAAATTATTATGATTATTAAAAAAAACTCACCTCTGACAAAGCTTTTACAGTATTCGTCGAACTTGTGCTCGCACTCCAGCACTTGGCGCTTAAAAAGTGCAGCGTTACGCAGAGAAACGACGCACTCGCCGCATATCGAGTAGCTCACCTCCTGCGGTGGATGGGTTATCTGAAAAGAGATAATGCAAGTTCACCTCTAGTCTGAATTTTTATTACAATAAAGGGAAATTTAACCCTATATGAATGCTGCGAATTGTCTATGCTTTTCCATACAATACCGAGTTCAGTTTTTTTTTTTAATTTAATGGGCTTTGTTATTGTATTTTAAGGCACAATAATTCCGCCCATTCACGTTGTAAGGGAGACACATCGTGAAAGTGACCGGTTATGACTTGGTTTATCGTAATTAAGAATTTTGCACTTTTTGTCAAGATTTGACTTTAGGTTGTTGCAACGCGCGTACCACCCGCTACTACGATTAGTTCACTTAATTTGCCGACAGATGACGTAGTTCGTCCGGAGCACTCTGCGTACAATGAGTCCGTATATCCAAACATAGAACGCGCTATCGATATTTTCAAAGGGAATTCATCTATATATGTTTTCCAATCATCCGATGGTGAAGGGACAAGGGACAACTGCCTAGTGGAAGACTTTTCCCTTTCCTTCTTCACATCAATAGACGTGCAGTCTATATAGTTAATGGTTAGCAATAAACACGGGAATGCTTGAAAAACTTTTCCAAAGAAGATTGGACATTTTGTCCGAAGACAACCTGTCCTGATAGCAACCAGTAACGGTTAATTATTCGGAAATGCAATATACTCGAAAAAAAATATATCTCAATTCCGACTGCCTCATCGACGAGTCTCAAGAGAATGATGCCACCTCGGGTCGAGCGCCCGCGAGGCCAGGTAGTGGGGGGCGGCATGACGTGGTACCGGCTGTTGCTGCGTGTTTGCTTCGTCGCAAGCGCAGGTGGGCATTGCACGTGCACTATGACGTCACTTGTGACACTGACAGATAAGTTAAGATTTATTGATACTCTCAGCCTTATACTAAATAGCAACCAATGAGTTTTTATTATTTTCAGAAAACTTGCGTACATTTACCGACTGCTCTAACGGTGAAGGAAAACATAGTGAGGAAACCTGCACACTGAGATGACCAGTGTGTAAAATGGGGTTGGCACCAAAGATTCTCGGATCAGATCAGAAATGTCGAGCCACACAATGGACAGCACTCACTATGTATTTCTATCCCTTTTCTTTCCAGTTTTAATTGTTATCTATTTCATCTTTATGTATTTATTTGTACTTTTATTATTTATACTTTTAATATATTTTTGTTTTAGACTGACTGCCGTTTCGCCCACGATGCCTTCGTCCTGGCACAGCTGAAAACCAGCGCTGTGGTTCTGCCGTACCGGTTGGACTGCAGCACATGCTGAGCATGTGTCCTTTTAATATTGCATTGTTTTTTTTATTTCCGTAATTTTTTAAGTTTCATAATGTGTGCAATGTTAAATAAATGTTTTTCTTTTCTATCTTTTCTCAAGGGTCCAAGTGTCACTGGGTTATTCCCGGCCCCCTATCATAAGATAAGAAATAGAAACATATTTTTATTGGAAGGCAATGTCTAAGCACCCTATTAAAATCTGCCAATGCCAACAGTCATTCTATGATACCGCCCGCCCCGGCGCGAGCTGCGACCCGCTTCTGGCGCTTACACGCGCTATCGGCGTATTCCAGGCCCCGACCCCTCCCTCCCCAGCGATGTCCTAAGCCGAGGTCCGTACCCACCTGGGTGCCCTTAGCCAGTCGCTTCTAATAGTAGTTTTTTAGTCCTCCTCTAGACTGGAGCGCACTTAGCGCTCGCCCCAAAAACCCCGGTGAAACTGTAAAGGTCATTAGGACCAACAGCAATTATCAGTACGAAAAAAAAAAGTCATTCTATGTGTATATTTCCATAGAATAATCACAACCTTCATCAATGAGGAATACTACTAACATTGACATGTTTCATCAGATAAATTTACGCTCAAACCAAGAGATTGGGCAGCTCAAAAACTATTGAAGCTCAAACTAAATGAGATTAGGCAGCTCAGATAAATTTAAGCTTAAACTAAATGAGATTGGGCAGATCTCATACAAGCTTGGATTCATTTTTTTTTCGTTTCCGCCTCTAACCAGCCATAGTGCATATGCTAGATCTCAACTAGAACAAAATCTTTTATTTTTGTCCCTTAATGGGACAAACATCCTAAGTCCTGTGGGGGTGTTTTGTTTAGGTGCTGGTCGAAATCAATAGAATCAGAGTATACAGTAATGCTCTATGTTAAACTATGTTTGGTTGGAGGTGAAGCAGTGGGTCCAATTGCCCAGTCCTTTATTTCCTCTTTTGAGGTGAAGATATACATACATACAACAGCCTATTACCGTTCACGTCTGGGTATAAGCCTGTTCTACTTATTATTAGTTGATTTTGTAAGGATATTAAATATTTAACTCACAATGACTCCGAAAGTGTCCCGCAGCATCTCGCAATATACAGTACTGTCGCCGCACTCGTCGGGCGCCTGCAGACTCTTGAAGTGGCCGTCCTTGTGGCAGCAGCGGCACAAGGCGCTTAGATTCCATATTTCCGACATTATTTCATTGATTTTATGTAGTTGTCCATGAATAAACAAACCAATCAAACAAAATGTGAATGAATAGAATAAAGTCGATTGATTGATTCACAAATCACGATTGATTGATTGACAACTTGGTTTAGCGTTGTAACATTTTTAAATCACAAAAAGGCAGATATCTGATTCTGGTTAGTGGCAACACTATTCAATCAATCATCAATCAACCTCCACACACAAAAAAAAAATAAGCAAAACAAACAAAAGCAGGATAAAAACAGAAATTAAAATAGGTACTCTTCAATTCGCCAATAAGTCAGACATGGCTTGCGGTGCGTTATTTAACAAAGAAATTACCATTAAAGTAGAAATCGAGTGTGAGAATGAGCACGATGAGACAGCATATGGTGAGACTGACGCGGGAGTCAGTCTTTCATCGCACAGCAGTGACGAGGGAGTCAGAGTGAAGCAGGAGCCCGCAGAACTGGCGGCGGCGTGCGAGCCGGAGCTGTACGCGCGGCCCGCGGTCAAGGAGGAGATTGTGATAGAGCCCAAAGAGTCTCTCGTGTGCAAAGGTTTGGTCCTACACTGTCCTCAAATCAATGTTAACTGAATACTTTCGCCATATGAACAACCCTGAACGACACTTCGCTTGGGGTGTCGCAGAGGGCACTGAGGAAGAAAGTGTTAGAAAAATACTGACTTGTTAAAAAATGAACTTACTACGCTGGCGCAGCGACCCGAAGTGGATCTTGACCTCCGATACCAAAGAGCGCCATCGCTCTCTCTCGTGCGCAGTCTCGAGCCAGTCCGGCCCGGAGCTCACGCAGATCCTTCTCCACTTCATCAAAAATGAACTAGTAGATGTGAATCCGACTCGGATATAGTAGGTTGCATTATGACAACGACACAGTCTTCTGTTTGCGCTCCCATTACGACACTTTGACCGGCAGGTTGTGTGGTGGATTATTTTATTATTATTATTATTGAGGAGGTAACAATCAGCTGATACACCCATGCAAGCTGGTGTATTATAGTTCATTCAAATTAAAGTTTATATAAATTCTACTCTAAAATTAGACTATAAATGTTGTCCAGAAGAGATCGCTCTTATTGATAAAGCCATCTAAATTATATTGTTTGCTTTTTGAACAATTCAGCAGTATTATACTATTTTGGAATAGACGTTTTAGGAAGTTGTCGTTTTCGGAAGTTGTCGTTTTAGGAAGTTGTCGTTCTCAGCCTGAGGGTATAGTAGTATTATCTTTGTTTGTTTTATCCTTTTTGTGCAATAAAGTGTATTTTACTTCAATTAATTACTGTCACATATAAATACATTTATAAAATTGTATCTATTGGGACTAGTGCCTGAGTAAAGAATTTATTTATTTATTTTACTTGCAAATAAAAGTAATTTCATTTCATTTATAAGGTCCCGTTTGTTACAGATTATGAGGATGACTTAGGAGATGCTATGACACAGATCAAAACAGAAGGTAAGAAGCTATTTAGTAGCCATTTTGAGTCATATGGTGAGCCCGACCCAAAAAACTTCAATATTGGTACTGTAATGCTTTTTATTAGGTTCATAATGGCTGAATTACATAATGATAAACACTAAATAAAAAAAACACCTGTAGAAGAAGCAAGAGAAGCGTGCCCACAGAGATTCGTGGCGCTCCATTCTCTCTGCATACCCTGCAAGGGACAAAGCGTGAAGATATGTATGTAAGTAAAGCTAATAAAGTTCTAAATCCCCCATGACCGGCAGTGTACCCAAGAGACTGCCTGCATTGATCTATTGGCTGCATTGGTTGGATATTATAGTAGTACTTGAATTATGGTTTTCAGATGATGCCATATGCAAAATAGAAGTGAGTTTGGAACCTATACACACACCGCAGGACAACAACGACTGGGATGGCAGGATAAAGGGTGAGTGGTGAATAAATAGATGCGGTGGCAGTGCTGGCACAAAATTGAGCGTAGGCAAAATGAAGCCGCGAGGCAGTTTTTAACCGGCTGCGACCAGATCAAGCCTATTTTTTATTATTAGTAAAACTATAGCAAGGTTATGTAAGGCTATGATGGTAGCGAGCGAAAGGAGTTCGAAATTTGGCGCGATTTCGACACAGATGTCGAATCATGGGTTAGGTTAGAAAGGGTGGGAGGGAGCGAAGCAAGCTCGAAAATTCGCAGGAATTCGACACAAGTGATAGGTTAGATTAGAAGACTTACAAAGGGACCGAGTGAAGCGAGCTCGAAAATTCACGTGGATTTGACGCAGGTGATAGGTTAGGTTAGAAGGAGAGGTTGGGAGCGAGCAAAGCGAGCTCGGAAATTCGCTTGCATTCGACACAGGTAAACAAGGTTAGGTTAGCAAGAAGACTGCGGTGGGAAGGATCGAAGCAAGCTCGAAAATTAAGCTCTTTTATAATTGCTAAAATGAATTATGAACTTCTTCTTTGCAGATAATAGTAAAACAATTCCACAACAACGACCTCAGTCCAGCTGCGAGCCTTATAACCAACGCGTACAGACTACTTCAGATGAGACTCGAAGCAGACAACCTGACAACTCCTCTCTGTCCAGCAAAGTGCTCACGAACAATTCTATATTCACATGTGGCACTTGTAAAAAGCAGTTCCCAACCAATTACAAACTATTGGAGCATATCAGGTATACTGCCAGATACACATGCAAATTTTGTAAAAACCACTTTAATTGGAAATATCTACTGACTAGACATGAACTATCGCATACTGGAGAAAAACCATATCCGTGTGATGTTTGTGACAAGCGGTTTGCTCGCAAGTCCCATCTTCTTCTCCATCAGAACACTCACACCGGATATAAGCCGTACTCCTGTGATGTTTGTAAGAAACGGTTCAGTCAGACGTCACATCTTATAAGACATCAGCACACGCACAGTGGAGAAAAACCATTCTTATGTGATATGTGTAATAAGAGGTTTCAATGTAGCAGTAATCTTAGAAAACACCAACAGACTCATAGTGGAGAAAAACTGTTCGCTTGTGACATTTGTGGCAGTCAATTTTTTTGTAGGTCCCGACTAACCGATCACCAACGGACTCACACTGGAGAAAAGCCTTTCTCGTGTGATGTGTGTGAAAAACAGTTCAGACAGAAATCTAATCTTATTAGACATCAGCGAACGCATTCTATAGAAAACCCAGTATTTTGTGATGAATGTCAAAAACAGTTTTGTAATAGGGACAGCCTTAAAAAACATATTAAACATAAACACACTGATACTGGAGAAATACTGTTTCCGTGTGTTATTTGTAATAACCAGTTTTCTAGGAGAGACAGTCTTAAAAAACATATGGAACATCAACACACACGTAGTGGGGAAAAGCTGTTTTCTTGTGATGTCTGTAAAAAACAGTTCACCGTGAAACACAACCTCATTTCCCATCAACGCACTCATACTGGGGAAAAGCCTTTTTCCTGCGATGTATGTAAAAAGCAGTTCAGACGAAAAGCTCATCTTATTACACATCAGCGTACCCATACTGGAGAATAGTAGACTGTAGGGATGTTACTGAGGTGGTTTTACCGGAGTGGAACCGAAGGTTTGAAATTTGATTTATCGGAGTCGGAACCGGATTCGGAAACGAAGTCGGAGGCGGAGGTAGAAGAGAGATGTCCAAAAAAGATCAATTTTTAAACCGTTTTTTATTTTTAATACCTGAACTGGCCAATATTTTTTTATGATGACGTTTCCGGCAATAAATCATGTTCCTTTATGTTATTCTACACTATTTAATAAAATATTGATATTTGAATATGTTTGCTCACAAATTTGCACTTTGCCGTATTCGCGTCTACTTCATAAAAGTAGTTCCATGTATAACACTTGTTTTTGGCTTCATTGTTATATCAATAAACTTGTCACAATTCAATTGTAGCGCGTCTGACACACAATTCACAAAACAAACAATCGAACCGGCCACATAAGTAACATAGCAAAATAAGCGATATCGTGGCTACGAGCGCGAACGTGAACGATAATGTTCAAAATTATCGGAGCCGAAGTCGGAGGTGTAAAATCAATCGGAAGTTCCGACCTTTCGG
This sequence comes from Hofmannophila pseudospretella, assembly GCA_947369225.1. NCBI lineage: Eukaryota > Metazoa > Arthropoda > Insecta > Lepidoptera > Oecophoridae > Hofmannophila > Hofmannophila pseudospretella. The sequence continues at coordinate 857,975 of OX376338.1, read as the reverse complement.
AGTCGGAGTCGAAGCTTCGTAACATCCCTAGTATACTGTAAAATGTCATGTACAGTCGGCCTCTAGCTAAAGTATACCATCTGTCAAATTTCTTCGATCAAATGTCAACCTTATGTCAGTGTAACATGGTTTCCTTCAGATTCGTTAGGTTGACCTGTGGTCGACTGTATCAATGGGTTTTTTCCGTTTTTTCGAAAAACTTACGTAAATTTACCGTCTGTTTTGACCGTGAAGGAAAACACTGAAATAACCAGTGTGTGAAATCGGGAAGGCACTACACCATTAAATCTGCCAAGAGAGTCTTATGTGATTATTCCTTATGCTGGGGCCACACTAACGTCTAATTTTATTTATTTATTAGGTAAACACAACAGATTACAACCAGAGAAATTACAGAAAAATTAATATAAAGTTATGTACCGTTTAAAAATTTTAGGTGTTTCACTTTACACCTACCCTCAGAGAAAAGTATAAATGAAATTAGTTTCATTCATAACGACATGGATGAGTTTATGCCACCAAGGCGCAACATAATGGGGTTTAGTTTTCTTTAGTATGGAAAATCTTAATACCAGTAACAAGAATTATTTTTTCGTGTAAAGTGGTACAAATTACCAGCACATACCTCCAAATATTTGTTGCTAATAAAAAAGGACCTTTAATTTTTTTTTTTTTTTCGCGAACTTAACAGCTTTCTACTTAAATCTACACATATATCTTAAACATAAACAGACAATTATAAAGTTAGACAAATTACAATTATTATTTTTTATACCGAGGATAGAAGTAAATAAAAGGTGGAGTCTTGTCTGTGAGGTTGAGTATATGTGAGTGTAGTGTGAGTGTGGTGTAGGTTCAGTGATCAGGAGATATGATGGTTAGTGGCTGCTGTGGCCGTCTAGTAGCGCTTGAGAAACACGCTTTATAAACTGACTGCACGTGAGAAAGATGACGTCAGCGTCACCGAATCTCGTCATAACTAGTGACTATTCTGTATAGGACAGAGTTCTGAGCGTAGTTGGTGTGAACACAACCAGCGTAGAAGGTCCGCGTGCGTCTCGTGCGAATATTATTAGCCCGAATACTCTGTCTGTCCAATCAACTCGGAGCTGTCTAGTGGCCGTTGACGATGTCGTACAAAAGTTTCATAACGGCGACTGTGCGCCTATCCTCCAAGGAGAGCAGATGGTTAGTTTTAAGACTAGCCAGGTATAAAGTCCTTTTTTGGATGAGTTTATACTTATCCATGTCGTTATGAACGAAACGAGTTTCATTCATACTCCTTATTTCAGTATTAGAATAGCAACAATACATTCATTTGTAGAATTTTCAAACAAACCATTTTGTAGTTTCTCGAAAATTTAATAACTAAAAAAATATTTTTTTCCCTATTGTTATTGTTATAAGTTTATAACATATAGATGACACCCTAGAAATATTTGCCGCTAATAAAATAGGACCCTATATATACAATATTGTATAGTTACTATTCGGTTAATCATGGCCGCTGTATTGTCGCGAATAAAAACCTTAGAATAAGTTAATTGGTAGAATTATTCAGTATAATTGATATAAATTTTCAATTTTTGTATGAAAACCTTTTAATAACTCTAATTGTAATTTATTTATGCATTTAATGATTTAATAAAACAAATAGTAATATGTAAGGTCTTTCATTAAAAAAGTTTATGCATTTTCAATTTGAAAAATAGTGCCGTGTCGTGCCAGCCATAAATAATAGCACCACCCGAACTCACCCGTGTGTGTCGTGCGAGGCGACTAAGGATCTTAGTGGATACTATTCTACACCTAGTCTTACGGCGAAAAGTGGGAAATACCTGTGATTGCAGGTGGTTCCTCTGTCTACCCCGTCGGGGATTATGGACGCGAGAGTTATGTACATATATACATAAACTCACGTTTACAACACAAGAATAATACACTGAGTGTAATGTAAAATGATCAATTGAAATTGACAATTCAAGAGAGACGGCGCAATATAAAGAAGCGAGAGGCGCTTACAACCTTCTCGCTTTTTTGTATTGCGCCATCCTCTCCAATTGTCAATCGCATTTGATCGTCTCCTGTAGGCGTAATGCGCATCATTATAATACACCGAGGGATTTTGTTTCAGAACCGAAGGCGAGGTAATAATTAAAAAGGGTGTAATACCACATTACAACAGAGTGCATTTCACATGTCGACTATAAATATCACGTAAAATATCGACCGCTAAGTACCAAACGTTGCATGTCGATCGCTAGGACTCGATAAATGTCTAAGACTCATATAATCCGAGAATAACATCCATTCGATATCCGTAATTTTTTTCGATATTTATCTAGGTACTGTGATATTCATATCACTTCGTGAAAATTGGCCTCCAGAACATACATTCGCACCATGAACCAATCTTGTATAAAGGCAACGTCTATTGTTTGTCGCATATTTAATGTACAAGAAAAGTCATAATCTTTTTTTCATTTTTTTATAATGGCCTTTATTAAAATCACTACGTTTGCCAATGGATTTTAAAAAAAGCCGCTGTCAATCCATTCGATTAATCTCATCAATCAGTTTTAGTCTGTGCAATCAGCTGATGGATGAAAACAAACTATTGTTTGTTTGCGATTGTATCAGAACTAAATAATAAAAATAAGAAGACATGGCTTGCGGTGCGTTATTTAACGACATCATTATTAAAGCAGAAATCGAGTGTGAGAACGAGCACTGTGACACAGCATGCGGTGGGACTGAGGCGGGAGTCGGTCTATCATCGCACTGCAGTGACGAACGTGTCAGAGTGAAGCAGGAGCCCGCAGACCTGACGACGGCGTGCGATCCGGTAGAGGAACTGTATGCGGGGCACGAGGTCAAGGAGGAGATGGTCCTAGAGCTTGAATTGCTGCAGCCGCCCAATACAGACGAATCTATCATATGCAAAGGTATGCTCCTTTCTATTTCTATACTATTATCGTCTTGCATGTTACTAAAAAATTCAAAGAATACGCCATAAGACTCCGAACACGGTCTGGTCTCTGATATCGGACGTGTATCCCTTAGCGCTGCATTTCATGCGCACTTTAATTGTATGTAACTTGTATGGGGGACGAATTACATATTTATTAAGCACTGCCTTAGGGCAGTATGATGAATGCATAATGCATAATGATGAATGCTAGTTGTACTTCTGTACCTACTGAGTTTCCTCAGTTGCTCATCATCAGGCACAATTCCGAAAAGCTTTGTAATCCCCGAAATGCAGCACTATAAAAATTCTACTCTTTGAAATCTGAACTGTTAGTTTCTGTTTCTTACTAGCGAATACCAAGGAACAGATTAAAATGAAAGATAATAAAATAACTGCTGTTCCTCACAATGTTTAGAGCGGCTGGTAATTTCGCTTGTAAGGAAACGGAGAGTTTTGATTTCTAGCACTTTATTGAAGCACAAGACGCTGAACACCACACACGGTTAAAAAACCTTAGAGGTGATAAATGTAATTAATTTATAATTAAATATAGAGAAACGTGTTCCACTATACGTGGTTAAGGTCGAACAGGAAGTTGCTATTATTTATCTTTTTAAAGTCGCATTTTGAAGTTTGGATATAATCACTAAGCTAGTGTTCTGTTGCAAATAACTGCCATTTTCAAGAATGATCTTGATCTAAGGATGGGCCCGACCTGAAGAGTTAAGGTTAATACTCGAATTATGATTGTTTTCAGATAATGCAAACTGCAAAATAGAAATAAGTTTGGAACCTATAAACAGACACACACCACCGGACAACAAGGACTGTGACAGCAGGAAAAAAACTGAAACTACCAATGGTGAGTGGTAAATAATAAATAGTTCCTTACTTTATAAAGTTGCCACTGAATTAAAGGCAAAAATCTGTATTTCACTCAGATAGCCAGTGTGTAATATGGGGAAGGTAATGGCAAACTGCCCTATAAACATCTGGCGAAGTTATTTTGTGTGGTTCCGTAGAATGAATGCGACCCTCATCAATTAGGAAAAGGAAGAGTTCCATTCTTATGGCTCATGGCCATGGATTATGGCCATCATTGCTATTGGAAACGGGCTCAGGGAAAGAAAACGGTCTGCACGATTCGATGGTCTATATTGAATGAGAAAAAATAGAGGTAAATCCCTTTTATAGAAATGAAAAAGAAACAAAAAAATGTTTTATTTGATCTACCTTCATTATAACGGAGTTGGATATTTGTAAATACCAATAACTGCTATAATGAATTATTGGTTCTTTTTTGCAGATAGTAATAAAACCAATACACAATCACAACCTCCATCCAGCTGCAAGTCCTATAACCAACGTGCACAGATCGATACAGTGGGGACTTTGTACAGACAACCCGAGGTCTCTCAGTCCGGCAATGTGCTCAAAAAGGCGACATTCACTTGCGATACTTGTAAGAAGCAGTTCCGAACCAGTCGCGGCCTTAAGGTTCATATTATTGATGAACATCCACGCACAGACAGCGGAACAAAACCTTTCTCTTGTGATGTTTGTAAAAAGCTATTCGGACGCAAGTCTAATCTCAGCAGACACCAGCGCACTCATACTGGAGAAAAACTGTTCTCTTGTGATATTTGCAACAATAATTTTATTTGCAAATCCCATCTTGTGGAGCACCAACGGACTCACACTGGAGAAAAACCGTTCTCTTGCGATGTATGTCAGAAGAAGTTTAGACGGAAGCCTCATCTTATTGTCCACCGCCGGACTCATACTGGTGAAAAGGTGTTCTCTTGTGATATTTGTAAGAAGCAGTTTAATCTGAAGCACCAACTCATCGCTCATCATCTTACCCACACCGGGGAAAAGCCGTTCTCTTGTGATGTCTGTAAAAAGCAGTTCGGGCGGAAGGCTCATCTTATTAGACATCAGCAGCGTACACACAGTGGAGAATGGCATACTGTGATATTGGGGAAGTGACGTTAAAATTTCGAGAACATAAATAAAGAAACGTGTTTCAGGTTTTCTCAAAATTCATCCCTTAAGGGTGTATAAAAGGGGTTGAAAGTTTGTATGGGGAAAGAGCGTCGGTGGCACAGTGGCTAGGACACCGGACTCCCATGCGGGAGGTCCGGGTTAGAAACCGTGCAGTGCCATGTACCAATGAGTTTTCGTATTTTTCGAAGACTTACGTACATTTACCGACTGCTCTAACGGTGAAGGAACACATCGTGAACAAACCTGCACACTGAGATGACCAGTGTGTAAATGGGGAAGGGACAAGAGATCCTCAAGGGTCAAAGTGTCGCTGTGTTATTCCCGGCCCCCTGTCATAAGATAAGGTTGTATGGGGAAACATTTTCTTTTCAATTAATTTACTTGAAAATAAGTAGGTCTATGTGTTCTATAACACAAATAAAGAAACGTGTTTCAGGTTTTGTTTGTGTGGGGAAATATTTAGAGAAGAAGCAGGTTTAGATTCCTTTAGGTTGAGTTACATTAACGGGAACCTTGCGGTAAAAAAAAGGTACTGAAAGGGCCTAAATTACATTTTTGGGGATTTTATCTACGGGAAACTCAAGAATACGCGAGCAACGTATTAATTCCCGATGGGTGGTCTTTTATCTTTAAATTAACCCGCGCGAAGCCGGAGCGGGCAACTATAGGTAAACCGTCAGAGCACGCAGCGGGCGGGTGTTCCTGCCGCCAGCACGCCACTGCCAGAGTTAACTAACTCGGGTTAAGAACATTTAACTCGCACTTTCGCCCGCATAACTTTTCAGATGACACAATTTTATATAAAAAAACGTCATGTTAGGACTTTTAACGAGTTTCTCTCGCGCTTTTGTGACATCCACGTCAGCTTTGTTTCGTTTTGTCTTACAAATTGTTTTACAGTAGTGCTTTTCTAGTAAGAATGGTGTTTCTTGCTCGAAGAACTTCGACAAGATGTGAATAATGTGTGGGACAGTGAAGTAAAGTCAAATAAGACACTGCAGCCCTATCCGTACTTGGCTGGAGTTTGTAGAGCCATACTGCGTCCGAGACGCCTTCTTCTTTGGTTCGGATGGTGCAGAAGCGTGGAAGATTCTCCCAGATAGCATTGAAATGTGTCACACCAGCACTTTAAGGAAGACTTGAAAGAGTTGTTCACATCAGACATGGCTGTATAGGCTCAGTTCCCTTTGCCTTAAAAAAAACAATAGGCCTTTTAACAAATTGGCAAATATTTTTTTAATTTATTTACATAGAAACTATTGTTCATGTCAGATCTGAGGGTTAGGGCATAAATAGCCCACTATCATTCTCCGGGTGGTCCTCACTCTGTGGTTCCATTTTTGCTTTAAAAAAAACAGCTAAATTCAATTTAATAAGTATATTGACTCACTCAACTTATTTTAGAGTTATTTAACGGCAATACGCTACTGTCCTATCCCTCAACGGTAACCGGTCACGGATTAATCATTTTAACCGCAACCAATAGCTTCCGGAGTAACCATAACTTTAACCAGTTACTGCTCAGCCAGCTGACAGCAACTAGTCGCAGTCCAGTCCCCTCAATAACAACCACTAAGTGTTTACTAGTACTATAGTCACCGGTTAGACATTCAATAGTAACCGGCCATACGAGACTCTCGTATGTAATTTAATAACTATATTGACTCAATCAACTTATTTTAGAGTTATTTAACAGCAAATTAGTTACTGTCTAGTTACTCGACACTAACTAGCCACGGGTCAACCGTGTCAATAGCGACCACTAGTCACCGGTTAGACATTCAACAGTAACCGGCCATACGAGAGTCCCCTGATAGCAATCAGTTACGGTTAATTATTCAGAAATGCAATATTCTCTAATAAAATATCAAGTCCGACTGCCTCGTCGACGAGTCGGGCGCCCGCTTTTATAGAGGTCAGCATGACATGGTGCTTTCGTCGCAAGCGCAGGTGGGCATTGCACGTGCACTATGACGTCACTTGTTGTTTGCGCTGACATACATTATAAATTGCCACGATAACTAAGAAACAGAATATATATATATATATATATAGTCCTCCTCGTCGAAACCGACGACGGCGACCCCCTTCAGTTCCTAGCATGCGCTCGAATGTGGCTGGCGAATCCGAACTTGGTCTTGAAGACCCGGTCACAGCGATCGCAATAGAGTTGTCCGGCACTGTTGTATGTGTAGTGGTAGGAAGGCTTTGGGCGGGTTTTGCTTGCATGGCGTTTGGTATCAAGAATAGCTAGAATAATAGGTAGAAATAATACAGTGTTCATTATGCTTTTGAAGTGAGGTACAGAAATATTGTTTTCATATGAATTTCTGTTAACATTATTTATTATTCATCTTCATCTGATATTGGAGGCCCCAATATATGGGCCAGAATATTGGAGGATTATTTACACAATTTTAATTCGTTTATACAAAAAACTTTAAAATTCATCTCTGTTTGAATTCAATTTCAATGTTACACAATTTTCATTATTCTTTACACAATTTTCATCCATTTACACGATTTTAATTCATTTACACAATTTTAATTCATTTACACAATTTTAATTCATTTACACAATTTTAATTCATTTACACAATTTTAATTCATTTACACAATTTTAATTCATTTACACAATTTTCATTCATTTACACAATTTTAATTCATTTACACAATTTTCATTAATTTACATATTTTTTATTTACACAATTATCCTATCTAGCTATAGATCCACCTTTAACATATTACCGGGCGACTATATATTGTACAATCTATTTTAAGAAATTTCAAACACAATATTAATTGTTATTGAATAAATGACTATGACTCATTATCGTTTTTGCCTTTGAGTTTTTTTAAATATTGTATGATTTTTTTTACATATTTTCATACTTATACCCTGAGCGGAAATATAAAAAACCTCGCCATATTGCGGAATTATTTGGTACTACATTTTTCATAGCAAACTTCATAATACACATTATAACACTACCAATGGCGCCCTCTTGACATGGTCAGGGTATACATATTTTCAGTTACAAGACATTATTGCCATATTTCTGCAACTATTATTATTCATCTTCATCAGATACTGGAGGCCCTGTATCACTGATATAATTATTTTTAATAGCGTACGCTGGCAACTCATCGATTTCAGTTTTAACGTTATGCATTTTTAATTTATGTCTTTTCAACGTACCAGACTTCATATATTTCTTATCACACAGATCACAAGCGAACCCTCTCTTCTGGTAGTGATATTCCTTCAGATGTCTGTTCAGACCGTTGTTTGCTGCATACGTTTTGCTACACAAGTGGCAAGCATGCCGCCGTTTCAAATGGATCTTTCTATGCATTTCTAAATCGTACACTTTCAGTTTACACATGTCACACTGTTCCTTCAATCTCGTTGGCCTTTGAGGGTCATGTACGATGGCCAAATGCCTCTTCATTAGATCTTTTTGAACAAATCTTTTCATGCATATAGGACACGGGTGTGGTTTCACACCAAAGTGTTCATTGATGTGTCTTTTCAAAGAATACTTGCACGTAAAGTCTTTTGGGCACAAATTACATTTGAAAGGGAGTTGTCCAGCGTGCGTTTTGACATGAATTCTATGCTCTCCTCGGCTTTCAAAACTATCACCACACACTACACAACGATACCTCACTTCGTTCACTTTATATCCTTCAGGCCGATCCCCCGTGACTCCATGTCTACTCTTTCTATGACTTTTCAAACCAGTAATGCAGCTGAACGATTTGAGACACAATTCACACTGATACGGACGTTCCCCGGTGTGTTTCTTTATATGAACTTTCAAATGGGTCTTCGTTGAGAACGTCTTCGAGCATATCGTACAAGGAAACGGCCTCAGCTTTTCATGCACCGTTCGTACATGGATCATCATGTTAGTTCTATCGTTGAACGAGTGCCCGCAAGTTTCACACATACATTTCTTATTCTTTCCTTCGTGCAATCTCAGGTGTTTTATTATAACGGATCTAGATCCAAAAGATTTGTTGCACACATCACAGATATAAATTTTCTGTTTAGTGTGCGTGTTGATATGAATTGTTAAACCATGGTAGCTGCTGAATTTTTTATCACAGTATGTGCATCTGAATGGTGAAGTTTCATTATGGGTCATCATGTGTCTTTTAAACATGGATTCCGCTTCGAATTTTCCGTTGCAGATTGTACACTCGTAGCTTCTTTTATGTGTAGTTCTGATGTGCAGATATAAAGTTTTCAAAGACTCGTAGCTTCCTTCGCAAGCCTTGCATGAATATAGATGACCGCTTTCGGTTTTCACCTTTACTGCTAAAGATGGGTGGGTTTTCACTCTACTGAGGGGTGGTTTCTTGGCAGATTTATCTGAAACAATAATTAGAGTAGAGAAATAGATAAGAATATTTTTTTAATTTGTATTCTCATATTATTGTTTGGGGGCGTCCATTAATTACGTGAGGTGTTCAAGGGGGGGATTCGAAAATATCACGTAATTTTTCCATGGACTGAATTATAATAAATCTTTTATTCATTTTTGTTAAAGTATTTATTATTTAATTTTATCACAGTGAATTTTAAATAAAGATAATAGAATAAATTGTGTTCTTGTTTCTTTATTTTTTTTATAATCCAACGCGTTCATAATCAAAACACAAATTTTAAAAAATCTCACTTGAGATGAGGAGAGGGGGGGGGGGGGGAGGGAGTTGAGGAAAATCTCACAAAATCTCACCAAGGGGGGGTTTAAAAAAACTATTTTAAAAAATAGTTTTGTATTGTATTGAATAAGATGAGAATACAAAACTATTTAAAAAAATAGTTTTGTATTGTATTGAATAAGATGAGAATACAAAACTATTTAAAAAAATAGTTTTGTATTGTATTGAATAAGATGAGAATACAAAACTATTTAAAAAAATAGTTTTGTATTGTATTGAATAAGATGAGAATACAAAACTATTTAAAAAAATAGTTTTGTATTGTATTGAATAAGATGAGAATACAAAACTATTTAAAAAAATAGTTTTGTATTGTATTGAATAAGATGAGAATACAAAACTATTTAAAAAAATAGTTTTGTATTGTATTGAATAAGATGAGAATACAAAACTATTTTTAAAAATTTCTTCTTAAATTGAAACATTAATAGAGAGTTTTAACAAACAATAAAACTTACCTATTGTTGGTTCAGAATCGATATCCGGAATCCATCTTGAGTCAAAGCATTCAACTTCGAGCGTTCCGACCTAGCGACTCCCTCCCTTCCGGCGCTCGTGACGCCCGCTGCGGTCCGGTGTCGAACTACGGCGTGGGGCGAGGCCTCGTGCGAGTATTTATGAGCGAGCGCGCGCGCTTTGCTTCATCCCATGTCCCCGACCCACTTTCCCTACACCGTCAACCATCGACCCGACATACTCGACGTGGCTCTCTTCAGGAACGTCTCCTTACGGTTTCGTTCTATAGAGACGCTACATGAGCTTGACTCCGACCACAGACCAGTACAACTGCTTTTAGGTCCGCCCGACTCCTCCGAGCCGGACACCAGGACAGCAATGAACTGGAAAAAGCTCGAGGAGTCTCTCCAAAATCCTAGTTACCAGTTACCCCCTACTGGACCAGATTCCTGACATTCTCACCTCCAAAGACGACACAGTGCTGGCGGTCAATGCCCTCACCAGTCACCTCGGTAACGTCATTAGTGACGCCTCCAGGCGGGTTCCAGCGTCGAATGATCGACGCTGGGAGCTGCCTGAGGATATGAGGGAGCTGTTGACGGCAAAGAACGCCGCCACTCGAGCTTACGACAATTACCCGACTGATGACAACAGGAGACGGCTACGCGCTTTACAGAGGGACGTAAAGGATCGCATGGCCGAGCTCCGCAACCGTAGGTGGGACGATCTGCTTTCGGAGATCTCGCCATCCCACCAGGCTTACTGGCGCTTGGCGAGAGCTCTTAAATCAGAAACTGTCTCAGAGATGCCCCCACTAAACCGACCGAACCAAACTCCCGCGTTTGACGACATCGAAAAGGCCGAATGCCTTGCCGACAGCCTGGAAAGCCAGTGCTCCCCTTCCCACGAACCCGTCGATCCAACCCACCTCGATATGGTGGACCGCGAAGTCGAATCCAGGGCACAGGTGCCCCCGTCCGATCCCCCGCTTGATCCGATTACGGCTCAGGAGGTTCATACCGCTATCAAAGGTCTTAAACAGAAAAAAGCCCCCGGCTCAGACGGAATTACCAACAAGGTTCTCAAATTGCTCTCTGCTCCCCTGATTTGCCTATTGGCATCTATTTTCAACACCGCAATGGCCAACTGCTCCTTTCCAGACGTCTGGAAGGAAGCAGTTGTCATAGGTATTCCCAAACCAGGTAAACCGCGCTCCGAACCCACCAGTTATCGCCCCATCAGTCTCCTCAAGACAATGGGGAAAGTCTACGAACGACTTCTCAATAATCGCCTCCATGACATTGCCAAGTCCAAAGGTTAATCCAGTTTGGCTTCAGACCCGGACACTCGTGCGTCCAGCAGGTGCACCGCATCACGGAACACATACTGGAGGGACTCAATTATTCGCGTAAGCCGATCCCCACAGGGGCGCTATTCTTCGACGTGGCGAAAGCGTTCGATAAAGTCTGGCACAACGGTTTGATATATAAGTTATACCAAATCGGGGTGCCGGATCGTCTCGTACTCATACTACGGGACTTCCTCAGGAATCGAACCTTTCGCTACCGCGTCGAGGGATCGCTCTCCTCCCCTCGCCAAATCAGAGCCGGAGTCCCCCAGGGCTCCGTCCTCTCGCCACTCCTCTTCTCGCTGTATACCAGCGACATCCCTCGCCATCCAAAGGTAGAACTCGCGCTATTTGCGGACGACACCGCTCTCTACACCTCTGATAGGAACAGGGCTCGTATCACCCGGATTCTCCAATCCGCCGCCACCGCCCTAGGCGAATGGTTTCGGAAGTGGAGAATCGAGGTGAACCCTGACAAAAGCGCCGCCATTCTCTTCGCTAGGGGTCGTGCCCCTGATACGACCACCCATGTTCGGAATAACATAGGGCAACTCTCACTTTTCGGCAGACCTATCCCTTGGGAGAAAAAGGTCAAATATCTAGGAGTCACCCTTGATAGAGGTATGACCTTCGAGCCACACATAAAACGCGTCCGCGACCGCGCAGCATTCATTCTCGGCCGGTTACACCCGATGCTAGGCAAGGGGAGTAAAATGTCACTTAGAAATAAGTTGACAATTTACAAAACTTGCATCCGTCCAATCCTCACGTACGCAAGCGTGACATTCGCGCACTCTTGCCACATTCGCCGCCTTCAGGTTATCCAAAATAGGTTCATGCGTAGAGCAACCGGTGCTCCATGGTACCTACGTAACGTAGACCTCCATCACGATTTGGAACTCCCCACGATCGCTCAATACATGAAGTTAGCGTCTCGACGCTTCTTCGAGCAAGCTCCCCACCACCCAAACCCTCTAGTAGTAAGCGCCGCCGCTTATTCGACTAACGGTTTACCGACATCCCGTCGACGACGTCGGCCTAGACACGTCCTAGACGACCCCGACGACGCCATCACGATCTCCATCGCGGAAGCCACTCCGCCACCCGATAGTAGTTCACACACAGCACCTTCATACCGCCCGCGCCGGCGCGGGCGGCGACCCGCTTCTGGCGCTTTCACGCGCTATCGGCGTATTCCAGGCCGCTTCTCCCCGACCCCTCCGTCCCCAGCGACGTCCTAAGCCGAGGTCCGCACCCACCTGGGTGCCCTTAGGCAGTCGCTTCTTATAGTAGTTTTTAAGTCCTCCTCTAGGCTGGAGCGCATTTAGCGCTCGCCCCAAAAAACCCGGTGAAACTGTAAAGGTCATTAGGACCAACAGCAATTATCAGTACGAAAAAAAAAAAAAAAAAAAAAATTTGCTTCATTATAGCGTCGATTTTAGTAGCGTTCATATTACCGGTCTAGCAAAATTGTTTTTGAAAAGTGCTTTTTGTTATAATTTTTGTCCCTCCCTTCGTAATGGAAAGTGAAAAAAGTGACGGTGTAAAAAATGTGCCGATTGAGGATCCTGCATCGCGGAAGAGAGCAGCTTCTAGTGAGAATAGCAGTTCGGAGGAGGAACAAACGCTCGAAGTTGAATGATTTGACTCAAGATGGATTCCGGATATCTATTCGGAACAAATAATAACTATTTAAAAAAAAATCTTCTTCATTCGTGGAATCTTAATACCAGACACTTTTTTTAAAATACCTTAATTAATTGATATGATTTTTTTTAGAAAGGCGGCGCTAGTGTGCGTAATGCCTCTCCTTAATATTTGTTACTTGGAAACTATCAAATTGATTTACTAACGGAACACTCACCCTTGGCCGGTTGCTTGGCAGGTCTAGTGGTTCTTTTCCCCGCGCCGCCCTTCTTGGCCGGCGGTGTGTACTTGGGTTCCAAACATATTTCTATTTTGCACGTTTTTTTATCTGAAAACAATCGTTATTCACATAATTATAACACAACAGAGTGATATTTGGATGTTACTGAGAAACAAGATAAATAACTAACAGTAGTGTATACTAATGTATAGGATACATTACTAACACTAGTGTATACTAATGTATAGGATACATATCGGAGAGTGCGCATCGGAATTGCACGACCTAATTCCAGCATCTCCATTCCGCCTTCGGACTACCAGGCGCGGGGAGGGGCTCCATCCTCATGTTGTTGATATCCCATCTGCTCGTACGAAGCGATTTGCTTCTTCGTTCATTATGCGAACGGCTAAGGAATGGAACAGCCTGCCGGCGTCTGTGTTTCCCGAAACTTACAACCTTGGGATCTTCAAGGCCAGAGTGAATAGGCATTTACTGGGCCCGCGTGCTCCATCGTCGACCTCGTCGTCGCTTACCATCAGGCTCGAGGTCGAGGTCAAATGCGGGTTTAGTAGTAAATAAAAATAAATTTAAAAAAAGTGTTATGGGAACGTAGAGAGGGAATTTATATTGTTGAATGACTTTATATTGTTTTATTTATTTTTTCTTATTATTTTATTTTAGTTTCTTTATTTGTTGTTTTTTTTAATTTGGTAGGTATTTGTTTGGGTGAATGAATTTAATTTTGACTGATTATTGTATATTTTTTTGATATAATTGTAAATTTTTACAAATAAAGTTTAATTTATTTTTTTACTGTCATATTTAGTTATGTATGTTGACCTATAAGGTACAGTGCGCGGAATCTTTATGTCCGATCTGAACGTGGGTACGAGTCCGTTGCAGTACATGTTATTAGGTGTCAGTGGCGCGTAGAGGAGCGAGGGAGCGGGGCTTGTAGTGACACCTAAAAACATGTACTGCGACGCGACTCGTACCTATATTCAGATCGGTCATAAAGACGGCACTATGTAGCCCGATTTTTTTTCCGGGAGTGGCACGAGGCGTCCAAGGCTAGGTACATACTAAATTTAACCCTGACCAGAAACCAAAAAACCATGTCAAGAGGGCGAGATTGGTAATTTTATAATTTGTGTTATGAAGTTAGTAAAAAAAAATTAGTGCCAATTTAGTTCCGCAAAATGGTGAGTTTTTTTTGGTCCTGGTCAGGGAATATATAACTTGATGGATTTCTAAGCAGAGACAGCGATATTCCAGCGCGATAGCATTGTCTCTTTAATCGATTTGAAGACGGAAATGGGCACCTCTTCATAACTTCATTCAAACTTGTAAACAGCAGTTCATACCTTCATTTTTGATCGGTTCGGCGGCGTCATCAAAATCCACGTCATTATCTGTAAGAAACAGAATGATCGTTTATGTAACTATCACGTAATAATAGTCATTGTAACATGAGCGCTAGTTTGTGATAAGAGCGTAGTGAGTATCACAGTAAATAGATAGCACGAGTGTTATTTCATTTATTTCGACATAAATCGCGGGTAGGTACATTGTTGGGTGTAGCAAACAAAAATATAATATTTATTATAAAATTAAATTTAAATTAAGTACTTAAATAAAGAAATAATCATTAAATCATATGTGGCGACGCTCGGCGCGCGCTACTACGATACCTACTCACATCGGTGTAGAACGCGCTATCGAAATTTTCCTGGGACTTCGTATATATACGAGTTCCAAACGTCCTTAGTCGGACCAGGACATCTGGTCACCAGACACAACACCCCGCCTGGTGGAAGATCTTCCCTTTTCCCTTTCATACAACTGACGTTACGTCATCCATGTCCTCACATAGCGCGGTCACATATAATAATAATTTAATAATAATCATTATAGGACCAATAAATTGTAGAAACGATTAATATAGTGCAATATTATAACCTTATAGAGACTTACAAAATTCTAAACAGTTAGTATAACACAGATGAACTGAAGAATTTCTTTATATTGAACTTGAAGGAGCACTCAAGAAGACACTGCACACAACTGGTGCGGAACACGGCCAAAACACTCCCAAAACATAATCTCCTATTCAACCGGGTAGTCATCCCGTGGAACGGCCTACCTGACCAAGTTGTGAATGCTGAAACTATAAACCAGTTTAAGAACAGATTAGACAGCCACTTACGAAATGTGAAGAAACAGGCTAACCAGCATTAGCTGCCTGCCTGCTAATCCAATAATAATATTAATTAAAATCAAATATAATGAATATAAAATTAAATTATGTACCCATATCAAATATATATGTTTTGTGCTGCATGTATTAATCTTTGTATACTGTATTGTGTTCTATATTCTGGTGTTTACAGCGCTAAATAAACGTTCATTTATAAAACCAAAACGTCACAATGGCAACATGTTACAATGGCTAATTACTTGCAGTGGCATACAATGCTTTTTCTCCGACCATGAAATGTAAAAACTAATTTGCACTGTCCACAGACACCATAACAGATAATAAAAGTTCCGTCGGCAAAGCAGTGCGAGCTCCAATTTTTTAGAATAATTCAATGTTACTGACTGTTTTCCGTGAAGGAAAACATCGAGAGGAAACCTGCATGTCTGAGGAAATGAATGTTTCCGAAGGCGTGTGAAATCTACCAATAAGCTCGCTCGATGGATCATGGCCCGTACCCCCTTGTGCCAGGGGAGGCTTGTGCCCCAACAGTGGAGACATTAATGGGCTGATGATGATGTGTAAATGAATTAAAATTGTGTAAACGGATGAAAATTGTGTAAATGGATGAAAATTGTGTAATATTGAAATGGAATTCAAACAGAGATGAATTTTAAAGTTTTTTGTATAAATGAATTAAAATTGTGTAAATAATCCTCCAATATTCTGGCGTATATATTGGGGCCTCCAATATCTGATGAAGATGAATAATATCATAAATAATGTTAAAAGAAATTCATATGAAAACAATATTTCTGTACCTCACTTCAAAAGCATAATTAACACTGTATTTAGGTGATCGAGCCTAGGCTTTAACCACATGGGAAGATTCGCATCGATATTCGTCAACATTTCTAACAGTTCTACTAGGTTATGTGCGTGTGAGCAGTACCTACTGTACCGTCACTACTATACCTGTCCTTGTCTAACAGTATAAGGCAGCGCGCGGCGGCCATTTTTGACAGTACCTTGAGCCGGCAAGGCAATTAAGGCGTGGTTAAAGCTACGGCTGAAACCTAAATATCCGTTTTTACCCTTCGGGGGAAAAACGGTTCTATTATTTCTACAATTTTCTGTTTCTTAGTTATTGTGGCAATTTATAATGTACAATAGATTCTATGTAAATAAATAAAAAACTTTGCCAATTTGTTCGTATTTCACACTGTGCTGTCTGGTGGTACTCGAACTGAAGACTGAATGAGTCAGTGATGAATGAATGGAATAATTGATCGATAACGTATATCCGTGTGTGTGAAAGAGAAGATGCAAAGTCTGGAACATCGGCGCAAGGTCCGCCTGTCTATCGGTATTTTATAGGATACATTTCGGAGAGTGCGCATCGGAATTGCACGCCCTAATTCCAGCATCTCCATTCCGCCTTCGGACTACCAGGCGCGGGAAGGGGTTCCATCCTTATGTTGTTGATATCCCATCTGCTCGTACGAAGCGATTTGCTTCTTCGTTCATTATGCGAACGGCTAAGGAATGGAACAGCCTGGCGGCGTCTTTATTTCCCGAAACCTACAACCTTGGGATCTTCAAGGCCAGAGTGAATAGGCATTTACTGGACCCGCATGCTCCATCGTCGACCTCATCGTCGCTTACCATCAGGCGAGATCGAGGTCAAATGTGGGTTTAGTTATACATTAAAAAAAAAGATAGAAGAGACAGTAGGATCGTCGGTGGCACAGTGGCTAGGACACCGGATTCGAAACCATGCAGTGCCATGTACCAATGAGTTTTTCGTATAAATGGAAGACTTACAGACATTACCGTACATTTACCGACTGCTCAACGGTGAAGGTACCCCATACTCCGTACCTGAGATGCGATTTTCTTTCTCAGGATGACTGTAAATCTATCCACTTATGCCTCCATAAACATGGTTAAGGCACTGCTTAAAACAAGGATTTGAGATAATTGATGACATTTCCAGATAAACCCTCCACCGCAGGAGGTGAGTTACTCGATATGCGACGAGTGCATAGTGACTCTGCGCAACGCGGCGCGCTTCAAGCAACAGGTGTTGGAGTGCGAGCATAAGTTCGACAAATACTGCAAGAGTGTGTATTGCACACCACTGAAAGAGCGTCGGTGCCACAGTGGCTAGGACACCGGACTCCATGCGGGATGTCCTGGTTAGAAACCATGCAGTGCCATGTACCAATGAGTTTTTCGTATTCTTCAAAGACTTACGTACATTTAACGACTGCTCTAATGGTGAAAGAAAACATCGTGAGGAAACCTTAACACTGAGATGACCAGTGTGTAAAATGGGGTTGGCACAAAAGATCCTCAAGGGTCGAAGTGCCGCTAGGTTTATTCCCGGCCCCCTATCATAAGATGAGACAGTAGGAAAGAGAGAGAAAGGAGGAGAATGGGGTTGCCAGTATTACATGGTTAAAAATATAAACTTACCATCGCTTTTCAAATCACCATCGTTATCAAAAGCCAATAAGTTTTTCCTATCATTTTCATTATCTAAAAAAGAAATAATATTACTTTAAAATATATGTAGTTATCATGTGCCAGTAATTACTTAATGTCTAAATAAATCTTACCGTTTTCTAAGGAATCAGTTTCCACTTTAATGAAGTTCATTGGTAAGCTAAACGCTTGTTCATCTGCGAACAACAAATATTTATTTAAATAATAATTATAAAATAATTTGAGCCTGCATAGGACCACCAGTAAGAGTCTTATCTTATGATAGGGGAATAACCCCAGCGGCACTTCGACCCTCGAGGATCTCTTGTACCTACTTCATTTTTAAGGGCCTTTTTAGTACCTTTTTACCGCAAGGTTCCCGAATGTAGCGTTTTCCGTGGATGGTAAATCCCTCAAAATCCTATAATGTAACTCAACCTAAAGGAATCCAAACCTGCTTCTTCTTGTCTAAATATTTCCCCATACAAACATAACCTGATACACACGTTTCTTTTTTGGTGTTATAGAGCACATATAGGTACCTACAAAATTTCAAAAAAATTAAGATAGGGGGCCGGGAATAACCCAGTGACACTTCGACCCTCGAGGACCTCTTGTGCCTACCTCATTTACACACTGGTCATCTCAGTGTGCAGGTTTCCTCACGATGTTTTCTTTCATCATTAGAGCAGTCGTTAAATGTACGTAAGTCTTCGAAGAATACGTAAAACTCATTGGTACTGGGCACTGCATGGTTTCTAACCCGGACCTCCCGCTTGGGAGTCCGGTGTCCTAGCCACTGTGCCACCGACGCTCTTTCAGTGGTGTGCAATACTTACTCTTGCAGTATTCGTCGAACTTGTGTTCGCACTCCAACACCTGTTGCTTGAAGCGCGCCGCGTTGCGCAGAGACACTATGCACTCGTCGCATATCGAGTAGCTGACCTCCTGCGGTGGTGGGTTTATCTGGAAATGTCATCAATTATCTCAAATCCTTGTTTTAAGCAGTGCCTTAACCATGTTTATGGAGGCATAAATGGATAGATTTACAGTCATCCTGAGAAAGAAAATCGCATCTCAGGTACGCGGAGTATGGGGTAGGACCAATTACATCCTTATTTTTAAACCATTGGTAATATTTAAAACATTACCAATATTCTTTATTAACCACTCCAACTATGAACTAAAATACCTGCACCTGGACCACAACGAAGGTCCAAGTGGATTTGATCTGTCAACACTTGCACCACAGTCTTGTAACTTTTAATTAGGTAGATTGCAGATAAAATAAGTGTCCTGTATACCACTAGGAAATCATTCCAGCTCTGCACTCTGGCAACTTTTATCAAAATATCAAGATCCTGACTCCTGCTGGAATACAGGTTTCAAATTTGTAACCCCTATTTTACAAAGGACATTGACCGGCTGGGGAGTGTCCTGAGAAGAGCTACCAAGCTCTCTTGCTGCCCGAGCTGCTGATGCTACAGATACGGCGTGTTTGTGAACTAATTGAAGCATACAAGATCTTATCCAATAAGTATAACTGCCCGGACTTGCCCTGACTCTTCAATCACAATAATGACTTGCAACTGAAGACCACTTGTTCAAACACCTTGGTCGGCCATAACTCTCTCCACAACAGAGTCGTGAGATTATAGAACAAGCTTTCGCAACAAGTCGTGTATGCATCTTCAGTCAACAGTTTCAAAAATAGACTAGATAGGTTTAAACTGTGCATTAGTAGTGGTGGACATAACTGACTATGAACAATGACTAAGTGCTACAAGTGAATGAACAATACACCCCCTTAGATATTAGGCAGCTTAATGCTGCCTGCTCATCAATAATAATAAATTCAACTGTCCAATTATTCGACACTTCCTGAACATTATCAATATTACTAAATCCGATCTAGTTATTACTAATAACTAGATCGGATTTAGTAATATTCAGTACTGAACTAACATAGTATACGTTACTAACAAAGTGGACCACTGTTGTGGCTTTACTTGAGCCCTCTCCAAACTTGATTCATACCTTTTTTTTGGTAACGGGGGCAAATCTTCGAAAGATACCCAGCCTCCTGCTGGAGAGACTGGGTTATGTGAGATTTTTACTCACTAAAACCCTTCAAAACCCCCTCGATGGCCGGCCTCGTGCTTATCGGAGGGCTCCGGGATCTCCAGTGGAACGGACCGGTGCCCTCCTAGCATTTGCCTTGTTTATACCTACCTTAACCTACATATACACCTTTTGCAATACCTTGCTAGCTAGGCTATGAGTGAATATGACCCAAAAAGTTTAGATGGTTTAGAAATATTGGGTTAGGACCAGGATCAGTGACGCTAGTGGCGAATTTTCATCTGATTAGTTATCGAACTGCACCCATAGGTAGAAATATATTTTTTGTTTATATGAGTTGGGTCAGACTACATTTCACTGAGAAATCCGTAATTAATCACATAAGATAAAAAGAAGAATATGGTCAAAATCTTTGACCTAGACCACTGACTTAACGAGCAATAGCTAGGTACCTACTAACAGATTTATAATAGAAAAATGTTTTTTGAACCTCCTCCATTATGAACTTACATAGACCTTCAAAATATTGAAGTCGTCGTTGTAGGTGTACACTTCGCCTGTATTGATATGAATCAAATTGTCATTTTATGGGGTTTGCTGGAAGAGATCTCTCTTAGAGATAAGTCACGCCCTTTGTTTCACATATTTTTTGTATAAGTTTGTATTGACATTATAATAATAATAATGTCGGTCAAATAGCACACCAGAAATCGAATATTACCTGAACCTCTAGCAATCAGGAGATGAGTCTACATTTATTTTTAATAAAAATCACTCACAATGAATCCGAATGTATCGCGCAACATATCACAGTACACTTCGACGCCGCCTCGGTAAATGTAAGGCGATTGTAGACTCTTGAACTGGCCGTCCGTGTGGCAGCAGCGGCATAGAGCGCTTAAGTTCCATATTTCCGCCATTTAAACTACTAAAATCACTAAATTTGTATCCATAAAAATGAGCTGAGAACCCATGTAAACAATTTCATTTCTTGTTATTTTTTTAATTGCCCAAATGGAAAAGGCAAAGGGACCTATCTATTCAATACATACATCCACACCTGTCATATATAGTGATTATTATTATCTCTTTGACTTCATTGATCTCTTTATACATATTTGTATGCCAGATGCTTGCTATTTGATAAAAATGTAATTTATTCATTTCAGAGAGAACGGAGCGCCACGAATCTCTGTGAAATACTATCCTTATCTATGAACTATACAGTTCCAACAGAGAGAAGATAACAGGACTTACGACGACATTTTGATGTGGTCAGTCGCTGTTGATTTTTTTTTTTTTTTCGTGCTGATAATTGCTGTTGGTCCTAATGACCTTTACAGCTTCACCGGGTTTTTTGGGGCGAGCGCTAAATGCGCTCCAGCCTAGAGGAGGACTTAAAAACTACTATAAGAAGCGACTGCCTAAGGGCACCCAGGTGGGTACGGACCTCGGCTTAGGACGTAAGTCGCTGTTGAATGTAACCGCCAAATCACATACCTTCTATACGCTGGACATGCAGGTTTTCCAGATTTCCATTTGTATGATTGCCGATCGGTATTGAATCAAGCTAGCATGCATTACTTACGCAGTCTGGAATATGGGCTTATTCTGTGAAAATAATAGCGCCCTTTTTGAACCAAGGAAGAGATGTCAGATGTAGCTGTACTGATAAATCCTTTTGCCTTTCCATATGGCGGCTGCCCACCGCCCATTAAAAAAACAACTTAAAAAGATTTGTTGTTTTCATGCATTTTTCATTTTTCCGAAGTTAATTTTATGATTTTAGTAGTATAAATGGCGGAAATATGGAATTTAAGCGCTCTGTGCCGCTGCTGCCACACGGACGGTCAGTTCAAGAGTCTACAATCGCCTTACGTTTACCGAGGCGGCGTCGAAGTGTATTGCGATATGTTGCTCGATACATTCGGACTCACTGTGAGTGATTTCTACATAAAATAAGTGTAGGGCGCCCATCTGACGATGCCAGGGGGGTTGGGGTGTCGCTAAGGGGGCACTGAGGGAAAAGTCTTAGAAAAATTCTAACTTGTTAAAAAATGAACTGTGTCATAGAAACCTAGTGGATGCGAAACCGACTCTGATATAGGTAGTAGGTTATGTTAGGTTGCATTATGACAACCACGCAAAGAGCCCCGCTCAGTGGGGCTCCTTCGACTTCTCTTTGCGCCCTCTCAACGACACTGACCGCCAGAGGTTCTACCATCATCGGGTACTAAAATCGGTTGCATAGCTATCATTATTCGGTAGTTCTTATTGGTTTAGGTTATTCTTCTTAATAGTTTCAAATCTTTTTCTTCTGTCGTTAGTGGCCAATCTATTTTCAGAGTTTTTCAGGTCGCCCAAAGGACATCTAACGCCTTTAGCTCATGGCAGCGATTATGAAATGGAATTGGACCGAACTCGGCAATCTAGAAACCGAAAAATAAATATGTATGGATTTGGTCCATTGTGGTGGACCACCCCTAACTTATGATAGGGGGCCGGGAATAACCCAGCAGCACTTCGATCCTTGAGGATCTTTTGTGCCTACCCCATTTACACACTGGTCATCTCAGTGAGCAGGTTTGTTCACGATGTTTTCCTTCACCGTAAGAGACGTCGGTAAATGTACGTAAGTCTTCGAAAAAACGTAAAACTCAGTGATACATGGCACTGCACGGTTTCGAACCCGGACCTCCCGTGTGGACACACAGGTATTTTAACCTAGTTGGACTGGTTAATGAAGAATATTGGCAATGTTTTAAATACTTTATTATTATTATTATTTATTAATAAGCAGACAGCATTAAGCTGATGCGCCCATATCTAAGCCAGTGTATTGTTCATTCACTTATACCACTTAGTCATTGTTCATAATTAATTAAGTCCACCACTACTTATGCACTGTTTAAAAACCTATCTAGTCTATTTTTGAAACTGTTGACTGAAGATGCATCCACGACTTCTTGCGGTAGCTTGTTCCTATTCTCATGACTCTGTTATTGAGAGAGTACTACCAGTAGTTTGAAAAAAAAATACATCAGACCACCGTTGGTGCTACCCCACACTCTGTGTAACAGAGATGTTGCTTTCTTATTTAGGATGGCAGCAAAACCAACTACTCATGCTTCCACCAACACGTTCGAAGCACTGCATAAAACAAGGATTTGAGATAATTGATGACTTGCATGTTGTATTTCCAGATAAACCCTCCACCGCAGGAGGTGAGCTACTCGATATGCGACGAGTGCATAGTGTCTCTGCGCAACGCGGCGCGCTTCAAGCAACAGGTGTTGGAGTGCGAACACAAGTTCGACGAGTACTGCAAGAGTGAGTATTGCATACCACCGAGTACTCTTACTGGTGGTCCGTTACTTGATGTGAGCTACTGGATATGACATGATATGCGAAGAGTGCATCGTGTCTCTGCAAGAGAGTATTTACATACACAACCAACTACTGTTTCTGGTGGTATGACTGCAGAATTAACTTGAGCAGTACCACCCTTTTACCTGTTTTTGGTCTTTGTGATGAGGAGATCTGGCATAGAACAAAGGTTATCGATATAGTTTATAATATTAGCAAGCTGAAGTGGCCGTGGGCCGGTCACATCTATCGCAGAACCGACAACCGCTGGGGTAGACGAGTTCTGGAGTGGAGACCGCGTTTGGGGAAACGTAGTGTGGGACGGGCGTCCCTGCTAGATTGAGCGACGATCTGCGCAGGGTGGCTGGCAGCGACTGGATGAGAAGAGCCGAAGATCGGGCTCAATGGCGCGCCCTGGGAGAGGCCTATGTCCAGCAGTGGACTAGAGTGGGCTGCTGATGATGGTATTTGTGTCTGTACTTGTACTGTACTAAGTATAACAACCTAAGTGCTACTTGGTTACTTGTAGTCAAATATAATTGAATTAAATCTGTGAAATTAATATACATGTCCAGTACTTATATTATATTTGTCATTCCAGACCTATTTGTTATTGTACATCTTGTTTGACGGTTTGGGTATAGAGTAGGTATTTTTAGCGGACATACCCACTAGGTTTTACTTCCTTTTTTAATTCTCATAGCTTTATCTGTTCATTATTTTTCAAATCATTTAGTTTTACAAATAGAGACACCAATATTACTCACACAATTCTACTTCGCCAAATCACATAACTTACAGTACATTTAGGTACAAATCACAACACACACTCCCCACTACAGCGCCTTCACCGACAGCTCTAACGGAATGATGGACGGATGACCAGTGTGTAAATGAGGTATGCACAAAAGATCCTCAAGGGTCGAAGTGCCGCTGGGTTTTTTCCCCTATCATAAGATAAGATAAATATTTGTATTTGCTCACAGATGAGCAAGCGTTCAGCATACCAACAGACTTCATTAAAGTGGAAACTGATTCCTTAGAAAACGGTGAGTTAAAAAATTGTAAGTACGAGTAATATTGGCACATGATACATATATTTGTCACTTATTACTACCTATCTTCAATTAAATTTATTTGTGTCGTATCTTTGTCCTCTTGGGCAGGTTGTGTCCAGACATCGGTCATGGTCCAACAGAATACCAGCGCTGTAGGCATTTGTGTCTGCAGCAATAAGCTGAGTTGAGACCCCTTGTCACAACAACAGCAGACCATCAGACATGATTTAGATATGTTCACCTTTGACTACATAATTATTGTATTATTACAGAACTAAAGAGGGTTCACGTTTTTAAGTATTTAGGACATTATGTTGCCGATGACCTTAAAGATCAAGTTGACATTGAAAGGGAACGCAGGGCATTGGCGGTAAGGTGTAATATGCTGGCCCGCAGGTTTGCTCGTTGTAGTGACCAAGTTAAAATCACGCTTTTTAAAGCCTACTGCCAGACCTTCTACACGAGCAGCTTGTGGAGCAATTACACCCAAAAAATCGATCAATGCCCTGCGTATACAGTATAATAATGGCTTCAGGATGTTGATGGGGTTGCCTCGATTCTGCAGTGCCTCCGGCATGTTTGTGCACGCACATACCGATGGGTTTCAAGCCATTATGCGCAAAAGAACTGCGTCTCTGCTTTGCAGGCTTCGGAGCAGCTCCAACAGCATCCTGAACATGATATCGGAAAAGTATGATTCCCCTATCCTTAAACACTTCGTTCGGGTGCTGATCGAATGATGTTATTTTTGATCAGCATCTGATCGAAGTGTAAAAACTCAAACAATTTTTGCTGAATATATTTACTAACATAGTTTTTAAGTACACTAACACAATGGATCTAGTTATCTGAAAAATAAACATATTGAATTGAATTCAATTATAATTATAACTGTTTCGGTCATTGCTGTGTGGGAAATAAACATATCACTTACTTACTGTTTTTAAGTATACATATATTTTCAAATAATTTTATTTCTTATTCAGATACCGAAAACGACAAGAAAAACGTATTGGCTTTTGTGAAGGATCGGGAATTGAAAAGCGACGTGTTGAACAGCGATGGTAAGTTTATGTTATACAAATAATAATTATATTTATATTATTTTTTAATATTTTTTGTGACATGGATTAAAATATTTTTTATGTATTTTTAATTTCATTTCT
The DNA here is from genome assembly GCA_947369225.1 of Hofmannophila pseudospretella. Classification (NCBI taxonomy): domain Eukaryota; kingdom Metazoa; phylum Arthropoda; class Insecta; order Lepidoptera; family Oecophoridae; genus Hofmannophila; species Hofmannophila pseudospretella. Next base: position 832,236 of record OX376338.1, on the reverse strand, counting down.
AACGTGCTTATTTATATATGTCTGAGGGTAAGGGTATAGATGGCCCGCTATCATTCTCCGGGTTGTTCTCACCCTGTGGTTCTATTTTTGCTTTTAAAAACCTGCGAAATATAATTTAATATCTAAATTGACTCAATCAAATGATTTTAGAGTTATTTGACAGCGAATTAGTTACTGCCTAGTTACTCGACACTAACTAGTCACGGGTCAACCGTCTCAATAGTAACCACTAGTCACCGGTTAGACATTCAATAGTAACCGGCCATATGAGAGTCCCCTGATAGCAACCAGTTACGGTTAATTATCAAGTCCGACTGCCTCGTCGACGAGTCGCAAGTGAATGATGTCACCTTTTTTTTTTTTTTTTTTCTTTTTTTTTTTTTTTTTTTTTTCGTACTGATAATTGCTGTTAGTCCTAATGACCTCGCCGAGATTTTTAAATAAAAGATAATACTTATAACAAAACAAATACGTATTTTTCTTTTCGATTGACGGCGCCAGTGTGCGCGATCGAACCCCTTAACTCGCACGATCACTTTCTGACCATGAACTTTTTTTTTTTTCTTTTTTTCGTACTGATAATTGCTGTTGGTCCTAATGACCTTTACAGCTTCACCGGGTTTTTTGGGGCGAGCGCTAAATGCGCTCCAGCCTAGAGGAGGACTTAAAAACTACTATAAGAAGCGACTGCCTAAGGGCACCCAGGTGGGTACGGACCTCGGCTTAGGACGTCGCTGGGGACGGAGAGAAGCGGCCTGGAATACGCCGATAGCGCGTGAAAGCGCCAGAAGCGGGTCGACGCCTGTGTGTGAACTACTATCGGGTGGCGGAGTGGCTTCCGCGATGGAGATCGTGATGGCGTCGTCGGGGTCGTCTAGGACGTGTCTAGGCCGACGTCGTCGACGGGATGTCGGTAAACCGTTAGTCGAATAAGCGGCGGCGCTTACTACTAGAGGGTTTGGGTGGTGGGGAGCTTGCTCGAAGAAGCGTCGAGACGCTAACTTCATGTATTGAGCGATCGTGGGGAGTTCCAAATCGTGATGGAGGTCTACGTTACGTAGGTACCATGGAGCACCGGTTGCTCTACGCATGAACCTATTTTGGATAACCTGAAGGCGGCGAATGTGGCAAGAGTGCGCGAATGTCACGCTTGCGTACGTGAGGATTGGACGGATGCAAGTTTTGTAAATTGTCAACTTATTTCTAAGTGACATTTTACTCCCCTTGCCTAGCATCGGGTGTAACCGGCCGAGAATGAATGCTGCGCGGTCGCGGACGCGTTTTACGTGTGGCTCGAAGGTCATACCTCTATCAAGGGTGACTCCCTAGATATTTGACCTTTTTCTCCCAAGGGATAGGTCTGCCGAAAAGTGAGAGTTGCCCTATGTTATTCCGAACATGGGTGGTCGTATCAGGGGCACGACCCCTAGCGAAGAGAATGGCGGCGCTTTTGTCAGGGTTCACCTCGATTCTCCACTTCCGAAACCATTCGCCTAGGGCGGTGGCGGCGGATTGGAGAATCCGGATGATACGAGCCCTGTTCCTATCAGAGGTGTAGAGAGCGGTGTCGTCCGCAAATAGCGCGAGTTCTACCTTTGGATGGCGAGGGATGTCGCTGGTATACAGTGAGAAGAGGAGTGGCGAGAGGACGGAGCCCTGGGGGACTCCGGCTCTGATTTGGCGAGGGGAGGAGAGCGATCCCTCGACGCGGTAGCGAAACGTTCGATTCCTGAGGAAGTCCCGTAGTATGAGTACGAGACGATCCGGCACCCCGATTTGGTATAACTTGTATATCAAACCGTTGTGCCAGACTTTATCGAACGCCTTCGCCACGTCGAAGAATAGCGCCCCTGTGGGGATCGGCTTACGCGAATAATTGAGTCCCTCCAGTATGTGTTCCGTGATGCGGTGCACCTGCTGGACGCACGAGTGTCCGGGTCTGAAGCCAAACTGGACGTCAGGGATTAAACCTTTGGACTTGGCAATGTCATGGAGGCGATTATTGAGAAGTCGTTCGTAGACTTTCCCCATTGTCTTGAGGAGACTGATGGGGCGATAACTGGTGGGTTCGGAGCGCGATTTACCTGGTTTGGGGATACCTATGACAACTGCTTCCTTCCAGGCGTCTGGAAAGGAGCAGTTGGCCATTGCGGTGTTGAAAATAGATGCCAATAGGCAAATCAGGGGAGCAGGGAGCAATTTGAGAACCTTGTTGGTAATTCCGTCTGAGCCGGGGGCTTTTTTCTGTTTAAGACCTTTGATAGCGGTATGAACCTCCTGAGCCGTAATCGGATCCAGCGGAGGATCGGACGGGGGCACCTGTGCCCTGGATTCGACTTCGCGGTCCACCATGTCGAGGTGGGTTGGATCGACGGGTTCGCGGGAAGGGGAGCACTGGCTTTCCAGGCTGTCGGCAAGGCATTCGGCCTTTTCGATGTCGTCAAACGCGGGAGTTTGGTTCGGTCGGTTTAGTGGGGGCATCTCTGAGACAGTTTCTGATTTAAGAGCTCTCGCCAAGCGCCAGTAAGCCTGGTGGGATGGCGAGATCTCCGAAAGCAGATCGTCCCACCTACGGTTTCGGAGCTCGGCCATGCGATCCTTTACGTCCCTCTGTAAAGCGCGTAGCCGTCTCCTGTTGTCATCAGTCGGGTAATTGTCGTAAGCTCGAGTGGCGGCGTTCTTTGCCGTCAACAGCTCCCTCATATCCTCAGGCAGCTCCCAGCGTCGATCATTCGACGCTGGAACCCGCCTGGAGGCGTCACTAATGACGTTACCGAGGTGACTGGTGAGGGCATTGACTGCCAGCACTGTGTCGTCTTTGGAGGTGAGAATGTCAGGAATCTGGTCCAGTAGGGGGGAACTAGGATTTCGGAGAGACTCCTCGAGCTTTTTCCAGTTCATTGCTGTCCTAGTGTCCGGCTCGGAGGAGTCGGGCGGACCTAAAAGGAGTTGTACTGGTCTGTGGTCGGAGTCAAGCTCATGTAGCGTCTCTATAGAACGAAACCGTAAGGAGACGTTCCTGAAGAGAGCCACGTCGAGTATGTCGGGTCGATGGTTGACGGTGTAGGGAAAGTGGGTCGGGGACATGGGAGCTAGTACGTCAAAGTTGAGTGTGTCAGCTAATGCGTCTAGTCTGTTGCCGTTGGGGTTTGAAATGATGGAGTTCCATCGCTCATGTTTGCAGTTGAGGTCACCAGCCACTATGACTGAGTCGCCTAAGTCGAGTAGTGCTTGTATATCCCTCCTGAGTAATTCCTTACCGCAGGGGAGGTATACTGAAGCGATAGTAATAGGCTGATGGCCTGTCATGGCAAGTCGGCAGACTGAAGCCTCGATGTTAACGAGGGGAGGGGTGTCAAGTGCGATGCAGTGAAGAGACTTTCTGTAGTAAATCAGGGTCCCGCCTTTCGCGGAGTGGACCCTATCATTACGGATGATCTTATAATTTGCAATCTTAGGATTGCCCATACTAGGTTTCAAGAAGGTCTCTTGCACTAACATTATGTCGCTCTGGTGGGTCTTTAAGTAGTCATGAACCTGGTCTCGTTGTCTCTTCAGTCCGTTAGCGTTAAAGTACGTGAGGGAGAGCGCGCGGGGTTTTATGCGATTTGTTGTAAAATCCATTTACGTTTTTACGGGGAGGGGGCGCTGAAGGCCTTGATGGCCTTGATTAATGTTGTATGCTCGGTTAACGCGAGCAGTTTTTGGACGGTATTTTTTGCACTGTTGACTTTCTGAGCTAGGAGGCTCAGTTCGTCAATGTCGATCGCGTCTATGATATCTAATATCATAGCAATATTCGACGCGGCGTTGTTTGACGGTACCGTGGGGGCCGGAGCCGGGGCCTTTTTCGGCGGAAACGGTTTTGACGCGGGCGGCTTTGGTGTAGGAGCCGCGGATGATCCCCAGGCCGGGAGCGGAGCGGGGGAGGGCTGAGAGTGAGTCAGCGGACGGGACCAGGCGTTTGGACGCGCCGGCGCGAGCCTGGTCTGCGAAACGGGGGTCGGAGGACTCATAGTGAGTTTTGGCCCGGGTGTATTACGCGACACGGGAGCTGAGGTGCGAGCATGGCTCTGGCGCAGCGCCCGACCGTTCCTGCGCGGGGCCTTGGGCAACCGCGATAGTTCGCGGTGTGACCCACCTCCCCGCACAGGACGCAGCTAGGGGGTGCGGCAGAAGCATACTGCTCCTTCGACAGCTTCCTAGAGCAGTCGGGAGTGCCGTGGTCGCCTACGCACTTGACGCAGCGAGACTTGGCGAAGCAGTTTTTCTGCGAGTGGCCATATATTTGGCAATTGTGACATTGGCCTGGGGTGCCCTTTTTACGGGGAGCTTCGACCCTAAGGCCAGAAAGGTGGCAGAGATTTTCCAGTTGGAAAATCTTCTTGCCTTGAGTGCGATCTAAAATAACCAGTACTAGGTCGAACGGAGCCCTGTTGCGTGTGCTGTACATTCGGTGTACAGCCTGCACCGGAAAGCCCTGGGCTTTGAGGTCTTCCGAGATCAACTCTTCCGGGAGTTGTTTTGGGAGACCCCTAATGACTACGCGGAGGACGCGTTCATCCTCGAGGGCGTAGGTGTGGTAGGAGATTTAATGATGCCACCTCGGGTCGGGCCCCGCTTTTATAGAGGCCAGGCGGTGGGGGGCGGCGTCACGTGGTATCGGCTGTTGCTGCGTGTTTGCTTCGTCGCAAGCGCAGGTGGACATTGCACGTGCACTATGACGTCACTTGTTGTTTGCGCTGACATGTATATTTTTAACAATAAATAACCCGTCGGAAATATTTTAATTAATTATTCAATGTATCTCTTTCATTCATGACAGGATATACATAATATGAGCGTAGGTGGCGTCGTGGCTAGGACGTCGGACTCCTATGGCATCGGTCCGGGTTCGATACCATGCAATGTCATGTGCGTAGTTTTTCGGATTTCGAAGACTTACATACATTTATTGACTGCTCTAACGGTGAAGGAAAACATCGTGGGGAAATCTGCTTGACTGAGGAAAAACGTTTCCGAAGGCGTGAGAAATCCACCGCACAGCACTGGGCCCGCTCGGTGGATCACGGCCGGATCAAGGTGAGGTCTGTGCCCCAACAATGGGGACGTTAATAGGCTGTTGATGATGATACATAATTATGCAACCTAACATTCATGATATGTCATGGTGTCCGTGGACAGTGCAAATTAGTTTTTAGATATTTCATGGCCGTAGTAAAAGTATTGAATGCCACTGCAAGTAATTGGCCATTGTAACACTCATGCTATCTTTTTTTTATTATTTATTTACTACTAAACCCGCATTTGACCTCGATCTCGCCTGATGGTAAGCGACGATGAGGTCGATGATGGAGCATGCGGGTCCAGTAAATGCCTATTCACTCTGGCCTTGAAGATCCCAAGGTTGTAGGTTTCGGGAAACACAGACGCCGGCAGGCTGTTTCGTTCCTTAGTCGTTCGCGTAATGAACGAAGAAGAAAATCGCTTCGTACGAGCAGATGGGATATCAACAACATAAGGATGGAACCCCTCCCCGCGCCTGGTAGTCCGAAGGCGGAATGGATATGCTGGAATTAGGTCGTGCTATTCCGATGCGCACTCTCCGAAATGTATCCTATAAAATACCGATAGACAGGCAACCTTGCGCCGATGTTCCAGACTTTGCAGTCTAGCTTCCACCAGCGATTCGTCACCTATAAGGCGCTTAGCGCGTTTCTCCACTGAGTCAAGGGCAGCCAGTTGGTACTTTTGCTGAGCCGTCCCACAGGTGGCAGCAGTACTCCATGCACGACCGGACTTGGGCTTGGTAAAGGTTTAACAGCTGTCCCGGCGTGAAGTACCGCCTAACCTTACTCAGGATGCCCAATTATTTGGCTGCGGTCTGAGCTTTTGACTGATCTATTTACTGTGATACTCGCTACGCTCTTACGCTTTTACGCTCATGTTACAATTATTATTACGTGACAGTTACATAAATCTGTTTCTTACAGATAATGACGTTGATTTTGATGACGCCGCCGAACCGATTAAAACTGAAGGTAAGAGATTTACAAAAAAGCAAAAAACTTACAGTTGTTTCCGAAAAACTGCGATAATCATAATTTCGATACCATAAACAAAAACAAACTTGCAGTCCCGCGCTTTAGACTTAGTAAAGTAAACACGTCATTTATGGGTCACTGTGTACGATGTTATAATGAGATACCTGATACTGTAATGAATATGACAGAGAACACATTCAAGACCCACATAAGACGGACCTTATGTAAAAAGGGTTATTATACAATAAATGACTCCTTAAATGATAAAGAGGCTTGGTCCTAAACCCAGCTCCAGCTCAGCACGTTGTGTATATGATTGTATTCATAATTATTGTAAGATATATTTATTACAAAAGATGTGCTGCTGACAGTTTCTTGCGCCGCTTCTTTCCTTTCAGCTACGGCACCTTACGAAGCGGTGGTAGAGTGAAACATGACGTTGTAAAAATGTACTATAAGGTACTTGCTTACAATAAAAACTTTTTGATTTGATAGGATATAATTATGTGAAAGAATGGAAGTCATTCGGAAGACAAGCTGTTATAGAGGAGGGAAGATAATCCGGACACCGATTAATATAAACGGATTATATAATTATTTAAAAAGAATAAAAAAAAATTTATAGATATAAGAAAACGTATAAAATAATAATAATAAATAAAAAAGGCTTATATTATTATTATAATTATGTGAATAACGATTGTTTTCAGATAAAAAAACGTGCAAAATAGAAATATGTTTGGAACCCAAGTACACACCGCCGGCCAAAAAGGGCGGCGCGCGGAAAAGAACCACTAGACCTGTCAAGCAACCGGCCAAGGGTGAGTGTTCCGTTATTATCAAAGGTTTTGTAATTACTTCATACATTAGTGGTAGATCCCAATGTGAAGGATCGCCTGGGGTGGTACCACCCTCTTATCTATTTCTGCCGTGAAGCAGAAATACTTGCATTGCTGTGTTCCGGTTTGAAGGGTAAGAGAGCAATTAAATGTCGCACTCTAATTATCTTTTCAGATAAATCTGCCAAGAAACCACCCATCAAGAGAGAAAGAACCCACCCATCCTTAGTAGTAAAAGTTAAAACCGAAAGCGGCCATCTTTACACATGCAAGGCTTGCAGTGGGAGCTATGAGTCGCTGAAGACTTTACATCTACACATCAGGACTTCGCATAAAAGATCCTACGACTGCACAATCTGCAATGAAAATTTCAACGGGGAATCCACGTTTAAAAGACACATGATGACCCATAATGAAACTTCACCGTTCCCATGCACATACTGTGATAAAAAATTTAGCAACTACCATAATTTAACCACCCATATTAACACGCACACTAAACAGAAAATTTATATCTGCGATGTGTGCAGCAAATCTTTTGCAACGAGACAGATTATTATAAAACACCTGAGATTGCACGAAGGAAAGAATAAGAAATGCATGTGTGAAATTTGCGGGCACTCGTTCAACGATAGAACTAACATGATGATCCATGTACGAACGGTGCATGAAAAGCTGAGGCCGTTTCCTTGTACGTTATGCTCGAAGACGTTCTCAGCGAAGAAACATTTGAAAGTTCATATAATGAAACACACCGGGGAACGTCCGTATCAGTGTGAATTGTGTCTCAAATCGTTCATCTGCATTACTGATTTGAAATGTCATAGAAAAAGGAGACATGGAGTCACGGGGGATCGGCCTGAAGGATATAAAGTGAACGAAGTGAGGTATCGTTGTGTAGTGTGTGGTGATAGTTTTGAAAGCCGAGGACAGCATAGAATTCATGTCAAAACGCACGCTGGACAACTGCCTTTCAAATGTAATTTCTGCCCAAAAGACTTTACGTGCAAGTATTCAATGAAAAGACACATCAATGAACACTTTGGTGTGAAACCTCACGAGTGTCCTATATGCGAGAAGAGGTTTGTTCAAAAAGATCCAATGAAGAGGCATTTGGCCATCGTACATGACCCTCAAAGGGCAACGAGATTGAAGGAACAGTGTGACATGTGTAAACTGAAAGTGTACGATTTAGAACTGCATAGAAAGATCCATTTGAAACGGCCGTATGCTTGCCATTTGTGCAGCAAAACGTACGCAGCAAACAACGGTCTGAACAGACATCTGAAGGAGTCTCACTACCAGAAGAGAGGGTTCGCTTGTGATCTGTGTGATAAGAAATATATGAAGTCTGGTACGTTGAAAAGACATAAATTAAAAATGCATAACGTGAAAACTGAAATCGATGAGTTGCCAGCGTATGCTATTAAAAATAATTATATCAGTGATACAGGGCCTCCAGTATCTGATGAAGATGAATAATAATAGTTGCAGAAATATGGCAATAATGTCTTGTAACTGAAAATATGTATACCCTGACGCTGTCAAGAGGGCGCCATTGGTAGTTTTATAATCTGTATTATGAAGTTTGCTATGAAAAATGTAGTACCAAATAATTCCGCAACATGGCGAGGACTTTTATATTTCCGTTCAGGGTATAAGTATGAAAATATGTGCATATGTAAAAAATATTTTAAGATATAAAAGCTCAAAAACTCAATAGTCTATAATGAGTCATAGTCATTTATTCAATACAATTAATATTGTGTTTATAATTGCTTCAAATAGATTGTACAATATATAGTCGCCCGGTAATATGTTAAAGGTGGATCTATAGATAGATAGGATAATTGTGTAAATAAGAATTATGTAAATAAATAAAAATTGTGTAAATGAATTAAAATTGTGTAAATGAATTAAAATTGTGTAAATGAATTAAAATTGTGTAAATGAATTAAAATTGTGTAAATGAATTAAAATTGTGTAAATGAATTAAAATTGTATAAAAGAATGATGAAATATTGAAATAGAATTCAAAATGAGATGAATTTTTAAGTTTTTTGTATAAACGTGGAAATTATGTTATTTTAGTAATGTTATTTACAAACAAAATAAAAAACAGATAAATCAATTACACTTATAAATGAATTAAAATTGTGTAAATAAATGAATATTGTGAAACTTATTAAAATTCTGAACTTGAATTAAAATTGTGTAACTAAGTGGAATCCAAAATGAGATGAATTATTTAAAGTTTTTATTTCGGACACGGATATGGTAAGTGGTCACCATTGCCCATAGACATCTCACCTCTTTGTATTATTAGAGGGTTTTCGGTGCGCTGCTAACATTGAGGACTTATGGGGTGCGAGTTATCTGATCGCTGTGTTGCGGATCTTGTTATGGTGATGCCTAACATGGCACACTCCATGGCCCTTTGTGCGACCCTTATTTTGTGCACAGCTTCTTTTGTGAGCGTCCATGTTTCGGCACCGTAAGTCATGGTGGGCAGAACACATTGGTTAAACAGGCATTGTGGCATTTTTATGACCCTCAAGATGTCACCATCAGCAGCCCACTCTAGTCCACTGCTGGACATAGGCCTCTCCCAGGGCGCGCCATTGAGCCCGATCTTCGGCTCTTCTCATCCAGTCGCTGCCAGATGTCATCGAGCTTGCCGAATGCCGCCCATGCTGTATTCTCAACACCTGCACAACCGTAATGTATAAAACGGTCGGTTTTTTTTCTCATGATTCCAGAGTTATATCGAAAGTTAACCTTTGTTTGTTTGTTATCTATAAAAGTAAAGAAACGGGTAAGTGAGTTAACATATGGTCAGTCAAATAATATTTTTGTTTAAAACTCCTGTCACAAACTTTACATTTGTACGTAGTGTCCCAGTGGAGTTTTCTGTGACGGTACATATTAGTTTTGTAGGCAAATGACTTGTTACAAATATCACAGTTAAAAGGATTTACTTCTTTAAGACTGTCTTTGGCGATCAGATGTTTCTCTGATTTGTCTCTTCGCCCGCAACTCGCTTTGTGCGTCTTCAATCTGTGCGTGTTTTTGAACGTTTCTTCGCATACTTCACACTTGTGGGTCACTTTGTGTTTGCTGACATGTGCGTTTAGATCGGAGTGAGTAGAAAAACTCTTTTTGCACTTATCACATCCATATTTCCTTAATTTCTTGCCATCTGTAAACAAGTTTCCTTCCTTAAGGCTGCCTTTGTGTATGGCTAGTAGCGAATCCAGATTTATAGCAAAAGTTACGGGTAAGTGAGTTAACTTATGGTTAGTCAAATAATGTTTATGCTTGAAACTCCTGTCACAGACATTACATTTGTATGTAGTATCGCTGTGGAGTTCTTTGTGACGAGACATATTAGCTTTGATACTAAACGACTTGTTACAAACGTCACAGGTGAAAGGATTTCCTTCCTTATGGCTGCCTCTTTGTATGGCTAGTAGTTTCTCTGACTTGTCTGATCTCGATTTACTGTGATCTGAAAAGGGAAAAGTGTAATCAGTTTCTTTCATGAGCGAATTATTCCCTTCGTTCAAATACCATGATATGGTACAACTTATACAGGTAGTAAGGTTATAACTATGTAGCTTTAGTGTAGTCTTTTTCATATAGGAAGGCACGTCTTTATAAAATCCTAAATGAAATATGGATTCTCACTGATCTTGTTATGATAGGGGGCCGGGAATAACCCAGCAGCACTTTGACCTTTGAGGATCTATTGTGCCTACCCCATTGTACACACTGGTCATCTCAGTGTGCAGATTTCCTCGCGATGTTTTCCTCCACCGTTAGAGCAGTCGGTAAATGTACATAAGTCTTTTGGTATATGGCACTGCATGGTTTCAAACCTGGACCTCCCGCATGGGAGTCCGTTGTCCTAGCCACTGTGCCACCGACACTCTATAAGATTACTATAAAAATATATTCCATGCCTTTTAAATTATTTAACGAGTAAATAATAATATAATAATAAGTCCAATAGTTCTATGTGTGATATGTTGACTTATTAATCTCCAAAAGTTACTATTCAGTTCGGGAATATTTTGAAGATAAACATTTATAAATTATTATACGTAAAGAACTACTCTTACAAACTTGCTATACCGACAAGGTTCATCATGTTGGGACTAAATAATTGTACATAATAACATCTGTGTGTAACTCATCATTATGCATGAATAAATGAATTATTGTATTAACAAGAATAAAAGTATGTGCCATTTGGAAAAACGTCATGTCTGTGAAGAATGAGTGTCTTCTTGTGCCATGGGATATAGTAGGTTAAGTGATGTTGCATTATGATTATGACAATCACGCAAAGAACTTCGCGGGGCTCCTTCAATTTCTCTTTGGGCCCTATATCCCTACTCTGACCCAAACTGACCTCTGTCCACTAGCGACGCGCACACATCGGGCGGCTGCAGCACTACGGGACCTATGACCATCTCCTCCTTGACCTCGTGCCCCGCATACAGCTCCTCTACCGGGTCGCACGCCGCCGCCAGGTCTGCGGGCTCCTGCTTCACTCTGACTCCCTCGTCACTGCAGTGCGATATCAGACTGACTCCAGCCTCAGTCTCATCGCATTCTGCGTCGCGGTCCTCGTTCTCACACTCGCGTTCTATTTTGATATCTAATACGGATACGATGTTATAGGCCATGTTTCTGTTGAACAATGGTATTCTAACCTCATTGTCATTAATGTGTGATTGTATATTCAGTGACAGGGACTAAATACTAAACTATATAAGGTTTTTAATATACGTACGGTATCTACGTATATATTATAAGGTTTGAATTTATATTCAATTCATAGTAAGACAGCGTTCCATAACCAGTTGAAGTAAATCACGTTGACAGTTATCCATGTTTCATTACCGCGTTAACAGCTGAAAATTAATCAAACTTATATTTGACACAAGTAATGGAACGTGTGCAATTGTCAACGTGAATAATTTTACTGGTCTTGGAATTGAAATAATTAATATTGACAACTGTCAATGTTTAATTACCGCGTTAACAGCAGAAAGTGTAGTAGGTACCTATCAAACTTCTATATGACACAAGCAATGGATCATGTACAATTGTCAACGTGAATAATTTCAACTGGATTTGGAACGTATACCTAAATAAACAACAACAAACAAACATTTTTTTGTCGATTATTTTGTAATCCTAATAAGGCATAGGGAACAAAAAAAGATCAAAATTCTGCGTTAATATTTAAAACGTCGATTCCCGTCTTCGCCAAAGCAACCTAAATGAATTCACTTCTATACTTTTCTGTAAACTAGTGAGCGGAACTTTTGACTGGCGATATTCGTTAAAAATTGTTGGCCCATCCTGAATCGATGCCAATGAGTTATTTTTTCTTTTGGTAAAGATAAGGCAAAGAGATCTCAGCATGTACAGCCATATTAAAATTAAAGGTTTTTAGTTAACAATTTTCAGAAATTATATCTAATAAGGGCCGCTTGCGCAAACCGTTTAAAAAAAACTTTTATTTAAAAATCTCGACGAGGTGCACTAGACAGGGTAAACATTATTTTTTAGATTATTTTAAATAACCGTTTGAATTCCCGAAGATACAGTACGCATTTCGACCAAAACTGGGCATTTTTACACAATCGATCCCCTTGAGCAAGTTAGACACGGTTAGAATCAGAATGGGTGTCCAATATAGGCACATTTCAGCCTTCATGTCTCAAAGAAAGTGGAGAATGTAGGTTCTGTCTGCAATCGTTAGACCTTACACGACGAAGACGAAGAAACGATTCTGAAAGAAATTATTGGTATCTAAATAAAACCCATTTATGTTGGCTGTAAAAGTTTAATTCATGATTCATATAATTATGGCGAAGTGACAAAAACAATGCTTTCTCAGTATGAATACTAATTTAAACAGTGGCCCGATTCTGGGCTTTAACTCGCATCGCTAAACTTAACATCACCCTCACTCACTCTTAACACAATCCAATATGAGTGAGCGAGACAGTTCCATTTAGTTTTCTAGTTAGCTGTAAAGCTAGAATCGACGCCACTATCCAACTATCTTTACTTTACATGTATTCTTTGATGTATTCATCGACGGTTACGTCCCATAATGACCACTCCCAAAACGACCACTTCCCAAGTCGAACCCGAGACCTCTTTACATTAGTGGCAGTTAGGAAAAAACAGGATGGGGTGACGGTTATATCCTTACAAGTTCTCAATACCTTTATTAAAATATTCGTTATGCGCGCTGCCGTAGACGGCGGGCTTTTAGTCCGACACGCGCTCCTCACTAGAACTTCACGGACAGATTGTTCGCGGCGAAGATCACCGCGGACAGTGCCGGATAACTACTAACAGCGACGGAGAAAAAGTTCGTCGCCTGCGCAGCTCAGTAATTTGGTTAACATTCAAGTTATGTTTAGAACACTGCCACGGAACAGCGAGGTCGCAGATCCAAATCCTGCTTGCGGATTTTTTTTAAAAGACTTTCTCCTATTTGTTTAAACTCAATGTTTATTTGCCAGAATTTTTTCACAATTATTTTTGTGTTGGGACAAGTTAGATCTATATATGAACGTTTTGCCACAAGACGCGCAGGAGTAATTCCTCACACCGCTGTGAGACAAAAGATGATCCTTAAGACTACCCTTAATGTTAAATTTTTTCTTGCAAATGTCACACGTGAACGGGTTATTTTCTATATGGATTTTCATATGTTTTCTTAAATACTTTTTCTTGCCAAAGTCTTTCTTACAATAATCACATGTGAAAGCGTTCAAATGACTGTTTACAATGTGGTGCGTTATCTCGGATTTATTTGGAAATCTCTTCTTGCAAACATCACACGAGAAAGGTTTTGAAAAGATTGTTTCGCTACAGTTTTTTGTGTGTTGTTTCATATTGCATTTATATTTGAATTTCTTCTCGCATATGTGACAGGGAAATTGTGGAGCTTCAGATATCTCATCATGAGACTTTTTATGGTTAGTTAATTGATAATTCCTGTAGAAACGTGCGTCGCATTTATCACAGTGATATGGTTTTACTCCGTGCGTTAAAACGTGACTGTTTAAAATGGATTTTCGGGTGAACTTTTTATTGCAAATGTTACACTTGTGTGGTTTTATTCCTGTATGAATCCACTCGTGATTTACTAATTCGCGTTTTTCATTGAATACTTTGTCACAGTATTGGCACTGGTTTGAGGGCTGGATCGAATGGTGCTTAAGCATATGCAAGCGTAACGAAATTTCCGTAGCCAATTTTCCACACACATCACAGCGGAAACGAACACTTGTGTCTGCATTCGGTCTCCTTGCACAGAAAACTCTCTTATGTCTGTTGAAGTTAGATTTATTATTGTAACTCTTGCCACAGACACAGGTGTGCCGCGTATTGACTCGTGGTAAGTGAGTTAGTTTATGGTCAGCCAAGTAAGATTTTTGTTTAAAACTCTTGTCACAAATTTCACATTTGTATGTAGTGTCGCTGTGGAGTTGTTTGTGACGGTACAAATTACCTTTGGCGGTAAACGACTTGTTACAGATGTCGCAGGCGAAACGATTTCGACTGTCTTTGGCTAGATGTTTCTCCGACTTGTCTCTTCGCCCGCAACTCGCTTTGTGCGTCTTCAATCTGTGCGCGTTATTGAATGTTTCGTCGCATACTCCGCATTTGTGGGTCACTTTGTGTTTGCTCTCATGTGCTTTTAAATCAGAGTGAGTAGAAAAATTCTTTTTGCACTTGTCACAGTCATATTGTTTGGTTGATTTCCTTAATTTTTTGCCATCTGTAAAGGAAAAATCGTCATCGTATCTTATAGCCATGGATAGCGACAAACGTGGGGGGGGGAGTGAGCGAGCGCGGAGAGGAAGCAGGCCTCAGAGTATATCCCCCCCCCCCCCCCCCCCCCGCCGCGCGTCTTGCCGCAGCTACCTAAGGCGTCGTAAACCGTGGTCAAGGTATAGTTTGGTTGTGAATGTAAGGTTAAATAACGTTGATACGCTGAAATCTGGATCAAAGTAGCATCAATTGTCAAAATTGGCCACTTATAGCACATTCGCTTTCTACTTCTTACTGTTTTAATATAAGGGTACTAATTATTACAAAATTCTTCTTTATTCGTGGAACAATTGTACTGTCCACTTTTTTGATGAAAACCCTAAATTCAGGAGAAATGATTTTTTGTCTGGAGTGTCGCCACTTTCGCTGAGCCTAGCTAAATCTGTTTTTTTTTTCGTGACCTTTACAGCTTCACCGGGGTTTTTGGGGCGAGCGCTAAGTGCGCTCCAGCCTGGAGGAGGACTTAAAAACTACTATAAGAAGCGACTGCCTAAGGGCACCCAGGTGGGTACGGACCTTGGCTTAGGTCGTCACTGGGGAGGGAAGGGTCGGGGAGAAGGGGCCTGGAATACGCCGATAGCGCGTGTAAGCGGCAGTAGCGGGTCGCCGTTAAGACGAACTAAAATAAGAACTTAAGATTAATTATTATTATTAGTTATTCTGCTGTTTTTACCCCTTCCGCCTCCATAGCAATCATCACTTATATCAGTCTTTTGTGTTCTTGTGTTGTATTCTAAATCATCTTCTCTATCTGTCTTTTCATTCTCTGTATCTGAATTATCACTTAGTTCCTTTTTTATTTTGGCACTCAATGCAGGAATGTCTAGATTTTCTGAAAAAAAAATTGTCATTAAAAGTTATGTAAAGGTGGTAGGACCCCTTCAGGGTCTGCCTGGTACCGACCACCTTCTATGTAAAGTCGGTCATCGAATGTCTTTGCTTTGGTGTTGATGTGTTCTGGCAGTGTTTATAGAAGAGCCAGTACTTACTGTGCCATGGCGTGTTGGCCATAAAGTATAGCACCACCCCAACTCTTTCCGTGTGTGTCGTACGAGGCGACTAAGGGTCTTTGTGGATACTATTTTACACCTAGTAGTAGGCTCATCACCTGTCACGTTTGTCCACCAAATCTTACGGCGAAAAGTGGGAACAACCTACGATGAAGGTGATTCCTCTGTCTACCTCCTCGGCGACTGTGACATAGACGCATCAGCATTATGCTGCTTATCTATAAGAACATAAGACTGTCGGCGGCACAGTGGCTAGGACACCGGACTCCCATGCGGGAGGTCCGGGTTCGAAACCGGTACAAATGAGTTTTTCGTATTTTTCGAAGATTTGCGTACATTTACCGACTGCTCTGACGGTGAAGGAAAACATCGTGAGGAAACCTGCACACTGAGATGAACAGTGTGTAAAATGGGGTAGGCACAAAAGATCCTCAAGGGTTGAAGTGCCGCTGAGGTTATTCCCGGCCCCTATCATAAGATAAGATCTATAAGAACATAATAATAAATACCTTGGTTTTTTGGTTCACTCAACAGCATTACAGGCCCAATAACCATGTCCTCTTTAATCTCATGATCTTCATATAAACTGAGCAAGTCCCCACCTAAATCGCTAGGCTCCTCTTTGATTCGCATGTCATTCACAATTGTCAATTTTTCAGACTCTTCAATAACATCCGTGTCTTCAAATGCCAATAGATTTCTATAAGAAATATTAGGGGTTCCATGATCAGTTACACTAGATTTGGCTTTCTGCTTGCCGTGTTTACATTTCTTGTTATTATTAAATGCGTTGAGTCCATTTCTTGAGTTTTCTTTGTCAGATTTAGGATTTCTATTCATCATGTTTTTATTGGGTCCTTGATTTCACTTGTACCAATTAAATTCGGTTATTAGATATTCATTTATTATAATTTTATAAAATGGATATCATGAGCTCCTGAGACCCTTATTTATTATACTTTTTTTTTAATATTTTTTAATTTGTTCCTTATACCTGAATATACGAAGCAAAAGTGAGTGGATTTTAATATACAGAGCAGATGACGCCAATGGCAAGCATGTATAAAACGACGATTACCTGACTGTAGGGGAAGCAAGAGAGACGTGCCAAGACAAAGATTCGTGGCACTCCACAGATTAGAGTATATTATGTGACACTCTACCTTCCCCACAAGGGGCATAGCGTGAAAGATATGTACGTATTATGTTCTTGCAGCAAGATGCAGCAGGTACCTACCTACATGATGCACAAACAAACAACGCAGGCAGATCTTGTTTGGTTTTTACCAATCAACAGAAAACACAAGGCAAAGGGATCTCAGCACATCAGCTACATCCTTCATATTAAACGTAACTTTGGCACCGATTCCCAGGTGGCCGCCAAAAACGATAATAGCGAAACGATACATCCCGCTCACACGTACACAATCATTAAATGAGTGAGCGTTATAGTTGCGTTTAGTTTTAGATATAGACTAGGCTACCACTCGTAATCGAAGCCTGTAACTTTACCTACCTACCTACACATTTGGATAGAGATTTTTTTTAATGGCAATTGTTGACCATTACTGCCAGCGTCCTTTATGAGATTCAAAATAATCAATTTTTTTTTTTTTTTTTTTTTTTTTTTTTTTTTTTTTTCGTACTGATAATTGCTGTTGGTCTTAATGACCTTTACAGCTTCACCGGGTTTTTTGGGGCGAGCGCTAAATGCGCTCCAGCCTAGAGGAGGACTTAAAAACTACTATAAGAAGCGACTGCCTAAGGGCACCCAGGTGGGTACGGACCTCGGCTTAGGACGTCGCTGGGGATGGAGGGGTCGGGGAGAAGCGGCCTGGAATACGCCGATAGCGCGTGAAAGCGCCAGAAGCGGGTCGCCGCCCGCGCCGGCGCGGGCGGTATGAAGGTGCTGTGTGTGAACTACTATCGGGTGGCGGAGTGGCTTCCGCGATGGAGATCGTGATGGCGTCGTCGGGGTCGTCTAGGACGTGTCTAGGCCGACGTCGTCGACGGGATGTCGGTAAACCGTTAGTCGAATAAGCGGCGGCGCTTACTACTAGAGGGTTTGGGTGGTGGGGAGCTTGCTCGAAGAAGCGTCGAGACGCTAACTTCATGTATTGAGCGATCGTGGGGAGTTCCAAATCATGATGGAGGTCTACGTTACGTAGGTACCATGGAGCACCGGTTGCTCTACGCATGAACCTATTTTGGATAACCTGAAGGCGGCGAATGTGGCAAGAGTGCGCGAATGTCACGCTTGCGTACGTGAGGATCGGACGGATGCAAGTTTTGTAAATTGTCAACTTATTTCTAAGTGACATTTTACTCCCCTTGCCTAGCATCGGGTGTAACCGGCCGAGAATGAATGCTGCGCGGTCGCGGACGCGTTTTATGTGTGGCTCGAAGGTCATACCTCTATCAAGGGTGACTCCTAGATATTTGACCTTTTTCTCCCAAGGGATAGGTCTGCCGAAAAGTGAGAGTTGCCCTATGTTATTCCGAACATGGGTGGTCGTATCAGGGGCACGACCCCTAGCGAAGAGAATGGCGGCGCTTTTGTCAGGGTTCACCTCGATTCTCCACTTCCGAAACCATTCGCCTAGGGCGGTGGCGGCGGATTGGAGAATCCGGGTGATACGAGCCCTGTTCCTATCAGAGGTGTAGAGAGCGGTGTCGTCCGCAAATAGCGCGAGTTCTACCTTTGGATGGCGAGGGATGTCGCTGGTATACAGCGAGAAGAGGAGTGGCGAGAGGACGGAGCCCTGGGGGACTCCGGTTCTGATTTGGCGAGGGGAGGAGAGCGATCCCTCGACGCGGTAGCGAAAGGTTCGATTCCTGAGGAAGTCCCGTAGTATGAGTACGAGACGATCCGGCACCCCGATTTGGTATAACTTATATATCAAACCGTTGTGCCAGACTTTATCGAACGCTTTCGCCACGTCGAAGAATAGCGCCCCTGTGGGGATCGGCTTACGCGAATAATTGAGTCCCTCCAGTATGTGTTCCGTGATGCGGTGCATCTGCTGGACGCACGAGTGTCCGGGTCTGAAGCCAAACTGGACGTCAGGGATTAAACCTTTGGACTTGGCAATGTCATGGAGGCGATTATTGAGAAGTCGTTCGTAGACTTTCCCCATTGTCTTGAGGAGACTGATGGGGCGATAACTGGTGGGTTCGGAGCGCGGTTTACCTGGTTTGGGAATACCTATGACAACTGCTTCCTTCCAGGCGTCTGGAAAGGAGCAGTTGGCCATTGCGGTGTTGAAAATAGATGCCAATAGGCAAATCAGGGGAGCAGGGAGCAATTTGAGAATCTTGTTGGTAATTCCGTCTGAGCCGGGGGCTTTTTTCTGTTTAAGACCTTTGATAGCGGTATGAACCTCCTGAGCCGTAATCGGATCAAGCGGGGGATCGGACGGGGGGACCTGTGCCCTGGATTCGACTTCGCGGTCCACCATATCGAGGTGGGTTGGATCGACGGGTTCGCGGGAAGGGGAGCACTGGCTTTCCAGGCTGTCGGCAAGGCATTCGGCCTTTTCGATGTCGTCAAACGCGGGAGTTTGGTTCGGTCGGTTTAGTGGGGGCATCTCTGAGACAGTTTCTGATTTAAGAGCTCTCGCCAAGCGCCAGTAAGCCTGGTGGGATGGCGAGATCTCCGAAAGCAGATCGTCCCACCTACGGTTGCGGAGCTCGGCCATGCGATCCTTTACGTCCCTCTGTAAAGCGCGTAGCCGTCTCCTGTTGTCATCAGTCGGGTAATTGTCGTAAGCTCGAGTGGCGGCGTTCTTTGCCGTCAACAGCTCCCTCATATCCTCAGGCAGCTCCCAGCGTCGATCATTCGACGCTGGAACCCGCCTGGAGGCGTCACTAATGACGTTACCGAGGTGACTGGTGAGGGCATTGGCCGCCAGCACTGTGTCGTCTTTGGAGGTGAGAATGTCAGGAATCTGGTCCAGTAGGGGGGAACTAGGATTTTGGAGAGATTCCTCGAGCTTTTTCCAGTTCATTGCTGTCCTGGTGACCGGCTCGGAGGAGTCAGGCGGACCTAAAAGGAGTTGTACTGGTCTGTGGTCGGAGTCAAGCTCATGTAGCGTCTCTATAGAACGAAACCGTAAGGAGACGTTCCTGAAGAGAGCCACGTCGAGTATGTCGGGTCGATGGTTGACGGTGTAGGGAAAGTGGGTCGGGGACATGGGAGCTAGTACGTCAAAGTTGAGTGTGTCAGCTAATGCGTCTAGTCTGTTGCCGTTAGGGTTTGAAATGATGGAGTTCCATCGCTCGTGTTTGCAGTTGAGGTCACCAACCACTATGACTGAGTCGCCTAAGTCGAGTAGTGCTTGTATATCCCTCCTGAGTAATTCCTTACCGCAGGGGAGGTATACTGAAGCGATGGTAATAGGCTGATGGCCCGTCATGGCAAGTCGGCAGACTGAAGCCTCAATGTTAACGAGGGGAGGGGTGTCAAGTACGATGCAGTGAAGAGACTTTCTGTAGTAAATCAGGGTCCCGCCTTTCGCGGAGTGGACCCTATCATTACGGATGATCTTATAATTTGCAATCTTAGGATTGCCCATACTAGGTTTCAAGAAGGTCTCTTGCACTAACATTATGTCGGTCTGGTGGGTCTTTAAGTAGTCATGAACCTGGTCTCGTTGTCTCTTTAGTCCGTCAGCGTTAAAGTACGTGAGGGAGAGCGCGCGGGGTTTTATACGATTTGTTGTATAATCCATTTACGTTTTTACGGGGAGGGGGCGCTGAAGGCCTTAATGGCCTTGATTAATGATGTATGCTCGGTTAACGCGAGCAGTTTATGTGCGGTATTTTTAGCGCTGTTGACTTTCTGTGCCAGGAGGCTCAGTTCGTCAATGTCGATCGCGTCTATGATATCTAATATCATAGCAATATTTGACGCGGCGTTGTTTGACGGTACCGTGGGGGCCGGAGCCGGGGCCTTTTTCGGCGGAAATGGTTTAGACGCGGGCGGCTTTGGTGTAGGAGCCGCGGATGATCCCCAGGCCGGGAGCGGAGCGGGGGAGGGCTGAGAGTGAGTCAGCGGACGGGACCAGGCGTTTGGACGCGCCGGCGCGAGCCTGGTCTGCGAAACGGGGGTCGGAGGACTCATAGTGAGTTTTGGCCCGGGTGTGTTACGCGACACGGGAGCTGAGGTGCGAGCATGGCTCTGGCGCAGCGCCCGACCGTTCCTGCGCGGGGCCTTGGGGCAACCGCGATAGTTCGCGGTGTGACCCACCTCCCCGCACAGGACGCAGCTGGGGGGTGCGGCAGAAGCATACTGCTCCTTCGACAGCTTCCTAGAGCAGTCGGGAGTGCCGTGGTCGCCTACGCACTTGACGCAGCGAGACTTGGCGAAGCAGTTTTTCTGCGAGTGGCCATATATTTGGCAATTGTGACATTGGCCTGGGGTGCCCTTTTTACGGGGAGCTTCGACCCTAAGGCCAGAAAGGTGGCAGAGATTTTCCAGTTGGAAGATCTTCTTACCTTCGGTAGTGCGATCTAAAATGACCAATACTAGGTCGAAGGGAGCCCTGTTGCGCGTGCTGTACATTCGGTGTACAGCCTGCACCGGAAAGCCCTGGGCTTTGAGGTCTTCCGAGATCAACTCTTCCGGGAGTTGTTTTGGGAGACCCCTAATGACTACGCGGAGGACGCGTTCTTCCTCGAGGGCGTAGGTGTGGTAGGAGATTTTCCTACCTCGGAGTAACGCGGACAGGTTGCGGTGGTCCTGAACGGTCGGGACGTGGACGCGAATACCGTTCGCGATGTTGGTCGCTTTTGTGAAAGCGATCTGCTTTCCGGATAGCGCGCGAGTGATGTCCGTCCAGGCTGTTTTGTCCTGAATTATTATCGGAGGAGGCGCTTTAGTATGTTGTTGCTCCTCGGGGAGCGGCGTGGACACACCGGCGGCGGTCGCGGTGTTTGACGAAGGGAGGTCGGCCTCCTTCGTTTTTTTAACTTTTTGTGGAGCTTGCTCCGGTTCCGTCGCGGCCGTCTTCTTCTTCCTTTTCTGTTTACGAGATGGCAGGCCTAGGCCTACGACCTCGTCCTCAGAGGAGGAAGAGGATTCCGGGATCTCCATGGCGTCCGTGGATTTCGCGGGGCTGGGCTGAGGGCTCGTTACGTCGCGCTGAAACGGCGATCGGGAACGCGCGCGCGTGTTGGTAGAGAGAGAGCGCGGGCGTTGGCGGGGGTCACGCGGGTCGCGGGGCACGTAGCGTCTCTCCGGGGCGCTGTTGGGCGGAAGCGGTACTACCTGGGGCGACGGGCCCGCGGGGGGTAGGTAGGCGGGGGGCGGCGGGCAGAGGGCCGGGACGCCGTTGGGCTGCGATGACGCGGCGGATGCGTGAATCGGGTTTTCGCGCACGAATTGCTCGAGAAGAGCGGGGTTTGTCCGCGAAATGTACGCGGCTAGGTCGCGGAGGGCCTCGGCGGAGGGCTCCATTTTTACGCCGGGTGGGAGTTCCCGGGTGTGTCTTGTACAACCCTCCCCGTCGGGTATAGACGGGGGGGGGCGTGTGCCTGTTCCGTGTTCCCTACTGTGTGTCCTTCGCCGATCTTATTGTGCGAAGGGTGAGTACCTAGCGTCCCTAGCAGCTCTAAGTGCAGAGGGTAGCCTCGAACCGTAGTCCTTGACGCCCAAACAACACGAAGAGAATGGGAGGCGGGATAGGGCGGGGGCGGGAGGGAGATGCCTGGTGTCGACTATGGGGTCACTCCAAATGCCGGTGGTTCCAGGCCCAACCAGGTACTGCGTTTCCCTGAAGGGGAACCGCGGGCGTCCTGGGTCTACGCCCTGACTAGCTTCGTTGGCACCGTAGGTATCCACTAGTCAACCACAAGAGTGGATTTTCAAGACGTCACACTCTTTTGAAACTAGCCCCTTGCGCCGTGAAAACGGCACGTGGGACTTTAATGTATATTGACCGCGTATGAAACACGATGCTTCGACGGCAAGCCGGCGAGGCGAGGCGTGGGCGCGGGGGCGGCGGGCGGCGGGCGGCGGGGGGCGCGCGGCGGGGGGCGCGCGGCAGGGACGCAGCGCGGAGCTCGGAGCAGGCGACGTGTGCACGCGACGGCGGCGCGCAGTGAAGTCAAATAATCAATAAACAACGGTAATTTTGAAGAGTAGGAAAGAGATCAATAGGTAGCACACACTAGCGCCGCGCATCGAATACATAAATACCTATTTAATATAATTAAATCTCGACGACAACGGCGAGGATGCACTCCGACAGGATAAGAATTATTTTTTAGTTTAATATAAAATATATCCTCTGAATGCGTTCGAAAACCAGTTGAAATTATTCACGTTGAAAGCTGTACCTACACGTTCCATTGCTTGTGTCAAATGTAAGTTTGATAAATTTTCAATTTTTACCGATCAATTTAAAATTATCACACTGTGAGATTTTCAGCCTCAAAATTGGCAGAATCATCGATAAAACGAAGGGGCCATATTAAACAAATTGGAATTGGAACTATTAACGCGGTAATGGAAGACGGATAATTGTCAACGTGAATTAATTCAACAGTTTATGGAACGCTGTCTTAGTATTGGGAGTTTCTCCCGCGCTTTTGTCGCGTCCACACCAGCTTTTTTTCATTGTTTTGCAAATTGTTTTACAGTAGTGCTTTTCAAGTAAGAATGGTGTTTTTTATTCGAAGAACGTCTACTAAATGTGATTAATGTGTGGGACAGTGGAGTAAAGTCAAATAAGACGCTGCAGCCCGACCGTACTTGGCTGGATTTTGAAGAGCCATACTGCGTCCGGGACGCCTTCTTCTTTGGTTCGGATGGTGCAGAAGCGTGGAAGATTCTCCCAGATAGCATTGAAATGTGTCACATCAGCATTTTAATGAAGACTTGCAAGAGTTGTTTACATCAGACATGGCTGTATGGGCTCAGTTCCATTTGCCTTAAAAAAACAACAACTTAGTATTGGTGAATTTTGTATTAGAAGAAGCGAGCTTTCTATTATCCAAGTTTATAAACAAATATGAGTTTAAAATTATATTACCAGTACTGTGTAGTGCCCTGTTGTGAAAACAACACAAAACGCACACCTGCAAAGTTATTTATTAATGTGCCACGAGAACAAGAGCGAAGAAAACAATGGCTGAAGCTTGCAAGGAGGGATTGGAAGGAACTATCACCAAATACAACAATGTTCTTTTGTGAAGATCATTTTGATGTATGTACTTACCTATATAAAAATTATACTATCGAAGTCAGTAATAACAACACTAATAAGCCGGATGCCTTAAGCAATCCACAACTATAATTTTACATTATTAGTCTTAAAGTTAACCGCGTTCTGTAGGTATACAAGTCATATATTAACGAGGAAATTGGCCTTCTTTAAGTTTAATACATATGTAATTTTATAATTGTAAATAGCTGGAGATTTTTTATAAATAAAATTTAAAAAAATCAATCGGAAGTTCCGACCTTTCGGAGTTGGAGTCGAAGCTCGGTAACATCACTAGACGTAACAGGCCTATGATGACGATTATGGCAAATCGGTGTACACCACTGTACTTACCCACTTCGCTAAACACCTGACCAATGTAAATAGACTTTACTCGGATGTGCCAAACTCACCACACCTGCAGTACAGTTCGGTTTACAATCACAAGTTAATTTAGGACTACTTTTTACCAGTTTATTTCTAATTAATTTATGTTGTATTTATTAATTTCAGCTACCCAATGACATGGAGAACTACATGCGATATAAAATACAAGGTTATATCGGTAAAATTAGGATGAAGCAAGATTGTTTACCGTCTAGATTTAGTTACCAGCGCAGTAGAAAAAGAACAGTTCCTAAGACTGATTGCTCTGTTATGACTAAAAAACGAAGGAAACAATTAGTTCAAGAAGCTATGGATGATGCAGAAGGAAGAGGAATGTTCATGGCAAGACATTCTGGAGCAACCACCGGTATACTTTTCTACATTATACAAAAAGACATTGGGCGCATTTAGACCCACGATTTTAGATGATTGCTCTCATCTAGAACTATATCTGTTATTATGGACCAAACATTCTAAGTCATATGGGATAGGAGCTAAATACCAAAAAAGTCTCCATACTAACTGCTCTGATCCGCTCTAGCTCAGCATATCGTGTACACATCATATAAGGTCGGAAAAAAAGTTTCTTCGCATTTTATATGAAAACTCAAGACATTTTTTTTCAAAGTTACTTAGTTACTAGTACTTTTAATTTACACATTTTGTTCGATGACTTTTTGCCATCTTGTAGGTAGTGACATGATCCCGTTGCTGTAGACATTTTGGGACTTCTGATCAAAAAAACGCAACAAGTAGTTTTGGTAGTCCTCTCTTGATGTTAACCTGACACTGCCTAAAGAATTCTGAAGAGACCGAAACAGGTGGAAATCTGAAGGTGCAAGGTCAGGGCTATATGGCGGATGCATTACCACCTCCCAGGCAAACTCTCTTAATTTTTGCTGAGTGGCTAAAGATGTGTGTGGTCTAGCGTTATCGTGATGAAAGACCACACCCTTTCTATAGATCAATCCCGGCCGCTTTCTCTCAACTTCTTGCTTTAATCTCATCAGTTGTTGGCAGTAGAGATCCGATTCGATGTTTCTGCCCGGCGGTAAAAGCTCATAATGAACAATGCCCTTCCAATCCCACCATACACAGCATCACCTTATTGCGAGTTAACCCGGGCTTTGCCACAGTCTGTAAAGCCTGACCAACCTTTGACCACGATCTTTTCGCACGTTCTTGTCGTACGTGATCCACTTTTCATCACCAGTTATCAATCTCTTCAAAAACGGTTCGGTTTCATTACGTCTCAATAAAGAATCGCAAATGAGTACACGGTTCATTAGGTTTCTTTCAGTGAGCTCGTGTTGCACCCAAATATCGAGTTTATTTGTGTACCCAGCTTTTTTCAAATGGGTCAAAATTGTTTTGTGGTCAATTTCCAGTTCTTCAGCTACGTCGTAACTACTGATATGCCGATATTGCTTCACTTTTTAAAAAATGGCGTCCATTTTATCCGTAACAGGGCGACCAGAGCGAGGTGCATCTTTGACATCAAAATTCCCGGATGGAAAACGCTTAAACCAACTTCGTACTACTCTTACTGACACTGCATTAGGTCCATAAACGTCACAAAATTTTTTCGCGGCTTGCGTTACATTTTTTCCTTTTTTGTAATAAAATTTCAAAATGTATCGAATTTCTTCATTAGATTCACTCATTTTGACAGAAAGAAAAACAAATGAAATATAGCTGGAAACAACATTTTAATAATTTGTTTTTTTTTGTGTAAATGTAACCTTTTTAATGTCATCAAAACCAACCAGATACAAATAGTACAGCCAAAGAATTTTATTACAAGTTTATACATACAATACGAGAAAAGACTTTTTCCCCGACCTTATATAATATATGACCTACGTACGTTATATTAGCTACTACTAAGATACTCCCTTTATTTTTATGCTGAAAAAAATACCTACATAGATTTTTTAAATTTAATTAATTTGTGATTTGAATAAACCACAGTAAATAATATTTTAAAAAAATAGAAACTTTGACGGATGACTTTATTTTAAAATTGCTTATAATCAGGATTTTACCCCAAATTTTTTTAGATAACAGGGCTTTGCATTTTTAACATTTTAATTTAATTTACTTATAATAAAAATAAACTTGCTCCTATATTAATAAATACCTTTAAATATCTAGGTTTCGTCAAAAAAAAAAAAAAAAAGACTTATGAAAAGCCTTAGTCAAAAATTCCGCCCCGTGTCGACCCCGGCGCAAAGGTCCCCATGACGCTTGCGGCATTGCCACGCTGAATCGCCACGGCCAACCTCCGCACCAAGAACGACCCGGAGCGGGAGTCACAGCCTCTCTCTCTCAGGCGACGGCCGACCTCCCTGACAAAATCCTTTCCCTCCGCCCCCCAACAACCTGTCGTTTCAACCGCAAATGGGACAAAAACGTAGTTTTGCTCCAGAGCGGCGTACTTCTCCTGTTTTCATGTATTTATTAGTCAAGAATGATGAATGTCATTTTAGTTTCTATGAAGATATAGTTTATAATTCTGGTTTCTAAAGCACATTTCTTTTTCGTTTGAAACAGGACACTGATACAATTTTGTATGAAAACTGATTTCAGGTGAATTTTCACTTATAATTTTTTCTCTCTAAAACTATACACAGAAAGTTTTTACTTTTGTAGTATTTTGTTACATGCATCAATACACGTAACATATATTTTTTTTTTTTCTCTGGCATTTTTTTTTCCATACTTTACAGTGATTTATGTTTTCAATGGTGATGTCATTGAGTTAGAGGCCATGGATGATTTCACAGAAATTTAGATGTAGAATTGACTTGGATACATTAGGTTATATTACGTTGCATTATGATTATCGACTAAGCTTGTCCCATTATCTAAATTCTAATCGGTTTTTAATTTTTTTAATTTACAACTCATTGTTTGTAGGTTCACCCAAAGTGCTGCATCTCCAAATAAATCCATTGATAGTTCCAGCGAAAAACTTAAGGCATCAGGAAACCTACAAATATAGAAGCAAAGAGACTGCAGATATAAATAATCTGTCCGACATAGTGACTTCAAATAACCAGTAAGTATTTTTTATTTATTTATTTATTACAGCCTCTTTCAGATTTTTGTTTACTTACATACTATTAATTTTTTTACGGTAACTAGACATATCTGTGTGCGTCCAGGCAAAGGCCTCCCCCAGTCTTCTGAATTCTTCCCTTTCCAACGCCACCCTAGTCCACGTCCAGCCAATTCCGCTATTTCATCATCCCAGCGTCTGAATGGTCTACTTCTCTTTCTTTTCTCGCCTCTTGGATACCAAGTTGTGATAAACAGTATGTATATTATATACTAAGTATTATCGCGTACATAGATTCAGTGGCCCAATGGCTGGGACGCCGCTGGCTCCCATGCGGGAAGTCCGGGTTCGAAACCGTGCAGTGCCATGTACCAATGAGTTTCTCGTATTTTTCGAAGACTTACGTACATTTACCGACTGCTGTAACGTTGAAGGAAAACATCGTGAGGAAACCTGCATGTCTGAGAAAATTAAAAGTTTCTGAAGACATGTGAAATCCACCAATTAGCACCGGGCCCGCTCGGTAGATCATGGCCCGTACCCCCCTTGTGCAAGGGGAGGCCTGTGCCCCAACAGTGGGGACATTAATAGGCTGATGATGATGATGAGGGTTTTTTTGTTACACCCAGGAGAAACTATTGTTGTAAACAAACCGGTTTCGAACCCGGACCTCCCGCATGGGAGTTCGACGTCCTAACCACTGCTAGGACACCGGACTCCCATGTGGGAGCTCCGGGTTCGAAACCGTGCAGTGCCATGTAGCAATGAGTTTCTCGTATTTGTCGAAGACTTACGTACATTTACCGACGGCTCTGACGGTGAAGGAAAACATCACGAGGAAACCTGCACACTGAGATGACCAGTGTGTAAAATGAGGTAGGCACAAGAGATCCTCAAGGGTCGAAGTGCCGCTGGGGTTATTCCCGGCCCCCTATCATAAGATACAACTATTGTATATTCAACAGATATGTATCCTGTGACAACGTAAAAATCGAAATCACAGTCAAAATAGAAAACGAATATGAGAACACAGAATCCGGTGAAAGTGAAAGTGAAGTCAGAATGAAGCAGGAGCTGTATGCGGGGCATGAGGTCAAGGAGGAGATGGTCATAGGGCCCGTAGTGCTGCAGCAGCCCGATGCGTGCGCCTCGATATAAGTAACCATTTAAGTGGGAGGCAAGCCCCAGCCTCCGCTCGTCGTACGCTCGCCCTCTGTCGTCTCGCCCCGCGGCCCTCTTACGTCGCGGGCGTAGCCAGACTTGGAAATGGTTTACCTATAGTAGACAGGTCAGTTTGGGTCAAGGGTCGGAAATGGTGACCTCAAAACTAAATGAAACTCTCGCTCACTCATTTGCTGGATTTCATTTAGCAATGTTTTAAAAACCCAGAATCGGTGATATTCAGGCGAAAGTTTTGGCGGGAAAGTTGCTGGAGAAGGTTCTACGGTGTTTATTTTATTGCTCAAAAATTGTTTTCTGGTGATTTTGATAGATAAAATCGGTGTAGTTTTGTCTAGCAAACGTCAGTAACAGTGACAATGTGTTGGAACTCTTAAAATAAACTTCTCGTTAGTGGTTCGTTGTGTAGTTTCACTCTGTGATTCTGCGGCGGGCCATGAGAATTCGCCAGAGACTAAACCCGTTGAAGTTTCCAACTTCTAGGAGTGTTCAAATGTGTCTACTCCACAACATTTTTATGCTGAAAAACAACACTGTTTTAAATCGCTTAATGTTTAGGCTGATGGCCTGTGTTGCCAATGCCTTGATAAATTAAAAAATAATTGATATGCTGAGAAAGCAGTAGGTACAAGTTTTTTCAGTTCGCCATATTATTATATGAATTAAACATTTCCAGCTTACATTAAAGGGTTTTATTTACCAATCATATCTTTCAAAATCCCTTACTGTCTAAATATTTTAAAATGTTGTTTCCTATTGTCGTGTAGGCCCTGTAGTCTCGGGCGAACCAGCCCTGTAGTCTCGGGCGAAGAATAGAGCCACGGTAACTCCTGCCTGTCGTAAAAGGCGACTAAAAGGAGGGATCAGGGTCGCGGGCGGTCAAAGTGGGGGCTTTGACCGTTCATTGGCGGGCGACCCTGGGGAAGGCAGCAACGTGCTATGGCCGCACGCTGCTGTAACGGGAGGAACCGGGAGGTGGAATGTACACCTCCCAGGAGGAGCCCAAGGCAAATGCTAGGAGGGCACCGGTGCGTTCCACTGGAGATCCCGGAGCCCTCCGATTAGCACGAGGCCGGCCATCGAGGGGGTTTTAGTGAGTGGAAATCTCACATAACCCAGTCTCTCCCCCAGGAGGCTGGGTATCTTTCGAAGATTTCCCCCCCGTTACCAAAAAAAAAGAAAGGCCTCTGACACGGTTTAACGATTGCAAACAGGAAGGCGATTCTCGCAGGTGCAATGTCGAATTCGACATTAGTCCTATCTCTTTCGCTGACATTACATGTGAGCGTGACAAGACGTTCGTAGCGCACGACATTTGTATGTCTAACTGCGAGAATCTGCTTCCAGAACCAGACAGTTTCGCCACTTTCTTTGTAACGGACGCAATAATAACGGGTCGATTACAAAAAAGGTTTCCGACCTAGAAAGACCCGAATTGATCATCCTGATGCGCATGCGCTGGGAAATCGAGAGTGGTGTGGCCTGACAGGGTATACAATGTAGTTTGCCAGAAAGATACGACTTTAAAAATATTCAAGATGGCGGCCAACGGGGCGGTCATTTTGTTAAGGACAATTTCTCGCATACAAAATCCTGTATTGCGGTTTTTTTAACCGACCCTTTATTTTTGCGTCCTAGTATTTCTGCCGTAAAGCAGAAATGCGTGCATTTCTTTGATGCGGTTTGAAGGGTAAGAGAGCCAGCGTAATTACCGGCACATGAGGGACTCCATCTTAGTCCTCAAAGTTAGCAGCGCATCTAAATACCCTCTAATAATAATATAGTGAGGTGAGATGTCTATGGGCGACGGTGACCATTTATCATCAGGTGGCAAGTTTGCCCGTCTGCTCTCCTTATTTAATAAAAATAAGGGTTATTTATGATAATTTAAATAAATATTTCTGCACCTCGCCGAGATGTTTAAATAAAAGATAATACTTATAACAAAACAAATATGTATTTTTCTTTTCGATTGACGGCGCCAGTGTGCGCGATCGAATCCTTTAACTCGCACGATCACTTTCTGACCACGAACTGTACTTTCAAGAAAAAAACTTAATGTCAATTCAGGATGGGTCGGCAGAAATTAGCGATAATTGGCAATCGAGTACCTATACGAGTGAGAGTGATAGTTATATTAAGTTTAGCTTTTTTTTTAAGTTAAATAATGTGTGCCATGTTAAATAAATGTTTTTCTTTCTCTCTTTGGCAGTGACTCAGGAATCGACGTCATTAATAATAGAATTTTGATAAGTTTTAGTGCTAGACTACATGTGCCGGTTCGGTTCGCTGCAGCCAATCATAAACGTTACACTTTCCCCCCCTTGCAGGTCTGCGCCTCGCTTCGCCTTGAAATTAGCTGCAGCGAACCTAACCGGCGCTGGAACCGTCGTCGTATAGTCCAAGCCTTATTGTTCATGTTCCCTTTGCCTTTTGAAAAAGAAAAAAAAATTGTCAAAAAATAAATATTTTTGTTTGCATTGACTTCGCTTGTGTAAATTGTAATGTTGGGATGTAAGGGGGGGTCACCAACATCTAGACCTCCAAATGTCAAACTCACCTGCACGTGGTGCATCCTGCCGATTAACGAACGAGTCCCTGGCGACCGACTAGTGGCGGTATAACCACTCAAATTATGGCTGGGTCAAAATACCAGAAGCACGATGACGGGCAGCAGCGTCATCGGGGCAAGCGACCCGGCTACTGCGATCGCCAACCCGCAGGCCTAGCGTGGCGATTATGGCATCACCTCCTATGGACAGCGCAAAAAGAAAACGGCCCCCAGTTCCCGGCCGCCCCACTATTCCTGGTCACGGTGGCGGCCATGGTAGCGACGATCTGCGTAAGGTGGCTGGCAGCGACTGGATGAGAAGAGCCGAAGATCGGGCTCAATGGCGCACCCTGGGAGAGGCCTATGTCCAGCAGTGGACTAGAATAGGCTGCTGATGATGATGTGTAAATTGTGATTTAAATATTTAAGCAAATTACTACGGAATACGGATCGAGTATAATTCAAATCTACAATACCGTACGTATATTAAAAACCACACATTAGCCCCTGTCCTGTCCATCATTCATTACATGACAGGTTAGGCATAGGCAACTATTTTATTTAATGTTTAACAGAAACATGTCCTGTGAAGCCGCATTAGAGGTCCTAGTCAAAATAGAACGCGACGCAGATTGCGATGAGACTGAGGCGGGAGTCACTCTGTCATCGCACTCTAGTGACAAACGAGTCAGAGTGAAGCAGGAGCCCGCAGACCTGGCCACGGCGTGTGTTCTGGTAGAGGAGCTGTACGCGGGGCACGAGGTCAAGGAGGAGATTGTCATAGGGCCTGTAGTGCTGCAGCCGCCCGATGTGTGCGCGTCGCTAGTGGATAGAGGTCAGTTTGGGGCAGTGTCGATAAGACGGCGCAAAGAGAGTCAAAGGAGCCCCCGAAGCTCTGCGTGCACTAGGTTTCTGTGACACAGTTCATTTTGTAACAAATCAACATATTCCCTCAGTGCCGCCTTAGCGACACCCCAATCCCATTATAAACTAAATTGCAGCGACTTGACGTTTTTCATATGCCACTAGTCAAGAGCCATTCGAATAACGTTACGTTTCGGACTGGTCAAGACAATGATAGATGGGTCTGCTCATATTATCATGTAGGTTTAGTGTGGTGTTAGCAGAATACACTTTGTAGTTAATGTTTGATATGAAAACGTAATTACCACTTCATTGGGAAATAATGACTTATCTTATAAAACTGCGGAATTGGGCTCTAGATCTAGATCCCTCTCCCTCTTGATACAGGGTGACTGGTTGAGTGAAATAAATAAGAATCAAATGAGTAGCTGATATCCGTTTCGAATATTTAAGAAGTAGTGACTGTAACCTTAAGAAAGAGGAAATGTATGGTATTCCACATAGCACAAGATGGTTATTTTTTTTTATTTACAATTAAACCCACATTTGGCTTCAATCTCGCCTGATGGTAAGCGACAATGAGGTTGACGATGGAGCATGCCAGTCTAGTAAATACTTATTCACTGTGTCCTTGAAAATCCTAAGATTCCGTATCTTAAACGTTTGCTTAATGAATAAGGAAGCAAATCGCTATGTACACTTCAAATAGATACAAATAGGTGGGGTATAATTCTTCACCAGGCAAAACAGTTATGGTTAACATGACGGGAGATAAAAAAAACTTAAAAATCATCTTATATTTTTTAATAGTTTTGTTTAATTACCTGGCTTATACATTCAGTTGGTTAATGACATACCCAAGTGCTTGACACATGCAGATCGTAATTGTTTTACTTAGTGAAGTATGAGCCATGTTCTTGTGGTATGGTGTTTCCCTAGATTTGAACACAAATGGTTCATGGTTGTTAGAAATTTTAATTTATTTATTAGTCAAAAATGCAATTCTATTTTTCTGTTCTGTTTGCTTCTCAAAATCTTTATAATAACATTAATAACTTGTGAATTCAGTGTATTTGCCTGTAATGGTAAAGTTTAGTGTGACATGTTTATACAACTATATCTGTCTGCAATATTTGTAGTACCCAAATGTTTCAAATTAGGCATCATTATCATCAGCAGCCCACTGTAGTCCACTGCTGGACATAGGCCTCCCAGGGCGCGCCATTGTGCCCGATCTTCGGCTCTTCTCATCCAGTCGTTGCCAGCCACCTTGCGCAGATATCGCTCCATCTAGCAGGGACGCCCGTCCCACACTACGTTTCCCCAAACGCGGTCTCCACTCCACATCTCGTCTACCCCAGCGGTTGTCTGTTCTGCGACAGATGTGACTGGCCCACTGCCACTTCAGCTCGCTAATCTTATGAGCTATGTTGATAACGTTTGTTCTATGCCGGATCTCCTTATTTCGGATTCAATTCAGCAAAAATACTCCGAGCATAGCTCTAAAACATTATTTAACGAGTAAAAATACTATAACGAGTGATTTGAGTCCTCTTTCCTCGATATTTCTTGTAATGTTCAGTGTCAGTTTCCAAAATTAATTCCAAATTCCAAAAACACTACATGGAAATGAATCAGCTACTTGTTAAACTTTCTTTAACATTTTTCTCGTTCAAGTCTCCCTGTATATCCAAATGTGATTAATAAAATATTGTTTCTATTTTCAGAAGTTACTAAATCACTATCGGAGTCACCATCTCTATCCAGCGCAGTTTGTGAACACCAGACATTGCGCACAAGACAACTAAATATTCTTAACAAGACAGAAAATAATGCCTCGTGTCATATTTGTAAACAACAGTTGGAATCTAACTCTGTGCATCACACGGAAGAAAAAGCATTTTCGTGTAATATTTGTAGAAAACGGTTCAGATGTAAAACTTATCTCAACAACCATCAACGCTCTCACACGCGAGAAAAACTATTCTCCTGCGATATTTGTCTAATTCAATACAAGAGAAAGCATCTTTTAATTATCCATCAACGGACTCACACGGAAAATAAAACATTCTTCTGTGATATTTGCAAAATACAGTACAAGACAAAGGATCATCTTGTGAATCATATATCTCATAATGGTGACCAGTTTTTCTCTTGTGATATTTGTAAAAGACAGTTTACTAGTAAGTCATATGTCTTTATCCATCTAGGCACTCACATGACGGGGGGAAATCTTTTTTCGTGTAATATTTGTAAAAAAATATTTAGATCTAAGAAATCACTATCATATCATCAGTACTGGTATAAAGATCATTCTCAAATCCAATAATAAAATGAATTATTATTGACTGACAGTGACAGTCCCATGCGGGAGGTCCAGGTTCGAAACCATGCCGTGTACCAATGAGTTTTTCGGATTTTTTCGTTTTTTTTTTCGTTCATTATGCGAACGGCTAAGGAATGGAACAGCCTGCCGGCGTCTGTATTTCCCGAAACCTACAACCTTGGGATCTTCAAGGCCAGAGTGAATAGACATTTACTGGACCCGCATGCTCCATCGTCGACCTCATCGTCGCTTACCATCAGGTGAGATCGAGGTCAAATGCGGGTTTAGAAGTAAATAAAAAAAAATAAAGACTTACGTACATTTACAAATTGCTCTAACGGTGAAGGAAAACATCGTGAGGAAACCTGTCTGAGGACATGAAAAATTTCCGAAAGCGTGTGAAATCCACCGCACAGCACTGGGCCCGCTCGGTGGAATATGGCCCGTACCCCCCTTTTTCAAGGGGAGGTCTGTACCCCAACAGTGGGGACATTAATAGGCTGATGATGATGATGGCAGTGACAGATCGCCCCTACGTGCGAGAGCCATCTATAAGAACAAAAACGAACTCAATAACCGCCGCCGTTTGTTCCGGTTTAATTTTGTAAAAATAGTTGGATAGTGGCGTCGATTCTGGCTTTACAGCTGAATAGAAAATGAAACTGGGTCGCTCACTCGTATGCTGGATTGTGTTAAGAGTGGGTGACGATTCGATTACTGGTCGAGATGAGACTTAGACTGGATGAGAAGTCACTCCGCCACCCGATAGTAGTTCACACACAGCACCTACATACCCGCGACCCGCTTCTGGCGCTTACACGCACTATCGGCGTATTCCAGGCCGCTTCTCCCCGACCCCTCCGTCCCCAGCGACGTCCTAAGCCGAGGTCCGTGCCCACCTGGGTGCCCTTAGGCAGTCGCTTCTTATAGTAGTTTTTAAGTCCTCTAGGCTGGAGTGCATTTTGCGCTCGCCCCAAAAAACCCGGTGAAGCTGTAAAGGTCATTAGGACCAACAGCAATTATCAGTACGAAAAAAAAAAACTGGATGAGAGGAGTCTAAGATCGGGCTTAATGGCGCGCCCTGGGAGAGGCCTATGTCCAGCAGTGGACTAGAGGGCTGCTGATGATGATGATTCGTTTAGCGATGTTTTGATGTAGCGAGTTAAAGCCCAGAATCGGTGCCACTGCTTAGTTCCGTTATAATCAGTTTTCATACTGAAAAAGCATTGTTTTTTTTCACTTCGGCATAATAATAAATGAATCATGAATTAAACATCTACAGCGTACTTTAGTTTTATTTACGAAATCATTTCTTTCAAAATCCGATAATATTTTTAAATGTCGTGTAGCCATCATGGTCGAACGAATGAAGATTTTTTTTAAAGATGTGTACGTCAAATGTGCATATGCAACGCGAATTTTTATACTACAATTAATTAACTTGTAATATATTCCTGACTGGTTTGGAAATTCCTGTCTTAGCATACCTACTTATTACTATATGAATTTATTTAAAAAAATATATCTGATTAAAGTCCATTCGCTCAAATAGGCTGACTCAAAATAATATTGAGCCTCCCATTTTGGAGCCTATTGAGGACACATTTTTTCATTTCAGTTTTCCCCAGGTTTAGGTTTGTAAATGAATATTTTTTTTCTATTTCAATTTTTCAATAAGTAAAGTGTGTGTAAGCTGCTGAATGAAGTCATTTGATGCAATAAGTAAAAATAATAATTGTAAGTATAAATAATTATAATTTTTAATTATTTGTCGTCAAATAAATCAGTGAGGTGAGATGTCTATAGGCCACGGTGACCACTTCGCCCCTTGAGGATCTTTTGTGCCTCCCCCATTTACACACTGGTCATCTCAGTGTGCAGGTTTGTTCACGATGTTTTCCTTCACCGTTAGAGCAGTCAGTAAATGTACGTAAGTCTTCGAAAAATACGAAAAACTCATTGGCACATGGCACTGCACAGTTTCGAACCCGGACCTCCACTTGGACGCTCTAACAGAGACCAAAGTAGTATTTGATAAAATACCAACAGAGAAAAAAGCGAAGATATTTGACGACAGAAATAAATTAACAAACTAATTATTAAATAACCTACTTACTTTGCTCACTTCCACAATCGCGCGCGGATTGGGAGTTAATGCAAAGGGAAGTGCACAACATTTTATAAACTTTATACTGCAGACATGGGGGCGATTCTCGAGGGTTCTATAAATGATGCATTCTAGTTTTTGTTTTTTTAAGGCAAAGGGAACTGAGCCCATACAGCCATGTCTGATGTAAACAACTCTTTTAAGTCTTTATTAAAATGCTGATGTGACACATTTCAATGCTATCTTGGAGAATGTTCCACGCTTCTGCTCCATCCGAACCAAAGAAGGCGTCCCGGACGCAGTATGGCTCTTCAAAATCCAGCCAAGTACGGATCGGGCTGCAGCGTCTTATTTGACTTTACTTAATTATAACTGGTTTTGGAACGCACTCCTGAGAGCAGTCGATGACCGCTTGTAGTGTACTGCACAGAGTGTACTGTGTACCATTGCTTTCTTGTGAATATAGAGATGAAACGGAGCAGAGAAATACCTATATTTGTGTGAATGAGTTAACCCTTTCATGTGGATTTCATCAATATTTTCGAGGGTATTTATTCTTAGGTTCTTCTTCATTAAAAACTAAAGATTAGTGTACATCTGAAAATTGAATAGAAGTGTTACCTACCTAGGTACTGTTTTATGGATGTGCAGTCAGTCTGGGGTGGTACCGACCACACTTACCTTTTTCTGCCGCAAAGCAGCAATGTTTACATCAAAGTCCTCAAAGGCAGTGCATCGACAATCCTCAGATAACATTATAGCGAGGTGAAATGTCAATGAGCGACGGTTACCATCAGGTGGCCCAAATTGGCACAGACAGGCAGCATAAATGCTTCGAGAGTGGTGTACTACACCTCGCAGGAAGTGCCCATGGCAAAGTGCTGCCATCCCTACAAAAAAAAGGCAGTATAATGCTGGTGTGTCTTTATTACAGTGTTGGAAAAGTATTTTGTTACAATAGTTCGCTTTCACTAATAGTGAATTAATTATTTATACAGCAAAGTAATTTAATTATACAGCAGTGTTCGGCGTCTTGCTCTGCAAATCCTAATGTCGGCTGCTGCGTTTCAAAAACTGCGCTAAGCATGACATGACTGTATTGGCAATCAGTCACGAAGACAGATATGCATGGAGGAAACATATTTGAGAGGGATGTCATGAACATGATGGAAAGTGGTTCAAAGTACTGGCGGCCAGGAGAGCAAACAAACACCGAGAGATCACTCATCTACCAGTGCACCAGTTGCTTGCCGCGCGTACGGGCGTGTGTGCCGTTCCCGAATAGGATTATTTAGCCACGAAAAGCGATGCCTTTGCGACGTTGCTTAAATCGTCTGTAATAGACTGATGATGATGATGTTCGTTTTAAGTCATTCGTCAAGGCGATTTTTGAAAGAGTTCACTGAGGTAGTCAGTACAACATGATCAAGGAGCCTGTACGATCTCTGAACGACTCTGTTATTAATATTCTTATCGCTTTCTGTTTTAGATCCATCAATCAATCAATCATCATCCCTGGCACTGATATTCAGAATCAGTCAGTCATGAATTGATTCGATTATTACAGTAAATAAAAAAATAAACTATGTCCGATGAGCAGTTCATCAAAATTGAAATCAAAATAGAACGCGAGTGGGAGAATAAAAGTGATGCAGCATGCAGTGAGATTGAGGTGGGAGATACTTTTGCATCAAATTGCAGTGACAAACAAGTCAAGCAAGAGCCTGCAGAAATTGCACAGAGGTTAGCAGAATTGAAGCAGCAGCGAACAGAAATAATGCAAAAAGACGCACTGTTTACGCAAAAGCTTGTAGAGGTCGCACAGAAATTAGCAGAAGTCAAACATAAGCAGGCGGAGTTAAAGCAGAAGGATGTGGAATTCACGCAGAGGCTTGTAGAAATCAAGC
The DNA here is from genome assembly GCA_947369225.1 of Hofmannophila pseudospretella. Lineage (NCBI taxonomy): Eukaryota > Metazoa > Arthropoda > Insecta > Lepidoptera > Oecophoridae > Hofmannophila > Hofmannophila pseudospretella. The sequence continues at coordinate 793,888 of OX376338.1, read as the reverse complement.
AGGAGCCAAAAGAAGTCAAGCTTGAAGAGGCTATGAAGAAGATAGAAGTTGAGTTGTGGCCAAAGCCTGAAGTCAGGCAGGAAACGGTCATAGGGCCTGCAGTGCTACAGCTGCCCTCTCTAATTGTTAACAAAGGTCAGTATGGGTCACAATGAGAGTGTCGGTGACACAGTAGCTTGTACGTCGCATTCACCGCGCGTCGTCACGTCGCTCCTCCCTGGCGCCCTCAGGCATCGGAGACAACAACAGCTTACGCGGGAGCGGGTACTGTGCGTCCGGGTCGGGCGGGCGCGCGTGCAGCGGGGCAATATTCCTCAAATGTTCGTGGTGACCGTTATCAGCGCTAACCTCACCACGAACTGTTGGATGGATTCTATTTTTATAGTAAAGGATGAAGCTGAGAGCGGCTGGTACTACACGGCCTACGGCGACCAAAACTTCCAGTCTATCTGCCTCTGTTGACACTAGTATCGTTTTATTGTGACAAAGCCCTTTAATATGTAACAGTGGGCCCAAATTCAGATTCGCGACTACATTGACTGATTGATATCTTGTAGGTACCTACGAGAGATGTAAGCCCGGTACCATTTAGGTTTCAATTTAAGCAATTAATTATACAATACCGTCGTTATTTATTGCAAACAAAAGATTCATACTTGATAACAGGACTAAAAACCTTTTATAATATTATGTCACGTTTTCTTGTAACTTAAATGTTTGCTTGTTTACTTTTGTCTCCGGAATCATAACAAGTCAACGGATGATCAGATTTGGATCCCGGTTTTTATTTATTAGGGAATTTTGACCTGTGTTCTTAGCCATCAACATCAATATGCATTTTGGAAACATACACATTTGTATAAAAAAGCAGAGGACCTCCACAGTACGCCATTTAACACTCGAGAAAAGACTTGCTCTGCCAAAATCAAAATTAAGTCTACACAGTTCTGGACCGTTCGTTATGTCAATAAAAATATATAACAAAATTTCACAAATCATCGACATTGAATTAAAAGACTCGATATTCAATAAAAGATTAAAGATGTATCTTCTTAACAAATGTTTCTATTCACTGCAGGAGTTTGTTGATGATAAAAACAATACCTAACTTTAAAATCAAACTTTTAATGACATTTAATTTGCATTTATTACTATTATAATATATTATAATCTCTTATTTTATATTGCGGTGCCCTACTCAGGGTTTCATATATGAACATATTAAGACCAATTGTTACACATGAAAAGCAATAAATGGTATGAGTATGTCTGATGTTTATATGAGGGGTTCCACCCTCATGTTGTTGATATCCCATCTGCTCGTACGAAGCGATTTGCTTCTTCGTTCATTATGAGAACGGCTAAGGAATGGAACAGCCTGCCGGCGTCTGTATTTCCCGAAACCTACAACCTTGGGATCTACAAGGCCAGAGTGAATAGGCATTTACTGGACCCGCATGCTCCATCGTCGACCTCATCGTCGCTTACCATCAGGCGAGATCGAGGTCAAATGCGGGTTTAGTAGTAAATAATAAATAATAAAAAAACTTAAAGCCATAACTTTTTTCCAGGAACCAATGCAATGCTATCAGCGTTACTATCTCAGCCCAGCAACAGACTCTATGAACAAATTCGAACTGAAGATAACAAGAAACGAAATAAAATCAAACGCAGTCCAAGACAACATAATATACAACCCAAGATTGGAGTACAATGCGACATCTGTAGAAGACGTTTCGAATTTAAAAGTACCCTTATACGCCATCTAGTTACCCATACAGGGAAAAAACCATTCCTATGTGTAATTTGTGAGAAACAGTTCACCTCTAAACACACTCTACGATGTCATTCACGTATTCACACCGGAGAAAAACCATTCTCATGTGATATATGTAACAAAAGTTTCAACCGGAAAGACAACCTCATGGTGCATCGACGTAGTCATACCGAAGAAAAAGTGTTCCTGTGTAATATTTGCAAAAAATATTTTAGTGCTAACAGTGTTTTGGTAGAGCCAGCCTTGTGTGATATGTGTAAAATACAATTAAATAAAGAACAGACAAAAAATGCAAATGATGAGAAAAAAGTAGACAATGCTGTAAAAATTCGTATACAAGATACAGAAAGGTTCTCGTGTGATATTTGTCAGAAACAGTTCAAAAAGAGACCGAACTTGAAAAACCACCTCCGTGTGCATACTGGAGAAAAACCTTACTCTTGTAAAATATGTAAAAAGCCGTTCAAATACCTACCTACCTTAAAAACGCATCAGCTTGTCCACACTGGAGATAAACCGTTCTCCTGTAATATTTGTAAGAAGAATTTTTCTCGAAAACAGCATTTGGATACTCATTTATTAACTCATACTGGAGAAAAAAATTTCTCGTGTAACATTTGTGAGAAGCAGTTCTGTTCGAAGCAAAGTTTGACTCATCATCAGTTATTTCACACTGGAGAGAAACCGTTCGTCTGTGATATTTGTCAGAAACAGTTCAAATCGAAGTCAACTTTAAGAGATCATGGACGTATCCATACGGGGGAGAAGCCTTTCTCCTGTGATGTTTGTGAGAAACGGTTTACTGTCCGGACAGCCTTAAGATGTCACAAGCGCACCCATACGGGAGAAAAACCATATTGTTGTGATGTCTGTCAGAAACAGTTCACTCGAAGATCAGCTTTAAATAAACATTTACCTTTACATGCAGCTGAAGATGCTGACAGTTGAATAACTTACGATTACAAATATCAGAAATAAGCTATACAAAGAAACACCAGTGGTGGAACTTAGATAGATAGATAGAAACACTTTATTGTACACAAATCTCTTCCAGGCAACCTCTGAAGTTAATTGGACATTAAAGAGATTAACGACAGTGTAGTGTGAAGATATGAAAAAGGTTAAAGGTACTTGCAATGCAAATATTATTATAGAAGGTGTATCCTGAGGATATCCATTAACTTCTCCAGCCACTTCTATAGCTTTTACATAATATATTTGACAATGGAAGTGATCCTCAAAAACGCTTCGTTTTAGAGATACTTGCTGTTTTATTTAATTGAGTTATACAATGTGTAAGGGTCTCTATTTATGCCCGTAAGAAAACCTGAAACAAAACAATAACAAACTATTTCCCTTTCGTTCGCACATGTCATTAAAAACTTGTTTTTTTTTTTAAGGCCATACAGCCATGTCTGATGTAAATAACTCTTGCAAGTCTTCATTAAAATGCTGGTGTGACACATTTCAATGCTATCTGGGAGAATCTTCCACGCTTCTGCACCATCCGAACCAAAGAAGGCGTCCCGGACGCAGTATGGCTCTTCAAAATCCAGCCAAGTACGGATGGGTCTGCAGCGTCTTATTTGACTTTACTTCATTGTCCCATACATTAATCACATTTTGTAGACGTTCTTCGAATAAAAAACACCATTCTTACTTGAAAAGCACTACTGTAAAACTATTTGCAAGACAACGAAAAAAAGCTGGTGTGGACGCGACAAAAGCGCGGGAGAAACTCCTCATTAATAACTTATGTCATGATTGTCAAGTTCAGATTAATCAAAATGCGACGTTGCCAGCTCGGATAAAGAGCATACTAGGTAACTTTATTTAGTATCTGATTAAAAAAAAATTAAGAATGTGACAATATGGAAAATAACTATTCCGATATTCCGAGTACAGTGTCGAAGTTAATGCATAACCAAAGGAACACCTTGTATATTCTATGCCTCCAGCGTATTTCGCTGCAGTGGTGGTAAACTCCACCACCGATTTTAACCATCATTCACTTCGATACGAATTACGAGTATGTATCTAATATATCTATTTAAAAAAGTAGTTGGACATTTTTGCTTTTAATGCTGTATCCGTGGTACATATGTTGCTGTAAATATTTTACATACATACATACCTTCACGCTGTCCCTTGCGGTAGGCAGACAGAACGGAGCGCCACGAAGCTGTCTCTGCACGCCTCTCTTGCCTCCTCTACATTCATTCCTCGTGTCTCGTATGCTCCCCGTCGGGGTCGTCTGCTCTGTATATAATCTAAGAGCACTCTGTCTGTCTGATCTGTAAAGGTCAGTCTAGGATGACCCCGGCTCCTCCTTCCACTCACTTTCACTTCGTATACCTGTTGTGTCATTTGTTTATCCAAGAAAAATTAAATTAAACGAGGAATGAATTGAATTTCTAGAATGTCTGTCTGTGAATCGGCTCGATGGATTTTGTTCCGGTTTTTACTGATGTATAGGTCTTTTTTGTATGAACTCCGTGCGGACGGAACTGGTGCAAGCAGCTAGTCGCAATTAAATTACAGAATTATTTATTATTTTGGAAAGAACTTTATGGACAGTGTCTACCTTTATAGGGTCTCAATAAGAGTGCATTATTTCATTTAAAAATAAAAACACGTATTTTGTGAGTGAGTTGTAATGTTTTTATTGCATTGTAAAGTAGACTTGTTCCGATTAAGTATGGAATAAAATATCCGGCAAATGTCCCCCGCGGCTCTGGTGACAGGCCATTGCTCTTTTCATGAAATTTTCGATGACTTTTTGACAAAGATGTGGCTGTATCTCACCGATGACGCGTTGGATCTCGTCCTTGAGCTCAGGAATTGTTTCTGATTTATTCTCATAAACCCGAGATTTCACAAAACCTCAAAGAAAGATATCGCACGGCGTTATATCGCATGATCTTGGTAGCCAGTTGACATCAGAATTTCGTGAGATGATTTGGTCTGGAAATGGTTGCTGCAATAAACCGATTGTTTCACACGCGGTGTGGCAGGCGACGCCGTCCTGCTGAAACCACGTCGTTCAGATCCATGCCATCCAGTTGAGACCACAAGAACTCCCTTATCATGTTCCTGTAACGAATGCCGTTCAGTCACTGCAATTCCGGCCTCATTTGTAATGAGTTTTCACAATAACGTGTTCTTCTTTTGTGTAGTGTTCCATTTTTAATAATCGGAACAATCATAGGTGACAATTGTCAAATTTCAGAGTTGCCAATTGCACGAAAAAAAAAATATAACACAAAATTTAAATAGTGCACTCCTATTAAGACATTATTATAAAGAATAAAGGTAGATAGTGTATATAAATTGTGTATACATTATTTATATAACCTATAATTAATTGTATGTATATAAATTGTACCGAGTTACTCTATGGTACCGAGCGACATAGAAGCACAGGCGACTAAGCAAAAAAAGATAAAGATTAAAAAAGGTAGATAGGGATTTCAAAGCGGGAACGACAAGGGGCGGGTTATTTGAATGACACATAATTATTTTATTATTAAAAATTATTATTATTTTGAAATGTAAACAATTCATTAATATTGAAGTAATTTCAAAGTTATATACATGTTATATAAGACATAAAATGTAAACGTATGTCGTTCATAGTTCACTGATTAATAAATAATAAACTAAGACAAAATCATCCGTATCCGTTCTGTCAGCCTTTTAAAATAAAAACAAATACCTATACCAAACTGAATACATACTATTGTATTGTATTTATTTATCTTATAGTAACTTCGAACTACCAGGCGCGGGGAGGGGTTCCACCCTTATGTTGTTGATATCCCATCTGCTCGTACGAAGCGATTTGCTTCTTCGTTCATTATGCGAACGGCTAAGGAATGGAACAGTCTGCCGGCGTCTGTGTTTCCCGAAACCTACAACCTTGGGATCTTCAAGGCCAGAGTGAATAGGCATTTACTGGACCCGCGTGCTCCATCGTCGACCTCATCGTCGCTTACCATCAGGCGAGATCGAGGTCAAATGCGGGTTTAGTAGTAAATAAAAATATAAAAAAACTGAAACCGTTACAAGATACGTCATTACATTACATTAACAACAGTATTAAATATACTCTAACAATAATATAAATTCAAACTATATAAAATCAAATCGAGTTTTAGTTATAAGACTTATAAGTGTCTGTCAAATATTTAAAATGAAACATAATAGTTAGGTACAGTCTTGTACACCGTCAGAGAATAGAAATAAAAAATAATAATCAATTACAATAGGTATAAGTATAGAATTACTAACACATGACAAACACAGTTTCAGGGCTTTATTTTCAAAACATTATTTACATTGAATTCAAATTAACCATGATAAAATACATTTCAAGTATAATTAAAACTAAGTATTATTTATTTGGGTTGTTGTAAATTCGCCCCATTGTAAATTCGTCACAAGTTTTGTAAGTTCCATAGATTGGAAGTAAACTCGTCACAGGCCCAAAAAAATATATGTAAATTCGTCACAGGTAGGTTACATGTTGTTGTAAATTCGCCACAAGTCGCCATTTTTGCAAAAAGTACTGTTAGCAAGTAAAGTTGTAGGTAAGTGGGTTAATCCTCTCTTTTATATTACTAATAATAATTTCTTTTATATTGCTAATAATATTCTGTACAAGATGGAAGTAATCTTCATAATATTCTGTACAAGATGGAAGTAATCTTCTTAATCTTGTAATCTTGCAATGTGGGTTGGTGGTACCTACCAGATCTACCTGATGTTGAAGAACTCTTCAACCGTACAGAATGCGCTCCGCACCAGCATTTCTTTTAATTTCAATGTGAATGCAGTTTCACTCGGTGCATTTCTTATTGTTTTGTCCAATTCGTTATATACTTTGGGAACTCTCCATGCACTGGGCATGGAGAGTTTTCCCTACTTTTCTTTACACAAATCACTATAGTATAGTAGGCCACTTAGGGGTGCAGGGAAATGAGTGTGCTGATGAGCTGGCTAAAAAGGGCTCAAAAACCGTTTTCACGGGGTCTGAGCCTTTTGTTGGACTCTCAATGAGTACCATCAAAACAGCCATTAAGGCTAAAGCCAGGGACCTGCATATGGTGGAGTGGTCAAAAACGACCAACTTAAATCACTCTAAGAGGTTAATTGGAAATGGTGGCACGGCTGGGTACAGGGAAATTTACAACTATAGCAGGAGTCTCATCCGTCTCATTGTAGGGGCGTTCACAGGCCATTTTGGCACTAAGAGCCTCCTACACAAGATGAGACTGGCAGACAATCCCATCTGTAGAGCCTGTGGTGACACCGTTGAGTCAATGGAACACTTGCTGTGCGAATGTGACTCGCTGGTTGGGCGTATGAGTCTTCTGGGGGTAGCCTACTAAACCAGAGGACTATAGGCTCCTTCCTGTAAGCTGTACAGCGTCCCTGATGCAAAGCATCTTTAAGGAGCAGGAAGGAGACTAAGGTAAGGGGTGAGCACAAAAGATCCCTGAGGGACGAAGTGCCGCTGGGGTTATCCATGGCCCCCTGTCGTAAGATAAGATAGTATAGTACTGATTGCGCAGAGGGCGCCTATATCAAAAAGAACAGAAAGCCATGAACTTTCGAAGAGTACATCTTATTATAAATCTTTAAAAATGCTATATAAAACTGAGGTCACAAAACGATGCCGCCAGGTATAAACGTACAACGACACCTGTCGGCAAATTGACATAAAATAGGGCATTAAGTTTCCGAAGGCGTGTGAAACCGCACAGCACTGGGCCCGCTTGGTGGATCATGGCTTGTACCCTCTTGTGCAAGGGGAGGCCTGTGCCCCAACAGTGGGGGCATTAATAGGCTGATGATGATGAAGAAACTCAATATCTTCTATATAAATGTCCAGCATCAACTTACATATAACTCTTGACACGTGGCTTACATTCATGTTCAAGCACATAACTCTCACGTCCATAATCTCCGAGGGGGTAGACAGGAACCACCCTCATCTAAGATAGTTCCCACTTTTCGCCGTAAGAGTTGGTGGACAAACGTGATAGGTGGCGAGCCTACCGCCGTCTACTAGGTGTAGAATAGTATCCACTGAGACCCTCAGTCGCCTCGTACGACACCCACGGGAATAATATAAAGAATAGCACCACCCCAACTTTTCCGTGGGTGTCGTACGAGGCGACTAAGGATCTAGTGGATAATGGATATGCACGACCACTTGTGATTATTGCAAAAAAGAATTTGGTCAAAAATATGTGGGTATTCACAAAAAATCGCAGACTAAATTGTATACTGGTATTCAGCATAAATGTAAATAAGGGCATCATGCTACAGAAAATGTACTTTCTAGAATATGTTCTAGTAAGACATGCCGTTTTAACATATATTTCCGGGGGAACCGCAGTTTGCAAATAGCACAGCAGTGCGGATTCATAACTATATCTGAATTAGTTTTTAACCCTTGTTCTGTGCCTTGATTGGTATTATTAACCATTGATTCCATAATATGTTCCACTAACACATGGTCTTTCAAGAGGTATTTCTGAGAGAACTGCTTCATACAAATAGCACATCGATGCGACTTTAAACGTTGCGCTAATGTATGATCAGGCAGGCGTTCTATAAGAACAGAACAGTTGAACATACTCTTATCCTGCTGTTGGTTACGCACTGTCTTATCCTGCTGTTGGATACGCACTGTCTTATTCTGCTGTTGGTTACGCACTGTCTTATCCTGCTGTTGGTTAAGTACTGTCTTATCCTGCTGTTGGTTACGCATTGTCTTATCCTGCTGTTGGTTACGCACTGTCTTATCCTGCTGTTGGTTACGCACTGTCTTATCCTGCTGTTGGTTACGCACTGTCTTATCCTGCTGTTGCTGTTGGATACGTACTGTCTTTTTATAACCATTCAAAGTTTCTATGGAAACATAACAGTCGAAAGAACTCTTTTTGTACTGTGTATCATGATGATAACTTATGTTATTAATTAATTGATCTTTTGGATTAAATTCCGTTTGGATTTTTTTTGTGAAATTTTCCGACTCCACTTCACTGAAATCGCTGGCATATCGACTTGAAATGTAGTTAATGAAACTGGTTTGGTATTCATGTTTTTTGGTACAATCATAACTTATGTGTTTAACTAATTGATCTATTGAATTAAATTCCTTTTTGCAATACCTGCAGATAAATTTTTGGTTAGGTTTAATTTTTTCACATGGCCGTATTCGCCTTTTTGTAAGTTTTTTTTTTGCTTCCGCTACACTATAATCCCAGGCATAGTGATTTGCGATGTGGGTTAACAAACTGGCTTTGTATTTATATTTTTTGTTACATAAATTGCATTCATATGTTAGTTTGTTCTTGTGGCCACCTACACTGCGAAGACTAGAAAAACTTTCCTGGTTACCGTCACAATCCAATGTTCTTTGTTTTGCCACTTGCAAGCCTAAAACAAAAAAGAATTGTTAATAAATTATTCAAAATATCCCATTTCTGATAAATATTATGTTGTGTAATTTAAAAGCCTGTCGCATTATGTTGCTTGACACAGGTTAATATAATTTTTTTTATTAAATAAGGAGAGCAGACGAGCAAACGGGCCACATCGCTTAATGGTCCAGAACCATTTGTTGGCCTCTCGTCGGGTACTATCAAAACAGTATTAAAGAAGTACAATACCGATAGGCATAAACATGAGTGGCTAATCCTAAAGAGGTTAGAACACTAAGAAATTCAATGGTGACAAAGTCACAGGCTGGAACAACAAGATCTGGGGGCTGAATAGACGTCAAGTGCGTCTACTGGTTGGTGCCTTCACCGGTCACTTTAGCACCAATGTCCACCTACACAAGATGAAGCTGGCTGACAGCACATCTTGCAGAGCCTGTGGTGAACAACTGGAGACCGATTCACATCTCCTATGTGAATGTGACGCTTTCGCGGCAAAAAGGATGGGTCTGCTAGTCTCTGCCTGTCCAGACCCAAGGGAATTCAAATCCCTCCCACTGAGACGCATAGTCTTGCTCATGCATGATATATTCGGTGAAATGGTCAAGGGATAGGTACAAGGGGTTGAATACAAAAGATCCCAATGGGTCGAAGTGTCGATGGGATTCCCGGTCCCCATCCAAAGATAAGATAAACGGACCACCATAGTAAGAGGTCACCATCGCCCGTAGACACATCACCACACTGTTTTTTTATTAGAAGGCTTTTGATAACCTTGCGGACAAATAGATTGCCTCATGTGCCGGAAATTACGCTGGCTCTCTTACCCTTCCAACCATAACACAGAGGTGCAAGCATTTCTACTTTACAGCAGAAATAGCTAACAGGGTGGTGCCAATCCAGGTGATCCTTCACATCTGTGTTTTTTTTACTAGATGTCAGCCAATGCGTGACCACTTTGTATGATCACGGGTCTAGATTTTTATTCGGTCTGGCTGAAATATTTACATCTAAACTGTAGTGGCTCCCACGAAACAGGTCATGTCTAATGCGGGATCAAAAATTAATTGTTTAGTTAATGTGTGTTTGTGGTGCAAATTAGTGTTGCAAATGAATCGAGTCTTCGGAGTCCTATTTTTCAGGACTCGGTAGCAATTTAGGGGATTCAACTCAAGAACAGGACTCAAGGACTATAATTTTAGCGAGCTCTTCATTGAAATTGAAATCGTTTATAAACACCAGAATATAGAACACAAATACAGAAGTATACAACGATTAATACATGCAGCACAAAACATCCGGTGTCATACAGTGCAAAAAAGGGTATAACAGCTCAGCATATGAGGCAAGCCACAGCGCTGATTTTCAGCTGGCTCCTCAGAGACTGCACGGACGAAGAAAGCAACAGTGTGTGTTCGTTTCATTGAGCTCAAGTTGTCGATTGCAATTCAAATCTTTTTGTGCGCTCAAGTTCTTTTTACAGGGCGAGTCACGCTATAGTCCTCTTGCTTTATGGGTCTCAATGTCACTATCATCACTACGTAGTATAAAACAAAATCCCTCTGACTGTGAATGGAGTTACTCAGAGGAACTCGACGCCTCATTACGAAGACTCGTGTTCGACTCTACCTTGTTACACTGTGAGTCCTTCATAATCGAGCGTCTCCACATTTGCAACTCAAAGACTCGAGGCCTTTGCATCACGGGTTTGAATACTAACCAACAACATCTAATGAAACGGCTGGTTGTTGCAACACGACTGGCCCTATTACCATCTCCTCTTTAATCTCGTGGTCAGCATACAAATCCAATGACTCAATTAACATGTCCGTGTCTTCTTCCTCCTGATCAGCTTTTTCATGTTTAATTTCATCAATAACATATTCAAATTCATACTGTGCCTTTTCGTCTGGATGGTTTATTTGATTCGTATCATTGTTGTAGTTTTCGGCACAGTAGGGCTCTTCTTTGAAAGACATGTTTCAGTGTTTCCTGCTATCGACATAAAAAAAGAACTATTGTGAATAATTATCAGATTTGTATTCTCAAGTGGAAATGGGCTGGACATACCATGAGAGGTCCAGACAAGTGGAGCGAAATGATCACAACATGGTATCCAAGAGGCGATAAAAGAAAAAGAGGTAGACCATTTAGGTGCTGGGATGATGAAATTGACATGTAGGACGTGGACTAGGGTGGTGTTGGAAAGGGAAGAATTCAGAAGACTGGGGGAGGCCTTTGTCCGGAGGCACACAGATATATCTAGTTACCGCAAAAAATTTAATAGTATGTAAGTAAACAAATTCTGTAAGAGGCTGTAATAAATTAATTTAAAAAAATTGTAGCCTCACAAGGGACAAATGGACAAGAAATATCACAGCGTGGTGCCAACAAGATGAGAAACAAAAAACAGGCCGAGCGACGAAGATGACCTGCCCAAGGGACGGAGAGGAGCAGCCCTGGACAGAAACAAGTGGAAGGATCTGGAGGGACCTGGGGGACCTATGTGTAGAGACAACGTGACAATGCCGATGTCAAAAATTAGTTGATATTGATTAGTAAAATGGTCAGAGAATAAAGGTTATTTTTATATATTTATGACTGTAACACCTATTAGGCTCATGTCGCCAAGGTAACTCAACTGCTATTCGTTATTATACTCTGACCAGGAACAAAAACCGTCTCCATATTGCGGAATTAAATGGTAACTAGGTACTTTTTTTTTAATGCAAACTCCATTCATTCATTCATATCACAGATAATAAAACTACCAATGGCGCCCTCTTGACAGTTTCTGGTTAGGGTATAAATAAACCCATTTAGACTACCTATTCCATTGTTTCAGACACATCTAGTTTTTAGTAGGTACAAAACTAACTCACCAAACTATATTTATGTAAAAAAAATTGATGATTGGGTCCCACTCCCAGGTTAGAATTCAATCGCAAACCACATCTTCATTCTGCGTTATAGGACATAAATTGACCTAGCTATTATACCAATTTAGATTAAGAATTTCTAGTCTTAGCAAATTAGGTAAACAATTTCTGGAATTAAGTAGCAGCAAAAATCTACAATGACAAAAAGAATCAGTGTTCCCAAACCAAAAAATAATTCGGTCAAAGGGTAGTTAGTATAAATCGCAGAAAAGTGATAAAAAATCGTGAGATTTTGAGTACCTAGGTAATACAAAATAAAGTATTTTTGTATAGAATAAATTACTTTTCTTTTAAAAGAACAAAAATGACGAAGTTTATTGTCATTACGTCAAAATTCCTACCTAGCTATTATAATATATTTGTGACAAAATCAAAAAAGCAAACCTTTTAATAGTCTCATGTTTTAATAAACATGAGACTATTATAAGGTTTACTTTTTTGAACTTTGAACTCAGTCATAAAATCAATTTGGCTTGGATTACATGGCGCCGGTTCGGTTCGCTGCAGACAATCACATGCGTTCTACGGAGTTCCGTGCTCCTCCACTTCAAATTAGCGCCTCGTGATTGGCTACAGCGAAAGGAACCGGGGCTGGAACCGGCTCATGTAGTTCCAGTCTTAGGTACCTAGTTCGAAGTTATTGTAGGTACATGCAACAAGAGATAAGATAGGTACCTATTCATGAGGAGTTTTGTGACCTTGTTCATGATGAGTTTTAGTTGTGTGCCAAAATTCATCCAAGTGCTATTGTATGCATTCATTTTTAATATTTTCTAAAGAAAGTTGGTTGGTTGATGGTCTGATTCGTTAACACTGGAAAGATATTTTTTTAATATTTTATGGCATGGAACTGGAAATGTGAACAATTCTTTTTTGTGTCAAAACCCAGAAGTCAAGCATGCAGCCTAATCAATCAAAAGCGTTGTGATTGATAAATGAAGGGAGGGGTGAGAGGGAAGGATTTAAGTATTGTGCCCGCCAATCTTTATGGCGTATCTGAATATAGACACGATCGCATTCGTTTCAGTACATATTTTTAAGTGTAAGTGGGGTGTAAAACAGCGAGGGATGAGTATGGACTGTCGTGCGGTGTGGGTGCTCCCTCGTTGACACCTAGAAAAATGAGCTGGAACGCGACTCATGCCTATATTCAGATCAATCATAAAGATTGACGAGCTCTATAGCTACTTGAAGGTATTCGTAGTTTTCCTAATATCTACATAAACTAGAGTGCCCATCAATCTTTATGCCGTATCTGAATTTAGACACGAGTCGAATTCCAGCACGTTTTTAGGTGTTAACGAAGCGTACTCCCCCTCCCACCCCCACACCGCGCGGTGTTCCATACTCATCACTCGCTCTTCTACACGGGGAAAACGGCCGCTCTCCTTACGGGCCGCCAGTTCAAATTACCACCTTACCTCACTCTTCGTGGACAGGACGTAGAGTGGCAGCTGTCGGTGCGGTACCTGGGGTGCAACATAGACCGGTCGTTGAGCTTAAAACCCATGGTTGACCACTTGGTCAATCAGGCAAAAGCCGCGCGGGCCCTCCTACGACCGGTCTTGTCGTCACGGCTACCCCTACGTACCAAACTGAGGCTATACAAGACCTACGTCCGGTCCCGACTTACTTACGCCGCCCCTGCGTGGTACCCATTTTTTTTTTTTCGTACTGATAATTGCTGTTGGTCCTATTGACCTTTACAGCTTCACCGGGGTTTTTGGGGCGAGCGCTAAGTGCGCTCCAGCCTAGAGGAGGACTTAAAAACTACTATTAGAAGCGACTGCCTAAGGGCACCCAGGTGGGTACGGACCTCGGCTTAGGACGTCGCTGGGGAGGGAGGGGTCGGGGAGAAGCGGCCTGGAATACGCCGACAGCGCGTGTAAGCGCCAGAAGCGGGTCGCCGCCCGCACCGGCGCGGGCGGTATGTAGGTGCTGTGTGTGAACTACTATCGGGTGGGGGAGTGGCTTCCGCGATGGAGATCGTGATGGCGTCATCGGGGTCGTCTAGGACGTGTCTAGGCCGACGTCGTCGACGGGATGTCGGTAAACCGTTAGTGGAATAAGCGGCGGCGCTTACTACTAGAGGGTTTGGGTGGTGGGGAGCTTGCTCGAAGAAGCGTCGAGACGCTAACTTCATGTATTGAGCGATCGTGGGGAGTTCCAAATCGTGATGGAGGTCTACGTTACGTAGGTACCATGGAGCACCGGTTGCTCTACGCATGAACCTATTTTGGATAACCTGAAGGCGGCGAATGTGGCAAGAGTGCGCGAATGTCACGCTTGCGTACGTGAGGATTGGACGGATGCAAGTTTTGTAAATTGTCAACTTATTTCTAAGTGACATTTTACTCCCCTTGCCTAGCATCGGGTGTAACCGGCCGAGAATGAATGCTGCGCGGTCGCGGACGCGTTTTACGTGTGGCTCGAAGGTCATACCTCTATCAAGGGTGACTCCTAGATATTTGACCTTTTTCTCCCATGGGATAGGTCTGCCGAAAAGTGAGAGTTGCCCCATGTTATTCCGTACATGGGTGGTCGTATCAGGGGCACGACCCCTAGCGAAGAGAATGGCGGCGCTTTTGTCAGGGTTCACCTCGATTCTCCACTTCCGAAACCATTCGCCTAGGGCGGTGGCGGAATAGGCGGCGGATTGGAGAATCCGGGTGATACGAGCCCTGTTCCTATCAGAGGTGTAGAGAGCGGTGTCGTCCGCGAATAGCGCGAGTTCTACCTTTGGATGGCGAGGGATGTCGCTGGTATACAGCGAGAAGAGGAGTGGCGAGAGGACGGAGCCCTGGGGGACTCCGGCTCTGATTGGGCGAGGAGAGGAGAGCGATCCCTCGACGCGCCCATTCCCATTCGTCAGGCCTACTCAAAGGAAAAGGCTACAGGTTCAGCAGAATATTGCTCTGCGTATTTGCACAGGCGCGGGCCGTTACGTCAGAAATGATGTAATCGCTCGCGATGTGCAAATAGAATCCATCCAACAGTTCGTGGTGAGGTTAGCGCGGTCGATGTACGACCGCGCTGATAACGGTCACCACGAACACTTGAGGAATATTGCCCCGGTGCACGCGCGCCCGCCCGACCCGGACGCACGGTACCCTCTCCCGCGTGAGCTGTTGTTGTCTCCGACGCCTGAGGGCGCCAGGGAGGAGCGACGTGACAACGCGCGGTGAATGCGACGTACAAGCGCTATAATCGAACAGATTTTATGGTACCTAGATAGATAGATAAATAAATAAATAATCTTTATAGATAGAAACACTTTATTGTACACAAATACAAGAAAAGTAAAAACTACAGGAATAGTAGCACGATATGTACAAAGGCGACCTTAACGCTTAAAGCGATTTCTTCCAGGCAACCTCTGAAGTTAATTGGACATTAAAGAGATTAGCGACAGTGTAGTGTGGGGATATGAAAAAGGTTACTATTACTTAATACACAGTAAATTTAGTAAAATAAAAGTAATATGATATACATAAATAAGTATGTAGGTATACTAAAATAGTTAAATGCATAGATATACATAATATATAATAAATAAACATATATAATAGATAGTAAACAATAAATAGGTAAATATACATAATAATGAAAATAAAATGCACAACTACAACGACAAATAATAATGAGTGAGACCCGCTTTAAACGAAGTCAGGGATTCCGAATGCCGAATTAGACGAGGAAGTGAGTTCCATAGGTGTGCTGCCTCGACAGCAAAGGAGTCCGTGTAGTATCTGGTACGACACAGTGGAGACTTTAGGATATTATCATTGCTGGATCTGAGAGCGACACCATGATCAGAACCTAGGAATGTGAACATGGATTTCAGGTACGCGGGAGTGATAGGACTGTACAGGACATTATAAAGGAGGGAGAGGAGATGAAAGTTGCGACGGAGCCGAATTGGGAGCCATTTAAGCTGAACGCGGAATTGTGTAATGTGATCAAATTTACGCACACCGAAAATAAATCTGATGCACATGTTTTGTAGACGTTCAAGTTCAATAATGATGAGTGAGATTCGCTTACTTCGCTCGGTACCTACTTTAATATATATTTGGTAGCTGTAACAACCAAAGGCTATACCCATGCAGGCTATACCGAATATTCGGACTATTCTGCAAGTATATTACTATTCGGCCAAATATCGGATAACGGGGCTAATAGAATTGAATATAATTTTAGATGTTTAATTATTCGGCCAAGCCAAGACTACAAGACAGCCAAGAAGGAAGATTGAGGGTGGAGGATGAGAAAGAATAGGGAGATGGAAGAGATGGTGAACGAGCCGAACATCATAGGAGAGACGAAAGCGGCTCGACTCTGATGGCTCGCACACATCGCTAGGATGGGGGAGGATCGGGCAGTTAAACGAGCGTATGTGGGACGCCCTAACGGACGACGTCCGGTCGGACGTCCCAGATACCGCTGGCGCGATGAAGTGGAGAAGGATCTGCGAGAGCTCCGGGCTCCTGACTGGCTCGAGACTGCGCAGGAGAGAGAGCGATGGCGCTCTTTGGTATCGGAGGCCAAGATCCACTTCGGGTCACTGCGCCAACGGAGTAAGTAAGTAAGTAAGACTATGCCGAATATTCGGTATTCGGCCTAAAGGCTCGATTTATATAAAAACGTGCTTTGCTTTCGTGAAAGCGCTCCGGCAACAAGCTGAGACAGTCCCTTTTTTCCAGTGCTGCACCCCACCTTCATCAAACTTAATTACTTTTGCTTATTTATTTTTGTAATATATTTGTTTAAAATTATTTTTGTCTTCTGTACCTTTGTTTGTGTGTATCGGAAATAAATAATCTTTCTTTCTTACTCTCTTTCTTTCTTTTGTCAAGTATTACCGAATTATTAGCGGTTCGCACTCGCAGTTTATAAATCGAGTAGGTAATAAAAATCCCGTGCATTTTGACGAAGCGCGTCACGCCGCGGGCGGGTGAGCGTTTTTATATAAATTATATTCGCTTGCAGACGAAATTATAAAAATATATGTCATAATTGTTTTATTGTCTCGAGATTTCAACATTATTTTCTATAACTATATTCAGCACTATTTTCTATAACTATCACGAGTCATTTTGATGTTCTAAGTAAACTTACAAGTAGGTCGCTTTTATAATTTGGCACGGTAACGGCACGTTTTACAGTCACGATTTAACAGGGAAGCAAAATGTAAACAATACATGTTTGCCGTCGACGGCATTATCTAGGTACCGATGCCGTGACCTAGGCTCCCTGTCAAATCGTCACGGCAAAGTTGAAAGTGTAGTGATAGTAAATACTTTCTTTAGTATATATTTACAAGAATATTAAAGATGTGTGAGTGAGTCGCCCTCGCGCCTCCCGCCCCTTTTCCCACCTACCGATAAGTAAATTCTAAAAAAGTTCGGATGATATACCATGGACATGGACGATAAAATCGTGGACGTTTATTTAAATAAAAATATTGACTACTTAACCCGCATTTGACCTCGATCTCGCCTGATGGTAAGCGACGATGGAACATGCGGGTCCAGTAAATGCCTATTCACTCTGGCTTTGAAGATCCCAAGGTTGTAGGTAGAAATACAGACGCCGCCGCCGGCAGGCTGTTCCATTCCTTAGCCGTTCGCATAATGAACGAAGAAGCAAATCGCTTCGTACGAACAGATGGGATATCAACAACATAAGGATGGAACCCCGCGCCTGGTAGTCCGAAGGCGGAATGGAGATGCTGGAATTAGGTCGTGCAATTTCGACGCGCACTCTCCGAAATGTATCCTATATACCGATAGACAGGCAACCTTGCGCCGATGTTCCAGACTTTGCAGTCCAGCAAATTACGTACACGATAATATCGTGCCGTCCAAGGCACGGCAAATTTTAAAAGCGCACATAAACTGCTTCTGTTATTCAGTATTGTGGAAGCGTTTTTGATGGGTAATAAGATACTCTTGGCGTTTGAACCCTGCATGACAAATGTCACACGGGAATAGTTTTTTAGTATGAACTCGTTGATGAACTTTTAGGTTATATTTACTACTAAGTAGTTTGTTACAGATATCGCATTGGAACTTTAATTGTTTTCCAGTGTGAATTTCTTCATGCTTAATAAGATACTGTTTTTTAGTCAACTTACGAGCACAAATATTACATGAATACGGTTTTTCTCCAGTATGACAGAGTTTATGCAAGTTTAAATGTTCTTTGCGATAAAACCGTCTTTTACAAATATCACATGAGAATCGTTTTTCTCTAGTGTGAAGCAGTTTATGACGTATTAAGTTATTTTTAAAACTAAACTGTTTTCCACAAAATTCACACATAATTGGTTTTTCTTCAATGCATTCATGGGAATTGAAATCTATCTTATTTTTAAACCATTTGTTACAAATATCACAGGAAAATGAATGAGTATTCATGTGACGATTTAGATCATACAGTCTTTTGAACTTTTTTTTACAATAAATACATGGGTATTTCTTTTCTGTGTGCCAATATATGTGCCGTTTAAGATCACTCTTATTTTTGAAGGATTTTTGACAAGTATCGCAAGTGAATTGAAGCGAAGCATTGCTGGACAGAGACTCCTCGCGAACTTTTCTGTGTCGAGTAGAAACAGTTACAATATACTGCTTGGAGTTGGGTAGAATTGGTTCTTCGTCAGGCTCTTTAATAGATGCTGGAAATTAAATGTTTTGTTAATTAAAATCATGGTTCATTATGATATGATGCATGGTATTAAAGACGTCATCAATAACACAGTGCGTGAGCTTATACAGGGTGGACCAAAAGTCCGTTAACATTTAAAATGGTTATAAAAAATACAAATGCTACTTTAGTGAAAAACTGTTTATTTAATAATAAAGTAGACAAATTAGGATTTCACTTTTTAAAAATAACATCATTCAAATGTGACCCTTGTTCATCCTGGCACACCTGTAACCGGGAACGGAAATTTTGCATGACCGCCCGACAAGTGGTTGGTGAAATGTTCTGCATTTCCTCGCGTATATTTTCTTTTAATTCCTCAATAGACACTGGGTTGCTGATGTAAACTTTACTTTTGAGATATCCCCAAAGGTAAAAGTCCATTGGAGTTAAATCCGGGCTGCGGGGTGGCCAGTGAATGTCACCTCTTTTGGATATGACTTTTTGGCCAAAAATTTCACGAAGTGCTGCTATAGAGTCATTGGAGGTGTGACATGTTGCCCCATCTTGTTGGAACCAAGAGCTTCGATTAAAGCCTGAGAAGTCCTGTAATGCTGGAGCAAAAAAATTCTGTAGCATCACAATGTATCGCTCTGTATTAACGGTGACGGCGCGGTTTCTCTGATCTTCATAAAAATATGGACCAATGATTCCGCTGGCTGACAATGCGGCCCATACAGTAACCTTGGGCGAGTGTAAAGGTTTTTGGTGCTTCAAGTCCGGGTTAGTGTCACTCCAGTATCTGCAATTTTGTCGATTGACATGTCCATTTAGGTGGAAGAGTGCCTCGTCTGAGAAAAAGATGTTATTGAAGCTCGTAAACCTCTTAAGCACTTCGTTAGCAAACTGCAGTCTCTGAGCAGGGTCATTTGGCTTTAAAGCCTGTACAATTTGAATTTTGTAAGGATGTAAATGTAAATCTTTGTGTAGAATGCGATTTAGAGATGTTCTGGGCACATCTAAAGCACTAGACCGCTTTCGAGTAGAGAGACCAGGTTGTTCTCGAACAGACGCTCGTACACGCTCTATGTTTACTGGATCGCGCGATGTCCTAGGTCGGCCGGATCGTGGTTGACTTAAAGTTGAACCTGTTGTTTCGAACTTCTGTACCCATTTTTTAATCGTTTGAATTGTTGGTGCTTGATTTCTGTTCCGTATATTGTAATGATTACAAAATTTCCGTTTAGCTTCGGTCGTAGAATCGTTGTTTCGATAGTACTCGCGTACGCAAAATGCGCGTTGCGCTCCGCTGAATGATGCCATGGTACTAAATCCCTATTAGTAGCTCTCGCTTGTAGTAACACCCCCCGCGCCAATACCCCGCCCGCGCCGACGCAGCGACCTATTCAAATGTTAACGGACTTTTGGTCCACCCGTTAGTTAAACATTATTCGGGCCTTGAAAACTTTGATGTGCTTCGGTTATTGATACAGGTCGATTATCTAAAGCTGGCACGTACAACACATTAACACATTGTGTTTGTGTAGTGTCTGTGAATAAGCACGCGGCATGACGTCACACTGCATACGCAACATGAAAAGTCTCTCTGTCTCACTCGCACGCGGACAAGCTTACGAGCGTGACTGAGATTGTTATTATTTTGTTTTTACTACTATTATAAGAAATACAGTTGATGTTTACAAGTTTAAACATCAAGTTTTAACTGTTTATTTTGAGGTTAGAATACAATGTCTTCTGAAACAACTGTATCTGGCAAAACTTTAAGAGGACAATATATAATAGTTCTACAATTATCCCATTGTTTTTTTTTATTAGCCCACCCAACTAATTGCTACATACTGTAGAATGAAATTGGATTGGTGTGAGTACTGTGAACGTGCCAGCTTTAGATAATCGACCTGTAACGATACGCGAATGTACTACGACTGTAGTAAGACGATATTACCCGATACCCAAATGTTTAACTAAAAGTTCACGCACTGTAATTGTAACATAAAAAAGGACAAAATATTCTGAGGGGAAGTTTTAGAAAAGTCAAGTCTCCCTTCTGAATTCCGCATAGAATGGGAGAGGATTCTGCAGCAGAGATTTATAAAAAAATAATCACAATTTAGAATTTTAAAAGTACCTTGTGTTATTACAAGTGGAGCACACTGCAGAACTACGGGCCCTATGACCATCTCCTCCTTGACCTCGTGCCCCGCATACAGCTCCTCTACCGGGTCGCACGCCGCCGCCAGGTCTGCGGGCTCCTGCTTCACCCTGACTTCCTCGTCACTGCAGTACGATGATAGACTGACTCTCGCTTGAGCCTCATCGCATGCTGCGTCGCTGACCTCACACTCACGTTCTATTTTAACTGTGATTTCGATATCTACGTTGTTACTGGACATGTTTCTGTTGAATAAAACAAAAAATACATTTAATTCTGAATTCAGTCCCATATATTATGGCTTAATCTTAATGATAGGTTAACGATACCGCACTTATTACAAACTCTGTACTTTAGGTGAGTAAAATAAACACAAACCGTGGTCAGTTTTGTTTGTATAACTGTAACTACAATTGAAAATCATCTACAAATTGTAAATATGCACAATTTGGCAATTTTCTAAATCTGACTGTTCGCCCACTTTTTAATTAGGTATACGTCCGGATACCGAATATTTTAGTATACATAAATATGTATTATATGTAGAAGTTCCCCTGTTCAATATTGTTTCGTCCGTCCATATTTATTTATTTCAAAAAAATTCACAGTATAACAGTTATACTAAGGCACTGTGATTTTCAACAAAAATATATCTATAAATAATTACATACTAACTGAAGATGGACGCACATCCATACTCTCACAGAACCTCAGACACTCATCACGCACACTCGCCCATCGACTTGCAAACATCACAGTCTGGTGCTGACGCGAGAAGCGCTTTGAGATTCTGCAGAGCACGAACAAGAGGCGATTTACTGTATGAAACAGTGCGAGCTGACGGCACTGCTAGCAGACGGTTCCGACGAGACCGGAAATTAAATATATTAACAGGAGGGACAGACAGGCGGACAAGTTTCTCCACCAATTCGGGACAGTCCGATTCCCCACGCAAGATGCTACTACCAGTAGTATATGTACCTATGTGTCGTTTTATGTTTGTTGCAGGTGAAGTTTCCGGACAGTCTTGATAAAAAGTGCAAAATTCTAAATTTCGATAAACCAAGTCATAACCGGTTACTTTCACGATGTGTCTCCCTTACAACGTGAATTGGCGGAATTATTGTGATATAAAACACAATACCCTAGGCCATTAAATTAAAAAAAAACGATTATTCACTATCCGATAATTTAAATCCGACTACATCTCACTTTGTAACTATAAGTCCAAATACCGAATAAGAGGAACTATTACCGAATATTCGTGTATGCGTAAGTAGGGTATAATTGTCAACACGATTCAAACAATTTATCGACCTATATTCACTTTGTAGAATAGAAACTAAAAGTCATAAATAAAATGTGAAAGCAGTCATAGAGCAGTTTTATTATTATTATTTATTGAAAACCTATTACAATTTGGCCCTCGCTCCGGGTCGTACCTGGTGCAAAGGTTGACCGCAGCGATACAGCGCGGTGACGCCGCGGGTTAGTCCATCTAGTTCTAAGCGTTATGGGCACCTTTGCACCGGGGACGACAAGGGGCAGGCTGTTGACGATAATTATTTCTTTATTGGCAAATTATTATTATTATATGACATGTAAATTAATTTTAATTGATAAGAAATGTAAATTATAAACCATGAATTGAACATTGGAACACTTATTAAAATTTTAATTGATTACAATTTTATAACGGATTTTTTATTTATTTGATCGAATGACTCACAGGTTCTCTGGTTTTTCCTCAAGGTTGTCTTTAAGAGATCGCTTTTATCGATAAGACCGCCTAGATTGTATTAATCGTTTTGTACGCACTGTATCACACTAATTGTGTGCAATAAAGAGTATTCATTCAATCAGTATTATGATAAAACGAAAAGGATATAATGGAATAAAATAATAACACAAATCCTTATAAGGAATATATTACCACTCACCACATAGAGTTAAATACTTACAGTACGCGTGCGAGTTGAATGCAGTTCTAAGGAATGCGCTAGTGCTGTGACCTAATTAGTGTGTCATGTCGACATGTTACACTTAAACGAGAAGTGCTGGTAGTATTTTTTAATGTAGGTAACATCTTGCTTAAAATAATAATAAAACAAAATAAAAATTAATTCATATTTATTTATTATTTATTTCTTACACAAAGCGAACAAAGCCAAAATTAAAATCAATAAAACTTAGTCATCATCAGATTCTAAAATGACAGACATAGCAGAATCGGTGTCACTATATTCTTCAACACACATTTGTAGAAAATTTTTCGCCATTTCCCGATGAATAAATACACGTATTTTAACTAAACTTGACGGACTCGGATCAGTCATTTTTTTAAACAAGAATCAACACGAAGGCGCGGCTTGAGTATTAACGTGATCGATAAGCGTGCGAACGATGACACGGACAGCACTACACTGCGGGCGTGCGAGGTGAGGCGTGTCGACGGCGGGGGAGATGCTCCCGCCCTTCACCTCAGGCCGCGACTGCATTCAACTCGCGCGCGTACTGTACCTATTGAGACAATTCTTATTTTAACATACAAATAATAAATTAAAACTAATGAATTGTAAATTTAGATAATTTTAAAATGTAGTCGCAGCCATGGCACAAAAAAAGCAAAACGACTACGAATCGCACGATATTCACTTCACCGCACAAGGGTACGTCATCCAATGTATCACTCGGTTGATGACGTACCCTTGTGCGGTGACGTGAACATCGTACAATCTGAAGTCGTTTTGCCTTTCTTCGTGTGCTTCGTAACTTCTTTCAACTGTATTATTCATTACGTGTATCTCCTTCACCTAATTCTTTAGTTGCTTCTTCTATACTACCTTGTTCTTCAGTATTAAATTGTGTAACTTTTTTCGCCCTATGTTTGACGGACGATTTTCTCATAAACTTAGACTCATTACGTTTACTCGAATTGCGCAGTATTCTCTTTAAAAATTCCTCACAATCTTCCATCGTGAAACTATCATCTGAAATGTGAACCAGGTTGCAAAAGAAGTTTATAGTGCCTTTGAACTGCTTGAAACAGATTTTAGACTCCTCTTGACGTGATCCTCCTGCCCAGGAGCATAGCGTCATGAATTTCCTTGTAAATATGATGTCGATTAACGTGTAAGCGTTGTTAACGCCTCTCCCTTTGCCTTTTCCACATACAAAGGAAAACTTTTCCATCATCGGCCCACATAGCTCAGGCTGTGAAACGCAGTTTTCGAAGTCTATCAGGGACTGCAAATTGTCTATGGGCTCCATAACCGTCTTTAATTCGTTCGATTCTTTCCTTCGAACCACAGTAGTTAATTCTGAATTCGTTGTTTGCATGTCTGTTAGTTTATACGATATTGATTCCAACTGCTCAAATATTAGCGTCTGGTTCTCGTACATACTCTTCAGCAGTTCCATAAAGAGATCAATCTTGCTATTAATATCACTGGATCCTTCTGTATAAGATAAAGAAGTTTTGTCCTTCTCTTTTATCGTTTTGTTGTACTCAATATCAATGGAGAAGTCCTTCTGAAGTTCTTCTACAAAAACCTTTCGTTCAGGTTCTTCTGTTGAATTTTCGAACATAGATTCCATTAGGGGGTCATTTTGAATTTCCTGCAATGAAATATAGTGAATATTAGAGCAAAGTCGCATATCAGGAGGATTTCTTGTGTGATTATACTGATTATGGATTTAAATTTATGATTTTTATTTGTACCCACAGGACATACGCGCCGTGCGCCCCCGTGATGGATGCCTACCTGCCGTTATTATATCCATTTTTACATACGGTCATGTTTTGATTTGTATGTGTTAAGTTGTTTTTATATTTGGTTAGTTTTAATTTAACAGAGTGGAATGTGCAGCGCCCAGACAAACCAGCTTTCTGGTTTCAGGGCGCGAAGATTTGTAAATAATGAAACCTTGTATGTACATAATAATAATAACACAAATTCATTCTTGGCACGCTTCTCTTGCTTCCTCTAGTCATTCGTCGTTTCACGCATGCTCGCCGTTGGGGTCATCTGCTCTGTATATTAAAATCTAAGAGCACTTTATCGATCTGATCTTTAAAGGACAGTCCAGGAATACGAAGTTCAAAAAATAATAAACAAAATAGTACTAACCAACAAACATTTTTCAGCAAAGCCAAACGTCTGTGTCTTGACATCCCTTTTCTCTTTTACAATAGGTTCTTCAACATCAATTCTAAACTTATTACCCATTTCCATAATAACGTACTCTGCAGCGTCATACGTTTTAATATTATGTCTTTTCAAAATACATGCCATCTGGAACCAAGTTTCTTGCGGGACAGATTCATCATTCTTCCGTAGTTTGTCAGCCTTTTTCCGTGGCCAGTACAAAACGCCGTTAGATTCCCATGTATCAGGGACGGTGGACAAGGTAGCTCTCCCTTGTCCAATCGTTTGAACAATTTTGAATGGCATTGCTAGAAAAAATAGGAGAAGACATGGATGAATCTGGCGCAGGGCCGAGAGACACGACATAAAAGGGTAGAGAGTTATGCGGTGGGCAAATGAGGTATAAGGAGAGCAGACGATCAAATGGGCCACCTGATGGTAATTGATCATCGTCGCCCATAGACATCATACCTCACTATAACTGTTAAAATGTTATTAGAGGGCTTTAGATGCGCAACTAACCGAACGTTTGAGAACGAAACGAAGTGCCTCATGTGCCTGTAATTACGCTGGCTCTCTTACTCATCAAACTGAAACAGCAATGCAAGAGGCCAAGAATTGCTGTTACGCAGAATTAAGTAAGAGATTCGTACCTCGCCAGACGATCCTGCCTAAAGGATCTACCACATTTAAATAATAATACAACAAACAGAGAACCTTCTTTTTATAAAGTTAATACTTGCGGTTGTTGGTACTTGGTGAAACTTGTAATACATGATTAGACTTAAATAATATACTGCTTCACGGGTTATTACTGTATTTTATTATTTACGACCGGTTTCGTATATCGACCGGTTTACAATCGGTTTCGAAACCGGTCGTAATTTATAAAATACAATAAAAACTCGTGAAACAGTATATTATTTAAGTCTAATATGTTAGACTGCGTAATTTGTATACCTTTGCCTTGCTTTATGACATAGATAAAAACAATAAATAAATAAAGAAGATGGCTGCTCGCTATGTAAAACTTATGAACTGTGTTCTTATTCTAAAACTATAATATCCTCGTAAATACCCAAATAACATAATATTCTTTTTATAATTCGTTTACAAAAATATAGCAACATTACCGTCAGCGCCATGTAAAACTTCTTTTTGCTCAGCGTCCACTTCGAAAACACTTTTTTCATTATACAACCACCAAAGTTCAAAAAAGAAGTTAATTAATATTCAATTTACTATTTTATAAACAAAGAAACAGTAGTAGTAACTTACATTGTTATACGGCAGCTATTCGACCACTTTTTTTTAATACCGAATAATCGGCAAAAAATACCTACTTGATTCACCCGATTTAATTTACTAAGTTACATTAAGTATAGGTAGGTACTTTAAACTAGGGATGTTACGGAGCTTCGACTCCGAATCCGAAAGGTCGGAACTTCCGATTGATTTTACACCTCCGACTCCGACCTCGGCTCCGATAATTTTGAATCGGAGGTTATACCGAAGATTTGTGAGCGAACATATTCAAATATCAATATTTTATTAAATAGTGTAGGACTACATAAAGGTATAAGTTTTATAGCCGCAAACGTCATCATAAAAAATATTGGCCAGTTCAGCTATAGAACTTTAAAAAAGGTTTAAAATTTGAACTTCTTCTGAACATCTCTCTTCTACCTCCGACTCCGGTTCCGGTAAAACCACCTCCGTAACATACCTACTTTAAACTGTTGTCTTTCGTATCAATGTTGAATTCGAAATTGAGCTATAAATGCTAAAACAGAAAGTTGACACGAATAATAAAACAATTATATGACCGACTATTTCATTATATGTACAATATGAAAATTAAAACGGCAGAAAGCTACGTCAAAGGGTTCTTCAAGGCACGTCTCTTGAGTTTGGAGTTATTTAAAACTGCACTCACATTTCTAAAAATTAGTTGGTACTTACAGAAAGAAACAAAACGTCAATTTATACTTTTCATGCTCGATCGAAATCGATCAATTATTCAATTCCTTGGGATTCTAGCATTCACTTTTATAAAATAGTCATAAATAAATAAAATAACGCAAAACCTTATTACGAAGTATTTATTACAACACTATAAAAACTTAAATCCTTAAGTACTGAGAAAATTCTTATTCTGTAGCAATCTTATATCAGCGGCCCAATTCGCCTAAATTACAACGTTTGTAGTTCTATTTCTATCCAATTTCAATTTAGTTTTCGTTCCAATTCTATTTGGACACCAAATCGCATTCTGCTGACGCATAACTCTACCACTGCCACCTTTCGATTTACTATCGATCGGGCAAAAGTACCTTGTGAGGAACTTGTGTTCGATCGTTATATTTGACAGTTGAAGCGTTTTGTTACCGTTCAACTGCGATTCAGTATAAACTAAACGTTTTATTAGAATGCACAAATACGTTACTGTTTGATCGATCGTTCACTCGATCGGAACTTAACTGAAATTGGATCGTTAGTGGATAGTAGCATACGAAACACGTCATAATGATGCAGTTTAGATTCTATTTAGTTACATTGTATTTAGTGGAATCGATCTCCAGGTAAGGCACCTTATCTTAAAATATAGTTGTATCTACTTGAGTGCCTCATTTGTTAAATGGTATCTTCTTTACTCCCTTCTTGACCACCTTCATGAGCATTATGTCGTCTCGCCCTTCTCGCCCTGGCGGATGATCGTCTCATGAGCTTAGCCTCCATCTGTTTATTAGATTTTTTAAGTATTTTCCTTAAAAACTCCTCGCAATCTTCCATACAGTAACTGTCATCCGACATGTGAACCAGGTTGTAAAAGAAGTTAATAGTGCCCTTGAACCGTTTGAAACAGATTTTAGATTCGTCGTGGCGTGACCCTCCTGCCCAGGAGTATAACGTCATGAATTTTCTTGTAAACATGATGTCGATTAATGTGTAAGCGTTGTTAACGCCTCTCCCTTTTCCTTTGCCACATACAAAGGAAAACTTTTCCATCATCGGCCCACATAACTCAGGCTGTGAAACGCAGTTTTCGAAGTCTATCAGAGACTGCATATTCTCTATGGGCTCCAAACCGTCTTCAATTCGTTTGTCTCTTTCCTTTGTACCACTGTATTTATTTCTGAATTCGTTGATTGCAATTCTGTTAGTTTATACGATAATGTTGCTAACTGTTCAAATATTAGTTGTTGGTTATCGTATATGCTCTTTATTAGTTCTATCAAAAGGTCAATCTTGCTATAAATATCGTTGGAGCTTTCTGAAGGTATTTCGCACGATGAGTCTTTGAGTTTTTCTTTTGTCGTTTTGTTGTACTCAAGAGAGAAGAGAGAAATTTTTCTGAAGTTCTTCTACAAAAACTTTTCGTTCTGGTTGTTCTGATGTGTCGAACATAGATTCCATTAGAGGGTCATTTTGAATTTCCTACAATGTAAATAGTTACAAATATCTATACTAAGCTAGAATTCTTTGTGATTCATATGGACCAGAGATTCTACTTTGTGCTTTATACTTGGTTTGTACATACGGGATATAGGTACAATTAATACAAAGTAAATAAGAGTCATTGAGGGAACAAGACCCCGTGGCCGACCCAAAAAGTGATAGCTTGAAATTGTGAGGTGCCAATGGACTCACTAGAGGATACTGAATACCAGGAAAAGTGGAGAAGACTGTCTAGGAAAGCGGACCCTGGCCGGGAAATCGCTAAGCAGAAGAAGAAGAATATAAAGTAAAAAAGATAGAAAACACAAATAAGTAACCCTGGGAAAAGATCTGCAAGGTGGCTTATCACCGTCCGTTAATAAGTTTACTTTTGACACGAGGATATTATCATTAATAGAAGAAGTCAAGTTAATAGAAGTACGTAA
This sequence comes from Hofmannophila pseudospretella, assembly GCA_947369225.1. Lineage (NCBI taxonomy): Eukaryota > Metazoa > Arthropoda > Insecta > Lepidoptera > Oecophoridae > Hofmannophila > Hofmannophila pseudospretella. The sequence continues at coordinate 764,868 of OX376338.1, read as the reverse complement.
TACTAAACTAAGTAAAATAATAAGCATTAAAATTACATTGTGATGTGTTTGGAGTAGAAGCGTTGCAAGCTGTTAGAGAGTGGGAGGACCTCAACAGGCTAGCCCGTGTGGAGGACCACCGAATCGTGTCGCAGCAACCTCAACGGATATTAAACTTGCTTGTCATCGCAATGCGATACATACAAACTGAGACAAAGATGAAATAGCTCATAACTTTATATTGATTTTTCTGTCATTTCTATGGTTGTAATCAGTTGTGTTTACCTAATAAATAAATTAAATTAAATTAATTAATAAATACTGTAAATGGAAACAGAAGGAAAAAAACATTTAGGGTACTTACACACAACTTACTTTGGATAATAATGAAATACATAGAAAATACATCATATATACAATAATAGTTATTACTTACTATATGTACTAATAACAACAATATTTATAAATACATAATGATTCCATACATATACCAAATTATGTCAGTAATGACATACTTAGGTATACCATACCATAAAACGTAGTAATTACTACGTTTATGTAGTAATCCTTCTCTGAGCCATCGACCACAAAAGAATCGTGATAGACCCCCTTCGGACGTGAGAACCGAGATGATCACATTCTTCCCGATGTCGACAATTGACTTACGTAGTCACATTTTTACCCTTAGGCTAGGACTACACGGTTCGGTTCCGGCCCTGGGTCGGTTAGTCGTCTTCAACTGGAGGGAGGGCGGAACGCATGTCATTGGTTGCAGCGAACCTAACCGGGGCTGGAACCGGACGCGTGTACTCCAAGGTGTATTGTTAATACTTACCAATAAACAATTTTCAGGAAACACAAGTCTGTGTTTTAACATCCTTCCTCTCTTCACCATTCCAATGTCTTCAACACCAACTACAAACTTATTACTCAATTCCATAATAACGCATTCTGCGTTGTCATACGTTTTTATATTGTGCCTTTTTAAGACACAGTTCATTTGGAACCATGTTTCTTGCGGGATCGATTCCTCATTCTTCCTCAGTTTGTCAGCCTTTTCTGTGGCCAGTACAAAACGCCGTTACTTTCCCATGTATCAGGGAAGGTGGACAAGGAAGTTCTCCCTTGCCCAATGGTTTCGACACTCTTGAACGGCATTGCTGGAAGAAATAAGATATGCTTAAGAGTAGTCATTCTGGAAAGACGTGGATATGGTAAAGCTGATATAGGCACGAAATAGCTAGGTATAAATATACCGTAGACTGCAGCTGCTCAATAATAATTTAAGATGGTAATTCTGGGAATCTCATACTGATTTAAAACAAACAGAGAACCTGTCTTTAATGATTTATTTCAAAAAATATAGCCACATTAGGCTTGCAGCGAGTTTGTATGAAAAGCGGTGTATTAGGAAAAGGTGAATGGAAGAGTAGGGAACGGAGGACCTAGAAGGACCTAAAAGGTCATGTGAGGTCAACAACTAACCGAAGAGCATGTATGAAGCGATTGATGAGTGTGGAAGAAGCGAGAATGGTTTGTCAAGATCGTTGCAGGTGGAAATCTTTAGTCTCTGCCTACCCCCGCGGGAAACAGGCGCGAGTTTATGTATGTATGTATTTCGATCAAATACCTATTATTCGGCCGAATACCGAATTATGAAATTTTATTGACACGTAAAAAAATTTCTTACCTCATTCGGTATTTGGCCGAATAGTAGGTAGCTAGGTAAAAAAGTGGCCGAATACCCTTCGAAAAGTCGAATATTCGCTGCAAGCCTAGAAATCAAGATTTATCTTTACCTAACTATAATAGAAGGATTGTTTAACCTTACATAGATACAAGCATTCATAATTTAATAAACAATGACTGGGTACTTACTTGATGTCTTCCAATTTCATGACAATTCAAATATAATCACACATAAATAAATACCCACATAATGCACACTATTTCGATTATGAAATGTAAACGAGTTTATTGGTTTAGGTCGTATAACGGCGCTATGACGACCGTTATACGACAAGTTAGTCGAGTAATTCCGTTTTATTACTACTATACGACTTTACACCCCACAGTAATAACAGCGTAATTTCTGAACTTTATTGCATTATCTCCTTTATTGTACAGTCACCGAAAAATTAAAAATTGTGGAATTTTTTTTGTAAAAGTATATTGTTTGAGCATCGGTGGCGTCGTGGCTAGAACGTCGGACTCCGATGCGCGAGGTCCGAGTTCGAAACCAGGCAATGCCATGTACATGACTGCTCTGACGGTGAAGGAAAACATCGTGAGGAAATCTGTACACAGAGATAACTAGTGTGTGAAGTGGGGAAGGCAATGGAAAACCACCCCATTAAATCTGCCACGAGAGTCGTTCTATGTGATTAATTCCTTAGAAAGATCACGACCCTCAGCAGTGAGGAACACGACTTAGAAGAAGATATTGGTAGTGGCTAAAATACCTGTTGTAGTCCACTAAATTAAGAGCGTCAAAGGCGCAGTGGCTTACCATCAGTAGACAGGAGTCTTCATCTGCTTTCCTTGACCACCGACAAAGGGATAGTATACATAACAGACTGGAATCTAGGTATGTTACGGAGCTTCGACTCCGACTCCGAAAGGTCGGAACTTCCGATTGATTTTACACCTCCGACTCCGACTTCGGCTCCGATAATTTTGAATCGGAGGTTAGACCGAAGATTTGTGAGCAAACATTCAAATATCAATATTTTAATAAATTAATAAATAGTGTAGCAGTACATAAAGGAATATGTTTTATTGCCGCAAACGTCATCATAAAAATATTGGCCAGTTCAGCTATAAAAATAAAAAAACTGTTTAAAATTTGAACTTCTTCCGAACATTTCTCTTCTACTTCCACCTCAGGACTCCGGTTCTGACTCCGATAAATCAAATTTAAAACCTTCGGTTTCGACTCCGGTTCCGGTAAAACCACCTCCGTAACATCCCTACTGGAATCTCTTACTGAGATCACAGTCTGTGTTGTTATTTGTTAATTATAGGTACTTGGCATCTGCTAAAGGTAAATCAGAAGAATACCATTGCTTTACCACCAAGGATTTTTGTCACATTTGAAAATAAATTTATTTCTTAATAAGACCATTGGCAAAATAGTAGAAGATTATTGATGCTAAATAGATGTATCTTGCTTACCTGTAAAAAGAAGGAAAAGACTTCTACAATTCATGACTTCCTCCGTATAGGTCTCTAAAATACCACTATCGTCAACGTCTCTGTTAGTGAAACGAATGTCTCGCGAGGGGCCTGAGGCGGTGGCAGTGGCCGGGATGTCAAAAATCTAAATATGAGGACGGTGCTGTCACCACTCAACGGACACGGGAAGTTTGTGCAACGTTTTCTCTAAAGACAATAACAGAGTTGCTAATTGCACGTTTTTGTACTAGGTTATTCATTCCTCAAGAATTTCATCATTTGCTAATTGCTCGTTTTTGTACTAGGTTATTCATTCCTCAAGAATTTCATCATTTGCTAATTGCTCGTTTTTGTACTAGGTTATTCATTCCTCAAGAATTCCAACATTTGCTAATTGCTCGTTTTTGTACTAGGTTATTCATTCCTCAAGAATTTCATCATTTGCTAATTGCTCGTTTTTGTACTAGGTTATTCATTCCTCAAGAATTTCATCATCATTAAATATCTAAGTACTTACCAGCATACAGTCCACATTCATTCAATTCAATTCATTCAGTCCGAATAGGCAGAGCCTAGCAGACCCATCCTTTTTGCCGCGAAAGCGTCACATTCACATAGGAGATGTGAAACGGTCTCCAGTTGTTCACCACAGGCTCTGCAAGATGTGCTGTCAGCCAGCTTCATCTTGTGTAGGTGGACATGTGCTAAAGTGACCGGTGAAGGCACCGACTAGTAGACACACTTGACGTCTATTCAGCCCCCAGATCTTGTTGTTCCAGCCTGTGACTTTATTCCCAATGAATTTCTTAGAGTGTTCTAACCCCTTTAGGGTTAGCCACTCATGTTTGTGCCTATCGGTACTGTACTTCTTTAATACTGTTTTGATAGTACCCGACGAGAGGCCAACAAAAGGTTCTGGACCAATAAGCGATTGCTGTGATCCCTGTCTGGCCAACTCGTCTGCTGATTCATTTGTGGTCTTTGCATAGTTGTTATAATGCAACCCAACAATGCAATCTATCAGAATCGGTCCTGTATCCACTAGGATTCTATTAAACCATTAATTTTACAAAAAAGAAAAAAAATGAATTTGAATTTCTCTTTTTCTCCCATTCCCCATAACACTCCAACCCATTATTAAGTAATGAACATGAAGTTACCTACGTAAAATTCCACGGTATTGAATCATTGGACATGAATGGGTCCCCAAGGGTTGCCCATGCGAGAATTATGAAAAAGAACCAATGTTGATAATTTTTTTAAAAAGAAACGCATTTCATTTGAGAAGGTTCTCTGTTGTTGTTAAAATTTACAAGTCCGTTGTTAAACGACTGCTAACGAGGCTTTAGAAGTGATCTTTACCAAATAAATTGACGTGGAAATGGCAAGAAATTCAAGTCTACATTTGCGATAAACTTTTGAAGCATAAGTACTCACTATTGGCCTCAAGGTGAAATTGATGACGAAAAAAGTTTTCACAGCAATCTAAAATACATCAATTAACTTGTAGACTTCGTTTTCATTTCGCTGAACAATATTAAGGCAAAAAAATTAGAAAATACACAAACAAATCAACAAAACAGTATCAATCGAAACGTCAACAATCAGTCGGAAATGTCAATCAATCATTTTTTTTATTTCAATCAACGTTCGGATTCTGGGATTCCGGCAAGAAGATTATGTTATGATTCGGATATTCGCCTTATCGCGAGTGATTGATAAAAAATTGTAAATTTTAGTTGGCTCGTTGGCTCAAAACTAAAGACCTTTTAGTCTTGAAAATATTTGCAATTTTTTTTACTATCAATCACAAATTTGAAATTTCTTCAATATTCATCAGACATGGCTGTATGTCTCTAGTTCCCTTTACCTTAAAAAACATACATCATATTTTCAACTTCCTAGGTCACAGATTAGAGTATATGTCCAAACGTTTAAATCTGTATAAACAAGGTTCGTGTGACGAAATAATCAAGGTTGTAATTTTAAAATTGAATGACCACTCACTTCGTTAACTGATAAGATATTTTCTCTAATTATCATGTGTACTGCTATTAAAGGTATGACTGTGCATTGCATTGAGGAGCTGTCGGTACCTGGATGGGTGACCACTAGTGGCACATTTCATCTGAGCTCCTCCGTGCCTCGGAAAGCACGTTAAGCAGTTGGTCCCGGTTGTTGTCGTTCGACAGCAGTCGTTAACCCATGTCAAGAGGCCTACGGGCGGCCTGAACAACTGACAAATAGGTTGGCCACTAACCATACGATAAGCAAGCGAGCAGTGTTGTGTTTTGAACTTTTTTTATTTGTATTTCACGGGTATTTATTAGTTCTTGTTTTATCGTTTGTAGCCAATTTGTAAGGGTGAGTTTCAATTTTAATTCTTTTATATATAAGTCATGAACAAAAGAAAACTCATGCAATAAAAGGTCTACACTCTAGACAACCTAGGTGCGCCCATCCTAGATAATTTTAGTTCACATATTTTATTTCTCAATTTTTCCACAGCATCATGTTATTTTCGAAGAAGACGTGAGCGCAATAGAAGTAACCGACCACGAAAATGTTGATACACCCACAACAACACTGACGTCGGCAGAAATGAAGGTGAAAGCTGGGTTTGACAGTGATGCGCCAATCAACAGCTATGGGCCAATCAAAGAAGAGCTTACAGACCAGGAATATGTTGGTATACCCACACTAACGGCGCCAGAGGTGGAGATAAAAGCGGAGTTGAACAGTAATAACCCAGTTGACAGCTGTGAGCTAATTGACAGCCCAGGGCCAATCAAAAGAAAGCTTAAAAACAAAGAATGTGTCGATACACTCGCTGCAATATTCCCAGCGGCAGAAATGAAGATAGAAACTGATGAGCCAGTGGATAGCAGTGAGCTGATTGACAGCTACAAGACAATCAAAGAAAAACTTACAGATACAGATAAAGAATGTGTTATAACACTTGCACAAAGATTGATGGAGGTAGAAGTGAAGATAGAAGCTGATGAGCCAGAATATAACAGTGAGCCAAACGACAGCTGTGGGCCAATTGACAGCTGTGAGTCAATCAAAGAAAAGCTTACCAACCAAGAATGTGTTGGAACACTTGCACCAATATTGACAGCAGCAGAAATTAAGATAGAAGTTGCCTTAAACAGTGACGAGCTAGTCGACAGCAGTAACCCATTAAACAGCTGTGAATCAATTGAAAGCCATGGGCCTGTCAAGGACAAAGTTAGCAAAGAAGAGGGGAATCTATATATGAAGGAAGCCGAATTAGATCAGCTAAGTATGTCAGTTTAATATTAATACAATATCTTATCTTATGATAGGGGGCTGGGAATAACCCAGCGGCAATTCGACACTTGACGATCTTTTGTGCCTACCCCTTTTTACACACTGGTCATCCAGCGAGGTTACCGACGTAGGCGTGGTCGATATCTGGATGGGTGACCGCTACTGGCACATTTTCATCCGAGCTCCTCCGTGCCTCGGAAAGCACGTTAAGCAGTCGGTCCCTGTTAGAGCAGTCGGTAAATGTACGTCAGTTAAGTTCACCACTGCACTATTTAAAAACAAATATTTCTTAAACACACTAAGCACTAAAACAAAATATATATGCTAGATCTGAGGGTAAGGGCATAGCTGGCCCGCTATCATTCTCCGGGTTGTCCTCACCCTGTGGTTCTATTTTTGCTATTAAAAATCCAGCGAAATATTATTTAATAACTATATTGACTCAATCAACTTATTTTAGAGTTATTTGACATCGAATTTGTTACTGCCTAGTTACTCAACACTAACTAGCCACGGGTCAACCGCCTCAACAGCAACCACTAGTCACCGGTTAGACATTCAATAGTAACCGGCCATACGAGAGTCCCCTGATACCAACCAGTTACGGTTAAAGTATTCTCGAATAAAACATCAAGTCCAACTGCCTCGTCGACGAGTCGCAAGAGAATGTGGCACCTCGGGTCGGGCGCCCGCTTTTATAGAGGCCAGGTAGTGGGGGGCGGCATGACGTGGATCGGCTGTTGCTGCGTGTTTGCTTCGTCGCAAGCGCAGGTGGGCATTGCACGTGCACTATGACGTCAGTTGTTGTTTGCGCTGACATATATCATAAAGAAAAAACAATGTGTTGAAGATGACCTTATCGGTTTGAACAATATTTTACCTATCAATGTATTACATTACTGTAACTGTAATATGAAAATAAACGTTTCTCTCAAAATGTATTTCAGAAACGAGAAATTGTCATCTAGACACATCTGGCAGCCATGGCAAGAGACCAAATCTATCCAGTACAGCTTGCAGGCTGCGTAAGAAACTCATGACATCTGAGGAAAGAGCTGCTGCATCTAAAGGTGTGTAAGGATTAACACTATTGAAATTACATTGAATTCCAAATGACTTCTTCTAAGTCGTATTCCTCATTGTTGAAGTCATGATCATTCTAAGGAATTTAGAACGACTCGTGGCAGAAATTAGAACGACTCGTGGCAGATTTAATGAGGTGATTTGCCATTGCCTTCCCCACTTCACACACTAGTTGTCTCAATGTGCAGGTTTCCTCACAATATTTTTTCCTTCACCGTCGGAGCAGTCGGTAAATGTACGTAAGTCTTTCGAAAAAACCGAAAACTCATTGGTACAGTCACGGTGACCCTTACTTTGGTACCCACTTTTACACATTGAACGACTTTCTCACAATAAAACGTAGACAGCAATCAAAAGAGATCTAATACTAGCATTAGACTATGACAAGGTTGTTCAACGTGTCAATGTGGGTCCTAAATTAAGGTTTGTGACCGTACATGGCATTGCATGGTTTCGAACTAGGACATCCCGCATAGGAATCACCAGGAAGGTCCTAGCCACGAAACCAAGTCCTAACAATTGTCGCTTGATTGATTGCAGCTTGTAAAACACGTCGAACGACAATTGATTAATCGTGTGCTAGATGTAGCGATCAATCAACCAAAGCTGAATATTTTCATTGATCAATCTCCAATCGTACGATCTATTTCGGATCAATGCTCAATCGATGGCAGATCGGTTTGGTTTAAAACAAACAAAAATAATTGAAAACCTATCCCATTCTCGTCGCCAGTTTGATATATATCCTGGGATATCCCACAGGACTCCTACGGGAAGGCTCTTCAATGAAACAAACTTGTGTAGCTTATCAACGTCTATTGAGGAATGAATTAATGGAACTTATAATTATCTACCCTACATATATCTCACTTTATTGTACGTATGAGACAAATCAGTAAAAAGTTTCATGTTTTCGTTTTGTTCTGTATCCAGGGTTCACAGGCCCTAAGGGCCCCGGTCCTTTGAAAGGATTGTGTGGGAACACGGGTCCAACACGTAGAGGCCTTGTTAGAATAATTACTGTACAATTGTGGAATGGGACGACACTATGAAAAAAACTGCTTCATTATGTCTGTAAGGATTTATAACCACATACCAGCAGATATCAGACAGTTGTCCTCGAAAGGTCTAAATACAAAACTTAAAGCATGGCTGATTGAAAAATGTTTTTATTCAAAAAAATAATTATTTGATAGTAATTAATAAATTTGACATTAACCTTATGGCTAGTTGGTGGACTTAATTTTAATTCTAATATTGCGATTTTTAACCTATTATTATTTTCCATGTCGTAAAATTTTTTTGCATGCCAAAATAATGGCGAAACATGTATGATCTATTCCAATAGTACTACTATCTTATATGTACCGTGTTTCGTGGGAATAAAATAAAAAAATATATTACATTTCATTTCAATGGAGTGCATCTACCGGGGCCTGACTCTGAACACGGCCATAAGGAATACATTCAAAGACAGTCCCCGCTTGTTGCCTAAAAAAAAGGAGCTCATAGCCTAGTTACGAGCACGGTCCGAAAGTGATCGTGCAGGTTAAGCAACGTTGGCGCGGTCTGTACCTGGATAGGTGACCGCTAGTGGCATATTTCATATGAGCTCCTTCGTGCCTCGGAGAGCACGTTAAGCAGTCGGTCCCGGTTGTTGTCGTTCGACAGCAGTCGTTTAGCCATATCAGAGGCCTACGGGCGGCCTGAACAACTCTGACAAATAGGTTGGCCACTAACCATACGGTAAGCAAGCTTGTTGCCCTTTATTGTTATTTTGCTAATTTATTATGGGCAGAATATGGTGATACTGAAACACAATGTAACATCTGCATTACCCATATTTACAAATACATGATATTTATATTTCTACGATATATAATCAATGTTGATCAACATCACCGATCTAAGGCGATCGCATAATAACACCGTAACTGTAATATGAAAATAAACGTTATTCTTACAATGCCAAGCCACGCCATGGACCCACAGTTTATAACAGGATCCCCTGGGATATTAAAAAAGCTCAGAGCAGGTGGACTTTTTAAAAGAATTTAAAGAAATGGCTTATCGAGCAATCCTATTATTCATTCAATGAATTTTTAGAAATTAAATGTACCAATGATTATCGCCCATACCTCAATGTCTAAAGACAAGAGTCTTTAACCAGTGCGTCCTACCAGTAATGACCTACGGAGCCGAAACATGGACACTGACGGGGCGACTGGTTCACAAATTGAAAGTCGCTCAGCGTGCTATATAGAGAGCTATGCTCGGAGTATCTCTGCTGGATCGAATCAGAAATGAGTAGATCCGGCATAGAACAAAAGTTATCGACATAGCTCATAAGATTAGCAGGCAGAAGTGGCAGTGGGCCGGTCACATCTGTCGCAGAACAGACAACCGCTGGGGTAGACGAGTTCTGGAGTAGAGACCGCGTTTGGGGAAACGTAGTGTGGGACGCCCTCCTGCTAGATGTAGCGACGATCTGCGCAAGGTGGCTGGCAGCGGCTGGATGAGAAGAGCCGAAGACCGGGCTCAATGGCGCGCCCTGGGAGAGGCCTATGTCCAGCAGTGGACTAGAGTAGGCTGCTGATGATGATAAGATAAGTCACACTTTTACTACCAGTGGACCATTGTTGTCTTAAATAAAGATTTATTTATTTATACCCTTATTACTATGTGATGAGCATGCACGGCTCAGCACGTCATAGTATCAGCGTACGTTGCGACGCATCGCCCTGTCAGCCGACACCGCGAAACCAGCACCGTGCCAGGCACCGGCCGACACCGTCGCATCATATAGCTAGATATATAGAATGTTACCGCCACTCCCCGCAACCCGCACCCACCGAGGATAAAAGCCGGCCGAGCGCTCGCCTCGGCAGCACTCATTCGAGAGCTCTCGCGCTGGTTGTATGTGCGGAACGTACAGTCGCTTCGCACCCATCCTTTTAGCGCCAAAGCTGTCGTGTGAATCCGCTCACTACAGGCTGTGCCCTGTGCGGCTCGAGGGCATCGAGCAGCATGGTACAGACCTTCGGATCGGCGCCTTGTGCGGCTCGAGGGCATCGAGCAGCACGGCGTCTGGGGGTGTTCAGCTGCGGCTCGGTCCGTCCGAGACGCACTGCACCTTAGCTGCGGCTCGGTCAGTCCGAGACGCACTAGCGCTCCAGCTGCGGCTCGGTCAGTCCGAGACGCACTGGCGTTCCAGCCCTGGTCGAAGTAGGTCCGTCCCTGTATCTCGCGATAGCCATAAGTGCATGTGTACTGTATAATATATTGTATATGTTGTTGTAATTCCTCCCTGCCCGTTGTTTAATAAAGCCGAATGGCAACTTAGCTTGTACCGCGTGTTTCACTCCATAAAGTCCTCAGTAGTCTCCCCAGAGCTAGCCAGGTACACAACCCTGCGCACGCCGAGTGCCAGGGACCCAGTTAATTTCAGTGAGGTGTCCAGGCTCACCTCCTCAGGGCACTTCATCACAACTATGTCGGTGTAATTTATTTGTCAGCGCAAACAATAAGTGACGTCATAGTGCACGTGCAATGCCCACCTGCGCTGGGCCAATATTATAATTGACATTGTTAAATAATGAATAATTGTTCGTAGTTCCTCCAGGAGTTTGTATATATGCTGCATATTAAATTAGTATAAAATATAATACCTGAGTGTATTTTGATGTGTAACGAACATTATCAATAGAACATGTCTATGTCAATATATATTTCAGATTCAACTTCAGAATGCGAAGAAACGAGAAATTCTCGTCTTGGCACGTCTGGTAGCCGTGGCAAGAGACCAAACCTAACCAGCACCGAGAGGAGCAGAGCTTGCAGGCTGCGGAAGAAACTCATTAATGGTGTTATTACATCGGAGGAAAGAACTGCATCTAAAGGTGAGTTAGGATTAACATGTGAAACATAACTTAGAACTAAATGTGAATCCTCACTGTGTTATTAGGTGGTTAATTGGTTGTCTATAAACAATCTTAAGGTAAATATTAATAAAACCAAACGCAAGCAATTCTACACAAAGCGTGGTAGACCCATGGATTTGAATGTATGCCTTCGGACAACCAGGCACGGGGAGGGGTTCTATCCTCATGTTGTTGATATCCCATCTGCTTGTACGAAGCGATTTGCTTCTTCGTTCATTATGCGAACGGCTAAGGAACGGAACAGCCTGCCGGCGTCTGTGTTTCCCGAAACCTACAACCTTGTGATCTTCAAGGCCAGAGTGAATAGGCATTTACTGGACCCGCATGCTCCATCGTCGACCTCATCGTCGCTTACCATCAGGCGAGATCGAGGTCAAATGCGGGTTTAGAAATAAAAAAAAAATAAAAAAATGTATCTTATAGCGGACAAAATGTAGAACAGGTAACATCCACTAAATTCCTTGGTATAACTATGGATAGGACAACATATACATAATCTCTGTTCAAAAATGAACAGGTTCATTTATGCCCTTAGGAGAGTTAGCCAAGTGGTTTCTAGGGAGGTTGCGATCACTGCTTATAATGGCTATGTCGGCTCAGCATTACGATAGGGAGTTATTATATGGGGTAGTTCAAGTGACAATATTAAAGCGTTCCTGTTGCAAAAAAAGTGCATCCGTGCTATTTTAGGACTGGATCAAATGGACTCGTGTAGGACCTGTATCTATATTTTAGACATCTGTATTTTCGTCCATAAGCATAAAAACCTTTTTCAGCATAACTATGAAGTTAGTTCAAGAAACCTACGCTCTCAATATCGTCAAAAATTATATAAACCTCCATGTAACTTAACATTAGTATCCAAAAACTCGTTCATAATGAGGGTCAGAATGTATAACAAGCTTCCGGATGACTTTGAAACGATGAAACTTAATAAATTTAAATTTACTCTGATACCATGGCTTGTGGAAAGATGTTTTTATGGCGTCAAGGAATTTTTGGACGATAAATGTTGATTGAGTGCTGATTTATAGCACCTTACGAAGCGGTGGTAGAGGGAAAAAAAGTACTTTTTTTTATGTATAACTAAACCCGCATTTGACCTCGATCTCGCCTGATGGTAAGCGACGATGAGGTCGACGATGGAGCACGCGGGTCCAGTAAATGCCTATTCACTCTGGCCTTTAAGATCCCAAGGTTGTAGGTTTCGGGAAATACAGACGCCGGCAGGCTGTTCCATTCCTTAGCCGTTCGCATAATGAATGAAGAAGCAAATCGCTTCGTACGAGCAGATGGGATATCAACAACATAAGGATGGAACCCTTCCCCGCGCCTGGTAGTCCGAAGGCGGAATGGAGATGCTGGAATTACTTACTATTATGGGGAACCAGAAATTAAACGATGAATAGTCTTTAACGAGATTTAATTGGATTCTGTAGATGCGTACAAAAAGCAAAAAGGACGTCCATTGAACAGAACGAAAAAAAGGCACATATTATAGAGGAACTAACGTATAGAGTATGATTTTTTTAAGGATTTGGTCTTGCAATAAAAAAAAATAACTTGACTTTTATTAAATTCTAGCTTCCAGCTCAAACAACGATATCCGGAACTCCGCAGATAACCGTCAAACCAGTACAGAGCGAGTGAGAGCATACAGACAGAGAAAGAGGCTCATAGAATTGGAAAAGATGGGTGTAGACCCAGCTGTATTTCTGTTTCAAGGTAATAAATTCACCAACTGGCTGCCCTTTGACTCAGTGGGGAAACGCGCTTAGCGCCTTATAGGTGAGGAATCGCTGGTGGTTGAGGAGCTCGTACTCGTAGCCAAGTTGCGAACACGGTCCGAAAGTGATCGTGCAGGTTAAGCGACGTTGGCGCGGTCGGTACCTGGATGGGTGACCGCTAGTGGCATATTTCATCTGAGCTCCTCCGTGCCACGGAGAGCACGTTAAGCAGTCGGTCCCGGTTGTTGTCGTGATTAATTCCTTAGAATGATCACGACCCTCAGCAATGAGGAACACGACTTAGAAGAGAGAAACTGATCTTTAAAGATCAGATTGACAGAGTGCTCTTAGATTTTAATATACAGAGCTGACGACCATAACGGGGAAGCAAGATAGGAGTGGCAAGACAGAGATTCGGGGCGCTCCATTCTCTCTGCCTACCCCGCAAGGGACGAGGAAATTTGCCACTTGATGGTAAATGTTTATCCGTCGCCCATAAATATCTCACCTCAAGACGTAGTTAAAAGGTTTTCGATGCGTTACTAACCTTGAGGCTTGAATGCCTCATGTGCCAGTAATTACGCTGGCTCTCTTACCCTTCAAACAACACAGTAATACAAGCGTTGCTGCTTTGCGGCAGAAATATAATATGTAAATAATACTTGCCGCATACACAGGCCGCTTTGCTTACAGACTTAAGTGATTGCTTTCAGCAATAAGATCTACCTAGATTGTTTTTATTTATTATGTATTTAGGAGAGTGTTCCATAACCAGTTGAAATAATATGAGGAGAGGCTACACTATCTTGAGCTGCCGACGCTACAGGCACGGCGTACCCGAGGTGAACTAATCGAATCATACAAAATCTTATCCAATAAGTATAACTGCCCGGACTTGCCCAGACTCTTCAATGTGAATACTATACACAGAGCCCGGCACAATAATGACTTGCAACTGAAGACCACTCGTTCAAACACCTCGGTCGGCCATAACTCTCTCAATAACAGAGTCGTGAGAATATGGAACAAGCCACCGCAAGAAGTCGTTGATGCATCTTCAGTCAACAGTTTCAAAAATAGACTAGATAGGTTTAAACAGTGCATAAGCAGTGGTGGACTTAATTAACTATGAACAATGACTAAGTGCTATAAGTGAATGAACAATACACCAGCTTAGATTTCCGCGTTAACAGCTGAAAATTTATGAAAATTATATTTGATACAAGCAACGTGAATAATTTCAACTGGTTTTGGAACGTACTCTAGGAAGTGGTTGAAAATATTGTATTTCAAACTTTTTTTAACTCGTTTACAGGCGAAACACGTCGAATTTGAATCCAAGTTCGCATTTTAATCGTGGGAGGGCGAATCCGAGGGCGAGTGGCGGGTCCTTCCCCAAATATATTTTTTAATTATTATTTTTTAAACTCCAGAACGTAATAAACGTCCTATGACCAGCACAGAGCGGTCTAGAGCGTGTCGACTGAGGAAAAGGCGGCAAAAACTGGAATATGTGAATGGAAACCAAGGTATAGCGGATATATACACACCGGAGGTTCATTTTCAAGGTAATATATAAGGCACAGTGGCTAGGACGCCGGACTCCCATGCGGGGAGGTCCGGGTTAGAAACCATGCAGTGCCATGTACCAATAACACACACACACACTCACGCGCACACCCCTCACGCACACACGCACCCTCTCAGGCACACACCCCTTCGAATGCGAATAACCCCAGCGGCACTTCGACCCTTGAGGATCTTTTGTGCCAACCCCATTGACACACTGGTCATCTCAGTGTGCAGGTTTGTTGACGATGTTTTCCTTCACCGTTAGAGCAGTCGGTAAATGTACGTAAGTCTTTCGAAAAATACGAAAAACTCATTGGTACATGACACTGCAGGGTATCGAAACCTCGGACCTTCTGCATGGGAGTCCGGTGTCCTAGCCACTAGGCCACCGCCGCTCTTGTGGGTACATTAATAGGCTGCTGATGATGAAATACTGATAATTATCTACCTTTTTCTATCAAATTACTCCACCAAAAGGTTGTCTGGAAGAGATCGCTTTTAGCGATAAGACCGTCTAGATTGTATTAATCGTTTTATACGCACTGTATCACACTAATTTTATGCAATAAAGTGCATTCATTCAAATATTGATGAATATAATAATAATTAGCTAGACTGCAAAGTCTGGAACATCGGCGCAAGGTTGCCTGTCTATCGGTATTTTATAGGATACATTTCGGAGAGTGCGCATCGGAATTGCACGACCTAGTTCCAGCATCTCCATTCCGCCTTCGGACTACCAGGCGCGAGGAGGGGTTCCATCCTCATGTTGTTGATATCCCATCTGCTCGTACGAAGCGACTTCCTTCTTCGTTCATTATGCGAACGGCTAAGGAATGGAACAGCCTGCCGGCGTCTGTGTTCCCCGAAACCTACAACCTTGTGATCTTCAAGGCCACAGTGAATAGGCATTTACTGGACCCGCGTGCTTCATCGTCGACCTCATCGTCGCTTACCATCAGGCGAGATCGGGGTCAAATGCGGGTTTAGAAGTAAATAAAAATAATAAAAAAATATTTTTATTTTTCAGACGTGGAAAACATCGAAACCCCAGAAATTGTCAAATTACAACCAGAACGACAATTGTCAAATTACAACCAGAACGACAATCACCAACTAGATGCAACCAACCAGGGTGGCAACAGCGAAGAATTATTACAGTTCATTTTGCAACAAGACCCTATGTCAAGAAAAAATGTTCTCACGTAACACAACACACTGCTTGAGCCAGTTCCAACGCCTTGTTGAAGGTTAACTTGGTCTCGTCCTCCGTAAACAACCGTTCCCTCTCCTTGTCATTCTCCAACCCGAGAACGAACCGGTCCCGCGTGACGCTTGCCAACTCCTCCGTGAAGTTGCAGTACTGCGCTAGGTACGCGAGGCTTTCTCCCGGTTTCTGCTCTGCCTTGTAGAACTTGTAACGCTCCGCGAATACACACCGTTTCGAGGCAAAGTGTGCACTCAGCCGAGTTAGCAGTGCGTCGTAGTTAACCTCGTCTAAGTTATCGGGATGCAGTAGGTTGTTCGCCACTGCAAACGTTTCTTCCGACAAACACGTTAGCAATATCGCACGGCGTTTAACAGACAACTCGTCATTCTCTTCGGTTATGCCGTTAGCGATACAGTACTGCTTTAAGCGTTGTTGAAACGTTTCCCATTGATGACAACGATGATCGAAGTTTAGCGTTCCACCAAAAAGGCCGTGAGCCATCTCACTATTGGAAAAAATAACTAACTGCACTTCACACACGGGATTTGACTCCCTTCGTCGCCAAAACGTAGTATATTTGGGACGGAAAAGCGAGGACAATGAAAGACAATGCTTTGTCTGACAAGTGTATTAACTGACTGGCGAAAACTCGCCTACCCTCTCGTACAATCATAATGGGTAGTGTGCAACTACCTACACATACACTATAAAGACTAAATCTTACTGGAAGTGAGTGGAAGGAGAATCCGGGATCGTCCTAAAAATAGATTTGCTTCTTCGTTCAACGGCTAAGGAACGGAACAGCCTGCCGGCGTCTGTGTTTCCCGAAACCTACAACCTTGGGATCTTCAAGGCCAGAGTGAATGGGCATTTACTGGACCCGCATGCTCCATCGTCGACCTCATCGTCGCTTACCATCAGGCGAGATCGAGGTCAAATGCGGGTTTAGTCAATAAAAAATATTTAAAAAAGATTTTTTGTATAGCCTGATGTGTATTTCACTGTACAAGGCGGACTTAATGTTAAAACTATAATAGTGTCCGTGATATTAGGTAGGTATTCATTAAATGAAGTTTAAAACCTATACACAACAATCTGTTTTCGTTTCACGAATCTAAAATCAAACCTCGAAAATATATTTCCCTGTTGCGTAGTTGCTAGAACGCATGCCGACTCCCAAATTTGCTTCTTCGTTCATTATGCGAACGGCTAAGGAATGGAACAGCCAGCCGGCGTCTGTGTTTCCCGAAACCTACAACCTTGGGATCTTCAAGGCCAGAGTTAATAGGCATTTACTGGACCCGCGTGCTCCATCGTTGACCTCATCGTCGCTTACTATCAGGCGAGATCGAGGTCAAATGCGGGTTTAGTAGTACATAAAAAATAAAATAAAAAATCCTAGGAATTTGTCCTAATTCCGATTTTCGCTATCTTCCTATAAGTATCAAACTCTGTTGAAGCGATGATTTCAGTATTTTTAGCAAATTTAAATATTCCCGCGCTTAGGAAATGCTGTTTATTAATCAGGTTGAATTTATTTTTTAGTTTTATTGTTTATTTAGTTTATTATTGTTTGATGGGTTTTTTGCCTAAATAAAGGAATTATATTATTATTAACAGCGTGTGTTATTTTTTAGTTTTATTGTTTACGCTCACAAAAGAAGCTGTGCACAAATTAAGGGTCGCACAAAGGGCCATGGAGCGTGCCATGTTTTTTTATTAGAACCACGAAAGTTACTCCAGTTTTCCTCTTTTGGGATTGTACGCAGGCCACGAGGTCGAGGAGGGGATGACTGCAAACTGCATCCAAGAAACCCAGCAACCTAGTGGATTAGAAAGTTTCCAGTAGTCTTCCGTGGCTCCGTGGCCTGCATACAACTCCAGTTCTATTTTGGGGTTGTACTAACAAACAAACTGCTTGTAAACTATAGATTAAGTAGGTACCTATGTCATCGTCTAATAAATCATATCTGTAAATTAAATTCTGCCTTTTATTATAATATAATAAATAATTGTTGTTTTTTTTAAGGCAAAGGGAACTGAGCCCATACAGCCATGTCTGATGTAAACAACTCTTTCAAGTCTTCATTAAAATGCTGGTGTGACACATTTCAGTGCTATTTGGGAGAATCTTCCACGCTTCTGCGCCATCCGAACCAAATAAGAAGGCGTCCCGGACGCAGTGTGGCTCTTCAAAATCCAGCCAAGTACGGATCGGGCTGCAGCGTCTTATTTGACTTTACTTCACTGTCCCACACATTATTCACATCTTGTCGAAGTTTTTCGAGCAAGAAACACCATTCTTACTAGAAAAGCACTACTGTAAAACAATTTGCAAGACAAATCGAAACAAAGCTGACGCGGACGCCACAAAAGCGCGGGAGAAACTCAATATAATAAATAAAAAAACAATAATAAAATAGATTGTTGTTGTTGTTTTTTTAAGGCAAAGGGAACTGAGCCCATATAGCCATGTCTAATGTAAACAACTCTTTCAAGTCTTCATTAAAATGCTGGTGTGACACATTTCAATGCTATCTGGGAGAATATTCCACGCTTCTGCATCATCTGAACCAAAGAAGAAGGCGTCCCGGGCGGTTCTCTTGGATGAAAGAAAACTGTCTATTATCTAAATCTAAAGGGCCCCCGAGACGGCCAAACGGCTTGCCATTTTGCTACAAACTAGAGCAATAACCCTGTCGGTCTAATAAAAGATTCTCAAGAGTAGAGGCGGACGTTCGTTCCTTTATGGCTGTATATCTTTTTTGACATTTGTCTTCTTATTGAGAATATCCGAACGTGCAAGCCTGACTGGATTGAACATTTTTTTCAATCGGGGTTTTTCCCGCGCTTTTGTCGCGTCCACACCAGCTTTTTTTCGTTGTCTTGCAAATTGTTTTACAGTAGTGCTTTTCAAGTAAGAATGGTGTTTTTTTATTCGAAGAACGTCTACAAAATGTGATTAGTCCGGGACGCCTTCTTCTTTGGTTCGGATGGTGCAGAAGCGTGGAAGATTCTCCCAGATAGCATTGAAATGTGTCACACCAGCATTTTAATGAAGACTTGCAAGAGTTGTTTACATCAGACATGGCTGTATGGGCTTAGTTCCCTTTGCCTTTAAAAAAAAATTTTTTTTCAATCACTCAACCAGCTGATTGATTGTCAAAAATAGTTTTGTGGTGTTTTTGTGAGAGCCATGTAACGATGGAACGCCGAACAGTTTTTTCTTGTGAATTCCTCAATAAAAATGAATATTTTTGTAGCAATGTGTTTTCGAAACTTTATTTGTAATTAGAAAGTGATAAACGTTGGAAAACTGAAAGTGGAAACAGCTATGGAGTCGCGCACAGGGCAATCTGGGCATCTTTCCTGCGGTGTATGCAAACAAGGTTTCAACAGCTTACGCCATTTATCCAACCATCAATGCAACCGAGAGAAACAGCTAACCTGCCCGAATTGCGAAAAACATTTTGAAAGTGAGGCCACTTTAAACTCCCATGCTTGTCCGAATAGCCAGTTATTTTGCAGTATCTGTGAGGAAAGATTCAGTCGCGAACATGAATTGTTAGCCCATCAGAAGTTGCACAGTAAAATGCAGATATATTTCTGTGCTAAATGTGAAGAAACCTATGACGATGAGGAGAGCTATGTAGACCATAAAAGAGATGGTTGCTTTTTTAATAATTCTGGCCAAAAATCTCGAGTAATTGAGTATAGTCCATGTTCGAATGAAGATGACGCTGTTCAAGCAACAGTCAGTCATATTACTGATGATGATATTACAACTCAGGGGCCAGACATTATTATGTCAAATGCACCAAATATTAATATTACAATTGATGGTCCAAGCATTAATGTAAAAAGCAATATGACCAAACCAAGCTGTAATATTACCGACAATCTTACAACTGATGATCAAAATTATAATATCACTGAGAATCTCACAAATGAAACTCCAGACAGGAATATTACAAAAAATAATGCAACAATTAGAATTGTACCTGGAGAAATGGAAAATGGGTATGATGATATGGAAATTGATGCACCAACTGGTAGTATTATTAAGAATATTGCAACCGATGCTGCAGACAGTAACATAACTGAAAGTAATGCAATAACTGGAATCATAGCAGCTTGTGTACCAAAAAGAACAATAACTGAAGATAACGCATACACACAAAATTACGAACAAATTAAAGAAGTACCTAATGACAAAGGATTGGACTCAGCAGAAGACAGTGGCTATTCCAACTCTGAAGGACAGCACACCTGGACATATGACAATATTCAACACGCAGCTGGAAACAAAGCAAGTTCTGCAGCAAATAGCAATGTTACCGAAAATATTACAAAATATGCAGATATGACAACTTATGCACCAAGCAATACTATTTCTGGCAATAGTACAACTTATGGAAATAGTACAAGTACTCTTCCAGATAATACTGTCAGTAACATTCCTGAGAATACTAAAAATTATGAAGATACAAGTTCATATGCACCAAGAAATGTTGTTCCTAATACAACTGCTTATATATCTAAGAGTATTACAACATATGCTGATATGACAACTTGTGTGAACAGTAACCTTACTGAGAATAATACGACTAATACAACAAACAGTATTATTCCAAAGGCTAATACCACTAATTTTACATCAAGCAGTTCTATAATTCGTAAGAATATTACAACATATGCGAATATGACAACTTATACACCCAGCGATACTGTTCTTGAGAATAATACAACTTTTGCTACGAATAATGCAACATATGCACCAACCAGTACTATTTCGGAGAACAATACAGTTACTTATGCATCAAATAGTACTATTCCTGAGAATAATACAACATATACAGATATGACAACTTATGCACAGAATAATACAATTTCTGCATTATCTAATATTGTTCCTGAGGGTAATGAAACTTATGCTAATATAGCAACATATACACCAACCACCAGTGCTAGAGAGAATAATAAAACGTATGCAAATATGACTACTTATGACCCAAGCAGTAACGTTACTTTAAATGTAACAGATCCAGCTCTAAACATCGACAGAATAAAAAAAGAACCACTTGATTATGAAGCAGCCGAGTCTTTAGGACAGGATTTTGTGGGAAAAGTAAAGACTGAAGTTTTGGAACCAGCAGAGTTGCATCGTCTGGTATCTTTTGCTGAACAAATTTATAATGGTTTGTATTTTTTTATTGTATAAGGAGAGGAGACGAGCAAGTGGCCACTACTTGATGGTTTAGCAGTACTTATATTGTCGCAGTTTAACTTTGTATAAGGTTAGTTGGTTAACTTTGTATAAGGACTGGCTGTGTATTAGCGCTGTGTGTTTACATGCAAGTGTATTCACTCAAGCATTAGCTGAGCCAGGTGCCTATTGCCAGTAGTATTATGGAGTTAACTAAATATGCATTTTTTTGTAACAATAATGTTTTTTTTTTTTTTTTCTTTCTTTAAGTGGTCACTTTCGCCCATAGATATCTTACTATAGAAAGAGTTCATCATTTTCCAGGAGCCTGTTCCTTGTTTCTATGAATTTACAATGTGTTGTAGTTTTTTCTAATTATACCTACATTTAATTTAGCCTCAATATTACGTGATAATGCTTATGAGGTAAAGTAAGTAAAGTAATATTGTGAGGTAATTTTTTTTTTATAAATTGGCTACGACAAACAGGCAGGCGGGCCACCTGATGGTAAGTGACACATGTGCAACACCAGGGGTATTGTACACGGGTGTTGCCGGCCGTGTACATGGCCGTGTTCTTTTTGAAGCATCCCATGTCGTAGCACTGCGGGAAAACGTTGGGTGGATTCCACATTTTACAGGTGCGTGGCAGAAACGTTCGTGTAAAACGGGTCGTGGTAGACACCCAAGGCTTTATGGCACAGAATATGTGGAATGTTGCTACAATTTTGTTCGGAGAATTGTTTGCAACTACAAATACAGTTTCATTATTTAGTTTTTGATAGTCATTGTTGCTTGTAAGACATTACCAAAACTTATGAAATAAATACATTAATTTCACTATTTTCAGATACGCTGAAAGACAAAACTTCATATCAACCTGTCAATCAAATAATTCACCCAGTGACAGAGTTTTCGTCCCCCGATCCAATGAGCTATACAGAACTACAAACTGTTGATCCTGTGAGAATTGACCTGGGACTACAGAATATAGTTAACACTTATTCACATGAAGACCCACATGATACAATGTTCCAAAACGTACACCTTGGTACAGAGGAGGAAACAGGGCAGCAACTTAACGAGCCAGGGAATAACTTTGAAGACCAGTACATCGAAGAAGAGACTTCTAGGTCAACTGAGAAGCTATTTAGTCAAGTAAATAAAACAGGATCTGCTGTTACTAGAAATAAAGTGACGTATCAAAAAGTTAGGTTAAATTCAAGGAATCGCCTAATTGTATCAAATAAAAGAAACACTGGAAAGAGAAATGTTGGTAACATACTCATTAACACTACAATTGCTAATGATGAAAAGATATTTCAACATACAAGGATAAATTTAGTGAAAGTGACAGTGCCACAACACAATGCAGCGAATATAAAAGGTAACGGGAAAGTATATGCTAAAAACAAAGTGAATAGCACTTCTAAAGAAAGACTTATGTCTCATAATGTGATGATAAAGGAGAAACAACCGAACGTAATCACTGGTATGATTGTGAATCCGACAAAAAGTAAATTTTTTGAAAATGAGCTGTTTAAGAACATGAAACAAAATGCTGGCACAGTTGGGAATAATGAAGAAGTCCCAGATACAATCATGAATACAAAAAACACAATTAATAATGTTACAGTAACTAAAAATGAAACGAAACAAACAGGGCTCCAACATAATATATTAACTAAACAATTTTCTGGGACGACACCTAATTCTGGAAGCAGAATAAACAATAGTACAGCTAGAGAAATGATGACGTTTAAAAAATATGAGGCCGATCCAGGGTCACTACTCAATTTAGTGAATATTCAAAAACAAGTCTCTGGAACACTAAATGCTAAAGGCACTGGAAACAATGCTACTGTTACTAAAGATGGAATGGTGCTCAAAAAACTTATTATAGACCCAATGAAAAAAGCAGGATCGCAATCCAATACACTGAATAAACAAAGTCCCGGAACGACAACTAATTCTCCAAACAGAGTAAATAACAATTCGTTAAATAGACAAGGAATGATGTTTAAAAAAATTGGTGTTGACCCGGGAAAGAATGTAACTCCACATCTTCAAAATGTATTGAATCAAGCCACTAAACCTGTCATGAATGCTGAAAGTACTAAAAATAATTTGATAAATCGAAGAGTCATAGATCCTAGGAAAATTACAGGATCACAACTTAATATAACGAATAAACAATCTACTGGAATTGTACATTCTGGAGACGGAGCAAATAACTGCTTACTTAGAAAAGGAATGATGATTAAAAAAATTGGCAACGATCCTGGATCAAAGGTTCAGAATGTGTTGAATAATATTCAATCCACTAAGATCGCTCCGAAGCCTCAACCCAATACATTGAAACAAAGCACAGATACCAATACAAGTAATAACAGAGATGGAATGTTTAGAAAAAGTGGTCTCGATTCTGGTAATATATTAAAAAAACAAGCCGAGAAAGGAACAAATGAAACTAGAGTTTTTAAAGACGGAATGGTGTTTAAGAAAATCATAATGGATCCACATAAACAACCAGGACAACAGTTTCAAACGAGTAACATGCAAAATCAAGGCACAGTACCAAATGCTATAAGCACAAGCAGTGACACAATACTTCTGCAAGGTGGATCCGGAGTAACAACAAAGAAAATAATCATAAGTCCAGTAAAAAGACTTGTGCCACCACTTTCCTTACTAAATAAGCAAGGAACTGGAGCAGTAATCAATCCTAGAAACACTAATGATACTATAGTCTTACAAGATGGATCTACACTGAAAAAAATAAACTTAAATCCAGTAAAAACAACAGAGCCACAATTTAAAGTACTCAATAATCAAAACCAAGGGGCGTTTATAAATGTTACAAACATTGCTGACGATACTATAATACTTCAAGATGGAACGAAGCTTAAAAAAATAGACCCAAGATCCAATCCACAACGTCAAAATGCAGTGACACAATGCGCGAAAAGTCAAAAACAGTTTATTGGAACAAATGTTAATGCTGGCAACAGATCCCATAACGCTACGGTAATGAAAGACGGTAAGGTGCTTGCAAAAATTTCTATTAATCCGAACAAACCCGTTATACCGCAATTTCTAGCAGATAAATCGCAAAAACTAATATCAGGGTCAATAAATGTTGGAGATAAAGTCGGTACTGCGCAAGTCAAAACGAATCAAAAAAATTATTTGATGAATCAGAAGAAATTAGTTAAAACGAACAAGGATATTCTTCAGAACGCAGTGCCAAATAAAGGGTGTCAAATGCAGAATTCGTTGAATAACATTCGACAGGTGCAACCTTCCATGAATAAACAAGCCGGAATAAATACAGGTCAACAGTTTCAAAATACAGGTCAACAGTTTCAAAATACAGCTCAACATTTTCAAAATACAGCTCAACAATTTCAAAATACAGGTCAACAATTTCAAAATACAGGTCAACAGTTTCAAAATACAGGTCAACAAACTTGGCCCCAACCTCAGAATCCAAATCTTTACACTCAACAATATACCGGTGGAATAAACAATAATGCTTTTAACAATAATGGGACAATGTTGCAAAACCAATGCATGAATCCAGGTCAACAATTTCAGAACCAAATGTACAGTCAACCATTCAATGCACCAGTAATTAATGCTGGAAACATGGTGAATCCTACTTTTACTAATGATGGAATGATGCTGCAGAACACTTGGAATACAGGGCCACAACTACAAAATCAAATGCATTATATTCAACAACCAAACGGCGTAATGATACCAGCTGGAAACGCAATAAATAACCCTGGAATGTTCCAAAACGCGTGGATAAATCCAGGGCAACAATTCCAGAACCAAATGAATTACATACAGCAGAGCAATGGTACCATAGTACCTGCTAGTAACCCTATGTTCCAAAATACGGGGCAACAACTTCAAAATCCAATTAATTTCATGCAACAAGGAACTTTGATGACCAGAAACTCAATAAGTAACCCTCAGATGTTCCAAAATACATGGATAAATCCTGGACAACAACTTCAGAATCAAGTAAATTACATTCAACAGGGAAATGGTCAAGTCATACACGCTGGGATGACGTATAAAAATGTAATGAATACAGGGAAACCAGGGCTGCAACTTCAAAATACAGGGTCAGGGCCACAACTTAACGCTTTGACGCACACAGGGCATCAACCAATACCCTTCGACGGTGTTCAAGTGAAAATTGAACCGCCTGATCCAGAAGTCAAGAAATGTGATCCTGTGAACAGTGAGGTTAAAGACGCACTTAAAAAACAAAACCCTGAGAAGCCAAAGGAACCTTGTGAAGGTAAATATTTTTATTATTATTTCTGCCGCAAAGCAGCAATGCTCGCATTTATGTGTTTCGGTTTGTAGGGTAAGACGGACAGTGTAATTACCGGCACATTAGGCACTCCATCCTAGTTCTCCAGTTTAGCAGCGCATCGAAAACCCTCTAATAATAATACATAACATCACGCTATATCCCTTGCGGGGTAGGCAGAGTGAACGGAGCGCCACGATTCTGTCTTGGCACGCCTCTCTTGTCTCCTCTACAGTCATTCCTCGTGCCCCGCTGCTCCCCGTTGGGGTCGTCTGCTCTGTATATTACAATCTAAGAGCACTCTGACAATCTGATCTCCAAAGGTCAGTCTAGGAATGACCCCGGCTTCTTCCACTCACTTTCACTTCGTATAAGTACCTTTTTCATACACCGTATACCGTTTCTATAAACACGCTAACACTACGCTTTTTTCAGATCCAGGTCAAAAAGCTCCATTGTTCTGCAAGGAGTGTAACCAATATTTCTGCTCCGATGATATCTTCGAAGTTCACAATCGCTTCCACAACAACGTACAGTTATGTACCTGTGAGATTTGTAGCAAATCATGTAGTGACAATGAAGAATCAGATATACCAACAGACAAGAAAACAGACGAAGAAAAAACCAAAACAGAAACAAAAAATCCCGTCAAGAAAAAACCAATAAATAGATACAGTAAGAAACTCAAATACCAAACAGAGGAAGCAGAAACGGATTTAATACCAGAGGCAGCGGAATCAAAAGCTAAACGAACAAAATTGAACATGCATTTGGATTTAGACGATGAAATAGAAGTGGATCCTTACGAGCAAGAGATGGCAGAAATGGCTGAGATGGTGGACGAGCCAGATTTTGGTGAAGAAACTAAATATGGTTAGTGTTACTGTTTTTTTTACAAATATTATATTATTATTATTTATTAATGAGCAGGCAGCATTAAGCTGATGCGCCCATATCCAAGCTGGTGTATTGTTCATGCATTATAGCACTTAGTCAGAAATAAGCGATACAATAGGGTATTTGACAATTGTTTTTATTGCATCAATCAACTTACATGAACACCCTAGAACGTCGGTGGCACAGTGGCTAGGACACCGGACTCCCATGCGGGGAGGTCCGGGTTAGAAACCGTGCAGTGCCATGTACCAATGAGTTTTTCGTATTTTTCGAAGACTTACGTACTTTTACCGACTGCTCTAACGGTGAAGGAAAACATCGTGAGGAAACCTGCACACTGAGATGACCAGTGTGTAAAATGGGGTAGGCACAAAAGATCCTCAGGGGTCAAAGTGCCGCTGGTTATTCCCGGCCTATCATAAGATAAGATAAGATACATGGATACCCTGAAGGTGGATCAGAAATTCGTTCTCGATATCTCAATTAACATCAGAGATATTAATGGTTAAAGTTTATGGTGGGGAGATGCTAGGTCCCAAGGATTTTGAAATTCACCCTAGATTGCTCGCTATAGAAGTTTTTTTATGGAAACCAGTCTGTTTATGGTCTGCCAGTTGCCGCATGTCGGATGGTCGAGCTTTGAAATGTATGAAAATATATATATTTTTTAATACATTCTTTCTGTTGTCACTGTTGTCAGAAAAAAAAACCAATATTCATTAGAAAAGATGAAAGTACCTATCAATGAATTAGAAAAATAAAGCGGAATTCGAAGAAATTATTTTCGACTTTTCGTACGACATTTCGAAAAGTCGAATTTTATTTTTTACAAGCCCGTGGCTCGCTGTCAGTGCAGTGTGTCATTGTTCTAAAGGAGAGGGCGCTACTAGTCTGATTTCTGTACTGTATATTTTCATGGACTAAATAGTATGCCGCGGACAGTCCGTCGTTCAGCCTAATTATTTTAGTCCGTTTGGAAAAAATGTGGCTTTTAACAGGTAAGTGGGAATCCTAGTAAAGTGTCTGTATCTTGAAGAAATTGTCAAAATAACTACTTTTGTGTTAGTCGATGGAATCAGGCGTTACTTTACGGAAATCCATGATTAATTATTAATATTATTAGGGAAGAAGGACCCGCCACTCATCCTCGGATTCGACCTCCGCAACGATAATCGAACACAGAAGGATTTATAATCGTATAGGATGACAAATCCGACCTAAGGATGTGATAAGAATTGAGGGAGTGATGACATTTATTTATATTTATTGTAACAAAAACCACATATAGTCCCGAAAGACAAAAACAACAACTGAGTCCTAATTAGTTAATTAATACATATTGGTAATGTGTTTAAGGATCGCCGCGATACAGGGTCACCCCAGTGCGGGGTCCAATAGTAAACTAAAACAATTGTAAATTATTTTGTATTTTTTTGAAAGGGGGGCTAGTGTTCAGTATCTATAACTGAACAACTTTTACTATGGGGCCAACTCTGAATCGCGAAAAAAAAGCTATTACATATAATACATTACGGTCGTATTTAGCTTTTGTATGGAACAGCTGATTATTTTCGCGATTCCGGAATTGGTCCCATAGTGAAAGTTGTTTAGTTATGGACATTGAACATTTTTTTTTGTTATAGCCTGTTAATGTGTGACCAAAATCACGAAATAGGCACAACCCAACGTGATAGAACATTGTAATAATTGCCTTTGCATTCGTCAAATTCTTTACCTATAGTTTTATGCCAGTTAGACGTTCGTTTCGGGATGTTTTAGCCCGACCAGGAATATATTTGAGATCATGAGGGCACCACTGGTATTTAAACTTAAATATAGTTCACATAAAATTCCGCTAAATGTTCGCACTCTTAAAATCGTGAAATATATACGTATAATGTATGTACTAACCCAAATTATGGATTAGTAATTGACCAAATGCCATATTTTTTCCAGACCGATTAAAACATTATTTCGGTTGTCACTGTTGTCAGAAAAAAACAATATTCATTAGAAAAGATGAAAGTACCTATCAATGAATTAGAAAAACAAAGCGAAAAAATAAAGCGGAATTCGAAGAAATTATTTTCGACTTTTCGTACGACATTTCGAAAAGTCGAATTTTATTTTTTTGCGTATTCTGTTTTTTTTTTGTAATGAATGTATTGAAGCAACAATGGCTCAAAGGCTGGGACACCTTTAGACCATTCCCTAGCACAGGCAGTTTAGCCTAGTAGTTAGACATTTCAAAAATGTCTACTTCATTCGTGGGTACTTTCACCATTAAAAAGTAATGGTGTGTTTTTTCTCTCTCTTTGTGTAATGGTAGCAATTCCGGGATGTCACTCGCAAAACTAAATGAAAATGGCTTCGATTCCGGGCGCCAGATCTAAAACTAAACCTTAATGAAACTGTCACGCTCACTCGTATCTAGATTGTGTACGAGTGAGAACGTTACGTTTAGCAATCATCGCTAAATTTGGCGGCCACCCCGGAATCGATGCCTATGTCAAACTCACTCTTATTCTAGATATACAAAGTGCACTATTAAAAAAAACGATTAAATTTAGCAAGTGAGACTGGAATTGGTACCAGCCTTTACCTAGACTGTAAGGCCCGCTTGCGCAAAAGTCGAAAGTCGAGATTACCCGAGAGTTAGTGCCTACCTCGGGTTAAATCACAGAAACGTCTTGCACCAACGCAAACCCTGAACAATTTTGTATAAAACCCATAAACAATTCGGGAGTTAAACCAGGGTTCAGCATAAGCATAAAGCATAAAAATATTTTCTAACTCTTACTTGAAATTGAAATTGAAAAAATGTATTCCTTTACTACATATTAATTAACATTTCACATTAAACTATAACCTCCGCACTAGCTGTTGCCTGTGTCGTGGTGATTACATTGACCACTTCCGGTTCAGAACATTTAACCCGCACTTTAGCGAAAGCGGCCCTAATAGTTGTAGCAGGCGACAGGCTAAAAACCTTCCTTTCCTGGCAGAGGATCGACCGGCGCGGCGGCACGCAGTGCCCAAGCGTGGGAAGAAGCGACGAAGGCAGATATAGACCGCCGCGCCATGCTGTGTGGCGGCAGCCACAGCGGATAGCTTTAAGTCAGTTTATTTTACTAAGATTATTTAATCACTCAGGTAAATAATACGGCATTTGGTCAAAGAACAATTTATACCCTATTCGCTTGAAATAAGCTCGCTACACCTAAACCGATTGCGGGATTGCGGGTGTTTAAATATATTATTATTTATTATATTTTTAAATCAGCAAACGATGACTTGTGGACTCGATGTCGTCAAACAGTTATAGGACAGGAGATTGCCCGACGAAAATGGTGATGGATTGGGCTACGAAGAGGGGATATAGATATATTAATGGCTAAAATTAGTACAGGAGAGATACGCCGTCCCTTTTTAGCGAAACAGTCCTAAATATTTAGCTTGTATGACGCTGCAGTAGAATGACGTAACCAATGGCCGTTATCATTTCTATCTACCTTCAGATTTGATTGCCGGTAGCTATTTTATTTTTCAATGATTTTAATTCTGTTTACACATTTGACCATCATAAATTGATGGTCAAATGTGTTTATATATACACGAACTAGGCAGTAACTAATTCGCTGTTAAATAACTCTAAAATAAGTTGCTAGTCAATATAGTTATTAAATTATATTTCGCTGAGGGATATATAGAGGATGCCACCTAGGGTCGGGCGCCCGCTTTTATAGAGGTCAGGTAGTGGGGGGGCGGCATGACGTGGTATCGGCTGTTGCTGCGTGTTTGCTTCGTCGCAAGCGCAGGTGGGCATTGCACGTGCACTATGACGTCACTTGTTGTTTGCGCTGACATATATAATTAATAATTATAAACAAATACCTGAAGATGTGTAAACGAAACCTGTCGTAATCAATGAAATACAATTAAAAAACCGTGAAACAGTATATTATTTAAGTCTAATCATCTACTACAAGTTTCACCAAGTACCAACAACCGCAAGTATTATTAGTAGTATTCGCATGTGTCCTTTTAATATTGCGTTGTTTTATTTTATTTCTAATATTTTTCAAGTTTAATAATGTGTGCGATGTTAAATAAATGTTTTTCTTTCTTTCTTTATTAACCATCTTCGATACTTGTCAAATTTAATGTCCGTATAGGGACGAATTTATCGCAGGTCACATCCAAGAGATGTGGCGCGGACGGGACACCGACCCGATGTATAATTTGAATTTGAATGTATTCTTTGTGATCCATAAAAGTTGCTTATGCTGATAAATCAATAGCGAACTTTATAGCGTTAACAATTTTACATAGAGTTGCTCGATGTATCTTCTGATCTCATAACAGGGGCCGGGAATAACCCAGCGGCACTTCGACCCTTGTGGATCTTGTGTGCCTATCCCATTTACACACTGGTCATGTCAGTGTGCAGGTTTCCTTTCGATGTTTTCCTTCACCGTCAGAGCAGTCGTCAAATGTACGTAAGTCTTCGAAAAATACGAAAAACTCATTGGTACATGGCACTGCACGGTTTCGAACCCGGACCTCCCGGATGGGAGTCCAGTACTCTAGCCACTGTGCCACCGACGCTCTTTGCTTGATGAATACTTAATGTCTTTATTCGTTTTGATTAGTTTCTATTTTTTGTAATGAAAAACGTGTGATGCACGTGCTGAAAGACAAGTTTTAGTAATGTTGAAAAAAATTGTCATAATTTCAAATATATTTTATAATGCCTTCTTATTAATGAGTTCTTTATTCCCCTTAAAGAAACAGTGTATTTTCTCAGCCTCAAATATACCTAATACAAAACAAAAAATAATAACCCACTACATACCTGAAAAAAGTAAAGTTTTCTTAGTAAAAAATGAATACAAATCGTTGAAGTTTTAAATCTCATACTTAGCACTACAACTAGACCTAAATATTTCACATCACTAATTACACTTTCTCAGGTTCCTTTTTACCACAATGATACCTCTTAAGATAAGTCAAAAGAGTCTTATTATTAAATTTACACTCACAAATTTCACAAGAATAAACCCCGTCACTTTCTTCGTCATTTATCGACTTTCGACGTTTTGAACTCGAACTTTGTGACACCTTTTTAACTAAAGGCGAACACTTATATTTCACCCTTTCCTCCGTATGCATTCGTTCATGTTTAACCTGCTATTATGTTTTAGTACAAAAACTGCATTTCTTAATTTAGAATAAATTTGTGTGTCTAGTAAAGTTATTCTTACCACAGATTTTATTGCAAATTGGGCATGTTCTATGCGACTATACGTGATAATCCAATAAGAATCGGTGTAGGCAACTGAGAGGCATTTTTTCCGTTCTATTAAGCAGTAATACTTCTGATGGTGGATTAGATATTTTTTTCAGAGGTAATTTCTGTCACTTTTTGCAGGTAAATTTCCTTTCAATTTTTATGCAAGTTTGATTTTGGTGCCGGTACAGGCCAACCATTGAAGCAAAAGATCTGCTGCAGTCCTGACAGGTTCCGATCACTTTTCCATGATTTTCTTTATGTTTCCTCAAGACAACTGCTGTTGGGAATAGTTGGAAGCAGACTTTGCATACGCGTTTCTATGATCTGCTACAAGTGCACACTGAATGGGGCGGGGCTAGTTGGTGCTACGTCAGAGTTTTCCTAGGTTTCAATTGGCTTTAGAAATTAAAAAATATGGTTTAGTACGGTTAGCTTCTTTCATCCAGATATGAATACATAATAGTGATATGTTGTAATACCAGTCAGTAAAGTTCGCAATTGTAAACGTGGTATTTACAGTAGCCTTTCAACACGTGATCACTCGATGTTTTTCATTACACCTCGCGAGTAAACATATTACTTATAATAAAAAGTAACTAATCAAGAAAGTGTTTTTTTTTTATACAAAGAACATCTTTGAACCCAATTGGTAATTTCTGGTGGTGTTGAATTATCTGAATCGGTGCTACTGGAGTTTGTGATGCGGTACTAAAGGCAGCTACCTGAACCGGAGTAGTGTCAATCGACCGTGTTT
The DNA here is from genome assembly GCA_947369225.1 of Hofmannophila pseudospretella. Lineage (NCBI taxonomy): Eukaryota > Metazoa > Arthropoda > Insecta > Lepidoptera > Oecophoridae > Hofmannophila > Hofmannophila pseudospretella. The sequence continues at coordinate 732,409 of OX376338.1, read as the reverse complement.
CTTTTATAGATGAATCACAAAAACTTTCTCATGAATTTTTCCCCTCAATATATATGGGAAATGTTTTATTCAATGTCTGATTTTACCTACTCTAACCTTCAGTTGTTCCCATAGTTTTTCATCCTTATAAGAAAACAAAAAAATATAAAATAATTTCAAATAAAAAGTTCCTGACTAGTATCACAATATATCTATCTCTATTGTATATTAATTATATTTGTTTCATTTATTCATAGATGAAAGAAGCCAACCCGTACTAAACCATATTTTTTAATTTCCAGAGACAATCGAAATCGAGGAAAACTCTGATGTGACACCAACCAGGCCCCCCATTCAGTGTGCAGTTTGCAATACTGCTTATAAAAACCTCAAAGATTACGACGAGCATATCCTCACTTGTAGCAGCAAATCAAAGAAACACGTATGCAAAGTCTGCTTCCAACTATTCTCAACTGCAGTTGTCTTGAGCAAACATAAAAAAATTCATGGAAAAGTGTTTGGAACCTGCCAGGACTGCGGCAGATCTTTTACTTCTAGGGTTGGCCTGAACCGGCACCAAAAGTCAACTTGCATGAAAATTGAAAGGAAGTTAACCTGCGATAAATGTCAGAGGGTATTCGCTCTGAAAGAAACTCTAATCCACCATCTGAAGTATTACTGCTACGATAGAACGGGAGAAACGCCTTTCAGTTGTGATTTGTGTGACAAACATTACTCACACCAATACTTATTGGATTACCACGTAAAGTCGCATAGAACATGCCCAATTTGCAATAAATTAATCGGCAATAGTCACCTTACTAGACACATAAAAATTCATACTAAAATAAAGCCTTATAAATGCAGTTTTTGTACTAAAACGTACACAAGACGAGACAAATTGGTTGTACATGAACTGATTCATACGGAGGGAAGGGAGAAATATAAGTGTGCATGCGGGAAAGGCTTTTGTATCGAGCGGGACTTACAGAAACATAAAAGAAATGTATGCAACGAAGAAATGATTAAAAAGAAACCGTTCCTCTGTGATGTGTGTAAAAAAAGGTATAGTGATAAAGAAAGCATAACTCGGCATATTACAAATCGTCATATTAAGAACATAAACTGTAAGGTTTGCAACGCAACGTTTGTCTCGAATACTAAATTAAAACATCACATGGAATACCATCATAAAACAATACATCGATGCGATTATTGCCTCAAAGAATTCCCCCGGATGTACAACTTAACTGAACACGAGAAAAAACATATGACCAATGGCTCTAACTACTCCTGTACTAAATGTAATAGTAAGTTCCTCCATGAATCGACTTATAAATTTCATTTGGAACGTAAACACGGCCCCTTCAAGAAGCGCAAATCCAAGATACATTCCTGTGATGTTTGCGATAAAAAATTCTATAATGGCAATAGGTTTAAACATCACAAGAAATTCGTTTGTAGCAAACAAGGTATTAAAACTCGACCGTTCCTATGCAATTATTGCAAGAAAAGATTCCAGAATAAAACCATGCTGAATATACATATTAAGAATAATCATACTAAGTTATTCATATGTGATTATTGCAACGCTAGTTTTGGCCAAATATGGTATATAGAAAGGCATATTAAAATGTGTCATTTAGTGACGAGTTATTCTTGTGAAATTTGTTCGCAAAAATTTAAGAAAGTTGCTGGTTTACATGATCATGAGGCGTGTCATGTTGCGTTGGAGTTTCCTTGCGTTAAATGTGACAAGAAGTTTGTTCACGAGGTCAGTCTAGTATATCATAGGAAATATCGATGTGGGAAAGCACCTGTAGTTAAAAAGGTGTCTCAAAGTTCGAATTCAAAATGTCGAAAGCCGAAAAATGACGAAGAAAGTGATAAGGTTTATTCTTGTGAAATGTGTGAATATAAAATTGGTGACGAGTCTCTTTTGACCTGTCATAAGAGGCATCATTGTGGTAAAAAGGAACCTGAGACAGTGTAATTAATACTGTTCTTTAAGCATGTGAAATATTTAGGTCTAGTTTTAGTTTTAAGTCTGTAGTGAGTTATTATTTTTTGTTTTATATTATACTAGCGGCCCGTCCCGGCTTCGCACGGGCATTAAACATTACATTTAGATTTGTTAATTTTAACACATTCATAATAATAATAATAATATAACACACATATTCACTCCTTTTTGCGTCGAGCTCCTAAAAAAGAGTAAATTAAAAAAAATAAGAATAATTAAATTCTTTGATATTATTTAATGATTTTTTTGTATTTATATGATTTTTTTGTATTTATATGTTTTTTTTTGTATTTATATGTTTTTTTTGTATTTATATGTTTTTTTTTTATGTTTCTTTTTTTTATATATTCCGCGCACATGCATCACGTAGGGAGCCGACCGCGCGAGTGAGCCGCGCGGCAAGTTTATTTCGTGATCCTAACTTCCCTCCCGTACCCCTGCCCGAGTGACGCCCTACAACGCATAAGTAGCCGAATGGAGTTTATTTTTTCAAAGTTTTAAACTCGTGATATCTTTTGAATGGAATGTCAGAATCGAATAATTCAAAAAGTAATATAAAGGTATTGAAGCAGTCTTAAATAATAAATCATTTATTTTGATAAGGTACAAATAAAGAGCTTTTTGTAGCGGTGGTATTTTAATTTCTTTTTTTTTAATAAAAAAAACGCTTATTGTGACATGACTATAATAGTTAGAGACACGCTGCCGCTGATTTTTTTGTTGATAATGGTGTGTTCTAAAAAAATGTTATATATCATTTTGTTCTATCATCAATAGTTTTCGCAGCGTACGCGATGTGAGGAAGTTTTTTGATATTTTTTTACACTTTATCGTAATTTAAGTAAGGATCCCCATTTTTTTTGAAAATGAAATATAGCCTATGTCACTCAGGAAAAATGTAGCTTTCCAACAGTGAAAGAATTATTCAAATCTGTTCAGTAGTTTCGGAGCCTATTCAATTCAAACAAACAAACAAAAAATCAAACCTTTCCTCTTTATAATATTGGTATAGATAAAAGCTAATAAAATGTATCGTTTTTAAGGGGTGAAATAGAATGCTCGAAAAGAACCCATTGATGAAAAGGTACTGGAAAGAAATCTATCCATTTTTTTAAACTTTCCGTACATTAAACGACAGATTGTGTGAAAAGTCGAAACTTTTTTTTGCTGAAATTTGTTTTTTCAGTAAAGTTGTCCATAATTATAGGTTGACAGGAATGTTGTGTTTTCTATTAAATCCTTCTATATATGGAGGTCGAAAAGTCATTCGATACTTGTCGAAGGAATTTTAAACCTGTAAAATTATAGTATAATATAAGGTCTAAAAATTTTCTGTGCAGAAATTGAAAACTTATGTTCAATTTAATAAAAATACAAGCTGTTATTATTATTTTCGATCTTGTATAATGTTTCACCATAAAGTAGGATTTATGAATTTCATTCTAATAACCACACCATGCATTTTTGATGACCATGCAAACGTTAACTAACAGTGAACACCACTCCCGCAATGTGATGAATAACTTTCGACGAATAATTTCATATTGACGAAAGAAAGCCTTTTGCATACAAACGGTTCGTTAAATTAAAAGTTACATCGCGAGGCTTGCGACGCGCTATATAGGCTACAGCTGCAATCTGCACGTCTCGTCTTGCCAGAGCCATTTTTCTTACTGACGAACACCGTGCGTGGTTGTTTGCGTGCCCAGCTTGAGCGTGTGTCGTTCGCATAAATGTAACGTCATATGCCTCAGTTTGAGGCATTTGCGGCGTACGCCTCGCGATGTCTGTACGCGCCTTTATGTTACAAGGCGAAAGTTGTTTCGTGTAATTGCGCAGAGTCTATGCTTAGTAGCAATAATTAAGTGCATTTTCCAACTGTACAGTGGAAGACACATCAAGTCTGTGGTTCCTAGACATAAGTATGTTTGAATGTTTCAAATATGTCAGATCTCGGGGTAAGGGCATAGATGGCCCGCTATCATTCTCCGGGTTGTACTCACCATTTGGTTCTATTTTTTCTTTAAAAAAAACAGCGAAATATAATTTAATAACTATATTGACTTAATCTACTCATTTTAGAGTTATTTAACAGCGAATTAGTTACTCGACACGAACTAGCCACGGGTCAACCGTCTCAACAGCAGCCACTAATCACTGGTTTAGACTTTCAATAGTAACCGGCCATACGAAAGTCCCCTAATAGCAACTAGTTACGGTTAATTATTCGGAAATGCAATATTCTCTAATAAAATATCAAGTCCGACTGCCTCGTCGACGAATCGCAAGTGAATGCCCCCACCTCGGGTCGGGCGCCCGCTTTTATAGAGGCCAGGCAGTGGCGGGCGGCATGACGTATCGGCTATTGCTGCATGTTGCTTCGTCGCAAGCGCAGGTGGGCATTGCACGTACACTATGACGTCACTTGTTGTTTGCGCTGACAAATAAATTACACCGACATAGTAATAAGGGAATAAATAAATCTTTATTTAAGACAACAATGGTCCACTGGTTGTAAAAGTGTGACTTATCTTATGTTGGTACTTAATAACTGAATTGGATTTAGTAAAGTTAACGAAGTGCCGCATAATTGGACAATCAATTTTATCGGAGATCACCATCAGGGCGCCGTTTTGTAATAGTATTGATTAAAAAGTAAGTAAGTAAGTAAGTAATACGTTTATTTCACACACAGCAATGACCGAAACAGTTATAATTAGTTATTATTGGATTATTCAAAATAGTTTTAAGGGCCAAGACTGTACGGAGTGTGCGCACGCGGCGAATGTCCATTGCTGATTAAGACGTTAAAACGACAGCGAAAGAAACAACTAGCAAAATAACTAGCAACTTTTTCCGTGTATGGGACGGATTACAGTATCCCTACCGTCATTGGGTAAGCGTACTGTAAGAGGCGACTGACACGAGTAACTTGCCGGTGGCAGGATCCTTTCAGGGTTACGGTTCCGGTTTCGGTTTGACTTCCTGTGTAAAGTTCGACGCCACTTGCAAGAGATTGGTGTGAGAGTGTAAGTTTCGTAGTTAATGAAATTTCTTGCTTCGATTTTCCTCTTTCCGTTTCAAACTTTGACGTGAAGTTAAAACGAGAAAATAATAACATCTTGCATAATATGTCTTCATTAGATGGTTCTGGATCACAAATAATACCTACACATTAAACCTCGAAGCTAAACCGTACTAAACCATATTTATTAATTTCCAGAGACAATCGAAATCGAGGAAAACTCTGACGTAACACCAACTAGCCCCATTGTGTGTGCAGTTTGCAACATTACGTTCGAAAATAGCAAAGATCACGAAGAACATCTCCCTACTTGTGGACGATCAAAGAAACACGAATGTAAAGTCTGCTTCCAACTATTCGCAACTGTAGCTGCCTTGCGAAAACATAAAGAAATCCATGGCAAAGTGTTCGGAATCTGCAAGGACTGCGGCAGATCTTTTACTTCTATGGTTGGCCTGTACCGGCACCAAAAGCAAACTTGCATAAAAATTGAAAAGAAGTTATCCTGCGAAAAATGTCAGAAGGTATTCGCTCTGAAAGAAACTCTAATCCACCATCAAAAGTATTACTGCTACGATAGAACGGGAGAAACGCCTTTCAGTTGTGATTTGTGTAACAAACATTACCCACACCAATACTTATTGGATTACCACGTAAAGTCGCATAGGACATGTAAAATTTGCAATAAAATTGTTGGTAAGAATCACCTTATTAGACACATGCAAATTCATTCTAAAATAAGACCTTACAAATGCAGTTTTTGTACTAAAACGTACGCGAGGCGAAACAGATTGGTCATACATGAACGGATGCATACACAGGAAAGGGAACAATTTAAGTGCGAATGCGGAAAATGCTTTTATATCAAAGCCAACTTAGAGCGACATAAAAGAAATATATGCAACGAGAACATGTTTAAAAAGAAACCATTCCTCTGTGATGTGTGTAAAAAAAGGTATAGGGATAAAGAAAGCATAACTCGGCATATTACAAATCACCATATTAAGGAGCTGTACTGTGACGTATGCAACGCAAAGTTTGGCTCAAACATAATTTTAAAACATCACATGGAATATCACCGTAAAGATATTTATCGATGCGATTATTGCCATAAAGAATATTCCCGGATGTACGACTTAAATAGACACGAAAAGACACATATAACCGGTGACAGCAACTACTCGTGTCCTAAATGCAATATGAAGTTTCTTCACGTATCTACTTATAAATTTCATTTGGAAAGTAAACATACTCGATGCTGCTTCAAGAAACGCAAACCCAAGATATTTTCCTGCGATGTTTGCGATAAAAAATTCTTACAGGGTAATAAGTTGAATCGTCACAAGAAATTCGTTTGCAACAAACAAAGTATTAAAACTCGACCGTTCCTATGCGATTATTGCAAGAAAAGATTCCCGAATAAAACTGTGCTGAGTAAACATATTAGGAAAAACCATTCTAAGTTATACATATGTGATTATTGCAACGCTAGTTTTGGCCAAATATTGTATATAGAAAGGCATATTAAAATGTCGCATTTAGTGACGAGTTATTCTTGTGAAATTTGTTTGCAAAAATTTAAGAAAGTTGCTGGTTTACATGATCATGAGGCGTGTCATGTTGCGTTGGAGTTTCCTTGTGTTAAATGTGACAAGAAATTTGTTCACGAGGTCAGTCTAGTCTATCATAGGAAATATCGATGTGGGAACGCACCTGTAGTTAAAAAGGTGTCTCAAAGTTCGAGTTCAAAATGTCGAAAGTCGAAAAATGTCGAAGAAAGTAATAAGGTTTATTCTTGTGAAATTTGTGAGCGTAAATTTGATGATAAACTTCTTTTGACTTATCATAAGAGGTATCATTGTCTTAAAAAGGAACCTGAGAAAGTATAATTAGTACTGTTCTTTAAGAATGTGAAATATGTAGGTTTAGTTGTAGTGTTAATTATGTTAGTGAGTTATTTTTTGTTTTGTATTATATTGGTGGCTGAGAAAATTTATTTTTTCTTTGGGTGAAAACAATCTATTAATAAGGTACGCAAAAAAAAAATTAGAATCATGACAAAAAAAATTCGCCTTTATAAGACACGACGGATTGTGTGAAAAGTCGAAACATATTTTTTTTTGCGAATTTTTAAATTTTTTTCAGTAGAGTTGTTCATAAGGTATATTCACCCCTTGAAATTAGTTTTCCAATAAATCCTGTATATATGTGAAGGTCGAAAAATCTAGGCCATTCGATATTAGTCGAAGGAATTTGTCGGCCTTTAAAATTAAGGACGTGTATAATATAAGATACGATGTTTAATGTTTAATTTAAAAACACAATCTGTTATTATTTACTATCTTTTAATAATATTTCACCATTAAGTAGAATTTACATTCGAATTCCATTCTTAGAATTCGGAGCTCGAATTCAGAATTGAATCCTGGAATCTCTACGCCGTGCAAACGAAACGAAATAAAAATCGCCCTTACATACAAAATGGTACGTTAGAAGGGATTTTTAGAGGTAATAAACTTGTGGGCACTGTACCCCGAAATATTGTTACATAAAGGTTTCAAAGAAATACCATTCTTTCGATTCGTGGCGCTCCGTTCCCTCTGCCCCCGCTAGGGACACAGCGTGAAGGTATGATGACCATTTCTTCTAAAATGTTACCCTGAATTGCGCAAAAAAAAAGAAAGTCATTTTATATATTAGGTTCCTATGTTTTCGACTTCCTACAGATAAAGAAGACTGAAGTCGAATTTTATTGTTTCAAAAAGTCGAAAATATTTCTTTTTTTCCACTTGTGGTAGGGGTACGTGGATAGTAATACTCCGTTCATATTCATGAGTACCTTGCGTTTTTTAAATTAATTTTGTGGAAGTTGTATGTAATAATAAAAATCTATGAGTTATGTCACATAAAATGTTATATTTTATATTCAAGTTAATGTTTTGTTTATTGCGTAAATCAACATACAAGTTGTAAGTTTATGAATTGAATGATTAGGTAACTACCTACTTTTTTCGTTATTTTAATAAATGTTACTCGAATTCCACTAAAATAAGAGAAAATGCTTTATTTCAAATGAAAAAAATGGTAAGAATTGGTACCTAGTTATTTTGTAAGAATTGATTATAATTTAATCACAATATGGCTTGTTTTATTTAACCTCTAAGCGACCGCCTCGTAATCTGCTGCGCCGCACAGTGGTTCTATTTTCAAGGATTTCAAGAGGGGCCGCTTCACAGGCGCCGCTCCGGCCGCGATTCAATTCGGTGGAACTTTAGTAGGGTAGAGCACAGGAACTCCCATGCGGGTTAGGTTCGAAACCATGCAGTGTCATGCAGGTAGGTAAACTAATGAGTTTATTCGAAGACTTACAAACCTACCTACATGTACACACTGTTCTTACGGTGAAAAAAATGTCTGAAGAAACAAGTTTTCTGAAGGCATGTGAAATCAACCGCATAGCATCATAAGCTAATTCCACAAAATTATTTAGACTGGCTTAGGACTAAATATCTATCTTTCCAAATGTTCTGTATATTAAAATTGATAGAAAAATATGAAATACACTAACAGAAAAAGATGCTTGATCATTCACATATGAACTGTCGAATTGCTTATTTAATTAAATGCATAATATTTATTCATTTTGCATATAGGTAAGTAATTTTAGCTTCCAAAGAAGAGAAAACAGGAAAGGGAACATCTGCCCTACATTATCTAGCGTATGAGTGAGCGTTCCAGTTTAGGGAAATGGGCATTTTGGGACGAAACCGTTTTACGTTAGGTTGCGGCCACCTCGGAATTAATGCCATGACTCAAAGAGATAGTATCCAAAGCCGTAAAAACAAATTCTGACAATCAATCGCATCGCTTGCTGTCAATCGTCCATTTAAAAAAACTTGTTACATGCATGTGTCAAGGTGAATGAATTATACTGAAAAATAGCTAAAGATGAAAATCGTAGAGAAAAATAAGGATAAAAAGCAGAAACCCAAGAAGAAACCTATAATTAAAACCAAGAAGGAGCAAGTTCTAATCGTTGCACAAGAAATAAAGTTCGCAAGGTTGCTCTCCAGCAATGAGAAGAAAACACGAGATCGCGCACTGAAAACTTTGAAAAAATGGCTTTCCAATTGCTTTGAGAAGGGCTACAGTATGTAATTCATGTTTTAATTATATTTAAACTGTAGTTTTTATTCACATTGTTGAGAAAATTGATCCCAATGGACACGCTGTAACATAACCTCAAAGTTTTGCGTCGTATCTTTTATAAGGAAACAAATGTTAATTTCCAAGCTTATTACGATCCAAAACATCTTGATCGTTTACGATAACTATCGTGCTGAGCTGCCTTGCCATTCCCATGAGTCTGATAGTATTTGATCATATTTTCTTTTAATTATTTCAGAATTCAAGGAGACTGATTTCAGTCGCATATGGAAAGGGTTGTTCTATGCAGTATGGATGTCAGATAAACCACTGGTGCAGGTTTGTAGTTTGCAACACTTAGTAGGTCTTTATGTCCTGACCAGGAATACAAAAATCCTGTCTGCGCCATTGTTAGTTTTGTAGTCTGTTAAAGTGTTAGTTTATGAGAAAAATTAGTACCATTTAAATCACAATATGGCAACGCTTTTTATATTCCTGGTTAGGCTATACCTATGAAATTATAGAAGTAGAGCTACACTAAAAATATAGCACTTGATGACATCATTAAGTGCTATGATTTCCCCCGTTTTCAGTCAACTTTCTGTAGTAATTTTTTTCCCGTGACATTCATTTAAAAATGACGGTTCATGGGTACCTAAATTAAATTTTATTCTAGATATGCCAATGATTTAGCGTTTCCTAAGGAAAAGTCCACATTCTATCAAAAAAAGTTGTTTATATGTGTGCAAAAATCTATAACGCATTACCAGCAGACATTAAAACTAAGACTTTACCAGAGTTTACTTGGCAACTACGTAAACTGGCTCGTTGAAAAGGGCTTTTATTCTATAAATGCCTACCTAAATACAAATAAATAATAATTAATTATTTAAAAGGCATTAAGCTCGCCTCATATACACCTTTTTTTGTGCATTAAAGTGTAAATAAATAAAATAAAAATAAACTCAATGACTAAGTGCTATAAATAAGTAAATGAACAATACACCGGCTTAGATATGAGCGCATCAGCTTAATGCTGCCTGCTCATTAAGAGCACCACAACTGATGTTCCAGGAGGAGTTATGCGAGAGTATTGCCGCGATCTTAGACCAGTTCCCGCCGGCGCAGATCCGGCCCGCGCTGCTTATGGTGCGCGTGGGTTGGCGCGCGCTGGGCACGGAGTGGTACGGGATCGACCACCATCGCTTGGACAAGTGTCTCATGGTACAAAATATTATTTAATTAATTTATTATATTTATTTTACTTATTGAAAATCTACATAATTTCATTCAAAAAATGTACATTCACAGTGTAACAAAAACCAATATAGGTTTGTTAAGAACACTGGCAGACCGTCGACGGTCGAATAATATTTGTGAGTGTGTGAAGAACAGCACTGTGCTTGTGCATTTCCAGTGCTAGTGCACTGCTTCGGCTAGGAAACACGTTTATTCCCTTGTGTGCGTTATCGGACAGTACTGCACAGTAGTGTCCGTATGCTGTGCCCCACACAGTCACAGATACGCTGCTCATCACAGGTGTTACCATTTCCAAAAAAGTGTAATTAAATATTTTTAGTTATAAATTACATGTTTTTTAATAGTTGTTAGTGGTTATAATTCTAAATTACCTACAGTTCTAATGTTTGCACAAAGTATTGTTTAATTTTGTTTTTGATATTCTTACTATTAATTTCAGTCTTCAGTTTTTCTGGCAATATAAATAATTAATAATAATTGTTATTAATTATTATTTTTATATAAATAATTATTAATTACAAACACCATCACTTCGTCAATAGGACATAAAACGCAAAGCGTGGCGTAGATGGAGCCACGAGCACACTCCGTAAACAGAAAAGAAAAACGAAACGTCATTTCTAAAGATATCACAAATTTCTTTTTTTTTACTTTTTTGTACTTATAAAAAAAGTACTTATTAATAAATCTTAATAACTAATTACCAGTGATCGGAGTAGGTAGAGCTCTTTCGGGTCAATGTCCTCAAAAGTTATATGAATATGGATATGATTTCGGGATCCCGTTTTAAGTTATCGAGCAAATGTTGTAAATTACTTTTATAAACCTCGCCTTTACTCGGCGGATTACGATTTTTTTAAAATTGTGAACTTACGAAGAAGTTAAAACACTACCATAGGTACACTAGCGCCATGAATCTTAAAAAAAATTATTTCGCCACCAATCTTAAATGTGTATCTAAACAAATATAACGTTAAAAATCTAAATAATATATTTATTCAATCCCGGAAATCCCGGGATTATTGGGCATACTTATCCATATTATGACCGTATGTGGCAAGTACCAAAAACAGCCCTACCTACTCCGATCATAGCTAATTACATTGAAGTAAAATTCTTCAGTCTTCCTTGGAAATATTGGGTGTATTGACATATTCATCTTTTTCATTGTACGCTTGAACTATAAAAATGGTAGCTCAGTTATTGTACATGGTTATTTTAACAGAGACTCCGTGGTTTTTTGTTTTAGTCAGCCTTGTTCGTGGTACTAGAAGTTTGTCCTTATTTCTTGTGTTATACTGGTGTACATCTCTTCCTCTCGTATATGTTTGTTTATTTTTATGTACTACTAGTATTGAGTTATATATGTACACGTAAACTTGTGATGATATCATGGCATCATATGGCCATTTCAAAATAGCAAACGTAAAAAATCTGTTAAGACAGCGTGGCGCGAGTCTGAAGGGATTTGGTGGAAAGGTTCGTATCTACATGTTGATATTTGGCTTTATGTGCTGATTTAAAGTTTATTAAACAAAAATCTTGTAAAATCATCCAATAATAATCAAAATAATCATTATTTATTTATCAAATTATTGTCATTGAAAGCAATAAATTTAGGTTATCTTATGTTTAGAACATAATCATCGCTAAGTCGCACACGTTCGTCGTATGTGTGAATGTTTTTTTTGTAACTGTGCTAGTGGCGCCTCTAGTGGTAAAAGATTGCAGGATTATCTCCTATTCCCACTAAAAGCGCCAATAACTTGTCAATTCTTTACAGTTGGTACGTCGCTATCTACGCGGCAGTTTCCGCTGCCTTCAGCGCTGCGGCTGGAGCCTCGAGAGTTGCCGGCTGTATGCGGAGATGCTGTCCGGAAAAGGCGGTGAGACATTCATTTCTCTTCTTCTAAACCCCGGACCGATCAGGGGAGTGTTATAAGTTTGACACGTTTGTCTGTTGCCTCATATCTTATCTTATGATAGGGGGCCGGGAGTAACCCCAGCGGCACTTCGACCCTTGAGGATCTTTTGTGCCTACCTCATTTTACACACTGGTCATCTCAGTGTGCAGGTTTCCTCGCGATGTTTTCCTTCACCGTTAGAGCAGTCGGTAAATGTACGTAAGTCTTCGAAAAATACGAAATGGCTTAGAAACCCCGACCTCCCGCATGGGAGTCCGGTGTCCTAGCCACTGTGCCACCGACACTGTGGCTTCATAACTTGACAACAGATTATCCGATTTTGACTGTTTCTTATTTTTTTTTTAAATACAAAAAAATACAAAATACAAAAAAGTATCTTTGATGTCAGACGGGGTCTCTGGAACAGGTGGTTCGAGTTTGACCTCAAATGTTTAGGAACATGGATTTCTTCGCACATCTCGAGCCTCGAGGCAGGTCCTCGAGGAAAAAGTAAGGGGATTTCCACAAGGGTAGGTCGGGGGTGGTAGAATGGCCAATTCCGCTATTTCATCCCAGCGTCTGAATGGTCTACCTCTCTTTCTCTTCTCGCCTCTACCCCTACTCACCAAGTTGTGATAATTTTGCTCCACTTGTCTGGACCTCTCATGGTATGTCCAGCCCATTTCCACTTGAGATGGTTTAGATGATCCGTCCCCGTACACGGAAAAAATTAATTAACAATAAACAGAGAGCACTTCCCATTGTATAACGTAAACCTGAACTTGTGAATTCTCTTCGCAGGTATCCTGGCAGTGAAAACTCCTCTGTACGCCCGGAATGCTTCCTCTATGATATTGCACATCACAGACTGTTACTTAGAAGAATTGGCCAAGGTATTTCATTTATATCCTTCGAGGTTCCTTAGGAGGTCGGATTTGTCAACCTTTGCGATTGTAAATCCTTCTGGATTGTATATTGTTGAGGAGGGCGAATCCGAGGGTGAGTCCTCCTTTCCCAAATATTTTTTTAATTTATCATTGTTTCCGCAAAGTAACACTTATATATGGGAATAATTATAGTATTAACTCTCACGTCCATAATCCCCGAGGGAGCAGACAGAGGAACTACCTTCATTCACAGGTAGTTCCCACTTTTCACCGTAAGATTTGGTGGACAAACGTGATAGGTGGCGAGCCTATCGCTGTCTACTAGGTGTACAATAGTATCCACTAAGATCCTCAGTCGCCTCATACGACACACGGGAAGAGTTGGGGTGGTACTATCCTTTATGGCCGGAACGATACGGCACAATCTCAATCTAAAAACAATCAGAAGACTTTACTATGTATTAAGAATAACTATGTATTTATTATGTATATTATAACCTATGATCGGAGTAGGTAGGGCTGTTTTTGGTACTTGCCACATACGGTCATAATATGGATAAGTATGCCCAATAATCCCGGGATTTCCGGGATTGAATAAATATATTATTTAGATTTTTAACGTTATATTTGTTTTGATACACATTTAAGATTGGTGGCGAAATAATTTTTTTTAAGATTCAATGCGCTAGTGTACCTATGGTAGTGTTTTAACTTCTTCGTAAGTTCACAATTTAAAAAAAATCGTAATCCGCCGAGTAAGGGCGAGGTTTATAAAAGTAATTTACAACATTTGCTCGATAATTTAAAACGGGATCCCGAAATCATATCCATATTAATATAACCGTTGAGGACATTGACCCGAAAGAGCCCTACCTACTCCGATCAGTGATTATAACTTTAGTTACTTAGAAGCACCTACCTTATTATCTCTGAATGTCCCGAAGGTTAGCTAGGAGAAAATGCTGCATGGCATTAAGCTCGCCTATGTGCTATGTTTGTGCATTAAAAAATAAATAATTAATTCCGATATGATTTTCCCATAATTCATATTCAGTGAACCTACGAGTACAGTGCGTTGAAAAAGACTCATTTCACGCGGAACCAAAAAAAATAACGTACGTTTATACAACAAAACACATTCATACAACAAAACACATTCATACAACAAAACACATTCATACAACAAAACACATTCGTACAACAAAACACATTCATACAACAAAACACATTCATACAACAAAACACATTCATACAACAAAACACATTCATACAACAAAACACATTCATACAACAAAACACATTCATACAACAAAACACATTCGTACAACAAAACACATTCATACAACAAAACACATTCATACAACAAAACACATTCATACAACAAAACACATTCATACAACAAAACACATTCATACAACAAAACACATACTTACAACAAAACACATTCATACAACAAAACACATTCATACAACAAAACACATTCATACAACACAACACGCTGTTGCTTTCTTCGTCCGTGCAGTCTCTAGAGGGCCAGCTGAAGATCGGCGCTGTGTCTTGCCTCAGCGTCATGCTGAGCTGGTGTACCCTTGTTGTCACTGTGCCGCACCGGATGTTCTGTGCTGCGTGTATTAATCTTTGTATACTTCTGTATTGTGTTCTATATTCTGGTGTTTACAGTGATCAATAAACGTTATCAATTTCAATTGTTGACAGTGGCTCCCTCATTTATTGTCTACTCTTTTTTGACGCACTGTACACAAGCTATAGTATACCATCAATCAAAAACCTTCGATTAAATCTAAACCTTATGCCTGCGCAATATAATACATTTCATATTTTGAAGTTTCCTTGTGGTGTGTTCATAAGTTGTCATCTGCACCATGCTATGTGGCAAAGAGTGTAATGATAATAATCCTCAATCGCAGGTATCACAAGGGGACATCCCAGGCACCAGCCTTTCGGAGCTCCTGCGGCCGTTTTGTGCCTACATGTGCGGGGGCGAAGCGCCCGTGCTGTGCGCCGCGTGTCGCCGCGTGCTGACAGCGTTAGTGAGGCAGAGTGAGCTGGGGCTGCGGTACCGGGACAAGACGCGCGCTTGGCAGAAGGTGAGTGGGGTTCGAGTGAGGTAGGGTGGGAAGAGCTATGGCCGCACGCTGCTGTGACGGGAGGTACCCAACCCCAAGAAGAGCCCAAGCCAAATGTCAGGAGGGCACCGGTGCGTTCCTCTGGACATCCCGGAGCCCTCCTTGAGGGGGTTTAGTCAGTAAAAATCTCACATAACCCAGTCTCTCCGGACGCTGAGTATTGGGTATCTTTCAGATTCCTCAACCCCCATCCCCCTTAAAAACAAGGGTGGGGTTGAGTGAGATATAGTTAGTTTGTATGAGACTAGATGGGACTAGAGTGAACTAAGGTGGGGTTAGAGTGAGGTAGGGTCAGGTTATAGTGAGCTAGGGTGGGGTTAGAGTTAGGTAGGGTACGATCGACAGTGGGGTTGAGTGAGGTATGGGGGGGCTAGAGTGAGCTAATAAAACTAGCTGGTGTTCGCACGGCCTTCGGCTTCTTCAAACAATGACTACAGAATATTCGCTACAAATCCTGATATTCCATGAAAGATGTTTGTGTTCCACAGATGGGGTGCCCGGAAGGTGGGCCGGACGCGCTGGAGCTTGTGTCTGATGATGACGCGGATGATGAGGTGAATGGCAACGGAGCCTCTGATGATGATGACGACGAGTGAGTACATTTATATAAATATTCTAATTTTATATTCTGAATTTAGACATAGCGCTCATAACTCTATCGAGCCGAAAGGGGTGTGTTCAGTATCCATAACTGAACAACTTTCAGTATGGGATCAAATCTAAAAAAAAGCAGCTGTTTCATACATTTAGATATTTGTCCCACGCTTTAGACTTAGTAAAGTAAACACATCGTTTATGGGTCACTGTGTACGATGTTATAATGAGATACCTGATACTGTAATAAATATGACAGAGAACACATTCAAGACCCACATGAGACGGACCTTACGTAAAAAGGGTTATTATAAAATAAATGACTACTTAAATGATAAAGAGGCTTGGTCCTAAACCCAGCTCCAGCTCTGCACATTGTGTATATGATTGTATTCATAATTATTGTAAGATATATTTATTTCAAAAGACGTGCTGCTGAAAGTTCCTTGCGCCGCTTCTTTCCTTTCAGCTACAGCACCTTACGAAGCGGTGGTAGAGTTAAAAAAATTACTTAAGGTACTTACTGTTTTCTTCCAGTCCTAACAAGCCGCTGGACCCGCGGGCAGGGCGAGTGGACGTGTTACTGCCCACTCTGCCCGTTCCCTGCGACGAGATAGCTGCTATGCTTAGAGATATGGTCGCCAGTGTCGGCTCTAAGGCGCATAAGAGGGCCAGGATATGTCTGCAGAGGTGAGTGGAGTGGCCGAAAAGTGGGAGAAAGGTGACCGAGTTGAATAGAATAGAATATATTTATTGTGTATAGATTTCAGGTTACATTTGCAGTTATTAATACATAATAAGTCTCACTGAATCTTACCTTTGCGGGCATATACACATTAGTACATGAAAAATTATTAGGCAATTACTCTATAAATTGATCATACAGTTGTGGGGAAAGGTGGTCGAGGGGGGGGGGGGGATTTGTGGCCGAATTGTGGGGAGGTAGCTGCTAAACTTAAAGATATGGTGGCCAGTGTCGGCTCTAAGGCGCATAAGAGGGCCAGGATATGTCTGCAGTGGAGGAGAGTGAAGTGGCCGAGTTGAGGAGATAAGGTGGCCGAAACCTGTGGTAAATAGTGGCCGGACAGTGGGGTAAATAGTAGTCGAGTTGTGAGGCTATAGTGGCCGGGTTGTGGGAGAAAGGTGGCCGAGTTGTGGGGGATATGTGGCCGAGTTATGGGGATAGGTGGCCGAGTTGTGCTGAGCGATGTTTAATAATGTCTGTAGTAGGGTAAATTGTGGTCGGATCGTGGGGTAAACTAGTCGGGCTGTGGGGGCAAAAAATAATCAATTTATGGGACAAATGTGGCCGAAATATAGTGAGTAATGAGGAAGTGGCCGAGGCATGGTATGGTCGTACAAGTATCTGACCCCCGGGCAGGGCGAGTGGACGTGTTACTGCCTTGAATGTTACAATTAATACTACAAGCTACAGAAAGAATTTTGAGAAATCGAAATCGAAAAATATTTAATTTTTTGCTCTACATGCGTCGGTGGTGTCGTGTCTAGGACGCCGGACTCCCATGCGGGAGGTCCGGGTTCGCAACCATGCAATGTCATGTACCAATGAGTTTATCGGTTTTTGCGAAAGACTTACGTACATTTACCGACTGCTCTGACGGTGAAGGGAAACATCGTGACACTGAGAGAACCAGTGTGTGAAATGGGGAAGACAATGGCAAACCACCCCATTAAATCTGCCAATAGAGTCGTTCTATGTGATTAATTCCTTAGAATGATCACGACCCTCAGCAATAAGGGATACGACTTAGAAGCATACCTACCATTAGATAATAAGGTAGTTTCCAAGTATCAAATATTAATGCATTTCATAAAAATGAAGAAATAGTCATAAATTGATGGTCAAATGTGAAAACAGAATTAAAATTCGTTGAAAAATAAAATAGCGACAGGCAATCAAAAATTAGACGATAGAAAGAAACGGCAATAAGTTTTATGACGTCAGTGTTCCCTAGCAACATACAAGCAGGTTCTGGCTGCAAAAGGACCGTTTTGCATGAAAGGGACAGGGCATCTGTCCAATACTAATTTTAACCATGATAGATCCATAGACCATAGATCTTTTACGATGTCCATGTAAGTTGATAAATGCAAAAAAAAAATTAGGTTAATACCATATTGTCCATAAACAAACAAACATCTGTATACTGTGCATCTGACATTGCTTACTGCTGTTCGACCGGGACGACTGTTTAACGTGCTCTCCAAGGCACGAAGGGGCTCAGTTGAAAAGTGTTACTACTAGCGGTCACTTATCCTGGTTCTGACGTCGCGTCGCTTCACGATCAGTTTATGACTATGCTCGCAACTAGGTACAGTAGAGGTTAGAAAGTGGTTATTAGAGAAAGTTAAAATGAAATTGTAAAGCATCTTTCACTTTCGCGGGTTTGCTGGAAGAAATCTCTTTTAGAGATTAGTTAACCCTTTGTACAATGTCTCATTTTACAATAAGGTGTACAATAAAGTGATTGTACAGTAAAAAGTAAAAGTATAATACACTTTATCGCACAAATTAAAACAACAAACATGAGATAGAAAAGGAAATAGTGAAGTACAATTTAGACGGTCTTATCGCTAAGAGCGATCTCTTCCAGGCAACCTTCGGGCAGAGGAAATGATATCGAGAATGAGGTAGTAGGTGATTGTGTAAGATGCAAGTGGTAACCATTTTCTATCCGCGACTGTACTCTTACAACACGGAAACCCCGTGCAATCCATCAATCAATACACCATACTGTATTTAATTTAATTTATGTATTAGATAAACACAACAGATTACAACCATAGAAATTACATAAAAATCAATATAAAGTTATGAGCCAGGTCGTAACCCTTAACGTGTAAACACAGCATGGTTAGGAAGTGGGGAATTGATTGTTGTACAATATTGAGTTGGGAAAGGAAGAAATACTAGTGAATGTAATGATTAAAAAACCTATACCTATTTGAAAAATAAAAATAATAAAGTAAAGACTATAAAGTAGGTGCGTGGATAGCTCACTTGAGGACATCCTCAACCCGTCTTTTAAAAACTAATGTCCTAGGATCAAATAAGTCTATCGATGGCTTATTGTTGCTGTTCGAAAGATTTCGTTAAACAATCTACACATTCGCACAATAGGGTTATAGAACGATGTGTTGTTCTTAAAAACATTTAATAATAATAAACAAAAACAACATAAACATTTAATATAATGTTTGTATAATTTTAATACCGTATTCTGACTGTACTATTCGTTTCACCGCAGGTTCCAACAACTGGCCCAGGCCCAGTACCCCCTCCCTGTTTCGGACACCGCCCCCCTCCACTCTGATCCCTTACCCCCTACGGGTCGGGCTGCGCGCGCGCTCAGAGTGTTGGAGAAACGCCTGGCGACGCAGTCGGACGAGCTCGCGCTTAGAGGTGTGTTTGTTTCTACTGTGTCTTTCAACCCTTGCTGAACGCTCTGAATGAGCCCTTTGCTTTGTGCAGAGCTCATTACATGGACTCCTGAAGACCTCTTTTTAAATCTTCACAAATTTTTCCCGTACCATGTATGTACATTAAGCAGATGTGTATTTTCGTTCGACAATATCCGCAAAACACACGCTGATGTCTTCCCAAGGTCTACAAGATACAAGAACCGTCTCTATTTGCCAAGTTCCAGAGTAGACTTGTATAAAAATAATTCCTTCTGTATGGCAATTTTAGTGTATAATAATCTGCCTAGTCGCCTTAAAAATGGTCCCGCTAGCCAATTTAAAACTAACATTTCCAAGTGGCTTCTAGACAAATGTTATTACTCCATAAAAGAGTATCTCAACGACACTAACAAACAGCATAAAAGATTTGCACACCGTTGTCGGTGGAACATATGATACCTATGCTTTTTAAATCACCTATAATTTTCACTATGTTCTGGCAAATAAATTTCATTTCATTTCGAGCTGTCTGAATATATTGCCCTTAAATCATAAAGAATACGCCGGAGTCTGGAGTAGGGATGTTACGGAGCTTCGACTCCGACTCTGAAAGATCGGAACTTCCGATCCCGGACTTCCGAGCCGAAGTTGGAGTCGGAGGTGTAAAATCAACACCTCCGACTCCGACTTCGGCTCCGATAGTTTTGAATCGGAGGTTATACCGAAGATTTGTGAGCAAACATATTCAAATATCAATATTTTATTAAATAGTGTAGGACTACATAAAGGAATATGTTTTATAGCCGCAAACGTCATCATAAAAAATATTGGCCAATATTTTAGTTCAGCTATAAAAATTAAAAATCTGTTTAAAATTTGAACTTCTTCTGTACATCTCCGACTCCGATAAATCAAATTTAAAACCTTCGGTTCCGACCCCGGTTCCGGTAAAACCACCTCCGTAACATCCCTAGTCTGGAGTGAGGTCTAAACGTGTGGTCGTTGTGGTAGGTCTGAACCGGAAGCACCGCAAGCGACTCCTGGCCAAGTCTCGCGCTGGACAAAGCATCGTCGACGACGTGCAGAGAATCAACTCCGCAGTGAGTATATGCACCAGGATATTTAACATAGGATATTGGGCGCTGATGGACCCACGGCTTCGACTCCAACCAAACATGGCTCATTTGTTAGATCTCACCAAGGACTACATCTTTCATTATGGAAGACACATCCTAAGTCGTGCAGGATAGGAGCTAGAGACTAACAATTTCAACAATATGGCACCCTGTGAACAGCTAAATACAATATGTTTTTGATATATTGATATTATACACATTAACTTGTAGCGCCCGCTTTTATAGAGGCGGGGGGAGGGGGGGGGGGGGGGGGGGCATGACGTGGATCGGCTGTTGCTGCGTGTTTGCTTCGTCGCAAGCGCAGGTGGGCATTGCACGTGCACTATGACGTCACTTGTTGTTTGCGCTGACAGGTATTAAAATTGACCGTACCAGCTGTGTCGGCCTTAAAGAATAGCACCACTCCAAATCTCCCCGTGTGTCGACTGAGGGTCTTAGTGGATACTATTGTACACCGTGGGAACTACCTGTGATTGAAGGTGGTTCCTCTGTCTACCCCCTCGGGGACTATAGACGTGAGAGTTATGTATGTTTTTAATTCCACAGAACGGTGACTGGCAAGTGGAAGACGCGGAGCCCGAAACCAAGAAGAAAAAACAGAAGGACACCTCCGACAAGGAAAACAAGAACAAAAAACGGAAACTCGAGCCGAAACAAAATGGCGTCGCCAAAAAACAAAAACTCGAGAAAAAGGACAAAATAAACAAAAATAAACAGAATTCGGAAGAAAGCAAAGTACAGAAAACTAAAGTTAACAATATAGGTAATGGTAAAAACGTAGATACAAACAAGAAAATTAAAAAAGTAGCCGAGAAACATGTAGAAAAGAAATTAAACGGTATAGTAAAGGAAAAAAAAGTACCACTCAAAGAGAAAAGCAAAAAAATATCTGAAACTCTAAAAAATGGCAACACTACAGATAAAGTTAATAAAAAACTTGACAAAAACACAGAAAAAACTGACAAATCGCCTCCGAAGCTTAAAAAAAATACAAAAACTAAAAACGCAACAGTAGTAGTGAATAAAGTGAAAAAATTTCAAAAACAATTATCCTCTAAACTTAACGAAAGAAAGTCGCTGTCTACGCCGAAAAAGGTGAAATTTGTATTGAAAAATAACTCTATGCAAGGTACAATAGATTATTATAAGAGTGTGAGGCAAAGCCCCAGCATTCCTTTTGATAGCAGTAAGATTCCAGTTAAAACTAATTTAAAGCCATCAACACCTTCGCCTATAAACCCTTTCTTCAAGAAGAAGTTAAGGATGAAGTGATTGCATGAAACATTCAAGGAAATACAAATCAATTTTAGTTCATACTTGCGGCTGTTGGTACTTGGTGAAACTTATAGTAACATCTTCTGCTTCTTTCTTTTCAGCCTAACGTAACCCATCGTTGGGTATAGGCATCTCCATGTGCACGCCATTCTCCTCGGTCTCTAGCCGTTCGCATCCACATCCTCCCCGCCGCCTCCCGATCGCCACTCGAGCAGTCTTCAGGGCTACCTATCGTCCTACATTCTGCACACGTGTCCTGCCCATCTCCACTTAGACCTGGACACTATACTGGCTATATCCGGCACCCTCGTCTTTTTCCGGATCTCTATATTCGGCACTCTGTCCACGAGGGAGATGCCTATCATGGCACGCTCCATCGCTCTTTGTGTCACTTGGAGCCTTTCAATCGCCTGTACAGTTAGTGTCCAGGTTAGGTTAGGTATAGTAACATGATTAGAGTTAAATAATATACGGTTTCACGGGTTTTTATTGTATTTTATTAATTACGACCGGTTCCGTTTACACCTCAGGTATATACAGAATTATAAACAAATATCTGAAGATGTGTAAACGAAACCGGTCATAATTAATAAAATACAGTAAAAACCCGTGAAACAGTATATTATTTAAGTCTAATCAAATCAATTTTGACTAATTTTTTTGTTGAGATTTTTCCCTTTTACCGTTTTCCCTTTGCCTGATTTCGGGGTCAATTTTTTTTTATTTGTATTTTTTTCTCCATTAAATATGGCCCCTGCTAGTGTACACTGCCAATGCCAATTTGGCCAATGACTGTTAGAATCTTGAAAATCACTCGAACGTTTTTTTTAATTGTATTTTTTTGCTTTACCAAGTGTACACATTGCAATTTGGCCAATGACCGTGTTGGAATCTTGAAAATAACTCGTTTTGGCGTCAGTTTTGAAAAAAAAAAAAGATTACCAACGTCTATATTAAGACAGAGTCGTGTGCACTAGGAATGCCTAGTGTCTTGTATTTCAAATGCAATTGCAGGTTAGGTTGCCGGATCACACCGGCTGTAGTGTTTCACTGTCATTTCACTGTCTTCTATAACGTTCACACAGGGGCCAGTGGCGAGTCAAGTTGGCTGGCAAGTTGCATTGCCAGTGCATCCCCATTTCTTGCTATCTGAGTCCTCTTATGATAGGGGGTCGGGAATAACCCAGCGGCACTTCGACCCTTGAGGATCTTTTGTGCCTACTCCATTTTATACACAGTCATCTCAGTGTGTAGGTTTCCTCACGATGTTTTCCTTCACCGTTAGAGCAGGCGGTAAATGTACGTAAGTTTGGAACTTGAACCTCCCGCATGGGAGTCCCACGTCCTAGCCAAATATTTGAGATCAAAGACATTCGCTCAAATCGTCTTGCTCTTTGAAAATGCCTCTACTACTACTAGTTAACATGCCGCCGCGACAACAGAGGATGGCGACTGCCGCGTACGCTTTCCTATTTTTATTTTTTTAAGAATTTGATTCACGACAAGGTGACCATGTCAGCCTACATGCCAGG
Organism: Hofmannophila pseudospretella; assembly: GCA_947369225.1. Lineage (NCBI taxonomy): Eukaryota > Metazoa > Arthropoda > Insecta > Lepidoptera > Oecophoridae > Hofmannophila > Hofmannophila pseudospretella. The sequence goes on along the minus strand of OX376338.1, from coordinate 709,078 downwards.
TACATGGACCTCCCGCATGGCAGCCACTGTGCCACCGACGCTGAGTCCTCAGTACCATCCATTATGTAATGCAAGAGTCTTTTCATACATTTTTGTTAACTTTTATGTATAGACTCTAAGGAAGATTTTTTTTGCTTTAAACGTTACTTTACTGTGTTCAGTTTGCCTCGAAGTTCAACAGATGACGTCATATTTCTCATTTTCTTTTTACGTCCTGGACGCTTCCTGGAACTCTTGTTAAATTAGTTATAATGGTTTACTTACAGAAGTATGTACTAATTATGTTACGTAAGTGTAAAATAAATTAAAAATATGAATTGGAATTTTATTTGTTTTATTTTTATAGTTATTTTTAGGGTGTAGGGTTCCCTCAGGCTGAGAACGACAACTTCCTAAAATGACAACTTCCTAAAACGACAACTTCCTAAATCGACAACTTCCTAAAACGACAACTTCCTAAAACGACAACATTTTAGAATGTCAACACCGTCAGAGGCTGAGAACGACAACTTTACTATGAAATTAGTAGTTGTTTACAATTTTTATTACTTGCTACTACGGAACACTTCATGGTTGAGTCTGACTCACACTTGGCCACTTTTTGTACGTTATACACGTACTACAAACTAACAAACAATTCATACTCGAGTGAAGTGCACTTTACTTTTCTCGAAATGCTACTTCCTCATTGCCTCATTGAAACTCATAACTGAGGGCATTTTCGGAATTTGTCATTTTCGGAAATTGTCTATTTTGGAATAGACGTTTTAGGAAGTTGTCGTTTTCGGAAGTTGTCGTTTTAGGAAGTTGTCGTTCTCAGCCTGAGGGGTAGGGTTTTTGGGCAAATCCTTTCCAAAATCCCGTCCATCACTATCAAAGCGAATTTAAACTTCGCGTGCTTCAACGGCGCGCGCCCGCCAAGTTGCCAAATTCCACCGCAAGATGTCGCCACTAGATGAAAAATACTTCGCTGTGCCCTCCGTCCACTTGGCTCCCCTAGCACGGATCCCCTGGGGGATTCATTTGTATTTTTTCTCCACTCGGATCCCCTGGCCAAAGATCCGAGTGGAGAAAAAATACAAATGAATCCCCCAGGGGATCCGTGCTAGGGGAGCCAAGTGGATGGAAGGTCGCTGTACCGGCACAAAACGCGTGTGAAAATTGCGAATATAATTAAAATAAAAAGGAAAAGTGATCACCAGTGGTGGATTTCCCGACCCTCATAAGTCCTTTGCTGCCCTGTTTTTAAATCTATAAAATATTACCTTAATATGAATTAATATTACCTAATCTTATTCATATCTTCACACTACACTGTCGCTAATCTCTAATGGCCAATTAACTTCAGAGGTTGCCTGGAAGAGATCGCTTTAAGTCTTTGTACATATCGTGCTATTCCTGTAGTTTTTACTTTTCCTGATTTTGTGTACAATAAAGTGTATCTATGTAATATTACATATTTTTAGACCAAGGGGCCCGTACCCCGAAGGGGAACTCTATTGAGTTGGAACTCTATTGCTGTCTCTTCTTCTCCGTCTGTCACGTGCTTCTAGGTCATAAACGGAATGTAACGGCAGAGAGAACGCAGCGCCACGAATCTCTGTCTTGCCACGACGTCTCTCTTGCCTCCTCCACAGCCATTCCTCGTGTCCCGCACGCTCCCCGTCGGGGTCGTCTGCTCTGTATATTACAATCTAAGAGCACTCTGTCAATCAGATCTGTAAAGGTCGGTCTAGGACGACCCCGGCTTCTCCTTACACTCACTTTCACTTCGTATACCTGCTTCGTTATTAGTTCTTTCAACTTGCCTGAACCAACGTAGCATGCCTTTTTCATCTTACTGAGGATGCATTCATTTAGACTACCATCCACACACATAATACCATGTGAATACACCCGCACCATGCCATCACCCTCCCACACACTCAGTACCTTACATACACACTAACATCCTCATTCATACAAACAAACACATTCATACAATACAACACGCACACAGTGCTGCTTTTTTCGTCCGTGCAGTCACAGGGCCAGCTGAAGATCAGCGCTGTGGCTTGCCTCAGCATTATGCTGAGCTGGTGTACCCTTGTTGGCACTGTACCGCACCGGATGTTTTGTGCTGAATGTGTTATATCTTTGTATACTTCTGTATTGTGTTCTATATTCTGCTGTTTACAGTGATAAATAAACGTTTTCAATTTCAATTCTACGTATATCTCCATTGCATGAAACTTATTCTCTCTCTTCTAAGTCGTATTCCTCATTGCTGAGGGTCGTGATCATTCTAAGGAATTAATCACATAGAACGACTCTCCTGGCAGATTTAATGGGGTGGTTTGTTATTGCCTTCCTCATTTCACACATGTTTATCTCAGTGCAGGTTTCTTTCCGTTCCTTCACCGTCAGTATACAGTATTTCACTCCCATTTCACTGTCTTATATAACGTTCTCACAGCGGCACAGGGGACAGTGGCGAGTCAAGTTGGCTGGCAAGTTGCCTTGCCAGTGGATCCAAATATTGTTTTACTGGCTCTAGCCCGGGCATCTCCATTTCTTGTTACCTGAGTCCTCTTATGTTATGATAGCGGGCCAGGAATAACCCCAGCGGCACTTCGACCCTTGAAGATCTCTTGTGCCTACCCCATTTACACACTGGTCATCTCAGTGTGCAGGTTTCCTCACGATGTTTTCCTTCACCGTTAGAGCAGTCGGTAAATGTAAGTCTTTCGAAAAACAGAAAAACTCATTGGTACATGGCATTGTATGGTTTCGAACTCGGACCTCCCGCACGGGAGTCCGACGTCCAAGCCACAACGCCACCTACGCTCATGAAAGTTATTATTATTATAAAATTTCGTCATTTATTTCACATTGACACTGGATTTTCACATTGTTTCCAATTCACAAAAAAAAATATCGGCTTGGAGAATAGCTATTGTTTCAGATTCAGATTACGTGTTCAAGTTACATTATAACGGATGTTATTTTATTTCCTTAGCCTCCGACTTCACGAGCCCAGTTCCATTCCGGTTCGCTGCATCCAATCATAAAGTGCTTATTTAAAGTGGGGGATCGCTAAAAAATTAGTTTACTTCCTCGTAGATCCGGGTTCGAAACAAAGTAATGCCATGTAAATCCATTCGCTTCAATAGTCTTTGAGCGGGGGCGGTCGGCATTTTCAAAGAGCGACACGATTTAAGCGAATAGACTATACAACTGAGTTTTTCGTATTTTTCGAAAACTTATGTAGGTACTTTAGCGACTGCTCTAACGGTGAAGGAAAATGTGAGGAAACCTGCATGTCTGAGGAAAAAAGTTTTCCGAAGGCGTGTGAAATCCATCGCACAGCACTGGGCCCGCTCGGTGGCTCATGTCTCGTACCCCCTTGTGGAAGGGGAGTCCTGAGCCCTGATAGTGGGGACATTAATAGGTTAATGAGATGAGATATTATATTCCTTGTCCAGCTATAATTAGAGGCTGACTCGCCTTTACTTTTGTTTCACCCTATATATGTACAATCACCCAATAAAATACCTGACATCTCGACCTAATTACCGTTAACCAGGCTTAAAAGTGGACATGTAATTTCTTGAGCGATAGTACTCGTATTATTACGTTCTATTCTTTTATGAAAACCATTTAGTGCCCAGTGATCTCAGTAGAAAGGCGTGTTTCTAACAATAAAAGGTACGTGAAGTAATCAGATTTTATTTTATCTAAGAAAATTATTGACGAGTGAATTAAGTTTATTGAAAAATAGAAATGGTAATATCATGGTATCAGCGTGGCTTGGCATTGTAAGAATAACGTTTATTTTCATATTACAGTTAGGGTGTTATTATGCGATCGCCATAGATTAGGGATATTGATCAAAATTGATTATAGATCGTAGAAATATAAATATCATTTATTTGTAAATATGGGTAATGCAGATGTTACATTGTGTTTCAGTATCACCATATTCTGCCCGGAAGCGTACACATTTTTGTTCAATTAATCAATCAATCAAATCAATCAATCATAAATTATCATCAATAAAGTAATCAATCATAATTAATTAGCAAAATAATAATAAAGGTAACAAAACAAAATATCAATTTTTCGTAGAACTGTCTCAATTTTAAAAATTACATAACAATTGCTACAATAAAGATAGGTTTTTAATGGAACTTCCATCTTTATTTCAGAAAATGGGGGTATACAATTTATTTAATTGTACACGTCTTTTAAATTTAAAACTTTGTTTTTAATTAACAATAATAATTTCCCCTTGTCGTCCCCATAAAGCTCGCGGCGTACCACGAGGTACGACCCGGAGCGAGGGTCTCAACCCCTATTGGGTTTATAATTAATTATAATATAAATGTCAGCTTTAATTTTTGATGTCAAAGCTTGTCACTAAGGAAGTCAGTCAATTTGTAATAGCATTTTTCTAAGAGCAATTTATAAAGTCTATTTTAAAATTCAGCAAGCTTGATTCTACAACGCTTTTTGGCAATTTATTGTAAATCTTAGGAGCCATGAAAACTAAACAGAGACCAATAATTAAATTAAAATTACAAATCAACAAAATATTATTACGTAAGTCTGTACAAAAATACAATGAAAATGGAACAGCCTGCCGGCGTCTGTATTTCCCGAAACCTACAACCTTGGGATCTTCAAGGCCAGAGTGAATAGGCATTTACTGGACCCGCGTGTTCCATCGTCGACCTCATCATCGCTTACCATCAGGCGAGATCGAGGTCAAATGCGGGTTTAGTAGTTTATAAAAAAAACCGAAATCAGTAAATTAATTTTTAATATTTTTATGTTCCTTACCGCCACTGGTCAAGCATGTCGTACAAGGCGACTACCCCAAGTAACTTGCTGGTGGTAGCACCACCCTTCTATATAAATTCTGTCGTCAAATATATTTCGTCGTCGCTGTGTTCCGTCAGTGTTTATAGAAGAGCCAGTACCTTCTAAGCCCGTGTGCTCCATCTTAGACCTCATCCTCACTTACCACTAGGTTAGATTGAGGTCAAACGCGGGTTTAGTCATAATGGTAAATAAAAAAACACGAGCAAACGAGCCACTCCTTATATTAAATACCTGAATATGTGTAAACGAAACCGGTCGTAATTAATAAAATACAGTAAAAACCCGTGAAACAGTATATTATTTAAGACTAATCATGAGCCACTTCTTGACATGGGGTCACTGTCGCCCATAGCTCATCTCTCTATAAAAGTGGAAAGGCTAGTTGCTACGCAAGGCGTGCCAGATTTTTTAAAAATTGAGTAACAATTTTGAAATATTTGAAAGTGAAGATAATTAGGCACCTTAGTATGGGAGCTGTCCCAAGATTAGCTGTCGGTATGTAAGTACATACTTACATATCTTCACGCTGTATCCCTTGCGGGGTAGGCAGAGAAAATGAGCCACGAACGTCTGTAATACACAAAAATACGTTTACGGAAAATGTTGTCACCTCTGTCCAGGGTCTAGTAGGTCTTTACCGTCATAGGATAAATTGAAGATCTTCGTGAGAGCTCTCATTGAAGAGCTTCGTGAGAGCTCTCATTATCATCACTCAATGTACTACACTGGAGCTTCGGTGACCTAGTGGTTAGGACGCCGGACTCCCATGCGGTAGGTCCGGGTTCGAAACCATGCAATGCCATGAACCAATGAGTTTTTTTAATTTTTTCGAAGACTTACGTACATTTACCGACTGCTCTAACGGTGAAGGGAAACATCGTGAGGAAACCTGCACACTGAGATAACCAGTGTGTGAAATGGGGAAGACAATGGCAAACCATCCCATTAAATCTGCCAGTAGAGTCGTTCTATGTGATTAATTCCTTAGAATGATCACGACCCTCAGCAATGAGGAATACGACTTAGAAGAATACCTACCATTAGATAATAGGGTAGTTTCCAAGTATCAAATATTAAATGCATTTCTTAAAAATGAAGAAATAGTCATAAATTTATGGTCAAATGTGAAAACAGAATTAAAATTAGTTGAAAAATAAAATAGCTACAGGCAATCAAACATCAGAACGGTAGAAAGAAACTTCCTCACGATTGTGAGGAAACGTACACCATTGTGCATTTTTCCTCACCAGTCTGAAATGGGGAAGGCTTCTTCTTCTAAGTCGTTTTCCTCATTGCTGAGGGTCGTGATCATTCTATGGAATTAATAACATAGAACGACTCTCGTGGCAGATTTAATGGGGTGGTTTGTCATTGCCTTCCCCATTTCACACACTGGTTATCTTAGTATACAGGTTTCCTCACGATGTTTTCCTGCACCGATAGAGCAGCATGCTCTAATGGTGAAGGAAAACGTGAGGAAACCTGCATGCCTTAGGAAATTATAAGATTTCGAAGGCGTGTGAAATCCACTAACCAGCATTGGGGCCGCTCGGTGGACCATGGCCCGTACCCCCTTGTGCAGGGGAGGCCTGTGCCCCAACAGTGGGGACATTAATAGGCTGGTGATGAATGTACTACACTCACTAGGGAGTTTTGAGGACTTAGAAGTGCGTCATTTACGTCAGCTACGGAACTTGTTTGACATGTTTTTATCCGCAGCTAGCAATATTTTTTTTTTCTTTTGATCCGATTTGTACATCGTGAAAGATGTATAACGATTAATAATTTGATATGACATATGTGTTATAAATTATTTAAGTCTGATCTTCGAACTCTGGTGCCCTAGAAAAAACCAGACCTCGACGATCAGTGGGACATTAGTATATATAAAGATAGGTACTGTGCAGAAAGTGGGCAATTGTTAACGAGGTGATGAGTTGTGAGTGTGTCTACAGACTGTAAAAAAATCCGAAAGGATCCTGGTTCCGGGTTCTGAGGTTCAGTATCCATAATTGAACAACTGATGTGTTTCGGCAGTGTTTATAGAAGAGCTTACAGTGTTTACAGTCCCGAAAGGATCCGGGTTCCGGGTTCAGAGGTTCAGTATCCATAACTGTAGATACAACTTATGTGTTTCGGCAGTGTTTATAGAAGGGCGTACAGTGTTTTCGGTCCCGAAAGGATCCGGGTTCCGAGGTTCAGTATCCATAATTGAACAACTGATGTGTTTCGGCACTGTTTATAGAAGAGCTTACAGTGTTTACAGTCCCGAAAGGATCCGGGTTCCGGGTTGTTTATAGAAGAGTTCAGTATAGTAGTAGTAGATAGAGTTTCAGTATCCATAACTGTAGATACAACTGATGTGTTTCGGCAGTGTTTATAGAAGAGCTTACAGTGTTTTCAGTCCCGAAAGGATCCGGGTTCCGAGGTTCAGTATCCATAATTGAACAACTGATGTGTTTCGGCAGTGTTTATAGAAGAGCTTAGTGTTTTCAGTCCCGAAAGGATTCTGGTTCCGGGCTCCGAGGTTCAGTATCCATAATTGAACAACTGATGTGTTTCGGCAGTGTTTATAGAAGAGCTTACAGTGTTTACAGTCCCGAAAGGATCCGGTTTCCGGGTTCAGAGGTTCAGTATCCATAACTGTAGATACAACTGATGTGTTTCGGCAGTGTTTTTATGTAGAAGAGCTTAGTGTTATCAGTCCCGAAAGGATTCTGGTTCCGGGCTCCGAGGTTCAGTATCCATAACTGTACAACTGACGTGTTCCGGCAGTGTTTATAGAAGAGTCAGTACTTACTAAACTCGTGTGTACTTCGGCCTCATCGTCACTTACCACCAGGTGAGACAGATAGGTGTTAATAAAAATAACTTTCAGATTCATTAAAAAATAACAGATAGATAGATAGATAGAAACACTTTATTGTACACAAATACAGGAAAAGTAAAAACTACAGGAATAGTAGCACGATATGTACAAAGGCTTATCGCTTAAAGCGATCTCTTCCAGGCAACCTCTGAAGTTAATTCACCTCAGCTGATACATCGGTCGTATATGAGTAGTAGGTATTGAGCTTTTGTATCTGCGCTCTGCACATTAATTCGTATGTACTAGGAACTTAAATAAATCTGCGTCGGTAAAAGCGTCGGTAGCGTCGTGGCTAGGACGTCGGACTCCCGTGCGGGAGATCCGGGTTCGAAACCATGCAATGTCATGTACCAATGAGTTTTTCGGTTTTTTCAAAAGACTTACGTACATTTTACCGATTGCTCTGATGGTAAAGGAAAACATACAATAACCAGTGTGTGAAATGGGGAAGGCATCATCTTCTTCTAAGTCATTTTCCTGATTGCTGAGGGTCGTGATCATTCTAAGAAATTAATCACATAGAACGACTCACGTGGCAGATTTAATGGGATGCTTTGCCATTGCCTTCCCCATTTCACACACTGGTAATCTCAGTGTGCAGATTTCCTCGCAATGTTTCCCTTGACGCTCTTAGGCAATGGCATACCACCCCATTAAATCTATCAAGAGTGTAGTTGTATGTGACTAATTCCGTAGAATGTTCACGACCCTCAGCAATGAGGAAAATACCTACGACTTCGAAGTAGCAGAACTGTATTTGATAGGAGGTGGGTAGGTACAGACAATTGATAATTAATTATCGTTCATAATTACAACCATTAATAATTACGGAGAATAGGAGAACAGAAAAAAATATCTTTGATAGAATCTACATTGTGTATTTTAATGAAGGGTTAATTATTACTACCTAGAGTTGCTGGCAACGATTATATAGGGGTGTCCTAAAAGCCAACGTTAATCTGATGGGCTAGCTCATGCCAAACCAGAGTAAAGTAAAGTAAAAGTAAAATACACTTTATGGCACAAATAGAAAATATCAAACAAAAGATAGAAAATGCTATATAGGGCTAGATAGATAGGCTGAGGCAGTCCCCTTTTTCCGGTGCTGCACACCACCTTCATCAAAAAATACACTTTATTGCACAAATTTAAAACCACAAACATGAGATAAAAAAGGAAATAGTGAAGTACAATTTAGGCGGCCTTATCACTAAGAGCGATCTCTTCCAGACAACCTTAATTCCTATTTTTTTAAATGATACATTTGTTTAATATTATTTTTTTCTTCTGTACCTAATTGTTTGTATGTTTGCGCTATTGGAAATAGAACCTTTCTTTCTTTCTAAAAGGAAATAGTGAAGTACAATTGATTCGGCCTCATCGCTAAGAGCGATCTCTTCCAGGCAACCTAAACTTATACTAACTAAACTTGATTTCAATAAGAACCTCATGGTTTTCGAGTTATTGGAATTTTTCAAAATTCAGAAAAATTATTGCCTCCAGTGACTGTTTCTTGCAAATGTACGAGTAATAATCAAAGACGCTTACGATTCTCTCATAATACTAAAATACATACTTAAGCTAAAATTACAGAATACCTAACTATTTTACAAATAAAAGACCTGGCCCAGGTCGCTCTCCGCAGACAGTGTCCCGAGGAGGCTGGCGGCGTTGCCCCGCTGTATGGCGAGGCTTATACGCTGAGCAAACTTCTATTGTCGAGATGTCTCTACGAGGCGCTTGGCTTACATAAAAGTGATATTTATTATTTAAGTTTATATATACCTAAGTGTTTATAGAAGAGCCAGTACTTACTAAACCCGTGTTCCTCGACCTCATAGTCACTTACCACCAGGTGAGAGTTCAAACCTGGGTATAGGTGTACATACGTAAATACAAAAAATAAACACAAGATAAAAAAAATATTTGCAATGGTTAGATATCTGAAATTCTAATAGCCCATCTTTGACTATTTATGCTGTACCTATGATTTATACGACCCGTTTTTTTTAAACAGATTTTTGTTGAGAATGTATGTTCTAAGTCATGTCTGATAAATTGAACTAGTGGTTTCCAAGATCTTGGAGTATCTTTGATGTCAGGTGGGATCTCTGGAACGGTAACAGGTGGTTCGAGTTTGAGCTCAAATGTTTATGACCATGGTGGGCGGGCACCATTCTAGAACCTTGAGAACCTGATGATGATGAGTCGGGGGCAAAGATTTTTTACGTTATTTAGTTTGTTAGCTAGGGAAGTTTTATACGTTATCTTTATTTAAACTAGCTATTAGCTTGAAAGAAATTGAAAACGTTTATTTATCACTGTAAACACCAGAATATAGAACACAATACAGAAGTATACAAAGATTAATACATGCAGCACAAAACATCCGGTGCGGTACAGTGCCAACAAGGGTACACCGGCTCAGCATGATGCTGAGGCAAGCCACAGCGCTGATCTTCAGCTGACCCTTGGAGACTGCACGGACGAAGAAAGCAACAGCGTGTGCGTGTTGTTGTATGTGTTTGTTTTTATGAATGAGGAGGATATTAGTGTGTATGTGAGGTACTGAGTGTGTGAGAGGGTGATGGCATGGTGCGGGTGTATTTACATGGTATTATGTGTGTGGATGGTAGTTAACAGTAGACGCATAAGATTACCGAGCACATCCAGATTGTGGAAGTCAGTAGTTGCACCTAAGGAATGTACGAAGCAGTGTCCGATTTTTGTAAGTCAATTGTATAGATTTTAAGTTTTCTCCTGGTGTCAAGAGTGTGAGCAAACGAAAGCTGGTTCAGTCGAATGCATAAGTGCATTGATGCCGCAGGGGAATACTTTGAATTGAACAGTTGTAAATAAACATTTGTTATATTTCTTTTATTTTATATTTGACTGAAAATTAATGGCTCAAATCCTTGGCTAGCTGTCCAGCTAGAGGAGAGGGCGCTACTAGATGTCATCATTAGAGGAGAGGGCGCTACTAGACTGATTTCTCTGGTCGGGGTATCTTAAATTTACCTAGTTTTTGTTGTTGATTGACAGTAAAGCTAAAGCCACACATGTCGGAGGTGGCGTGCGGCGCGCTCGTGCCTCGTTTCTACGCGGGGCGCGACGTGCTCATCACCGGGGGTACCGGCTTCATGGGCAAGGTAACATCCTTCCCCTCAAGGAGCTTGGAAGTTCTCCCCTCGGGGTTCTCACAAGGTCCCCCGAGGAGCTCTCTCTAATTAACATTTTCCCCTGGGGTCTCTCAAGGGAACACCTCCCCCTCGGGAGCTCGCAAGGTAACATCCTATTTCCATCGAGGGGCTCTCAAGGCAACCTCCTCCCGGGAGCCCATCGTCCTAACCACTTCGTAGCCGACATATGAGTACTCTATTTCATCTAAAATAGACTGATGATGATGGATTGTCAGGTGCTGGTGGAGCGGCTGCTGGCGACGTGCCCCGACGTACGGCGGCTGTTCCTGCTGCTCCGAGAGAAGCAGCGCCAGAGCCCCGCGGACAGGCTGGCGCAGCTCAAACACTCGGAGGTTTGTGATCACATGCAATCCAAGAGCTAATTAGGGGTTTTAAGGAATAAGGATGATAATGACTCCTTGTATGCAGGTGTTCGACGTGCTTCGACAGAAGGACCCGCGACAGCTGGACAAGCTGGTGGCCGTACCCGGTGATGTCACGCTGCCTCACCTCGGGATCAGTGAGGAGTCACTCCAGATGCTTACAGATGTAAGTTTTGGAACCTACAGTATAAACACCGTATTAATAGAATTTGATCCATGGATGAATTTGTATTCTCAGGTCCGCTTACGCGAATGTCGAAAGTCGAGATAACCAGAGAGTTAGTGTCTAATCCGGGTTTAGTTTCACTATGAAACGACAGCTTGCGCGAAACGTCTTAACCCGAGTTAGTTAACCCTGATTTAACTCGCGGATTGTCATACAAAATGTTTCAGGGTTACCGTTGGTGCAAGACGTGTTTTTGATTTAACCCGGGTTAGGCACTAAAACTCGGGTTAACTTTGAATTCGACTCGCGCAAGCGGGAATAAGAAGTACTGTTGTGCTGGCAGGTGTCTATAGTGTTCCACTCGGCGGCGACGGTGAAGTTCAACGAAGACCTGCGTACGGCCGTCGACCACAACCTGCGTTCTGTCATCAGACTCGCAGACCTCTGCGACAAGCTACCCACTCTTCAGGTAAGTAGGTACCTAATTTTTTTTGTAAGGGGAGTAGATGAGCAAAGGTTTGGACGGATCAGAATATCTACCGCCACTGGGAAGCAAGTCGTACAAGGAGACTGACATGAGTAACTTAGGACCCGTTCAGGGTCACGAGTAACGAAGGACCCTCAGGGTCCGCCTGCTATCAACTATCTTTCTGTAACGCATGCTCACTGTCGAGGTAATCTGTCCAATGAGGCAAGGTTGAGGCATGTGTCAAAATTCAGCTCTGGACCCATTCAGGGTCCTCGTGCTATCGACCATCCTTCTGTGTAACACATGCTCACTTTTGAGGTTATCTGTCCAATGAGGCAAGGTTGAGGCATGTGTAAAAATTCAGCTCTGGACTCCTTCTGGGTCACGAGTAACGTAGGACCCCTTCAGGGTCCGCCTACTACAGACCATCTTCTATGTAACGCATGCCCACTGTTGAGGTCATCTGTCCAATGAGGCACGGTTGAGGCAGTTAGTTATTTTAACACTTTGTGATGTCCTTGTTTTGTCATTGTTTTAGACACTACAAAATTCGAGAAAAATAAATCTGTGCCTCTTCGAACACATAGACACCGGCAGTATTACCGCAATTCGGTTGTTGCCATGAATAAAAGAGTGAAGTGAAGATTGAGGCATGTGTCAAAATTCTGCTCCGCTATCCTTCCTTACCCCTCTAGACGTTTACGTAACAGTTTCCCAGTTGTCAATAAAGAAGTAGGTCTATTTTTGGTGTTCTTGACATCTCAGAAACCAATAGATTTAAATATGTTATCTTGTGGTTTAAAATAAAAACTCCCGTATTTTCTTATCTTATGATAAGGACCCAGCGGCAGCTCGACCCTTGAGGAACCCCCTTTGTGTCTACCCCATTTTACACACTGGTCATCTCAGTGTGCAGGTTTACCTCAGGATGTTTTCCTTCACCGTTAGAGCAGTCGGTAAATGTACGTAGGTCATCGAAAAATACGAAAAACTCATTGGTACATGGCATTGCAAGGTTTCGAACCCGGACCGGCGTTCTATCAACTAGGCCAACGACGATCTTGATTGATGGAAATATTCAAGTATAAACCTGTTTCCAGGCCTTAGTGCACGTATCAACAGCCTTCAGCAACGCGGAGCTCTCCCACGTGGAAGAGAGAGTGTACCCGCCGCCCGTAGCGCTTCAGGAGTTGCTGCACTTCGTGGACCACACGCCGGGACACATCCTCGAGGAGGAGACCAACCAGTGAGTCCTTTATCACAATGGAACACGCCGACTGTGGTCTCAATTCCCACGTATGTCTGTGTATGTCGCAGGTACATATCTCCCAAACCCAACACGTACACGTTCACCAAGGCGATGGCGGAGGCCGCCCTGCAGCAACGCCCGGGCTCCACATACTCTATCGCCATGTTCAGGCCCACCATAGGTAAGGAGTGTCTGAATACTAGACAGGCCAAGGAAAATAGACGGCAAACGTAAGTGGTCACCATCGCCCATAGACATCTCACCGCACTGTAATGTTACTAGGGGTTTTCGATGCAGTGCTAACCTTGAGGACATAGATGGAGTGCCTCATGTGCCGGTAATTACGCTGGCTCTCTTAGACCTGGACTACATGCGCCGGTTCCAGCCCCAATGAAATTAGGAAGGGAAAGGATGACGGATGAAACAATAGGATACTGGGAGAAGCAGGTTATGGCACGGCCTATGCAAGGGGGAGCAACCGCACGTCCATACATGTAGAAACCTGGTTGAAGAGTTGAGGGTAGGAAGGGAAGAATTAGTGCTGGACTATACGCGTCCGGTTCTAGCCCCGATTCTCTGCAGCCAATCACAAGCGTTCCGTCCTCCCCCACTTGAAGTCAGCGCCACGTGATTGGCTGCAGCGAAACAAACCGGCGCATATAGTCCAGACCTAACTCTTCAAACAGGAACACAGCAATGCGAGCATTGCAATCTCAGGGTCGTGGGTTCGAGCCCCACGTTGGGCGATACAACTTTTTATACTTACTTATTTGCAACGTTTTTGTTTAGATTTAGGTAACTGCTTTCGATCCCTAGTTTTATCAGTGTTGGATTAAGTCATCGCGGGGCCTGTAGCAAAAGCTTAAACTTTAAAACTTAGTTTGCTCCAAGTCCTAAAATTTAGGATATAAAATAAAACAGCATTTTTACAAAGAAACTTTTCTCGATTTATTGATTTAATTACCCCGTAAGTTTTGCAGTGTTATCAACTTGCAACACATAGTGAATGGTGTGGCCAGCGCTCACTTTTAGAAATGGACTAAAATTTATTAATAATCATCATCTATCATTGTAGATTTGGACACCACTGTCTTTCCATTGGACGACAGGTGGTATGGTATATACCCGTCTTGATGATGTTTTTAGGCCCAGGCCCCCAATGCGCGTAGCATTTGCTGGCTAATCTAGCACTGGTTTTATTTGTATTACAGTGATATCCACTCTCCAGCACCCTTTCCCCGGATGGATAGAGAACCTCAACGGGCCCACGGGGGTTATAGCGGCCGCGGGACAGGGGATGCTTCACGTGTCATTGACCCGGGGGAGTGCACGGGCAGACATGTTGCCTTCTGACATCGCGATAGACTCGCTGATATGTGTGGCGTGGGAAACGGCTGTGGACAGGTCGGGTCACGAAACGAACTAACCAACTAATTATTGTAATTAACCAATAAACAGCAACACGATGTAATGCGCACGCGCGGCGGAGACGTCGCGCGTGCGTTGACAAATCTCTCCGCTTGAAATACGCTCGCAATCCGCTGGTATAAGCCCTTACTTTACATATCACTTTGTATCCCTAGCGGCTAGGGCTTAACCCATACTTTAAATATCACTGTGACAGATCCCTCCTGCTTAACGGCAGTTAGGGACGAAGTAATTTTTAAATTTGTTAAAAATAAAAGAAAAAAAAATATTTTAGTACAAAGTGTTATGTAAAGTATGGGATTATAATGGATTACTGCAAATTAATGATCTATCAATGTACTGTTGGTACAGAAGCGAAGCCGTCCGCGTATTCAACTGCACTACAGGCGGCCACCCGACTACATGGCATCAGTTTGCCAACACCATAAACCGCGCGATGTTCAACCATCCGTGCGACCAAGCGCTCTGGTACCCGTCCATACGGCTCATTTCCAACCGGTGAGTGCCTTTTTTTTGTTGACGGTGGGAAATCTTCGAATCGAAAATGTCTCCGAATTTCGGGATCAACTACCTGTTCATCGTAGCAGGGACACTCACATTATCCCACTTCTTTATTCCGTTCTGTTATCAGCCGACCCGGGTATGTACGCAAAAACTTACAGTTGTTTCCGTAAAACTGCGATAATCACAATTTCAACACCAGAAACAAAAACAAACTCGCAGTCCCACGCTTTAGACTTAGTAAAGTAAACACGTCGTTTATGGGTCACCGTGTACGATGTTATAATGAGATACCTGATACTGTAATAAATATGACAGAGAAAACATTTAAGGCCCACATAAGACGGACTTTATGTAAAAAGGGTTATTATAAAGTAAATGACTACTTAAATGAAAAAGGGGCTTGGTCCTAAATCCAGCTCCAGCTCTGCACATCGTGTATATGATTGTATTCATAATTATTGTAAGATATATTTATTTCAAAAGACGTGCTGCTGAAAGTTTCTTGCGCCGCTTCTTTCCTTTCAGCTACAGCACCTTACGAAGCGGCGGTAGAGTAAAAAATGACGTTGTAAAAATGTACTATAAGGTATCTACTTACTTACAATAAAAACATTATAATTTTTATTTTTTCCAACTTTAACTCTCATCCATCACTATTGGGGAACATCTTTTTCAGATTCGTGTACAGAACCTTGGAATTCCTTCTGCAGACTGTTCCACTATACCTGGTGGAGTACACCGGTCGCATCCTCGGGAAAAAATCACGGTGAGTGTAGGTGTACGTAGCATACATAGAAGATGCATTAGGTACAGTCGACCGTCCATACGAAAACCTACCCATAACGAAAAATTTGAGAATCTGAAATGTATGATACATTGCGCAGGCATAAGGTTGAGATTAAATCGAAGATTTTTGACAGATGGTATTGCTCGTGGTCGCCTGTACATATATGTAACAAAACCCCCTACAATCCCGAAAGGAGGGTGTTCAGTATCCATAACTGAACAACTTTCACTATGGGACTAATACTGAAATTGCGAAAGCAATAATCAGCTGTTCCGTACAAAAGCTCATCATCATCATCATCAGCCTATTAATGTCCCCATTTGTGGGGCACAGGCCTCCCCTTGCACAAGGGGGTACGGGCCATGATCCACCGAGCGGACCCAATGCTGATTGGTGGATTTCACATACCTGTTTCCTCACGATGTTTTCCTTCACCGTTAGAGCAGTCGGTAAATGTACGTAAGTCTTAGAAAAAATCCGAAAAACTCATCGGTACATGACATTAAGCATTGCATAGTTTCTAACCCGGACCTCCCGCATGGGAGCCCGGCGTTCTAGCCACTAGGCCACCGACGCCTAATACGAACCGAAACAATTTTCCGCGATTTCAGTGTTGGCTCCATAATGAAAGTTGTTCAATTATGAATACATCACCCTTTTGGGACTGAAGGAACGCGCTATGTGAGGACATGGATGACGTAATGTCAGTTGTACGAAAGGGAAAAGGGACGATCTTCCACCAGGCGGGGTGTCGTGTCGTGCCTGGTGACCAGATGTCCTGGCCCAACTATGGATGTTTGGAACTCGTATATATATGAAATCCCTGGAAAATTTCGATAGCGCGTTCTACACCGATGTGAGTAGGTACTAATTATTGTGGCGCGCGTCGTGCGTAACTGGAATTAATTCAACGATTCAATGAAAAATGTAACTGATTCGCTGAACCCTGGTGACTTTTCTACAGAACTCGATTCCCACTTTGCGAATCGCTGGGTTAGAGGCACCGACGCTCTTCCCCGCTTCATGAAGGTTTATTATTATTATTCCATTTCAGATACAACCTAATAAAGATCAACCAGAGACTCCAGGCGATGAACGAAGCTCTGTCATTCTTCAGTCTCAAGGAGTGGCATTTCGATGACCAGAACCTTCGACAACTGAGGAACAGACTGACGGCTGAGGACAGACGGATCTACAACCTCGACCCCAGAACCATCGAGTGAGTCTATAAAAGCTTATATGTCATACATAACATAAGTCTTACTACGTCTTCGCTTCGGCGTTGATGTGTTCCGGCAGTGTTTATAGAAGAATCAGTATTTACTAAGCCCGGTGCTCCATCTTGGAACTCATCGTCACTTACTACCAAGTGAGATTGAAGTAAAACGCGGGTTTAGACGTAAATAAAAAAATCATTACTCCTTGGATATCATTAGTCTTTAGACACCATTACTCCTTGAATATCATCAAAACTTGGACATTATTACTCCTTGGGTATAAGTACTCCTAGGATATTATTAGTCTTTCTTTGGACATCATTATTCCTTGACCATCATCAGAACGGACATCATTACTGCTTGGATGTCTTCAGTCCTTGGACAGCATTCGTCCTTGGATATAATTTATCCTTGTACATAATTACAGTTTGGATGATGTCACCATTAGATCCATCATGCGGGATTCGAAACCATGCAATATCATATTAAACAAATTAGTTTTTCCATTTTTTCGAAGACTTACGTACATTTACCGACTGCTCTGACGGTGAAGGAAAACATCGTGAGGAAACCTGCACACTGAGATGACCAGTTTGTGAAAACGGGGAAAGCAATGGCAAACCACACATTAAATCTGCCAAGAAAGTCGTTATCAATGAGGAAAACGACGAAGATGTTTTTATAGGTAACCATATTTTTTTCTTTGGCAGTTGGGAACAGCTTATCACTAACTTCGTGAAGGGAACAAAGAGACACGTGTTGAGAGAGAAGGACAGCGACATACCCGCGGCCCGGAGGCGTATGCGCAAGTAAGTTGTATGTCCGGTCGCGAACCTTAATTTAGGACCCGGATTTACACATTTAACAAACTTGTCATATGGGCTTATGTGTTGCGTTCATGCTGTCATGGCGTGTTCGGCCTATTTTATTGCTTTAAAACGGTTTACAGTGGTTATATTTTACCCAAAAATCGTCCATGTTAAGTGAACGTTATATAAGACTGAAATATTTTTTTTTACTTATTACATTTTCGAGTAAAACGTCAAAATTGTGTGTTTGAAAATTCTACAACTGAATGAATTATTGCTATTCTAATACTAAAATAAGAAGTATGAATGAGACTCGTTTAATTCAAATTCGTGTGTCGTAATTTACGAATGGCTAATTTTTGTTCACAGATTGTACCTGCTATATGTCGGGTCGAAGCTTCTTCTAACGCTACTGTTCCTAAGATACATAATTCAGATAGATTTTGTTCGCGATCTAATATATCGAGGAATTTCTTTAATATTAATGTCTTTCAAATCAACATTAACAAACTTAGAATCGATATATTCGGGCTATATTTTTTAAGGCCGCCTTTGTACATATCGTGTTATTATTCCTGTAGTTTTTACTTTTCCTGTTTTTGTGTACAATAAAGTGTTTCTATCTATCTATCTATCTATTTTTTAGTATAATTTGTAAATATGGGTAGGTAATGCAGATGTTACATTGTGTTTCAGTATCACCATATTCTGCACGAAAGCGTACAAATTTTTGTTCAATTAATAAATCAATCAATCAATCATAAATTGTCATCAATAAAATAATCAATCATAATAAATTATCAAAATAATAATAAAGGGTAACAAAACAAACATTTTTTTTACTGATGTCTCAATTTAAAAAAAATTACATAAGAATTAACAATAAAGATTGATTTTAGATAGGTATTTTGGGCAATAAAGAATATTTGGATTTTGCAATTTTAGTGTTATTTTAATATCCCTTCGGACATGTGCTATAAGTGCGCTTATTTCACGACTTCATCGTCCATATCAATCTCCTCGCCATCAATTTCAACCTCATCGTTAGCGTTCATCTCACCTCATTTCGTGTTGGCATCTTCATTTCTTCATTTAAATTCAATTCATATTTCCATTCCATTTCTAAATTTCATTAATTTCATGGTTTTCTTTGTATTTTGCACTTTCTCTCTGTATTTTGTCTTGAACGGACGTTGCTCCATTTATTTTTGTCTCCTACACTATCCATTTTTTACGTTTACTATTTTCTGTGTTGTTCTGTTCCTTAAAAATATAATATTTATTACCAAGTTCTTCTATTACTTCATCTGCACACTGTCCTAGAACCCTGCTAGCCGGCACATAGAGGACAGATTGTAGCAATACGAGAACATAACAATATTCCGAATGACAAACGTAAATTAGAACGTAAACATTTTGACAAAACGCTAAAAAAGTGGCTATCTGATATGTGTTTCTATAATATGAATGAATTTTTGGTTATCGAAAGTTTAAGAAAGAATAATTAATTGTAATTAAATTAATGATCCGCACTCCAGCACAATTACATGTTTATACCATTTGCTGTGGAGACTACAGGCTGCTGGGATGCGGAAGCAAAATCGTTTGTCGGTGAGATTGACCGTCGCCTTCGGGAGAGGGGTGGTGACCCTCGCACCGGGTCGTTCCTGGTGCAAAGGTTAGCCGTAGCGATCCAGCGCGGCATGGGCACCTTTGCATCGGTTTCCAATTTGGTAACAAGTATAATTTTGCTTTTTAATCCTAAATTGTGCAAAAACCAAGCAAGTACCGAGAAGGTAGTCAAAGAGCGAATTAATTCCTCGAAAGTGTACAACAACCAAGATCCCGTACAGGTTACGGCGAAGACCTTATGAAGAAAGGCTCAAAGTCTTGGGTTTAACTACACTCAAGGAGCGCCGACTGAGAGATCTCATTGAAACATATAAAATCCTCACACACAGATACAACCTCCAAGACCTGCACGAGTTCTTCAAAATGAAGGATAAACGGCCCTTGCGAGGGCACCATCTAAGAATAAGCCGCACCAAAACCGCAACCAACGTCGCATATCACCTTTTAAGTAATAGAGTAGTCCAAGCATGGAACCAGCTCTCTGATGATGTTGTGTCTGCCCCTTCGGTGAACTCCTTTAAAAATAGACTAGACAACTGGTTTAAAAAGCAGTGATAAATAACACTAATTTTAATCTTATGACAAAACAATGATTTAGTGCAAACATTTAATTTAAATAAATAACAATGACTGACTGTAAAAACTGGGAACTGTGAAATCTATAAAATGAATCTAAGAACTTATAACTTTCCAACACTATGACATAGACGCATCAGCATATATGCTGTCTGTCTATAAATATATAATAATAAATAATAAAATTGGATATGTGTAACCACCGTACCAAATTGCAACTCAGTACGCCAATCTGAATTCAATCAGGATCAGTAACCTCTCCACTACTGGATGCTTAGGTCTGTTGTATTCCTTTAATGAAAAAACTTCAGGTTCGGTGCAAAATAAAATACTTCATTAATATAGGAACACCTTAAAACATTTAGGTTATCTTAGTTTATATTATAAATTAATGAATAATAATTCTTTCACTTTAATAAAAAAAATTTTTTTTTTATGTATAACTAAACCCGCATTTGACCTCGATCTCGCCTGATGGTAAGCGACGATGAGGTCGACGATGGAGCACGCGGGTCCGGTAAATGCCTATTCACTCTGGCCTTGAAGATCACAAGGTTGTAGGTTTAGGGGAACAAGACGCCGGCAGGCTGTTCCATTCCTTAGCCGTTCGCATAATGAATGAAGAAGCAAATCGCTTCGTACGAGCAGATGGGATATCAACAACATAAGGATGGAGCCCCTCCCCGCGCCTGGTAGTCCGAAGGCGGAATGGAGATGCTGGAATTAGGTCTTGCAATTCCGATGCGCACTCTCCGAAATGTATCATATATAATGTCTTCAATAAATTACTCCTGCAATGTTTGTGGAATTAATTGGACACAAAACGTATGTGGATAACGTAGAATTTACATTGAAAATATTTCTAAAATAACACAATAGAACACCGGTATTTGATGAAAATTTCATTGTAGTTTCAACCTTAACAGCATGCGTTTTGTTTAATTTGGTCCTTTTTTTTGTTATAAATTGCCTACGACAAACAGGCAGACGGCCCACCTGATGGTAAGTAGTCACCGTCGCCTAGAGACACGTGCAGTACCAGGGGTATTGCACGTGTGTTGCCGGCCGTGGAGGGAGAGGACTTTTTTAACGTTCTTTTTGAAGCACCATGTCGTAGCGCTGCGGGAAAACGTCGGGTGGAAGAGAGTTCCACATTTTACAGCAAAAATTATATGCTGCAAAGATTCCGGTAACCGCTTTCAATCCAATGAGCTAGGCCATTGACTTCTATAGACAGATAGGGCCTTAACTTAATATCATGTCGTCAAGTAACTTACAAATTCAAAGGTTTTCGCTGCAAAAAAATGATTTAATTCTGTTGTAAGAGAGCCAGCGTAATTGCCAGCACTCGAGGCACTCCATCTATGTTAACAGCGCATCAAAAACCCTCTAATAACATTATAGTCAGGTGAGTTGACTATAAGCGATGGTGACCACTTACCATCAGATGACCCGTTTACTCATCTGGTTGTAGGAACGCACTATGAGGACATGGATGACGCAACGTCAGTTGTATGAAAGGGAAAAGGGAAGATCTCCCACCAGGCGGGGTGTTGTACCTGGTGACCAGATGTCCTGGTTCAACTATGGACGTTTGGAACTCGTATATATACGAAGTCCCAGGAAATCCTTAAAACCTATAAATATTGTAGATGTACAGTACACATGAGGCTATATACACCTTTTAAGACTTTGTCACTTTCACAAATCGTAATAAAAACGTATTGCGATAGGGTTCCACAAGATATAGCTAGACTTCCACTGTACATGATAAACCTAAACGGAATCCCGACTTACAAGATACAGGTTTTCGACCTAGTTTGTAAGTCGGAGGTCCTTTTTTTGTGTGCCCTGTAATAAGTAAATAAACTTTTGCATTTTTTTTTTTTTTTTTCAAACTTAAATAAATATCACCCAAATCTTTACTTTAGCTAGAACAAACAAACATTTCTTTAAAGGCAGAATTCATTTAAATAAAGGAGAATTATGGTGGACCAGCCAGATTTTAACAGTACGTTGGATTTGAACCTGTAATCACAAGATCACTCTCTCTTCTTCTCTACCGAAGTGAGTGCGGTGGCACAGTGGCTAGGGCACCGGACTCCCATGCTCCCAGTCCGGGTTCGAAATCGTGCAGTGCCATGTACCAATGAGTTTTTCGTATTTTTCGAAGACTTATGTACATTTAGCGACTGCTCTAATGGGGGACAAAAGATCCTCAAGGGTCGAAGTGCCGCTGGGTTATACCCGGCCCACTATCATAAGATAAGATACTCTGCTGAAGAATTTGGGACTTTATAATTTCATTTCATTTAAGGGTTTGATTTAGCAACTAAGTCAGAATCATCACAATGGTTGGTTATAATTAATTGTACTACTAACACCAGTTTAGTTTTTTCACCACTATTAATACCTCATGTTCAAAATGTTACAATAGAGAATTTATTCAGAATTTTCAGATGTTTCATCTTCCGTATCCATTACTTTCTTCACTTTCATATGAGTCCGCTCGTGCCGTTTCAAATTAGCTTTAATAGCAAACTTATGATCGCACACTGGACAAGCGTACGGCTTTATACCTTTATGTAAACGTATATGAGACCTCAAACAAGATGGGCTTCTAAACTTTTTCTCACAATTCTTGCAAGCATATGGTCTTTCCCCAGTATGGATGCGTTGATGCCTTATAAGATCACTCTTTGCTTTGTATTGTTGATCACATTCAGTACATGGAAACGGCTTTTCCCCTGTATGAATCCGAGTATGAAGAATCAAACTCGTACTTCTTGTAAACTGCTGCTGGCATATTTTACAAGTAAACGGCTTCTCTCCCGTATGACCACGTTCATGGCACAATAAGTTTGATTTCTGTCTGAACCCTTTTTTACAAAAGGAACATGTGAACGGTTTTTCTCCCGTGTGGATAAGGACATGCCTCAACAAAGATGTGTTAGTAGTGTACTGCCGTTGACAAATATTGCACTTGTAAGGTTTTTCTTTCGTGTGAACTCGACCATGGTGGAGCAAGCCTGCCCTGTGTGTAAACTGCCTGTTGCAGATATCACAGGAAAACGGCTTCATGCCGCTGTGAACGCTCTGATGAGCAGTTAAATTAGACTTATGCCTAAACTGTTTATTACATTTATCACATGAGAACGGTTTATCTCCTGTATGTATACGCACATGACCCTTCAAACTAATCCTACTTTTCAACTGTTTATTACAAATGTCACACGTATAGGGTCCATTGTGCGATTCTTTTTGTCTTTTTCTTTCTTTCTTTGTGTTCGGTTTGGATTTCTTACAGTTGTCCTTGGTTTGGATTTGATGGTCATTCGTTATTGTTAGGGCTTCATTGGAGATGTCGAGAGCCAGGTCTGAGAAGCTTGGGTAATGCTGGAATGGTGCCTCAGGAAAGTCGTTCTCTAAAGAAGAAAAGTTTAAATGTTAAGTGTCTTCATACAATGTTTTTACATATTCATATCATATTTATTAGATGAAACAACTTATTAATTGAGTTTCATACATGTCATGTTTGTTATTTTGTTAATACGGAAGAGAAAACTTCTATTGTGTAAGTTGAGCAAGACAATGAGACACCTGATGGTAAGTGGTCAGCATCACCCAAGGTTGGGGTGTCAGTAATGGGGGCACTGAGGGATAAAGAGTAAGAAAAATTCTGACTTATTAAAAAAATGGTGTGTGTCACAGAAACCGACTCGGATATAGTAGGTTATGCTAGGTTGTATTATGAGAACCACACAAAGAGCTCAGCGAAGCGGGGCTCCTGAAAAAGTTCTTCTGAGATACCACACGCATCAACTTCAACCCAATCAAATGTTTTGAACAAAAGAAAGAACAAACCTGGTAATACATTTGGAGTATGTGTATCAATCTCATGTAACTCCTCAGATCCTTGGTGCATGCCTGTTCCTTCAGCTGCCTCCACCTTATTTTCCACTTTCATTTCAGATTTCATGTCTTCAATTTGAATCTGTAGTAAAATTTCGGCTTCATTCAATTTTTTTAACGGGTCGTTTTCTTCAAAAATAGAATGTTGTATTCGAGCAAAGGATTTTTGTAATCGAGACTTTTTTAATGTGACCACGTCTTTGTGTTGGCTGCGTAAAATGTTGTCTGCGAGTTGATCGACTGGTTCCTCTTTGATTTGCACGTCCACTTCGACTTCCATTGCTGATCTTATCTATTTATTTGTGCAATATTAGTTACCTGATTGTTTTAATTATAATTGGTCACATAACAAGGCTGTTTATTGTATATTTACAGTATTTATTGCAGAAATGTGTAAAAAATTCCTAACAAACAACAGTCCGATGAACGATCGATCGATAGAAAATTTGACTTTACATTGATGACATTAGTTGACATTATATTTTGATTTGTTGTTGTTTTTTTAAGGCCAAGGAAACTGAGCCGATACAGCCATGTCTACATGTTACAAGTGTCAAAATCCTTAATCTTATAAACCGCCCCGAGTCCCACCCGGCGGGAAGGTGTCCACCACGCTGGCAGCGTTTCCACGCTGAATAGCCAGCGAGATGCGCTGCACCAGGTACGACTCGGCGCGGGGGTCACTTGAGCGCTCTCTCACTCGTCGGCTCAAACCTTGGCCTCCGTGCATCATACGCCCGTGGTCTCCACAGCGAGTGGAACGAAAATATAGGCCGTTTCGATCCCCGCGTACTTGACATGTTTTTGTTTGGCCGCCCATTCTGTAGCCGACCCTGCCGTCCGGACGGTGCGGCCTAATGCGACCACTCTTTGCATGTCTATTGCTGCAAAAATTACGTGCGTGCACGTGCACTATGACGTCACCTGTTGTTTGCGCTGACATATTGTATCCTCGAATGCAATAGAATACCTAGTTACAGTACAAGCAAGGAGGAAGAACCAGACTAGAGTACCTATATATGTAGTGTAAAAATAAAATTTTATTATTGCAAGCAAAGATTGAAAAACATTAAAATTAGAATATCTGAAATTCGCTGTTCAACCTCAACCTAATCTAATCTAAGATGTCAACACACCACTATTTTATTTTGTTTGTTATTAATTTAATTTCGCCATTATGGCAAGCAAGGGCTACTGAGATCATACAGCCTTACTAGTGGCGTCAATTCAGAGGGCCAGTTCTCTTAGAGTGATGTAAATATCACAGTAGATGAATATCTTTTTGACTTTTTGCTATTCACGCATTATCACCTCCGTTATTTATCGAGTTTTAGTGATGGACATGCAACGAGTGGTCCTTAGCGGTCGATACGAAATATTTACAGTCGACATTGACGGGATATTTATCGAATTTCAATATTATATCCCGTTTTTGAGATTTAGCCTCCTGGTGGCCGCCGTGGTGGGTGGTCTATCTTACATATTGTTTGTATTAGTGGCAGAAACTCATTGAAATTGAATGTTGAAATCTAAAAATGATACACAAATTAGTAGGATAAATTACATTTACTTGTTTTTTATAGAATTCTAGAAATATGTCTGGGCAGAAACTTTTGGACCCCACCTCATATATCGTGGCATAATGTCTACTATACGAACTGTTCGCGTCGGACAGTACGCATGGGACTGTCGCGGACTCGACTTACATCATTTCGTTGGTGAAACTGTAGAGACTCCACATCGAGTACCATACCAGCGAGTGGGACGTTTTGTCGATCATCGCTATCATGAATCGATTTCGATCCCAATCCAAAAGCATATTTTTTCCTACTGGCAACATTGTTGACGTAAAACGTCAAATATTTTGGCCTTTGCTTGCATTACTCCGTACCTAGGTATTGTGTTGTAAAAATATCAAATAATTACTATTTCTCGTGAGTTATTCTGCCAAATTCACTAATATTTATATTCATCGAGCATCTGTAGTTGTAAAATTAAAGCATTTATAACCTATTTCGGTGATTTTCGCGGTGTTTACGCCGTTTCTCGTAGGTGACAATTTGTTACGTCTTAGGGTATGTATTTTTGTTATTGAACCAATTTTGCTGAGTAATTTCAGACCTGTGCTTTGTTCGTATTTTGTCAGTGTGCCAAATAACAAACTGGTGCCAATAGCCTGTGCTTTTGGCTTTATGTTCGATTATTTTCTTTATAACCTTTGCGATCGGTACATATTGCGGATCTTCGTATGTTCATAATTATAGTCAATTTTTGTTTACATAATTGTTACGGTCATTAATCTTGTGGCCTCGCTGTTTCGCAGGTAAGTGATTAACTAAAATCCGATAAAATGTTGTTGGAATACCTTGTAAAAGCTTTTTATTTTTATTCATGTGTATGTTAGTCTGTAAGGCCTGGTTTACACCTTTGCAAGTGACAAGGACAGTGGACAGTAGGATTTTGTATGAACTGCCTTTGCCACTGTCCGGATTGTTTATACCTTTTCAAGTAGCAACAACAGTGTACAGTAGGATTTTGTTTGAACTGTCCTTTCCACTTGAAAAGGTGTAAACCAGCACTGTCCTACTGTCCACTTGACTAATCACTTGAAGAGGCAAATTTTTTGGCAAGGACAGTGCGTTAGTCATGTGGTAAGGACAGTAGTGTAAACCGGTGGAACAGTGGCAAGTCAAGCTGCTTTGCAAGCTACCTTGGCAGTGGATCCATATTTTGGTTGACTTTTGTCACTGGCCAGGCACTCGCCACTGTCCTACTGTCTTTGCAGTGGTACAGGACAGTTGTCCTACTGTCACTTGACTAAGCACTTGGAAAGGTGTAAACCAGCCCTAAGGTATTTATTTATCTACGGGTCATGCAGCCTGAAATAAAATGTTTATTTATTATTATTGCTTTGATACTCAATTAAAAGTTATATAAAATAATTCATCAACGGATTGATTGGACGGATCCATCAGTAGTTCTGTCACTGAACTGTACCACGTAACTACTGGGAACAATCCACATTATCTAGCCTAAACTTTTCAATCTAGAAAGCTGAAGTTTTGCAATTCAATTTGCTGATGTTTTACAGGGTTTGAGGATATATATCAATGGATATAAATCATGATATATATCACGATATATATCCGATGTATAATAGAAAAAATGCTTTTTCGGTTGTCAATTCATTATTTGCTGCTTTATAGTAATTGTTTGGCCCTCACTTTCAAAGAAAACCAATAGACTGGTGGAAACTCTTGGTTATAAATAAAAGATAACCCCGTAAATAAAAAATAACCCCGTGGCCGCTGTGGGAGCACAAAAAATCCATTAATATGTGAATAACTCCTGATGCTGAGCATCATGTATTTATTCTAGTTTTGGTCTGGAAAATAAATTAGTGACACTATTAAAAGCCTTAAACAGCCGTAAACAAAGGAAAGCAGCCTGAATTACAAAATATAAATAAATACATAATAATACATTACATAATACATTCATATTATTAATACAATTAATAAATACATATTAATAAATACAAAATAAATGCATTCCCACCACCCCCTATATTAACCTTTATTATTGTTCTTTTTTTTCTTCCAAATTTTGTCAGTTTTTTATTTTCCCATGTACCGTTACATGTTCATTTGCACTGGTCAAAGAAGAGACCTTTCCTCAGTTTTTTTTTTTTTTTGTTTTTTTTATTAAATAAGGAGAGCAGACGAGCAAACGGGCCACGTGATGGTAAGTGGTCACCGTCGCCCATAGACATCTCACCTCACTGTATTAATATTAGAGGGTTTTTGATGCGCTGCTAACCTTGAGGACTAAGATGGAATGCCTCATGTGCCGGAAATTACGCTGGCTCTCTTACCCTTCAAACCGAAACACAGAAATGCAAGCATTTCTGCTTCACGGCAGAAGTAGATAAGAGGGTGGTACCATCCCAGGGGATCCTTCACTTTAGGATCTACCACTACCTACTATTTATTGAAAATGTACATAATTACATATTTTTTTACATTCATAGTGTAACAAAAACCAATATAGATTATGGTCATCAACCAATATGGTTGATGCTCTAAATCCCGCACTAAGATACCCTGTGTCGCGGGATATTGGGATAGTGGATAATGAGTTGATCTGATAGATAGATTCACATAGTTGACTTTTTTAATCTAATTATTTAATATCTCGGTCGGTTACTTACCAAATATTATGTGTGATTGATTTTTTTTACATTCATAGTGTAACAAAAACCAATATAGATTATGGTCATCAACCTATAAGGTTGATGCTCTAAATCCCGCACTAAGATACCCTGTGTCGCGGGATATTGGGCTAGTGGATATTCGGTTGATCTGATAGATAGATTCACATAGTTGACTTTTTTAATCTAATTATTTAATATCTCGGTTGGTTACTTACCAAATATTATGTGTGATTGAATTTTTTTACATTCATAGTGTAACAAAAACCAATATAGATTATGGTCATCAACTTATATGGTTGATGCTCTAAATCCCGCACTAAGATACCCTGTGTCGCGGGATATTGGGATAGTGGATATCGAGTTGATCGGATAGATAGATTCACATAGTTGACTTTTTTAATCTAATTATTTAATATTTCGGTTGGTTACTTACCAAATATTATGTGTGATTGAAGTTGTATTTTCGGTTGTTTTAAAAAACATCTATTTACGATGGTTTTGGAATTTCACTTCAGGTTTTCACATTCACAACATAAAGATAACCAACTTTCAAAATTACTCAATTTTTTTTAATGAAATTGTGCCATGGCCTATTACCTTAAATTGAGGGTAATTATTTTAATTATATCAACCAGCAAACAATAGGTATACTATTGAATATCGTTGACCTATTTGTATGCTCTTTTTAAATGACCTTAATAGAAACAATATGTATTCATGTCTCCTTTGAGCGTCGGTGGCCTGGTGGCTAGGACGGTCTCCCGAGCGGGAGGTCCGGGTTAGAAACCGTGCCATGTACCAATGAGTTTTTCAGATTTTTTCGAAGACTTACGTACGTTTACCGACTGCTCTAACGGTGAAGGAAAACATCGTGAGGAAACCTGTATGTCTGAGGAAATGAAAGTTTCCAAAGGTGTGTGAAATCCACCAATCGGCACTGGGCCTGCTCGGTGGATCAAGGTCCGTACAAGGGGAGGCCTGCGCCCCAACAGTGGGGACATTAATAGGCTGATGATGATGATGTCTCCTTTAATATCTCCAGCATTAGTGAATAAATTTTGATGATTTTTTATTTATTTAACCTAACATACCTCCAGAGTGGTGTCATGAAAACTTGGTCATGATCTGATGTTGCACTCCAGGACACCAGTATTAGGAAGACTACTTAGCCTAAAATGACAAAATATTGCCATTAGAAATTTCTATACAACATTAATAGAAGTCCTCAAGGTTAGCAGCGCATCGAAAGCCCTCTAATAGTGGCCCATTTGCCCATCTGTTTTCCCTATTTAATAAATAAAAAAAAAAAAAAAAAAAAATCAGCATCAATATTGCCATTTCAGACGTGTGACAAGGATAGTTTTGCTTCCTGAAATACGGCCCAGATTTGATGGTACATACATACATACCCTCACGCTATATCCCTTGCGGGGTAGGCTGAGAGAACAGAGCGCCACGAATCTCTGTCTTGGCACACTACTCTTGCTTCCTCTACAGTCTGAAGGTAGTTTTTTTTCTCCACAGTGAGGAAGATGTAAGAACTGAAATTAGTAGGTCTATTAAGTTCCTATTGTGGTCTGTTCCAGGTATTAGGCAGGTCTTCCGATGATGTCACTAAAGCCGAGGAATGTGGATTTCCAGGAGACATGGGCCAACCTTAAGGAAACAGTGAGTATTGTTGGGAGAGAGAGGGGAGCTGGCTCCTGGTGGTCTGTGCAGAGTCAGGCTTCATCTCTTTATACCTCTATGCTTACAACCACAGAAATAAATCGAGATAAAACGGTGACGCGGGCGAGCTGCTATAGGAGTCTCACGTGTCAACATTTTCATAAGCCACGCCCGCAAAGTGACGTGATTACGAACGAAATACCTTCTTTTAATCGATTCACTTTCGTAGCTGTTGTTCTTAAGCTAGATCCGAATTAAGCGCGGCTGCCGCGCGAGCCATGTTCGACCGCGGCAAACCTTTATTTTGGCTCGCGAACAATTTTTAGCACCACCAATTAATACAGCGAGGCATGCCATTCATCAGTTTGTGTGCGGCAACCATGGATGTTTCACGTCGTACACGTGCAGCTGCCGCTTTCATCTCGCCCGCGTCACCGTTTTATCTTGATTTATTTCTGTGCTTACGAAAACAATTTCATACTGCACTGACAACCAACAAGTGTGTGCTTCTAAGTCGTATTCCTCATTGCTGAGGGTTGTGATCATTTGAAGGTATTAATCATATAAAACGACTCTCTTGGCAGATTTAATGAGGTGGATCGCCTTCCCCATTTCACACACTGGTTATCTCAGTGTGCAGTTTCCTCACGATGTTTTCCTTCACCGTTAGAGCAGTCGGTAAATGTACGTAAGTCTTCGAAAAATACGAAAAACTCATTGGTACATGGCACTGCACGGTTTCGAATCCGGACCTCCTGCATGGGAGTCCGGTACCCTAGCCACAGTGCCACCAACACTCTATGACATGGCATAGTTTCGAACCCTGATCTCCCACATGGGAGTCCAACGTCCTAGCCACGACGCCACCGATTCTCCCAAAAAGTTTTAATCAAGTGTTAAATCATTCATTCAAATATCCAGACCTACTGCCATACGTGCAGGAACTGGGATGGCTGATGTATCGAGGGGAAAAGTACAAAGGTCCCAACTGATCGGACCAGGTATAGGAGAATCAAGAACTAAATCATTCACTCGTTCTCCCACTCTTCAGGTGGCGGGGGTGGTTGCTCTCCGGGCAGTGGAGCGGGCGGTGTGGAACACTCGCTTCAGCGATGTGTACGCGCTCTGCGTCGCTCACCCAGAGCCCCTCGCTGACAAGCTTTATCTGGAGACCAAGTACGTACAATTCTACTTTTTTTTATTCACACGTGAACCCCCGTTTGACCTCAATCTCACCACAAGAGCTTAGGTTTTTTTACACACTGGTCATCCCAGTGTGCAGGTTTCCTCACGATGTTTTCCTTCACCGTCAGAGCAGTCGGTAAATGTACGTAAGTCTTAGAAAAATACGAAACTCTCATTGCTACACGGTTTCGAATCCGGACCTGCCGCATGGGAGTCAGGTGTCCCAGCCACTGTACCACCGACGCTCTCTAGTAAGTTGTAAGTACTGGTTCTTCTTTAAACACTGCCGGAGCACATCAATGCTAAAGCGAAGATATTTGACGACAGACTTTACATAGAAGAAGGTGGTCTCCAGCAGGCGGACTCTGAGGGTTCTACCACCAGCAAGTTTGTAGCATTGCATACTTCTTACTCCCCGACCTCCTCAACAAAAAGGTTCGTACGTTGTCAACAAAAAATCTGACACAGAGTTTCAATTACTAAAATAACTGGAGTTTCTCCCGCACTTTTGTGGCGTCCACGTCAGCTTTGTTTCGTTTTGTCTTGCAAATTGTTTTACAGTAGTGCTTTTCTAGTAAGAATGGTGTTTCTTGCTCGAAGAACTTCTACCAGATGTGAATAATGTGTGGGACAGTGAAGTAAAGTCAAATAAGACGCTGCAGCCCGATCCGTACTTGGCTGGATTTTGAAGAGCCATACTGCGTCCGGGACGCTTCTTCTTTGGTTCGGATGGTGCAGAAGCGTGGAAGATTATCTCAGATAGCATTGAAATGTGTCGCACCAGCATTTTAATGAAGACATGAAAGAGTTGTTTATTTTTATTTTTTATTTTATTTATTTCCTTAAATTTACAGCTTTTTTCAGACCTTATAAAAAGAGTATAATATTACTATAACATTTGCCAATTATAAATGTTCATTATGTTACTTAACATTATATCTATTTTAGGTAGTTTTTTTTTTACATCAGAGATGGCTGTATGGGCTCAGTTCCCTTTGCCTTAAAAAACAACTATTACTGTTATTCACCGCGAGCCCTCGCGAGATAATAAAATAGTATAGAAAGGACCCAGTGGAAACGTGGGTTCTTTACCTCCCGTTTTGATTACACCACATCCAACATCCTCCACCTTTTTCTGCTCCAAAGACTCCTGCATCCTGACTGTCTCACCTACCTACCAATCGGCAGTTACCTTGTACCGCTTGACCAGCGGTGGTAGGGGTATTGAATCCTTCCCATACAAGGTTGAAAATTACAGGATTAATAATAATCACCATCAGCCCACTCTAGTCCACTGCTGGCCATAGGCCTCTCCCAGGGCGCGCCATTGAGCCCGATCTTCGGCTCTTCTCATCCAGTCGCTGCCAGCCACCTTGCGCAGATCGTCGCTCCATCTAGCAGGGACGCCCGTCCCACACTACGTTTGCCCAAACGCGGTCTCCACTCCAGAACTCGTCTCCCCCAGCGGTTGTCGGTTCTGCGACAGACGTGACCGGCCCGCTGCCACTTCAGCTTGCTAATCTTATGAGCTATGTCGATGACTTTTGTTCTATGCCGGATCTCCTCATTTCGGATTCGATCCAGCAGAGATACTCCGAGCACAGCTCTCTACATAGCACGCTGAGCGACTTTCAATTTGTGGACCAGTCGCACCGTCAGTGTCCACGTTTCGGCTCCGTAGGTCATTACTTGTAGGACGCACTGGTTAAAGACTCTTGTCTTTAGACATTAAGGTATGGGCGACGAGAAGATGTGACGTAACTTCCGAAATGCTGCCCAACCCAGCTGAAACAATAACGATGGAAATATAATAACGATGTAAAATGTGTCGCAGGAACTTCCTGGAGGAACACGTGTCTGGTCTGCTGAAGCGCGTGCGCGGGGCGGCGCCGCTCGAGAACAACGATCACAACGACGGTCTGCTCGACAGGTGCGTGTGACCTTGCCACAGTCTGCCCGACCAGCTCAGTCGGTAGAGCATGAGACTCTTTATCTCTGGGTCGTGGGTTCGTGCCCCACGTTGGGCGCCACTGCTACAGTCTGCCCTCCAGGTGCCGGCTAGCAGGGTTCTAGGACAGTGTGCTGATGAAGTAATAGAAGAAACTTGGTAATAGTAGATATTAGATTTATCAGGAATAGAACACAATAGTAGAAAATAGGTAGTAGTAGGAATTAAAAGTGAACGGGAGACGTCCGTTCGAGACAAAATACAGAGAAAAAGTGAAAATACAAATAAAACAATGAAATTAATGGAATAATGAGATTTAGAAATGGAATGGGAATATGATTTGAATTTAGATGAAGAAATGAAGATGCCAACACGAAATGAGGTGAGATAAACGCTAACGATGAGGTTGAAATTGATGGCAAGGAGGTTGATATGGACGATGAAGTCGACATCGTTACAATCTCAACGCTAAAGCCTGGACTACATGTGCCGGTTCTGTTCGCTGCAGCCGATCACAAGCGTTCCGCCCTCCCCCCACTTGAAGTCAGTGCCTCGTGATTGGCTCGAACCGGCGCTGGAACCGGCGCATGTAGTTCCAACCTAACAGCTATTAGTGCCAAACGTGTATTACATGTCATAGTGTTATTTCTCATTGATGAGTGAGGGTTGTGATCATTATACCGGGTGTAACAAAAACGAACAACTTTTACTATGCCAACTCAGAAATCGCGAACAAAAAATCTGCTCTTCCGTACAAGCTAAATCAAAATGTTTTTATTGTAAGTAAGTACCTTATAGTACATTTTTACAACGTCATGTTTCCCTCTACCACCGCTTAGTGAGGAGCTGTAGCTGAAAGGAAAGAAGCGGCGCAAGAAACTTTCAGCAGCACGTCTTTTGAAATAAATATATCTTGCAATAATTATGAACACAATCATATACACAATGTGCAGAGCTGGAGCTGGAGTGAGGACCAAGCCTCTTTATCATTTAAGTAGTCGTTTATTTTATAATAACCCTTTTTACATAAGGTCCGTCTTATGTGGGTCTTGAATGTGTTCTCTGTCATATTTATTACAGTATCAGGTATCTTATTATAACATCGTACACAGTGACCCATAAATGACGTGTTTACTTTACTAAGTCTAAAGCGTGGGACAAATATCTAAATGTATGGAACAGCTGCTTTTTTTAGAGATTTCCGAGTTGGTCCCATAGTGAAAGTTGTTCAGTTATGGATACTGAACACACCCCTTTCGGTACTATAGGGGTTTTTGTTACAACCAGTTTAGACGTAACACATAGTAATATTTGGCAGATTGTATAGTGTCATTTAAGGAGCGTTGCTGGCCTAGTGGCTAGGACACCGGACTCTAGGAGATCCGGGTTCGAAACCATGCAATGCCATGTACCAATGAGTTTTTCGTATTTTTCTAAGACTTACGTACATTTACCGACTGCGCTTGAGGAGCTCGTAGCCTAGTTGCGAGTACGGTCCGAAAGTGGTCGTGCAGATTAAGCGACGTTGGCGCGGGCTGTACCTGGATGGGTGACCGCTAGTGGCATATTTCATCTGAGCTCGTCCGTGCCTCGGAGAACACGTTAAGCAGTCGGTCCCGGTTGTTGTCGTTCGACAGCAGTCGACTGCGCTAACGGCGAAGGAAAACATTGTGAGGAAATCTGCACACTGAGGTGGCCGGTGTGTAAATGGGGTAGGCACAAAAGATCCTCAAGGGTCGAAGTGCCGCAGGGTCATTCCCGGCCTCCTATCATAAGATAAGATTTGGCAGATTGTATGGTGTCATTTCCTCAATCTTGTCACCTTTCCTCACAGATACGTGGCAGCTTGGCACGAATATAGCCAGGGTGTGGCATACCTCAATAGCCTGTACTCCTACCTGAATCTGCAGCACATCAAGAGGCAAAAGGTATTTTTGGAATACCACTCTTCTTTTTTTATTGACTACTAAACCCGCATTTGACCTCGATCTCGTCTGATGGTAAGCGACGATGAGGTCGACGATGGAGCATGCGGGTCCAGTAAATGCCTATTCACTCTGGCCTTGAAGATCCCAAGGTTGTAGGTTTAAACACAGACGCCGGCAGGCTGTTCCACTCCTTAGCCGTTCGCATAATGAACGAAGAAGCAAATCGCTTCGTAGGAACAGATGGGAACACTTCAAAAACTAGTCTTAACACCCCCATCTAACACTAAGTTTGGAACTATACTGAACCGTAAAATATTTATATAAAATATTAAAACACATATGCAAAGCTGGCGAAATATGTGATACCCAATATTTAAGATTTGTCATCCAATGTACCATAATGTCTGGAGAATAAATAATTCATTCATTCCTTTCCGGCTCGGTTCAGTAGATCCAATCATATGTTGGTTTCAAGCCCCGCCCACTACCCATTTGAAATCCATATGATTGATGAAACCTTTGGGTTGAGGATGTCCTCAAGTGAGCTATCCACGCACCTACTTCATAATTTTTATTTTTCAATAGGTATTTTTTAATCATTACATTCAATAGTATTTTTTGCTTTCCCAACTCAATGTTGTACAACAACCAATTCCCCACTTCCTAACCATGCTGTGTTTACACGTTAAGGGTTACGACCTAGCTCATAACTTTATATTGATTTTTATGTAATTTATCTGATTATAATCTGTTGTTTAACTAATAAATAAATTAAAATTAAATTGAAAATTAAACCGAGCCGGAGTATAAACGACTCCGTATGGTCCCAGCATAACACATTCCTATCCTAATACTGTCCCTATTCTAAAACAAGAGTGTGCGAGTGTTGGGACAGCTAGTTTTAGGACGGCCTAAAACTACCTGTCCCAACACTCGCACACTGTCATCCTAACAATAGCTATCCCTATTCCAAGAACGTACTAAAGTTTGTTGTACCAACATTAACACATACTGCCATCCTAATACCAGCTGTCCCCATTCTAAAACACATTCCAAAACTAGTTTGTCCCAACACTAACACAGTCCCATCATAATACTAGCTGTCCCCATTCTAAGACTAAATCTAGTCGTCCCGATACCCGATATTAACACTCTCCCATCCTAACAATAGCTATCCCCATTCTAAAAGACGTCCTAAAACTAGCTGTCCCAACATTAACACATTCTCATCCTAATTCTACTTATTGTCCCAACACAAACATACTCCGATTCTAAAATTAGCTTTCATCCTAAAATAGTCCATCTCATTCTCTCTCATAGACACGGACATATGTGTGAGCGTAACAACACATGCCGTGTTCGCATCTTTGCATGTTGAACGTGACAGAAAGTCCAGCTCAGGTCCACTGATATTTTCGACGGATTATAATGCCAATTTATGTTTCAGGTGTCGGACGCGGAGATCATATACGGCTCGGCCGCGACCGTCAGCAGTCCAGAGCACGACTACAGGCAGCTGGAGGTGAGGCCGGTCTCTTACACATATACATATACCTACGTATATTAGAATTATATACAGTTCACCTCTCCCTGTAGTAACACGTACCTGTAGTTTATTAATTTATTTAATGAGCACATACTGCAGTACAGTACTTAGATTGTCGCAGTTGTTTGTTGGTTAACTTTGTATAAGTACTGGCTGTGTGTCAGCGGTGTGTGTTTACACGTAAGTGTATTCACTCAAGCATCAGCTGAGCCAGGTGCCTATTGCCAGTAGTATTATGGAGTGAACTAAATATATATTATTTGAGGCGATGTGTTTTTCTTTTGTTCTTTCTTTCTTAGCCAATACCAGTATTTCTATTATTTTATCATTCTTTCATTTATAATTTTAAATTTTTATTTAGAATAGAATAGAATTAAATTTATTGCCAAAAATATATAATATATATTTATTTATTTACCCAAACCTAAACCTAACGCAGAGTTTATAATTTAAAAATTATATATGTTATCCTGCATTACTTATAGTAAAACTGCTAGAGGTCAAATTTAATTTGACGTTGGCCTCCTTTATCTTTTTGTACATATTTATTTATAAATGGATCCATTTTGTTTAACCATTTTACTCTCTTAAATTGTTACAAAGAAAAAGATTAAGACCCACATAAGACTGACCTTATGTAAAAACTCATATTATAAAATAATAGACTATTTAAATGAAAGAGGCTTCAGTTCTGCACATTGTGAACTTGTATGTTAATTTCGAATTATTTTAAAATTATGAATTAATGTAATATAATTCAAAAGATGTGCTGCTGATTGTAACTTGCGCCGCTTCTTTTCTTTCAGCTAAAGCATCTTAGGGAGCGGTGGTAGAGTAAAGAAATGACTTTTTAAATTAAAAATGTGAAATCGTTTTTTCTATTCTGATGCTAGCTACGTATCAAAAACTAAAAAGTCATTTTACAATGGCTGTAATTACGTGCAGTTGCATACAATACTTTTACTACGACCATGAAATGACTGACACACGCCATGACAGCTCGTCAAAACTCCGTTGACAACGGTGCGTGGTCCGGAAGTTGCCGTTTCGTGTGGCCGGCATTTAAAAAAAAATATTTTGTGCGCGTAATTTTTTTTGTTATATTTTTTTCCTAAATCACTAATTTTGTATCAAATTTCATGAAACTATTAATAAATTTACTTTGTACATAATGAGTTGACGGTATCGTAATGCGGTGTCGTA
The DNA here is from genome assembly GCA_947369225.1 of Hofmannophila pseudospretella. NCBI lineage: Eukaryota > Metazoa > Arthropoda > Insecta > Lepidoptera > Oecophoridae > Hofmannophila > Hofmannophila pseudospretella. Next base: position 671,344 of record OX376338.1, on the reverse strand, counting down.
ACGTGTCGCGACGTTCATTACGTAATGACCATTAGGAATGAAATAGTTTGAGGTTTCACATTGAACAAATTACCAAATGGGAGTAGATTTTTTTTTAAACTATTTTTTCCATTGCCAGGTGGGAGAGTTGGGGCTCGTGATCTGGGAGCGAGTGTTAATCCGCCCACTATGGAGCGCGCTGTCCGGGCGCATAGTGTCCGCGTTGACGCATGCGCGGGCTCAAGATCTTGATCCTTCGCGCGCCGATACGCTGCGTGCCGCCATACACAGTGCTGTTCACGTGAGTACCGGGACAGCCCAGAGTCAAGGATGGCCGTGTGTTAGGGGAACAGTTTAGTGTTGGGACGGGAGTGTGTTAGTATGGGGCATGGGGACAGCTAGTGTTAGGATGGCCGTGTGTTAAGTGTGTGTCCAGTTAGAGTGAGGATGGGAGTGTGTTAAGGGCTATTATTTAAGGACGATTTTGGCCATTTTTAACTCAAACTTAATATTTTGGTACTTCCGCGCGTGAATTTTCGAGATGTTTAATATGCGCATATAATTTTGACAAGTTTCATACATTTGACATTTCAATGGCCGCCTGAACATATGGGATAACGCTCATATCGCATGTACCAACTGTCAGACGCGGTTTCCATATAAAACTTTTCTAGCGAGCAATCTACATGAGGTGGATTTTGTAAAAATGTACTATACAATAAAAACATTTTGATTTCATTTGATTTACTTTTCCAGGTGCAATCGTTTCGTGTGCGCGCGCCCCTCGCCCTATACCAGGAGCTGGTCTTAGAGCCGTACCTGTCGGCGGCAGCTCAGCACCACGCGCAGTTCGCGGCCGAGCTGCTGTCGGCCGGAGATGTGTCTTATTACATGCGACACGTCCTAGACGGTACGTTTTTAATTTGGTTTAATTGTTCGCTTCGCTCGCTCCCGCCCCTAGCCTTCTAGTTCATTCCATCATCTGGCTGGATTGGCGTCGCGATTTCGAGCTCCTTTGCTCGCTCCTGTCCTAATCCTTCTTGCTAGTCTAATCCATCGTCTATGTTGGAGTAGCGTCGAAATTTCGAGCCCGCTTCCCTCGCTTCCCTACCTTCACCCTACCCAGAAGGGTACTTATCTTGTGATAGAGGGCCGGGAATAACCCAGCGGCACTTCGACCCTAGAGGATTTTGTGCCTACCCCATTTACACACTGGTCATCTCAGTGTGTAGGTTTACTCACGATGTTTTCCTTCACCGTTAGAGCAGTCGGTAAATGTAAGTAAGTCTTAGAAAAATACGAAAAACTCATTGGTACATGGCCACCGACGCTCTACTTCGGATATAACTTTTCATACAGAAATACAGTAAGGAAACGTACAGCAAGGAAATTACACTCTTGTATGGGGACAGGGAACCGGTTAAGCCGAAGATGTGGGTTCAAATCCCACCAGTGGTATTTTGTATCGCTTATTTGTATATATTATATTTGTAACATTATTATAAGATAAGATAAGATTTATTGTGTAAAAGTTTATGTAAGAATTACAAATATTGCAGATATAGTTGCATAAACATGTCACACTAAACTTTACCTTTACAGACATGTACACCGAATACACAAATTAATAATGTTTATACAGATTGTGAGAAGGAAACAGAAAAGAAAGAGAGAATGTCATTAAAATGTATACAATGTCAATAATATTAAATTTACAAAATGTCCACTAATTAATGCTGTGTGAATAATATTAATACAATCATTTAATTAATAAAAATATATATAAAAGACAAGACATATTATTCAGTAAATGATTTTTTAATTGACAAAGATATTTAATCAGTGACTGCCCCATTTTTATTACGAAATAAATGACGCAATCACAAAATTATCGTTTATCGTCCAAAAATTCCTTGACGCTATAAAAACATCTTTCCACAAGCCATGATTTCAGAGAAAATTGAACTTTATTAATTTTCATTGTTTTAAATTAATCCGAAAGCTGTTGTTATAAATTGATCCGCACATTATTCCAGTTAACTAAGATACAACCATCTCTCCACAGGTCTAGAGCGCGAGATAACCCTAGGGAACCGTTTCCTCCACTCGTCCTCCACGGAGGCCGTGCGCGGTTGTTACGAGAGGGCCGCGGTGCAGGCGCACCTCTCCGCCTTGCACGCGGAGACGGAGCGGCTGCTGAGGGAGGCGTGCGCGGACGGAGGGGACGCTGGGCAGGTGAGGGGGATGTGGAGGGGAGAAGTGGGTAGAGTGCGAGGTAAACCTAGGCAACCGCTTCCTGCACTGGTCATCTACGGTAGTAGATGTCAGAAGTGACAGAGTTTTTGTTATTTTGTGTGGCCATGGCAGAATACCAGCGGCTGACGACACCCCGTCGTCAGCCGTTATGCCGAGACATGGACTCATTTGCCTTCATGTTTTAATTGTATTGTATTTTTGTATTGTATTGAGGGCAAATAAACGTATTTTCATTTTCAGTATAGAAATAGGGAGATGTGGGTAAAGGGGGTGAGGGGAGAAGTGGGGAGTGCAGGGGAGAAGTTTGGAATGGAGGGGGATTTGGGCAGTGGGGACTTTGGGAAATTTCAGACTTTTGTTTAATGATCCTATAGAAATATATTTTTTTTTAAATTTCTATCGATATCCCCACTATTTCAATAGAAGTTAAGGAGCAAAGGGAAGAGATGATGTCTAGAACAATGACGTGAGCACTGACAGCGAGCCACAAAATTGACATTTCTGTGGCCGACTAATGTATGGGAAAATGATCAAATGGCATGCGCCAACTGGCAGACGCGGTTTCCTTGTAAAACTTCTCTAGCGAGCAATCTGCATAGGGGTGTATTTCAATATCCTTGGTAACTGAAATATAATTTAATGTAACCTTATCTTTTGCCCACAGCGACGCGAGGATCTCAAGCGAATGTACACCCTGCTCAAACCGCTTAAAGATCAGAATGCGCTGCGCCCGCTCATAGACGCGGCGCACGCTCAGGCTGCAAGGGAAGGCCATGAGTTACTCGCCGCTAAACATAATAAGGATGAGGTGAGATGAAACACACTCCCAGACACCCTTATTCGCCCTTGGACACCCTAAACACCCTTGGACACCTTCAGTCACCCTTGGCCACCCTTAGTCATCCTTTGACACCCTTGGACATCTTTTATTTATCCTTGGATACCCTTTTTCACCCTTGACCACCCTTGTTCACCCTTGGACACCCTTGGCTGTGGCCTCATCCTACACACAATTCTGTACACTGAAACACCCTTAAGCGATTTTTACACTTCAGTTTACGATTTAGTGGACTAACTAGACAGGCTAACTAACTAACTAGATAGACTGTAAATCGCAGACCATACTTAATTTTTTTATACCTAAACCCGCGTTTGACCTCACTCTCATCTCGTGGTAACTGAGGATGAGGTCGAAGATGGAGCACACGGGCTTAGTAAGTACTGGCTCTTCTATAAACACGGTAGGAACACATCGAAGACCGAAGATAGACATAAGACGCCAATCGAAAATAAATATATAAAAAAAAATCATCCAACAAAAAGCGAAGCGAAGCGTGTTTCTTATTGTATCAATATGAGAAAATAAAACTATTTAAAAAAATTTCTACTTCATTTGTGGAATTTTAATACCAGATACTTTTTTTTGAATACCAGACACCTTTTTTGCCTTAATTAATTGTCATGATTTTTTTATTGGCGCCGCTAGTGTGCGCAATGCCTCGTCTTAAGTCTACCCGCAAAATTCCCCTACCTAATCCGATCACTGATTATCACACAAACACGCATACATACTTCAAGATAAATCGAAAAACTAAACCTCAAAAGGTCATGGACCAACAGGACACCAGCGCTGCAGGCATTCTTGTCTGCAGCAATAAGCTGAGTGGAGACCCCTTGTCACAACAACAGCAGACCATCAGACATGATTTAGATATGTTCACCTTTGACTACATAATTATTTTATCATAATTATAACTGTTTCGGTCATTGCTGTGTGGGAAATAAACATATCACGTACTTAGTTACCCTTTATTGAATATCTTCTTTTTGGGAAAGCATTGGCTCCCAAGAGGCAGGTTCGCCGAGTTTGGGAGTCAGGGTATTGTATGAGTTACAAGCATTGTGATGTTTAATAATAAAATAGCATATAGACTGTCCCACTGCTGGGCAAAGGCCTCCTCTCCTCCTTTCCATAACCTTATTATGTCATCATAATTTAGATATATCTGAAGAGACCGGCCCACACAACACAGGGTATCCTGGTGAGGGAGCCAGGGAAATATGAGATAATGTAAAAGATACTGTCTGCATTAATAATGAATTAAATTATTGAACCAATCCCACCAGATACGACTCGGGACGGTATATTAGATAAGGCTTTACCTGTATACGACCTTATAATTTATTCTTAGAATCTGACATGTTGACAAATGAATCAATTTTTAAAATTGAAAAATTTGATTTGAAATTATGTTTCGTCAGGCGCACACACACTTCGTAAACGCTATGCTGAGTCTACACGGGAAATACAGCAAGCTGTTCTCGGAAGTGTTCAGCGGTGCGCAAGCCTTCATCGGAGCTCTGGACAAGGTGTGTTGATCACTTGCAAGGTGGTTTGATGTATAATAAAACCATTTTTACAAGGAATTTTAAAAAAATTGCAAAAAATACGACTCCATGCCATTTGTATAGGCGGTGGCGAAAGTCGTTGAACAAATTAAATTCATCATCATCATCAGCCTATTAATGTCCCCACTGTTGGGGCATAGGCGTCCATACATTATTAAAATTAAATTAAACAGTTGACTTGTAGCTAATTCACTAAACACTGATTATGGACATACACATAGATCAGACATAAGGTTAATAAAAATGGGGCAATCACTGATTAAATTTCTTTGTCACTTAAAAAATCTAAACCTAAATCTTATCTTATCTAAAAAACCTTCATACCACCCTCTAGGCGTGCAGCCTGGTAGTGAACTCGCGGCCCGGGCCCGACCAGCCGGCGCGCGCGCCCGAGCTGCTGGCGCGCTACTGCGACTGTCTCCTGAGGAAACGCTGCGACTCCGACAACGATGATAAGCTCGCCGCAGCCATCGTCGTGTTCAAGGTAAAAAGAGGCGGATTTGTAGTCTTGGCCTCCCTTTATATTCCGTTTAATGTTTTAAATTTTAATATGATATATAGTCTATACAGCAGATTTATTAATTACAAGTCTAAAATGGCAGCATTCACGCTATTTTTCATGGGGATTTCTAATAATATTGCCATCTTCGTGTTTAAGGTATCATCTGACAAGAATTAGAATAGGATGGAGCCTTGTCGTTTCAAGACAGTTTATTAACCTTATTGTGTTAGGGTAGGTTTGTATGGGGCTTGGGGACAGCTAGTTTAAGGATGGCCGTGTGTTAAGTGTGGGTACAGTTAGAGTGAGGATGGGATTGTGTTAGTATGGGGAAAGGGTACAGCTGGTGTTAGGATGGCTGTATAATTTGTTAGTATGGGTCATGGGGACAGCTAGTGTTAGGATAGCCGTATGTTAAATGTGGATACAGTTAGAGTGAGAATGGGAGTGTGTTAGTATGGGTCATGGGGACAGCTAGTGTTAGGATGGGAGTGTGTTAGTATGGGTTATGGGGACAGCTAGTGTTAGGATGGGAGTGTGTTAGTATGGGTCATGGGGACAGCTAGTGTTAGGATGGGAGTGTGTTAGTATGGGCACAGTATTATCTTATCTTATGCTAGAGGGCCGGGAATAACCCAACGGCACTTCGACCCTTGACGATCTTTGTGCCTACCCCATTTACACTCTGGTCATCTCAGTGTGCAGGTTTGTGCACGATGTTTTCCTTCACCATTGGAGCAGTCGGTAAATGTACGTAAGTCTTCGAAAAATACGAAAAACTCATTGGTACATGGCACTGCGTGGTTTCTAACCCGGACCACCCGCATGGGAGTCCGGTGTCCTAGCCACTGTGCCATCGACGCTAGGGGACAGTATTATGATAGGAGCGTGTGTGGCTTTCCTTATATATACAATAAAAAAATATTTTCAGTTGATAATAAAGTTTCAGTAATGAAATATTTGTTATTTTCAGTACGTGGATGACAAAGATGTGTTCCAGAAATATTACGCGCGAGCCTTGGCGAGGAGACTTATACACCAGTTGTCAGTGTCTATGGAACAGGTATGTTATCTTATCTTATGACAGGGAGCCGGGAATAACCCAGCGGCACTTCGACCCTTGAGGATCTTTTATGCCTCCCCCATTTACACACTGGTCATCTCAGTGTGCAGGTTTGTTGACGATGTGTTCCTTCACCGTTAGCGCAGTCGGTAAATGTACGTAAGTCATCGGAAAATACGTAAAACCGTGCAGTGCCATGGAGTCATGTAGGCACTGCACGGTTTCAACTTCACATTACAAAAATGACAGAAAATATTTAACACTAAACTAAAAAAATAAATCAAATCAAATCAAAATATTTGTCAGAATACTGTATCGAATAATGTAAAAGATCTTAAAAATATATTAAAGTCAAAGTATTCAGCCTGTTAAAAGGCGTACAAAATGTGAGGTACCTACATAGAATATAAATTAAAATAATGTCAATTTTAATGCTAATGTGAATGTTCATTATACTCCTTCACACTATAGAAAGGATTTTCATGCAGCCATTTCAACAATTCAGTTTTAAAGAGTCTACCCTCTAACACCCTTATATCATGAGGTAATCTGTTGTACACTGTTATGCACATGTTACAAACATTTCTTGTGTATATGTATTTCCGTCACGGGGGCCGCCGTAGCTTGTTCATTATTTGTGGCCTCGTCTGCATCATGTGCAAGTCGCTCCGCTTTGTAAAATGAAGCATATTGGCTTTAACGAATAAGCATATGTCCTTAATATACTCGTACATACACGGCAAGGGCAGTAAATTTTGTTTTTTAAAGAGTGGTCTGCAACTGTCCAGAAATTTAGCTCCGCAGACTGCCCTAATACACTTCTTTTGCAGTCTAAACACTCTCTCAGACTCAGTAGAGTCGCCCCACAGGATGAGACCATAGCTAAGCACTGACACTACATGGCCATGATAAGCCACTAATGCAGCCTCTATGGAAACAGTTTGTCTTAGTTTTTTTAAGGCGAAGACGAAACGATTAAGTCTTTTGCATATTGAATCGATGTGCTCTTTCCAATTAAGATGTCTATCCATTGTTATACCCAAAAAACGAACTAACTAATGAAATTCTGTTATATAACGTTTTCCATAATGATTGATCATTATGGAAAACGTTATATAACAGAATTTCATTAGTTAGTTCGTTTTATTTTTTTAGTTTAGTATTAAATATTTTCTGTCATTTTTTTAATGTGCCAAATAAGTAGTTTATGCAAATGATACGTAATTACAGTCATTGTAATATGAGTTTTTAGTTTTTGATACGTGCAGTTACATACAACTTTTTCTGTTCTATTCTATTTTCTAATACGGACTACCAGGCGCGGGGAGGGGTTCCATCCTCATGTTGTTGATATCCCATCTGCTCGTACGAAGCGATTTGCTTCTTCGTTCATTATGCGAACGGCTAAGGAATGGAACAGCCTGCCGGCGTCTGTGTTTCCCGAAACCTACAACCTTGGGATCTTCAAGGCCAGAGTGAATAGGCATTTACTGGACCCGCATGCACCATCGTCGAGCTCATCGTCGCTTACCATCAGGTGAGACCGAGGTCAAATGCGGCTTTAGAAGTTGTTTTTTTTTCAGGAAGAAGCGATGATCAACCGCCTGAAGGCAGCCTGTGGCTACGAGTTCACGAACAAACTGCACAGGATGTTCACAGACGTGGCAGTGTCGGCAGATTTGAACGCCAAGTTCCAACAGCACCTTAGAGATAACAACCTGTCCACTAACACGGGCTTCTTCATACAGGTATGATGTTTTTAGGGTTCCGTGCCAAAATAGTAAAAAACCCTTATGGTGAGTAACACGTGTTACGGACTGGAGTGTTTAAAGTAACGCGTGTGACAACCTCCAGGTGTCACTTTGAACACTGCAGTCTTCGAGGTGACATGTAATGACCCCGGAGTGTTCAAGGTGACACGTGTTATGACCCGGAGTGTTCTAGGTGACACGTGTTATTACTTTGAGTGTTCAAGGTACACGTGTTATTACCTGGAGTGTTCAAGGTAACACGTGTGATGGTCCGGAGTGTTCAAGGTGACCCGTGTAATGACCCGGAATGTTTAAGGTAACAAGCTTCACCGTATGTTCACCGACGTGGCCATCTCAGCTGACTTGAACGCTAAGTTCCAACAGTACATTCAAATAATTAAAATTTGAAAATCGTGCCGTAAAATATGCGGAGAACGCCTGTGAATGACCGTGGAAGAGATCGTTTTAGCGACAAGTTCGCCTTTGTACCCGCATTTATTCTATGATTCCTTTCCTATGTACAGCCGACCAAGCCTACAAACTATAGTATACCATCTGTCAAAAACCTTCGATTAAATATCAACCTTATGCCTGCGCTATATGGTATATTTCTGATTCTCAAATTTTGACGTTTTGGGTAGGTTTACCTGTGGTCGACTGTACATATATTTCTTGTTTACATTAAAGAATTGATGTATCTTCCATCTCGAAATATACTTACAGCCTCTCTGACAATAGCTGTCCTTACAACATTTGCTCATAACCATTGTGTATTTTATAATATCTATCTACCCCCAGGTGCTCCAAGCCGGCGCGTGGCCCCTAGGAGGCGCTATGGCCCCCCTAGCGCCCCCGGCACAGCTGGAGCGCCCCGCTCGCTTGTTCGAAGCGTTCTACAGGGCCCGCTTCAGTGGCAGAAGGCTCGCCTGGCTCCATCACCTGTGTACTGGCGTGCTGAGGACGCGGTATACTACTAGGGTGTATCACATCAGTGCTACCACACCTCAGGTATAGTCCTGTTTTTAGTTCCCGATTGATCAAGGAAGGGGTAAGTTAAGTTTGACGCGTTTGTCTGTTAATGAGCCCTAGGGGGCGCTACGGCTGCTAGGGGTCGCTACGCTTGCTAGGAGTCGTTACGGATGCTAGGGGTCGCTACGGCTGCCAGGGGTCGCTACGGCTGCCAGGGGTCGCTACAGCTGCTAGGGATCGTTACGACACCTAGGGGGCGCTACGGCTGCTAGGGGTCGCTACGGCTGCCAGGGGTCGCTACGGCTGCCAGGGGTCGCTACAGCTGCTAGGGATCGTTACGACACCTAGGGGGCGCTACGGCTGCTAGGGGTAGCTACGCTTGCTAGGAGTCGCTACGGCTGCTAGGGGTCGCTACGGCACCTAGGGGTCGCTACGGCACCTAGGGTGCGCTACGGTTGCTAGAGGTCGCTACGGCACCTAGGGGGCGCTACGGCTGCTAAGGGTCGCTACGCTAGGGGTCGCTACGGCTGCTTAGGGTCGCTACGGCTGCTAGGGTTCGCTACGGCACCTAGGGGGCGCTACGGCTACTAGGGGTCGCTATTTATGTACGTCGTATTTTTGAATGTTTTTTTTTGTAACTGTGCTAGTGGCGCCTCTGGTGGTAAAACATTGCAAGATTATCTCCTATTGGGAAACGGGAAGATCTTCTTGTTATTTCCCGTGAGTCTGTACTTTCTGTCATTTCTATACCTATCAATCACTTCATCAATCATACGCCTTCAGGCATCATAGCCTCCAGTGACTCTCATCCTTCCATCACCGCCTTTCTATAACTGCTATTTTTTCTTCGCAGTGCGCCCTGCTCCTGTGCTTCGAAACGGCGGACTCCGCCCCGGCGAGGGAGCTCCGCGAATCCCTTCAACTAAGCGGAGATGCGTGGTTACGTCACATGAGGCCGCTTATAGACGCCGGGCTACTAACGGCTGAAGGTAACTGAAGTAGATTTTTTTCTTTTTTTTAATGGCCCTGCTAGTGTACACACTGCAATTTGGCCAATGACCGTGTTAGATCCTTAAAACGACTCGAACGTTTTGGCGTCTGTTTTGAAAAAAAAACAGTTTACCAACGTCTATATATAGTTTAATATGAAATGTTAATTAATATGTGGCAACGGAATAAAAGGACGCCGAGGATAGCAAAAAATGGAAAGAAGGAGGGGAGGCTTTTTGCCCAGCAGTGGGACAGTAAATAGTCTATAAAAAAGGAATTTTAAATAATAATTAAATTTTTTAATTTCAAAAATTGATTCATTTGTCAAGTCAGATTCTGAGAATAAATTATATGGTCGTATACAGGTAAAGCCTTATCTAATGTACCGTCCCGAGTCGTACCTGGTGGGATTGGTTCATTGATTTATTACGACAGTAAATAAAAAATAAAAATAAATCTTTATTGAAAACGTCACAATGCTGGTAAGTGTTGACAACAGCCAGTGCTCTCACAACACCGGTGAACAACTGACGCGTGATTCACGATCTCATTCTTATATAGCATTTCAAGCACCCCCCTCTACCACCAGCAGCATGTTGCTAGGCATCAGTATTACAAAATAAATACCTAATTATTATTTTATTATATCAAACGATATGATTTGAATCTAAACACACTTTTTTAAATATTGTATACATTTTGATAGTCATTAACACTGATCGGAGTAGGTAGGGCTGTTTTTGGTACTTGCCACATACGGTCATAATATGGATAAGTATGCCCAATAATCCCGGGATTTCCGGGATTGAATAAGTATATTATTTAGATTATTAACGTTATATTTGTTTTGATACACATTTAAGATTGGTGGAGAAATATTTTTTTTAAGATTCATGGCGCTAGTGTACCTATGGTAGTGTTTTAACTTCTTCGTAAGTTCACAATTTTTAAAAAATCGTAATCCGCCGAGAAAGGGCGAGGTTTATAAAAGTAATTTACAACATTTGCTCGATAACTTAAAACGGGATCCCGAAATCATATCCATATTAATATAACCTTTGAGGATATTGACCCGAAGAGCTCTACCTACTCCGATCACAGATCTCACAACACCAGTGAACAACTGACTGGAGCGTGATTCACGATCACATTGTTATATAGCATTTCAAGCACCCCCCACTACCATCCCCCTCCTACCAGCAGCAGCATGCTGCTAGGCATCAGTATTACAAAATAAATACTTATTTATTATCTCAAACGATATGATTTGAATCTAAACACACTTTTTTAAATATTGTATACATTTTGATAGTCATTAATTATCATATTTTGAACTAGTTACTTATTTAATATCTTGTATGACTAACAACACGTTGTTTTTGTAAAAGTAGATCAAATACAATACTATTATATTATTTCTGCGGAAATTAAGTCACAGAAATGTTGTAAACAATTAATATATAATATCTCACATAAGTCATACCCTGCTTGTAATACCCTGACTCCTAAACTCGGCGAACCTGCCTCTTGGGAGCCAGTGCTTTCCTAAAAAGAAGGTATTCAATAAAGGGTAACTAAGTAAGTAATACGTTTATTTCCCACACAGCAATGACCGAAACAGTTATAATTATAATAAAATAATTATGTAGTCAAAGGTAAACATATCTAAATCATGTCTGATGGTCTGCTGTTGTTGTGAAAAGGGTCTCAACTCAGCTTATTGCTGCAGACAAGAATGCCTGCAGCGCTGGTGTTCTGTTGGACCATGAACGATGGCTGGACACAACCTGTCCAAGAGGACAAAGATACGACACAAATAAATTTAATTGAAGATAGGTAGTATTCATAAGTGAAAAATATATATACCTACATTTACCATGACACATAAATGATAAAAAATATATATATACCTACATTATATTATACTAGAGGTAGTATCTATCTTCTTAAAATTCATTATTGTATTTGTATTAAAGGTGACGTGGATTCAGAAGAAGCCGAAGGAACCCTGACACTGAACCTGTCTTTCACTTGCAAGAGGACGAAGGTGCGAGTGACATGCGCCAACACGCCTAATACACAAGGTGAGACAAACTAACAAACAAAAAAACAACAACCCCCTATAGTCCTAAAAGGGGGGTGTTAAGTATCCATAACTGAACAACTTTCACTATGGGACCAACTCGGAAAACTTGCGGGAAATAATCAGCTGTTCCATACAAAGTAATACCTACACGATCGAAAACGCTTAATCGCCTGCGAACCCAGGTTGGCTGTTGTGGAGATAACCTACACAATTGGGGTTTTTCCAGCGATCAAGTAAAGTGTGAGTGTGGTGTCTCCCCTCAAACCATGGAGCACTGGCTCTGCTGTCCCGCGTGTCCAACCACCTGCACGCGGGTGGACCTTTTCGAGGCCAACCAGAGGGCTATCGATGTGGCTGCCTTCTGGTCGGGAAAAATCTAATTCGGATCATCAACACGAAAGAAGAAGAAGACGATCGAAAAGTATGAAACAGCTGATTTTTTTTCGCGATTTCAGAGTAGACCCCATAGTGGGATTATAGGGGGTTATTGACCTCTAAACTAGGTGGAACCTGTGCCTTAGGGGTCAGATCCTCTATATTGCTAGAAGAATTTAAGACAAAATTAACTAAATGGCTTGTGACATTGTTTTTATGCTGTAAACGAGTTTATTAACCATAATAATAATTGAATTCATAGTGCGAGTATACAGTTTTAATGTTGATGGGAATAAATGTCATATTATGAACGACAAACATTTAGATTTTAAGATTACTTACTTACTCACTCCGCTGGCGCAGCGACCCGAAGTGGATCTCGTCCTCCGATACCAAAGAGCGCCATCGCTCTCTCTCCTGCGCAGTCTCGAGCCAGTCAGGCGCCCGGAGCTCACGCAGATCCTTCTCCACTTCATCGCGCCAGCGGTATCTGGGACGTCCGACCGGAGGTCGTCCGTTAGGGCGTCCCACATACGCTCGTTTAACTGCCCGATCCTCCCCCATCCTAGTGATGTGTCCGAGCCATCGGAGTCGAGCCGCTTTCGTCTCTCCTATGATGTTCGGCTCGTTCACCATCTCTTCCATCTCCCTATTCTTTCTCATCCTCCACCCTCCATCTTCCTTCTTGGCTGGTCCCAGAATCTTCCTCAATATCCTCCTCTCGGTCACCAATAGTCTGTTTTCTTCCTTTAGGTTAGGTTAGATTTTAAGATTGTTTGCAACTATTTATTTTGTGCGAAACATGTGCATGCCATAATGTGGCTGAATACTACTTACTATATATAACATTATAAGATCTTTTGTTATATTAGTATTCTAAGCAAATAAACAATTTCTTTATAGCGACTTCATTATCAACCAGCGTGAGTGACGTGTACATGTGCCTGGGGGTGTATTTGAGGATGTATGGTGTATGTGAGTGTGGGGGAGAGAGGGTGTGTTAGGGTGAGGGAGAGAGAGGGTGTGTTAGGGTGTGCGAGTGTGGGGGAGAGAGGGTGTGTTAGGGTGAGGGAGAGAGGGTTTGTTATGGTGAGGGTGTGCGAGTGTGGGGGAGAGAGGGTGTTAGGGTGAGGGCGAGAGATGGTTTGTTATGGTGAGGGTGTGTGAGTGTGGGGGAGAGAGGGTGTGTTAGGGTGAGGGTGTGTGCGTGCGTGCTAAATAGTGGGAGGGTGTGTTTGTAATCATATGTGTAAGAATAAATTAAGTTATGCAATAATTATAAAATTATATAATTATTGAAAATATTTGTATGTCGAATGATGGAGCATAGATACTTACTCATTTAAAATGTATACTTATTGTTATATTCACGAATAAATGATTGATTGATTGAATAAACGCCATTTTGTCTGTCAGGGGGCAGCGTGTCGGGCGGCGGGTCGGGGGGCGAGCCGTCGGAGCCGGCGACGCATTGCGACGACGACCGCAAGATGTACCTGCAGGCCGCGCTGGTGCGCATCATGAAGCAGAGGAAGGTGGGTACAGTGAATACGTTCAGGTGGCATCGTGGCACTAGGAGAAAGGCATGTAAACCAGGGTTGCCGCTAATGTTTTTACATATTCGCGAATCCAAATGCGAATGTCAAGGAGTTAGTGTACAAAAACTATTAAATCTTTATATTGCGTACTTTTAGTTATTAAGAAAAAAATATTAAAAGGCATATTTAAGGGTATTTTTGTCCAAAGTAAAACAAAGTTTTGAATGTAAAAGACCTGAATTTTAAAGAAGAGATTGTGTATTCTCTGATAAATGATTGATTGATGGAAAACTTATCTAATGTGAAGGATGAATCCGAAGCAGTTGCCAAACTGCATCGATTAGTTTAACCGGTTCGGTTAACTGCTTCGATTAACTTTAATAACAGAGTATTATACACTAGAAGTTAATAAGTAATAACTAGCGATCGGAGTAGGTAGGGCTGTTTTTGGTACTTGCAAGCTGTGGTCATGATATGGATACGGCTTTCTTATAAACCATATTTGGATAATCCCGGGATTTCCGGAATTGAAAAAATCGCTGTAGATTGAGCTACTTTTGGTAATTCCAACCTGCGATCATCAAAAATACATCGACATGCCATTAAAAATATATACATTATTAAATCCCGGGATTTTCGGAATTTAAAAGAAGACTAGAGGACTACTAAAGAAACCCGGATTTAGACATACTTGAAAGAAATGAAATAGACGACGAAATTCTATTGAATTATAAATTCGCTTCACTCTGACGTCTACAGATGTCCATACTAACCTAGCACTAACCTAGCTTTTGAGGTCTTTGACCCCAAACACCGATCAGTGGTTATAACCTTAAAAGCACGTCTACCGTACACACTGTTAATTACTATAAGTTTATCTTGTATTTCCCTAAGCTAAGTGGATTGTATCATTTTTTAGAGATATAAAAAATGTCTTAAACCGTAGTAGGTATTTAATATCAGGAAAGCATAATTTTTCGCCTTTCTTTTAAATCTGCTATCGCCCCCCCTAAACCGCGTTAACGCCCCCCTTATCTTATGATAGGGGGCCGAGTATAACCCAGCTTCACTTCGACCTTTGAGGATCTTTTGAGCCTACCCAATTTTACACACTGGTCATCTCAGTGTGTAGGTTTCCTCGCGATGTTTTCCTTCACCGTTAGAGCAGTCGGTAAATGTACGTAAGTCTTCGAAAAATACGAAAAACTCATTGGTACATGGCACTGCACGGTTTCAAACCTGGACCTCCCGCATGGGAGTCCGGTGTCCTAGCCACTGTGCCACCTACGCTTATGCTTAACGCCCCCCAATTCTTTGGGTCTTCTACGCCTTGCTTCTTCTTTCCCTGCAGTCCTGTCTATCGGTATTTTATAGGATACATTTCGGAGAGTGCGCATCGGAATTGCACGACCTAATTCCAGCATCTCCATTCCGCCTTCGGACTACCAGGCGCGAGGAGGGGTTCCATCCTTATGTTGTTGATATCCCATCTGCTCGTACGAAGCGATTTGCTTCTTCGTTCATAATGCGAACGGCTAAGGAATGGAACAGCCTGCCGGCGTCTGTGTTCCCCGAAACCTACAACCTTGGGATCTTCAAGGTCAGAGTGAATAGGCATTTACTGGACCCGCATGCTCCATCGTCGACCTCACCGTCGCTTACCATCAGGCGAGATCGAGGTCAAATTCGGGTTTAGTAGTCAATAAAAATAAATAAAAAGTCCTCCAGCGCCCACAAGGGGCCGTTATCGCTCAGTTTGAGAAAAGCTATATTAACCCATGTAACTTGTCGGCAGGTGCTCCGCCACACAGACCTGATCCAGGAGGTGGTGTCGCAGGCGCGAGGCTCCTTCGCCCCGTCCGTCGCCATGATCAAGAAGTGCATTGAGGCTCTCATCGATAAGCAGTATTTAGAGAGAGCCCCCGGCACGCTGGATACGTACTCTTACTTAGCGTAGACCCATCAATAAAGGGGGGAGGGGAGAGGTTAAGATAACTTCTAGTAGCCTTGACCGGGGGGAAACGTAACCATAAGTATGGGCGGTTAAGAAACTTCTAGTAGCCTTGACGGGGGGTTGGGGCTCATCATAAGTAGGGAGAAGGGGGGGTTTAAGAAACTTCTAGTAGCCTTGACGGGGGGGGGATACTCATCATAAGTAGGGAGGGGGGGTTAAGAAACTTCTAGTAGCGTTGGTTTTTGTGTGTGCACTTAAAACAGATTGTCTGAATGACTGTTCTGAGAAGGAATTTCTAGATTAAAAACACTCTCTCCGGTTTGTCAAAACGTCCGGTTTGTCAAAACGTCCGGTTTGTCAAAACGTCCGCTTTGTCAAAACGTCCGCTTTGTCAAAACGTCCGGTTTGTCAAAATGACAATTTGTCAAAAAGGCGGTTTTATCAGTAGGGCAGTATAATCAAAATGACGGCTTAATTACTCTTAAAATTACGGCTTTCCTCAAATTTTGTCAGAGTTATTCAGGCCGTCCATAGGCCACCGACATGACCTAACGCCCACAGCTGGGACCGACAGCTTAACATGCTCTCTGGTCAAAATAACAACGGATTTGTCACAATGACGGTATTCTCAAAATAACTTTTCGGTATTGAAATTAGACTACCTACTATTTCAAAACAACTCTCTGTCACACTTCTGTCGAATTTGAAGTAAATTCCAAATATAATAAAACCTTGGTTTATTGTCAGAGTTATTCAGGCTGCCCGTAGGCCACCGACATGACCTAATGCCAGCTGGAACCGACAGCTTAACATGCACGGAGCACGTTCCTTAACCAGCACGACTAAAAAACGACCATAAAGCAATAATAAACCGACGAAAGGAATATGAATCTGATTTTAATGTTTTAATTGATATTAGTCTGGTATTTAAATAAACTGTAAGGTGAAAATATACGTGGATAATAATGAAAAAACAGTATAGCCTGACCAGGAACTGGAAAACCCTCGCCTTATTACGGAATTAAATTGTACAGTCGACCCCAGGGCAACCTACCCACAACGTAAAAATTCGAGAATCTGAAAGTATCATATTGACCAGGCATAAGGTTGAGATTTAGGCTCAATTTGCACTGCCGCGGAATGGAATGGAAGCGAATTATCGCAACGTAATTGTACATAGCATAATGAACTTTATGTCAATTGTGTAACATACAAACTAAATACGCTTCACCGCTAGGGGAATTCACGAGAATGCGCGAGGATTCCCCGGAAGACGCGCGACCTCTTGTTTGGCTCGTATTTAGTTTGTATGTTACACAATTGACATAAAGTTCAGTATGCTATGTACAGTTACGTTGCGAAAATTCGCTTCCATTCCATTCCGCCGCGATGTACATCCTTAATCGAAGGTTTTTGACAGATGGGTATACTATAGCTTGTGGTCGGCTGTACTTTTTCTTTCATAGCAAATTCCTTAACACAGATTATAAAACTACCAGTGGCGCCCTCTTGTTTCCTGACCCATTTGAAACAAAGTAAAGGCATAGAGATCATGCTAGGCGTATTTAAATAAATTAAAAAAAATGGTTTAGTGTTATTTTTTTAATCGGGATTGTTATCTTTTTTTTAAACCTTGTGATCTTCAAGGCCAGAGTGAATAGGCATTTACTGGACCCGCGTGCTCCATCGTCGACCTCGTCGTCGCTTACCATCGGGAGGGATCGAGGGCAAATGCGGGTTTAGTAGTTAAAAAATATATATTTATCTCCATTTTTTAATTTATTTTAATACGTAAGGTACATTCACCAATTAAATGTGTACTAGGGATGTTACGGAGCTTCGACTCCGACTCCGAAACTTCGGAACTTCCGATCCGAAGTCACAGTAAAATCAACACCTCCGACTTCGGCTCCGATAAAATTGAATAGGAGGTTATACCGAAGATTTGTGAGCAAACATATTCAAATATCAATATTTTATTAAATAGTGAAGGACTACCATAAAGGAATGTTTTTTTGCCGCAAACGTCATCATAAAAAATATTGGCCAATATTTTAGTTCAGCTATAAAAAAAACGGTTTAAAATTTGAACTTCTTCTGAACATCTCCGGTAAATCAAATTTAAAACCATCGGTTCCGACTCCGGTTCCGGTAAAACCACCTCCGTAAGATCCCTAATGTGTACAGTGGAAGACTATATATACTCGGTGCAACCCTGGCGCAATAATTTCTTTATGATTCCTTAATATTCGTATGAATGACAAAGAACTAAGGATTATACGTTTTAACCTGTACAGTTCACAAAAAAAAAACTAAATGGTATGATTATGATTTAGTTAACAAAACTGTTGTATATTTTAGTGTATAGTAATATAAAAATAATATGAAATATTAAAAAAAAATTATGCTAGCTACTCAGAAATACAGAATATAAAAAAATATCGTTGAAAATAATCTCGCACATTATTTTTATTGTTCTCTAGTAAAGCTCGACCAGGATTTTAATAGAGTGTACATGTGTAAAATACAGTTCGAACTCTAAATTGGAACTGAAGAACCATCTTCATAGCGCAGATTATGTAAGTACATTTTTTTTAAAATAACTCTTGGCATCTCTGTAATACTAAAGTCAAATAAGACGCTGCAGCCCGATCCGTACTTGGCTGGATTTTGAAGAGCCATACTGCGTCCGGGACGCTTCTTCTTTGGTTCGGATGGCGCAGAAGCGTGGAAGATTCTCCCAGATAGCATTGAAATGTGTCACACCAGCATTTTAATGAAGACTTGAAAGAGTTGTTTACATCAGACATGGCTGTATAGGATTATACTAAACGCAACGCTCGCGGCAGACGGGGCAATAAAACGAAAGAAACGGACAGCGCTTATCGCGCGCCTGTTCGCACTTATGGGCCTT
The DNA here is from genome assembly GCA_947369225.1 of Hofmannophila pseudospretella. NCBI lineage: Eukaryota > Metazoa > Arthropoda > Insecta > Lepidoptera > Oecophoridae > Hofmannophila > Hofmannophila pseudospretella. The sequence continues at coordinate 652,561 of OX376338.1, read as the reverse complement.
ATGGCAGAGCTAGTGTTGTCGCCGTGTTCTTATCGATAACTTTAATTAACCATGCGGAAAATAAAAGATCGAATAAAAATAGGTAATTATTTTGGTAGTGGTAGATCCTAAAGTGAAGGATCGCCTGGGGTGGTACCACCCTCTTATCTATTTCTGCCGTGAAGCAGAGATGCTTGCATTTCTGTGTTTCGGTTTGAAGGGTAAGAGAGCCAGCGTAATTTCCGGCACATGAGGCAATCCATCTTAGTCCTCAAGGTTAGCAGCGCATCAAAAACCCTCTAATATTAATACAGTGAGATGAGATGTCTATGGGCGACGGTGACCACTTACCATCAGGTGGCCCGTTTGCTCGTCTGCTCTCCTTATTTAATAAAAAAATAAATTATTCTTAACTTATTTTTAGACTAAGTAATTCGAATACATACAATTATTATTTTATACGAGTCCGTCTGTGTCGTCAGCATCATCAGTGTCACTGTCTTCGACCACATTTATTACTAGACGGTCACTTAAGTGTGCCTTCTTCAAATCCTCGTCCTGCAGAGCTTTTTTTTTGTAAATGGTTGTATCTTCTGGTAAATAAACATTTTCAGTTCATTTCATAATGGGTTCTTTAAATAGAATAATTTAATTAATACAAAAATACAATAAATTAAGATAAAAAAAAGACTTATGAAAAGCCTTAGTCAAATATTCCGCCCCGTGTCGACCCTGGCGCAAAGGTCCCCATGACGCTCGCGGCATTGTCACGCTGAATCGCCACGGCCAACCTCTGCACAAGAACGACCCGGAGCGGGGGTCACAGCCCCTCTCTCTCGGGCGACGGCCGACCTCCCTGACAAAATCCTTTCCCTCCGCCCCCAACAACCTGTCGTTTCAACCGCAAATGGGACAAAAACGTAGTTTTGCTCCAGAGCGGCGTACTTCTAATGGGTTCTTTTGCAAATAGTGCAATGGTGAGTCATCAACTCGTGTCCCAGGTACGTGTGGTATTTGTCGATCGCGCCGGGCGGCGGCGGCGCACGGTCACTAACGGAGTCGCGGTTTATTGCCCCGTCTGCCACGAGCGTTTCCGTTTAGTATAGTTCCCTTTGCCTTTAAAAAAACAATTATAATACTACGCGAGCGTTATGGGGCGGGTTTTTATGAATGACATAATTATTTTATTATTAGAAAATTGTTATTAAATTAATTGTATTATAATACTTACTCCGCTGGCGCAGCGGCGAAGTGCATCTCGGCCTCCGATACTAAAGAACGCCATCGCTCTTTATATTCCTGGTCGGACTTAAATATATTTTAGTCAGTCTGGTTAGCTAATAACACCAGAATTGGTGCCACTGAGTTTCTGATCAGGTTTCTATAGTTATACAAATAATACAGGGTGTTTCATAAAATTACAAGTTGACGAAGGATTTTTTTTCATAAAGTGTGACCCTACCGCGATTAGTACACTTCATGCTCCTCAGAAAAGAATTTTAAAAAGTCTCATGCATATTTATTTTCGTAGACTTACGTACATTCACCGACTGCTCTAACGGTGAAGGAAAACATCGTGAGGAAACCTGCATGTCTGAGGAAATTAAAAATCCAAAGGCGTGTGAAATCCACCGCACAACACTGGGCCCGCTCGGTGGATCATGGCCCGTACCCCCTTGTGCAAGGGGAGGCCTATGCCCCAACAGTGGGGATATTAATAGGCTGATGATGATGATATTTATTTGTGTAAACAATATTAGAAGATTTTTAGTAGGCGTGTAATTCCTATGCAATCAGATGACAAGCTATGACTGAACAACTGTCAGGGTCATGGATAATGGAGCGTAAATTTCAATAATTTGAAAACCTGAACTGCTCATCTACTTTTGATGCCGACTCTATTAGTCACAGATTAAAAAACCGACCCGGACATGTATAGTGAGGACACGTTCCAAAACCACTTTCGCTTTGTCGAGTAATAACTGCCGAGTAAAGTTAGTGTTTAGGAACCGGTAATTATTACCCGACAAAGAGCACTCATTGCCCCACAACGGTTTTGGAACCGGCACTATTTCAACTACCAGGTAATTAGTATTTGTCGAGTAATTATTAACCTGTTTTGGGACGCTTCCTAAATATTTATGAAACACGCTGTATATAGAAGTGTAGAACTCTATTTAATGTAGTGATTATTTGTAATATTATTATAAAATTATAATTATTAATTTAATAAAAAGTTGTACGGACGCCGTAAATATTCGATTTTCATTCACCACCTGCAACCTGGAGGCTTATTATGTTTTAAGACGTGTAATTAGTTTTAATTAGATTTCTCTGAAACTACTCAATTGATTTGAAAAATATGCTTTTACCAGCTTACGTAGTTAATGTAGCTAGTGAAAACCAATAGGAGATAATCCTGCAACGTTTTACTACTAGAGGCGCCACTAGCACAGTTGCAAAGAAACATTCAAAAATACGACGCACGTGTGCGACTTAAAGATGATTTTGTTCTAAACATAACATAACCTAAATTATGCTTTCAAAGACAATAATTTGATAAATAAATAATGATTATTTTGATTAATATTGGAGATGATTTTACGAGATTTTTGTTTCATCATCATCATCATCAGCAGCCTATTCTAGTCCACTTTGTTTAATAAACTTTAAATTATCACACAAAACCTAATATTAACATGTAGATACGCACCTTTCCACCAAATTCCTGCAGACTCGCGCCACGCTGTTTTAACAGATTTTTTAGGTCTGCTATTTTGAAATGGCCATATGATGCCATGATATCATCACAAGTTTACTATAGCTTTGAGAAATTAAATTAAAACAATAAACGAGAAATTTGTGATATCTTCAAAAATGACGTTTCATTTTGCTTTTCTGTTTACGGAGTGTGCTCGTGGCTCCATCTACGCAACGCTTTGCGTTTTAAGTCCTATTCAGTAGTTTTAAGAGAAATTTGCGAATGTGGAAGATGCAATTCTGTCGAATCCAGAACAAAGGGTGAAACAACAAACATCTTTCTGTACTCCACTGTACGTAAATCTTCGAAAAAACCAATCCGGGCAACACGAGGACCTTAGATGGAGTTACCATCAGGACCGTTTGCTCGTCTGCTCTCCTTTTACAATAAAAGTGAGGGGGTTAAGTTGAGCGTTCATGCTGTCATGGCGTGTTCGTCCTATTTTATTGTTTAAAAACTGTTTACAGTGATTATATTTTCGTAAAACTAGTGTATTTTACCTAAAAATCGTCCGTGTTAAGTGAACGTTATATAAGACAGTGAATTGTGAGTGAGATACTACAGCCGGTGTGATCCGGCAAGCTAACCTCCAATTGCACTTGTAATGCAAGACACTAGGCATTACTAGTGCACACGACTCTGTCTTATTATAGACGTTGGTAAACTGTGTTTTTCAAAACAGACGCCATCACGTTCGAGTTATTTTCAAGATTCTAACACGGTCATTGGCCAAATTGCAGTGTGTACACTAGCACCATACATTAAAGGTAAAAATAGTGAGAACGAGGTTAATATTGAATAAAAGTCCATGAACTTGTGATAAAAGTCACGTGCAGTAAAACTTACCTAGTTTTTGTCACGTACATATTTAGTCCATTTCATTATTACATATTGAATTCATTTTAAACTAGTGTCGGAATTATTGTGATATTTTTTGTGAAATCCAGATGTATTCAACTTTAGGGCTGTTCCTTCTACACAAATAATGGGGAAAAAAATTCGAAAATTTGTGAATTTGGTGTATATGCCTGTAAAGGTAAAGTCTAGTGTGACATGTTTATGCAACTACAGTAATACCCCACTTTACGCGAGGGATACGTTCCAGAGAAAATCGCGTTAAGCCAAATTCGCGTATATTGGGGTCTGCTCAAAAATAATACTTAAACATACTAAATCAATTTCTTTTATTGCAAAATACTAGGTGATACATTTTGAGCGTTGGTTTTATGAAAATACACGTCCAAAATCTTTTCCAATCATCGTCACCTAGATAGGTGACAGACATCTGTCACCAGGAGAGCCAACATAAAGATGGCAAGTCGCAATGGAAAACATTTTCTATAATTATCTATTCATTTTCTATTTGGGATTCCCTAATCAGAGCTTATATAGAGAAGGAAAGTCGCACCAGAAATTAATTTGTGGGGAATACCCCAGTTAGTGTTTGCAGGAAATCGCGTCAAGCGCGAATTTGAAATTCGCGTTGTAACGAATCCACGCAATACGGGGTCGCGTAAAGCGGGGTATTACTGTATATCTGCAATATTTGTAATTCTTACCTCAACTGTTACACAATAAATCTTATCTAATCTTATAAAAAAGTGTGTTTGTTGAAAAAAAAGGGTCTCCGTGGTCATACTGAAAAATATTTAGTCGATTCATAGTGGTAACGTGCATCGATCTGCGTACCCGATTCTTCAGGGTTGAGCCATGTCCTTTATTTTTTTATTTACGACCAGACCCGTGTTTGTCCTCACTCTTCTACCTGGTGGTAAGTGACGATGAGGTCGAAGATGGAGCACACGGGCTTAGTAAGTACTGGTTCTTCTATAGACACTGCCGGAACACAGTAACGCTGAAGCAAAGATATTTGACAGACTTTATAGAGAAGGTCCAGTGCCATGTACCAATGAGTTTTTCGTATTTTTTGAAGACTTACTTACATTTGATTTGTGAGGAAACCTGCACACTGAGATGACCAGTGTTAAATGGGGTAGGCACAAAAGATCCTCAAGGGTCGAAGTGCCGCTGGGGTTATTCCCGGCCCCCTATTAAAAGTTAGGTCAGGCGGACCCTGAAGGGGTCCTACCACCAGCAAGTTACTCGGGGTAGTCCCCCATACGACACGCTTGACCGGTGGAGGTAGGGGTATTCTATAATCCGTTCCATATACGGAAAATGGTGTATCTCAGATGCAACCCGCCCACTGAAACCTTGACCAGCCCTGTCTAAAATGAAGAAAGCGACAAGTTTCATCACTCGATTGATAACCTGCTGAATATAGGGCGCTAGGTTTGCAAGGAAGTAGTATTGGATTCACCACTTTTCCAAAATGAACACTTTCTTCGCAATTTGCTTCCTGGCTGCTCTTCAGGTAATTTTATTTCCTTTTTTTAAACAACGACCAAAAGGTTAAGTGTTATAAGTTTGACGCGTATGTTTGTTTGTCTGTGGCATCATAACTCAACAACTGATTGTACGCGAATTATTTTATTTCACAGAATTTTGTCGAGTGTTCTTAGCATGTCAGATAAAAATTTAATCAGGGGTATCTGATGTCAGAGGGGATCTCTGGAACAGTAACATCAGGTGGTTTGAGTTGGACCTCAAACGTTTAGGACCCTTCCTACATTATCATTTGAGGACCTGATGATGACCAGGAAAAAGTAAGGGGATCTCTAGAACAGGGATTTTCTTAAAAGGGTGGTCTGCGCGTGAAAAATCGTGCAATGTTCTCCCGCCATAAAATCAAAATAAAGTCATAATCAATATGAATGCTTGCATAAAATTACTTTTTTCAGAAAATTTGTACATATGAAGAAATTAACCATCGAAATTTCACGATTTTTCACGCGCTGACCACACTCTTAAGTCATTGCACAACCTACCTTGTCCTACCAATATACTTACTTCTCCAAAATGGTGTCTGGAAAAGATCTTTCTTAACAGAGCGTCTACACTGTGATTGTATTAAGGGTGTTGTAACATGGTTGGGTTTTGAAACCTCACGCTATAGGAGACGCTAGTTTTTAATTTTTTGTTTCTAGTCTCAGCCTATTAATGTCCTCCCACTGTTGGGGCACAGGCCTCCCCTTGCACAAGGGGGTACGGGCCATGTTCCACCGAGCGGGCCCAGTGCTGTGCGGTGGATTTTACACGCCTTCGAAAACTTTTAATTCCCTTTTTTGGTTTCCTCACGATGTTTTCCTTCACCGTTAGAGCAGTCGGTAAATGTACGTAAGTCTTGGAAAAATACGAAAAACTCATTGGTACATGGCACTACATGGTTTCGAACCCGGACCTCCCGCATGGGAGTCCGGCGTCCTAGCCACTAGGCCACCGACATTCGTTTTTAGTACAAATAATGAAACAACACCCTCTCGTTTCAGCTCGCGGCCTCCCATTGCCCCTGCTACTCCCTCCCGCCGCCCCTGCCCGCTCCCCTCATGCTGCCCGCACCCCCCGGGCCGTGCCCCCTCGCCGCGTTGACCCCCACGCTAGCCAACTCGCTGTCGGCGTCCGTGGCGGCCACATTGCCGCCGTTGTTGGCAGCCGCTTTGCCTACTGGTAAGTGTTCAAGTACTTCCTTCAAAGATGCTCTGGAAAGTGCTCTTCAAACATACCGGAAAGTCGCTTCTAGATGGTGAAAACTGTTAGCTGCTGAATTTTGCCGATTTCCTCGCATTGTTTGAAAAAAGGTACCTACTATTCATACTATATTCCTAGAGGCGTAGTGCCCGGTCCAAATTGGCGCTGCAGTGTTTTTTGTTGATTTTGGATAAGTTTATTTACGCGTGGCACGAGATTTAGGGTTTTTATTGAATAATTTTATCGGAGCGGGCGGCGGATCGAACGGCGCCATGCACTTCTCTCTATCTTTTTCTTTTGCGGATTTTATTCGTTAGGTGCGCTGCTAGGTGGCGCGCTGAGAATTATCCAGAGCTATCTGTTTTGAATAGCGCAAGTTTAATTTTGAAATCTTTCTAAATTGGTGCTAAGACGAATACGAAACACAAAGTAAAACCCGATCAACATATACTTTCCGACCCGGCTCTATCCGAGAGCACACCTCACCGGGTTCTCGATCTATAATGAACGCTACAATCACTAACTTCTGATTTTCCAGTTCTGACCTCAGCTTTAGCGGCAGCAGCACCTCTTCTGAGCTCGGCGCTACCTTGTGAATACGCGGCGGCTCCTTTGCCACTACCCGCGGCTCCCTTGGCGCTACCCGCAACTTACGCGCTACCCGCAACTTACGCGCTACCCGCGGCTCCCCTAATGCTACCCGCGACTCCGCTACCGTATTGTGCTGCGCCAGCGCCGGCCCCGAATTGCTTGAAAGCTACTATTTGTTTTTAAGTTGACTTCTTGGTTTTAATAAATGAATAAATAAAAGAGTATTCATTCAAACATTAATAAAAAGGTACAATATTTTTATTTTATTCTAATTCTTAACCTATAAATATAACACGTATAATACTGTATGGATTATGGATGGAGTAATAAAATTGATTGATTAATAAGTTTGGGTTTTATTTTTTTATTGTGTTACTATTGGTACACATATACAGGGTGTAACGAAAGGTGTAGTCATATTGAAGGGTTCAAAACTGTAACCGAAATAGATTTTCTATACAAAATTTAATACTTTTTATTTTTGAGCGTCGGTGGCGTCGTGGCTAGGACGTCGGACTCCCGTGCGGAAGGTCCGAGTTAGAAACCAGGCAATGCCATGTACCAATGAGTTTTTCGGTTTTTTCGAAGGACTTACGTACATTTACAGACTGCTCTGACGGTGAAGGAAAACATCGTGAGGAAACCTGCACACTGAGATTACCAGTGTGCGAAATGGGGAAGGCAATGGCAAACCACCCCATTAAATCTGTTATCTATTATTGTTGTAAATAAAATTCTCTTATATAATGTTTTCCATAAACCTTGCACACCTACTACTACCTCTTTCACTAAATTATTTCCTCTACCCGAAGGTTGCCTGGAAGTGATAGCTCTTAGCCGCCGTTAACACACTACACTTTAAAAAAAAGGTGAAGCTTCAATCTGGTTACGGTACCATTGACAGAACAGCAGACGTGGCTCGAAATCCAATGGTGTAAGCTCTCGTGTACGGCAGAAGTGATATGGGTGTTGGGCATAGGCATGGAGGACGCACCACACTTGCATATGATCGTCGGCGCCGAGGACTGCTCGGGGGACGGGTGCTGGTCCTCGGATTGCTCTCTAAATGCTCCAATACTGCATCCTCGAAGTCAGGGTCTCGGTTGCTCGACCCTCCGAGTTAGAGCCGCGGAATGAACCGGTACTCTGCACGGTGCACCATCTTCCGGGAGCACTCCAGTGAAGGTAACTGCCGTCTCTCAGCTTCTGGTCAGCTGTCGATAAATCTATTACGAAATCTCCTACCGTCTTCTGCACTAGATGCACTGCACCTGTCCCCCTATCATAAGATACACACGTTTTTTTAACTTTTCTTAAACAATAAATAATAAAAAATAATAGTTGATCTGAATAGGACTCGATGTTACTTTGCGGAAATCCGAGATTAATTATAAAAATTATTGCGGGTAGATAGATACTCACCACTCACCCTCGGATTCGCCCAACGATATCCAGGGCTAATAATAAATATTGGCGGAAGTGAGGTTTAGTTATGTTCCGGAATTATGTCGACCCTGGAGCATAGAGGGTGCACCGCCTGCGATAGGCCGCGATTGGGGGGTGGGTTCAGAGCAAACCCTGCGAATTTTGGTTCTTCCCTTTTTGATGTTGTTAGGCGACAGTTTTCCCTTCAATTTGCAAGGGGTTGTAATAACTTAGGGGTATGCTAGGTACTCACCTGACGAGGAGCAGACTGGAACCACTGACACATAAAAAATATAACTTTTCGTGGAATTTGGGAGGGAAACGAATCGATTCAGGGGTAGGACTGGTTAGGGGTGAAAATAGGGATCAAGGGGTGTAGATTTATAGGTTAAGTTAATAGAAATACGAAATTTATAATGCGAGCTCGTGCTGTGTCGCTGAGACGAGGGAGGTGAAAGTGACAGTTGTATTTTTTTAAACCTAAGTTAAGTAGCGGGGTTGCCACAAACATAAAATTTAACCGAATGTAGGGGAGATACCAAACAAGTTAACTTATACATTAAAAAAACTTCAATTATTAATAGTAATAAAATCATTTATTAAACCTTTGGTTACAGAATTTAACGACATATTAAATTCTTAACAACTTTTGAATAGATGCAACCCGATTGGTTCCGTTTTTAACGACAAAGACGGAATAACCGAGAGGCATCGGCCCAATAACCGAAATAAAAAAAGACTTTGTGACATTTCTGCTCGTACTGTAAGTGAAATAATTCATTTTTCAGATTTTTTAATTATTTTTTCGCATTTTCCGATTTCTCTAATTGTTATTAGAGTCCAATCGACCTGCATTTCTAAAACTCATTTTAATATTAATTATCAAAATAAATAATTTCAGTATACCTTACTTTTTCCAAACATATTTTTTTGCAGAACTGCCACAAACTTAATACTATAATAATATGTAATTGAAAAGAAAAATCAACGACTAATACTAAAGATATGCATAGTTTTAAAATCACCGATATTATATTAAAATCAGAAATTAAAATCAAATTTATTGCATAATTAAAATCAGATTTAAAAAAATTAGTAACTATTCGTTACAAAACTTTGACACGAGACTTAAGAAACCATTAACATTAAGAATGTATCTTCCAACGAATGTATCTTGCTTGTATTAATTTTTCTTTAAAAAATAACAGTAAAAATAAATACAAAGAGTAGAATTCAATATAAATAATGGCATTTGTATGGCAATAACATTTCATTTTGGCATAATTGTATGGAAAGTTGCCAGGGTTTAAATTAAATTCTACTATTTAAAACAGAATATAGGTAGGTACCACAGTTTGAGACGTAAAGTATGACTGATTTTTTTGTTATTTTGACTAGAAAACAGTACTAGAATCGATGGCATATTGGAAATAATAGTCAATTAAAAAAAAACGAAATATAAAAAAAACTGAGATTCTGTAAAAATATTATGTTATGGAACAGGGAGTCGACCGGTGCATCTTGCATTTTGGACCAAACTAGAGATGTCCTTTGGCCTTTTTATCGATAAAAACAGTTAAAAATGCATTTCTAAAATGCTAAAAATCTTAATTCAACAACAACAATAACTTAAAAGTTTGTCCTAAACGACAACTATTTTAGAGAAAAAATCTAGAAAAAAAAACAAAAAAATGTATAAAATTGAGGTAGTATGTTTAGTAATATAATTTTTGAGTATTTCATTAATAAGCTATGAGACTCACTGGTATTTATGGGGTATTAAACCAACGTTCTGCTGCTGCTGCCGGCCTTGAAAAGGACTTCTCTAAATACCGTTCTTCATCATCACTGATCGGAGTAGGTAGGGCTCTTTCGGGTCAATGTCCTCAAAGGTTATATTAATATGGATATGATTTCGGGATCCCGTTTTAAGTTATCGAGCAAATGTTGTAAATTACTTTTATAAACCTCGCCCTTACTCGGCGGACTACGATTTTTTTTAAATTGTGAACTTACGAAGAAGTTAAAACACTACCATAGGTACACTAGCACCATGAATCTTAAAAAAAATTATTTCGCCACCAATCTTAAATGTGTATCAAAACAAATATAACGTTAAAAATCTAAATAATATATTTATTCAATCCCGGAAATCCCGGGATTATTGGGCATACTTATCCATATTATAACCGTATGTGGCAAGTACCAAAAACAGCCCTACCTACTCCGATCATAGTTCATCATCAGCAGCCTACTCTAGTCCACTGTTGGACATAGGCCTCTCCCAGGGCGCGCCATTGAGCCCGATCTAAGACAAGAGTCTTTAACCAGTGCGTCCTACCAGTAATGACCTACGGAGCCGAAACGTGGACGCTGACGGTGCGACTGGTTCACAAATTGAAAGTCGCTCAGCGTGCTATGGAAAGAGCTATGCTCGGAGTACCTCTGCTGGATCGAATCAGAAATGAGGAGATCCGGCAGAGAACAAAAGTTATCGACATAGCTCATAAGATTAGCAAGCTGAAGTGGCAGTGGGCCGGTCACGTCTGTCGCAGAACCGACAACCGCTGGGGGAGACGAGTTCTGGAGTGGACCGCAAGGTGGCAGGCAGCGACTGGATGAGAAGAAGATCGGGCTCAATACCGTTCTTAAGGCGACGAAATTATTCAGCCATTGTATCATTACAATGACGTGCTAAACAGAGACAAAGCTATACCAAAGCGATAGCGCTATCTCTGATTAGCAACGCCATCTCATGAATCATTTAATCTTTTTGAGAATGGTGACTAAAAACCGCCACCAAAGCGGAGACTGGCCAGACTGGATGGTCGCTAGCCAGGCGGACTCTGCTAGAAAAATGTCAAATACAATGCACAAAATCTACACCCTGTTTCTTTATACAGCACGGCTTCAAACTGTGGCATTGTTATTTTTTCATAAAACAATTTTGAAGATGCGAAGTTCACTGAAAGTTTATGAAAAAAAAACCCATATATTTATATTTTGTGCAACAAAAACAGTGAACGGAATTAAAAATAGATTTTTTGAAATAGAAAACAATATTTACCGAAATAATACAAATTTTATCAGCTACTTAATTCTAATTTGGCCAATTTATTGCACAATCTAGCATATATTTAAAAATCTAATTTTTCCAATGGCAATATAGTTATGACACAAAAATTTTTCGGACATTTTTTTATCTACTCCTATTTTAATTTTATCACAGTATATTAACTTACAGAAGATTCACTCTCCATATGATCATCGTGTGGTTAAAAATAGATGAAACCGTATACAGTGCTTAATAATAAAATAATCAGTCGAACACTGTTGCTTTCTTCGTCCGTGCAGTCACTGAGGGCCAGCTGAAGATCAGCGCTGTGGCTTGCCTCAGCATTATGCTGAGCCGGTGTACCCTTTTTGGCACTGTACCACACCGGAAGTTTTGTGCTGCATGTATTAATCTTTCTGTATTGTGTTCTATATTCTGGTGTTTACAGAAGGAGGTTATCCTTTTCATACTATTTTTTGGAAAATGGTCGCTTTTAAAATTGTACTGTTCAGGTGACTACGGTTTTTAGGATTCCCTAGCCAACTCGGAATCATATAACGTGAAATACAGACACAAAAACTCTTAAATGATACCTGGTAGTAAGCACTTTCAATGAAAATTATAACGGACGTTAGTTGTGAAATAGAATTCGACAACGTGTAGTGTAATCGCTGCGGAACGTGCCTGATATGCTCTTGGCCAGTTCCAGAGTCAATTTGGAATACCTATTGTAGAAAGTACTGAATTTCTAAATCAGGACAAGTGAGTCTACTGTAGTTAAGTAAAACTGTGGTTAATTTTACAAAATTGAGTTTAGTGGTCTGTGATAGGTTCGTGATCTATTTTTTTTTCTAAAACCCTTTACTAAGTTATGTCTATGCCACGGCATAGCCCACATAGTATAGGTAAAGATTGCGAATTATAAACTCTGTTACAGAAAGATTAAAATTTTATGTCTACTTAATAAGAAATTCACTTTATGAATTTTAACAAAGTAAAACGGGCAATTTTATGTTCAAACCATTCTATAATTTGAATTAAATTACTTTGGTTCCTCATACACAAATACGAATGATATGACGACTTTGTATACAAAAAGATTGATACAACTGATGTTGAAAATGCTCCAAGAAGCCTTTGAATGTCTTAAGAGACTTCCAAGCTTCTGGACGGAGCTGGGTTGGCAGTAAATATAGCGAACCCCACATACCTGCACACATAAAGAACCACTTACGCGTCTTAATGCGGAAACAGGAGCCCAATAACCTGTATTTAAAAATATCTTGTCAGAAGTCACCACCCAAATCCATATTTATGTATGAAAAACCTGCAAATTTTAATCTTTTCCTTTATTCTACCTATCACATCCCTCCAGACCTCACAACTCTCACCCCTTATCCCGGCGGCCACCCCATCTGCCGCCCGCCCATCACATGCAAGTGTAGATGGTAGACGGACTGCGCGCCGTCCCGACCGTTGTTGACTACCAGCCGCCAGCCGCTCGGGGCCCGCGCCGCGCCCAGCGTGCGAGCTACCAGCATTAGGTGGCCTAGAAGCTGGAAACGAGGGTTACTTAATAAAATATACAGGTTTGTAGTACATAGATGGAGGTTGAAGGTGGTATAAATCCATGCAAAGTAGGTATAGGTCGCGCAGCCAGAGTTGAGGCCAATACATGCATACGTTTTGCATGTGTTGGCGAATCTGTTCCTAATCGCGGGGCTACGTTATTACGTAGCGTAACTGTATTGTATTAAAAAAGTGTGAGTACTGTGTGGCCTCAACTCTGACTGTGTGATCTATAACACTCATTTATATATTTCTGCCAAAATCACAGAATGATTTTCTTGGCAGATTTATTGGGATGGTTTAACATTGCCTTCACAGGTTGCCTCACAATTTCCGCTAGAGCAATTGTGTTTGTTGTATGTAAGATTTCAAAAAAGTTAGAAAAAGTAATTGGTAATGAAGTTGCATAGTTTTGAACCGAGACTTCCCGCATGAGAGTCCAGCATCCTAACCACTACTCCACCAACACCGACATTCTATTATATAATCTTTTTCTTTATGGCAAAACCCATGCAAATCGAGACGCTCCTAAATAAATACATATCTCCTAAGATAACGTAACATATTTTTCTACAAATTCTAATTTCAATTTCTTCTAACCACCTTTACCTACAATTAAAACATACATCCTACTTATCTACACAACAATGCTTATCACCTATGTTTGTATAGCACATGCCTTCTACATTACTCAGTGTGTCGCAAGCTGATAACAGCTGATAGTGTGGTAATTACCTCCTTTATCTCTGCTCAAATAGCTTTGTAGTCTGCCAAATTAAAGTAGAGGAAGTTCATTGCATTTCTAATAAGAAATCAGGTTTTAATGGAGTTTGCAGATTTCAGTACACAATTTTGTTAGTAAATGGGATGATAGGTTTTGGCATTATCCGATAGCTACGTATTTGAAATCATTATTTTTTATTTACAGCCTCTTTTAGATTATGATTACTTACATACTATTACATTTTTAACGGTAACTAGAATCTGTGTACCTCCGGGCAAAGGCCTCCCCTAGTCTTCTGAATTCTTCCCTTTCCAACTCCACCCAAGTTCACGCCCTACCGGCCAATTCCGCTATTTCATCATCCCAGCGCCTGAATGGTCTACCTGTCTTTCTCTTCTCACCTCTTGGATATCAAGTTGTGACAATTTTGCTCCACTTGTCTGAACCTCTCATGGTATGTCCAGCCCATTTTCACGTCTGCTACCCCCTGTCCTATGTCTCAATTCCCCGTTCTTAATTCTGTCAGTGCTTCTATTATTTATCATGCTCCTTTCCATGGCTCCATGGAAATAATTACTTAACTTTATCTTTATTTAATTTTATGATATATTACAATACCAACAAAGTCTAAATGTTACAATCAAATACGAACCAATCTATATTTTGTAAGATTTTCTCATAGTAGTGTAATTACCGGCACACGAGGCACTGCACAAGTCCTCAAGGTTAGCAGTGCAATCGAAAACCCTCTAATAACATTATAGTGAGGTGAGCTGTCTATGGGTGAAGGTGACCACAAAAGACTAATGGCAGGGAAGACCTGCATCCTTCAATAACTTTAACAATGATAATAGGATAATTGAAATGGACCCGAGAGTATTTTTAATTACTTTTATAAAACAGTTGCCCTTTAATTTCCCTTATACTTTTAGACATTTACTTACTATCCAAAGTTACAAAAAAACCAGATTTTTAACAACTTTTACCGCCAATTTTGACCTTGAATCAACTTACTTTAGTCGCCTTACCTCTTTATCGGACGATTCAGCATCTTGAAGCCTCGCTATGCGTCTCTTCGGGATTACAAGGAAATGGACTGGCGCCTGAGGATTGACGTCGTTGAAAGCGAGGCAGAATTCGTCTTCATAAATAATATCGGCTTTTATTTCTTTCGATAAAATCTTGTCGAATATAGTTGGTCCCGGCGCAGCGATACTTTGGGCTTGTGCTTTACGCACTTCATCGCTATATGGCCTTTTTACTGCTATAGCAGAACCTCTTGATAAGTCGTAAATATTCGTTGGATAGCTCTTCTTCAGGCGGAATTTCAGAGCGCGCTGGATAACTTTGTTAAACATTTTTAAAACTGAAAATCTACGTCCGCATTCTTGCGAAAATCGTGGAAAACTTTGACGTTTTGTTTTTTCTTTAGTTATTTAGTGTTGCTAGGTTAATGTTTCAAATATTACCAAAATATTACTTTAGTAGTGGCATCGATTCCGTGGCTGCCAAATACGCCTAAATAATTCCGTGGCTGCCAAATGCGCCTAAATAAATGTCCTGCACTATCGTATGTATATGAGTGAGCGTGATAGTTTCATTTGGATTTATCTTCACCGGAATCAAAGCTATTGTTCGGTATTATAAGAACATATTTAAAATAGAAAATAAATAAAATTTATTTATTGGCATCATCATACCCATTTCATCTTTATATGTGATAACATTTCTATGTTTCAACATGCAGCAGTGCACAGCAGTCTTTAGGGCCCTAATTTACAAAGTAACAATTCTTGTAATTATTATTACAAGTCTTAAAATCGCAACATTGACGCTTTTTCTTCTTTCGTGTTGATGATCCGAATTAAATTTTTCCCGACCAGAAGGCAGCCACATCGATAGCCCTCTGGTTGGCCTCGAAAAGATACTCCCGCGTGCAGGTGGTCGGACACGCGGGACAGCAGAGCCAGTGCTCCATGGTTTGAGGGGAGACACCACACTCACACTTTACTTGATCGCTGGAAAACCCCCAACATTGACGCTGATTTATATTAATGTTGCCATTTTAGAACTGTAATTACAAGGTTTGTTGCTTTGTAATGAAGTCCCAGGTAGATAAATAAAATATTTTAACCTCTAGTCAAGCATGTGTTAGATTTAAAACATCACGTATCGTGTAGAGCAATATTAAGATATATAAAATAATGTTTGAATCGTAAATTATTGTCAAGACGACATGATACTACACTATTGTATAGACACTACTAATTTTAATTCCACCATAGTTACACTACACATATTATATTTTTTAAGTTTAATAATGTGTGCAATGTTAAATAAATGTTTTTCTTTCTCTTTCTTTTTTTCTTTCTTTACACATAGCTACACGATAGTTTCATGTTATAATTGGATCATCTCAGAATGGCACATGAACTAAGGTCAGTCTAGTTACTAACCTTCTCACAATAGCTGTAATAATGCTATAATAAGAACTACCTACGTGATGTTTGGTACTGGTTATTCATAGTAGGTAATAGTAACCCCAGGTTTAGTGAATTACCTACGTAATTAATGAAGTACCTACATTGATTTAATAAGTCATGTTAATATTACCAAGCACTACCAATGGACTATTGATTAAATGTAACTGCAATGGAAATGTCAGTGACTATGCAAAATAATAATAATATACTCCATTTAGTTTTAGCATTCTAAGTTAGCAAGTAACATTTACTGATCATATACTGTAATAGCGAGGGTGGCATTGTTAATTGTAAAACTATCCTGCCTGGGCCTGTTAGGCAATATTTAATAAGTATTACCTATTAGACAAAACAACTAGAATAACACTTTGATATATCATTACTGTATTCATTGAAATCATCAGTGTCAGACAAATATCGGAGACACTTATCAAAACCATCTTAGCTACGACATCAAAGTAATACAATTCAATACTTATCTTTTGTTTTATACAGCACAGCGGTCATAATTTATATACAAAACAGGTAGGTACACTGGTGTCGATAGAACAGACTAAGACTTGGACAGCATGGCAGAAGTATATATACGTTTTTACACTAGAGACACATCGCAGACTGAACCCCCATCTTGGGCGTTGGTTTCTATTTATATCAAATCGTCGCCATGCTGTCCATTCCGACTACCGTACAATTTTTTAGACACTATTTCACTTTAGGGCTAATACATTGTAATGGACACATTAATTAATCTATTGGTAATTAAATTGGATATTTATCAACGTGTTTTATAACATTAACTTATAATTTAAAGCCAAGTCTAATAATACCGTCGTACGATGTAAACAACAAAATGAGGTGGCGTGAATATTGATATTGTCTGCCGGATACGTTTCACTACTTTTTAGATTACTTAATATTATGAAGCATAATATATAAATTAAGAATATGATCATTTCTGAACCCTAAAAATGCAATAACAGGAAGATACAAAAATCGATATAGGTATAGAAAATATGTAATACGTCTATTATTGTTTCAGAAATAATATTTTCGAGCATCTAAATTCAAAATACGAATTAAATTGTCATTATATTGCCATAAAAGCTCAAAGAAATATTTATAAACTGTCACATGCATGTCATGCGAGTTTTCCTTACGCTACGAAAGCGAAGACGAATGCACACAAATTGTAGGTAATAATGACGTGGGATATGGTAGAAAGAACTTCGATTTTGAAACTTGTATTCAATACAGCTTTATTTAATTAGAGTGAATGCTCCCCATACTACTAAAGTCCTGTACAGTCTGGCTCAGTCTGAATAGCACTCGAATACACACCAGAATCAGGAAGACTATGACTCCATAGTGTAGGAACGCCAGTCTGAAAGCAAAGAAAGTCACCAGTAAGATTGCATCAGTAGCGTAGTGGCTAGTATCTCACTCAGCACAACGGGGTTCTACGGCCCATGATCCACCGAGCGAAGCTCAGCGCTGATTTGTGGATTTCACATGCCTACGTAAACTTTTCTTCCTTCAGACATGCAGGTGTGTTGCCAGCACTATTAATACCGCCAGATTGGGCAGTAATTTGATTAAATAGATCTTACCCCACATCCGAATTTACCTCAACGCACCTTTATTTGACAAAGATTTCGATCATGGACAGTAGGTTACCTGCGCAAGTGTCGCCTGGCCGCCGGTATGTCCTCATCCTTTTCTTGCAGCAAATACTTTCGGGTCCCCTGCACGAACACCTTGTACTGTTCTTTCCAGCTGTAATCAATGCGACAATCATTATTATAATATGAACGAACTGAGAACTTTACCAATTGAGAAATTGTTATTATTATTATTGGATTAGCAGGCAGGCAGCTAATGCTGGTTAGCCTGTTTCTTCACATTTCGTAAATGGCTGTCTAATCTGTTCTTAAACTGGTTTATAGTTTCAGCATTCACAACTTGCTCAGGTAGGCCGTTCCACGGGATGACTACCCGGTTGAATAGGAGATGATGTCTTGGCAGTGTGTTGACCGTGTTCCGTACTAGTTGTGTGCAGTGTCTTCTTGAGTGCTCCTTCAAGTTAAATATAAAGAAATTCTTCAGTTCATTTGTGTTATAATAATTGCACCAGACTTCTGTGTTAGACCCACTTGCGCGAAAATTTAATCCTGGATTAACTCGCGAATTATCTATAGAGGCACTCCATCGTCGTCAAGGTTAGCAGCGCATCGAAAACTTAACGACATTACAGTGAGATGAGATGTCTACGGGCGACGGTCTAATCCATCCGCCTTCCTGGTTGACCCCTATGGTATCACTTATTTGAGTACCCTTACTCGATAGTGTGAGGGTCCAGGTTGTATACCAGCGCATCCCGCTCCGACATGCGAGCCCTCAGTTTCTGCACGTTGGTGGTGTCGAAGTGGAACCCGCGCAGCGTGAAGAATCTCAACACAGACGTCATCACGCGAAGTTGCTGGTCGATTGTTATTAGGTTTATCCTGCGGCATACAGCGAGATATGATTAGAAAATGGTAGAATTATATAACTTCACGGATCCGATTCTAGCCCCGGTTTGGTTCGCTGCATCCAATCACGAAGCGCTGACTTCTATTGGGGGAGGGAATGTATTAGATTGGTTAGCGAACAGAACCAGAGCTGAAACCGAACCCGTGAAATCCGGACCGTCTACTGTAACATATCGGTGTCGTGTCGCCGTTATTACCGTCTAATGTAAAAACGGTCAAAGACGGTGGAAAAGGGTTAAATCAACGAGTTCTTAAGGTACAGAGCAGTAACGTTTGATGTTTATTAATATGTTGATATCTTTTGATTCTAGTTTCTGAGAATAATTTTCAGATGCAGACAAGGTCGCACTGGGGACTTTGTCAAAAGACAAATTCCCCAGTGCAACTGTTTGTTAAAAAGTGAACAATAAATGCCTGTGAGAAACGCGGACGAACGTTTGTAAGAATGAATGAGAAATGAACGGCTGTGAGAAACGACAGCCTGGGGAAACCAATTTCTTATAATAAAAGAAACTAACTCCTATTTATTTACTAAACCTTAAAGTTACTAAAATACGCGTTAGCCTGGTACCTAGTCCGCGCTTCGCGCTGCTTGCCGCCAAGACGCTTAATATTGGCACATCATTTAAATCGTATTTTAAAGGCGTTAGTATGTATAAAAATACAGATAATAAAATAAATAAATATTTGTAGTGATTTGACTTACTGTGAATCGGATCCGATTAGTCTTCTTATAAACTGAATACAGTATGCGGGAATGGTTTGAAGCAGGAATTGTAATATTGTCTCCAAGAATCTAAAATAAAAGAATAATCGTATAATTAAATAACAGGAAAAGTATATCTATAGTCCAAGATTTTGAAAATCAATTAATCAATTTTGGGCAGGAATATTTTCTGCAGTTTTAATTGTTATCTATTTCATCTTTAGATATTTATTTGTACTTTTAATATATTTTTGGTTTGGTCGCGATGCCTTCTCCCTGGCACAGCTGAAAACCAGCGCTGCGGTTCTGCCGTACCGGCCGAACCGCAGCACATGCTGTGTCCTTTTAACATTGTGTTATTTTTTTAATGTTAAGTTAAGTTAAGTCTTTCTAAGTCTAATTATGTATAATGCATTGTTGAATAAATGTGTTTTTTTTCTTTAAACAAAATATTCTTCTAAATAAATAAGAAAATCCAAATAGAATAGGTTTTTGAGATGTGAAGTTACGTACAGACAGACAATACATTTCTATAATGGTTTCGATCCGCTGGATGCTAAAGGCGTAACAGCTTTAACACCCCAGTGTCGGATTCAGTGGACGGGGGGCAACGAGGGCCATGCTCCCCTCTGCCCCCCTCTCCTCCCCCTATTTTTTTGATTCGGATTTTGGTCGGGGGTTAAGAACCTGTTGTCTTGCAGCGTAACAACCGCGGGATACCACAGGCAGTTATCCAGGGGGTGCGCGCGCAGGTTGCGTCGCGTCTCACGCGCGAATTGACCCCACGTGGTGGGGTTCTCATACGTGCTGCAGTTGTACACCTTCACCTCGCGCGATCTATGAACACAGGCGAGGCGTGGTCAGCTTAACATTTTACATAGGAAACTGTCTATTTTGTGGGGGTGGGGAGGTTATATAGAGAGTAGTAACTATGGTCCCTTTCTATGGCGTCGAAGATTTGTGGGAGTCATTACCCCTGTGAGGAAAACCTTTTCGAGGGGGTCTCAGATTAAGAATAGATTTTATCAAGTGTTGTTTGAGAAATTTGAAAAGGACAGTATTTTTTTGCCTATGATTTGACAGACATACCTGTCATGATTGAATTTACTTGAGTGAGATTCCGCTCACTATTTGTGTTATTCGTATTGATAAGGCACATAACTAGTGGTTTCAACCGTGCGTTATGGCGCTCTGTAGATTTATTGTTATTGAGTTCTGAATAAATAAGTTAACTCCAGTGCAAACCTTTCACTTTTTGACAATACCTACGACTAATATGACAAAACGACGTGCGTGACTTGACCACTACTGTAGCGAATTTGGATAACGCGCCGACTACGGTTAAGCCAGAGATGTGGGTTCAAGTTCCATCGGTGTTTTCTTTATATCGCTTATCTTGTCTTATGATACCCCCAGCGGCACTTCGACCCTTGAGGATCTTTTGTGCCTACCCCATTTTACACACTGGTCATCTCAGTGTACAGATTTCCTCACGATGTTTTCCTTCACCGTTAGAGCAGTCGGTAAATGTGCGTAAGTCTTCGTAAAATACGTAAAACTCATTGGTACATTGCAGAATTGCACGGTTTAGAACCCAGACCTCCCGCATGGGAGTTCGGTCTCCTAGCCACTGTGCCACCGACGCTCTCTTATGTCTGTAATAAACTAACTTTGTATCGCTTATCTATCTATATCTATACCAATATATAAAGAGGAAAGGTTTGATTTTTTGTTTGTTTGTTTGAATTGAATAGGCTCCGAAACTACTGGACCGATTTGAAAAATTCTTTCACCGTTGGGAAGCTACACTATCCCCGGGTGACATAGGCTATATGACGCGAACGAAGTCGCGGGCAACAGCTAGTATCTGTAATAAACTAACTTGTCAACCGCAGTCTCCCATGCGACAGCAAGCAGCGTGTCTATAGCGATATCCACGGGCAGGCAGTCGGCCCGCGCGTCGTCTTCCAGAGCGATGACGTGGATGAGACCCTTCCCGATGCCGACCAGGGCTCCTGGCGGGCCCGTCAGGTTCTCCACCCAGCCGGGGAAGGGGTGCCGGAGCGATGCTATCACTGAGGGAAACGTGCTTGTAAAAATTAGGCAGAAGGGGAAAAAATTAATGGTTACTAGATAACAAGGCTTGCAATGAAACATTTCACCGTGATTCATCGAACCGCGATAGCTTAGTTGGAATAGAGCAGCCTCCGTAGGTTGGTCGCGGGTTCGAATCCCGCTCGCAGCAAACATTTCTCAAACTTTTCTAGATTTAAATTGGTGTCATGACTTTGTCGCCAAATATGTTCGCTTCGGCGGTGATATCGTGGTTTTGAAGAGTTAGTAAGCATCTCTTTTAACTGTTAGTAACCCATGTAGGTGGTATGGCTCTGTGCAAAGTCAGAGTGAGTGTTAACTACTACCGCTATTTTTGCCGGAAAACAGCATGAAGGGAAAGAGAGATAACAATTACCGGCAACTGAAGTAAGTATTCCATCTAAGTCCTGAAAGTACCAACGCACCGAAAACCCTTTTATTATATTGAGGTGAGTTAGATGTCTATGGGCGATAGTGATTACTTAGGCCCTATTTTACGAAGCAACAACCCTTGTAATTACATGTGTAAATTGGCTTTTTTTAAATTAATAAAAAATAATAAACAGCTTAAATTTTGCCATTTTAGACTTGTAATTAAGGGTTGTTGCTTCGTAAAATAGGGCCCAGATTGCTAGTTTATAATAATTTATGCAACGGCGGTCATTGATCCCTTCCCCTGCCGACCTTGCAAAGAGGAACTGGCTGTTCTTAACAGTGTCGGAATACATCGGCGCTAAGGCGGAGTTTTTAGCGCCACTCTTACCTGCTGTGGGTCTGAATATGGCCGCCGAATACCTTCTGTTCTTGCGTTGTTTAACGACGTTTTCTGCCATGGCTTTCGTGAAGACGTACGAGTTTAGATTCGCGTTTATTTGTCTAGAAACCAATAAAGAGCAATATGATATAAGTATGAGTAAATTAACATACACAAAAACATTTCAAAAACAACTCGCGCCGTCTTTTCCAAATTAAACTACACATGGCAATTTACATCATTCGTCTCTCTACTCCCAAGTTCATGTATTTACTCCGCAGTTGCCCTTTGTGGCATTTCCATTCGCTCACTTAACCGACCTCCCCGTTACCTTCGGGGTCTGGAAATCCGATCCGCTGCGTTTCAAGCGTGACACTCCCGGCTTTCCTGTCCTTCGGGAATAACACTCTAACCCTCATTGGCAAGATCTTGAATTTTCCCATAGCAGAAATTAAAAATCCCATTAACAATCCAGCCCCAAGCCACTCACTTGCCGACCACCTCATCGACCTCATCCGGCGGCGCCCGCTCCACCAACTGAAGCAGCTCGTCTACATCGACGGGCGAAGGGTATACTTGCTCCCCCACCTTCTCCAGCCGCGGGTTGCAGTACGCCGTGGAGACGTGTACGAATGCCTGTGGGTTTAAAGTTTATGAGACACGGATGATTTGGTTGGAGAAACGATAATGTTTGTGAACAATGATAACGTTTGAACGTTTGTTGCATAATTGTCACGTCCATAATCCCCGAGGGGTAGACAGAGGAACCAACTTCATTATAGGTAGTTCCCAAATAACGTTTGTGAGCAACGGTAACTGAGATTCTCACGTCTGTGAGAAACGCGGACGAACGTTTATAAGAATGAATGAGAAATGAACGGCTATGAGAAACGACAGCCTGAGGGAAATCTATTCCTTAGATTGAGAGAAACTAACTCCTATTTATTCACTATACAATAAAGTCTCTAAAATACGAGTTAGCCTTGTAGTCCGCGCTTCGTTGTCGAAGTAAGTCACTACGCTTCCAATCTGATAGTAAGTATCAGTATATAGTACTCTGTGGTATGCACTAATGTTTGATGTGTATCATTTTTACACTTCAGTTATTTTTCCATACTTTTAAGTTCATTGTTCTACGCGCAATATTTTAGTACTGTGAACCAACTTACCTCTATCTTGGGCAGCTGGTCACATAAATCCATGAGCCACACCACGGAGCGTATGTTCTTGTCGATGGCCTTGTGTGGCTCCTCGTGGAATTTCAGGACCGCGGCCGAGTGGATCACTATGGATACCTACGAACCATGGACCAAAAAGCATTATTTTTAGGGTTCCGCACCTAGAGTGCGTTCCAAAACCAGCTGAAATTATTCACGTTGACAGCTATACACGTTCCATTGCTTATGTCAAATATAAGTTTGGGGTATGGTTTGGGTATAGGGTAGGTATTTTTAGCGGAAATACCCACTGGGCTTTATTTACTTTTTTAGTTTTTTAATTCGCATAGCTTTATCTGTTAATTATTTTTCCAATCATTTAGTTTTACAAATAGAGACACCAACATTACTCACACAATTCTACTTCGCCAAATCACATTACTTACACAGCTGTTTTACTTAGGATGTACGTACTATGCACAACTTAAGCACGGTAGTAGTAGAACTTGTTTGCTCGCGTCTATCCTACCTATAATTGTTTTTAATAAATACGGTTCTGAGTGCCAGAGTCGAAAGAGTCACTCTTAAAATCGAGATCCCAGATTCCGAAGCAAAAATCCTTGTAATTACAAGTCTAAAATAGCAACATTATTATAATAGATCTCGCCAATTAAAAAAAGCGTCTATGTTGCCATTAATTATAAGGATTGTTGCTTCGTGAAACAGGGCCCAGTTGTGGGTTGCCATACCTCTTGTAACTGAGCGACTGATTCCGGAGTCAGACCGAGTTGCGGGGTGGACATGTCTCCAGGGATCAGTTTTAACTTGTCCAGCTGGGAGGGGTCTGTCTTCCGGAGCACGCTGAACACCTGCAAATTAGAAATAAGGTTTGAAGTTATACCATACCTACTCTGCTGATAAGAAAAATAAAACCTTAGAACTATTTTTTTTGTAACGAAAGAATATAACACTGGGGCCTTGCTGGAAGAGATCTCTCTTAGAGATAAGTCACGCCCTTTGTGCTTCACATATTTTTTTTGTCTATGTTTGTAACATATTCTGTGTGTGTAGAGTTATTTAACACAGAATGGCGCCCTCTTGACAAGGTTATTATTTTCCTGGTCAGGCTATTTAATATAGATACCCAGGCACGCTATATAGGTGGTTACGGGCCGCCCAAAAGTTCATTAAAAATCCGCGTCGTAATACAACAACTGGCAACACAGCTCGTGACGCCATTTTGATCATTTTCTCGCATCGCAAGCTGTGTTGCCACAGTTGGCAACACTAATAATACCGCCAGATTCGGCAGTAATTTGAATTAATCGATCTTACCCCCACATCCGAATTCACCCCAACGCCAATACACCTTACCTCGCTTTGTTTAATATGTAGAAGCCGGTTCTCGGGCGAAACATTCTTCTTGGTTCTAAGCAGTAGATACAGAGGGCCAATGTCAGGACATGTGGACAGCAGCCGCTCTAGCAATACCTGAGAAAATAATATAATATAAGAGAAAATAATATTTTGTATATTTTTTATTTTGTTTTCTTTACGAGTAAACCCGTTTAGAGGTATACGAGTTGCACCTCTTTACTGGTCTAAGAGTTCGGCACGTGTCTATACCTACGTCCTAGCCAGGGTATGTCTTCGAGGAGTCATCTTTAATGAGACACTGGACTTGTTAACCGATACTTATATCTCCAAACAGTACACCATACATGACGGTGGTAGAGACACGACCAGCCCGACGCGGGCGTAGCCGCGTGACATTTAAAACTGCTGACATAATAATTCACAATGTGCACAGTGTGCACTGTGTCTGTACACAGTGTCCCTACACCCGCGTTGACCTCAATCTCACCTGGTGGTAAGTGACAATGAGGCCGAAGATGTAGCCCACACGCTGAGTAAGTACTGACCTCTTCTATAAACACTGCCGGAACACATTGACGACGAAGCGAAGATATTAGACGACAGACTTTACACATATATGGTGCAATAAAAAAACTATACTGCCCTATAGAGCCGAAAGGGGGGTATTCAGTATCCATAACTGAACAATTTTCATTATGAGGATAACTCGGAAATCGCGAAATAAATTCACTGTTCCATCCAAAACTTCAATAACACGACGTGTATGTATGAAACAGCTAATTTTTTTGCGATTTCAGAATTAGGTCCATAGTGAACGTTATTCAGTTGGATACTGTGTTAATAATATTAGGATTTTCCGAGGAAATTAAACATTTGCACTGCAGACAACGCCCTTTATTTTGGCTCCATATTTGACAAGTAGTAATAGCACAGATTATACAAACGATTCATTAGGCTAGGGTAGAGTGCGTTCACAAAGTAAGATACAATATTATTCCTAACATACTGAACACCCCCCTTTCGGTTACATAGAAGTACCCTGTATAGAAGGGTGCGGATAACACGCTTACACAGTAGTGATGGCGGTTTGAATTCCCAAATCCCCTTCCCCCCATGAACCCCGTCTAACTTCCCTATGTCTTCCGGTTTGAACCCACCTTCCCCATGAAGCCACTGCCGCCTGTGATGAACACTGAGCGCCCCGCGTAGAACTCCGGGATCTGCGCGTGCGCCGACGACATGTTTGTTCGAATCTGTTCAATATGGAAATATAATAAAAGGGTAGAAGTTATTTTTAAAGTGAAACGAAACCCACTCAGCGTCTGGTTTGAATACGGATTATTACATTTTATAAAATGTTAAGTTTTTCACATAACATCTTTATTTGTCCTAACAATTTTAATTTACTTAATATGTACAGTGAGCTTAAATTTTAACACATATTCATTTTTTTTAAATACTACAAGAAAACGTCGTATTAATTACCTAATTATATTTTTTTTATTAAAGCATAAAATTTGGATTAATTTTATTATAATTCTCCCAAGAAATTAATTGTGGTTTTCCAAAAAATAAATTAACATCAAATATCCCTAGATTGTTTTGATGTATGTAGGTACTCACATATACTAGATTGAGAGCGAGGGTGACATTGAGTGGGTTTAGTTTGGCGAGTTCATCATAATTCATACGACTAACATAACGATACGTGACGTGACCGTTATGCCGGAAGCACACTGACGTCTAATACCATTAATTAATTAACGCGTTATTTGACATTAAGCGCAGATGAGAAAGGGCCTAACACCATTAGTAAAAATTAGCACTTAGGCCAAATAACGCAATAATTAATGGCATTAGACGTTAGTGTGGCCCCAGTGCTAGTGGCACATTTCTATCTGAGCCCCTCCGTTCTTAAATTCTCTTTGGAGAGTACGTTAAACTTGCAACACGTTAAAAAAGTAAATAGAGTCTGCTCAGAATCACTATATCTCACCTGTACTGTTGACCACAAGCATATACCATCTTTCAAAAACCTTCGATTAAATCTAAACATTATGCCCGCGCAATACGATACATTTCAGATTCTCAAACTTTGACGTTTTGGGTAGGTTAACCTGTGGTCGACTGTACATAGTTATATAATAGTACATTATGATATAAGTGCGGTAAGTTGAAAATTACAGCCGAGGCGATATTGCTAGCCCGAGCCGTAGGCGAGGGCTATAAGGAAGCAGAGGCTGTAATTTTCAAAGCGCACGTATGTCATACGACGTTTTATAACATATTTACGAGGAAATAAATAAAACTTTGACTTTCTTAAACGAATAAATCTTTAATTACTTGTTAAAGCAGTTATAGAAATTTGAACAATTTTTAAAAGTGATTGTTACGTTGCCAGTTGGCATTTTTAATGTTGTCAAGTTATTATTATTAGTTACAATTTCCCCAGTCTCTCTCTCACTCTCTTGAGTGAAAGTAGGAGAAACGAGACCACAGAGTTCTGCAGTCGGTGGCGGCGGCGGAGGTGGCTGCGGCTGCGGCGACGATGGTGGAATGTACGCGTGTGTGCTCGTAGATGGTTGAAAGTCAACACTTGACTCCAAATTTATGTTCCTTGTAATGCGAGAGCTAATTTCTTCTTTATTTCTCATCGAGTCATCTATGTATCCCTCGGCTACACTGCTCGACCGCCACCCTCCGTGGCGTTTTAGTGTCAATAAGTCCGCACCTGAATCGGCGAGCAATGTAGCCGAGGACCTTCTGAAACTGTGCCCTGTGTATTCATGTGCTTCAGGCAAATTTAAGAAAGTGGCAATTTGTTTCGGCATTGCTCCAAATTTATTAATGCCAATGGGTTGGTTAGTGCATTTACCATTTTGGTAATTTTGAAAAAATCTGTTGGAATTAGATTTTGTTGATCGAAGCGCTTCGTATTTCTTCACTACGTCGTAAAATGGCCCCTGTATTGTGAAAGACCTTGGAATTTTATTTTTTGTGTTTTTGACATGGACAAGAAGAACCCGCCCATGATTCTCGACATCATTAGTTGTGATGTTTGCCAACTCTTGACGTCTACATGCACCATTTATACCGAATATTAATGCAACCTGAAAAGAGATAAAAAGAACGTATAAACACCTATATTGTAAAGAAATACGAAAGTGAAAGAAATTAATAACAATAATTTAGTTTCAACTGACCTTTGTTGCCAAATATCGGCAATCCGGAGCTTCTTTTAGGAACTTCTTGATATTGTCAGCCGAAAATACTTTCGACTTTTTACTTACATGGCCATCTGAGCGTCTTTTTAGGAATGCTAGCAAGTTGGAGTATGACTTAATATCAATACCATGATTTGTTTTCATAGTGCTTTTTAGCATTGAATAGTAGCACCACAATGAGCTTGACTTATATTTTTGAGAAAGTTCCATGAAATATGCTAAAAACACATTTTCTGAAAATGAATTTGCATCTTTGCTTGTTTTCCATATGATGAAATTTTGATACGCTTGTAAGTATCTATCGGTCGATTTTTCAGGCAAGAGGCTTAGAGTAGCCTTTTTCGCTGCGTTTAAGACTTGTGGCGGTGTCAAATTAATAAATTCATCACTACTTGACGACATTTTCAAATAAAAACAATACAGCGAAAAGAAAAAGCGCGCGGAATAATTTTACTTGTCCACAAATTAGCGATGCGCGCGCATCAACTTTTTTTAGGTAAAGGTACAAAAACAGCCAGTATTACTAATAAAGTAAATTAATATTTTTGTGTTTTTGTTACAGATAAATTGGTTGTAATTTATTGTCAAAATTAATTAAATTAAAGAATTAAATCTTTATTTATTATATTTTATCTCCCAAAGTTAATTTTATTCATAAAATATTGACCACTTTTTTAACATAAAAACTCTTTGCTAAGATTTTAAAAAGTATCGTTCATTTTTAGACGGAGCATCTTAAAAAACCGTACATGTTACTTTATTTAAAAAAACTCGTGCGTTTCACATTACTATAACGCACAAGTGCGTAATGAGATACATTACGATATTGAAATTGGTGTAATTACAGCCACTTTACGAGCAAATATGTTATAATAGTACATTATGATATAAGTGCGGTAAGTTGAAAATTACAGCCGAGGCGATATTGCTAGCCCGAGCCGTAGGCGAGGGCTATAAGGAAGCAGAGGCTGTAATTTTCAAAGCGCACGTATGTCATACGACGTTTTATAACATATTTACGAGGAAATAAATAAAACTTTGACTTTCTTAAACGAATAAATCTTTAATTACTTGTTAAAGCAGTTATAGAAATTTGAACAATTTTTAAAAGTGATTGTTACGTTGCCAGTTGCTTTTTAGCATTGAATAGTAGCACCACAATGAGCTTGACTTATATTTTTGAGAAAGTTCCATGAAATATGCTAAAAACACATTTTCTGAAAATGAATTTGCATCTTTGCTTGTTTTCCATATGATGAAATTTTGATACGCTTGTAAGTATCTATCGGTCGATTTTTCAGGCAAGAGGCTTAGAGTAGCCTTTTTCGCTGCGTTTAAGACTTGTGGCGGTGTCAAATTAATAAATTCATCACTACTTGACGACATTTTCAAATAAAAACAATACAGCGAAAAGAAAAAGCGCGCGGAATAATTTTACTTGTCCACAAATTAGCGATGCGCGCGCATCAACTTTTTTTAGGTAAAGGTACAAAAACAGCCAGTATTACTAATAAAGTAAATTAATATTTTTGTGTTTTTGTTACAGATAAATGGTTGTAATTTATTGTCAAAATTAATTAAATTAAAGAATTAAATCTTTATTTATTATATTTTATCTCCCAAAGTTAATTTTATTCATAAAATATTGACCACTTTTTTAACATAAAAACTCTTTGCTAAGATTTTAAAAAGTATCGTTCATTTTTAGACGGAGCATCTTAAAAAACCGTACATGTTACTTTATTTAAAAAAACTCGTGCGTTTCACATTACTATAACGCACAAGTGCGTAATGAGATACATTACGATATTGAAATTGGTGTAATTACAGCCACTTTACGAGCAAATATGTTATAAATATTGTTATAACATTTTGAGAAAAAGCATGAGGGGGTTTGTCTCCTTGCTTTAATGATATTAAAACCTACTTACCTTTTCTATTATAATACGAGTATAACTAATACCTATACACTATTGCAATAATTATTTTTACGTCACAATTATTTTGAAATTGAACCAAATAAATTATATTTTATGAAATAATTAGAAACAAACTGCACTGGCTTACTGGTTCACAGATAATAGAAAACCAAAAATTCAAATTGTAACTTAAAACATTCGTTCAAAGTCCAAAGAATTAATTTTCATTACCAATGCATGAAAAACAATCACTTATTTTGTACACAGGTGGTGATCTAAGTTCCACAAATTACTTAATTCGTAAATAAATGAATTCGTTAGGAAGCTGTCGTACTTACCATATTTTTTTCACTTGTACGACCTCCTAAGGATTTTCTGCGAGGATTTAGTGAGTGTGAAATTAATGGGATAGTGTTTTGTAAGTAAGTATGTTAAGTAATTATGGGTGTAAGTTAATCGGATCTATGTTTTACAAAAATGTCTACTTTAGAGGAGAAACACGAGTTTGAATTCAAGTTCGCATTTTCTAGCGGAATACTGGTAATCTGCTAATTCATTTACTTAGGTCCCATTAAGAGCGTCCGTGGCACAGTGGCTAGGACACCTGACTCCCATGCGGGAGGTCCGTGCTAGAAACCGTGCAGTGCCATGTACCAATGAGTTTTTCGTATTTTTCGAAGACTTACGTACATTTACCGACTGCTCTAACGGTGAAGGAAAACATCGTCAACAAACCTGCACACTGAGATGACCAGTGTGTAATTGGGGTAGGCACAAAAGATCCTCAAGGGTCGAAGTGCCGCTGGGGTTACTCCCGGCCCCCTATCATAAGATAAGATAGGTCCCATTAATTTCACACTCCTTCAATCCTCACAGCAAATCCTTAGGGAGTCGTATTCTTCATCCTATGCGATTGTAAATCCTTCTGGATTTGTTTATTGTAGGGAGGGAAATCCTTCTTCCACCAATACTTTTTAAATGTATGCTACACCCTGTGCAGGAAATAGAATGCCTAATTTATTAGCATAATTACCGTATTTACCACACGTCATGTTATATTTGAATAATGAATTAAAGTAGACCAGTTTGTTGACCTATAAAAATGATTTTCCAGAATTTCGCCAAATGTTTTCCTTTTATTTACGACTAAACGACGTTTACCCTCACTCTCCTACCTGGTGGTAAGTGACGATGAGGCCGAAGATGGAGCACACGGGCTCAGTAAGTACTGGCTCTTCTATGAACACTGCCGGAACACAGTAACGTTGAAGATATTTGAAGACAGATTTTCATAGAAAGTCGCCAGCAGACGGACGGAAGGAGTCCTACCACCCAAGTTACTCGGGGTTGGTTCGCCTCTTAAGACACGTTTTCGACCAGTGACGTTATTAGGAAAACTTTTTGGAATAATTTTGAAATATTCTTACCCATTCCTCAATAAAATTTGATGTCAGAATGGTACCTCAGAAACTTTATCATGAAGATGGTGCCATTCCCACATCTGGAACTTTGAGGATCTAACGGTGACCAGGAAAAGTGAGTGGTATCATATTCGGAAAAAAAGTTGAGTTTTATCAGAAAATAGATTTATTATTTTGTATAAAAAATAAATAACAAAATAATAACCCTCTGGGTACCTATGTATGTATAAAAATAATAATTTATTAATTTAATTATGAAAATTATAACATATAACAAACTTGCAGTCCCACGCTTTAGACTTAGTAAAGTAAACACGTCATATATGGGTCACTGTGTACGATGTTATAATGAGATACCTGATACTGTAATAAATATGACAGAGAACACATTTAAGACCCACATAAGACGGACCTTACGTAATAAGGGTTATTATAATATAAATGACTGCTCAAATGATAAAGAGGCTTGGTCCTAAACCCAGCTCCAGCTCTGCACATTGTGTATATGATTGTATTCATAATTATTGTAAGATATATTTATTTCAAAAGATGTGCTGCTGAAAGTTTCTTGCGTAGAGTGAAAAAATGCATTTGTTAAAATGTACTTAGATACTTAACTACAATAAAAAAAACTGATTTCTGATCTAAAAAATAATAAAATTATGGACGGATTGGAAGCATCACCAATTAGGTACAATAATATCTATTACCACAGAGTATACTGACGTAAGCTGCTGTTACTATAACCTACCTATGTAATGTGATCTTAAATACCTACATAATATTTATTTTTGCGTTATTTATAAGTCCATTAATTTAAAAAATAAATAATATGAAGCGACACGCTATTCAGTTAGACAATTTACAAAATATAAATAAATTAAAGTAGAAAAGTCCATATTAATACCTACACCTTATCATTTGTTACAGTACCAACCTAGTACCTATAAACTATGGAAAAAACCAGGAACTGATGAATATTCGAGAAATTGAAAAATGTCGTATGGCAACCCTTTTCATCGGACAGCTGACTTCGAGTTTGCAAAATTGTTGCCATAAGAATGCCTGTTTTTTTCATCAGTTTCTAAGTATTTAATACGTTGTGTACAATCAAATGTCTGTTACACATATCATAATCACTTTTCTATCAGCTTATTTAATAAATATTTAACAACTGCGACTTCAACACTTACACTTTTAAAGAACGCGTTCAAAGAGCTAGTTCTATGACACATAGGGCTCTATGACAGACAGAACGCGCAAATTAGTTCTATGACAAAGCGCGCAGACGGGTGATAATAGAACGCAAGGACTGGTTCTATGATAGAACGCGCTTTATGGTACCTGGTTCTATGATAGAATGCGCTTTATGGTACCTGGTTCTATGATAGATTAGATCTCTCGATATAATTATATTCTATGACAGAATGTCGAAGTCAGATTGTCGAAAGCACAGTCAATTTTCGTAATTATTTTCGTAACCAGGGGTGCTACCATGCTCCGGTTTTTTGACGTCTTCCGAGACGTTTTCTGAGCATCTCAAATGTCAAATAATAAGGGATTTTGACGTTTGAGACGCTTTGAAAGTGTCAAAAAATCAGGTACATGGTACGGGTGCAGTTCCTAATATAGACGATTGTCTCCATTTACAACGATTTGGTTCTAAACAGACGTGAAAAGTAGTGCTGATGATAGTTTGAACTTGTGAGCTGGTTCTGTGATAGTGACACGCTTTCTGGGCCATATTTCACGAAACAACAATCAAGCCTAAACTGGAATTTCCCATGCAATTGCTGTATTTTGGTGTTAACAGTGCTTTCAATTTTACAAAATAGTGTCAATGTTGACAATTTAGACTTGTAATTAATTACAAGCATTGTTGTTACATCAAATAGTTCTGGTTCAATAATAGAACGCGTTTACTAGTTTTATGATAGAACGCGTTGGTAGGCCGAGTTGAATAGAGACAGCAGGAGTCTCAGGGTTCCGTACACGATCTCCCGCGAGAACTGGTTCTGAAGGATAAGTCTGATGAAGAGCAGGAGAGACGCGCACATCACTGCGTTGTGGAGGTATCCCATTCTGAAAGTATAGGGGTGTGGGGTAAGGTCGAGTAAATCAAGTTACTGCCGAATCTGGTGGTATTAATAGTGCTGGCAATACAGCTCGCAACTGTATTGCCGCGGGAGAAAATGGCGTCGCTGGCTGTGTTGCCACTTGCCAGCGGTTTTTTAGTAGGTTGGTGAGAACGTTATCGGGAATACTCATACATACATGATGATCTTAGGCCCAGCGCATGTGCGCTAATATTATCGGAGTGGAGACGATTTACGAGTACTTCGAGTTTCAATTGTTATCAAAGAAAATCGCTGTACCTCCACTCTTTTAATGAACGCTCAACATTTCGTGACAAATGAGGAGAAAAGAAAAACAAGAAATGTTATATGGCCTTCTCATATTCTCTCCCGAGCATGTTATTTGGCCGCGATCTTGATCCCTGCGGCCGTTCCCAAAAGTTTTACCAATTAATTTTACTAGTAATCCTGAAAAAAAGATCCCTAGGTAGGTAGGTACTCTGTTGATGTACTCAGCCATTCGTCACTTTGCGGAAATAAATTATTATTTATCACATCCTTAGGAGGTCGGATTTATCACCCTTTGCAATTGTAAATCCTTCTGAAATTGTTTATCGTTGGAAAGGGGAAAGCCGAGGGTGAGTGGTGGATCCTTTTTCCCCCATAAAAAGTTTAAAAATTAATGATAGTACCGAACGAAATCTATGATCCCTGCATTAAATCCTAAGTGTTACCTGCGTAGATGCCGCCTGGCCTCTTCCACGTCTTTATCCTTCTCTTTCAGCAAGTATCTCCGGGTTCCCTTCACGAAGTCACTGATGTGCTCCTTCCAGCTGTGAAGGAGCAAAAAGTAACGTTACATATGTCTACATAAAGAGCATCGGTGGCCTAGTGGCTAGGACGCCGGACTTCCGTACGGGAGGTCCAGGTTCGAAACCATGAAATAAAATAAACAAATAATTACAGTTCTATACTACTGTGTTTGTCTTCAAGTTCACTCACGTGATCTATTATACAAACAGCCCGTGCGTTCTATCATTTACCAGCTCACAAAGTCCTTTTGTAACTCATTTAATATGGGGTCCAAGTTGTAACTCACTCTATACTATGCGGGTCCAAGTTGTAACACTCTCAATATTATAGGTTAGGTAGCCTAGTTGCGATCACGGTCCGAAAGTGATCATGCAGGTTAAGCGACGTTGGCGCGGTCGGTATCAGGATGGGTATGGATAGTGGCATATTTCATCTGAGCTTCTCCGTGCCTCGGAGATTTGAGAGTTGGACAGCAGTCGTTAAGCCATGTCAGAGGCCTACGGGCGGCCTGAACAACTCTGACAAATAGGTTGGCCACTAACCATACGATAAGCAAGCATAGGGGTCTTAACTAATTCAATAATTAGGGACCAAGTTGAAACTCATTCAATACTATAGGGTCCACTACAATACAGTACTGCCCTGATAAGGAAGAAGGCCGCTACGTGCAACACGTGATTTTCGAGAAAAAGGCAAAAACGCTATAAATTCTAGTATTTTCTGGAACTTTTTGAAAACTTGGGTTTTCTGTAATAGTATTAAATAAGTGAGCAGAATATTATAGGGTCCAATGTAACTTATTCAATATTATGGGATCCTAGTTGTAACTCACTCAATACTATGGGGTCTAAGTTGTAACTCACTCTATACTGTGCAGGTCCAAGTTATAAACCGAACCACCAACCCAGTCCGGTCCAGTTATAGCTCACTTAATACTATGGGGTCCAAGTTGTAACTCATTCAATACCAAGTTGTAACTTATTCAATATTATGGGGTCCATGTTATATGTAACTCACTCTATACTGTGCGGGTCCAAGTTGTAAATCTCAGAGTCCTGATTGGTCAGCCGCTCCCGCAGCCGTCGCACGTTGCCGGTTTCGAACCGCCACTCACGAAGAGTAAAGAACTTCAACACGTTATTCATTGCTCGAATTCTTTGGTCCGCTGTTATAAGACTTAGTCTGGAATTCGGAGAAGTGTTTCATTAGTTCCGAGGCACACTGTCGGGTGGCGGCGCGGCGTCTTACTTCAATAACATATGAATGACAATAGCAAGCGAATCGACACACACCTCCACACCACTCCACTCCGTTGTCTGACGCGATATTAGCCCAATAGGGTGGGGGAGGATAAGCAGATACTTGGAGGGGAGGGTTCAATCATGGCCCAAGAAGATGGCTCATTCTTCGTCGTGCAAAACAGGTCTTCTTGTGTTTATTGTTTATTTGTTTGTGTGCCATTGCCATGGGTACAATTGTAATTTTATTGGATACATGATAAGTATTCTTGTGACCTTAGATCAGTTCACTTACTGTGTCTTGATTCCTAGAAGTCTTTTCGCGAACTCAGCTAGGTGGAGGGGTACCGTTTGTAAGAGCAGCTGTAGTGATTTCTCCACAAATCTGAATCACAAACAAACATATTTAATATTTATTACATCAATGATTATTAGTTTGCAAGAAATGTGATTTATTATCTTGGCTTAACATCTAGTTATTTGGTTATAGTAGAAAACTATATTATAGTTGGTAACACTGATCCACGGCCATCCTGAAATAATGTGTGACCACAAGTCACCTATTGTAATTTTAAATACTTGTCGCTCATCGCTGAGGGGCACAACGATACCTTGTCCAATAACAGTATCCTGAAACAACTTGAGCTCCATAACCTGTAGGATTTCTATAATAAAAATACTCGTTAGTTGTCAACTGGCAATACTAAGGCGACAATACGGCCATCTCGAAATAAATTGAGACCATAATAAACCTATAAAGTTCGGAGTTTTAGTATATAATAGAGTTTATTGCCAGCACAATATCAGCATCAATTTTTTAAATTATCTTTGAAAATAACCAATCTTATAAGTTATTAAACCCATATCTCTTGACTTATTAGAAAGATTGTAGTCACCTGTTTTCAACAGTAGTTGCCGAGGGGTACCACAGCACCTTGTCCAAAGGGTACTCGCGCAGGTTTCTGCGCAAGTATTTCTCGAAGTGCCCCCAGTCCGTTGGGTTCTCATACGTGCTGCAGTTGTAAACTTTTACGTCTGGTGATCTGTGTGAGATACGGTTTTTTTTTCGATTACTTATTACTGCTCTAATCGTGACATTAGCGCAGTAAAACACAGGAAAACTTTGAGAGAACCAGAGTGCGGTGGAGTAAGGTCTGATTGTAGTAGAAAATTTTGTTATAGCTGGTAACACTGACCATGCAACCATACGGCCATCCTGAAACAACCTCAGACCACAAGTCACAGTCAAGGTGATTTCATGAAATGAGGAAGGCAATGTCTAGGAAAAGTAATTAGGGTGATTTTTAATTGAACGGAAGTAATGGATAAAACCGAATTTTGTCGTTTTACGCAAGGATAAGGAGAAGATAGGATGTAGAAAAAAGGTGATGGAAATACATACATACATACGGTACATATCGCGCTATGTCCCTTGCGGGGTATGCAGAGAGAACGGAGCGCCAAGAATCTCAGTATTGGCGCTCTACAGCCATTCGTCGTTTCACGTATGCTCGCCGTGCATGGTGATGGAAATGAGGGTAAGGAAAAGTTGTTAAAACTGTCTGTTGCATTACAGAGCATGATCTCACTTGTCGACAGCAGTCTCCCAGGCGACGCATATGAGCGTGTCTATAGCGATGTCAACGGGCAACATGTCGGCCCGCGCGGACGACTTGCACGTGAACACGTGGAGCAGCCCCTTGCCCGCCCCCACCACCACGCCGCTCGGGCCGTTCAGGTTCTCTATCCAGCCGGGGAACGGGTGGCGGACTGAGGAAATCACTGGGGAAACGGGGGATAAAGTTATACGCTATAACAAAAACCGCCATAGAAAGGGGGGTGTTCTGTGTCCATAACTGAACAACTTTCACTCTGAAGTCGCGAAATAAAATCATCTGTTCCATACAAAAGCTACTCACAAAACCGAAATGTATGAACAGCTGATTTTTTTTCACGATTTCCGAGTTATCCTCATAGTGAACGTTGTTCAGTTATGAATACTGTACACTCTCCCTTCGGGACTTTAGGAAGTTTTTGTTCATCTTATCTCATCTTATCAGCTTATTAACTTCCATACTGTTATTGCACTCCTCTCCTTGCACAGGGAAGTACGGGCCATGATCCACCGAGCCTAGTGTTGATTGGTGGATTTCACATGCCTTCAGAAATTTTTGTTCCCTCAGACACTGTTAGAGCAGTCGGTAAATGTACGTAAGTCTTCAAAAAAAGGAAAAAAATTCATGGTTTTGATCCGGATCACATGGGAGTCCAACGTCCTCACAACTCCACTGCCTACCGGCAAGTTAGGTTGAAATCATACACGTACCTTTCAATAATGCTTACCTATGGTGGGCCTGAAGATCGCTACAGAATACCTCCTATTCCCATGCTGCTCCACGGCGCTCTCCGCTACTGCCTTCGTGAATGTGTACGTGTTGGGTTTTGGTGCTATGTATCTGCAAATACGAGATGAGGCTTTGCAATAATACTGGTACTACTCACGGCACAAGGCTCATACTTCCCCAGAAACTTCATGCAAATCGTAAAGTGCGTTGGGATAAATTCAGCTATGGGGTAAGATAGTTTAAATCAAACTTGCCGAATCCAATGGTATCAATAGTGCTGGCAAAACATCTTGCGACGCAATTATCTCGCTAGCGTCGCGAGCAGTGTTACCAACTCTAATAATGCATTCGGCAGAAATTTAATTTAAACGATCTTACCCAGCCGAATACCTAACTATTTTACCAAGTGAAATATGAGCTATTTTCTTGTGCCATGTCCATACCGAGTTTTCGACTGCAGAGTCGGTAAATATCTGATTAATTCCATGATCAGGGCCTTTAAAACACTCAAACTTGTAGGAGAACTACCGACTTTCATCCGTGAGTAAACCATGATGCATTAATCACATTTTTACTAATCGCCCTATTACAGTTTCGGCCGTGAGGTAACTCACTTGTTGGTGATTTCGGCGAGCAGATGCGCGGGCGCCGCGTCGACAAGCGCGAGCAGCTCGCCGAGAGGCGCGGGCGCCGGGTACACGCGCTCCTCCACCGTCTCCAGGTCCGCATTGCTGTACGCTGTTGACACGTGCACGAAAGCCTGCGGACGGATAGAGTGGCCCAATCAGAATCACAGTACTTGTAATATAAAAATCCTTCAAAGAATTCGAAAGAAAGAAGATTGTTGTTTGGTGAAATAGGGCCCGAGCCTAATCTAGGGTTGGACCCCCCACCTGCTCGTATGGAACAGCATTTTCTCGTAGCTGTTCCCTGTCTGTTCCGCTTAGAAACATCATTCATCATGTTTCTGAGTGACGAAAATGGATAGAATTACGGGAAAATACAGTTCCGTGCGGACAAGGATGGTCCAACCTAATGGCAACATTCATAGTAATCCCCATAAAAAGGGTCAATGTTGCCATTATAGGCTTGTAATAATTATAAACTCGTCGAACCGCAGCGTCGTCGCCGCCGAGTGGTACATTAATGGCAACATTCATAGTAATCCCCATAAAAAAGGGTCAATGTTGCCATATTTTTTGCCATGTGTGTTTTTAACATTGTGTTGTTTTTTTAATGTATTTTTAAGTCTTATCAATATCATGTATGTCAGATCTGAGTGTAAGGGCATAGATGGCCCGTTATCATTTTTAATAAACCAGCGAAATATAATTTTATAACTATATTGACTCAATCAACTTATTTTAGAGTTATTTAACAGCAAATAAGTTACTACCTGAAGAGCTCGTAGCCTAGTTGCGAGCACGGTCCGAAAGTGATCGTGCAGGTTAAGCGATGTTGGCGCGGTCGGTACCTGGATGGGTGACCACTAGTGGCATATTTCATCTGAGCTCCTCCGTGCCTCGGAAAGCACGTTAAGCAGTCGGTCCCGGTTGTTGTCGTTCAACAGCAATCGTTAAGCCATGTCAGAGGCCTACGGGCGGCCTGAACAACTGACAAATAGGTTGGCCACTAACCATACGATAAGCAAGTTACTACCTAGTTACTCGATACTAATTAGCCACGGGTCAACCGTCTCAACAGCAACCACTAGTCACCGGTTAGACATTCAACAGTAACCGGCCATACGAGAGTCCCCTGATAGCAACCAGTTACGGTTAATTATTGGGAAATGCAATATTCTCTAATAAAATATCAAGTCCGACAGCCTCGTCGACGAGTCGCAAGAGAATGATGTCACCTCGGGTCATCGGGTCGGGTAGCGGCATGACGTGGTGTCTGGGTGTTGCTGCGGGTTTGCTTCGTCGCAAGCGCAGGTGGGCATTACGCGTGCACTATGACGTCACTTGTTGTTTGCGCTGACATGTATAATGCATTATTGAATAAATGTGTTTTCTTTCTATCTTTTCTTTCTTAGGCTTGTAATAATTATAACTCGTCTAACTTCAGGGTCGCGTCACGTCGCCGCCGAGTGGAACATTAACATACCTCCATGTCGGGCAGAGTGTCGCAGACGTCCATGAGTCTCATGACCGAGCGCACGTTCTGGTCGACGGCTGTGCGCAGCTCCTCGTCGAACTTCAGCGTCGCCGCCGAGTGGAACACTATGGACACCTGGGTGAACATTAACGAACATTAGCCAGAAATGACACTAAGTATGTAAAAATGAAAAACAAAGTTAAATACTAAAGGGATAAAAATTTAAAATACGATCCGCGTCAAATTTGGTTCAGCGGTCGTTAGCAAACAGACATTTTTTATATATTTTTTTATATATTTTCTTATTTACTACTAAACCCGCATCATCTCGCCTGATGGTAAGCGTCGATGAGGTCAACACTTACAAAACTTATTACTCAGACAAAAACAGCCTCAAACTTATTCCCTTCCTCTTGGTCGGGGGTTTAAACAGGCTTTGAACATCTGAAATATCCTGGGAAACCATGGTACGCGGTGGAAGAATCACAGCCCTATGCGCCACTAGGTGCTCCAGGATCTGAAGAAGAGAAGGATAATGTAATAGCTGACCTCCTGCAGTTGCGCGGTCGCGTCCGGAGCCATGCCAAGATTCGGCAGCGACACGTCCCCCGACACGACGCATAATTTCTCCAGCTGCGAGGGGTTCACCTTGCGGACCACGTCGAACACCTGCGCAGGGGACAAATCATAGTTATGAGGCGTTGCTTTGCGAAAATAGGGTCCTATTTTATTAGCGGCAAATATTACTAGGGTGTCATCTATAGGTTATAAGTAGTTATAACAATAAAGATAGGGCAAACAATTTTTTTCACTTATTAAATTTTCAAGAAAAACGACAAAATTGTTTGTTTGAAAATTCTACAAATGAATGAATTATTGCTATTCTAATACTGAAATAAGAAGTCATAACGACATGGATGAGTTTATGCCACAAAGGCGCAAAATAATGGAGTTTATATTTCTTTAGTATGGAAAATTTTCATACAAGTAACAGGGTTATTTTTTCGTGTAAAGTGGTACAAATGACCGCCACATACCCCCTCCAAATATTTGCTAATAATAAAAAAGGACCTTATATAATAGGGAAAGAAGTTCGAGTGACGAGTCACTCACTCACCCTCGGATTCGTCCTCCCCGACGATAACCAAACCCAAAGGATTTATAATATGAATATGTATTGCCGGACCGGAACACATCGACACCGAAGCGAATTTTTGTAAGACTGACTCACTGATGACCAGAATAGAATTTCGGTAGGGGGGAGGACCCAGACTACAGTGGACCACAGGGTCGCATCGTAGCAGATATTGGGACACCCCTATCAATCGTCATAACCCAGTATCTAACTTTTCTCAGGCCGCTCACCCCTCCCCAAAAACCCTCCTCCGATTTTTTCTGGTAAACCGTACCATATTAAGTACGGGACACAGCATACCTGTGACTGCTTGAGCTGCATGAGCCTCTTCTCCGGCGAGTAGTCCCTCTTGGCTCTCATGAGGAGGTGCAGCCGCCCGATGTCAGGGCACGTGGACAGCAGCCGCTCTATTAGCACCTGGAACGTTACACCGACATGACCAGTCTTGGACCAATCACCGTAATGTGCCAAGACCGTGGGTCGATGACATCCGACGATACGGAGGTTGGGATTCTATGGAGCGGGCTCAAGAGCGTCGGTGGCACAGTGGCTAGGACACCGGACTCCCATGCGGGAGGTCCGGGTTTGAAACCTTGCAGTGCCATATACCAATAAGTTTTTCGCATTTTTGGAAGACTTACGTACATTTACCGAGTGCTCTGACGGTGAAGGAAAACATCGTGAGGAAACCTGCACACGATGACCAGTGTGTGAAATGGGGTAGGCACAAATAATCCTCAAGAGTCAAAGTGCCGCTGGGTTATTCCCGGCCCCATCAGATAAGATGGAGCGGGCTCAAGATAGAATATAATTACATTTATTGTATAAATATTTTAAAATATTTACGAGTATATAAAATTTTTACAGAAACCCGATGTGCGATCCCCAGCGATTCCAGGATCTTTCGAGGGCGAAATAAACTAAGCGGAATGAGATAATGTCCAGGGCGGGCAATAAATACCAATGAAAAACCAACTCACCGGCGTCTCAGCCCGAGATCACCCGTCGGCGCCGACAATGTCCAAAATTCTGGCAGTTTTTTGTATCACCGAAGCACCAGCACTGTATCAGCACTGCGAGGAGTTCATGGAGGTGATAGTTCATATGCGATGACGAAATTCGATGACGCGTGCGCAAAATGACGCTGTCTCAAGGGCTGTGTTTCCGAGACTGTGTCAGCGAGTGGCAATCAACGATAAAAATTACCCTCACTGGACATTAATATTCGACAGAACGAAACAAAACCGAAAGCTATAACTACCTACAATAACTGTCGCTAATGTAAACAAAACTTATGAACTAGGTATGCGTGGTACGGATTGTACACCCGGAAATGGAGGAGAGGAGAAGAGGCCTATATCCAAAGTTGGATAGAAAATGGGCTGCCATTATAATGAAAATACTGTCTCAAAATGCACAAACCTTGCCCATGAAGCCAGTGCCTCCCGTGATGAACACGGAGCGCCCCGCGTAGAACCGCGGCACTTGGGCGGACGACACCCGCG
Organism: Hofmannophila pseudospretella; assembly: GCA_947369225.1. Taxonomy (NCBI): domain Eukaryota; kingdom Metazoa; phylum Arthropoda; class Insecta; order Lepidoptera; family Oecophoridae; genus Hofmannophila; species Hofmannophila pseudospretella. Next base: position 609,995 of record OX376338.1, on the reverse strand, counting down.
CCGACGACATTCCTGAATGAGTTGAGGACAAAAAAAACATTTATTACAATTATTGACGGAAGAATGACCCGTCACTCACCCTCGGGTTCGCCCTCCTCAACCATAACCAAATCCAGAAGGATTTACAATCACAAAGGATGAGAAATCCGACCTACTAAAGATGTGATAAGAACAAGGATTTTGAAATTCACCCCTATGTAGATTGCTCGCTAAAGAACTTCTTTAAACATACATATAGTACATTATATGTATTACTTGACATTGTTCAGTTATTTTATTTTATTTTATTATTATGATTTATTATTTAAATAATTGACAATGATGTTTTTAAATCTAATTATTAATTCAAATGCCATGCATTAATCGGACACTGAAATGTCAAATGGTCATATATTTTCATACAGCGACATACATTTATATTATTTATTATATTATCATACCTTTTTTTCCTCGCTGTCAGTGCTCATGTCATTGTTCTAAGGACGGCGCTAGTAGTCCGATTTTTGTGAATAAGGATTTGTTATCCTTTGCGATTGTAAATCCTCCTGTATGTGGTTGTCGCTGGGGAGGGCGAATCCGAGGGTGAGTGGCGGAGGTTGTTTCCCCAAACAATTTTTATAATTAACAAAGTATTTCCGCAAAGTGACGCCATTCAAATACAAATTCAAATTTTTATTCAAAAGCTTATATAATACATAATACTACAATACAATATAATATAAATAGTACAATAGAATAGATTTTAAACCAGTAGGTAGGTATCTATTTATAAAAATCAAATCCTGGCACCTGCACTAGCCAACGGCTGTCTTGCAGCATGCCAGTCCTCACTAAGATAGCCAGCGGGATGTGATACAAAATTACAAAATGTTTATTTATCTTTGTTTTCGCTCATTTTATTAATCATTATATTTATCTGGTAAAGTAGGTACTTACACTACTAGAATTACAAATCTAAACACAATGTGTACATACCAGAAATTCATTATCGAACTAATAAATGAGTTCCTAATTGCGCGAAATATTGCTTATTAACACAAATGTGAATGGGCAATTTACGTACCTACCCACATCGAGATATTATGTAAGATTGAACAAACGCAAAAACAAATCGAACAAAATTTTGAAAAACGTCCATCAATCCGACGACCTCAGCGGTGAGCGTGAGTGAAATAAGAGAAGCGTGTCAAGACAGGGATTCGTGGCGCTCCGTTCTCTCTGCCTCCTCTCTTTGTTTCCCGCATGAAACATAGCGTGAAGGTATGTATGTTGATCAACTCAAAATTTAACGTTTATAATTTAAAACCCCCGATCCCGACTTACCATTGTGGAGATCCCCTTACTTTTCCTGGTCATCATCAGGTCAAGGTTCCAGATGTGGGACGAGCACCATGGTCCTGCATATGAGCTCAAACTCAAACCACTTAACTGTTACCGTTCCGGGATCCCATCCTCTTGTTCTGGCATAGCACTTGACCGGTTTTTAGAAAAATGCATAGACCTACTAGTATATATGTCGTAGACACATTTCACGATATGCTAAAAATGTTAGAAAGATACTGTATTCGTCGAATTCTACACTATTTTAGCCACTTCGTAAAATGCAGAGCCCTAAAGTTCATTTTTAATTCACCCGTCACAATTAACTGTCAAATTTGAAGATAATAATCACAGGGGGAAATCACTGATTTCACCATGTCTATAAATTCGAAAACTTTGAAGGGCGATTTCCCCCACTAAATATGAATTTGAGAGAAAAAAAATACGTCTGCGCTCTGCACAAAACCTGACCCTCGGCCTTCCCACGCACACTTCCCGCACCTACACCAAATCATTCTCGGTTCATGCGGCGAGGCTCTGGAACAAGCTTCCTGTCGACGCGAGGAAATCGCCTTCTCTGCCTTCTTTTAAAAATGCTCTAAAAAAGCACTTCAGTCACGTTGCTGACACTTTGAGCTGAATTATTATGTTATTTGTATGTAAGTATTAAATTAGTGTAAATATTATATTATTATTATATATTTTATTAAATTCATTATATTTATATATGTATTCGTATATGTGTATAACAAATTGTATACAGGGTGTAACATTAAGAACGGTCAGTATGGGAAAGTCTGAAACTATAAGACATACGAAGATCTGTTCTTAGGAACCATGTCATCAATTTTAGTAACAAGAAACACTGTTTTCATACATTTAAAAAAAAAACTGTACTCAGCCTGGGAATCGAACCCGGTTGTTTTGAAAAAAAAATCCAACACTATTTCTATTTAGATATCGATTGTGTAGGTCTTAAGGAATAAATGTTAGTATGAAACGTGATGTTTAAAATTAATAAAACGCATTGTTTCCATATCTTTTAATTTATTTTAGTAGGTGTTCGAAATGACTACCATTTTGAAAAATACAACATTCAACTCGTTTAGGTAACGATCTTACTATTGAATGTTGTATCTTCAGGTGGTGAATTTGCGTTAAAATTGTCTCTATGGCTGCTGGTCTCTAGGTCTTCAATTGTGTCGTAGCTTGTTTTGTACACTTCATCCTTAACGTAATCGATATCTAAATAGAAATAGTGTTGGATTTTTTTTCAAAACAACCGGGTTCGTTTCCCAGGCTGAATACAGTTTTTTTTTAAATGTATGAATACAGTTTTTCTTGTTACTAAAATTGATGACATGGTTCCTAAGAACAGATCTTCGTATGTCTTATAGTTTCAGACTTTCCCATACTGACCGTTCTTAATGTTACAGCCTGTATATCATTATATTTGTTAAGTATGTATTTTATTTATCTACTATATAATTATTGTAATTTATTTATACTTATTATTTACTGTACTCCACACCTTACCCACCATAAAAGTAGTCTAAACTCTCCTTAATCAAAGGTTGGCTGGAAGAGATCCCTACGGGATAAGCTCGCCTTTGTACATATTTTAATGTTTTTAATTTCTGTGTATTTTTTTTTCCTTTGTGTGCAATAAAGAGACTACAAACAAACAAACAAACAAACGGGTCAGTTATTTTTCAATGCTCTGCAAATATATCTTAAAACGAATCAAATCGGAGGAGTCAATTCTGCAACATACAAAACCGATTTCACTAAGTCCATACATTCTAAATCTAATCATCATAAAATATGTTTGTATGACGCCCATATACTCCATACACACTATTCATACAATATTTGCAGGCCTTGAGAGCACTTATTACTAGTGCTACATACAGTCCGTCCGTCAGTTCGTCATTCTGTAGAAACAGGGTACTTACTATGTAATAAATTCCTAAGTAAATATGTATTTTTCTTAATGTAAGTATGCAATTTAGTATAATTTCCGTGTCTTCCCAGTGTTGGCTCAAGGAAACTGTCTTTGCGTAGGGGAAGTATTACTATGATGGCCATTTCATATCATTTATTCATAAACAATCAATTTTAGTGTATTATAATCTGCCTAGTCGCCTTAAAAATGGTCCCGCTAGCCAATTTAAAACTAATATTTCCAAGTGGCTTCTAGACAAATGTTATTACTCCATAAAAGAGTATCTCAACGACACTAACAAACAGCTGAAAAGATTTGCATACCGTTGTCGGTGGAACATATGATACCTATGCTTTTTAAATCACCTGTAATTTTCACTATGTTCTGACAAATAAATTTCATTTCATTTCAATCATAAATTGTGTTTGAATATTCAATATCATCATTATCAGCCCATGTCGTCCCACTGCAGGGTATAAGCCTCCTCTCTTTTGTGCCACCCTATACGATCCAGTGCTAGTCGCATCCAGGTCTTCGATGCCACTTTGGTGATGTCATCCGCCCATCTGGCTGCTGGACGACCTACTCCTCTTTTCCCCAACCTTGGCCACCACTCAGTGAGGGCTCTGGTCCACCGGCCAGTGTTTGAATATTGACATGTCAAAAATAAAAATTAAACTCTTTTAGTGTCAACCTTAGCTAAGTTATAAGCACGTTATAAGAAAGAAATTTAAATTACAAAAAAAAAATATTATTTATTTTATTTTATTGACTACTAAACCCGCATTTGACCTCGATCTCGCCTGATGGTAAGAGACGATGAGGTCGACGATGGAGCATACGGGTCCAGTAAATGCCTATTCACTCTGGCCTTGAAGATCCCAAGGTTGTAGGTTAAATATTCAAATCCATGTCATAAAAAACTAAATTATGGCCTCGCGGAAATAACTGCTTCTCACTTATTAAAAAACTCTCTCATATCTCTAGGCAATATCTATAACTTGTAGTGGGCAACGACTGCGATATGACTGGGCAATAACTGCACGTCTTTTGATATATATATTTTATATGTTTACATACTTACAAGCTAAAATAAATATGTAGTTTGCAGTTACCATGCGGACATGCTGAGGTCCGGGTTCGAAACAATGCAATGGTACCAATAAGTGTTTCGGTTTTCGAAGACTAACGTAGGTACATTTACTGACAGCTCTAATGGTTAAGGAAAACATCGTGAGGAAACCTGCATACTGAGATAACCAGCGTGTGGAACGGGGAAGTCGGGCAATCATGGTCGTTTTCACCTTATGCTAAATTAATAATGCATGGCACTTACCATTTATTTATTTATTAAGTGTAATTGTTTAACACAATGTGCGGTCATTCATTAAATAATTATTTATATGCATATTGGTTTTTGTTACTGTTTGTGTAGTGTTGACAATAAATAATATACTTATGTTATTTACTAAGTATTATTTACTAGCTTTACTCATTGGTTTATACGTCGTTTGCTCAAAAGTTTTTACTAAAAAGTTTGTAAAGTAGAGTTTTGTTTATGAAAGTTTTTACTAGAGTTATTGTTTTTGAAAAGTCTAGTAAAAAGTTTGTAAAGTAGAGTTTTGTTTATGAAAGTTTTTACTTAAGTTTTTGTATGTGAGTGAGGGTGTGGAAAATAATACAAATTTTAAGTTGAAACTTGGTGAAATAAATAGGTATGTAATTGCCATACATGCGGCTTCTGCGGAGAACCTCAAGCGGCGCAAATAAGCGAGCCAGCGTGGTGATTCCATATTTGCACCGTTCGGGGTGGAGACCTTGGGGCAGTGGGGGCCTGGAGCCCACTGCCTCTACCGGGAAATAGCCAAGCGCCTCGTAGAGACATCCCGGGACCAGAAGGCTGGCCTCTACTTTGCTCGGCGTACAACCTTCGCCATACAGCGGGGCGACGCCGCCAGCCTCCTCGGGACACTCCCTGCAGGGAGCGACCTGGGCCGGGTCTTTTACATGTACAATAGTTAGGTATTTTGTATTTTTAGCTTAAGTATAATTTTAGGTTTAGTGTTACTTTATTTTGAATAAACTATTACAATAGGTAGGTTATTGCCATATTCTATAATGCAGGCGGAATCCTTTGGTAGTCCTGTCTTGTCCACGGTAGGTAAACCCAATAATTTATTTAATAAATAATACCTACGGGTTACTTTTTTGTAGTTTCGAAAAAATTGCAAGTTTTTTAGCCCAAATTAGTGTATGCTATTCTGTTGGCCCCATAAAGTATGACGTCATGTTTGTGTTATAGAATTTTGGTAAAATTATGTTATTTTCCCATAGCAAAATAACCTAGCCTACATTCAATATATAACCTTCTTTTTTAATGTCGGTTAAATGCTAAAACCTTCTCAGGAGCTATGAAAATCACATATTATGTGAAGAATCAAACCCGGTCTTACCCGGTACAATAGTTTTTTGAATAAATCGCGAACACACATACGGGACAATAAATAGTACCTCCGTTTTTTAAGTCGGTTAAAAATACAAAGCGTCAGTGGCTTAGTTGCTTAATTCTTCATTCCACCATAGATTCACCTTCCTTGCTGTCCTGTCTAAACTTCAACACAAACTTTAAACTTCGCAATCCTAAAACATTTGTATTAAATGTTTTTAACAACAACACATCGTCTATAACCCTATTGTGCGAATGTGTAGATTGTTTAACGAAGTCTCTTCGAACAGCAACAATAAGCCATCGATAGACTTATTAGATCCTAGGACATTAGTTTTTAAAAGACGGGTTGAGGATGTCCTCAAGTGAGCTATCCACGCACCTACTTTATAGTCTTTACTTTATTATTTTTATATTTCAAATAGGCATAAGTTTTTTAGTCATTACATTCAATAGTATTTTTTCATAACTCAATTTTGTACAACAATCAATTTCCCACTTCCTAACCATGCCGTGTTTACACGTTAAGGGTTACGACCTAGCTCATAACTTTATATTGATTTTTATGTAATTTCTCTGGTTGTAATCTGTTGTGTTTACCTAATAAATAAATTAAAATTAAATTATATAGGAAGTCGGAATCTCATGCGGATTCGAAACCATGCAATCTCATGTACTTATAATGAGTTTTCCGGTATTTTCCAAAACTTGCGTGGGTACATTTATCGAGTACGGTGAAAGAAAACATCGTCAGGAAACCTGCACATTGAGATAAAGTAAAGTAATAGTAAACTACACTTTATCACACAAATATAAAACAACAAACATGGGATAGAAAAGGAAATAGAGAAGTACAATTTAGACGGTCTTATCGCTAAGAGCGATCTCTTCCAGGCAACCTTCGGGCAGAGGAATGATTTCGAGATAGAGGTAGTCGGTGTGCAAGGTTAATGGAAAACGTAAACCAGTTTGTGAAATGGAGAAGACAATGTAAACCACCCAATCAAATCCCCATTAAAGCATTAAGAGAGTCGTTCAATGTGGTTAATTCCACAGATCACAAAGGAAGAAGAAAATGAAGAAAAATACGGAATTCCCCTATTCATAAATTATAAATGCTTAAGTATATTTGATGACATAATCAATGGTGTTTTTACAAACATTATGGGTTTTTAATGGTGGTATGTTAAGATCAGTATGTCAAGTCGTTCAACGTTGATCTTTGCTCTGTGTTGTTGTAATTTGTCTCTTCCATTGATTTAAATGTCTCTTCAAAGTCATTTTTTTATTGCAATAAAGAACTTGCAGTAAGTTTTTGCAATCATTTTTTTAACTCTAGCAACACATCGTAAGGTTGCTGAAATCAAAGAAGCGGGGGTTTCTCCCGCGCTTTTGTGGCATCCACGTCAGCTTTGTTTCGTTTTGTCTTGCAAATTGTTTTTGTAGTAAGAATGGTGTTTCTTGCTCGAAGAACTTCGACAAGATGTGAATAATGTGTGGGACAGTGAAGTAAAGTCTAATAAGACGCTGCAGCCCGATCCGTACTTGGCTGGATTTAGAAGAGCCATACTGCGTCCGGGACGCTTCTTCTTTGGTTCGGATGGTGCAGAAGCGTGGAAGATTCTCCTAGATAGCATAGAAATGTGTCACACCAGCATTTTAATGAAGACTTGAAAGAGTTGTTTACAACAGACATGGCTGTATGGGCTCAGTTCTCTTTGCCTTAAAAAACAACAACAATAAAAGAAGCGGCGTAAGAAACAATCAGCAACACATCTTTTAAAATATTAGTTCGTACATACAATTTTTAGAAAAATAACTGATAATATTAATACCAGATATACTCGTATTGTGGAAACCCCTGATCATATTTTTATCAGCTAGGGACACTCTTGACAAATACTATAGTAATAAATAGTAAAACGAAATACAATACTATTATACCATCGATATTGCTTAAAGCGGTAAGGCCGTCTTCTGCACATTATATTGTACCTCTCTTTATGTTGTATGTTTTGTTTTTGTCCCGGGTGTGCCGTGAAGTATATTTGTATACCAATATGGTATTCTTACGACGGTTTAAGGTTGTTTTGAGCTAAATTGTACTCACAATAACCACGAAAGATTTAGAAATAGCATAGCATAGCTTAACTCTCACGTCCATAATCCCCGAGAGGGTAGATAGAGGAACTACCTTCATCACAGGTAGTTCCCACTTTTCGCCGTAAGCTTTAAAAAATCTCTATAATAAAAAAAATACGATTCCACAGATAAACAGACATCCCCCTTTTGGCCGTTGGTTGATCGTCGGTGGCCTAGTGGCTAGGACACCGGACTCCCACGCGGGAGGTCTAGGTTCGAAACCGTGCAGTGCTATGTACCAAAGAGTTTTTTGTATTTTTCGAAGACTTTCGTACATTGACCGACTGCTCTAACGGTGAAGGGAAACATCGTGAGGAAACCTGCACACTGAAATGACCAGTGTGTAAAATGGGGTAGGCACTAAAGATCCTCAAGGGTCGAAGTGCCGCTGGGTTATTCCCGACCCCCTAATCATGAGATCATTTGGCCGTTGGGTAAAACATGAAGGACCAACTGAAATGCTTGTTTGTGGACAAAGTCATTCAGTTCCAATGACCTAAGTTCTATTTCTATATGCTTCTGCTTAACGTTAAGCGAGGTGAACGCTGAGTCTACAAACAGAACAGCCGACTGACCGCATACTGTCACGTATATATAACGAAGGCAGTAAACAAACGTGCAATATTTGTAACGATTGGGTAATTTTCGGAGCAGTAAAACAAGCCCTGGAAATCGAAACAAAACTAAAGATCAGTACAGAAAATTATCCGGTTGATAAAAGAAGAAAATTTTGGTGTGTGAATTTTGGTCCCACCTACATTGTCCCACCGTTTTATCTTATCTTATAACAGGGGTCGGGATAACCCCAGCGGCACTTCGACCCTTGACGATCTTTTGTGCCTATCCCATTTTACACACTGGTCATCTCAGTGTGCAGGTTTCCTCACGATGTTTTGTCCCACCATTACTCGTAGTCCCACTAGCCTGCAAATTTATGTAGGTTCGGTGTCCCATTGCATAGTGGGACTACCAGTAATAGTTGTAATACGGCTCGTGGTTCCACACTATTTTTATTTCCCATTCAATTTTTTATTTTTTTATATTTTTTATTTACTACTAAACCCGCATTTGACCTCGATCTCGCCTGATGGTAAGCGACGATGGAGCATGTGGGTCCAGTAAATGCCTATTCAGTCTGGCCTTGAAGATCCCAAGGTTGTAGGTTTCGGGAAATACAGACGCCGGCAGGCTGTTCCATTCCTTAGCCGTTCGCATAATGAACGAAGAAGCAAATCGCTTGAGCAGATGGGATATCATCAACATAAGGATGGAACCCCTCCCCGCGCCTGGTAGTCCGAAGGCGGAATGGAGATGCTGGAATTAGGTCGTGCAATTCCGATGCGCACTCTCCGAAATGTATCCTATAAAATACCGATAGACAGGCAACCTTGCGCCGATGTTCCAGACTTTGCAGTCTAGCTTCCACCAGCGAATTAATTGTGATACATGGAGAGAAGAAATAAGAAATTTAAAATTATATAATTTATAATTATTTTTACTTCATCAGTAAACCAGGACCAGGAGCAACTGCATTACGGCTGACTGATGATCCCACCAGACAGTGGGATTACGAGCCCATTATATCGAAATACTGTACCAATAGTGGGTCAAATTAGTGGGGTCAAGAGTCGTAACCTAAATTTTTATATCCTACTGCCGGACTATGATAAGAATAGTAGACAAGCGAAATGGAAGTAAAGTAGGATAAAAAAAATAGTGCACCATATTGAAGACCATAAGTGACCTGGCCACACAAAAAAGCTAGCATTAGTGAAGTAACCTGTGTCCAATGTTGTACCCCGATCGCCACTAGATGGCGCCACCGCCAAGGTAAAACGCGTTTTCGTGTTGTGTTAGTGGATTTATGGAGTTAAAAACTATGATTCAAATAAAGGGAGAAATTCGACCTACTACGCATTGGAAAGCCCTGGGTTTGGGACCCCTTTTTTAACCTGCACCGAGACCTCCGAAGATTAGTACCTAGTAAAACGTCAAAATTTGAGAATCTGAAATCTATCATTTTGCGCAGCGCAGCAGAAAGATGAATGGAGAATAACGAAAGTGGTGTATACGGAAAAGTTAAATGGAGGGTAGGGAACGGGAGACCTAGAAGGACATACGTCGACCAGATTGCGGACGTTCTAAATAAAGGTTAGGTGAGGTCAAACACTAACTGAAGAGCGTGTATGAAGCGACTGATGAGTGTGGAAGAAGAGGAAACGGTTTGTCAAGGTCGTTGCAGGTGGAAATCTTTAGTCTCTGCCTACCCCTGCGGGAAACAGGCGTGAGTTTATGTATGTATCGAACTCGGCATTCGGAATCCCTGGCTTCGTTTAAAGCGAGTCTCACTCATCATTATTTGTCGTTGTAAAGTTTACTATCTATTATATGTGTTTATTTATTATATATTTATTTATATTATGTATATCTATGCATTTAACTATTTTAAAATACATAGTTATTTATGTATATCAAATTACTTTTATTTTACTAACTTTACTGTGTATTAAGTAATAGTAACCATTCTCATATCTTCACACTACACTGTGGCTAATCTCTTTAATGTACAATTAACTTCAGAGGTTGTCTGGAAGAGATTTTTTTCTTTTCCTGTATTTGTGTACAATATAGTGTTTCTATCTATCTACCTAAACACAATTGACGTCAAAATTTGTTAATCGATGGTTTTTCTTCAACGATACTATTTGTTTTTACCAAAGATTTTGAAATGCACCCCTCTGTAGATAGCTCGCTACTCTCGCTAGAGAAGTTTTATAAGGAAACTGCGTCTACCAGTTCGCGTATGCGATTTGAGCATTTTCCCATACATTAGTTGGACACTGAAATGACAAATGTATGAAAACTATATGACATAATTCATACATACATATGACATATGTGTTAATTCCGTGTCTCGTTGTCACTGCTCACGTCATTGTTCTAGAGAATACACACTATTAGATAGAAACACTTTATTGTACACACAAGTAAAAACTACAGGAATAATAGGATAATAATACGATATGTTCAAAGGCGGCCTAATCGCTTAAAGCGATCTCTTCCAGGCAACCTCTGATGTTAATTGGACATTAAAGAGATTAGCGACAGTGTTGTGTGAAGATATGAAATAGGTTATTATTACTTAATACACAGTAAAGTTAGTAAAATAAAAGTAATTTGATATACATAAATAACTATAAATAAATATATTATAAATAAACATATATAATAGATAGTTAACAATAAATAGGTAAATATACATAATAATGAAAATAAAATGCAAAACTACAACAACAAATAATGATGAGTGAGACCCGCTTTAAACGAAGCCAGGGACTCCGAATGCCGAGTTCGACGAGGAAGTGAGTTCCATAGGTGTGCTGCCTTGACAGCAAAGGAGTCAGTATAGTATCTGGTACGACACAGTGGAGCCTTCAAAATATTATCATGGCTGGATCTGAGAGCGACATCATGATCAGAGCCTAGAAATGTGAACATGGATTTCAGGTACGCGGGAGTGATAGGACTGTACAGGACATTATAAAGGAAGGAGAGGAGATGAAAGTTGCGAGTAGACATAAATGTGACACCCGACTACTATACCACGAGTTATTCACATCAAAATTTCATCATCAACATTTCAAATAATCTTAATAAAATTGTACTTTTACTGATATATGTGCCAATTAAAGGCATACACAGCATTCACTAACACATCGGGTAATTACTGATAACGTTACAATATAGGTCTATTACCTTATAACAATATACCTTATACAACTAATGTAACAGATTTGCGGTTAGTACTATATTTACGCTAATAATATAAGTGTATTTGACCTAGGCTGGCTCTGCTCGGTTCTGACACCAGTAGCGTCAATACAGTGAAAATTAGAACCAGTTAGATTCAGATGTCAATGACTGACTTTATGGTATGTCCGCGCCATAAGGTACATCGGCCCGGATATGGAAAGTCCCGGATAAGGAAAGTGTAAAACGTGTTGTCTTGGAAATGGGAAAAGAAACTCGTCGACTTGGTTTTCTAGTGTTAGTGCATAACTCTCACGTCCATAATCCCCGAGGTGGTAAACAGAGGAACCACCTTTATTATAGTTACCACTTTTCGCCGTAAGATTTGGTGGACAAACGTGCTAGGTGGTGAGCCTACCGCCGTCTCTAGGTTTAGAATAGTATCCACTAAGACTCTCAGTCGCCTCGTACGACACACGGGGAGAGTTGGGGTGGTGCATTAGCACATAGCATAACTCTCACTTCCATAATCCCCGAGAGGGTAGACAGAGGAACCACCGACAGGTAGTTCCCACTTTTCGCCGTAACATTTGGTGGACAAACGTCATAGGTGGCGAGCCTACCGCCGTCTACTAGGTGTATAATAGTATCCACTGAGACCCTCAGTCGCTTCGTACGACACACGGGGAGAGTTGGGGTGGTGCTATTCTTTATGACTTGTAGGAGCGTCCACAGGACATTATGGCACTAGGAGCCTCCTACATGAGATGAACTGACAGACAACCCCACCTGCAGAGCCTGTGGTGACACTGTTGAGTCAATGGAACACTTGCTGTGCGAATGTGACTCGCTGGCTCGTATGAGTCTTCTAGGGGTCGCCTACCCGAAACGAGAGGACTATAGGCTCCTTCCTGTAAGTTGTATAACGTCTTTGATGCACAGCATCTTTAAGGAACAGGAAGGAGACTAAGGAAAAGGGTGACCACAAAATATCCCCGGCCTCCTGTCACAAGATAAGATAAGATGTATAAGTACCAATAGGTATATTTCAGAGAAGTTTTAAATGGAAACCGCGTCTGCCTTGGCGCATGAGATGTGATTCCTGAGCATTTTCCCATACATTAATAGGGCACTGAATTGTCTGTATGGAACTATACGTGCATTTCCCCAAACCCTTTGGCTCGCTGTCAGTGCTCACAACATCATTCTAGAGGAGAGGGTGCTGCTAGTACGATTTAAGTGGTATTTATTCGTAGTTCCCAACCCAATGCACAGATTCAAGACTCTCTGTGACGTAAGTGTAATAAAATTTATTTATCAAAAATTGTATAATATATTGTCCAACTAGTGCAGGAAGGACTAATTTGTCGCTGCGAGTGCTATATAAATGTTTTGGGGTAATACAAGTGATTGCGCGTCGCAATTATCGCATCAATTCTTGCGTCACGTCATTCAAAACATAAAATCTAATTTTCAGTGGCAAGTCGCAATTACTCTATGTGCTAACTAACGATCTGCATTTCACGAAGTGGCTAAAAATCTTAGACAGATAGTGTAAAATTCGACTATTACAGTGTCTGTCTAACTTTATTAGCACTTCGTGAAATGACTACGCACTTCCTGAAATGCGCCATTACGCTATGAGACTACGATATATCGCAACATCGATACACGAGTTCGACACGTGGTCTTTCCTTTCTCTACACAATATTTTTTATTACACCTGCGTGAAAATTAAAATTAAAACAGGTAGCAGATCATGTCATCATCATCATCATCAGCAGCAGCCTACTCTAGTCCACTGCTGGATCAGGCTTCTCCCAGGGCGCGCCATTGAGCCCCAACTTCGGCTCTTCTCATCCAGTCGTTGCCAGCCACCTTGCGCAGATCGTCGCTCCATCTAGCAGGGGAACATTGGCCCAAACGCGGTCTCCACTCCAGATCTCGTCTCCCCCAGCGGTTGCCTGTTCTGCGACAGATGTGACCGGCCCACTGCCACTTCAGCTCGCTAATCTTACGAGCTATGTCGATAACTTTTGTTCTATGCAGGATCTCCTCATTTCTGAGTCGATCCAGCAGAGATACTCCGAGCATAGCTCTCTCCATAGCACGCTGAGCGACTTTCAATTTATGAAGCAGTCGCACCGTCGTCGTCGTCAGATCATGTCGTTATATATCAATGGCAAGTGACAGAACAATAATATTCTGAAGTCCATAATTTTTTTAAAGTGTTTTACCGACACGTGCACTTTAGCTAATAAAATCGAAGTCTTCAAATATTTGAAACAAACTACAGTTTGTTTGTGTTCGGTATTTAAAAGGTAGCTACTTCACTGTAGATTACTTCCGATTGTGGATAATAATTCGCGCCCACAATGTGGAATTTTCCGCACAGTTTCCAATCGATAAATAGGCCCATTTTTGAGCAGGTGTAACAAAAGGTATACTTATGTCTGGACTGGGCTGTTAGATACTTAACTAATTATCACCGACTGCGTGCCAAAATGCGAATAATGCTTCCTATCACGTTCTCTGAGCGTGCGAAATGTAAACACTAAATGTAAATTCACGTGAAATATCCTCCCAAATTCGATCATCACGTGTTTACTTACGAAAAATAACAGACGAAATATAGTTTAGGTATTTTAAAACCAGCTGTTGCTCGCATTATCGTTCGCGTTCCATACTAACTTTGCCCCTACATTTGACCCATTTTTAGTGGGTAGAATTTTCAAAACGGGTTGAGGATGTCCTCAAGTGAGCTATCCACGCACCTACTTTATAGTCTTCACTTTATTATTTTTATTTTTCAAATAGGTATAGGTTTTTTAGTCATTACATTCAATAGTATTTTTTCATAACTCAATATTGTACAACAACCAATTCCCCACTTCCTAACCATGCTGTGTTTACACGTTAAGGGTTACGACCTAGCTTATACCTTTATATTGATTTTTATGTAATTTCTATGGTTGTAATCTGTTGTGTTTACCTAATAAATAAATTAATTAAATTAAATTAAAACGTCTATGGCCTAGATGTCAATCTGGACATATTTAAATATATCGGTGAAAAATCCGTTCAGTAGTATTTACGTGATGTGCGTTCAAACAGACTACATTTACGATTGTATTATATGGAAGCAATGCTTCGATCTAGTTGCAACAAAAGGAAAGACGAAGCACTAGACAGAGAACCCTGGATCAAACAAGATGGATCAATATATAAGTAAATATGTAGAGAAGGAATAAAAAACGAAGGAGGCCAACGTAAAATTAAATTTGACCCCTAGCAGATTCACTATAAGTCATGCAGGATAAATTGAAATTGAAATCGTTTATTTAGCGCTGTAAACACCAGAATACAGAAGTATACAAAGTTTAACACATGCAGCACAGAACATCTGGTGTGGTACAGTGCCAACAAGGGTACACCGCACCGGCTCAGCATAATGCTGAGGGAAGCCACAGCGCTGATTTTTTTAAATTAATAAACTCTGCGTTTATACTTTAAAAATTATAAAAGTTTAAGTTTGGCCAAATAAAAATATATGCTTTAATGAATTAATTCTTAACAGATTTTTTCATTAAATTTATTTAAATAATGGTTAATCCATTGCGGTTGTTGGTACTTGGTGAAACTTGTAGTATATGTCGCGGAAGTTATGCGCAAGCGTTCCCATGGCTTCGCCGTCTGGCGGTGCGCAGGAACACCAGGGGTTTTTTGGCCGGTAAAAGTCCGGCATAACCTCTTCGTCTCCCCCTTGCGGCGAAGAGGTAAGCATGAGCGTTTCCCCCCGAAAAAAACAACAACTGTAGTACATGATTAGACTTAAATAATATACTGTTTCACGGGTTTTTATTGTGTTTTATTACGACCGGTTCTGTTTACACATCTTCTGGTATTTGTTTATAATTATCATTATTTAAATATTGTACGAAATTATGACAGTGTTAATTTATTACATGCTGGGGATTTGAACGCTGTGTTCGCCTAGGATTTTTTAGTCATAAGTGTATGTACTTTGTATATAATTTTGAATTGTAAGTTGTAAATTAAAGTATATATATAGCCCCGTCCCACCTTCCAGCCACGGCGGCGAAGGCCGGGTCAGCAGCAGCATCTGCGGAGAACCTCAAGTGGCGTAAATATGCGGGCCCGGGTGGCGATTGCATATTTGCGCCGTTCGGGGTGGAGACCTTAGGGCCGTGGGGGCCTGTAGCCCACTACCTCTACGGGGAAATAACCAAGCGCCTCGTAGAGAAATCCCGGGACCAGGAGGCTGGCCTCTACTTTGCTCAGCGTATAAACCTCGCTATACAGCGGGGCAACGCCGCCAGCCTCCTCGGGACACTCCCTGCAGGGAGCGACCTGGGCCGGGTATTTTACTTGTAAAAAACATAACCAAGCGCCTCGTAGAGACATCCCGGGACCAGGAGGCTGGCCTCTACTTTGCTCAGCGTATAAACCTCGCTAGACAGCGGGGCAACGCCGCCAGCCTCCTCGGGACACTCCCTGCGGGGAGCGATCTGGGCATTTTATTTGTAAAATAGTTAGGTATTTTGTAATTTTAGCTTAAGCATTTATTTTATTGTTATTTTAGTTTTATTTTATTTTATTAATAAAATACATATTTGTAAATTAAATGGCATAATATTATTACTGAATAAATGAACATGTTAATTGTTTAACACAACGTGCTGGTCATCTATTAAATGTTTTACTTATATTGGCTTTTGTTGCTATATGTTTATGCATTGTTTGTGTAGAGTTGACAATACCCAATAATGTCATATTACTTACTAAGTATTCATTAGTATTTACAGGAATTATTCCGCGGCTTCGTTTAACCACTCTGCCATGACATCACGATTTTGCCCAAAGATTGTTTACAAAAAAACCGTCAACATACCTTGAAATGAAATGTATTTGCCAGAACATAGTGAAAAATATAGGTGATTTAAAAAGCATAGGTATCATATGTTCCACCGACAACGGTATGCAAATCTTTTCTGCTGTTTGTTAGTGTCGTTGAGATACTCTTTTATGGAGTAATAACATCTGTCTAGAAGCCACTTGGAAATGTTAGTTTTAAATTGGCTAGCAGGACCATTTTTAAGGCGACTAGGCAGATTATTATACACTAAAATTGCCATACAGAAGGAATTCTTTTTATACAAGTCTACTCTGGAACTTGGCAAATAGAGACGGTTCTTGTATCTCGTAGACCTCGGGAAGACATCAGCGTGTGTTTTGAAATATTGCGGATATTGTCGAACGAAAATACACATCTGCTTAATGTACACACATGGTGCGGGAAAAATTTGTGATGATTTAAAAAGAGGTCTACAGGAGTCCTTCTTATTTATTTATTTGTACGTTTATTATTTATACTTTTAATATATTTTTGTTTTCGTCCCTGATCTGCCGTTTCGCCCGCGATGCCTTCGCCCTGGCACAGCTGACAACCAGCGCTGTGGTTCTGCCGTACCGGTCGGACCGCAGCACATGCTGAGCATGTGTCCTTTTAATGTTGCATTATTTTTTTATTTCAAATATTTTTTAATTTTGCATAATGCAATGTTAAATAAATGTTTTTCTTTCTTTCTTTCTTTCTTCTTCTTCTTCTAAAGTAGTATTCCTCATTGCTGAGGGTCGTGATCATTCTAAGGAATTTATCACTTAGAATGACTCTCTTGGCAGATTTAATGGGGTTTGCCATTGCCTTCCCCATTTCACACACTGGTTATCTCAGTGTGCAGGTTTCCTCACGATATTTTCCTTCACCGTCAGAGCAGTCGGGAAATAAGAAAAAGTTTATTTGTGCGGTAAGATTACAAAGTATCCATAGTCCATACACCCGTAGGAACTTAACCATATGTTATATTAAACTAAATAAAATGAGTGAGCAACAAGTTAGTTTACAATAAACGCTGACCTCCGAACTAGGAGGTTCCAGTATCTCGGAGGACAGGTCTCTTCTGTGACCAGTGCAAATGAACATGTAACAGAACATGGGAAAATATAAAACTGACAACATTTGAAAGAAAGACAAAAAAAGAACAATAATAAAGGTAAATGGACATTTCTATGTAAATGTACGTAAAGTCTTTCGAAAAAACCGATAAACTCATTGGTACATGGCATTGCATGGTTTCGAACTCGGACCTCCCGCATGGGAGTCCGACGTCCTAGCCACGGCGACACCGACGGTCTCAACACACCTATATAATTATAATTTCCCATTTTTGCAGTTGGTTAATACTGATATATACTCAAACCTTTCCTGGAATAGATATGAAAAACACATACTTATGTATGTGAAGAATAATCAAAACCGGTACAGCAGATTTTTATTAAATCGCGAACAAAAAAAAAAGCGAGTCTAAAATCGACTACAAATACAAAACATCGACGAGTTATTCTAAACCATGCAATGCCATATTTCGAAGAGATTTTTTTATTTTTTTCCAAGACTTGCGTACATTTATCGACTAACGTCATGAAGAAACCTGCGCACTGAGTGAAATGGGAAAGGCAATGGTAAACCACTCCATTAAATCTGCCAAGAAGTCGTTGTATGTTGTTGTTGTACCCCGGTTATTTTAGATTTATTTTAAGTAATTTATGTTACGTAGGTACCTATACAATATTTACTTATAATGACGATGTACTGCGAAGTTTTCTTAGAATTGTTGTGATGGTTTTTTTAGGTTGAAGGAAAGCGGAACAATACACGGGCCACCTGTAAGTGGGAATTGGACATTCAGGTAATAGATTTCACTGACTGGACATTCGGGGAATTGGAAGTAACGCCCTGATCCGTCAATCGTGGTCACACGTACATTACAAGTATCAAATATCAAATGCATTTTATAAAAATGAAGAAACAGTCATAAATTGATGGTCAAATGTGAAAACAGAATTGAAATTCGTTGAAAAATAAAATAGCTACAGGCAATCAAAAGGGAATAATCAGACGGAAAAAAGAGGTGGAGCTACTATAGAGTGACGTCACTCGTAACTATGACGCTAGTTACAAGCAGGACCTTGGCTATAAATTAAGACTGTTTTGCTAGAAAGGGACGGAGCATCCCCCCATTACTAACTTTAACCGTTAATATCTCTGATGTTAGTTGAGATATCGATAAACGGATTTCAGATCCTTCTTTAGTATGTTCATGTTAGTTGAATGGTCAGCGGCGTCGTGGCTAGGACATTGGCCTCCCATGCGGGAGGTCCGAGTTCGAAACCAGGCAATGCCATGTACCAATGAGTGTTTATTTCGGTTTTTTCGAAAGACTTACGTACATTTACCGACTGCTCTGACGGTGAAGGAAAACATCGTGAGGAAACCTGCGCACTGAGATAACCAGTGTGTGAAATGTGAAAGGTAATGGCAAACCACCCTATAAAATCTGTCACGAGAGTCGTTCTATGTAATTAACACAAACAAAAAACCTGTGAAAAGGATGGGGGGTTCAAAAGTAGTGGCTGGCTATGGATGGCTCCTAAGTACATTCGCTTAAATACTCTCGCCCTTTGAAAATGACGCCCGCGCTCGCTTTTAACAAAAAACGGCACGAGCGCAGGCGGAATTTTCAAAGAGCGAGACGATTTGAGCGAATGGACTTTACAGAAAATTGTGTGGAGTATGTATACCTTCCATATAGAGTTGTGTGTTTTAACACACCGTCGCTAAACTGCAGAGCGTCGTATTTGCGCTCGTCTTACATTAGGCATAGGGGAATCAAGAGGGTGATTGACCACCGATGACGGAACTAAAAATAAAATAAAATTTTGACCTTTTGATGATAATTTTTAATATATTGAGCGCCGGTGGTCTAGTGGCTAGGACACCGGACTCCCATGGTTCGAAACCATGCAATGCCATGTACCAATGAGTTTTTCCGATTGACCGTCTCTCACCTGGTGGTAAGTGACGATGAGGTCGAAGATGGAGTCCACACGCTCTACAGTACTACTACACTACATTTACCGACTGCTCTAACGGTGAAAGAAAATATCGTGAGGAAACCTGCATGTCTGAGGAAATTATAAGTTTCCGAAGGCGTGTGAAATCCACCGCACAGCACTGGGTCCGCTGGGAAGCCTGTGCCCCAACAGTGGGGACATTAATAAGATGATGATGATGAATTAGTCCAGAGGTGTATTGGATCCGGCGACGCTTGCGCCGCAGTCTGGTGTCGCTTTTATTATTGATTTCTGCTAATACAGAGAGCGGACCGATTATCGATCGTTGTCTTGACCGAAACGTAGGTAACATTAAAGGAACGGTTCGTGTCTAGTGGCATACGAAAAACGTCAAGTCGTTGCATTTTAATTATTTTTTTAATTTAACAAGACATTGGCAACAGGGCATCAGCCTAAACATTAAGCGATTTAAAACAGTTTTTAGATTTTCAGCATCAAAATGTTGTGGTGTAGACACATTTTAACACTCCTAGGAGTTGTGACGGTAATTCTAACCGGTCTAGTCTCTGGCGAGTTCTCATGGCCCGCCGCAGAATCAGAGTTAAACTACGCAACGAACCACTAACGAGAAGTTTATTTTAAGAGTTCAACACATTGTCACTGTTACTGACGTTTGCTAGACAAAACTACACCGATTTTAGCCATCAAAATCACCAAAAAACAATTTTTGAGCAATAAAATAAACACCGTAGAACCTTCTCCAGCGACTTTCCCGCCAAAACTCCCGATGCAATTCAATTTTTTTTTTGTTGTACTCTTAGAATGGCTTCTGTTTTGTACTGTGTTATCTATTTTCACGGACAATGAGTACGCTGCGTACAGTACCTCGTCTGCGCCGGTCTTTATCCAGTCGCTCGGTTTCCGTGTGAAATGACTCTACATGCGCTCATAAATCTGCCGATGGCTGCAGTTATAATTATTTCTTCATTAAAATACACAATACAGATAATACAAAGATGTTTTTTTCAGTCTCAGTTCGTAACAAAACAATTGGTAATTTAATCACACAATTATGGTTCAAATTAAGTTTTAATTACTTTGCACCCTGTTTACATCAGGTTAACGAGAAAATAACTTAGGTTCCGCACAACAAATTGTTTATTAGAGAACCCTAATGGCATGTGAAGAGAAAACCTTTTTTTTCTGTTATTCGAGTACAGGATGTAAAACTCGGATTAATATGCTTTTCTATTATACGAGTACAGGATGTAAAACTCGGATTAATATGCTTTTCTATTATACGAGTACAGGATGTAAAACTCGGATTAATGTGTTTTTCTATTATACGAGTACAGGATGTAAAACTCGGATTAATGTGCTTTTCTATTATACGAGTACAGGATGTAAAACTCGGATTAATATGCTTTTCTATTATACGAGTACAGGATGTAAAACTCGGATTAATGTGTTTTTCTATTATACGAGTACAGGATGTAAAACTCGGATTAATGTGCTTTTCTATTATACGAGTACAGGATGTAAAACTCGGATTAATGTGCTTTTCTATTATACGAGTACAGGATGTAAAACTCGGATTAATATGCTTTTCTATTATACGAGTACAGGATGTAAAACTCGGATTAATATGCTTTTCTAATATACGAGTACAGGATGTAAAACTCGGATTAATGTGCTTTTCTATTATACGAGTACAGGATGTAAAACTCGGATTAATGTGCTTTTCTATTATACGAGTACAGGATGTAAAACTCGGATTAATGTGCTTTTCTATTATACAGGATGTACAAAATTAGTGTGATACAATGCGTACAAAACGATTAATACAATCTAGGCGGTCTTATCGCTAAGAGCGATCTTGACGTGTTAGTCACTGTACAGTGGTGGTAAAAAGTGGTTACCACCTGCAAGTTACACAATCGCAAGTTTCTCTAATACTCCTGAATTTATTTAAATGTGCTTTCACTACCTTTTAGAACTACAAAGATTATCTAAGCTGGACTTCTTTATGGTCATAGACAGTTATTAACTATGAATTAAATGTTAGGTACAATTAATTGTAGGTCATGACATGACATTATAACTACTTATCGGTCTGTATGTATGTCTGTTTGTCCTATACCTCTACAACACTATCACATAGACTAATAATTATTAATAATTACTATCTATTAGCGTGAAGCGTCTGTGGCACAATGGCTAGGACGCCGGACTCCCATGCGGGAGGTCCGGGTTCGAAACAATGCAGTGCCGATTCGAAGACTTACGTACATTTACCGACTGCTCTAACGGTGAAGGAAAACATTGTGAAGAAACAGGCGCGTGGCAGAAACGCTCGTGTAAAACGGGTCGTGGTAGACACCCGAGGCTCCAGACAGTGCGGGTGAACATTGAGCCACCGACGAGTGGTGCGATTCAAGAAAGTGGACGACGGCAAAAAGTCAAATAGTTCTGAAGAGCACTCACCATTATATACGCGATAGAAGACGCAGAGAGAGCCAGAGGGTGGTTTCCTAAGGGTTGAGCCCTGAAAGCCAATTCTCGCAGAGTTCGACATACAAAAGTCAAGCGCTTTTTTTTTTGTTTACTACTAAACCCGTATTTGACCTCGATCGCGCCTGATGGTAAGCGACGATAGAGCATGCGGGTCCATCGTCGACCTCATCCGTAAATGCCTATTCACTCTGGCCTTGAAGATCCCAAGGTTGTAAGTTTCGGGAAATACAGACGCCGGCAGGCTGTTCCATTCCTTAGCCGTTCGCATAATGAACGAAGAAGCAAATCGCTTCGTACGAGCAGATGGGATATCAACAACATAAGGATGGAACCCCTCCCCGCGCCTGGTAGTCCGAAGGCGGAATGGAGATGCTGGAATTAGGTCGTGCAATTCCGATGCGCACTCTCCGAAATGTATCCTAGCGCTACGAACGTCTTGTCACGCTCACATACAATGTGAGCAAATGAGATAGGACTAATGTCGAATTAACATTCCACCTGCGAGAATCGCCGTCCTGTAGGCAATCACAGTACGGTTTCCCCTATGAGACGTAACATGTGTGATTTACGCTCGTATGCGCCTGCGCAAGTTCAAAGTCTCGCGGATATGTAATACCTATATGGTGTTAATCAGAATTGTAACAACGAAACTAACTGGTAATAATGTTCTCACCCACACTTTGGATAATTATTGTGATATTATCATCCATCACGATACATCAAATATACCGGAAGATTTTTAGTCTGATATTTGGCATCGATTCCGGGGTGGTCGCCGAATCTAAAGCTAAACCTAAATGTAACAGTTACGTTCACTCGTATACAAGTACTTCCGAAACGTAGGACAGTATGACAGCGGAGGAGGAACTACAGGTTACCAACGGTACCTCTACAGGACTGCCTAACGTAAGTAAGTAAGTAATATGGGTCTGCTAGGCTCTGCCTATCCGGACCCAAGGGAATTCAAATCCCTCCCACTGAGACGCATAGTCTTGCTCATGTACGACATATTCGGTGATGTGGTCATGGGATAGGTACAAGGGGTTGAACACAAAAGATCCCCATGGGTCGAAGTGTCGCTGGGATCCCCGGCCCCCATCCAAAGATAAGATAAGATAAGTAAGTAATACGTTTATTTCACACACAGCAATGATCGAAACAGTTATAATTATAATATAATAATTATGTAGTCAAAGGTGAACATATCTAAATCATGTCTGATGGTCTGCTGTTGTTGTGAAAAGGGGTCTCCACTCAGCTTATTGCTGCAGACAAGAATGCCTACAGCGCTGGTATTCTGTTGGACCATGACCGATGGCTGGCCACAACCTGTCCTGGCTCAAAACGTTAAATGAAGTCCTCAACGGTGGAACTGCAACAAGTGGTGAAGGCGGATGAAGGCTGCAGCGGAGTGGGAGCCCCAGTCGTCTTGGTCCCCCATGCCACTGGAACCGGTTTCCACTACTGCAAAGAGTGTGTGCCAGCGTCTGCGCAGCCCTACCTACACAATAAACTCCACACGCGCAAGCGTCAGCTAATCTGACGACGACGTCTAGTACTTCCTAAGCTCGTGTGCTCCATCTTCGGCCTCATCGTCAGGTGAGATTGAGGTCGTAAATAAATAATTAAAATTAAAAAAAATCAGTAGTTTCTTTTATACAAGGAAGTTGCAATACTACTATGTAGTAAACTTACTTTAGTAAGTATGCAACTTTCTCGCTTTTATACTTAGAGTATTTATAACTAGTTATAAACTTATAACCTACAACTATAACTTATAGTATTTATAACTAGTTATAACCTACAACTATAACTTATAGTATTTATAACTAGTTATAACCTACAACTATAACTTATGTTTGCTTATGTTGCTGCAGTTTTTATCATTATTTTGCAGTCAGGTTTTAAATAAGTAGTAGAATTTTAATAATAGTGAGCAATCATGCAATCATTGCTGATTAAATTAAGTTATAAATAATAAATATAAGTTATGAGTTTTTATTCTTTTATACTTTATATAATACTAGTTATAAGCTTTATAACTAGTGTTTATGTAAAGTTTTTTTTAATGGAATTACTTTTATAATGGAATTACAAAAAAAAATGAATTCACTATTATAATGTTACTAGTAATTATATTATAACTATAGTTATATTTTATATAATACTAGTTATAAGCTTTTATACCACAGAGTGACGTTGACGTTTAGTTTAACGACGAGTTAATAGGATATAAAACGCAGAGTTCCGTAGATGGAGCGTCAAACGAAACATCATTTTTGAAGATATCACAAATTATTTGGGTTAATTTAATTTAATTTCTCAAAGCTGTAGTAAAATTGTGATGATATCATGGCATCGTATGGACATTTCAAAATAGCAGACCTAAAAACACTGTTAAGACACCGTGGCGAAAGTCTGAAAGATAAAAAAAAGATTTGGTAGAAAGGAATGTATGTACGTGTTGATTGGCTACGTACCATTGTGCTAGTAGCGCCTCTAGTGGTAAAACATTGCAGGATTATCTCCTTCTCCTAGGAGTTAGTTCCATTTAGTTTTAGCTTTCGATTTAGCGGTTAGTCACCCAGAATTGACGCCTTTATGATAAATCTATTATACTGAATTTTTTGGTCTTGTCAGTGAAAAAATAAATGTCAATTATGGTCGGATAATGATTTAGGTATTTCATGATTTTAACCTACCTGCAGCGATAAATAAATATAAAATTTAATGGGACATTTGAGGTCAGAACACTAGTTATACATAGACATTATTACTAGGGTGTATCACGATGGATCTTACCTTATGATGGGGGCCGGGAATAACCCAGCGGCACTTCGACGCTTGAGGATCTTTTGTGCTCAGTGTACCCCATTTTACACACTGGTCATCCCAGTGTGCAGGTTTGTTCACGATGTTTTCCTTCACCGTCAGAGCAGTCGGTAAATGTACGCAAGTCTTCGAAAAATACGATAAACTCATTGGTACATGGTACTGCACGGTTTCGAAACCCGGACCTCCCGCATGGAAGTCACGATCACGATGAACTGTAACGTATACGTTATTTTGACGAACATGTGGAGTTGCAGCTTTGCTGTGTTCCGGTTTGAAGGGTTAGAGAGCCAGCGTAGTTACCGGCACATGAGGGACTCCATCTTAGTGCTCAAGGTTAGCAGCGCATCAAAAACCCTCTAATAGGTAACATTACGTAGTGAGATGTGTAAGCATCACTTCACCATATTGTTATTAGAGGGTTAGATAGATAGATAGAAACACTTTATTGTAAACAAAATCAGAAAAAGTAAAAACTACAGGAATAATAACACGATATGTACAAAGACGGCCTTATCGCTTAAAGCGATCTCTTCTAGGCAACCTCTAAAGTTAATTGGACATTAAAGAGATTAGCGACAGTGTAGGGTTTTTGAGGCGCTGCTAAAATTGAGGACGATGGATTGCCTCATGTGCCGGTAATTACGCTGTCTCTCTTACCCTTCAAACCGGAACACAGCAGCAAGCATTGCTGCTTTGCGGCAGAAATAGGTAAAAGGGTTGTACCACCCCAGGCTGACTCTTAGGTTTTTTTTATTACGTTCTCCATAACACAGAGTAACCAGTGGCGTTCGTGACTGGGTTTTTAATATCCTGGTCAGTTATTAGGTAGGTATATTATTAAAATTACTTATAATTTGTAACTTAAGAATAACATAACCCCTTTCACCCTTACACTCTCTTCTACACAAACACGCTCACACACATTTCCAATAAACACATCCATATACACACACACCAAAACTTATTTCTCCCTATAGGCGTTGTTTTAAAATAGGGAATCTTTAATTGGCAGTATGTTTTTTTAATGGACTTTTTTGTTTTTAAATTTAAGTGCTGTAGATTTTGTAATAAATAAATTAAAAAAAAAAAAAAAAGTAGGTAACGTAACGTAAGTAGATGTCGAAATGTATAATATAATGCTGTTGGTGTACCAAAATAAATAAACAAAAAATAAGGTAAAATAAACTTACCTTTTTGATCTTTCCAAAAACCTTAAAAAAATCACAAAACACTATTATTTTTAGAAGTTTATTTTTACCGCAGATTTGTTATTACTATTCGGTATGTAAATAAAATAATAACCTAAATATTACGTTATGATTACGCGAAGGAAGCTCGGGTGCGCACGCGCTTGCCAGACTGCACAATGTCACTGCGGAAAGATTTCGCGAGAATCGTAAAGAAGCGCGGAAACAAATCAAATACGGCCGCCAAGATCTGCTCTCGCGCATGTCGTAGGTAGATAGTAGCTATAGCACTTCGCGAAGTGGCTGGAAATATTGCAAAACGCCGGGGACACTTGTCGCGAGAACCAGTGCACTTTGGTGTTAATGTAGAGCCGGTACTTACTAAGCCCGTGTCTACGAAGATGGAGCCTCATCGTGAGAATGAGGCCAAAAACATAGATTATTATTAATTTATTATATATTACTATTTTTATATTAATATTTTTAGGAAATATGTAGGTATCAGGTATATATTAATTCTGTTCCAAGACGTATTCCTCACCGATGAGTGGCGTCCCTCATGATCACGAGATTATTCTATGAAATTAATCACATAGAATTTGTCATTGCCTTCCCCATTTAAAATCGTTAAAAACCTTAAGTAATACCATGTACTGCACTGTACTTACCCTACATACCTACCATATTTTTTTCCTGACAATTAAATATATTCCAGTACATATTATGATGGTCACTTCAGGAAATGCGATCAGTTGCGGACCAGGGGCGCGACTAGAGGCCATCACGGGCCATGCATCCCCACCCCCAAAACTATGGCCCTATATTATATCGATTGACTCGCCCTTGGCATTTTTTAAAGTATATGCTGCTGTAATGCCCTTTTACAGCAGCTATAATTTATTATAATTATTATTTGTACAACAATGCCCCTAAATTATTTTAAATCTAAATCTAAATTATGCTCCTATATATTAATTTTATTATTTATTAATTTAGATAAATGACAAATCCCCTTTACAGCTGCTAGAATGTTAATTTTTTAGCTAAATTATAAAATGTAAATCGGCTGGTCTGTTCGCTCCAGTCCAGTTATGTTTATAGTTAACATGAATTGTATTTGAATTTTAAATTTATTGTATAAGCATGACGTAACCAAGAGTTCCTGGCGTCCCGATGGTTTTAATAAATAAGTATGAGTATTATTTTGCTATTTCAGTAACCGATGCTCCCAAATACTCGTATGTAAGTCACAAATGTGGTCTAATTCACGAAATGACAAAAGTGTAGAAATCAAACAAACTGCTACGAGTATCTATCATCTACCCAATTTCGGTCGCACTTCACACGCGTCCTTCCACCTCATAAAGTGCCCGTTCTCAGTGCCTGACTGCAACATGGGTACATATTATACTTACATATTTACACATAAATAAGTACTCGTAAATACCTAGGTACGTCAATCCACTCGACAGTCAGAATAGGATGCTATATGGGTCCTAAGACAACACAAGAAAACAAATAATTATAAAAGCAGAACAAACGCATCATCTGACGGTAAGTGGTCACCGTCCCTCGCCTATATCTTAGCTCACTATAATGTCATTTAAGGATTTTTCATGCGTTACTAACCTTTAGGAACCATGAGGGAGGTCCGGGTTCGAAACCATGCAGTGCCATGTACCAATGAGTTTTTCGGATTTTTCTAAGACTTACGTACATTTACCGACTGTTGTTGACTCTGACAATAGGTTGGCCACTAACCATACGAGCAAGCAAGCAACCGACTGTTGTAACGGTGAAGGAAAACATCGTGAGGAAACCTGCATGTCTGAGATGACCAGTGTGTAAATGGGGTAGGCACAAGAGATCTTCAAGGGTCGAAGTGCCGCTGGGTTATTACCGGCCCCCTATTATGATAAGATAACCTTGAGGTACGCCGGCGCGGGCGGCGACCCGCTTCTGGCGCTTACACGCGCTATCGGCGTATTCCAGGCCGCTTCTCCCCGACCCCTCCCTCCCCAGCGATGTCCTAAGCCGAGGTCCGTACCCACCTGGGTGCCCTTAGACAGTCGCTTCTTATAGTAGTGTTTAAGTCCTCCTCTAGGCTGGAGCGCACTTAGCGCTCGCCCCCAAAAACCCCGGTGAAGCTGTAAAGGTCATTAGGACCAACAGCAATTATCAGTACAAAAAAAAACTTGAGGTTTTAGATGGAGTGCCTCATGTGCCGGTAATTACGCTGGCTCTCTTACCCTTCAAACTAGAAAACAATGCAAGTCAAGTATTGCTGCTTTGCAGCAGATCTAGGTAAAAGGATGGCACCACCTCTGCATGAAGTCGCACCAACGTACCATCACGTATAACATTTTTGTAAAGATAAATCTTGTAAATCGTATTCCTCGTTACGGAGGGTCGTGATCTACATAAAACGACTATCTTGACAGATTTAATGAGGTGGGTGCCATTCATCATCACAGCCTATTAATGTCCCCACTGTTGGGGCACAGGCCTCACCTTGCACAAGGGGGGGTACGGGCCACGATCCACCGAGCGGGCCCAGTGCTGTGCGATGGATTTCACACGCCTTCGGTGGTTGCCATTGTCTTCCCTATTTCACACTCTATTTATCTCAGTGTGCAGGTTTGTTGACGACGTTTTCCTTCACCGTCAGAGCAGTCGGTAAATGTACGTAAGGCTTGCGAAAAAACCGAAAAACTCATTTAATTTTAAATTTAATTGTATTTTTTTCATCTCAAAGTAACAAAAGGTCTACTTCTTCTCCAGGTCCTAGAACACCTAGTGGTGTATATATGGCTGAGACAATATTCTTCCACCGCGCTCTGTCCGATGCCGCAGACTCTATGGTTTCCCAGGATACTTTAGCCGCATCCAGGTCTTTTTGAAGACTACGTTGTAACGATGTCGACTTCATCGTCCATATCAACCTCCTTGCCATCAAATTCAACCTCATCGTTAGCGTTTATCTCGTCTCATTTCGTGTTGGCATCTTCATTTCTTCATTTAAATTCAAAATCATGTTCCCATTCAATTTCTAAATTTCATTATTCCATTAATTTCATTGTTTTATTTGTATTTTCACTTTTTCTCTGTATTTTGTCTACTCGAGAAAAATACCCTTTCCTATTTTCTGTGTTACTGTTTCTGTGTTCTTTTCCTTAAAATATAATGTTTATCACCAAATTCTTTTATTAATTCATCTGCGCACTGTCCTAGAACCCTGCTAGCCGGCATCTAGAGGACAGACCGTAGCAACGTTAATAGTAAATGACATTGCCTGGTTTCGAACCCGGACGGGAGGTCCGGCAAGGAGTCCGACGTCCCAGCCACGACCCCACCGACGCACTATAAGAATACATAAATAGGATAATAAATGCGTATGTATTCGCAAATCATAATATCTGATAGGTAGGTCAAGCCGGAATTATTTTTGGGGGTCAAGCATCTTTGCCATACGCATATTGACCCCTTGCAAGGGCGATCGCTTCGCAATACCGGTTTGTAGGTACTCCATTTTTGGTCAGAAGTTGATATGTCAAGATCGAATATGTTGAGAATTCTAAGTAGGTAGCCTATGATAGATAATCAATAGTGAATTGAAGTAGCGTAGGTGGCCTAGTGACTAGGACGCCGGACTCCCATGCGGGAGGTCCGGGTTCGAAACCATGCAATACCAATTAGTTTTTCCGATTTTTTCGAAGATTTACGTACATTTTGGTAGTGGTGGATCCTAAAGTGAAGGATGGCCCGGGGTGGTACCACCCTCTTATCTATTTCTGCCGCGAAGCAGAAATGCTTGCATTTCTGTGTTTCGGTTTGAAGGATAAGAGAACCAGCGTAATTTCCGGCACATGAGGCAGTCCATCTTAGTCCTCAAGGTTAGATTAATACAGTGAGGTGAGGTGTCTATGGGCGACGGTGACC
Source organism: Hofmannophila pseudospretella (assembly GCA_947369225.1). Taxonomy (NCBI): domain Eukaryota; kingdom Metazoa; phylum Arthropoda; class Insecta; order Lepidoptera; family Oecophoridae; genus Hofmannophila; species Hofmannophila pseudospretella. The sequence goes on along the minus strand of OX376338.1, from coordinate 579,982 downwards.
ACTTACCATCAGGTGGCCCGTTTCCGCGTCAGCTCTCCTTATTTATTAAAAAAAAATTAAAAAAATACTGACTGCTCTAACGGTGAAGTAAAACATCGTGAGGAAACCTGCATGTCTGAGTAAATTAGTTAAAAATGAGTTTTCGAAGGCGTGTGAAATCCACCAATCAGCACTAGGCCCTCTCGGTGGATCATGGCCCGTACCCCCTTGTGCAAGGGGACGCCTGTGCCCCAACAGTGGAGAAAATAATAGGCTGATGATGATGATGATGAGTGATCATTTTTGTTTTATAATTGGCAAACTTAGACTGATGATGATATTAAAATACTAAATATTGTGACAATGCAAATATTGAAACCAATTTTCTAATACGTACCTGTATACAATACAGGGTGTGACTAAAACCTCCTACAGTCCCGAAATAACCATAACCGAACAACTTTCACTATGGGACCAACTCTGAAATCGCGAAAAATCTCCGAAGCACGGAGGAGCTCAGATGAAATATGCCACTAGCGGTCACCCATCCAGGTACCGACCGCGCCAACCTCGCTTAACATGCACGATCACTTTCGGACCGTGCTCGCAACTAGGCTACGAGCTCCTCGTACAGTGCAGTACCGTGCAGTGCCATGTACCAATGAATTATTCGTATTTTTCGTAGACTTACGTACATTTACCGACTGCTCTAACGGCGAAGGAAAACATCGTGAGCAAACCTGCACACTGAGATGACCAGTGTGTAAATGGGGTAGGCACAAAAGATCCTCAAGGGTCGAAGTGCCGCTGGGTATATCTCCTATCATAAGACAAAATAAGATAATAGGTAGGGGTTTTTTGTTACTCCCAGTAAGTATATGTCGGCATAAACATGAGTGGCTGGCCCTAAAGGGGTTAGAACACTCTAAGAAATTCATTGGGGACAAAGTCACAGGCTGGAACAACAAGATCTGGGGACTGAGTAGACGTCAAGTGCGTCTACTGGTCGGTGCCTTCACCGGTCACTTTAGCACCAATGCCCACCTACACAAGATGAAGCTGACTGACAGCACATCTTGCAGAGCCTGTGGTGAACAACTGGAGACCTTTCACATCTCCTATGTGAATGTGACGCTTTCGCGGTCTGCTAGGCTCTGCCTGTCCAGACCCAAGGGAATTCAAATCCCTCCCACTAAGACGCACAGTCTTGCTCATGAAGACATATTCGGTGAAGTGGTCAAGGGATAGGTACAAGGGGTTGAACACAAAAGATCCCAATGGGTCGAAGTGTCGCTAGGATCCCCGGCCCCCATGCAAAGATAAGTATATGTCGGAAAAATTTCGAGGGGGTTTCAATCTCCAAAACCACCTGCCTGTCTGTATCTTTAATTATTCTGTGGTCAAGTCATGTCATGTTTAAATATTTAATTTAGTGTTTCCCGCAAACGACGGCTTTTAAAGATGGTGCCTTGACCTCAATTCGAAAGCCATTTAAGGATGTTTTTAAATGGTCATACAACACTTTTTACAACCTTTTATTTACTAGTGATGATGGTATGACATCATTCAGATTTCTGCAAAATTAAATTTAAATGCAGTCTGTCAGTGTCTTTCATTACCGCTAAGAAAAAGACAGAACGTGTTGTTTTAAATTTAGACTTTCAAATTAATCGACGAAAGCCCACGATTTTAGATAAATTACAATCTTTAAATTTTTAAATTAAATATAATACAAATATACTTTACTGCACACCCGGGACAAGAACAAAACATACAACATAAAGAGAGGTACAATACAATGTGCAGAAGACGGCCATATCTTCCAGGCAAGCTTCAGGTGATGGAAAAATCATAAGATACATAATATACGGGTGCAAAAGGCGTATGAAATAGATACTACCCTCTAATAAGTAAATAACAATAATAATAAATAAATAAAAATTGCAAACCTTTGCTAGCTGTAGTAATAATATTACGTAAATACTATAATATATACAGAAATATGATACTTAATATATAATCAAAAATATAATAAATAACACACATCATATGCTAAAATGAAACTGCATTAGAACAAATGCTTAGGCAGTGTACCCACACTGCAGTTCGTAATATCAATTCAAATCTCTTTATTATCAGGCACTAGTCCCATAGAATAAAATAATAAAATATCAAATTACGTTAAATTAAATTACATTGGCAGCGTGCTATGGAGCGTAGCATACTCAACGTGAAAAGGACGGATGCACTGGGGAGTCTGGGTGCTACAAGACGGACAGCGGCGCCGAGCCAGGCCCAGGCGTAGAAGGACGATATCGACCACTTACAAAAAGGATGGTATAAGGACGCCGAGGATAGGGAACAATGGAAAGGAGGAGGGGAGGCCTTTGCCCAGCAGTGGGACAGCCTATAGGCTATTATAAAAAAAATTAAAAAATATATTACATTAATTCAATTAATTAATCAATGACAGCAAACCGTTAGATTTACCAATTAGAGCGTCGGTGGCGTCGTGGCTAGGACGTCGGACTCCCGTGCGGGAGGTACGAGTTCCAAACCAGGTAGTGTCATGTACCAATGAGTTTTTCGGTTTTTCCGAAAGACTTACGTACATAAAATTTACCGACTGCTCTAACGGTGAAGGAAGACATCGCGAGACCTGCACACTGAGATAACCAGTGTGTGAAATGGGGAAGGCAATGGCAAACCACGACCACAACCACGACGATGATTACGACCCTCAGCAATGAGGAACACGACTTCAGAAGAAGGTATGTTGACTGTTTTGCTGTAAATAACCTTTGGGCAAAAACGTTCAGAATGATCACGACCCTCAGCAATGAGGTAAACGACTTAGAAAAAGAAGAAGACAGCAAACCAATTCAATTTGTCTTTATATAAAAGCCTTTTTACTGGTTATTATGGAGCTTGCCTTAATTTGACAGCTATAAACCTAAAATTACACCATATCTTCTTCTGTCCTTTTCTTACCGATAAGGAAAGAGAGACGGACTGAACTTAAATTTATGTTCAGCGGCCATACAGGAGACGTAGCCCTTTTCGTACTGATAATTGCTGTTGGTCCTAATGACCTTTACAGCTTCACCGGGGTTTTAGGGGCGAGCGCTAAGTGCGCTCCAGCCTGGAGGACTTAAACACTACTATAAGAAGCGACTGCCACCCAGGTGAATACGGACCTCGGCTTAGGACGTCGGAAACGTGGCCATTGCCGCTTCAAAATTTGACGTCTAATACCAACGCTTCGTCTTCTATGTGTTTTGTTGGCAGTTATTATACAGAGGTAACAAAAACACTCTCGCACTATAGAGCCGAAAGGGGGATGTTCAGGATGTTTCCTCTGACTCGGGAAATTGACGTCTATACGACTGTTAAATAAAGAACTGAACTCAAAGGCAGAGACTATCACCAGGCTGGTTTCCTCCTGTCACTAAGCCACATGAAACTCTAGCTCACCAGTCTAGGCCATGCCATCACCAAAGCTGAAGCGGATCTTGCGGAGATTAGTCAATACACAGGAGTTGTATTATTGGTTAGTTCCATAACTAAATGTTAGTAAGCGGGTGTACACACACAAATAGCACAAACAATATCTTAAATTCGCATAAAATAATGAAGTTTTCTTCAAAGCGAAAAAGCGCGGGAACTGCGCGTCAACCAAGTACGTGTTGACGCAGGAGCCTTCATTGAACAACTGCCCTTGATTTTGCTCTTCTCGTTCAATATGGCGGACACGGGATTTCATTGTTGTTCGGTGTTGTCTTCCGTACATTCACTCGTTCCATGGCCGGTGGCGCGCGGTTTTAAGGCGAGAATAGAGCACACACTACTCATTGACCGAAAACCAGCTTTGGCCCAAACGACTCTTTAGCGTCTGTGACATTTTAAAATTATTTTTACATATGTATATAGGTATCCACACTTTATTATTTTATTTTTTATTGACTGTACTGTTAAATATAATCTTAATTATCTAAGCTGTGCAGTGTGTTACATAGGTAATGGAAATAATTTATTTTTGATTTATTATTTAATTATTTTTATGACTTATTTCGTAACGGTTTTTGTTGCTTTGAGATGAAATAGAATTACAATTACTTTCATTATGGGGCCATCTCTGAAATCGCGATAAAAACCCAGCTGTTCCATACAAAAGCTCGAAGACTGACGTACATTTACCAACTGCTCTAACGGTGAAGGAAAACATCGTGAGGAAACCTGCATGTCTGAGGAAATTAAAGTTTCCGAAGGCGTGTGAAATCCACCGCACAGCACTGGGCCCGCTCGGTGGATCATGGCCCGTACCCCCTTGTGCAAGGGGAGGCCTGTGCCCCAACAGTGGGGACATTAATAGGCTGATGATGATACAAAAGCTCAATACCTATAAAAAAAATTATCGTGATTTCAGATTCGCCCCCATAGTGAGTTGTTCAGTTATGGATACTGAACACCCCTCTTTCGGTTATAGAAGAGGTCAGCACTTACTGAGCGTGTGGACTACATCTTCGACCTCATCCTCACCACCAGGGGAGAGTAAATAAAAACCGGACAAGTGCGAGTAGACTCGCGCCCTGAGGGTTCCGTACAAACTTAATTATGTAGCCTGCATTATGATAAAATATTTTAATATTAAAAAAAGGTATGTATTTTACCAATAAATATTTCAACTCAGCTTTACCGTTATTGAGATCTACTTACTATTTTACTCGTCATCATCAGAATGGTAAAGTTTCAGATGTCGAATTAATTCCCAGGTTAGGCCTGCGGCGCCTAAAGGCGACAGGGGAGGCTCCGGGCTTCGCCCTACGCGGAAATCATTCACATTCTTGAAATCCACTTACTTTTCCTGGTCATCCCTCTCCTGGGACCCTCAAAGTTTTCGGTAGATATCAGATACGCACCATGAACCTAAATATTTGAGCTCAATTTCGAACCATCTTTACCATTCCAGAGACCTCATCTGACATCAAACATACTCCAAGATCTTGGAAACCACTGATTCAATTTTTAAGGACACTCCTGACAAAATTCTCTTTTAAACAAAAAAAACCGGATCCAATCGGATCATCCGTTGTTATGTAGGATTGATGACAAACTTAGCTTTGTAGTGAAAAAAATATTTTGTCATACTCGATCTATACACGGTCGCAGTATGCACCTACAAATGTAAGTATGTAAACGTAAAATTAGGTTATTATGTAATATAATTACAAATTAACGATTTTTTTTTTTTTTTCGTTAGTTGTGCTGAGACCTTGCTTCGTGCCTTTCATGATTCTACGTCAACGGGAAGTACCCTATAGGTTTTGATGAGTGAGTCTGTGACTATCAAAATATATGACATAGAGAGGGGCGGTGACTCCCGCTCTGGATCGTTCCTCGTCCAAAGGATCTCACTGGCTGTCCAACGTGGTAATGCTTCCAGTGTAATGGGTACCTTTGGACGGGGGTCGATTCAGGATCGGGAGTAGTGGGATAATGACTGTAAATTTTTTTTAATGTATGTACCTTACCTTATCTTATCTTATGACAGGGGGCTAGGGACAACCCCAGCGGCACTTCCACCCTCAGGGATCTTTTGTGCTCACCCCTAACCTTAGTCTCCTTCCTGTTCCTTAAAGATGCTTTGCATCAAGGACGCTATAGGTACAGCTTACAGGTAGGAGCCTATAGTCCTCTGGTTTCGGGTAGGCGACCCCCAGAAAACTCATACGCTTTCTAGCTAACGAGTCGCATTCGCACAGCAAGTGTTCTATTGACTCAACGGTGTCACCACAGGCTCTACAGGTGGGATCGTCTGCCAGTCTCATCTTGTGTAGGAGGCTCCTAGTGCCATAATGGCCTGTGAACGCCCCTACAATGAGACGGATGAGACTCCTGCTATGGTTGTAGATTTTTCTACGCCCAGTTGTGTCACTATTTCCAATGAACCTCTTAGAGTGTTTTAAGTTGGTTTTTGACCACTCCACCATATGCAGGTCCTTGGCTTTAGCCTTAATGGCTGTTTTGATGGTACTCATTGAGAGTTCAACAAAAGGCTCAGGCCCCGTAAAAGTGGTTTTTGAGCCCTTTTTAGCCAGATCATCAGCGCACTCATTTCCCTGCACCCCTACATGGCATGGTACCCAGACTAACCGCACCTTGTTGTGTCGACACAATTTATTAAGGGATCGAACACAATTTAGTACTAGTCCACCCTGTAGGAGTCCAAGGCCCTGAGCGCTGCTTGGCTGTCTGTACCTTAATTAATTGTTAATTTAAATATATTGACTTGACATAGGTATATGGTCGTATCTTTTGATTTCATTTAGTTAGAAGCTTGAATTTTTTACAGCACAAAGGGAACACATACCTTAGTATTTGATATTAATTTCAACTTGATACCTCTATCCGTTCCTTAGAAAAACCGTCTTTACAGACAGAAAGACGGACAAAAAGGTGATCTTATAAGGTTTTTTTTTTTTCCTTTTGATATACGGAACCCTAATAATTGAAAACCCTTATATATGATTATATCCAAATGCGGATTTATTTAAATAGGACATACCGATTTACAAAGTAATAAAAACTCACGACATTATTAATACCCATATAGATAAATACATATACGAGGACATACCAGTGGCGAAGGATCCATATAACACGATTCCTGACGGCTTCCCTTTTGAATCAATACTTACTATTCCACAACTTTGGTTTCTAGTTATATTTTAATATTATGTATGTATGTATATTAGTGTCCGACCGAAGGTCGATTTCTGGCCGAAGCCGAAGCCGATTATTCGGCTATCGGCACGACTTTCGGCCGAAGCCGAAGGTTTAAAAGCTCTAAGAATTTTGTTCAAGATTGGATACAAGCTAATGGAAATGATTTGATTTTAAAACTTTTTAAATTGAACGTTTTATATCGACCGTATAATATAATATAGAAAGGTAATGTTAATCTTCTCTAGAAGTTGATCTAGTGGTCATCAAAATTACCTTGCGATTTGTGAAAAGTTCGTTCGAATTCGTCGTTTGTTAGGAACCTTCGGCTTCGGCCAAAACTTCGGCCCATTTAGCCGAAGCCGAAGGTTTGGCCGAAGGTGTTTTTTTTGGCCGAAGGTGGCCGAAGCCGAAGCTTCGATCGGATACTAATATATATGTATGTGTGTATATGTAGATATTTTATGTATAAGTATATTTTTTTGTACGTGTATATTATATATATTATTGTAAACGGTGCATAACCTACCTTTTCTACCAAAATTACTCCGCCAAAAGGTTGTCTGGAAGAGATCGCTTTTAGCGATAACACCGCCTAGATTATATTAATCGTTTTGTACCTTCCTTACTTACACGAGAGTACAACCAACATAAAAAAAACAACATTCAATCACTTTTCAAGCAAATGCAACGCCTGAACAAATTTGTATAGCAATGCATATCGCTTATTATCCCGGGCGGCGCAAGAAAAGCCAGCAATACCCGACTTTATCGTTCATACAATTGTATCAATACCCTTCTCTTTCGTACTCACGAAGTCTATTCGCTGGCTATCTTAGTCCCACAAGCGCGAAATATTGGTTCCTTTAAAGCCGCCTCGCAGCGGCTTGCAACAACGATCAAGTGGCACTTGCAGGGGGCGCCAGTTTGTATGTAGCGAACTGTCATGAAGTTATGTTTTACTAGATGGCGGCGTTAGTTCCGATTTTTGCCACGTGTGAGAAGATCTTTGTCGGATTGTAAATGCGACATCAGATAAATTAATGCACTTTTATTAGATTTTTATAGTTTTTGTTGTAGGTACAAGAGGTTATTTTGTATTATGTTATAATCGATTGTTATTATAAGAACACCTTACCTTAAATGAAACGTGGTTTACACCGACCCCAAGATACTTTTATCACAGGGCTTTTCATTTGACATCTCTCACTCATTTTGGCATAGAACACCATACATCTCTCTTGCACACACACACACACACACACTCTCTCTCACATACAAACACACACCCATACACACATCCACACCCGTAAATGAAAGCTTTTGCTCCCGATCCCAAAATTAAACTTCGTCGCAGGGAATACACACTCACAAACACTATTTTCTCGTACTTTTAATAAATGTGGCCCTCTGCCACAGGTGTTGTCACACTTAAAAAAGGGCCTCCACAATTGGAAAAAAATCTTGTACCTTTTTTGTTGATAATTAAACCTTTTTATTTTTAAGAACAAATAATTGAATTAATTTGAACTATTCTTTCTGCAATTACTTTAATTTTTATTGCTCTACCCTCCCTTCGACTCCTTTATTTATTATATGATCTTAATAATCCTTAAATTACTTTAAAATGAATTGGTTATGTTGTAGATAGGAATGGTATAGACACTCTCAGACCCATAAACCCAATTGTTATCATCACAAGGAAGCTAAAGCCATATTGTCATCCATAAAATTATAATGGAGATTTGACCACATAATCGTGTTGTGTCCCGCAACCAGCGCTCCATCTAGCATGTTAGGCGAGACCTGAAAACCAGCGTGTCGCTGAGGTCTCGACCATTTCATTCTACACATAGGTCAATGCGTGTTATATATATATTTTGTTTATAGGTTAAGAATTATAATAAAATAACAATATTGTACCTTTTTACTAATGTGTGAATGAATAAATACTCTTTTATTTATTTATTATTATAGATTTCGTGATTTTTGTGTTGTTTTTATTCAGTTTGTTTGCGTTTTTTGAACTTTGTTGTTATCTATGCGGTGAGAAATGGCTGCGTTTTTTTGGGTCGGCTTCCCTTGCGAAAGTATTCACCCTTCGCCACTGGTACGTACATAAGATTATTACATTCATATCATAATTATTCATAACATATAGTCACATAATTTTATACATTTGTGTATAACAAAAATGGTGTAAAATCCAAAACGGGCGACCTTATCTACGGAATTTTTCTATATTGGTGAACAAATTAACTAGGTAGTACAACTAAGATTCTAGGTAAAAAAAAATTTTTCCCATACTTTTGGTTTTACACGACTTTTAGCCCAAAAATATCTGAAGGTAAAGGTATAAAATTTTAGGAGAATTTTTTTTGGTAACGTTTTTGCTTATATTTCAGTTACAAGGTCAAAAAAATCAAGGAACAGGTTGGAATTTTCTGCTAAGCACTTAGAACAAAAAAAATTGATTTTTTAAAATGTCTAACACAATTTTAGTTACACCTATATAACGGAAACAATGACCGAACCAAAATTGGCAATAACTCGATATTTAACCTTGATCTCTGAGCGTCAAGCCGCACTGTTAAGTTCAGGGTGAAGTTACACTGGTACGTGAAAGAATTTTCGAGAATGATCCATTTTATGTTAAAAATACGACCAAAAATTCCTAACTGAAAACCTTCTATCATACAATATTTGGAAATGTACTGTACTGTCCACTACAAGCTATAGTATACCATCTGTCAAAAATCTTCGATTTAATCTCAACCTTTTTATATTTTTTATTGACTACTAAACCCGCATTTGACCTCGATCTCGCCTGATGGTAAGCGACGATGATGTCGACGACGGAGCATGCGGGTCCAGTAAATGCCTATTCACTCTGGCCTTGAAGATCACAAGGTTGTAGGTTTCGGGAAACATCTGTACGAAACGACTGTACATCTGCTATGTTCAACTGTTAAGGTTTTCAATGCGCTGTTAAATGTGAAGATTCACATGGAGTGCCTCGTGTGCCGGTCATTACTCTGGCTCTCTTACCCTTCAAACCGCAACACAGCAGCATTGCTGCTTTGCGGCATAAATAGGTAAAAGGGTGGTGTCCCATAACAGATTCAGCACAGAATCTGTTACAATACAAAAACGTTTAACACCAAAAATAATTGAAAGAGTAAAATTAATATGACTCATCAACAGTAGACCAGCTGTAAAAGGTAAGTAGGTTTGACTTGACATTGTTCGGTGAGAAATAACCCTTGAGACATGCCACATTGACAGCCATCAGGGGAACATCTGATTGAATTACCAGCTCAGACCAGCTTGGCAATTGGTTTCTCTTCAAGGCGGCTAAGCCCTAGGTACTTTTGGATCCCTAGTAGACGCTGTAAGTTTCTATGCTGCAGCTACCAAGTTTCTCCCTTAGGGGCCGTTCAAGTATTAATAAAAAAAAATTAAAAAAATAGATAATTATAAAAAAAGTAAGTTATTTAATATTTAATAATTAATATGAAACATTTTATATTTTGATAACGGGTGATATTTGTTTAAGAATTATAATTAAAGAATTTACAAATTCTGTATAAAATCACAATCACCAATCAAATCAAAGGTTGGCTGGAAGAGATCCCTATGGGATAAGCCCACCATTGTACATTTATTTTAATTTTATTTTCTGTGTACAATAAAGTGCCTACAAACAAACAAAACCAATGCTCACGTAAGCATATGGGGGGGAGGTATGGGGTACCTAAGAGTTTTGCGGCGTTGGGGGGCGTTAAAAATGGCTAGAATCCTGCTTACGTAATACTTGAACGGCCCCTTACAATTAGAATCTTGTCTAACGCTGCAAAAATCGTCTTCCTGGAAGGCGATTCTCGCAGGTGAAATGTCGAATTCGACATTAGTCCTATCTCATTCACTCACATTACATGTGTGAGCGTGACAAGACGTTCTAAGCGCTCTACTTTTGTATGTCGAACGCTGCGAGATTCGCATCGCTGGCTTCAAACATCAACCAACTATTACCACTTTATTAGACAAATCACCGGTTCTCTTCCCCAATTTAACTTTATTACACTACCAGTAACAAACATCAGGCATTTAGCGAAATTACTGAACGATCATAAACACGTCGTAATGGAGTGACTCAGAAACTGACAATTATGATCGTACGGGTAAATAAACGTATTACGCTATACAGGGAATTACCTACAACACCTGGTAGGTCCGCTTGCGCGAAGGTCGGATTCAGAGATAACCCGAAACTTATCTTAGATCTGAATAGACGTCAAGTGCGTCTAGTGGTCGGTGCCTTCACCGGTCACTTTAGCACCAATGCCCACCTATACATGATGAAGCTGGCTGACAGTACATCTTGCAGAGCCTGTGGTGAACAACTGGAGACCGTTTCACATCTCCTATGTGAATGTGACGCTTTCGCGGCAAAAAGGATGGGTCTGCTAGGCTCTGCCTGTCCAGACCCAAGGGAATTCAAATCACTCCCACTAAGACGCATATTCTTGCTCATGCATGACATATTCGGTGAAGTGGTCAAGGGATAGGTACAAGGGGTTGAACACAAAAGATCCCAATGGGTCGAAGTGTCGCTGGGATTCCCGGCCCCCATCCAAATGATAGGGGGCCGGGAATAACACAGCGGCACTTCGACCCTTGAGGATATTTTATGCCTACTCCATTAACACACTGGTCATCTCAGTGTGCAGGTTTCCTCACGATGTTTTCCTTCACCGTAGAGCAGTCAGTAAATGTACGTAAGTCTTCGAAAAAACCGAAAAACTCATTGGTACATAATATTGCATGGTTTCGAACTCGGATCTCCCGCACGGGAGTCCGACATCCTAGCCACGACGCCACCGACGCTCTAAATTAGTTAGTGCCTAACCCGGGTTATATCACAAAAACGTCTTGCTAACGCTAGCTCTGATTTTTTTTAATGAATACCATAGACAATTCGCGAGTTAACCCAGGGTTATCTGACCCGGGTTAAGAACATTTAACCCGCACTTTCGTGCAAGCGTCCCTTAGCGGGCTAATTGTGAAATGATATTGGCATCGATTCCGGGATGGCCGCCTTTTTTTTATATTTCTAAACTTACTTTGTACGTTGTAGGTACTTATTTTGTCTCTTCCTAGATAGATACCATATTAGTTGATGCTGAATTTTTCGTTACACTCTATGGTGTATCAAAAAATACGTTAAATCCTAACATTCCATGAAATTCGTCCAAAAGAAAATTTAATTCCCCATACATTTTTATTTCACATATGAAACAATTTTTTTGTTGTACTTTAGAACAATTGTGTAGTAAAGAGTGTTTCGCACCTGACACCATTTTTGTTATACTTAGAATTAACTACACCATCTATATAATGTCATCATACACGAAACTACATGGTGTGACGGAATATTTGTACATTTGTCGTTATGTGGCGCTCCCGTCTCTCTGCCTACCCCGGAAGGGACTAAGCATGAAGATATATACGAGTATACTCTGACCAGGAATATATAAACCCTGTCAAAATGGCGCCATTGGTACCTACGGTATGTGTTATGTGTAATATACAGAGCTGACGACCCCAACGGCGAGCATGCGGGAATCCACGAAAACTGTGGAGGAAGCAAGAGGATGCCAAGACAGAGATTCGTGGCGCTCCGTTCTCTGTGCCTACCCCGTAAGAGGTCATCCATAAATCACGTCACACGTTAAGGGGGTCAACAAAGTGTGACATCATGTGACAAGAACGGGTCATAAGCTTCGTGACGTCACATGCGTAAATCTAGAAGAAGTCATAAATAATATAAAGGAACGGGTTCAAAGTCAGGGTCAGTCAGTCATGGGAGTCAGGGTTGTTGTTCGATTTACAAGTTTTGTGATGGGTTCAATAAAGTTTTTTTTTTAAATAAATGTATAAATAATTTTAAGTGCTGTTTTAACTTAATAATTTCTAATTTTAATATTGCAAAATATGTGATGTCACACCGGGGGGTGGTCCAAAATCATGAAATACGTGTGACATAATTTATAGACGGCCCCTAAGGGATGTAGTGTGGAGTTATGTATGTATGTTATGGAGTTAGAGTGTCGGTGGCACGGTTGCTAGGACACCGGACTCCCATGCGGGAGGTCCGGGTTAGAAACCGTGCAGTGCCATGTACTTTTTCGTATTTTTCTAAGACTTACGTACATTTACCGACTGCTCTGACGGTGAAGGAACACATCGTGAACAAACCTGCACACTGAGATGACCTGTGTAAATGGAGTAGGCACAAAAGATCCTCAAGGGTCGAAGTGCCGCTGGGTTATTCCCGGCCCCCTATAAGATAAGATGTTATGGAGTTGGCTGTAAAAATTAAAGTTCCATTTAATTCCGCATTAAGGCGAGGGTTTTGTAGATATAGATAGTAGTATCTCAGATCTGTTACAGAGGAACCGTGTCGCAATTAGTGTGTGAAATATGTTACAGATAAAGTACCAAAGGGTGTGTTGACCATTCGTTATACAAGAGTTGTACACTATTAAAAAAAAAACAAAGATCACGTCACACCATGGTATTATTATTACAACTAATACTATATTAAAATTTGGTGTTCTTGTTCATTTATTATTATTATTATGTAGAGTTACACATACAGAGAGCGGGGAAAACGCGTCAATGCTTTTAAGGGGTGAAAGTACCCATGAATTTTAAAAAACTCACAGCTCTAAAAAAATGGATTACATAATACAAACATCTAGTTTTTTTGTATTGGCCTTCCAATGTTCAGTCAATTTTGTATGGAAAAATAAAAAAGTACTTATGTAATATTTTTTTCTGAATTTACAGACAGGCACAGATTTTAAAGGAAATGGTGCATTTTCCAGACGCTCTGTATAATCTAGAATTAATACACTTATATTAATACTATTAATTAAAATATAATTTATATGTACAATTATTAATTTTAGAACTACATACACATATACCAGTTAAAAAAGATTTCCCTATTAGAAGGGTAAAATACCAGAATAGATCCATCAAAAGAATTATATACCTATATTTATCTTTATTGTGGGGAGATTCAGATAGAATAGATAAATACAAAATTACCACTTTCCCAAAATTGCACGGAAGAATTCACAAGAGGAAAATACAATTTCAAATTCAGGTGTACAAAGGCGCCCTTATAGCTCAGAGCAACACCTTCTAGGCAACACTTTATAGCACACAAAATAAACAAGGAGGAAAATACAGTTTCAAGTTGAGATGTACACAGACGACCTTATCGCTCAGAGCTATCTATTCCAGCTAACCTCAGCATCAATAACTGAACTACAGCTGAGCAGTTAAAAAAAATCATCGAGAAGCGGAAGTGCAGTCAGCCTGAGATGGTACCCTGTCGGAAAGCTTGCATTTGCTGTGTTCCGGTTAGGGTAAGAGAACCAGCGTGCCAGCAAATGAGGCAATCCATTTAAGTCCTCAAGGTTAGCAGAGCATCGAAAACCCTCTAATAACATTATAGTGAGGTGTGATGCCAATGGGCGACGGTGATCACCAGTGATCGGAGTAATAATATGGATAAGTATGCCCAATAATCCCGGGATTTCCGGGATTGAATAAATATATTATTTAGATTTTTAACGTTATATTTGTTTTGATACACATTTAAGATTGGTGGCGAAATATATTTTTTAAGATTCATGGCGCTAGTGTACCTATAGCAGTGTTTTAACTTCTTCGTAAGTTCACAATTTTTAAAAAATCGTAATCCGCCGAGTAAGGGCGAGGTTTATAAAAGTAATTTACAACATTTGCTCGATAACTTAAAACGGGATCCCGAAATCATATCCATATTAATATAACCTTTGAGGACATTGACCCGAAAGAGCTCTACCTACTCCGATCACTGGTGATCACTTACCACCAGGTGGGCTGTGTGCACGTCTGCTCTCTTATCAGCATATTAACTTCCCCACTGTTGAGGCACAGGTCTCCCGTGGTAAGTGGCGAACCTATTGTCAGTGTTATTCAGGCCGCCCGAACGGCTCTGACCTAAACCGATAGTTTAAAGTGTAACGTAGGCACGGAGGGGCATGACCAGCAATGGAATTGGTGGAAATCTTAGCGAAGAGGCGACGATATGTACAAGATTTCAATTTATGACGTATAAGGCTCAATTTACATTACCGCGGAATGGAATGGAAGCGAAGTTCCGCAACGTAATTGTACATAGCATAATGAACTTTATGTCAATTGTGTAACATACAAACTAAATACGAGCCAAAAAAGAGGTCGCGCGTCTTCCGGGGAATCCTCGCGCATTCTCGAGAATTCCCCCAGCGGTAAAGCGTATTAAGTTTGTATGTTACACAATTGACATAAAGTTCATTATGCTATGTACAATTACGTTGTGAAAATTCGCTTCCATTCCATTCCGAGGCAATGTAAACTGAGCCTTAGCAGGCAAATTTGTTCCAATTCTGCTGTAGCTCCGTACACAGAACAGAACTATAGTACAGAACTATTGGGAACAAACGAGCAATCACCAATTCGTTCTAATTCTATAAAATGTTGCAAAATCCAAAATTTCCCATAATTTATGAATTTATTTTTCCCACAAACCATTACGCAAAAGGCGCCAGGCCAAAAAAAATATGTATTGAAAAAAAAAAATATTTTGTACTATGCTTTTTATATAATATTTACCACATCGTTATTACAAAAAAAAAAGATCAATCCTATATTAGTTTAACACACTTATTTACAAATACCGTTCAAATGCTTGCTAAGATCTTAAAATACAATTTTGGACAAAAAAAAAAAATTTTTTTTTTTAAATTCGCCTATTTATATTAATTTTCGTCACTAAAATAACATCTAAATGTACGTACAGTCAACTATGCTTAAAAAAACCTGTGCGTGACAATAATTTGCTAAATAATGTATTAAGAACGGTCAGTATGGGAAAGTCTGAAACTATAAGACATACGAAGATCTGTTCTTAGGAACCATGTCATCAATTTTAGTAACAAGAAACACTGTATTCATACCTTTTAAAAAAACCTGTACTCAGCCTGGGAATCGAACCCGGTTGTTTTGAAAAAATATCCAACACTATTTCTATTTAGATATCGATTGTGTAGATCTTAAGGAATAAATGTTAGTATGAAACGTGATGTTTAAAATTAGTAGGTGTTCGAAATGACTACCATTTTGTAAAATACAACATTCAACTCGTTTAGGTAACGATCTTACTATTGAATGTTGTATCTTCAGGTGGTGAATTTGCGTTAAAATTGTCTCTATGGCTGCTTTTAGGTCTTCAATTGTGTCGTAGCTTGTTTTGTACACTTCATCCTTAACGTAATCGATATCTAAATAGAAATAGTGTAGGATTTTTTTTCAAAACCACCGGGTTCGATTCCCAGGCTGAGTACAGGTTTTTTTTAAAAATGTATGTATACAGTTTTTCTTGTTACTAAAATTGATGACATGGTTCCTAAGAACAGATCTTCGTATGTCTTATAGTTTCAGACTTTCCTATACTGACCGTTCTTAATGTTACAGCCTGTATATCATATAGGTCACAGTAGGGAACATTTAATATTTGTCTATTTTAAAATCAATTCTGTATTAATTAAAGAAATAACAACTTTTCCACACACCGAAATGTACAACTTTTAAAAGAAAAAAAAAATTGTACAACTTTGAAAAGAATATTACTATAAAACATTCGGTCTGTCAACTTTTTTTTTTCCGTCTGAACTAGATTAATTGGTAGAAGACATCGATACAAAGAAAAATTATATCTTGTTAAAAACTCATTAAACTCAACCAAACCAAGATATCTGATAAAAGTGGAAACTTATTTTCAAGTTCAAATATCTTGGTTAGGTGATAAATCTAGCTTAGATTAGATTTGATACGTTATACCCACATAATGATTTCTAGAAACGGCAATTATCAACATCTATTGCTGGTTATCGTGTTGTTTCGCTGACGTATTAACGTTACAATCAGCAATGTATATTCACCTGCCGGGTACGTGTGCCTGACACCACGTTGGCAGTATAGTACAGCTTTACCAAAAGGAGAATACCCAGCATCACCATATCCCCACATTAGATTATCAAGTTGAATACTAAAGTCCTAATTTTCGTATAAGGCTACATCATCATCAGCCTATTAATGTCCCCACTGTTGGGCACAGGCCTCCCCTGGCACAGGGGTACGGGCCATGATCCACCGAGCGGGCCCAGTGCTGTGCGGTGGATTTCATACGCCTTCGGAAACTTTTAATTTCCTCAGACATACAGGTTTCCTCACGATGTTTTCCTTCACCGTTAGAGCAGTCGGTAAATTAAGTCTTCGAAAATATCGGAAAAACTCATTGGTACATGGCATTGCATGGTTTCAAACCCGGACCTCCCGCACGGGAGTCCGATGTCCTAGCCACGACGCCGCTGACCATTCAACTAACATGGACATACTAAAGAAGGATCTGAAATCCGTTTATCGATATCTCAACTAACATCAGAGATATTAACGGTTAAAGTTAGTAATGGGGGGATGCTCCGTCCCTTTCTAGCAAAACAGTCTTAATATATAGCCAAGGTCCTGCTTGTATGACGCTAGTTACGAGTGACGGCGTCCTACCACCGACACACACGGCTACACATACTGGGAAAGATTGTGACTACATTTTTGGTGGTGGAACTGACGTTCAAATCTGTGCATTCTCTTTTAAAGTTGTTCGTTTCGATCAGCGGTTAAAAGACTGTTATTTCTTTAACATGTTAGACACTGACATCTACACAGTATGTCATTTATCGCAAGCAATCAATCAAACTTAAAAATAACTATAAATTCGGCAAGCACGCCTGTTCAAACAGACACAACACTTTGTGAATCAACTCGTACTGCTCTGAATTCTGCACCATTCCACCCCGATTCAATCTCATATTGCAAACGATACCTAACACATCCACTTTCTGCTCGATCGACAACTGTTTTATACCGTTCAGTATGGCTATGAGACACCCGGTACGACCGATCCCGGCCGAGCAATGAATTACCATTGGCGGAGACCGGGTCTCCGCAGAAAAATCTAGCGGAGTCGATATTTTAAAGTCCTCCTGCATGTCACAAGGTGTTGATGCCGTTTCTAAAGGAGGAAACAGAAACTTGGAGTCCCCTTTAGGACTCCCACTGCACTTACAAAGATCCTCCTTAACACAATCTTCGTTAAAATTATAGTTACAATTCTTCAAAACGTCCAAACTTAAGTTTAACAACGCGTTAACGTCTTTAGGACACTTGTGATCAGCCCAATTATGGAACCAGTAGTGGTACACCGTTTCACTTTCACTTGAATCACTTTTCACTTCACTTTTATACCGTACATCGAGTTTTCTTATTGTGTAACCTGATTTTTTTACCATGCCAACGTTTTTTATTGTGAAACTGTTTTTTAATATGCTCGTGTCTTCGAAGAATGATGTGGTCTCTGTGTATTCAGGGCTGTGGAAGGTTATTTCTTCGTTCAGCTCGAATGGGAAGTATCTTTCACATTTTTGACGGTTATTCTCCACGAAGTTGGTGAGCATGACCACTTTCTGGACTCCGGGTTGCTTCGTCGAAAGCGAAGGGTCTTCTTGGGCCTGACTCCGAAACTCCCGGCTGTTCTGATGTACCATCAGCCAGAAATCATAGATGGTATTCTGCAGCGGACCCTGGGTCGCTATGTAACTGTTTTTGCTGTATTCATGCCCCTGAAAATATAAGATTAATTACATTAGTTAAGTATTTAATATTGTGATAAAGGTTTATTTCTATTAAATCTTGTAATATTGAATTACCTATACCTTTAGGATTTATTTTATATTACTAAACTGTAGACACAAGTGTACTTGCTACCATTTTGATATCATCTTTGTATTCAAAATCAAATCAAATCAATTTATTTACGGAACAACAGAGGTTCAATATTTGTTAGTAACAATGCAGGTACTTAAGACTATAAAAACTTAAAGGCTGACATGTGGGATGTGGGACAGAGAGTTGGCGCGTTCACCGGGACCTACCCGAACACGGTCAACACACGAACCCAGTGTCTGATTATAGGACAATCATGTTTGCCCGCTATCATCTTCAGAATGCCATTGTTGCCGCCCTCCACTCTGTGCAGCAAGGAGGCGGTCTTCTTGCGCACGAGCGCATGGAAGCCGTCGGTGCGCGCCTCCGCAAACATTCCGGAGGCGCTGCAGAAGCGAGGCAGCCTCAATAGCATTCTGAAGGCATTGTTGTACTGGATTCGCAGGGCGTTTAGCGATCTCTGAGTGTAGTGCGTCCAAAGGCTGCTCGTGTAAAATGATTGACAATATGCTTTAAAAAGCGTGATTTTAACGGCATTAGTACAACGAGCAAACCTTCGGACTAGCATATTACTTCTCACCGCCAAAGCCCTGCGCTCCCTCTCAATGTCCATATTATCTTTTAAGTCTTCAGTTACAAAGTGACCGAGATATTTAAAATTGTACTATTTTTGAAATACCTTGAATGAAAAATAACCAAAAGTGTCCATCCTCCTTTTAATAATGTGATGGTTTTCTCATTTTAGCCGTTCGTTATCTCAAAATGTAAATTCTCTCACATTTTGCTTCACAATTTTTCCGTCACTAATTGAGATGTATCAATAAAAAAATTAAACGATTCGAATTAAAAAAAAAAAAAATACTAACCTTAATAAAATTGGCATTGATATATCCCTCGCCGGTGCCTCCGATATCAGGTCTGAGAATGAACCTCGAATGCTCATTGGGCAGTATAGCTTTATATCTATTCTTCGTATGAGACCCAGAAACTATAGGCTTCTCCTGAAAGTTCGTGGGCATATCCCAAAACTCCTGATGCAGGTTTCGCAGTAACATCTTCTGGTATTCCGAGCAAGGCTTGGTTTCAGGGTCTGGTATTACCGTTTGAGGGTTATCCTTCAACTCTGTATCTCTAACCCGCCCAGAGCAGCAGTGCTGACCTTCCGTGCTACTGTGACATTTGACCTTTGAGTAACCATTCTGGAAAACGTCGTTCAAATCTCTCAACTGCTGACGAGATAGGACGCTGGAGGCGTTCTGTAGGTGCTGCATATTTGCCAAATACAGTCTGAAATCTTCGGACGTGCTCTGAGGGCTCAGCGGTTTCGTTGTTATGTTTTTCACGAAACCCTGCTGGAAATTCTCACTGTCTTGTCTCCCGACCGCGTAAATTATCTCATTGTCCTGATCTCCGCACACGTATGTCAAGTTCTGAGGGTAGTCCTGTTCCGTGTACGAGGCAGACCAGAGATTGTCGTGAGATCCGAAACCGATCCCTTTATCGTTACTTCGACTTGTCCGACTCTTATACGACTTTGGTATTAAATTCTCTGTGCTCAATGATTTCCTGTGCTTATGTGGTATCTCTTTTAAGTTAGCCTCGATTACGTTTTCGTCTATTTCCACGTCTCTCGGTTCCTGCGGCTGAATGTTTAAAGTCAAAGACGTGTTGGAACTCCGCCTCTCCAAGATGCCTTTACGAGGTTCAGCGTTTGGATTGTCAATGCTTATGTTGCTGTTGTACCTGCTCAGGTTGCAAGTTGAACCGTTCAAGTTGTAATTCGATACGCTCAGACTTCGGTTTACAGATAATTGAGGATTTGAAGTGTTAATGTTCAAAGTTAGAGAGGTGTTTGAACTTCTGCGCTCGAGTAGACCTTTCTTCTGACTCGGTTTAGCTTCTTTATTTAAAGAAGTGTTACTAGAATGTCTGCTTAGGTTTATATTTAACGTCAGGCTGTTGTTGGAGCCTCTACGTTGAAGCAAGCAATTTTTAGACACTTCTCCACTCAAGTTATTGTTGGAAGAGCATATGACTCGAGTTGTGGGTGTCAGGTGTTCAGTGTTTAAAAGAGAAGCGTTGCAGTCTCTCTCCAAAGACAATTTCTTTTGCCGTCCATCGGAATTGAGACTAAAGTTTGATATACTGGTTCTGACTGTGGTGAGATTATGACAGGATGCCCCGGAGCTGTTCAGAGAACAATTTGAGCTTTGTAGACTATGGGTGCTTAGTAATATGCTTTGATTTGAATTCCTTCTATGCAATTTCTTAATAAGCTTTTCATCTTCAGCGTTCGGCTCGAAGTCATCGGACGGGACTCCTTCGGGTAACGTTTTCAAATTCGTACTGGAAACGCTTAAGTTTTGCTTGTAATTCAGCAGATTGGATCCCAAAGTTTGACCAGATTCGATGGGATGATGAGAAATGTTGATTTCAGGGGTGTTTTCGAAGTCAGTCATGTTTTCGTCAAAGGACCCCATGGTTCGGGATCCCATGCGTGAAGTCCCCGGCTGATATAACATCAACGAAGCATGGTTTTCGCGGAGAAATATTCCACTGTCCTGTGCCTTCATATATACACGACGTTCTGTATTACCCTGAATGGAATTGTAACCGATTTTGCCGCCAGACAAATCATGCTTTACAATCTTCTGAGGAAGTATTCTTTTCAGCTGACGTTTGGGTGTATTGGGGACCGATACAGAATTCTGTGGGACATCTAGAGTTTTCTTCTGCGGTAGTGACAGATTGACGGTTTCAGAAGAATCTAAAGATGTTGCTTTGACTTTCAATGTTGGAGTTTTAACTTTCTTCTCTTCGGCATCCGTGTACAGTTTCTCGAATTCCAATAGTTCCTTTTCCAAATCGCTATCTCGTTTCGTCAAATCTATGGTCAAGTTTCGTAAATTCTTGCCTTTTCGTTTCGTCTGAGCCTCAGCATAAGACGTCGCACCTTCTTCAGAAGTGACTGTTATTTCGAATTCTTTCGGAGAGAATCTCGGCATGTCTAAAAAGGACTGAGTGTCAGAACTTTGACGGAGAGTCTTCTTAAGTTTCAAGTCAGGAGATTTAGGGTCATCTTCAGGTGAAATTTTTTCTTTCTGCTCTTCGTCGAACTTAAAAACTGGTTTCTCAGTCGTCGGCGTCTTTAAATGTCGCTCCATACTTTCGCATGATGTGCTTATATCTTGGTTTTTATAAGCTTCGTTCATTTGGTCTTTCATTTGTTTAGCTATAGGCAGACCTAGGTTCTGCTCGATAATTTTCGCGTTATCAGAGTCCAAGGATATAGACTTCAGCCTCTGTCGTCTAGCTTGAGCTGAGTTCGAGTGTGTAGGGGTTAACTCGTGTTTTTCAGATTCAATTTGGAGTTTTTCTACTTTGGCACAGCAGTCTACAACGTCTATATCAATAATTTCGGCGTTATTCATATCGTTCTGTTTATTATCGTCACATTTCGATATGTTCAACTCTACGTTCTTATAGTTCGTGTCGCAACTATTGTGTCGTCGATATTTCTTCGCTTCTTTATCCACGGGTGGTGTATACCGTTCTCTTTCAATAGAATTACGTCCGCCATATTTTTTCGGTCGCGGTGACATTCTGGGAGTCGTCTCTTCGCTCACAATCGTAGGCTCGAAGGTGAAATAGTTCTCCTTATTGCAGCTGTAGATTTTGGGACTCGGTTTAGCACTTAAAATCCGTGGTGAGCTCGGCTTTTCCAAACCGTTAGTCCTGTTCAAATGATCTCCTAACGCTCTAGGAGACTGTGGAAGCTCGGCATCTCTAGGAGTCTCTGGGAAGAATTTCGGAGACCTAACCGTATCGTAGTAGACAGATTTCGGAGAAGGCTCAGAGAAGAACATAGGAGACCCGGTTTCAGGAGGAGTAAAGAAGCGTGGAGAACTTATGCTGTCCGCTAAAAGTTTTGGGGAGAAATCAAATTTGGATCCCGAAGACTTTTCCTTAGCGGAGCTACATTCCAAAATCCTTGGAGAATTTTGCATTTCCAACCGTTGCTGCTCATGAGGACTCTCATTGACGCTACACATGTTCAGTCTCGTACTGACAGATCTGAACCTTCTCAAGTTGCTCGGTGACTCCTTCTCTCCAGTTTCGTTAGGAGACGTCTCGCTCTCCATGTCTTCCTCAGCCAACTTCTTAACACTATCCGGATCGAAGCCAAACACTTCCGACTCCACAGATTTAGCACTCTGCAAGAACGGAGACTTGTCGTCCTTTTCCAGCGAAGGAGACCTCGTAGCACTGAATTTCTTTGCTCTGGATTCTTGATTCAAATCCGCTCCAAGATCGGAATTCACAATTTGGGCTAAAGGTCGGGGGAGAGCTGGAAATTTGTAGTCGAAAGGTCGCTTGTGTAGAAACTGTTCGGGTAGAGGAAGCTTTGGAATTCCACGGTAGTCGCTCGAAGTACCCGGTTGGGAGGTGGACGGTTGTGTGTTCTGGACGATGACGATTTGAGGAGGGACGGGAGGGCGGTCGTCAGCGGGGGAGGGGGAAGGCGCAGGGGCCTGCAGCAGGGCGCAGCGGGCGGGGGGTGGGTTGGGGGGGCGAGGCAGGCGCGCGGCGGGCAGGATGTCGCGTACTATGTGCACCTGCGGGGGAGAAAACAGAATTAGGGTTGATTTTCAAATATCAGTATATACCCTATAGAGACCTGGATAGCTGCGTCTCATTATTTTTTAATTTTTTATTTTATTTATTTGGATTACCAACAAATGATACACTCAGCAATTATATATATCTAACACTAATACATGTCATAGTGCACATTCCATGACAGGTAACCGCAGCAAACTTAAATGACAAGCAAGACAATGCAATAAAAATAATTTGTTTCAAACAGTGCGTTACAAAAATCTCTACAAATTAAAATACTTAGATTTTAAAAGAAAAAAAGCCTACAAAAAATTAAAAAGGAACAAAAAAAAAGTTTTTTTTTTTTTTTAGAATTTCAATACTTACCACTAATCCATCGACGTAGTCAGGTATTCGCGTACCTTTTTCTTAAAAACGGACAAACTGTCAAAGAATATGTCTACGTCGATGGACTTGGGCAAGTGCATTATAGTCAATGGCAGGGATTGAGAAGCTCAAAGAAGATGCAGGTTGTGAAATTATTTATAATTTATAACCTATAAATATACCTGGGTCGGCCCGAGACGGCGCGGGCGCGGCGCGGGCCCCTTGCGGCGCCGGCGCAGGGCGAGCAGCAGCAGCAGTGCGCAGCCGGCGGCCAGCGCGCCGCACCACCAGCCGGCCCACGCGCCCCACCCCGCGCCCCACCCCCACATCGCGCGCCGCTCACATCTGCAACACGACAAACAGCTGATAGATAGTACCACGCCCAGCCAGGTATCTGGATGTACCAGGTGGGCACGATTTGTTATCAGTGACATGCTCTAAGGATTGAAAGAGACCCAGGCTCCTCGTCTCAAGGCAACTTGGATGGAGCCGGACCTCGCAAATCCAGATCCAGATCCCTTCCTCACTTTTTTTAAAACACTCCTGAATAGTTGCAAAAACTGAATTAAGTCTGTTAGATGTGGAACCGACTATTTAATTTTGACAGCTGCCAGGCGTAACATCGTAGAACGAACAGCCTATAACTGCATACGATA
The DNA here is from genome assembly GCA_947369225.1 of Hofmannophila pseudospretella. Taxonomy (NCBI): domain Eukaryota; kingdom Metazoa; phylum Arthropoda; class Insecta; order Lepidoptera; family Oecophoridae; genus Hofmannophila; species Hofmannophila pseudospretella. The sequence continues at coordinate 555,758 of OX376338.1, read as the reverse complement.
GATCTCTAGATTTTTAATCTACATGGAACAAACATTCTATGTCGTGTGGGACTGGAGCTAGAGACCAAAAACGTCTTCATACTAACTGCTCTGATTCTATTTTTTCGCCATCGACTAAAAACTCTTGTAACTCGTATTCCACACTACTTAGGATGTTTGTTCCTCCATAAAAGATGCAGTCCTAGGGGAGATCTATCAAATGCACTGTTCGCTTGTAGGCGACACAGAGAAATATCAAATAAAATTAAATATTTATTCTAACGTTACCTAGTTTATTTATATTATTGTTATTTAGCAAGCCCATAGATAAATTAAACATTTCAATATTTTTTTAATATGCGTGTAAAAGCATTGTCACCCACATACATATACCTACGTATATTAGAATTATATACAGTTCTACCTCTCCCTTTAGTAACACCTACCTGCAGTTTATTAATTTATTTAATGAGCACATACCACGGGACAGTACTTAGATTGTCGCAGTTGTTAGTTGGTTAATTTTGTATAAGGACTGGCTGTGTATCAGCGCTGTGTGTTTACACTCAAGTGTATTCACTCAAGCATCAACTGAGCCAGGTGCATATTGCCAGTAGTATTATGGAGTGAACTAAATAAAACTTCTTTAAAAAAATTGGGTCCTAACTTGTACTCTTTCAATCAACTTAGAAAAAAAATTTGCTCAAAAATTTCACCCGAAATCTCCAGACATCCCGCGAAAGAAACTCTTGGCTCTAGCCTTCAGTACCATATGTTTGAAAGATTTATTTCCAAAAAAAACCCTCAACACTTTATTCACAACACAAACACAAATTAATTCGCGTTTTTTGGCTCTCTAAGTCAGACGAAAATAGCCTTTATTTACAAGAGCTTGCAGCAAACGTCATCTTGTCAATGAACGAGCTTCCTTCTGATGTTCGTGCCAAGATGTCTACGATGTGAATGAAAACGTTCATCTCTCTTGATGATAGAGTTCTTAGGTTCGTTTACTATGGTACAAAGACAGTGGGTAATAATAATAAACACTCTCTTCTTAATGTGTGTACAAATTGACTTTCTAATATATGATACAATCAATATATGTATACTAATATATGTATACAATGTATACTAATATATGTATACAATGTATACTAATATATGTATACAATGTATACTAATATATGATAATAAATATATGATCGCTTGTATCATATAGATACAATAGTCTATATGATACAAGCGATTGAAAAATGTATACAGAGACTTGTATAAAGATTTAACTAATTTGATTGTTATGTATCAATTACAATCAAGTGAATCAGGAATATAAAACTCTGTCAAACTGGCATGGGTAGTTTTATAATCTGTGTTATGGAATTTGCTATGCTTGCTTGCTTATCGTATGGTTAGTGGCCAACCTATTTGTCAGAGTTGTTCGGGCCGCCCATAGACATGGCTTAACGACTGCTGTCGAACGACAACAACCGGGACCGACTGCTTAATGTGCTCTCCGAGGCACGGAGGAGCTCAGATGAAATATGACACTAGCGGTCACCATCCAGATACCGACCGCGCCAACGTCGCTTAACCTGCACGATCACTTTCGGACCGTGCTCGCAACTAGGCTACGAGCTCCTCCTCCTTTTTCATTTGCTATGAAAAATATAGTATAATTTAATTCCACAATATGGCAAGGGTTTTTATGGGTTGTATGCCAATGGTCAAAATTTCCGGTTCAGGTTTTACATAACTCTTTCCGTGTGGTATTCAAATGTAAATCAAAGGGCAGGTGGTTTTATTATTATTATTTATAATTATAACTAAACTGATGAGGCATGCAAATAATAGTACCACACCATTGTAAAGCAAAGTTCCATAGTACCACTGCATTTTTTTTTATAAGTAGTTCAGGTTTTCGCAACTGTGGCTCTGTCTGTAAGAATGTCAGTCCTAATTAGTTAATTAATACTTATTGTTAATGTATTTAAGGGTCGCCCTAGTGCGGGGTCCAACCATAAACTTAAAAACAAGTGTAATTTTTTGTGTGGTAAATAAATTATTTTGTATTGTATTTTGTCTGTGTCAATAAATGGTGTCCTGTTTTGCCAAATATAATTAGAAGTTTTCATCATCAGAAACCTGCTACAATTATAAGATTTATAAGGCAGGGTTTGACAGTTTAGGTTGCTAGATAGAATACACCAATAGACACATACTGAGTGAGCCACCTCACAAAGCAGATGTACAGATGGCTTTAAGTCTATGGAACCAGAGTGAGATTGTCAATGTGTGTTAAGAAAAATAAATTGTTTATTTAGAAACCTCCATAATATACTTTTAAACATTAGATATAGTTGTTGTTTTTTTTTTAAGGCAAAGGGAACTGAGCCCATACAGCCATGTCTGATGTAAACAACTCTTTCAAGTCTTCATTAAAATGCTGGTGTGACACATTTCAATGCTATCTGGGAGAATCTTCCACGCTTTTGCACCATCCGAACCAAAGAAGAAGGCGTCCCGGACGCAGTATGGCTCTTCAAAATCCAGCCAAGTACGGATCGGGCTGCAGCGTCTTATTTGACTTTACTTCACTGTCCCACACATTAATCACATTTTGTAGAAGTTCTTCGAATAAAAAACACCATTCTTACTTGAAAAGCACTACTGTAAAACAATTTGCAAGACAAGGAAAAAAAGCTGGTGTGGACGCGACAAAAGCGCGGGAGAAACCCCCATTAGATATAGAAAATCCTTTATAAATAGACCATTTTTGGCTTAAAATACTACAACCACATGAGTACGTTTTAAAAAGACATGGCTTGTAGTAATCATATTTATGATTTATTAAAAGGGCCAAGTTTAGCGTGCCCCTAAATGTTTAGATACCTATACCTCTAAACTTGACCCTTCTTGAAGGCATGGGGGAGCAGAGGATTAAGGATACACAGTGGAATGTTCAAATTAGGTATATTGACTTCAGTACAAGTTATTAACAAAATCGGCAACATATAATGTACAAGAGAACACCACAGACAAAAGGATATACGAGGCATAGCCCATAGAGAATGTAAACGATGATGGGTCTGCACTACACCACAACAACCCTTTCCACATTACACAGACTCTTGTCCTTTTCTCTTTTGATGAAGAATTAACTCTGCCTCCCAAGGCAGCACGCTTGGTAAATTTTCAAGTAAATTAAGATTGGTCATTTGTTTTTTTGTATGCTAAAGATGACTGGACCGTGAATAAGAGTTACTCAGACATGAGTTGGCTAATACCTACCAGCCTACAGAAGACGTTGCACTCTTACCATTGTCTCAAGAAATTTGTCATACTGCAAAGTACTGAAATGCCTAACGATATTGCAATGCTAGTGGTCAGGCTGATTTAGTCAGTATCTGCAGAAGCATAGGAGATAAATTACATTACATTTGTATGTGACAGTGTCTTGAAAAACATGTGGAAATCATTAGATATTTTTAGTTGTGTTCAGGTAAAGCGTTGAATATTCCTATAAATACTTGTATGAAACCTGTGTATTATAAATAACCTAAAAAAAATATTTATCTGTACGGTACGAGCCGCTCGCGTCGACATAGAGGTCATAATCGCGTGCGACATCTATTTACAGATCTGACACATACAATGAATGACAGTATTTGATATAACTTTCTATAATTGATTGATATCTACGTTAATAGCGATAATAACGTCGATAATTACTTCCTAATGCCTCTATCGTCGTGTATGAAGGCTGTCTTGCTTTGTTTTGCTGAGATATCAAGGATATTTCGAAGGCAAAACCCCGATTTAGGGACTGTCAAAATTGCTGTTGTATCTCCTAATATTTTTGTTTGAATATGAACGTATTTTCGCATGAGATCTTCAGGAAACACATAATGGACAGTTATAAACGAGATTAACTAGTGAATAATAGTAAATATTGAGGGAAATATACGTACGATTCATTTATTTCCACTGAGGAAATAGTCGATTGATTTCGTCGTCTACCATGTAGATCGGTTGTAATATCCAGCTGGGCACAAAAGCAGAAGCACTAGAACACGACACACTAACTGAAAATTCACTTCTTGTGTAGTTTTCGTGCAATTTTTACACGTTTTCAGCGTAAGCACTCGCCTTAGCAATTTTGACGTTCAACGAGTCGGCCATTTTTCTTTCGCAACAACAAAAGCGGGGAGTGTTGCAAGCTCAAAAATATTTCTCCCCTATATTAGAAAAATTAAGCCCAAAAAAGATTTCCACTGTATAAAAAAATTATGTTTTATTGTTCTTGATGGAACAGTAAAGTAGGTAATTTAAGTTACTGAGTTATGCTTATTGTTCTAAAGTGAAAAAATTCGAGTTTGTCTTCCTTATAACAAATTATTGACAATAGCTTCCGTAAAACAGTCCCCATCTTATTCGGGCACGGTAGAGACAACCTTCTCTTCATATTTACAGAATCCTAATGAAATACCTCGGAAACTCCTCGTTTTGCAGCAGAATTTTCCCAAAACTCCTCATCTATTGTCATACAGCGTAGTCTCGCCCCATTCAGGCCGTGGGGCACGCATGCGCAATGTGCCCCAACGAACTGGGGCAGTGGGGCATCGACTGTCCCTGCTACGACGCTCAGGTCATCGGTGCATATAATATACGAGTCCTACTACAATACCAAGATCTCCCCACCCCTCGCGGTTGGAGGGTTTTTGGATCTCCGCGGGGGTGGAAGTATAGAAACCTGAGCTCATCGCTTTCTGGTGGAATAGTACGACAAGTAGGTCGCAGGGTTTGATCTAGATTTCATTAATGGGGCTTATTCATACAACTATGAACGTATCCACCTTTCGTATACAGGGTAACGGCTTTGCGACTTGAACGTTAGCAAAAGCAAATGAAACTCCCTATATAATTATCACAAACGACGCATTTTTCCCTTCCCTAGTCGAGCGAGTCATCTTGAATACTGCGTAACCTACATTTCTTAAGTCGCAGTTTAAATTTCTGACTCATAATAAGACAACATTAATTTTTCGCGGGATCAGAACTAACAAAACGTAAATAAATAATCTTGTTACGAGATTTGGTCAAATATAAATAATAGAGAAAACAGATATAACTGTAGTGTCCGACCGAAGCTTCGGCTTCGACTTCGGCCAAAATGTGCCAAAGTTTTGGCCGAAGCCGAAGGTTCCTAACAAACGACGAATTCGAACGAACTTTTCACAAATCGCAAGGTAATTTTGATGACCACTAGATCAACTTCTAGAGAAGATTAAAGTTACCTTTCTATATTATATTATACGGTCGATATAAAACCTTCAATTTTAAAGTTTTAAAATCAAATCACTTAAATTAGCTTGTACCCAATCTTGAACAAAATTCTTAGAGCTTTTAAACCTTCGGCTTCGGCTTCGACCGAAGCTTGTGCCGATAGCCGAATAATCGGCTTCGGCCAGAAATCGACCTTCGGTCGGACACTATATAATTGACAGCACACAAAAGCAAATAGTAACAAAAGAAAGAGAAGACAGGTGACACCGATCTAGGTATAGATTCAGGTTCTGATAAAACCTTATTTCTAATATCTGCAACTGAATATTTTTCGAAATCTTTCAAGTAGAAGTAAGTAGGTAGCTTATCTTGGAAATAAATTAATTTTAAATGTTATTGGAATGGAATGAAACAAAGTGATCAATTTTATAGTTTATTACAATAAAAAAAATCTTCATAAACCTAGGTGAACAGGAAGCTACTTGCTATTACGATATTTTGTTCATCTGTACTAGGGATGTTACGGAGGTGGTTCTATCGGAACCGAAGTCGAAACCGAAGGTTTTCAATTTGATTCATCGGAGTCGGAACCGGAGTCGGGGGTAGAAGAGAGATGTTCAGAAGTTCAACATTTAACCCGTTTTTTAATTTTTATAGCTGAACTGGCCACCATTTATTTTCTGGATCCGCCCCTGTACAAGGCCGAAGCCAATGAGACCGAAATCCGAACCCCGGAGCGTCTCAATGTCCAGACCACTATTCCTCACTCCCGATTATTTTTTTACCCTCGACAATGCCCATTTAAAATTTTCCATAAATCACCGATGACATAGTCCAGGATAGGGGTGTTACGGAGGTGATTTTACCGGAACCGAAGTCGAAACCGAAGGTTTTAAATTTGATTTATCGGAGTCGGAACCGGAGTCGGAGGTAGAAGAGAGATGTTCAGAAGAAGTTCAACATTTAACCCGTTTTTTAATTTTTATATCTGAACTGGCCAATATTTTTTATGATGACGTTTGCGGCAATAAAACATATTCCTTTATGTAGTCATACACTATTTAATAAAATATTGATATTTGAATATGTTTGCTCACAAATCTTCGGTATAACCTCCGATTCAAAATTATCGGAGTCGAAGTCGGAGGTGTAAAATCAATCGGAAGTTCCGACCTTTCGGAGTCGGAGTCGAAGAAAAAATAATTAAAAAGTTTATTTACTTATTACAGGGCACACAAAAAAAGGACCTCCGACTTACAAACTAGGTCGATAACCTGTATCTTGTAAGTCGGGATTCCGTCGCACTTTCTGTGAAGCTCCGTAACATACCTAGATTCCAGTCTGTTATTTATACTATCCCTTTGTCGGTGGTCAAGGAAAGCAGATGAAGACCCCCGTGTACTGATGGTAAGTGGTCACCATCGCCCACTTCTTCTTTCGTGTTGATGATCCGAATTAAATTTTTCCCGACCAGAAGGCAGCCACATCTATAGCCCTCTGGTTGGCCTCGAAAAGGTCCTCCCGCGTGCAGGTGGTCGGACACGCGGGACAGCAGAGCAAGTGCTCTATCGCCCACTAAAATTTCGATTTAATTAAATATGTATTGATATTTGAATATGTTTGCTCACAAATCTTCGGTATAACCGATTCAAAATTATCGGAGCCGAAGTCGGAGTCGGTGGTGTAAAATTAATCGGAAGTTCCGAACTTTCGCAGTCGGAGTCGAAGCTCCGTAACATCCCTAATCTGTACTCATTTGGTCAAGATTTCGTCGCATTCAGAAATTGCACCTGACCTTTTTTTTCGATTCTCATTCACAGCCTTTCATTATTTTAAAAATAGCTATTACATAATTAAATAATAAATAAGCAATTTTAGTTCGGGATTCTGTAACATCTAATGACGAGTTTAAATATAAATTGTACAAATACATGTTATTGATTAATTACATCTTCTTCTTCAGGCTTTATTCATCCACTGCTGGATATAGCCCTCTCCTATATATTTCCATGTAGCCCGATTTGCAGTGCTTCTGAGCCAAGTCACTCCAGCTCTAGCCCTGATGTCGTCTGACCACTCCTGCTGCTCGTGCGCGGTCTCCACGTGAGTATTCTGTGGGTCCACCTGTTGTCGGTTCGCCTAGCCTATTATTTACATAAATCACAGCATATACAGACTGTCAATGGCATATGAAATGAACACATACAAAACTACATATAAAGTAGGTACATGAAACTTGTATGGAAGCGAACTTTAAACTTATCACAGTAACTAAACATTTTATCTAAATTTAACACATTAAAAGTTATTATCTTAATGTACTTACGTACATTAAAAGTTATTATCTTAATGTACTTACGTACATTAAAAGTTATTATCATAATGTACTTACGTACATTAAAAGTTATTATCTTAATGTACTTCCGTACATTAAAAGTTATTATCTTAATGTACTTACGTACATTAAAAGTTATTATCTTAATGTACTTACGTACATTAAAAGTTATTATCTTAATGTACTTACGTACATTAAAAGTTATTATCTTAATGTACTTACGTACATTAAAAGTTATTATCATAATGTACTTACGTACATTAAAAGTTATTATCTTAATGTACTTACGTACATTAAAAGTTATTATCTTAATGTACTTACGTACATTAAAAGTTATTATCTTAATGTACTTACGTACATTAAAAGTTATTATCTTAATGTACTTACGTACATTAAAAGTTATTATCTTAATGTACTTACGTACATTAAAAGTTATTATCTTAATGTACTTACGTACATTAAAAGTTATTATCTTAATGTACTTCCGTACATTAAAAGTTATTATCTTAATGTACTTACGTACATTTACCGACTGCTCTGACGGTGAAGGAAAACATCATGAGGAAACCTGCATGTCTGAGGAAATGAAAAGTTTCCGAAGGTTTGTGAAATCCACCGCACAGCACTGGGCCCGCTCGGTGAATCATGGCCCGTACCCCCTCGTGCAAGGGGAGGCCTGTGCCCCAACAGCGGGGACATTAATAGTAAGTAAGTAATAGGCTGATGATAAAGATGACATTTGTATAACGTCTATAAACTTGTGACGATGTCCACTTCATCGTCCATATCAACCTCCTCGCCATCAATTTCAACCTCATCGTTAGCGTTCATCTCATCTCATTTCGTGTTGGCATCTTCATTTTTTCATCTATATTTTCAAAATTCAAATCATATTCCCATTCCATTATTCCATTAATTTCATTGTTTTTACTCATTCTCTCTGTATTTTTGTCCTGAACGGACGCTTGTCCGTTTTATAAAACTGTCTCCTACTACTACCTATTTTCTACTATCGTGTTGTTCTGTTCCTGATAAATATAATATCTACTATTACCAAGTTACTTTATTTGCACACATAAATCACAAATGAAAAAAAACAACAACAAGAAATTTGATGTACACAGGTAGAGCTTATCTCTAAAATAGAGATTTCTTCCAGCTAGACCTATCTTCTATTACTTCATCTGCACACTGTCCTAGCAGGGTTCTAGGACAGTGTGCAGATGAAGTAATAGAAGAACTTGGTAATAAATATTATACTTTTAAGGAACAGAACACAGAAAATAGTAAACGTAGAAAATAGGTAGTAGTAGGAGACAAAAATGAACGGAGGAACGTCAGTTCGAGACAAAATACAGGGAGAAAAGTCAAAATACAAAGAAAACAATGAAATTAATGGAATAATGAAATTTAGAAATGGAATGGGAATATGATTTGAATTTTTAAAACATAGATGAAGAAATGAAGATGCCAACACGAAATGAGGTGAGATAAACGCTAACGATGAGGTTGAAATAATGGCAAGGAGGTTGATATGGACGATGAAGTCGACATCGTTACAAAGTTAAGCCTTCGAACGCGTTAAGAGCACCCGTGTTCATATAAGGCTATTGTTATGCAAATTAAGACAATGTCGTCGTAAAGAATAAGGTAATTATTTTAGAACACGGGTATGTTGTGCCGAGGTGTGTCGCAGAGAGCGTCGTCGACGGTCAGCAACATGTTGAACGAGAAGAACATGGCGGCCGCGGAGGCCACGTGCCACAGGTCGTGCGAGTCGTAGAACTGGAGGGCGGAGCACTCCGCGTTGCGGCGCCGCGAGTTGGCCGGCGTTTCCTTGGTGGCAAGAAAAAGAGTTTACTTTAGATTGCTGTTGAGGCAACACACAATTAGGCGCCGGGGGTGGTGTTGAAAAAAGTCAAATGTGGTTTAGCGGATGGATGATGGTTGTTGGATGTTCAATGTTGAGGGTCACCAATTATGGGGCCGTGTCCCCGTGCCCCACGGAATGAAAGTCAGCATGTTGATGCGAAGATGAATTATATTTACAATATTGCGATAATGAAAGGATAGAGGAGTAACAGCGCGAGTATGAGAAGTGGTGGCGATTGTTTTGAGACGTCAGCAGCGCGCATGCGCCGTCATTGTGGCGCGAAGCCGCCACAAGCGGATAAGGCGCTAGTTATAATAAAACTCCTTGTTGAGAGTAGAGAAGTAGAAGGAATAATTTATTTTCAATAGTGCTTATATATATCATACAAGAAGGGATCTAAACTAGTGACTATATACAGGAGTGAATTAATCATTGGAAAATATTTACAATATAAAGATCTCTGCGCATGCGCGAGTCGACTAACACGCTGTATAACTTTCACCGGCGCTCGGAGCACAATTCCGGCCTTGGACTTAGGTAGGCAGCTACAGTGGGTTTATCTTATCATATGATAGGGGGGAATAACCCGGCGGCACTTCGACCCTTAATAATCTTTTGTGCCTACCCCATTTACACACTGGTCACCTCAGTGTGCAGGTTTCCTCACGATGTTTTCCTTCACCATCAGAGCAGTCGGTAAATGTACGCGAGTCTTCGAAAAATATGAAAAACTCATTGATACATGGCACAGCACGGTTCCGAACCCGGACCTCCGGCACGAGAGTCCGGTGCTCTAGCCACTGTGCCACAGACGCTCTCAAATGTGGGTTTAGTCGTAAATAATAAAAAACGGATATACCAAGTGAAAAATATTTTGCATCTGAAAAGTCAAATCTAATTTTAATGTTTATTCATGAACTTATCATGAGCTCCGGGCGCCTGACTGGCTCGAGACTGTGCAGGAGAGAGCGATGGCGCTCTTTGGTATCGGAGGACGAGACCACTTCGAGTCGCTGCGCCAGCGGAGTAAGTAAGTAAGTAATACGTAATTAAAATAATTCCCCCATTTTTGGGCAATTTCCAATTAAAAAGCAACACTAAAAATTTGATACATTTTGGGGACAACATAATTATTTTTTATCTCGCATGGAAAGTTCGACCGATCCCCCACCATTTATTTTCTGGATCCGCCCCTGTACGAGGCCGAAGCCGATGAGACCGAAATCCGAACCCCGGAGCGTCTCGATGTCCAGGCACTATTCCTCACTCCCGATTATTTTTTTACCCTCGACAATGCCCATTTACAATTTTCCACAACACACCGACGACATAGTCCAGGATAGGGATGTTACGGAGGTGGTTTTACCGGAACCGAAGTCGAAACTGAAGGTTATAAATTTGATTTGTCGGAGTCTGAACCGGAGTCGGAGGTAGTTTCAGAAGAAGTTCAAATTTTAAACCGTTTTTTAATTTTTATAGCTGAACTGGCCAATATTTTTTATGATGACGTTTGCGGCTATAAAACACATTCATTTATGTAGTCCCACACTATTTAATAAAATATTGATATTTGAATATGTTTGCTCACAAATCTTCGGTATAACCTCCCGATACAAAATTATCGGAGCCGGAGTCGGAGGTGTAAAATCAATCGAAAGTTCCGACCTTTCGGAGTCGGAACCGAAGCTCCGTAACATCCCTAGTCCAGGAGCCCATTACAGTTTTGATAACATAATCCAGAAGCCAATGTACTCACCGACCACCTAGTCTTGGAGTCGAGGAAGAGCCACAAGGCAAGGAACCAGGCCGCGTGCGCCAGTACAAAGTATATCCACGTGTGGACCAGGATCCTCTCTCTGTGGACCAGCTTCATGACGACATAGAACATGGTGTACAGGATGGTATTTCCCATGAGGATGGCTAGGAGGTGCCGCGCGAAGTCTTTCTTGTGCTCGTAGAGGCTTGGGAACAAACGTTCAAACGTTCATCTTTATAATAAGTATGAATTGATTATTTATACAAATAATGTAAATATGTATCCTTTATTTGGCAAACCACAATGTGGACGAATATACAAGTGCTATGCAATTTCAAAATCTCTGTTATACCATTTAAAATCAATTCATATTTAAGTAGGTATGTTTAATACCGTACAATATAATGTTTAATACCGTACAATATAATGTTTAATACTGTACACTATAATGTTTAATACCGTACAATATAATGTTTAATACCGTACAATATAATGTTTAATACTGTACAATATAATGTTTAATACTTTTTTAATTATTTTATTTATCACACTTGGGACAATAAACAGAAGTACAATATGTATTAAAAATAAGGTAACATTAAACGATAGGGTAATTGTACCCCCCACTGTCACATGTTTCTTTATATTATTTCCTATGCATGGACCTTATATTATAAAAAATACATTGCTTTTTGTCCATGGTACCAAAATGGAGTTGTCAATTGACTACTAAACCCGCATTTGACCCCGATCTCGCCTGATGGTAAGCGACGATGAGGTCGACGATGGAGCATGCGGGTCCAGTAAATGCCTATTCACTCTGGCCTTGAAGATCACAAGTTTCAGTTTCTTCTAATTTACCCAGTAAATTAGAATAAACTGAAACTAGGCGGAAATTACCGGATTACTATACCCACATTATCACTTCACACCATCACACAATACTGTGCAATAATGTATACCCAGGAATATAAAAACCCTCGTCATATTGTGGAATTAAACGGAACTATTTCTTTTATAGCGAACTCCATAACACATTGACTTACCCATAGGATGCGAGTCCCCAGTTAGCCAAGTTGGCTACAGCCAATAGGATAGCGCGCGCGATATACTGCGGTATGAACGCGCGGCGACCGCGCGTTTTGAGGGCGGCCCACGCGCGCCGCGCCATCGAACGGTCTGTTACAATATAACTCTAAATTAAAAGGGCATGGAACATTTGACTATGGAGCCTTAGGACCATGGAGCCCTTCCCACATCTCAAGGACCTGATGATGACCAGGAAAAGTAAGGGGATCTTCTTAGCACCAATGTCCACCTACACATGATGAAGCTGGCTGACAGCACATCTTGCAGAGCTTGTGGTGAACAACTGGAGACCGTTTCACATCTCCTATGTGAATGTGACGCTATCGCGGCAAAAAGGATGGGTCTGCTAGGCTCTGCCTATCCGGACCCAAGGGAACTCAAATCCCTCCCACTAAGACGCATAGTCTTCCTCATGCATGACATATTCGGTGAAGTGGTCAAGGGGTAGGTACAAGGGGTAGGTACAAGGGGTTGAACACGAGATCCCAATGGGTCGAAGTGTCGCTGGGATCCCCGGCCCCCATCCAAAGATAAGATAAGAGGATCTTCACAATGAAGTCGGGGGTTTTTAAAAGCCATGGAACCTTATTGGCACACCTACCAATTACGATTTATTGGCGATCGCGATAATTCGATAGAGGACATCTTCCTTCTAAGTCGTGTTCCTCATTGCTGAGGGTCGTGATCATTCTAAGGAATTAAATCGCATAGAACGACTTTCGTGGCAAATTTAATGGGGTTGGTTTGCCATTGCCTTCCCCATTTCACACACTGGTTATCTCAGTGTGCAGGTTTCCTCACGATGTTTTCCTTCACCGTCAGAGCAGTCGGTAAATGTACGTAAGTCTTTCGAAAAAACCGAAAACTCATTGGTACATGGCCATTGCCTCGTTTCGAACTCGGACCTCGCGCATGGGAGTCCGACGTCCTAGCCACGACGCCACCGACGCTCTAAGGACATAGAAACATAAAACATATCTTGACAAAAACTCCTAAAGTATCTCCGAACTCAGATATTTGAAATATTTTTTTTAGTAAGATTTCTGGTCTTACTAAAAAAATATTGCAATATTTGACATCAAATATCTGGGTTCAGAGATACTTTAGGAGTTTTTGTCAAGATATGTGTTATGTTTCTATTGATGTCCTCTATCGAATTATTAAGCTAGGATCGATCGCCAAGAAATTCACATTTTCTTTAAAATTTCGGATACTAAAGTAAAGTAAAAGTAAAGTAATCATTTATTTTGCCTCATACATCATATAAGTGGTAAATACATTTATAAGTACGTACATTCAATTACGATGAGGTGATGTGGAGGCAAAAAAGGACTCCAACTCAGCATAATGCTGCAACGAAGGTTACGGCGCTGATTTTCAGCTGGAGCCTGTTACTAGGTGTACCAATATAGTTCCATGGCCTTTTAAAACCCCCGATTTCATTGTGAATATCCCCTTACCTTTTCCTGGTCATCAACAGATCCTTGAGATTGAAGATGAAGGGCTTTATGGTCCTAAACATTTGAGCTCAAATTCGAACCATCTAGCTATTACCGTTCCAGAGATCCCATCTGATATCAAAGATACTCCAAGATCTTGGAAACTACTGAACCAATTTTAATCAGACATGACTGTGATTAGGAGCTTAATTTTTTTTTTACGCCTTTAACTGCAGCGATTATGAAACGGAATCCTTACAAATGAGACCAAAAAATCCTTAGTTCCATCATGGAACTGAGCAATGGACCAACTGGGATCTGGCGAACATTATAACTATTTAAAAACCACTGACCCATCTTGAACCGGCCGACGTAGTATATCTTGAGGGTGAGCACGAAGCAGGCGAACAGGTGGACCGCCGTGAACACCGCCCAGAAATACACGCTGGGGTACATGATGCCCAGCAGACCTGTCGGATGATCAATGCGTAACTACCCCGAGTAACTTGCTGGCAGTACATCATACATACATCACCAGCCTATTAATGTCCCCACTGTCGGGGCGCAAGCCTCCCCTTGCACAAGGGAGTACGGGCCATGATCCACCGAGCGGCCTGGGCCCGCTCGGTGGATCCGCTGTGCGGATTTCACACGCCTTCGGGAACTTTTATTTCCTCAGACATGCAGGTTTCCTCACGATGTTTTCCTTCACCGTTAGAGCAGTCGGTAAATGTACGTAAGTCTTCGAAAAAATCCGAAAAACTTATTGGGACATGGCATTGCATGGTTTCAAACCCGGATCTCCCGCATGGGAGTTCAGCGTCCTAGCCACGCTACCGACGCTCAATTCGGGTTCAGTTGTAAATAAAAATAATGAGGAAAATATTAGGTCTCACCAACTGCCATGATGAAAGCCAGCAACATAAAGGTGGAGTGGGCGCTCGCGTTGACGTCCGCGTGTCTGTTCTGGTACAGCTTCACCATACACAGGACAGCTATCACGTACATGAACGACGAATCTGGATAACACCATTAGAATGTTGATAGAATCACCCGTTACTTTATGCGAATCTATTTTTAATTGTTACACAATCAAACACACCCTCACATACACAAACACACCCCCTTACACACCCGAGGCTTGGTCCAAATTCAACTCCAGCTCTGTACATTGTGTACAATACAATACAAATATTCTGTACATATATGATTGTATTCAACATCATCAGCCTATTAATGTCCCCACTGTTGGGTCACCGGCCTCCCCTTGCACAAGGGGGTACGAGCCACGATCCACCGAGCGGGCACAATGCTGATTGGTGGATTTCACACACCTTCGGAAACTTTTCATTTCCTTAGACCAGTAGGTTTCCTCACGATGTTTTCCTTCACCGTTAGATCAGTCGGCAAATGTACGTAAGTTTTCGAAATAATCCGAAAAACTCATTGGTACATGGCATTCAGCATTGCATGGTTTCGTACCCGGATCTCGTGCATGGGAGCCCGGAGTCCTAGCCACCAGGCCATCGACGCTCTATGATTATATTCATAATTATTTATTTCAAAAGATGTGCTGCTGAAAGTTCCTTGCGCCGCTTCTTTCCTCTCAGCTACAGCACCTTACGAAGCGGTGGTGGAGGGAAACATGACGTTGTAAAAATGTACTATAAGGTAGTTACAATAAAAAACTGTTTGATTTTGACCCTCACATACACAAACACACCCTCTCTCACCCTCACAAACACCCTATCACTCGCCTTTAACCATGGAACATACGTTGTAAAAAATCTACTTAATATTTATTTCGCGTTAATTTAATAATTTAATTATACTGTATATTAAATTATTATATTTAAATTCATTTTGAGTTATTGTGTAATTGGCGTTATAACTTTATAGAATAAGTATTGTTATAAGTGCTTTGCTGTACAATAAACCTGCAATAAAATAAAATAAAAATTATTACGGGAGGAAGGACCCGCCACTCACCCTCGGATTCCCCCTCCCCAACGATAACCAAATACAGGATTTACAAGTAGTATTCCGTTAGAAAGCGTGAACTTGAATATCGCCTCTAAACGAGGCATCTTCCGTACAACTGGATAGCTCTGATGTCAGTAATTTTCCCGTTTTGTTCCGATGACTGCGAATCCGAGGGTCAGAGGCGGTCATTCTTTCACGGGCACTTCGACCCTTGAGGATCTTTTCTGCCTACCACATTTACACACTGGTCACCTCAGTGTGCAGGTTTGTTGACGATGTTTTCCTTCACCGTCAGAGCAGTCGGTCAATGTACGTAAGTCTTCGATAAATACGAAAAAATCATTGGTACATGACACTGCACGGTTTCGAACCCGGACCTGCCGCACGGGAGTCTGACGTCCTAGCCACTGTGCCACCGACGCTCTGGAGGGTAAAGTTAGTATGTATGTATGTAACAGCTAGTTTTAAAATTAATAAAGGTTTCTAGTTATAGTAAACATTATTCTTACCCAAAATATCGGTACAAAAGAAACCATACATAAATATATTTAGTATTTTCATGAGGGTATAGTAATCGACCCCATAGATAATGGTGTATGTGTCTCACTCTCACCGAACTGGAAGTTCATCTTGTTGGGACACAGGTGGTAGCACGCGGAGAGCACCCCCTCCATCACCAGCGCTAGTCCCATGGAGTAGAACAGGCCATGGTGCTGCGGGATGCCTACGTTCTGGGGACACACAGATGAAAAGATGTTAGACACGGAATTCTCACCATGGTTTGGAGTTGTTTTGAGGTCCTGATATTTCGGCACAGTTGCTTGCGCCATGGACGCGGGTAGTCTTAAATGAATTTACTACAATAGTAAAAAGTTTCTATGTTTAGTTTTCGAGAAAAAAAATGATAAGTGGAAATTCAGAGCATCGGTTTTTTATGCCCACGTCCAGTAACTTATTTTATTAGACAAATTCTACAGAGGATGCCGAGAGAATGCGTGCACAGGACGTTGTAGTAGACATCCTGGCCCAATACATCACCTGCGGCCGGTCCCGGCCTCCGGCCTGCCGGGCCCTCGTGTGTAGCATGAAGACGAGGCCGAGAATGACGTAGCCAACGCTGGAGAACACGTGGTTGAAGTCTGACAGGATGCCCAGAGGATGCAGGGAGTAGGCTGAGGATGCTGACAGGAAGCCCAGAATCCTATATGGTATGTCGAGGGAATGCCGAGAGAATGCGTGCACAGGACGTTGTAGTAGACATCCTGGTCCAATACATCACCTGCGGCCGGTCCCGGCCTCCGGCCTGCCGGGCCCTCGTGTGTAGCATGAAGACGAGGCCGAGAATGACGTAGCCGACGCTGGAGAACATGTGGTTGAAGTCTGACAGGATGCCCAGAGGATGCAGGGAGTAGGCTGAGGATGTTGACAGGAAGCCCAGAATCCTATATGGTATGTCGAGGGAATGCCGAGAGAATGCGTGCACAGGACGTTGTAGTAGACATCCTGGCCCAATACATCACCTGCGGCCGGTCCCGGCCTCCGGCCTGCCGGGCTCTCGTGTGCAGCATGAAGACGAGGCCGAGAATGACGTAGCCGACGTTGGAGAACACGTGGTTGAAGTCTGACAGGATGCCCAGAGGATGCAGGGAGTAGGCTGAGGATGTTGACAGGAAGCCCAGAATCCTATATGGTATGTCGAGGGAATGCCGAGAGAATGCGTGCACAGGACGTTGTAGTAGACATCCTGGTCCAATACATCACCTGTGGCCGGTCCCGGCCTCCGGCCTGCCGGGCCCTCGTGTGTAGCATGAATACGAGGCCGAGAATGACGTAGCCAACGCTGGAGAACACGTGGTTGAAGTCTGACAGGATGCCCAGAGGATGCAGGGAGTAGGCTGAGGATGTTGATAGGAAGCCCAGAGTCCTATATGGTATGTCGAGGGAATGCCGAGAGAATGCGTGCACAGGACGTTGTAGTAGACATCCTGGCCCAATACATCACCTGCGGCCGGTCCCGGCCTCCGGCCTGCCGGGCCCTCGTGTGCAGCATGAAGACGAGGCCGAGAATGACGTAGCCGACATTGGAGAACACGTGGTTGAAGTCTGACAGGATCCCGAGGGGATGCGCGCACAGGAAGTTGTAGTAACACAGGTCCTGGTCACCCGTTTGGAACACCATCTATCGACAAGGTTATAGAGTTAGAAGAGGAGAGCGTCGGTGGCCCAGTGGCTAGGACGCCGGACTCCCATGCGGGAGGTCCGGGTTAGAAACCACGCAGTGCCATGACTTACGTACATTTACCGACTGCTCTGACGGTGAAGGAAAACATCGTGAGGAAACCTGCACACTGACGTAACCAGTGTGTAAATGGGGAAGGCACAAAAGATACTTTTTCCCGTGTGCACCGGTAGAGAGAATGAGGCAGTATTACAATTTCAAATGTAAAACTTTATTGAATTACGAATTTTATTCAGTTAAAGAATTTATGGACATGAAATTTTGAATTTAATATCTTTAATTCATCATCATATTCATCAGCCCATGTCGTCCCACTGCAGGGTATAAGCCTCCTCTCTTTTGTGCCACCCTATACGATCCCGTACCAGTCGCACCCACGCCCTCGATGCGACCTTGGTGATGTCATCCGCCCATCTAGCTGCTGGACGAACTACTCCTCTTTTCCCCGACCTTGGCCACCACTCAGTGACGCCACTTTAGCGTCGCAACCCGCTTTCCCACGTCTAGGACTTTAGTTCGTTGTCTGATCGCTGTGTTGCGGATCTTGTCCATTAGGGTGATGTCTAACATGGCACGCTCCATGGCCCTTTGTGCGACCCTCGACCTATATCTTACATATCTTATATGTACAGGTAGTTACGTAGTTACCTACCAATTAATTTGAATGATTTATTGCATTTTTTCATTTTATTAAGCAAAGTTTTAAGTCACTTATAAAGAACTTTAAAGTATAATATTATAAGGATAGAAGTGGCGTCAGCGGGGTGTGCTCCCCCTCCCTCCTAGCAACGGCTTTTCTATAAAAGCGGCGGCAGCCACGAGCGCGGTCACTGCCTTCAGGTTATCCAAAATAGGTTCATGCGTAGAGCAACCGGTGCTCCATGGTACCTACGTAACGTAGACCTCCATCACGATTTGGAACTCCCCACGATAGCTCAATACATGAAGTTAGCGTCTCGACGCTTCTTCGAGCAAGCTCCCCACCACCCAAACCCTCTAGTAGTAAGCGCCGCCGCTTACTCCACTAACGGTTTACCGACATCCCGTCGACGACGTCGGCCTAGACACGTCCTAGACGACCCCGACGACGCCATCTCGATCTCCATCGCGGAAGCCACTCCCCCACCCGACAGTAGTTCACACTCAGCACCTACATACCCGCGACCCGCTTCTGGCGCTTACACGCGCTATCGGCGTATTCCAGGCCGCTTCTCCCCGACCCCTCCCTCCCCAGGGACGTCCTAAGCCGAGGTCCGTACCCACCTGGGTGCCCTTAGGCAGTCGCTTCTTATAGTAGTGTTCAAGTCCTCCTCCAGGCTGGAGCGCACTTAGCGCTCGCCCCAAAAACCCCGGTGAAGCTGTAAAGGTCATTAGGACTAACAGCAATTGTCAGTACGAAATAAGGAAAAAAAAAGCGCGGTCAGTTGTCGGCCGGCGTTCGTAGCGACGTGTTCTTCGTGATTTGCTGTATACGTGAGAAGTTATTGTTTGTGCGGTTTATGCAGTTCAGTTAAATTTAACTTGTGTTCGTGGTATAGTTCCGGTTTAATTTGATTGTAAAATATTTAATAAAAGTAATTGTTTTTAGGTTATCCGGTGTTTATTTTTTTTACATTAATTCTTCTTCCGATCCTTAGAGTCTAAAGTTAACCGCGTTCTGTAGGTATACAAGTCATATATAAACGAAGAAATCCGTAATTGTGGAATGCTCAGGTTCAGGAACGGTCAGGTCGTCGTCGTCGTCGTCTACACTGATAGAATCAGCTGTTACTTTGCGGGAATCTATTTTTAATTGTTGCACAAACAAACACACCCTCTTACACACCCACACGTACACAAACACATCCTCACATACACAAACACACCCGAGGCTTGGTCCTAAACCCAGCTCCAGCTCTGCACATTGTGACTTGACTTCTAACTACTCTTTCTCTGTGCACGCGGTCAGGTCGTGGAATGCTCTCCCTCCCGGCATTCGTGAAAGTCAATCCTTTCCTATATTTAAGAAAGTTATATCATAATTATATTTTTATGTTAGTATACAGGCTGTAACATTAAGAACGGTCAGTATGGGAAAGTCTGAAACTATAAGACATACGAACATCTGTTCTTAGGAACCATGTCATCAATTTTAGTAACAAGAAACACTGTATTCATACATTTTTTTTAAAAACTGTACTCAGCCTGGGAATCGAACCCGGTGATTTTGAAAAAAAAATCCAACACTATTTCTATTTAGATATCAATTACGTTAAGGATGAAGTGTACAAAACAAGCTACGACACAATTGAAGACCTAAAAGCAGCCATAGAGACAATTTTAACGCAAATTCACCACCTGAAGATACAACATTCAATAGTAAGATCGTTACCTAAACGAGTTGAATGTTGTATTTTACAAAATGGTAGTCATTTCGAACACCTACTAAAATAAATTAAAAGATATGGAAACAATGCGTTTTATTAATTTTAAACATCACGTTTCATACTAACATTAATTCCTTAAGACCTACACAGTCGATATCGAAATAGAAATAGTGTTGGATTTTTTTTTTAAACCACCGGGTTCGATTCCCAGGCTGAGTACAGGTTTTTTTTAAAATGTATGAATACAGTGTTTCTTGTTACTAAAATTGATGACATGGTTCCTAAGAACAGATCTTCGTATGTCTTATAGTTTCAGACTTTCTCATACTGACCGTTCTTAATGTTACACCCTGTATAGTATTTATTTATTTGTATATTTATGTACGTATTTTCTATTTAGTATTATTAAGTAGGTATATTTATTTAGCATATAGGTGTACACTTCGCCTGCCTTGATATGAATCAAATTGTCATTTTATGGGGTTTGCTGGAAGAGATCTCTCTTAGAGATAAGTCACGCCCTTTGTGTTTCACATATTTTTTGTATAAGTTTGTATTATAATGTTTGTGTACAATAAAGAGTTAATAATTTCATAATTGTTAATAGCAGTACATTTCCCTTATATATAAATAAAAAAAATATTATAAAAATTCACGATAATTCTACAAATAAGACATATATTTTGACATATATATTTCAAACTACGTAGTATGAAATAATTAATTCTAATTATATTTCTATTCTATTACAACTCACGTATTGGTAGGTGGATAGCAGCTGTACTACCGGCAACGCGTACACGACGGCCACTGTTAGAGCGCTCCAGAAGTACCTGCGGACACACTTGGCCGTTTATTGTAATTACTACAGCTGCTAACAAATCTTTCTGCCGCAAAGCAGCAATGGTCTTATTGCTGTTGAAGTGTAGGGTAAAGTTTTCTGGCCTTTCTAGTACTCTAACCTCCCATAGTACTGAGATTAACTGAGTATTAGAACTAACTGAGGTTTATTTATATTGAAACATAAAAAGGAAATGTGAGAACTACCCTTTTGTTGCCGACTGTATCTTTTTTCAAAATCTATGAATGCAGTTGTAAATAACTCCAAAAGTTAGGGAAGATTTGTCTTAGGAACATTTTCCTGTAGATACAACGGTTCCCTTTACAATAATACAATACATTTATAAAGATAAAGAAAAAAAAAGGTAAAAAGAAAAGATAATTATTTTTAAAAAAAACAGAGGTTCCCGCGTCACCACGCGCTTAATATCATCCGGAGGGCCCTAGTGTCGGCCAACGTGCCGTGCGTGGTCGAGCCGCCGGGTCTTAGTCGCACAGACGGCAAAAGACCGGACGGCTTGACGTTAGTGCCATGGCGGGAGGGAAAGTGTCAGCTGTGGGACGCCACGTGCGTTAGTACGTTTGCGGCCAGCCATGTCAGACGCACGACACGAACGGCCGGGGCAGCAGCAGAGTTTGCAGCGGTCAAAAAGCGGGATAAGTACTCCGCTCTCCAACAGAACTACCTGTTCGTCCCGTTCGCGGTGGAGACAACGAGTTGTTGGGGGGCGGAGGCGAAACAATTCGTGGCAGAGATTGTCCGTCGCCTCAGGGAGAGGGGCTGTGACCCTCGCTCCGGGTCGTACCTGGTGCAAAGGTTGGCCGTAGCGATCCAGCGCGGTAACGCCGCGAGCCTTATGGGCACCTTTGCACCGGGGACGACAAGGGGCGGGCTATTTGATTGACGATAATTATTTCATTATTGGAAGATTATTATGTTAAGTTGACATTATTTGTAATTTTATTTTAATAAGAACAAAAGAAAGATTTAAAAAATAAAGAAAAGATTAAGATTATTATTGTTTTCTTAGCATGGGCCCTAAAGATGCCCGGTCCTTAGAAAGGCTTGCGTGGGGATATGGGTCCAAAATATTATTAAAAAATAATAATTATAGCACACAAATACACTGCCCTAAAGGTGAAGAAAAAAAAATTAAAAAAATAACATACATACAGTATCTTTTACATTTTCTAAGACTTCCCTGGCTCCCCAATATCGTGAGGAAACCTATGTAGGAACGCGCTATGTGAGGACATGGAATGACGTAACGTCAGCTGTATGAAAGGGAAGATCTTCCACCAGGCGGGGTGTTGTGCCTGGTGACCATATGTCCTGGTCCAACTGTGGATGTTTGGAACTCGTATATATACGAAGTCCTAGGAAAATTTCGATAGCGCGTTCTACGCCGATGTGTCGCCACACCTACATGCCTGAGGAAATGAAAATAAAGTTTCCGAAGGCGTGAAATCCACCACACAGCACTGGGCCCGGTGGGTCATGGCCCGTACCTGTGCCCCAACAGTGGGGACATTAATAGGCTGATGACGATGACTACGGCACGTCGGTTACCTGTTAGACCGTCTGTTGTGGGCGGTGGGCCGCGCTCGACTGAGTCCTGCCACCGTGAGGGCCGGCATAGACGACACTAGCTCCGGCTCCGAGTCTGACAGCTCGTCGTCTGAGGATAATATAACGTAAATGTCACGTAATAATGTCAACAAGTTTGTTTGTTTGTTTTAAAAGATCTCTATTCACTCACTACTTAGTGTATAGCAGATCTGATCTATTTGTAAAAAACAGTTTACTGACACGTCAAATCATCCAATATTAATCAAAGCAATACATTCTTCTTCTTCTTTCGTGTTGATGATCCGAATTAAATTTTTCCCGACCAGAAGGCAGCCACATCGATAGCCCTCTGGTTGGCCTCGAAAAGGTCCTCCCGCGTGCAGGTGGTCGGACACGCGGGACAGCAGAGCAAGTGCTCCATGGTTTGAGGGGAGACACCACACTCACACTTTACTTGATCGCTGGAAAACCCCCAATTGTGAAGATTATCTCCGCAACAGCCAACCTGGGTTCGCAGGCGATTAAGCGTTTTCCAGGTTGGCCACGGGAGTTTTAAAGCAATACATTTAGGTTATGTTATGTTTAGAACAAAATCATCATATACACGTACATCGTATTTTTGAATGTTTCTTTGCAACTGTGCTAGTGGCGCCTCTAAGGGCCCGCCCACGTCCGACAAACGGTGACCGACTTTTTGTAGGAGGAAAATAGAACGTACCGATTGCAATAGTATAACGCACACGTCCTACAAAAAGTCGGTCAGAAATAAAATCGGTGCATCCCGACCGATCCGATTGTCGGTGAAAAATAGAACGTCCGGAAATGTATGCGGTAACGCACACTTCTCACCGACAGTCGGCCGCTTGCACTTGCCAGGGAAGGACGTTGTGTGTGTCGATGACATTGCTCAGCGATGGAGATCCATATTGAGAGTTTGATTGAGGAAGTAGAAAAGCGGCCTGCTTTATACAACACAGGATTGGCCGAGTATCACGACAGGAATAAAAAAAACCTTAGTGTTACGGATATCCTTTCCTCTGGATGAATGCACTTTCTCATAATAGTGTCCTGATGTGTAATAGCATGTTCTACTAATGACAGCAGCTCATCAAACGTACTAATTGACATTCTATAATATTTGAAAAACTTGTCTGGTCGTAGTCTCAGATCAGCATGACGAACATAAAATAACCCCTTCAATAATCTCTCAGAGATTATTGGATCAACCCAGAACTTTCTTTTCTCTCTTCTGTTCCTCAAGTACCAAACACAAACTTTCCTCTGTATATCCAACTTCCTCTTAAGATTTATGACATGGTATACGTTATCACTCTCCATGACGTGCTACTCCCTCGAAAGCTCCAGACAAAGTGGCGGCCGTGTGCGTTGAGTCGGTCACAAAATCGGTCATAAGAATCGGAGGAAAAATCCCTAATGGTGAAACATTGCAGGATCATCTCCTATTGCAGCCGTATTGTGTGGAACGTAATAACCCATTATAGCATTCGTGTTAACTAATTAGTTTGTCTAATACTTAATGTTATGAACATGGCATTGTTCAGATAATTTTATTATTATCATGATTTATTATTTGGATTTATTGAATTATTGACTATTATGTTTTATACCTAATTATTATTGCAAATGTATTAATGTATAAAATTATTATTAATATTCATATTATTTATTAGTATTGAACATACATTGCCAAAAATTCAAGTTGTAAATAGATTTGCTTTTCATATTAACATAGTCAAAATTAAGATTATTAACTTATAAACAAAACAATAAGTATAACATATCCCGTCTGCTCGTACGAAGCGATTTGCTTCTTCGTTCATTATGCGAACGGCTAAGGAATGGAACAGCCTGCCGGCGTCTGTGTTTCCCGAAACCTACAACCTTGTGATCTTCAAGGCCAGAGTGAATAGGCATTTACTGGACCCGCGTGCTCCATCGTCGACCTCATCGTCGCTTACCATCACGCGAGATCGAGGTCAAATGCGGGTTTAGTAGTCAATAAAAATAAAATAAAAAAATAACAAAATAGATTGTCATATCCATTTTTTAAATAATTTTCTATTTATATTGTATTAATCGTTTTGTACGCATTGTATCACACTAATTTTGTGCTAAAACTAAAGTAATAGTAAAATACACTTTATCGCACAAATATGAAACAACAAACATGAGATAGAAATGGAAATAGTGAAGTACAATTTAGGCGGCGTTATCACTAAGAGCGATCTCTTCCAGGCAACCTTCGGGCAGAGGAAATGATATCAAGAAAGAGGTAGTAGGCAAAAGAGTATTCATTCATTCATAAGAATGAATACTCTTTATCAGTACAACAATACTCATACTGCCATCACCCTTCCACACACTCAGTACCTCACATACACACTAATATCCTCATTCATACAAACAAACACATTCATACAACACAACACGCACACACTGTTGCTTTCTTCGTCCGTGCAGTCAGAGGGCCAGCTGAAGATCAGCGCTGTGGCTTGCCTCAGCATTATGCTGAGCTGGTGTACCCTTGTTGGCACTGTACCACACCAGATGTTCTGTGCTGCATGTATTAAACTTTGTATACTTCTGTATTCTGGTGTTTACAGCGCTAAATAAACGATTTCAATTTCAATTTTACTTATATTATAATAATAAAATGATTGTAATATCCAATTAAAAATTTGATTAATAAATAAGTTACTCGTTTCTAATTAAACTTTCAATAATGAAGAAAATAAAAAAAATAGTATTATATAATAGCAGGTATCTATTGTAAAGACAGGTATTTCAATGAATAATTTAATGTCCATTTTAGGAATTCTTCATATGTATAAAAATATTGCTTCATACACTTTATTGCACAAAATTAGTGTGATACAATGCGTACAAAACGATTAATACAATCTAGACGGTCTTAGCGCTAAAAGCGATCTCTTCTAGACAACCTAAAATATAAGTACATTAAAATTTACAACATAAATGTTGATTGACAATAATTATTCTTCTTGAAACTCTTTCACGGTCTTATCTTATTAACTTTTGTGTTATTGATATTATAAATAAATAAACTTAAAACTATACATTCCGAAGTCAATCGTGCACGGAACTACAGCAGAATCTCTTACTACCATGCCATCATGGCCCCTCGATGAGCGTCGGTGGTCTAGTGGCTAGGACGCCGGACTCCCGTCCGGGTTAGAAACCGTGCAGTGCCATGTACCAATGAGTTTTTCATACTTTTCAAAGACTTATGTACATTTACCGACTGCTCAACGGTGAAGGAACACATCGTGAGGAAACCCGCACACTGAGAAACCAGTGTGTGAAAATGGGGAAGGCAATGACAAACCCGTTAAATCTGCCACGAGAGTCGTTCTATGTGATTAATTCCTTAGAATGATCACGACCCTCAGCAATGAGGGACACGACTTGGAAGAAAAAGAAGTCGAATTTTCAAAACGTTTATGGCGTAGATGTCAATCTGGAGTTATATGCGATTTTATTATGTTACATTGAATAGTTTAAGAGGGAAAAAAGGAGTGCCACCAAGTATTTTTCCGTGCTGTCCGGTATCGATTGGCGCAGAGATGGATCCTTTTCCTCTGGTATCGTAATCCCAGCTAGTAATCCTCGGTACCCAAGATTCACACAGTCCTTTTGCGATTCTATTTTTTTAGCCATGTACCAACGAGTATTTCGTATTTTTCTAAGACTTACGTACATTTACCGACTGCTCAACGGTGAAGGAACACATCGTGAACAAACCTGCACACTGAGATGACCAGTGTGTAAATGGGGTAGACACAAAAGATCCTCAAGGGTCGAAGTGCCGCTGGGTTATTCCCGGCCCCCTATCATAAGATAAACATGGCCCGTCATGCCCGATCGTGAGGAAAGCCCATGAAGGACCTCAAGGACCGCACACCATCCCCGTCCCCAGTGCACTGACCTCCGCTGATCTTGTCTCCATCAATGATGGGCCTCTCCTCGTCGTGAGCGCGCGACGAGGACGGCCCCGGCAGCTCCTCCACCACCAACACCTCGTCTGTAACACGTGAGCTGATCATGATCACACTACTTGGTAACCGGCGGTATCATATCACGCCTTTATTCAAAGGCTGAACGTTGACCCGCCGGATTGTAGAACGCAAAACGTTTATACAATCGGGCGTGTGCAGTGTGTGTTGTGCTTTTCTAGTAAGAATGGTGTTTCTTGCTGAAGAACTTGGACAAGATGTGAATAATGTGTGGGACAGTGAAGTAAAGTCAAATGAGACGCTGCAGCCCGATCCGTACTTGGCTGGACTTTGAAGAGCCATACTGCGTCCGGGACGCTTCTTTATTGGTTCGGATGGTGCAGAAGCGTCGAAGATTATCCCAGATAGCATTGAAATGTGTCACACCAGCATTTTAATGAAGACTTGAAAGAGTTGTTTACATCAGACATGGCTGTATGGGCTCAGTTCCCTTTGCCTTAAAACAATTAAACTTACCGGAACAAGTGCACGAGGGTATGTAGACCACCAGAGCGAACAGAGCTATCAGTGTGATTAAAGCGAGGGTCACGAGTGCTCCGATGACGTATTCCTTGTACGATATCGTTGCTACTATGCGGAACCTGCAACAGATAATACAAGGGTATGTCGGAGAGTGAGGCGCTAGTGTTCCTCAAAAACGGTATAATGCAGCGCCGTTGTGTGTGAAACAAAAACGCAACTAGACTGACAGAACACAGTCAGCTCCATCCCGGCTGGGCGGTTTCCCAGTGCTGATGATCATTTCCTGGTAAGGTTGTGATGTTAAAATGATGTGAAACAAGGAATACGTAGGTCGGTATGTTTTCACTGTGTTTCTGATGACGCATTCAGAATACTATCGCGGGGTGTAGGTGGACCTCCACGATTGTGTGTGGTGTCTTCCCCGTGCTCAGGGTTGAGAGGTACACGTTCAGGTTTTCCTGATAAAGTTAGCTGTTATCCGTAACCTGGGTTAAACGTCCACGTATTTCAATGGCCTTCCTCACAACTGTACGATCTATTCACGCTATTTCTGGTGTTGACGCCCCGGCTTCACAAAAACCCCAACGGCGAGCATGCGAGTCACGACGTACGACTGTAGAGGAAGCAAGAGAGGCGTGATAAGACAGGGATTCGTGGCGCTCCGTTGTCTCTGCCTACCCCGCAAGGAACATAGCGTATGTTTCGAACACCTTGGTAAGAAAATCGTGTCTAACTATACCGGGTTGTAACAAAACCCCCTACAGTCCCGAAAGGGGGGAGTTCAGTATCCATAACTGAAGAAAACAGACTCTTGGTGACCGAGAGGAGGATATTGAGGAAGATTCTGGGACCAGTCAAGAAGGAAGACGGAGGGTGGAGGATGAGAAAGAATAGGGAGATGGAAGAGATGGTGAACGAGCCGAACATCATAGGTGAAACCAAAGCAGCTAGACTCCGATGGCTCGGACACATCACTAGGATGGGGGAGGATCGGGCAGTAACACGAGCGTATGTGGGACGGGCGGACGGACGACACGTCCGGTCGGACGTCCCAGATACCGCTGGCGCGATGAAGTGGAGAAGGATCTGCGTGAGCTCCGGGCGCCTGACTGGCTCGAGACTGCGCAGGAGAGAGAGCGATGGCGCTCTTTGGTATCGGAGTACGAGATCCACTTAGGGTCGCTGTGCCAGCGCAGTAAGTAAGTACACAAAAGCTCAATATACACGACCGAAATGTTGTTTGGACCTGAAGGCGTTAACCTGAGGTCCACTGTATGTACCCACTTGAAGTTCTTCACCCTGCCGGGCCGCCCCCCCTCCCCCCCTCTCCGCGTGTCGTCGCTGAAGCCCGTACACTCGTCGTCCATCTCCTTCACGATGAACACCACGTAGAAACCAGTCGGGAACATGGCTTGCTACAACAAATTATACTGTAATAAATTTAAGGCCCACATAAGACGGACCTTGTGTAAAAAGGGTTATTATAAAATAAATGACCACTTAAATGATAAAGAGGCTTGGTCCTAAACCCAGCTCCAGCTCTGCACATTGTGTATATGATTGTATTCATAATTATTGTAAGATATATTTATTACAAAAGACGTGCTGCTGAAAGATAAAATCATGAAATTCGTATGACGTAATTATAGATGGACGTAATATACGTATATATATACGTAAAATTTAGTGAAACCAACTAAGAATTACTTAATGTGCAAAAATAAGATAATCTTTTATTTCCTGATCTTATCTTATCAGGGTCATGACTGTGCCGGACGGTGTACTTACAGTGAGAGTGATCCCCCCTTTAGTGGTCACCGTCAGGTGGTACCCCTGGTATAACATGTCTTTCTCGTTGTCGAACACCGGGCACTGTAAAATATAACATGCTTTTCAATAGAAACCATAGTAAAGTAAAGTAAAATAAAATACACTTTATTAAAAGTAAAAAACACTTTATTAAAAGTAAAATACACTTTATTAAAAGTAAAATACACTTTATTAAAAGTAAAATACACTTTATTAAAAGTAAAATACACTTTATTAAAAGTAAAATACACTTTATTAAAAGTAAAATACACTTTATTAAAAGTAAAATACACTTTATTAAAAGTAAAATACACTTTATTAAAAGTAAAATACACTTTATTACACAAATATAAAACAAAATGAATTTACAATATGATTGACATTATGATAAAATTGACATTATGGTAATCAATAATATGATTTGACTGGTTTTTTTAATAGCCTATAGGCTGTCCCACTGCTGGGCAAAGGCCTCCCATCCTCCTTTCCATTTTTCTTTTTTTAAATATTTTTTTAATTTCTATTTTTTAAATAGAAAAAAAAAATTATAGATATAAAACACAATACCAAATGCCATTAATAAAAAAATAATTTTAAAAAAACCACTCACGGAGTTGTTCTGTATGGAGACGACGGCGCACACATCGTCGTGAGACTCTATGGTCAGCAGGACAGACTTGGGGATGGAGTAGTTGAACCTGGCACAGGAAAAGACAAAAAAAAACATTTTAAATACAGCAAATAATAATAACCTTGGGTGAGAGCGTCGGTGGCACAGTGGCTAGGACACCGTACTTCCGTGCGGGATGTCCGGGTTAGAAACCGTGCAGTGCCATGTACCAATGAGTTTTGAGTATTTTTCGAAGACTTACGACATTTACCGACTGCTCTGACGGTGAAGGAAAATATCGTG
The DNA here is from genome assembly GCA_947369225.1 of Hofmannophila pseudospretella. Taxonomy (NCBI): domain Eukaryota; kingdom Metazoa; phylum Arthropoda; class Insecta; order Lepidoptera; family Oecophoridae; genus Hofmannophila; species Hofmannophila pseudospretella. The sequence continues at coordinate 525,767 of OX376338.1, read as the reverse complement.
AGGAAACCTGCATGACTGAGATGACCAGTGTGTGAAATGGAGAAGGTCACCTCTGCCTCTAAAGTAAAGATTTTAAAAATATCCTTGTAGTCCTCAACTCAAGTCACAGGGGCGTAACCAGGATTGGAGGGGGGGGGGGGGGATCGGTTAATTAAATAGGAATGGGCTACTACTAAGAAAATGGCCAAGAGTCCTTCTCTTTCACTTTAATGAGTTAGGTTGGCTGGGCTGATTGCTCCGGGGGAATTGCACAAAACACCAGGTTGGTGGAGTCAGTGCAGGGTCTGCCAACCCCATCTTAGAATTAGAATAGGGTTCTTGCAGGGATGGGGGGGGGGGGTATATAATAAATACACATATACATAACATCACGCTGTTCTTTGCGGGGTAGACAGTGACAACGTAGCGCCACGAATCCCTCTCTTGCCTCCTCTACAGTCATTCCTCGTGTCGCTCCCCGTCGGGGTCGTCAGCTCTGTATATTACAATCTAAGAGCACTCTGACAATCTGATCTTCAAAGGTCAGTCTAGGACGACCCCGGCTTCTCCTTACACTCACTTTTATCACTCATTCTTTCCACATGCCAGAATTCCGAACCAATGGAGCATGCCTTTTTCATTTTATTGAAGACACATTCATTCAGACCAGCCATTCGGGGTACGGATCCCTAAATACGAAAAAAATATTCTTCAATTCTTTCAGTGACTGACCTCGGCAGGAATCCGTGTTGCAAGTGTTTGGTAGCATTCCACGGGTCTCTATCGAATGAGAAGTAGTAATACTTGGGAGTACTCGGCGTCACGTTCAGAACGATGTCCTGAAATAAACGTCATCGTCATTACCTGGTTCAAATGATTTTGAAGGTGGACCGACTCCGTACATACAGAAGTCAGCCTAGGAAAAATGCTTGCAATGCTGTATTCCGGTTTTAAGAGTAAGAAAGCCAGCGTAATTCTATCTAGCAGCGCATCGACAATCCTTTAATGGAATTACAGTGATGTGAGATCTTAGGTACACTGATAGATCTTAGCTAGACTGCAAAGTCTGGAACATCGGCGCAAGGTTGCCTGTCTATCGGTATTTTATAGGATAAATTTCGGAGAGTGCGCATCGGAACTGCACGACCTAATTCCAGCATCTCCATTCCGCCTTCGGACTACCAGGCGCGGGGAGGGGTTCCATCCTTATGTTGTTGATATCCCGTCTGCTCGTACGAAGCGATTTGCTTCTTCATTCATTATGCGAACGGTTAAGGAACGGAACAGCCTGCAGGCGTCTTTATTTCCCGAAACCTACATCCTTGGGATCTTCAAGGCCAGAGTGAATAGGCATTTACTGGACCCGCATGCTCCATCGTCGATCTCATCGTCGCTTACCATCAGGCGAGATCGAGGTCAATTGCGGGTTTAGTAGTACATAAATAAAATATTACGAGTAAGTATCAAGTCTAAATCGGCAACATTATTAGAAATCCTCATACAAACAGCGTCAATGTTGCCAGTTTAGACTTGTAATAACAAGGATTGTTGCTTCGTGAAATATGGCAAACGGCCCTGGTGGCCCGTCTGCTCATCTTTCCTTAGTATAGATAGCGGGTTACCTTGCCAACTTCTACATAGAAATCCTTAACCCTTCGTAGCTTGATGTCCACAGATACGTTAGCAGGGTTGGACGTCGTTATTTGAATCATGGGACGGTTCTCCGATGTTATATCTGCGAAGGGAATAATAAAACATTAATCATACTCATACCATTTATTGCTTTTCATGTGTAACAATTGGTCTTAATATGTTCATACATGAAACCCTGAGTAGAGCACTGCAATATAAAATAAGAGATTATAATACATTATAATAGTAATAAATGCTAACAGGACAAATCAAATTAAATGTCATTAGAAATAGAGAGAAGGGCCCTGTCTGTCAGATGCAACATGCTCGTGCGCATATTTGGCAAGTGTAGCGACGAGGTCAAGATAACTTTATTTAAAGCGTTTTGCCATTGTCTCTATACTTGCCAACTTTGGGTTAAATGCCTACGGAAATCGCATAGCACCATAAGGGTGCAATACAATGATGCGTTTCGCACCCTTATGCGGTTGCCGCGATTCTGTAGTGCATCGGGCGTGTTCGCTGACGCACGGGTGCCCGATTTCTTTGCGGTTGTCAGGACTCGCATCGCTTCTTTTTGGAAGCGGTTGCGACAATCGGACAACAGCATACTGAAGGCTGTGTGTGAGGACCTACGCAGTCCCATATTCAAACATTGGTTGGCTGTCCACCGGGACGAGAACCGTAAATGAATAAGTTGTAGCCAAATATTATTAAAAATTTTTTTTGGTCTCGTTTGTTTATTTGGTTTTAGTATTAATTTTTTTTTTGTACATTGTATTGTTTTTGTGTTATATGGGTTTTTTATGCCTGAATTAAAGATTTATTATTATTATAATCATTATAAGTTATACATAATTGATTTTATAGTTACGTATTGGTTTTAACATCAAAAAACTCCTGCAGTGAATAGAAACTAGTTGTTAAGAAGATATAGCTTTAATCTTTTATTGAATATCGAGTCTTTTAATTCATTAAGCCTCTAATAAAATTAACGTAGCAACTATAGATATGGGTACTTTTAACCAGCATATATAAATATTGGCACCGACAGGAATAGATAAACTATGAGTTAAAAAAAAATTTCAGGATTTTTTTTGATTTTATTAATCCAATTGTCATGCGAGGGCACCATCTAAGAATAAGCCGCACCAAAACCACTTTTTAAGCAATAGAGTAGTCCAAGCATGGAACCAGCTCTCCGATGATGTTGTCTGCCCCTTCAGTGAACTCGTTTAAAAATAGATTAGACTGGTTTAAAAAACAGTCATAAATAACACTAATTTTAATCTTATGACCTATGATCGGAGTAGGTAGGGCTGTTTTTGGTACTTGCCACATACGGTCATAATACGGATAAGTATGCCCAATAATCCCGGGATTTCCGGGATTGAATAAATATATTATTTAGATTTTTAACGTTATATTTGTTTTGATACACATTTAAGATTGGTGGCGAAATAATTTTTTTAAGATTCATGGCGCTAGTACCTATGGTAGTGTTTTAACTTCTTCGTAAGTTCACAATTTAAAAAAAATCGTCATCCGCCGAGTAAGGGCGAGGTTTATAAAAGTAATTTACAACATTTGCTCGATAACTCAAAACGGGATCCCGAAATCATATCCATATTATTGACCCGAAAGAGCCCTACCTACTCCGATCAGTGGTTATGACAATGATTTAGTACAATATTTAAATTAAATAAATAACTCTGCAAAAACTGTGAACTGTGAAATCTATAAAATGAAACTAAGAACTTATAACTAGAGCTAGAAGTGGTCGGGCACGATCTAAAGTTTGTTAGGTATTGAACGGTGTTTTTATCTACTGTTCTAGATACCGATGTCGTAGCACTGCTGTTTAACGGGTAGGTACATATAAAAATGTCCAAAATCAAAGGGTCGTAATTAAATTTAAAATGTCTCAGCCCAAAATATTCGTATTTAAAATATTAAAAAATGCTGACTATTCAAAAAACCAAAAATATTTTTATTTTTTATTTACTACTAAACACGCATTTGACCCCGATATCGACTGATGGTAAGCGACGATGAGGTCGACGATGGAGCATGCGGATCCAGTAAATGTCTATTCACTCTGGCCTTGAAGATCCCAAGGTTGTAGGTTTAGGGGAACACAGACGCCGGCAGGCTGTTCCATTCCTTAGCCGTTCGTATAATGAACGAAGAAGCAAATCGCTTCGTACGAGCAGATGGGATATCAACAACATAAGGATGGAACCCCTCCCCGCGCCTGGTAGTCCGAAGGCGGAATGGAGATGCTGGAATTAGGTCGTGCAATTCCGATGCGCACTCTCCGAAATGTATCCTATAAAATACCGATAACAGGCAACCTTGCGCCGATGTTCCGGACTTTGCAGTCTAGCTTCCACCAGCGATTCGTCACCTATAAGGCGCTTAGCGCGTTTCTCCACTGAGTCAAGGGCAGCCAGTTGGTACTTAGCTGAGCTTATCTTCGAGTGAAACCCAGCCTCCTGGGGGAGAGACTGGGTTATGTGAGATTTCTACTCACTAAAACCCCCTCGATGGCCGGCCTCGTGCTTATCGGAGGGCTCCGGGATCTCCAGTGGAACGCACCGGTGCATCAGCATATATGCTGCCTGTCTTTAAATATATTCTAAGTCGTATTCCTCATTGCTGAGGGTCGTGATCATTCTAAGGAATTAATCACATAGAACGACTCTCGTGGTAGATTTAATAGGGTGGTTTGCCATTGCCTTCCCGTCTTTAAATATATAATAATAATAACGATACAATAAAAAAAACATTTATTGCATACATATTACACGTACATATCTTGCCCTTAACACTGTTGTACATAAACTAATTTGTGGCAACAGGGAGCGTCCAAAGCACTGAATTTCAACACTTCCCTTTGTCACTTTTCTGAAGAGTTTGGCATTTCCTTGATAATCACGAATTAAGCCTTGCGTCCATTGTATCAGCATAGAGCGTCGGTGTCGTCGTGGCTAAGACACCGGACTCCCTTGCGGGAGGTCCGTGTTAGAAACCGTGCAGTGCCATGTACCAATGAGTTTTGAGTATTTTTCTAAGACTTGCGTACTTTTGCCGACTGCTCTGACGGTGAAGGAAAACAAGCTGAGAGTCGTGATTATTCTAAGGAACTAACCACATAGAATGACTCTCTTGGCAGATTTAATGTGGTTTGCCATTGCCTTCCCCATTTCATACACTAGTTATCTTAGTGTTCAGGTTTCCTCACAATGTTTTCCTTTACTGTCAGAGCGTCAGACTCTGCCTTCTGCTCGCTTTGTGATGCTGTATGTGAGTAGAGGAGTATCAGACGCGATTGATGAGTGTGGAAGCGAGACCAGTATGTCAGGATCATTGCACATGAAAATTCTTGTAATGTAATGTAGTAACGGGCTGGTTTCCGCAACTCTACGTCTGCGTGGCCTGAGTTCAAGTATGTATGACTTAAGTAGACGCCTGTCAAACTCTTGGAAACTACAAAGTCCAAGAGCGTCCGTGGCATAGTAGCTAAGACATCAGAGTCCCATGCGGGAGGTCCGTGTTCGAAACCGTGCAGTGCCATGTACCAATGAGTGTTTCGTATTTTTCGAAGACATACATACTGCTCTGACGGTTAAGGAAAACATCGTGAGGAATCCTGCAAACTGAGATGACCAGTGTGTAAATGGGGGAGGCACAAAAGATCTCCTCAAGGGTCGAAGTCCGCTGGATTATTCCCGGCCATATATATCATTATAAGATAAGATAAGATTGCATCAGCATTATTGCGTACGCTGCGAACGGAGTGTCAAATGAAATAGATTAGAAATAGAAATTCATCTATTGCCAATTACTTATATTTACAAAATAATAATAATTAAAGTACAAAGCACTATGTATATTTGTCAAAAGGGGGGAAAGTCAGCAAATGCCGACATACTCGGGTACCAAAAATGCTGACTTTCGGCCTGGCTTTTCCCGATATAGTGAACACAGTTCCATAGGAATAAATACAAAGCAACTAATCCGATCGCAGGGTACTATGTGAGATGTAGAGGACGTGTAGCTTTAGCGGATTTCTTCCATATCAGGATAGATCTACGTCATAGACGTAGAAAGTGTAAGCAATAGTTAGCATGTATTTTAATGAAGACTAAACTTTAAGGACATTTCATGCAACTGACAAGTATTATTATTATTATTCAAACCATTAAGTTTACAAATAGAAACACCAACATTACTCACACAATCCTACTTCGCCAAATCACATTACTTACAGTACATTTAGGTACAAACCACAACACACACTCCCCAGCACAGCGCCCACGACACAGGATTACCTAGTGTGGGTGCTGACCGCAGTCTCGTTATTAGAAAATATGTATGTTTTTTTATTGTAGTAGTCATGCTAATGTACCTTTCCGTTGTATATTTGCATACAGTGTTGTCGTTAAATAAATTATGATAAATGTTCAAATACTGACTGGGCCCCGCGTCGTGCGGACACAGCGTTCTCGACATGTCGTCGAACTGCCTCACCGCGCGCCCGCCGCTCGTCTGCACCACCAGGGGCAGCTCCCACGATGACACTCCTAAACATACAAAAAAAATCTCAGTCGTGTAATTCACTTACACATTACTAAACATACATCTTTAACTTACAAACACACACACTCCTAAACATACAAATGCATAAGGCTTCTTAGTCGTATATCCTAAACATACATCTTCTTAGTCATATACCTCACACTCCTTATTTGGGCCAGAGCTGGTGGTTTTCGGTCAATGAGTAGTGTGCTCTATGCTCTCCTTAAAACCACGCGCCACCGGTCACGGAACGAGTGAATGTACGGAAGAAAAGACCGAACAACAATGAAATCGCGTGTCCGCCATATTGAACGGGAAGAGCAAAATCAAAGGCAGTCGTTCAATGAAGGCTCCTGCGTAAACACGTACTCGGTTGACGCGCAGTTCCCGCGCTTTTTCGCTTTGAAGAAAACTTCATTATTTTATGTGAATTTAAGATATTATTTGTGTGTACACCCGCTTACTAACATTTAGTTATGGAACTAACCAATAATACAACTCCTGTATATGGACTAATCTCCGCAAGATCCGCTTCAGCTTTGGTGATGGCATGGCATGGCATGGCTTAGACTGGTGAGCTAGTTTTATATTGCTTAGTGACAGGAGGAAACCAGCCTGGTGATAGTCTCTGCCTTTGAGTTCAGCTCTTTATTTAACACTCCTAAACATACACACATCGTACACACACCCCCACACCCTCTCCTAAACATACACACATCTGGTTAATACTTGCGGTTGTTGGTACTTGGTGAAACTTGTAGCACATGATTAGACTCAAATAATATACTGTTTCACATCATATATAATCTTATTAATCATATACACACATCTTCTTAGTCGTATACCTCACAGACGCACATATTCCTAAACATACATGTTCTTAGTTGTATAACTGACAATTGACATACACACACCTAGTACCTCTTACAGTGAGATGAGATGTCTACGGGCGACAGTGATCACTAACCATCAGGTGGCCGTGGTGCTCATCTACTCTCCGTGTACAATTAAAAAACGCAACCTTTCTGCTGCGTAGCGGTGATGAATAAAGGGTAGTCTCCATTAATGGTGTCATTAGTAGACATGTGGACCCTGGTGGGGTAGCCTCCCACTAGCTCAGTGTCCTGAAAATTATCACTATTATTAGATTGTTTCTGGGAACTGTTAAGGGGCAAGATGGAAGGTGGAGAGCAAAGAAAAACATGGAGCTTGAAGAAATGATACCTAACATAAGAGATTTGAGGCTCTCCAATCTTTCTTTTTTTTCTTTTTACTTCGCTGCTACAAAGCAATTCGCAGCCTTGACTGCATTAAGCTTTTAGGGTGGCCGTATTTCTACTGGAACAGTTTCCTTTTGTAGCTGAGGGGCCAGCGATCCCCTGCCTTTTCTAATGTTTATAATTTGGTTATTGTGGTTTGATCCTGGAATCTGTGCAGTAGGCTCATCACATCGCCTATGAAATCTTGAAAACTGAACACTCTCCGTGCTCTGGCTCCAATCTCTGCCTACCCCACAAAGGACATAGCATGAAGTTAAGTATGTATGTTAATTCAAAAGATGTGTTGCTGAATATTTTTGTGCCGCTTCTTTGATTTCAATAACAGCACCTTATGAAACAGTAGTAGAGTAAATAAAATGACTTTGTAAAAATGTACTTCAAGGTACTTAATTTGAACACGTGATTAGTGCGCCAAACCATTGTCAGAGTTGTTCAGGCCGCCTGTAGACCTGACATGGCCGAAGACTAGGACTTTACAGGTCAGGCCCGCGACACAGTTTAGTTCACTGCAACAAATCACATGCGCTCCACCCTCCCCTCACTTGAAATCAGCACTTTGTGATTGGTTGCAATGACCTGAACCATAGCTGGAACTGGACCCGTGAAGTCTGAGGCTTGCGATTGCTGTCGGACGACAGAAGCCATCCCTTCGTGGCAATAGCCACAGTAGCCAAGTAAAGTCTATACAATAGCTTACATATTTATATGATAACGTAAAAATTACTTAACTTTGACACATTTCAAGATGCGATGAGCATTTATTAATTATGTAAATAACTTTAGGTGTCTTTTTCACCTGTTGAAGTTAACAACAAAATCATGTGTATTGTATAATTGTTTGTTTAATAAAGAATTCTATGAAAAAAAATGGCACCCTCTTGACTGAGTTTTCAAGTTTCTGGTCATGGTATAATGTGTAATTCGCAATAATCGCGGTGGACTGTGGTCCAAGGTTTAAGAGAGTGTTGGTTTTTCCAAGGTCGGCAGAGCACAAGCTTGGTACTGCATGTGTCTCTTTAGGCAACGGTGACCACTTGCCATCAGGTGGTGTCTTAACCTACTTATTTAAAAAATCAGGATGAGGATTTGATTCAAGGTGGTGAGCGTCGGTGGCACAGTGGCTAGGACACCGGACTCCCATGCGGGTGGTCCGTGTTCGAAACCGTGCAGTGCTATGTACCAATGAGTTTTTTCGTATTTTTCGAAGACTTACGTACATTTACCGACTGCTCTAACGGTGAAGGAAAACATCGTGAGGAAACCTGCACACTGAGATGACCAGTGTGTAAAATGGGGTAGGCATAAAAGATCCTCAAGGGTCGAAGTGCCGCTGTCATAAGGCTGGATGTCGGCCCCCTATCATAAGATAAGATAATGATTGAAGGTGGTAGATTCTGAAGTCCTGATGTGCAGGATCGCCTACGGTAGTGCCATTTGTGTTTCAGTTTGAAGGGTAAGAGAGCCAGCCAGCCTATTTACCGGCACACGAGTCCTCAAAGTAAACAGCGCATCGAAAACCCTCTAATAATACAGTGACATTGCCTTTTTCGCCTGTTGAAGTTAACAACAAAATTATGTGTATTGTATAACTTTAAGTTAGTTATGCATTTGTTTTATAAGGAATTTTATAAAAACCAAACTAACAAAATTATTTAGACACATACCTCTTCAAAATCTAGAATTTGTTCTGTAGTGGCATTCACTATGACATTGATCATGGTGTCATATTTATATCTGAAATAATACATAATGTATTTTTTTATTCATTCGAAGTTATAATAAATATAAGTTAACAGAGCTCTCCAGGGATATCCCCAATTGTTATCATGTCATAAATAAAATGAGTCATTACTTATATCGGCAATAAGTATGACTGTATGAAGTTACAAATCAATACGACATAAATTCTTAATAGTATCTTCATTAACTTATGTATAACTTCCAAGTTATTCAGATTTCAGCTGCACAAGAACGTAATAAATGAAATTGCATAATAAAATAGACTAGTAACGAAGGAAACATAAAAATAAAAGTTAATAATATTTTCTTACGTATTGTATATGAAGTTTCTTCGAGTATTATTTAGCGAAGTAAAGCCACTCTGCTGTGTATTAATGATTAACACACTTATTAACAAAATGCAGAACACTTCCATGGTCATCGTAGCACTTTATTGCGCAGAAATAACTAGAAAACTGCTGAAAATTGCGAAAAATTTCAACATAAACATTGTTTTCTTCTTTTATAAAAATTAATAAGGCATTGGCAACACATGTCATCAGCCTAAACATTAACCGATTAAAAACAGTTTTTAGTTTTTCAGCATCATAATGTAGTAGTGTAGACATATTTGAACCCTCCTAGGAGTTATGACGGAAAATTCAACCGGCCTAGTCTCTGGCGAATTCTCATGGCCCGCCGCAGAATCATAGAGGGAAACTATACAACGAACAACTGAGAAGTTTTTATTTTTGGAAATTAAAAAAACGCCGTAGAACCTACTCCATCGACTTTCCCGCCTTTTTTCTACTTTGTACTGACTACTACTGACAATTGCTGTTGGTCCTAATGACCTTTACAGCTTTACCGGGGTTTTGGGGCGAGCGCTAAGTGCGCTCCAGCCTGGAGGAGGACTTAAAAACTACTATAAGAAGCAACTGCCTAAGGCCACCCAGGTGAGTACGGACCTCGGCTTAGGGAGTCGCTGGGGAGGGAGGGATCGGGGAGAAGCGGCCTGGAATATGCCGATAGCGCGTGTAAGCGCCAGAAGCGGGTCGCCGCCGCCCGCGCCGGCGCGGGCGGTATGTAGGTGCTGTGTGTGAACTACTGTGTGGAGACTTTCCCGCCAAAACTCCTACAAAAATCGGTTAATGTGCGTTCAAAAACAAGTTAAAAGTTTGAAACGAATTTTCGATTTCAATAAAACTCAAACGCGACTCGTAGCGCCATCTCTGATTAGCTTGTATGAAATAAAATACTATAGCGCCATCTGGCTACCATGTTTGCCAACTTTCTTGGTAACAAAAAAGGAAGGCTTGCTTACTCGTTGTCTCGCTAGATGTCGCTATGACCACAGTAGCAGTAGTCTGCAATTTTTTGTAAAAAAAATATTCTGTACATGAATAATTCTTTGCTGAAAGTTCTCTCTTCCGGCTTTCATATCACCGCAATCTTCACATGTCGGGAAAAATAAAGATGGGGGTGTGTGTGTATTGAGAGAGGGGCAACTCTCCGTTTTTCAAACGGAGGCCTCTTGTGCCCTGAGTCCTATCCCCAGCAGTGGGAATGGAAACGAAATTATAATGACGACGATTGATGAATGTGATAATTCCTTCCTCGGTGGGTTAGGTATTAGAAGATTTAAAAAACTTTTACCCCGATCCAGCTAAGACTAGAAGTACCTATACCTACGGAAAAAAATTACACAGTGTACATAGGTTCTATATGAGATTATGAAGTAATTAATTAACAACGATTATTAATTAACTGGACAGACAAGATAAAATCAATTAATTTCAATCAAAATGGTGACATATCGTCATAAAATTATATTGATTTTCACTTACGTTACCTATCAAACTTGCGCAAAGAGACGTCGTTTGTCAATTTTGGGGAATATCGGAAAAACGTTCAACGAAAACAAATATTGTTTGAAACGTATTCCGAATCGACTAGCAAAGTTCATACGTCAATTTATGGAGCTTATTTTATATGAATTTAAACACGTAAAAGTTATAAAAAATACAAGAGTAATGCAAGTTATATGCAAAAGTTACTGCAAACATTAATTTTTTTCCTAAGTTACTATAATTCTTGCAAAATAAAAAAAATGTGCAAAGTTCTGTACGGTCTATCGGAATTGTTGTTGCAAATCAAATTCCGTGCAAAGAAAACGTGCTGACAGTTCATAGATTGAAAATGGCGTCGCTTCGCCGTACAAATGAATCAAAAGTGTAATTTTTTCAAATTATCTTCTGATTATTCAAAACCCTCAGATATTTCTTGCCCAAATCTCCCAAACGGAGTAGTTAGTGATATTTACCGCGTGTTTTACAAGTGTGGAAGCTGTCAAGTTTCCATAATAAACGAAATGGGCTACGGAACGGCTCGGTCTGTTGTGTGGGGGTGATATCAGGGCTGTGTTTACATGAGTTCGGAGCAGGTTTGCTGGTCAAGATGCTGCCGACAGTGGAGGAGAGTCGCGGCTACGACTTCCAGGACCCGGAGAACGCGGAAAAATGGCGGGGATTGTTTGTAAATTCGCTCCGAAAGGTTTGTGTACAATATGTTACTTCAAACGTTTCGTGAAACCCTTTGATTTTCTTATGAAAATCTTCGAATTTTCGCTTGGTCCTATGTTAGAAGTCGTTATAGTTGCATAGTGAAGGGTAATTCTTTATTTTAGAAAGGATACAAAGTCCTTAGATTGGTGTGAGGCGTGTAGGTTTGTTGCGTACGGTCAAGGCTAGTGATAGCTTATCAAGGCGCATTATGTGTGGAATTTTGATCGCTTCGTGATTGTAATGTTTGGTAAATAGTAGCGTTGTTACGCGGAAGTAGTTCTGATTGTTTGTGTGTAAGATTGGCGTAGTTTTGTTTATTTACTAACCAGTTGTTTATTATAATGTTCTCAAAGTATGGTCTAAGAAACAAGTTGCTGGTGAACTAGGCTGAGTATTCAATTGTAGCTAAAACTTTGAGTGTGTCATTCACCATACTCAATCTCCTGTCCCATTTATGCGGAGTCTGCTATCCTTGTCCTCTGTTCTGCACTGTTTTGTGCAACTTTGGCGAGGAGAAGTGTATCATTGAATTTTTTTAGAGGGGTATTGGTTTTACCAATATAAGTTAGACCAATATACTGCTGCCCCGATATGAAATAAAACAAGGCTGTTAAGGCGTCAAATTGGTTGTATAATTATTGTATATTCTATGAAAATTCTATGAAAATTTCAGAAAGCTCCAGACATTTTTAAGAGGAATTCCAGAAAAAAACTGTTGGCATGTTTTATGTCATTTTCTTGAAAATCACGTTTCACACTTAGTTGCCTTGTTAGCTGTATACGTTGTGTGCTTATAATGGTACTCAGTTTTCCGTGAAAATATGAGATTTCTGGAAGCTGGAGGTTTCTTTTTATGGTTTAGATATGGAATACTAAAAGTACGCACTAATAATCACCAGTGGACATTATCTTATGATAGGGGTCCGGGAATAACCCAGTGGCACGTCAACCCTTGACGATCTTTTGTGCCTACCCCATTTACACACTGATCATCTCAGTGTGCAGGTTTCCTCACGATGTTTTCCTTAACCGTCAGAGCAGTCGGTAAATGTATGTAAGTCTTCGAAAAATATGAAACAGTCATTGGTACATGGCACTGCACGGTCTCCTAGCTACTATGCCACGGACGCTCTTGGACTTTGTAGTTTCCAAGAGTTTGACAGGCGTCTACTTAAGTCATACATACTTGAACTCAGACCACGCAGACGTCGAGTTGCGGAAACCAGCCCGTTACTACATTACATTACAAGAATTTTCATGTGCAACGATCCTGACTTACTGTTCTCGCTTCCACACTCATCAATCGCTTCTGATACTCCTCTATTCACATACAGCATCACAATGCGAGCAGAAGGCTGTCGCGAGTCTGACAGTAAAGGAAAACATTGTGAGGAAACCTGAACACTAAGATAACTAGTGTATGAAATGGGGAAGGCAATGGCAAACCACCCCATTAAATCTGCCAAGAGAGTCATTCTATGTGATTAGTTCCTTAGAATAATCACGACTCTCAGCAATGAGGAATAGGGCTTAGAAGAAGATAATTACTTAAGGCACCCAGTTATTAAGACACTTAAGATGTAACCATGTTTCAGGTCCTGGAGCAAGTCCACCCGACGCTGACGGCGGAGGAGAGCGCGTTGCAGTACGTGGAGTCTCTCTGCCTGCGACTCCTCGCCATGCTGTGCGCCGTGCCGTCTCCTCTCACCGTCCAGGTGGGTCCTCCTGTCCGAGTCCTATAACTTTGATGTGGTCCAATTGCGTTTCAAAACCACAGCACTGTGCTAATGGCGTAAAGGGACTGCTAAGACCTCTGTCTCTCTCATCAATCTATTAATGTCCCCACTGTTGGGGCACAGGCCTTGCACAAGGGGATACGAGCCATTTCACACGCTTTCGGAAACAATTAATTTCCTCAGGCATGCAGGTTTCCTCACGATGTTTTCCTTCACCGTTAAAGCAGTCGGTAAATGCACGTAAGTCTTACTAATTGGTACATGGCATTGCTTGGTTTTGATCCTGGACCTCCTGCATGGGAGTCCGGTGTCCTAGCCACTAGGCCACCGACGGTGCCGCCAAGGATGTTGAGATCTAGGGAGGGCTTATTCCCAAGTTACTAAAGCTTACCTAGGCTCCCAACAAACAATTCTTCTTTTTACGTGTTAACTTTCCATACTTAGATGCGTCATGATCTGACTCTGCCTATGACATCGATTCCAGAATTGCTTCTAAATCTAAAGTTTAAATAAAAATAACTTGTTTCGCTTACTCATATCTAGATTGTGTAAAAGGGAGAGTGACATTTCATTTTATTACATTTATTTATTACACCCTCAATAGTTTTCTACGGTAACTAGATATATCTGTGAGCCTCTGCACAAAGGCCTCCCCCAGTCTTCTGAATTCTTCCCTTTCCAACGCCACCCTAGTCCACGTACTACTGGCCAATTCCGTTATTTCATCATCCCAGCGTCTGAATGGTCTACCTCTCTCTCTTCTGGCCTCTTCGATACCAAATTGTGATAATTTTGCTCCATTTGTCTGGACCTCTCATGGTATGTCCAGCCCATTTCCACTTGAGATGTTTTATTTTATAGGTTACATCTGCATCATTTCATTTCATTTAGCGATGTTTTAATTGAGCGAGTGACACCCAGAATCGCTACTATAACCAATCTGGTTCAAATCAGACCAGTATAGTATACTTAGCTTTAAGAAACTAGAGTAAACCAATCGTGTAAACTTCCAGGATGTGGAGGAACGCGTGGCGCGCACGTTCCCGACTCCTCTAGACAAGTGGGCACTGGCGGACGCGCGCGACGCCACCGCGCAGCGTCGCCGCAAGGCGCTGCTTCCCGTCGACAAGCTGCATCACTTGCTGCAGAAGGTACCACTGCTCACTCTTCGCCAAGACTCCTCTAGACAAGTGGGCGCCTGGCATCTGCCACATTACTACATCTGTAGTGCCACTGTGCACTCGTGATACTATGGCTTTACTTGTCTGTGTCATATACTATTATCTTATGACAGGGTGCCGGGAATAACCCAGCGGCACTTCAACCCTTGAGGATCTTATGTGCCAACCCCAACTCCGTGTTCAGGTTTCCTCACGATGTTTTCCTTCACCGTCAGAGCAGTCGGTAAATGTACGTGAATCTTCGAAAAATACGAAAAACTCATTGGTACATGGCACTGCACGGTTTCGAACCCGGACCTCCCGCTTGGGAGTCCAGTGATCTAGCCACTGTGCCACCGACGCTTTCTTACATGTATCTTGCTTCATCCTCCACCGTCTGTTCCCAGGAGGTGCTCCTCTACAAGATCGACGTATCAGTCTCCATCTTCATGACCGCCATCTTGGAGTGCGTCAGTGCAGACATCCTCAAGTTATCCGGGAACTTTGTTAAGAAGATCTCGCAGAAGTCAGGATATGAGACTGTTACCAGCAGGGATATCAAGACCGCCATGTGTGCTGACAAGGTATGTAACGGGGTGGTTTGAAACCCCATGGGATTTATAAGGACCCCATCTTCTTCTTCTTCAGGTCCTAGAACACCTAGCGGTGCATAGGGCTGAGACAATATTCTTCCACTGCGCTCTCTCCGATGTCGCAGACTCTATGGTTTCCCAGGATACTTTAGCCGCATCCAGGTCTTTTTGAAGACTACGTTTCCATGTAGCCCTGGGTCTTCCACGTTTGCGAGATCCTTCTGTAGGTTGCCAGTTCAAGGAGGCGTAGGCATTGGCGATTCCAGGAACCCCATAGTAATGGTTTAAAACCTCGTGGGGCTCACAGGGACCCCATGGTAATATGTAACAGTTATAAGCAGGGATATCAAGACCACTATGTGTATTGATAAGGTATGTAACGGGCTGGTTTAAAACCCCATGAGGTTTATAGGGACCCCATGGTAATATGTAACAGTTTCAAGCAGGGATATCAAGACTGCCATGTGTTCTGCAAAGGTTTGTAGTGATTCTGCACGGTACATTGAAGGTGGTAGATCTTGATGTGCAGGATCACCTGGGGTGGTATGGTCGGACCCCTTTCAATATTGATACCTAAAGGGGGTCAGTAACTCAAGGAACAGACTGTACCAGCCTCTTATCTATTTCTGCCGCAACAGAAATGCTTGCTGTTTTCCGGTTTAAGGGTAAGAGAGCCAGCAGGTATCTGACACATGAGGCACTCCAAGTCCTCAAGGTTAGCAGCGTAGTGAAAACCCTAACCCTACCCTCTTTTAAGTACCTAATGTACCAATCATTCAACCCTCTAATAACATTATAGTTGGGTGAGATGTTTCTGCGTCGGTGGCCTAGTGGCTAGAGCACTGTTCGAAACCATGCCATGACTTACGTACATATATCGACTGCTCTAACGGTGAAGGAAAACATGGTGAGGAAACCTGCATGTCGGAGGAAATGGAAAGTTCCGAAGGCGTGTGAAATCCACCGCACAGCACTGGGCCCGCTCGGTAGATCATGGCCCGTACCCCCTGTGCCAGGGGACGCCTGTGCCCCAACAGTGGGGACATTAATAAGCTGGTGATGAGATGTTTCTGTGGCCCCTTACCATCAGATAGGCCTTTTGCTTGTCTGCTTTACTTATACAATAAAAAAAATGTTTCTCTGTCTCTCTCTGTCTGTCGGACTCTGAATGTCCAACACGAATTTATGTACATTTGACGGCGATAGATAGATCGAAACACTTTGTTGTACACAAATACAGGAAAAGTAAAAACTACAGGAATAGTAGCACGATATCAGGACTACAGGAATAGGAGCTCGATCCGAAAGTGGTCTTGCAAGTTAAGCGACCTTGGCGCGGTCGGTACCTGGATGGGTGACCGCTTGTGGCATATTTCATCTGAGCTCCTCCGTGCCTCGGAGAGCACGTTAAGCAGTCGATCCCGGTTGTTGTCATTCAACAGCAGTCGTTAAGCCATGTCAGATGCCTACGGGCGGCCCGAACAACTCTGACAAATAGGTTGGCCACTAACCATACGATAAGCAAGCAAGCAACACGATATGTACAAAGGCAGCCTCATCGCTTAAAGCGATCTCTTCCAGACAACCTCTGAAGTTAATTGTACATTAAAGAGATTAGCGACAGTGTAGTGTGAAGATATGAACTAGTTAGTAACTATCGTTCAGCCCCAAACCATTTATCTCCCCGTCTTGTTTCCAGGTCCTCATGGACATGTTCTACCAAGAATCGGAGCTGGCCCTCGCGGAACTGTCCCTAGGCGCTGGCGAGCGCAGACGTCGAGGCTCTCTAACGTACGCGGAACTAGTTCGCGACCTGCTCACTGATGAGAAGCACTTCTTACGCGAACTACATCTCATCATCAGGGTGTTCAAGGACGAGCTGGAGAAGATTCTGCATCGGGACAGTCGGGTGAGTGATTTATAGCGTGGGGTGCGTGAAGATCCTATAGGGTAGATACCGTAGACCCCGTGGGGGTCTGTAAGTGCCTAAGATTCGGAAAAGCATCGGGACAGGTGAACGTTTTACAGCTTGGAGTGCGTCAATACCCCATGGAGTAACTTATGACTCCAGTGCGTCGGTGGCACAGTGGCTAGGACACCGGACTCCCTTGCGGGAGGTCCGGGTTAGAAACCGTGCAGTGCCATGTACCAAAGAGTACATTTACCGACTCCTCTGACGGTGAAGGAAAACATCGTGAGGAAACCTGCACACTGAGATGACCAGTGTGTAAATGGGGTAGGTACAAAAGATCCTCAAGGGTCGAAGTGCCGCTGGGTTATTCCCGGCCCCCTATCATAAGTGCCCCGTGTTGAACAAGAACATGGGACAGTCGCTGAGTGTTTTACAGCGTAGTGTCAGAAGTTCCTCATGTTCTAAAAGACTCCTAGGGACTTCAGGACAGTAAGGTGACTGTTTTACAACGTGGGGCGCTCGAAGACTCAAAATTTTCTCCTTCCTACCTCAAAATTAATTTTCACTACCTATGTTCAACTCATGACAGATCTCTTCGTTCCTCCCACAATCTTCGCCTTGGCCTCCCCTCTCATCATACTGGTTTCTACTCGTTCACTGTTCACGCAGCCCGCCTTTGGAACAATCTCCCAGTAGATATAAGGAAAGCCCCGAATCGCTTTGTGTTTAAAAATCAAGTCCGTAGCCACCTTTTGTGTTCCTCGTAATCCCTAAAACTATATTTTGCATATCAATATATTTGTGCATAATATATTTTTTCGTATGTATTTAATTATATTGTATTTCTGTATATAAGTAAATTATATTGTATATTTGTATTAGTATTATATATGTTCCTCTAAGAGCCTCGATTAAAAGTAATCGGTGGTGATCCGACCTCCCGCCCCGAAACCTTCAGGGAAGAGGAGGGTCGGAGTCCCTGTTAACAAAAACTGTGTCTCCTTATTTGTATTAGTATTGTATATTAGTATACTATGTAACAATATTGTTATTTTAATATAGTGTTATTTTATTATATAAATTTCACATATTATTACGTAAGTTTCTATGTCATTTGAATAGAATAGAAATATATTTATTACCAAATCATATAAATTTAAAAATTTAAAGTTATAGTACAAAGCATTATATGTAATGTATATTTGGCAAAAGGGGGGAAAGTCAGTAAATACTGACATACTCGGGTACCAAATATGCAGCGCTGTTTTTCATTTCCCCCCATTTTTTCCTGTCTTTTTTATTGCCACTGCACCACTATAACATATCTGCATGCCCAAAGGTCAGCTGGCAGAGAATGCCGCAAGGCATTAAGCTCACCTGTACACAAATTGTAAAAGAAGGAATAAATAAGACTCCTTAGAGTCTTTCTTCACCACGTAGCTTTTTGATACTCCGGGGCTTAAAATTGCCAAGTGACCCTCGTGAACTCCCTTACACCATAGTTTCTCAGTAATTACAAGTCACATATGTCGTTGCAGCAGTCTCCACCCGTCTGTCCCCTTCTCCTTAAACTTTCGGCACGACGAACTACCGCTCCATTCCTTCAATGTTCCATATATCCCATTCTCGGTCGCCTCCTCTTTCTTCTTCCTGATTTTTTTCCTATTAAGTTAATTTGATATGTACATTTTATTAATTATTAATTCATAAATAATTATCAATCATTTATTTGTCAGAGAATATACAATCGTACATGTCTTTTAAATTCAAAACTTTGTTTTAATTAATAATAATATTTTTTAATAAGAAAATAGTTATTAGTCATTATTAGTCATGAATTTGGGAAATTGCGTCATATCTTTTCGTCGTCGATACCACAAAGTCTTAAGACGAAGGTATACAATCAGTGCGTCCTACCTGTTATGGTATATGGCGCTCAAACGTGGACACTCACGGCAGGGCTGGTCCGAAAATTCAAAGTCGCTCAACGAGCTATGGAGAGGGCTATGCTCGGTATCTCATTGATGGATAGAGTTAGAAATCAAGTCATCCGTCACAAAACGCGAGTTACCGACATAGCTCATATGATTAGCAAGTTGAAGTGGCAATGGGCAGGCCATGTCTGTCGCAGAAGCGACAACCGTTGGGGGAGACGAGTTCTGGAGTGGAGACCGCGGACAAGAAAGCGCAGTGTGGGACGCGGTCCCTGCCCGGTGGACCGACGACCTGAAGAAGGTTGCTGGCGATGATTGGATGAGGAAGGCGGAGGACCGAGTATTGTGGCGCGCCCTGGGAGAGGCCTATGTCCAGCAGTGGACAGATACGGGCTGATAGATAGATAGAGTCATGAATAAATTAATTATTGTATTTAATTAAGTCGTTATGTCTGATAATGTAGCCGAGACAGTTAACTCTAGGCTCTACGGTTTACTGCTCTCCTTATACAATAAAACAAACCTGTCAGTGTTGTCGGTTGTTGTTCGCAGGCGATCTCCCTGATATTCGGCAACATTGTGGACATATACGAGCTGACGGTAACTCTACTGGGGAACTTGGAGGACGCGTGCGAGATGGCGCAGGACTCGCCCACGCCTTACATCGGGAGCTGTTTCGAAGGTTTTATATACGTTTTATTTTATTTTTATTTACGTCTTAACCCGCGTTTGACCTCAATCTCACCTGGTGGTAAAGAGACGATGAGGTCGAAGCCCGTGCCAATTATAGGGCATATACAACATTGTGGGAACGCGCTATGCGAGGACATGGATGACGTAACGTCAGTTGTATGAAAGGGAAAAGGGAAGATCTACCACCAGGCGGGGTGTCGGGGTCCAACTATGGATGTTTGGAACTAATATATATACGAAGTGCCAGGAAAATTTCAATAGCGCGTTCTACGCCGATGTGAGTATCGCCACAACATTATTAAGAACATTGTTAAGGATGTACTAAAATAACTAATGTACTAAAATAAATAATAAGAATCTATAGATACTAAATTAACAAGAATGGTATATGAAACTAAACTTAAAAATAAATATATGCCATAGACAAACAGACATACGCGTTAAACTTAAAACCTTCCTATTGGTAGGGGAATAAAATTATTAAGTCAAACACTATTGTTTTTCCACAGAACTGGCGGAGGTGGAAGAGTTCAGGGCATACGTGCGGTACGCGAACATAGTCACAAGAAAGGAATCGCGGGAAGCGCTGCAGAGCATCGTCGACGATCCAGTCGTGAGTATCCTTACGCTGCCTTTCCACCAAAGCTGTGCGAGGAAGTGAGCGAGGAAAATAACTGCCAATAGGATCGCGCCATTATCACGTCATATCACGTGACGATTCAAATTAAGCGATCCCATTGGGGGATTTTTTCCTCGCTTCCTCGCACAGCTTTGATAGAAAGGCAGCTCTATCATTGACCATGATGGACCACGCAGTGCCATGTACCAATAAGTTTTTCATATTTTTCGAACACTTACGCACATTTACCGACTGCTCTGACGGTGAAGGAACACATCGTCAACAAACCTGCACACTGAGACGACCAGTGTAAATGGGGTAGGCAGAAAAGATCCTCAAGGGTCGAAGTGCCGCTGGGGTAAATGTATGGGGGGGGGGGGGTGTATCCTATAAAATACCGACAGACTCCAGACTTTGCAGCCTAGCTTCCACCAGCGATTCGTCACCTATAAGGCGCTTAGCGCGTTTCTCCACTGACTCAAGGGCAGCCAGTTGGTACTTTGCTGAGCCGTCCCACACATGTGTGACACACCGTGTCGCCACACACCAGTTGAAATATAAAATGTCCGACATCTTTCCCACAGCTATCAGAACGTCTAGACACGGCCGGCCACGGGTTCCGGCTAGCTGTGAAATACTACCTCCCCAAGTTGTTACTAGCCCCAGTGGGTCACGTGTTCCTGTACCACAACTACGTGCTCACACTACTGCAGATAGCACCGGCGTCTGAAGACCGTGAGAGTTTTAAACAGGTACTTTGACCTTCCCCTTGGTAGCCAGTGACCCCCACTTGGGGTACACAACGACCCACACATGGGTACTAAAATATCCCACATGGGGTACCCAGTGACCCCTCCCGTGGGGGTGCCCAATGACTCCTCTTAGGGACCCAGTGATTCCACTTGGGAGTACATCCTGGGTACCTAGTGATTCCACGTGGTATTTCCCCCCACATGGTTCCTAGTATTTAACTACTAGGTGGGGGCATAACAGTGAAATACTACCTCCCCAAGTTACTAGCACCAGTGGGGCAGGAGTTTCTATACCACAACTGTATAGGAAGATAGGGAGAACTCCAAAAAGGTATGATGACCACCATTTGATTTCTAAAGACCCCATCTGGGATACTCATAGACACCACAAAATACCCCACCTGGGGTACTAAAAGACCCCATATGATGTACCCAGTGACCCCTCCAATGGGAATGCCCAATGACCCCACTTGGAGACAAACCAACGTTAGCACCACGTTAGCACGCCGGGTACAAGATATGTCATTGGGTACTTATATACTGGACCCGCGTGCTCCATCGTCGACCTCATCGTCGCTTACCATCAGGCGAGATCGAGGTCAAATGCGGGTATAGTAGTCAATTTTTTTTTTTTAAAAGACCCCTCCTGTTGTCTAATGACTCCACATGGAGCACTTAGTTGCCCCTGCCGTTGTCCAATGACCCCCTCTTGGGGTACCCAGTTATCCCGCGTAACCCATACGTATTCCGTAGTGGTTATTTGGTTAAATACCCAGAACAGAATCTCTTTGAACTGAACAATCGTGAAGTACCCACATAACTCTTTATTTATTCATTTTCAGGTGGAATGCAATCTTCAGCCAATAACCAAAATACTCCAGAAGGCGTTAGGAAATGGACCAAAGATGTGAGTGTTTGTTAGATGTTTATATCTGTCTGTTTGTCCTTAGAATCATATCTCAACAATCGATGAAGTATAGTTGTAACGATGTCGACTTCATCGTCCATATCAACCTCCTCGCCATCAATTTCAACCTCATCGTTAGCGTTCATCTCACCTCATTTCGTGTTGGCATCTTCATATTCCCATTCCATTTCTAACTTCCATTATTCCATTAATTTCATTGTCTTCACTTTCTCTCTGTATTTTGTCCTGAACGGACGTTTCTCCGTTTATTTTTGTCTCCTACTACTACCTATTTTCTACATTTACTGTGTGTTGTTCTGTTCCTGATAATTATAATA
Organism: Hofmannophila pseudospretella; assembly: GCA_947369225.1. NCBI lineage: Eukaryota > Metazoa > Arthropoda > Insecta > Lepidoptera > Oecophoridae > Hofmannophila > Hofmannophila pseudospretella. Next base: position 503,368 of record OX376338.1, on the reverse strand, counting down.
TTTATTACCAAGTTCTTCTATTACTTCATCTGCACACTGTCCTAGAACCCTGCTAGCCGGCACCTAGAGGACAGACTGTAGCAAAGTAAAAGTAAAATACACTTTATTCCACAAATAGAAAACAACAAACAAAACATAGAAAAGGAAATAGTGAAGTACAATTTAGGCGGCCTTATCGCTAAGAGCGATATGTTCTGGGCAACTTTGAATTTTTATTTTTAAGAGAATTTTGTTGTAATTATTTCCTAGTGATGTCAATTCAAAATTGGTTCCGTTTCCTCGATCTTGAAGTATCTTCGGAAGCGTATCTCATTTAAAAGTTACATATTGATATATAAAAGAAAAAGCCATTTATAAGAATAATTAATTTAATTTATTTTATGAGGTAAACACAACAGATTACAACCATAGAAATTACATAAAAATCAATATAAAGTTATGAGCTAGGTCGTAACCTTTAACGTGCAAAGATTAAGAGTGTTTGGCTGGGAGGTGTTAGTTAATGCATCTGCCATATAGCCCTGACCTTCAGATTTCCACATGTTTCGGTCTCTTCAGAATTCTTTAGGCAGTGTCAGGTTAACATCAAGAGAGGACTGCCAAAACTACTCGTAGCGTTTTTTTGATCAGAAGTCCCAAAATGTCTACAGCAACGGGATCATGTCACTACCTACAAGATGGCAAAAAGTCATCGAACAAAATGGCACATATATACTATAATTAACTTTGATATATATATATACAAATACAATACATTAATACAAGAGTGGTTGATGCTCTAAATCCCGCACTAGGATACCCTGTGTCGCGGGATTTAGGCTCAAATATTGCGTTACTATTCCTGTAGTTTTTAAATTTCATGTATTTGTGTAGAATAAAGTGTTACAATCTATCGTATCTAATATTGCAGGGACGCGACCCTCCGCATGGCGACCAGAGCGAGGAGGCAGCTTGCGATAGAGAAGTGCAACGAACTGGCTCGGCTGGTGGACAATTGGGACAACCGTGACATCGGACAGTGCTGCAACGAGTTCATACGAGGTTGGTGGCCGCGCTAGCCTTCTGGGGTTGGATCTCACTTACAATCTCAACTTTGGGCGCTCCGTTCAGTCAAAAGATAAGAGTAACGTTAGGCGGTACTTCACGCCGGGACAGCTCTTAAACCTTTACCAAGCCCAAGTCCGGTCGTGTATGGAGTACTGCTGCCACCTGTGGGACGGCTCAGCTAAGTACCGACTGGCTGCCCTTGACTCAGTGGAGAAACGCGCTAAGCGCCTTGTAGGTGACGAATCGCTGGTGGTAGCTAGGCTGCAAACCTACTATTATTCATACTAATATCTAACGACCGTAATGAAACAGCTAAAAAAAATTTGCGATTTCAGAATGGACCCCATAGTGAAAGTTGTTCAGTTATGGATACTGAACACCCCCCTTTCGGGACTGTAGGGGGGTTTAGTTACAACCATACACTTGACATTTCAATGGCTGACTTCATCTTCTTTGTCCATTTTTTTATTTTTTCCCTCGCCTGTCTTATATTATATATTTTTATGTTATTTTACTGATGTATGGGGAAAATAGCGTCGGTGGCACAGTGGCTAGGACGCCGGACTTCCATGCGGGAGGTCCGGGTTAGAAACCATGCAGTGCCATGTATCAATGAGTTTTTCGGATTTTTTCGAAGACTTACGTACATTTACCGACTGCTCTAACGGTGAAGGAAAACATCGTGAGGAAACCTGCATGTCTGAGGAAATGGAAAGTTCCGAAGGCGTGTGTAATCCTGTAATCCACCGCACAGCACTGGGCCCGCTCGGTGGATCATGGCCCGTACCCCCCTTGTGCAAGGGGAGACCTATGGGGACATTAATAGGCTGATGATGATGGGGAAAATACATCGCATGCGCCAACTGGCAGACGACGTTTCCATATGAAACAACATACACAGGGTGAATTTCAAAATCTTTGATTTTAACTTTTAACCTTGTTTTCTATTGCAGAGGACACATTATCTAAAATCGGCCCCGGCAAGAGGATAGCGGAGCGGAGAGCGTATTTGTTCGATGGACTCTTGTTACTATGCAAGCCTGTCACCAGCTTGGTAAGTCTACACGATCCTCTTTTATAATCTTTTTTTTTTTAATTCTATATGTAGGTCATAGACACAACACAACACGCACACACTGTTGCTTTCTTCGTCCGTGCAGTCTCTGACGGTCAGCTGAAGATCAGCGCTGTGGCTTGCCTCAGCGTCATGCTGAGCTGGTGTACCCTTTTTAAACGTTTTTTAATTTCACCTGTCAAATTAATCGACGGCCAACAACTTTAGACGGAATGTATTTGTATCCGATCTAAATTTATATGGAGCTGTCTTAATATGACAGCTCTAAACCTAACATTGCACCTTCTGTCCTTTTCTTACCGATAATGAAAGAGACAAACGGACTGAACTTAAGTTGCTTGCTTGCTTATCGTATGGTTAGTGCCCAACCTATTTGTCAGAGTTGTTCAGGCCGCCCGTAGACATCTGACATGGCTTAACGACTGCTGTCGAACGACAACAACCGGGACCGACTGCTTAACGTGCTTTCCGAGCCACGGAGGATAATATTACTGTAATATTATATGGTACCACTTGTTGGTAAGTGGTCACCGTCCCCCATAGACATCTAACCTCACTGTTCAATTAATATTAGAGGGTCTTTGATGCGCTGCTAACCTTGAGGACTAAGATGGATTGCCTCGTGTGCCGGTAATCACGCCGGCTCTCTTACCTTTCAAACCGAAACACAGAAATGCAAGCATTTCTGCTTCACGGCAGAAATAGATAAGAGGGTGGTACCACCCCAGGCGATCCTTCACTTTAGGATCTACCACTACCAAAATCTCTGTTATACACTAAGTAATGAACTCCCCCTCTCATTGACCCTAGGTGGGAGTGAACAGCGGCGTGTCGGTGGGCTCGGGCGGCGCGCAGCAACTCAAGTTGAAGGAGAAGCTGCACGTGAGGAAGTTGGAGCTGGTGGACCGAGCGGACACCGACGGTCAGTTCAGCTCTCTCTGGTTGCTGGTTTTGTTGTAAACGGACAAGTAGTTTGTGGCAACGCACGACGCGCCACTACGAGTAGTACCAACTCACATCGGTGTAGAACGCGCTATCGACATTTTCCTGGCACTTCGTATATATACGAGTTCCAAACATCCATAGTTGGACCAGCACACCTGGTCACCAGGCACAACACCCCGCCTGGTGGAAGATCTTCCCTTTTCCCTTTCATACAACTGACGTTACGTCATCCATGTCCTCACATAGCGCGTTAATACAAGTTTATCTTATGATAGGGGGCCGGGAATAACCCCAGCGGCACTTCGACCCTTGAGGATCTTTTGTACCTACCCCATTTACACACTGGTCATCTCAGCGTGCAGGTTTGTTCACGATGTGTTCCTTCACCGTCAGAGCAGTCGGTAAATGTACGTAAGTCTTAGAAAAATACGAAACACTCATTGGTACATGGCACTGCACAGTTTCTAACCCGGACATCCACATGGGAGTCCGGTGTCCTAGCCACTGTGCCACAGACGCTTTTAGGCGGTATAAGTATTGTTTTTCTATCTGCTATAGTTTAAAGTAGTTTAATGTACTTTTTACAAAGACGACGAAAGTACATCATTTTCGTCAGATATTTTTTTCCGAACGACCCGCCCGAGGGATGAGTATGGGCTACCGCTCGGTGTGGGGAGCTCCCTCGCTCTTCTACGCCCCGCTGACACCTAGAAAAATGTGCTGGAACGCGACTCGTGTCTATATTCAGATCGGCCATGAAGATCACGCTCTATACCTTGTACTGACGTGAACATCGTGCAATATGCGTACTCCATGTGCTTTGTGAAGAATGAACCATCTTCTTGTGCCATGATGTGACAAGACAAAAATACAGGCCTGAAGAAAAGATACAAAATACAATTACAATTGGCGGCCTTATAGCTTTAAGCTATTTCTTCCAGGCAACCCTTGAACTATCTACTACTAGCAACTATGAAAATTAAAAATTAAAAGTGTATGAAAAAGTTTATTCACTTATTACGAGGCACAATAATAACACCTCCGACTTACAAACGAGGTCTAAACCTGTATCTTATAAGTCGGGACTCCGGCGCACTTTCCGCGCAATGTATATGACAAATTATAATATTACATTAGTAACTATATACTATACCTAAAAGGAATTTGGAACAAGAGTCTTCAGAACTATTTGACTTGGTGCCGTCGTCTACTTTCTTGAATCGCACCACTCGTCGGCGGATCAATGTTCACCCGCACTTTCTACAGCCTTGGGTGTCTACCACGACCCGTTTTACACGAACGTTTCTGCCACGCGCCTGTACAATGTGGAACTCTCTTCCACCCGACGTGTTCCCGCAGCGCTACGACATGGGATGCTTCAAAAAGAACGTTAAAAAAGTCCTCTCCCTCCACGGCCGGCAACACGTGCAATACCCCTGGTACTGCACGTGTCTCTAGGCGACGGTGACTACTTACCATCAGGTGGCCCGTCTGCCTGTTTGTCGTAGACAATTTATATTTTTTTAAAAAGTTGGTCACAAGGAATTTAGAATATGCCTGATAATAGGAAAGATAATGTTTAAGAGTGTGTGAGGGTGTAACTATGTTACTATTATAATTAATAATTGTGTTATCTCTCACCGCCAGAGGGCCGGCACCTGGTGGAGTTGTGGCCGCGCGTGGGCGCGCCCGTCGTGCTGGCGTGCGGGTCGTGTCTCGAGAAGAGGAACTGGATGTGCGATCTGGTCATGCTCAACACCAAGCCCATGCTCGACCGCAGTCTCGACAGGTGAGGAATTAATTAATGTATTATAATTTATTTGCACACACGTAACTAAAGTAAAAGTAAAACTCACTTTATCGCACAAATATAAAACAACAAACATGAGATAGAAAAGGAGATAGTGAAGTACAATTTAGACGGCCTTATCGCTAAGAGCGATCTCTTCCAGGCAACCATCGGGCAGAGGAAATGATATCGAGAAAGAGGTAGTAGATTTGTAACTATGACGTGAAGTAAGTTTACAATGCATATGTGGCAAAAAGACATACATACCTTCACGGTATGTCTCTTGCGGTAGGCAGAGACAACGGAGCGCCACGGATCTCTGTCTTGGCGGCACGCCTCTCTTGCCTCCTCCACAGTCATTCCTCGTGCCCCGCTGCTCCCCGTCGGGGTCGTCAGCTCTGTATATTATAATCTAAGAGCACTCTGTCAATCTGATCTTTCAAGATCAGTAGTTCCGTCACGGAACTGTACCACGGAACTACTGGGAACAATCCCAGTCTAGGAGATCGATTCCACTAAATACAACGTAACTAAATAGAATCTAAACTGCATCGTTATGACGTGTTTCGTATGCTACTATCCACTAACGATCAAATTTCAGTTAAGTTAACAGTAACGTATTTGTGCATTCTACTAAAACGTTCAGTTTATACTGAATCGCAGTTGAACGGTAACACAACGCTTCAACTGTCAAATATAACGATCGAACATAAGTTCCTCCCGAGGTACTTTTGCCCGATCGACAGTAATTCGAAAGGTGGCAGTGGTAGAGTTATGCGTCAGCAGAATGCGGTTTGGTGTCCAAATAGAATTGGAACGAACACTAAATTGGAATTGGATAGAAATAGAACTACAAACGTTGTCATTTAGGCGGATTGGGCGCTTTTACGACCCTGACTTTTCCTTCCACTCTCTTTTGCTACACCTGAAGACTAGTTTCTTGCTATTTCTGAGTTTTCTAGTACTCGAACCTCTGTTGATTCCATAGAGTCTTTTGTTCCTGACACGAAATAGAATAAATTGGCATCAACAAATTTTGTTGTTACAAATGTCATTTTTCTCGCTGACTGTACCTTTTTTCAAAAATCTGTGAATGCAGTTTTAAAAAACTCCAAAAGTTAGGGAAGGTCTCCTAAGACCATTTGCTCGTAGCTCCAACGGATCTGGTAGCTCTGCTCAGGGTGCCCCCGAAACTTTCCAGCCTTTATATTATATAAGGTCGGGGGAAAAGTCTTTTCGCATATTGTATGTATAAACTTGTAATAAAATATCTTTGGCTGTACTATTTGTATCTCGCTGGTTTTGATGACATTACAAAGGTTACATTAAGAAGAAAAATAATAATTAGTAAAATGTTGTTTCCAGCTATTTTTCATTTGTTTTTCTTTCTGTCAAAATGAGTTGATCTAATGAAGAAATTCGATACATTTTGAAATTTTATTACAAAAAAGGAAAAAATACAACAAGAACGTGCGAAAAAGATCGTGGTCAAAGGTCGGTCAGGCTTTACAGACTGTGGCAAAGCCCGAGTTAACTCGCAATAAGGTGATGCTGTGTATATGGTGGGATTGGAAGGGCATTGTTCATTATGAGCTTTTACCGCCGGGCAGAACCATCGATTCGGATCTCTACTGCCAACAACTGATGAGATTAAAGCAAGAAGTTGAGAGAAAGCGGCCGGGATTGATCAATAGAAAGGGTGTGGTCTTTCATCACGGTAACGCTAGACCACACACATCTTTAGCCACTCAGCAAAAATTAAGAGAGTTTGGCTGGGAGGTGGTAATGCATCTGCCATATAGCCCCGACCTTGCACCTTCAGATTTCCACCTGTTTCGGTCTCTTCAGAATTCTTTAGGCAGTGTCAGGTTAACATCAAGAGAGGACTGCCAAAACTACTTGTTGCGTTTTTTTGATCAGAAGTCCCAAAATGTCTACAGCAACGGGATCATGTCACTACCTACAAGATGGCAAAAAGTCATCGAACAAAATGGCACATATATACTATAATTAAATGTAAATAAACTTTGAAAAAAAATATGTCTTGAGTATTCATATAAAATGCGCAGTAACTTTTTCCCCGACCTTATATGTATATATATAATATTCATCATAGGTCTGCAATAGACGTAACAGGCCTACGATTAATATTATATACATACATACGTTTTTATTTTTATATTATTACCACTGATCGGAGTAGGTAGAGCTCTTTCGGGTCAATGTCCTCAAAGGTTATATTAATATGGATATGATTTCGGGATCCCGTTTTAAGTTATCGAGCAAATGTTGTAAATTACTTTTATAAACCTCGCCCTTACTCGGCGGATTACGATTTTTTTTTAAATTGTGAACTTACGAAGAAGTTAAAACAGTACCATAGGTACACTAGCGCCATGAATCTTAAAAAATATATTTCGCCACCAATCTTAAATGTGTATCAAAACAAATATAACGTTAAAAATCTAAATAATATATTTATTCAATCCCGGAAATCCCGGGATTATTGGGCATACTTATCCATATTATGACCGTATGTGGCAAGTACCAAAAACAGCTCTACCTACTCCGACCATAGGTTATTACATACATACATTCATTTTTGTTTGAATTTCACAGTGCCTTAGTATTATTGTAAAGCTGTGTAATTTAATGAAATAAACCACACCGGATGTTCTGTGCTGCATGTATTAAACTTTGTATACTTCTGTATTCTGTATTCTGGTGTTTACAGCGCTAAATAAACGATTTTCAATTTTAAATAGAAATCAATAATCTTTGTCTATAATATCACCTATCTTATAATATCACCTGTCTGTCCCCAGTATACTCCTGGACCTGGAGCGGCGTCACCCCCTGAAGCTCCCCCCCTCGTGCCTGTACCGGTTCGCGGTGCCCGACTCCCCCGACAACATCGTGCTGGAGGAGAGGCAGCACGGCACTGCGCCCGCGCCGCTCATAAAGGTTTGTGGGCCATGATACCAACCGCACGCTTTCCTGGTTGCGACGCTAAACTGGTGATGGCAGAACTTGGTCAGACGTGGTGTTTACCGGTGTACCAGATCCCTCTCTGAGTGCAATATATAATATTACGTTGCAGGGACTCTGAGGGAATTGTTCAGGGAAATAAAAATACTGAATATCAGTCAGTATTTTTATGAAAATATTATGCATGTACACAAAAACTTAGTTGTTTCAGAACAACTGCGATAATCATAATTTCACCACCAGAAACAAAAACAAACTCGCAGTCCCACGCTTTAGACTTAGTAAAGTAAACACGTCGTTTATGGGTCACTGTGTACGATGTTATAATGAGATACCTGATACTGTAATAAATATGACAGAGAACACATTCAAGACCCACATAAGACGGACCTTACGTAAAAAGGGTTATTATAAAATAAATGACTACTTAAATGATAAAGAGGCTTGGTCCTAAGTTTCTTGCGCCGCGTATCTTATGATAGGGGGCCGGGAATAACCCAGCGGCACTTCGACCCTTGAGGATCTCTTGTGCCTACCCCATTTACACACTGGTCATCTCAGTGTGCAGGTTTGTTCACGATGTTTTCCTTCACCGTCAGAGCAGTCGGTAAATGTACGTAAGTCTTCGAATAATACGAAAAACTCACTGGTATTGTTACTACCCATAGTATGTAGTAGTAAATTTTGTATGGAACAGCTGATATTTTGCGATTTAAGTTCTGGCTCCATAGTGAAATTTGTTCAGTTATGGATTTTAAACACACCCGGTTTACGCTTTATAGGGAGTATTTGTTACACCCCCAATAATATTAAGATTAACCCAATACATTTATATTTGCAGGGCGCAACGCTACTAAAACTAGTAGAACGCCTAACGTACCACATCTACGCGGACCTGTCCCTCGTACGCACATTCCTGACGACGTACCGGTCGTTCTGCTCGCCCCAAGAGCTGCTAGAGCTGCTGGTGGAGAGGTTCCACATCCCGGAGCCCAGCGACGTGTACGACGCGCCCAGGCTAGGTGCGTACCACGTTGTACCAGACGCGTAACAAGCTGTACCAGACGCGTACCAAGTTGTACCAACCCATATCTTACTCCTACTATCATATACCGACGCGTAAAGTCCATTCCCTCAAATAAGCTCGGTACAACCAAATGGATTGAGGGACTGTGGGTGTTTAAATATAAAATAGGAAATTTAATAATACACAAACAGAAGCAATCGGCAGTCTGCATCCTGTTGTCGTGGCGGCATCGTGCGAGCGCGGGCGGCATTTTCAAAGAGCGAGCTTATTTAATCGAATGGTTTTTACCGCAAAATAGGTAAAAGAAACCTTCAGACAAGGAGAATATTGTATTTATTTGCGCACGCTGCTATAGTATCCAGGATCAAGACCCCGAAGAAAGACGCCAGCCCCAACTCCTCGCTACTGGAGATAGACATCGGTAACGTATATATTTTGCGACATTACACTTACTGACCGTTCTAACGGTGAAGGAAATTGTCGTGAGAAAACCTGCATGTCTGAAGAAAAACGTTTTCCCAGTCAGTGCCCAGCAGTTACTTAACAGCAATATGCTACTGTCCTGTCCCTCAACGGTAACCGGTAACCTTAACTTTAACCAGTCACTGCTCAACCAGCTGACAGCAACCACTAGTCACCGGTTAGACATTCAACAGTAACCGGCCATACGAGAGTCCCCTGATAGCAACCAGTTACGGTTAATTATTGGGAAATGCAATATTCTCTAATAAAATATCAAGTCCGACTGCCTCGTCGACGAGTCGCAAGAGAATGATCCCACCTCCATCGAAATCTTCTCACGTCCCCTAGGGGGCGTGGGGAACCTGTTCCAGGGCGTGATGCCCTCTACAGGGGTGTCTATCGCCACCCGTAACTACGGGTGGGGCGTTAGGGTGCCGTAGGCATGTCACTGCCGTAGACGTGGTCAGTTCCGGTGTGTTGTGGCTTCCTCCGTCAGCAGTTGCCTGGGCAGGGCTCTACTCCGACGATCGGGCGGGCGGGCGTGCAGCGGCGCTAGCTCATGAAGTATGAGGTGATCCCACCTCGGGTCGGGCGCCCGCTTTTATAGAGGCCAGGTAGTGGGGGGCGGCATGACGTGGTATCGGCTGTTGCTGCGTGTTTGCTTCGTCGCAAGCGCAGGTGGGCATCGCACGTGCACTATGACGTCACTTGTTGTTTGCGCTGACATACTTTACTTTACTATTTATTGTAAACCCGCAATGTCGGACACGACGATTCATAGTTGTGATCTTATTCTTTTATGATGCCTTGTGATTACGCTGTAATTTGTTCAACTTTAAAAAAAAAACAACATACAATAAAATGATGTTTTTGTTTTGTTACCTTTATTATTATTTTGATAATTTATTATTTTATTGATGATAATTTATGATTGATTAATTTATTAATCGAACAAAAATGTGTACGCTCTCGTGCAGAATATGGTGATACTGAAACACAATGTAACATGCCCTACTTTAGGTCACTTTGCCGACAGGTGTCGCTATACATCTATACCTGGCGGCATCGTTTGGTGACCTAGGTTTTGTATAGTGTTTTTAAGGATTTCTAATAAATTGTACTCTTCGAAAGTTCATGGCTTTCATTATCTTTTTGATATAGGCGCCCTCTGCGCAAACATCTGCATTACACATATTTACAATTATATTTCTATTGTTGCAAAACAAGCACTCGTAGTGTTCTTTACGTGACAGTAGCATACAGTAGTAATTCGTTGAAGCCATGTGCCTGTTTGGGTAGTTGCTGTCTATGGTGAATTCGGACGCCATTGTGCCGTCTTATGAGCCCCGTGCTTGTCGTGTTCCGCCGGGCCTCGAGAGCCCGGTGCGATGGTTCCTGGCTCCTGAGCCATCAAGGTTGGGCTCCGTTCACAACGCCCTGACTGAATGTCGTAATGCAGTTCTTAATTTCGTTCCAGATGAGAGCATAGAGAGCGTGGCCAGCAGCGACGCGGAGAAGTTGAGTAAAAACACGGCGCGCGAGGATTGGAAGCGGTACAGGAAGGAGTTCCAGCAACCGGTCAAGTTCCGGTCAGTGCTCGCTTACTGTTTTAACAAATATGCATGTCAATATTCCAGAGACCTTTGTGTGTGATATGCAGTCTTTAAGACTTTTTTTTTTCTTTAATGATAGTGTACACACTGCAATTTGGCCAATGACCGTGTTGGAATCTTGAAAATAACTCAGAACGTTTTGGCGTCTGTATTGAAAAAAACAGTTTACCAACGTCTATATTAAGACAGAGTCGCGTGCACTAGGAATGCCTCGTGTCTTGCATTACAAGTGCAATTGGAGGTTAGGTTGCCAGATCACACCGTCTGTAGTGTTTCACTCCCATTTCACTGTCTTATATAACGTTCACTTAACACGGACGATTTTAGGTGAAATACACTAGTTTTACAAAAAAGTTACCACTGTAACCCCTTTTTAAACAATAAAATAGGACGAACACGCCATGACAGTGTTAACGGAACAACATAATTAAGGCTACAGGAGACGATGAATTACGATTGACAATTGGAGAAGATGACGCAATACAAGAATGCGAGAAGGTTGTAAGCGCCTCTTGCTTCTTTATATTGCGCCGTCTCTCTTTAATTGTCAATGAGGGATTTTCCGGCAGCTTCCAATCAACTCGACGGAAAATACGAGTACCCACCGTGTACCTAGAAAACCTTTCTTTTTTAATATTTGATCGTCGATATTAATTGTTAAGTTATTGCTCATAGTTTTTGTTTTGTCGTTGGCAAATGATGAATTCGATGAATGTCTATATTTTTACAAAAAGCTACCTACTATGTAATGAAAAATCAATATGTCAATACAACTCTTCTGTCAGTTTGACATCTCGAATGACAGAAACTTGAGCTGGAAAATATCTCTTTGCAATTGTTCGTTTCACGGACCGTTTACAGTACCGAAAAACTGCGATAATCATAATTTCAATACCAGAAACAAAACCAAACTCGCAGTCCCACGCTTTAGACTTAGTAAAGTAAACACGTCATTTATGGGTCACTGTGTACGATGTTATAATGAGATACCCGATACTGTAATAAATATGACAGAGAACATATTTAAGACCCACATGAGACGGACCTTATGTAAAAAGGGTTATTATGAAATAAATGATTACTTAAATGATAAAGAGGCTTGGTCCTCACTCCAGCTCCAGCTCTGCACATTGTGTATATGATTGTATTCATAATTATTGTAAGATATATTTATTTCAAAAGATGTGCTGCTGAAAGTTTCTTGCGTCGCTTCTTTCCTCTCAGCTAAGGCACCTTACGAAGCGGTGGTAGAGTAAAAAAAATGTACTATAAGGTACTTACAATCATTTTGATTTCTCCTACCACCATCAAGTTACTCATGTCAGTCGCCTAGTACGTACGTACGCTGACACAGTGGTGGTGGGATATTCTTATCATTCCCATACACGGAATACATTCTAAATGTATTATATATTTCCTTGAAATGAAATCTATAAAATGTAACTAACAACTTATAACTTTCCAACATTATGACATAGACGCATCAGCATATATGCTGTCTGTCTATAAATATATAATAATAAATTATAATGTTGCATGTTTAATAGTATACAATGAGGAAGATGTAAATAAAAATTATTCGTGCTTTTTTAGTCTTAAAAAAATCATTAAGTAATACCAATAACAACTGCGAAAAAATTATGACGATAGCTTGAAAACTGATTTTTTTAAAAATCAATCAAATTTCGAACTTCCGAAAACTGTGTACGCCGCTCGAATAGGCACTGTGACGTCACATCGCCGGTTCGTTCGCAGTGCACAGGCGGCGGCGCATAGACGAGAGGCGCGATCATTCGTATTTCGTCATTTGTTTGGATTGGTAATTAATTGTGCTTATAAAATGGAACCGGGATTTCTACGTGGACAGTCAGATAACCTACCGAAAGTCGACTTTCTCATGGTTGCGGATTATTTCACAAATCACGCAAAATACATCAGTGCTGAAATACAAGGACAAAAAATTTTTCACTTCTGTAAAGGTATATACTAACATTATTGCATGATTGTGTACTTATATGAAATATATGAATAACATAATAATTTACATCTAATATAAGTAATTAATACGGGTTTGTATGTATAGTACCTGCTACATAGTTAGGTATCTCTACCTACTTATAGATAAAACATATTTTTAAACTCTAAGATTATAAACACAGTTGTCTTATTGTGTGATACGAGTAGTATAGGTATCTAAGTAGTATGTTAGTAGAGGTATATTTTAAATACTTCCATGCAATGAGTAGATAGTACAAGCAGGTACCTGCGCTGCACAGACTTATTGCTAATGGTGTGTGGAGCGGTCACGCCCCCAAAACCAGACATACCAATGTGGATGTGACTCCTGACTTGTACGATGTCATGTGCATGGGTTGCGATAAAATGCAACCCAGGCATATTTTTCACAAAAAATACAAAACATACATCCCGACAAGACAGGAATGGGACCAAGGCCTAAAACCGCCGGATAAAAATACCTTAATCTGGTACACTGACGGCTCCAAAATGGACTCAGGCTCGGGAGCTGGAGTCTATGGCCCGAGCTGCAGTGTAAGCCAGAGTATGGGACAGTATGCTACTGTTTTTCAAGCGGAAACATACGCTATAATTGCCTGTGCCCACGAGTGCATGGAGAATGGCACCACCAACAAGACCATTCATATTCTCAGTGACAGCCAGGCGGCCATAAAAGCCCTGACCTCGTGCAGGGTGGAATCCAGACTTGTTATGAACTGTGTCACAACTCTCAACAGTTTAGGCAGGTCTAACAAAGTTCGCCTGGTTTGGGTTCCGGGACATGAGGGCGTATTAGGAAATGAATCAGCAGACGAGTTGGCCAGACAGGGATCACAGCAATCGCTTATTGGTCCAGAACCTTTTGTTGGCCTCTCGTCGGGTACTATCAAAACAGTATTAAAGAAGTACAGTACCGATAGGCACAAACATGAGTGGCTAACCCTAAGGGGGTTAGAACACTCTAAGAAATTCATTGGGGACAAAGTCACAGGCTGGAACAGCAAGATCTGGGGGCTGAATAGACGTCAAGTGCGCCTACTGGTCGGTGCCTTCACCGGTCACTTTAGCACCAATGCCCACCTACACAAGATGTAGCTTACTGACAGCACATCTTGCAGAGCCTGTGGTGAACAACTGGAGACCGTTTCACATCTCCTATGTGAATGTGACGCTTTCGCGGCAAAAAGGATGGGTCTGCTAGGCTCTGCCTATCCGGACCCAAGGGAATTCAAATCCCTCCCACTAAGACGCATAGTCTTGCTCATGCACGACATATTCGGTGATGTGGTCAAGGGATAGGTACAAGGGGTTGAACACAAAAGATCCCCATGGGTCGAAGTGTCGCTGGGATCCCCGGCCCCCATCCAAAGATAAGATAAGGTACCTACGCTCTGCAAACAGCACTCTCCCATCGCTATACGGCCTTGTTTATGTGACCATACTTCTACCAGATGGTGAGCTGTTATTGTAATTTTATTCGTTTATTACAAAGACAATAATGTACGAGGGACGAAATTTTACCACCTCGTCTCTTGTGGCACCACTTTGTCCACTAGTGATGTCCACTATTGTTTTTAAAAAGCAGCTTCTTATCGATATCCAAAATAAAATACATTGTACCTACGCTTGTTTCTATACGTTCATGGCCCTACAGGTGAAATCGAAAATCATCGACAAATAGTTTTCAAGTTATACGAGTCTAACTGAACAACTCTCATATTAAGATTCCGTGTCCTTTATTTTATAATAACATTCTTTTATTCAACTTACATTGAAATGATCTTCGCAACAATGTCGACTAGTTTTTGTAGATAAAGGCTCTTCCCTTCTCATTAGGTTACACCACTTATTTCTAACATTTTGGTCATTTGGAACATGAAAATAGTACTTTTCCGGGGCGTTAATTGTTGTATTAGTACTATACAATATCTGTATGGTTTTTTATTTTCCATTTTATTCAAAAAAAATACGGAAATAACAGAGAGTCCTTTAAATACTGCATGAGATAGTGCGCGTTGCGAGGAATGACTCGGTCGGTCGACGTCCGTCCGGCGATATGACGTCACACGTTGAACGGTCAAGCGTGATCATGATCTAGGAACTCCCGTGTTTGAAAATTTATTAAAAATACAGTTTTCGAGATATCGTAAAAATTCTTTCACACAATTTTTTTATATTTTAAGTTTGATTTTTCTAGATCATAAAATTGACATGCTCATCTTCCTAATTCCATTCTTTCCTTCCTTCCTTTAATGTTGCATGTTTAATAGTATACAATTCCATTCTTTCCTTCCTTCCTTTAATGTTGCATGTTTAATAGTATAAAATAAACATCATAAGCTTTAACTTAAATTGTAATTTTAAGTTGTAATTCTGTAATCTGAATGTTTGTTTGACGCATAACATTGTAAAGTGGTCAGTGTGTGTACCTACTCGTATGTGATTACCACGACACAAGCAACGTCTAGTGTGGAGGGTATAGTTTAATGTGAATTGTTCATTAATATGTGGTAAAGGCGATGGATTTGGCCGGTGGACCAGAGCCCTCACTGAGTGGTGGCCGAGGTTGGGGAAAAGAGGAGTAGGTCGTCCAGCAGCCAGGTGGGCGGATGACATCACCAAAGTCGCATCGAAGACCTGGATGCGACTAGCACAGGATCGATAGGGTGGCACAAAAGAGAGGAGGCTTATACCCTGCAGTGGGACGACATGGGCTGATGATGTTGATGTGGTATAGTAATATTTTTATTCAAATTTTCAAATTATTCTCCAGAGTGATCAACGTACTCCGTCACTGGGTCGACCAACACTTCTACGACTTCGAGCGAGACCCCGCGCTGCTGGCGCGCCTGCGGGACTTCCTCGAGTCGGTCGACGGGAAGCCCATGAGGAAGTGGGTCCATAGCGTGCTCAAGACGCTGCAACGGAAGGTGAGGTTCACCACCACCATCCCCACAGTGGCTAGGACACCGGACTCCCGTGCGGGAGGTCCATGCAGTGCCATGTACCAATGAGTTTTACTGACTGCTCTGACGGTGAAGGAAAACATCGTGAGGAAACCTGCACACTGAGGTGACCAGTGTGTAAATGAGGTAGGCACAAAAGATCCTCAAGGGTCGAAGTGCCGCTGGGGTTATTCCCGGCCCCCTATCATAAGATAAAAACTCACCACTCACCATCCCCACTGTCGGGGCACAGGCCTCCCCTTGACCAAGGGGGGTACGGGCCATGATCCACCGAGCGGTCCCAGTGCTGTGTGGTGGATTTCACACGCCTTCGGAAACTTTTTATCCCTCAGACGTGCAGGTTTCCTCACGATGTTTTCCTTCACCGTCAGAGCAGTCGGTAAATGTAACGTAAGTCTTAGAAAAACTTATTGGTACATGACATTGCCTTTCGAACTCGGACCTCCTGCACGGGAGTCCGATGTCATAGCCACGATGTCACCAACGCTTTAACTGGGAGCAAATAATAATATTCTTTGACATATATTTTTATGTTTTGGCAATGCCTCTATACAGCAGATATAAGTTATAATTATGTTACTAACTTACTCCGCTGGCGCAGCGACCCGAAGTGGATCTTGGCCTCCGATACCAAAGAAATTGAAATTGAAATTGTTTATTTAGCGCTGTAAACACCACAATACAGAAGTATACAAAGTTTAATACATGCAGCACAGAACATCCGGTGTGGTACAGTGCCAAAAAGGGTACACCAGCTCAGCATAATGTTGAGGCAAGCCACATCACTGATTTTCAGCTGGCCCCTCGGTGACTGCACGGACGAAGAAAGCAACAGCGTGTGCGTGTTGTGTTGTATGAATGTGTTTGTTTGTATGAATGAGGATATTAGTGTGTATGTGAGGTACTGAGTGTGTGGGAGGGTGATGGCATGGTGCGGGGTGTATTTACATGGTATTATGTGTGTGGTTGGTAGTTAAAGAGCGCCATCGCTCTCTCTCCTGCGCGGTCTCGAGCCAGCCAGGCGGCCGGAGCTCCCGCAGACCCTTCTCCACTTCTTCTTCTTCTCCAATTATGTTAATATTATTATTATTATTTTAGACTTATTATGATGTTATTGGATGTAACAACCTATTCTTCGCTCAACAGTGCTAGCTAAGCCAAGCAAACATTTCAATTTACCGCTTTTGTGTAATACGTATCATATATGTTGACGTAACCGCAGTGCTCTAAATGTTCCAATATCAAATGAATAGAGATGTTTTAATATCAAATGAAACAACCTATCAGCCATTATTATGTTTAGAAGAAAACAGCGAAAATGAAGATAATGGCTCAGTGATTTTAGGAAGAACCCCCTACCCTTCAAAGAAAAAAAGTGGAAAGAAAAAATCTCTTAATTATAGCGAAAGACAGAGGGAGGTGCCATTAGTAGAGGATGAGACTCCAGGAATAAAGAGGAAAGAGGGAGGAAATTTGAAAACACCTGATCGAATTAAAAAGATCTTTCATAAAGTCAAAGAAATAATTATATCAGAGAACACTTTTGAAGAAAAAATTAGTACATGCGTCAAGATTTTTATAGAAGAAATTTCAGCTTTATTTCTGCGTATGATCAGTAACGGTGATTTTTGTAACAAATTATTATCTATTATTAATAATGGATAGGTCCTTTAAAAACTTTAACATCAATATTATACAGTGGAATGCACAAAGTTTGAGACCGAAACTGATTGATTTTGAACTGTATCTTCGTCATGAAAAAATTCATATTGCTATACTCTCTGAAACATGGCTGGAACCTGATTCACATTTACGCGTAAGTGATTATAATATTTATAGAAAAGACAGAACAGACTCATATGGTGGTGTAGCAATTTTATGTCATAAATCCCTTCAAACACATTTGAGCGTCGTAAATATAAAAAAATTGGGCATAGAGATAGTTATTGTTAAGATACTGAACTGTAAATTACTACATAATATTATATCTGTGTACTGTCCATCTTCGGTTCGTACATCTCAGTTGGACTGGTATGATATTTTTACTAGTTATCCGAGGAATTCTATGATCTGTGGTGACTTTAACGGTCACCACACAAACTGGTCTTACAAAACGGACACCAGAGGCGATCAATTATATGAGACTTCATTGGATAATGGGTACATTTCTCTTAATGATGGTAGTCCTTCTAGACTGAGACTTGTAAATGGTGTGCTTCAAAAATCTACACCTGATATTTCATTTTGTTCTACTGATATAGCCATGAACATAAAATGGGACGTTACAAAGGAGTGCTTGGGTAGCGATCACTTGATTATAAAAATGTGTTTAAAGTATCAAGATGACCTTCATTTTGTGAATAGAAGAAATTTTAAAGCAGCCGACTGGTCCAAATATAGAATGAGAATTACTGAAGAAATCAGCAAAATTCCCATTTCAGATGACGTTCAGGTCTTATATGATGATTTTTTGGAAAAAATAAACATCTCTACTGATGAATGTATTCCCTTGATTAAGAATTGTACTGACCCTACAAGAAAGTTTACACCAAAAGTATATTGGAATCCAGATTTATCAAAAATCATAGCTCAACGTCGTCTAGCTTTAAAACTTTTCAGAAGGAATCCTACTGATCAGAACTTAAATAAATTAAAATCGAAAATTTCTGAAGCACAACGTTTAATTAGACAGGCTAAGTCTAGAAGTTGGTCCAACTTTTGTGACAGTATTGATGAATCGACCTCTTTATCAGATATGTGGAATAAAATGAGATGGATGAAGGGTATTGGACGGAGGAGATATTTCTGTTCAGATAACAACAAAAAAGAGCTCTTGGATTCATTGACACCTGATTTTGTATCGTCTCCAAAACCTTCATTCAATTCTACATGCTCTGCTTTAGATACCGAATTCTCACCCCAAGAATTAGAAAACTGTCTTAAATTTAAAGATACAGCACCAGGTCAGGATGGTGTTACGTATTCGATGATATCTAACCTACCTGAAATAGGAAAGCTATATTTATTAAAGTTATATAATTTAATTTATAATACTGGACATATCCCCGTACAGTGGAGAGATGTTAAAATAATCCCGATTCCAAAGTCCAATAATCCCGAGGCTAAACTCCGTCCGATCGCACTAATTTCTTGTCTATGTAAAATTATTCATCTAATGATTGGTAAACGTATTGAATGGCATATAGAGAAAAATAAAATTCTGTCACCGTTTACGACTGGATTTAGAAGAGCCCAGTCCTGTTTGGATTCTCTAGCTCGTCTTGTTACAAGTATTCAAAATGGGTTTTCTCAAAGTATCAATACCATAGCATGCTTTTTGGATATAGAAGGAGCTTATAACAATGTTCTTATAGAAAAAGTTGTCACCACTCTTGATCAGTTGCGCGTAGGAAGCAAAACATGTACGTACCTTTGGGAATATTTAAGAGAGAGACATCTTCACATTTATTGTGATGAAGAAAATTTGCTTTACTCTAGATGGACGAATAAAGGCATCCCGCAAGGTGATCCTTTATCTCCATTACTTTTCAATGTGGTGACGCTTGAAATATGTCGTAATTTACATAATGTATCCATATGTCAGTATGCTGATGACTTTGTATGCTATGCGAGTTGTAACAGGTTACAGGATAGTGTAAGCAATATTCAAAATTCATTGGATGCTTTGGTAGTGTTATTGGAACAACTGGGGCTGGAACTATCAATTAGTAAAACAAAGGTTTGTGTGTTTAGCAACGCGCGGAGGAGGCCACTAGTCAATCTAAATGTGAAGGAGTTGGAGATAAATACAGTCGACTGCATTAAATATTTAGGTATTTGGTTGGACAGAAAATTACGGTGGGGTAAACATATTGCTGAAACTCATGAAAAATCGTTGAAATTTTTGACTTTGTTGAAAGTGTTAGCAGGATCTGGTTGGGGTATCCATCCTTTGCACCTCCGCCGACTTTACATAGCACTTATAAGAAGCAGGTTAGAATATGGCTGTTTTTTATATGATAATGCTGCTGACTGTCACATTTCAAAATTAAATAAATTACAAAATCAGGCATTAAGGGTTATTGGAGGTTTTATTAAGACCACTCCCATACATGTTATGGAAAGTGAGTTAAGCATCCCACCATTAGGCGTGAGGAGACAATATTTGGCATTCAAATTTTGTTTAAAATCAGATTCGTGGATTAACAATAGCACTATTAAACTTATTTCCGAACTTAACAACCTGTGTCAAAATAGATTTTGGAACAAAAAAAAGAAACCTTTATTAGTCAGTTGCTTTAATGAAACTAAAAATGTACAGATATCTTCATCATACCCATTAGAGATGTTCACTTTGAATACCTGGATTTCTAATATTAATATATCAGCTGTGCTCAAACCTGAGCTTGACAGCCTAAAGAGATCAAAAACCTCGTATGAAGTTAATTCTTTAAAAATAGAAGTCGTTAGAGAGTTACGTGGAAAATATGACGGATGGTATACTTTGTACACAGACGGTTCTAAATCCTGTAACGGACTCGGTGCTGCTTATTACGATCCAAACTGTGAAGGCTATGGTATCTTTAAAATTGGCAATCGCATTTCTATAATGACAGCAGAACTTATTGCTTTGTCCAAGGCTTTATTACACGTCTCGAATTTAGAACAAAGGAAAATTGTTATTTTTACCGACAGTAAAAGTTCTGTACAACATATAGCCAAATGTGTATCTGGTAAAAGAGGGGTATCCATAGCTTATCACATCTTGGAACAAATCCATGAGTTTAATAACAAGGGTACGACCTTGGTCATTCAGTGGGTTCCAGCTCATATTGGTTTATCAGGTAATGAGGAGGCTGACAGATTGGCTAAGAAAGCTGTAGAAGAAGGAACGGAAGCTAACGTTTTGCCCTGCTTTTCCGAAATGCTTAATGCATTTAAAATTAAATGCCGAGAGAATTGGAAGGAGTATTTCAATGAAAGATCAAAAATTAAAGGTATTTGGTACAAATGTATCCAATCTGAGCCTCCTCATATACCTTGGTTTTCTATATCTAATTTGAATAGACAAGAAATTGTTATTGCTCATAGACTGCGTTCAGGACATTTTCCAACACAAACTTTTGCCTTTTTAATGCAAAAGGCTAGCTCACCAAATTGCGAGGTCTGTGGAGTCAGAGACGATGTTTCTCATATTCTGATGGACTGTGTCATTTACGAAAGGAAAAGAGAACAAATGATTAGACTTTATGGTTTAAATTTATGGGATGTTGGTGTATTTCAGAGCATTTTAGCTGATCCAATTTCTGGTGCAGCTAGAATGCTCTATTATATGTTTAGGTAAAGGTAATTTATAACGTAATTGTAATTAGTTTAGGTTTAGTATATGCACGATGGGATTAGCATAATCAATTATGATTACAATCCCTAAATTAAAAAAAGATTTAAAAAAAAAAAAAAAAAAAAAATGTTCCAATTGGTTAAAAATAAATATACCTTTAAACCTGTAACCTGCCCACAGAGCGCCCAAAGCGTGGAACTGGAGTGCTCGTCGGGCGTGTCGCACGTGTTCGACCGGCTGCCTCCGGCCGTGCTGAAGCACGTGAGCGAGCCGGAGCTGCACGGGTGGAACCCTCTCGCGCTGCACCCCTTGGAGCTGGCTCGCCAGTTGACGCTGCTAGAGTTTCAGCTGTACAGGCTGGTAAGCTATTCATCATTTATTTATTTTTAATTTTATTGGAAATCCAACAGCACTTTAGACAAAACCAAACTATACTAAACGCAACGCTCGTGGCAGACGGGGCAATAAAACGAAAGAAACGGACAGCGCTTATCGCGCGCCTGTTCGCACTTATGGGCCTTATGGCAGAGCTAGTGTTGTCGGCGTGTTCTTATCGATAACTTTAATTAACTAATCATGCGGAAAATAAAAGATTGCATAAAAATAGGTAATTATTTATTCTTAACTTATTATTAGACTAAGTAATTCGAATACAGACAAAAAATAAAATATGCTAAAATTACAATTATTATTTTATACGAGTCCGTCTGTGTCGTCACCATCATCAGTGTCACTGTCTTCGACCACATTTATTACTAGACGGTCACTTAAGTATGCCTTCTTCAAATCCTCGTCCTGCAGAGCTTTTTTTTTTAATTGGTTGTATCTTCTGGTAAATAAACATTTTCTGTTCATTTCATAATGGGTTCTTTAAATAGAATAATTTAATTAATACAAAAATACAATAAATTAAAATAAAAAAAAGACTTATGAAAAGCCTTAGTCAAAAATTCCGCCCCGTGTCGACCCCGGCGCAAAGGTCCCCATGACGCTCGCGGCGTTGCCACGCTGAATCGCCACGGCCAACCTCTGCACCAAGAACGACCCGGAGCGGGGGTCACAGCCCCTCTCTCTCGGGCGTCGGCCGACCTCCCTGACAAAATCCTTTGCCTCCGCCCCCAACAACCTGTCGTTTCAACAGCAAATGGGACAAAAACGTAGTTTTGCTCCAGAGCGGCGTACTTAATGGGTTCTTTTGCAAATAGTGCAATGATGAGTCATCAGCTCGTGTCCCTGGTACGCGTGGTATTTGTCGATCGCGCCGGGCGGCGGCGGCGCGCGCTCAGCACTAACGGAGTCACGGTTTATTGCCCCGTCTGCCACGAGCGCTTGCGTTTAGTATAACAATAAACGGCCAATTATAGATCTTCACTAATAGAAATACTACTACTCCGCTGGCGCAGCGACCCGAAGTGGATCTTGGCCTCCGATACCAAAGAGCGCCATCGCTCTATCTCCAGCCCAGTCTGGAGCCAGTCAGGCGCCCGGAGCTCCCGCAGATCCTTCTCCACTTCATCGCGCCAGCGGTATCTGGGACGTCCGACCGGACGTCGTCCGTTAGGGCGTCCCACATACGCTCGTTTAACTGCCCGATCCTCCCCCATCCTAGTGATGTGTCCGAGCCATCGGAGTCGAGCCGCTTTCGTCTCTCCCTAACCCCTTCTCTGCCTAATAGAAATAACTTACATTAATTATTATTTTTAAACAAATAGGTGCCACTGTCAACACACACACACACACACACAGAAAAGAAAAACACATTTATTCAACATTGCATTATGCAAATTCATGTATATGAATTGTTTAAGCCTGTAAAGATTTTCTGGATAGACTGCAATTTATGATAGCACTCCCGAATGTATGTGTAATTGACGGTATGTCCAAACGCATCGCATGTGTAACCGAACGCAAGTTTATTACCTCACTGCAATTTGTTCGCTGTGAAGTGACCGCAGGACGAAATGTCACTGTCAAGCTGACAAAAGACACTCACTCGCGAATCACCGACGCGCGCGGCTGACAACGCCGCTTTATATTGACTCCCAAGGAGTCCAGCTCCAATGTCCGGAAGAATTTCGCCAATTTAAGGATTACCTCTCTTCAAAGAACACAGAATTCTGGTGAGTAGCTTTTTCATCCATTGTTGTGTATCTGGGGAACTTTGCAGGCTATAAACACCGCTATCAGGGAAAATAACTGAAAACGTGTACATCAGATCTTTTGGGAAAAATAGTCCACTCTCCAAACCCACCATGAATAAACTTAAAAAGAAAAATAACACAACGTTAATAAAACACACGCTCAGCATAAATTGAAAAAAAAGTATTCCTTTACCACATATTAATAATAATAATAATAAATGTATTTATTTCAGGCATACACCCATATTACAAAATAACAATATATAATATAATTTCACTGTAGGTACCATAACTATAAACTGATATATAAAGAAAAAGCTAAAAGATAAAATAAACTAATAGATATAATGTTAGCGGTACCTACTACTTAAAATGTGCCGTTCTCACACTGGTGCACGGCCATCCAGTGTTTCATAAAAACATTGGCATAGTCCTCGTTTATAGCACACAAAATTCTGTTGTTCGGTTTTAACAATCTCTCTTGGAACGATGCTATACGAGCTCTGAGAATAGCGTAGAAGTCAGGGACTCTCGCGTCGGCGAACATGCCTTTTGCACTGCAATATCGAGGCAATTTCATTATTATCCGAAATGCATCGTTATACTGCACTCGCAAGACGTTATAGGCCCGTTTGGTGAACTTTATCCACAACTGACACGAGTATAATCATTGGCAGTATGCCTTGAATAAAGTGACTTTAACGTCCTGCGAGCACCGTGCAAAGTGCAAATCTACGCGCAAGCATATTGCAACGAACCGCGAGAGCCCTGCGTTCCCGATCCAAGTCGGAGTCATCACTGAGATTCTCAGTAAGTATGTGAAAGATTCTCAGTAAGTATGTGAAGTATGTGAATGAACAATTCACATTAAACTATAACCTCCACACTAGGCGTTGCCTGTGTCGTGGAGATTACATACACACACTGACCACTTTACAATGTTATGTGTCAATTTAACATTACATTCCAGAATTAAAAGAAAAATTACAACTTAAATTTAAAAGATCATATGTATATGTATTATTTAAAAGATTATTAATTATTAAGACTATTATAAATTTATAAAATATAATAATATATAATCTCTTTCGATAATAGGCAAGAAAAGCAAATTTGTAAACGTATAGACAATGCCTGGAAGAGCTACTGGTCAATGAAAGATCTAATGAAGGGTAGCCTTCCACTGTCGCTCAAGCGAAAACTCGTCGACATGTGTATCTTGCCCATCCTAACCTACGGTGCTCAGACATGGTCGCTGACAAAACATCAAAAGTCCAAACTCAAGGTTTGCCAGCGTGCTATGGAGCGTAGCATACTCAACGTGAAAAGGACGGAACGCGTCAGGAACACGACCCTGCGCTCCAAAACACGCATCGCTGATGCAATCACTAAAGCATCTCTATTGAAGTGAGGCTGGGCAGGCCACGTGTGCCGCGTGCATCCGAAAAGGTGGACAAAGATCGCCATGCACTGGGAGTCTGGGTGCTACAAGACGGACAGCGGCGCCGAGGCAGGCCCGGGCGTGGGTGGAAGGACGATATCGACCACTTACAAAAAGGATGGTATAAGGACGCCGAGGATAGGGGAAAATGGAAAGGAGGAGGGGAGGCCTTTGTCCAGCAGTGGGACAGCCTATAGGCTATTATAAAATATACAGGGTGTAACATTAAGAACGGTCAGTATGGGAAAGTCTGAAACTATAAGACATACGAAGATCTGTTCTTAGGAACCATGTCATCAATTTTAGTAACAAGAAAAACTGTATTCATACATTTTTTTAAAAACCTGTACTCAGCCTGGGAATCGAACCCGGTTGTTTTGAAAAAAAATGCAACACTATTTCTGTTTAGATATCGACTGTGTAGGTCTTAAGGAATAAATGTTAGTATGAAACGTGATGTTTAAAATTAATAAAACGCATTGTTTCCATATCTTTTAATTTATTTTAGTAGGTGTTCGAAATGACTACCATTTTGTAAAATACAACATTCAACTCGTTTTGGTAACGATCTTACTATTGAATGTTGTATCTTCAGGTGGTGAATTTGCGTTAAAATTGTCTCTATGGCTGCTTTTAGGTCTTCAATTGTGTCGTAGCTTGTTTTGTACACTTCATCCTTAACGTAATCGATATCTAAATAGAAATAGTGTAGGATTTTTTTTTAAAACAACCGGGTTCGATTCCCAGGCTGAGTACAGTTTTTTTTTAAAATGTATGAATACAGTTTTTCTCGTTCCATATATGCATTAATTAAAATAAATTAGTTACAGCTTTAATAAAAGAGTATAAGAAAGTAGTCGTAGTATTTATTTCAAGAGACGTGCTGCTGAGAGTTCCTTGCGCCGCTTCTTTCCTTTCAGCTCCAGCACCTTACGAAGCGGTGGTAGAGTGGAACATGACGTTGTAAAAATGTACTATAAGGTACTTACAATAAAAAACATTTTGATTTGATTTATAGCTTACCCCCTAGAATGTTGAAAACTCCCTTAAAATTTGACATAGACCTCTTTATTTGAGCTACTGATTTGAACACGGGACCTTCTAGAAATTGAGTTCAGGATTCTTTCAAAATTTGACCTTTAATTCCCACCAAATTTGACCTTTGACCCCTCTACCTGACCTAGAACCCGTCAAATTATCAAACCCAAATTGTCCTTTTAAGCCATAGCCATACGGCGCGGCAACCATAACCAACAATAAGAACGTTCGCTGCGTTAAGCGGAATCCTCTTCACATATTTAATATATTGGATTTTTAGTTTTTAATTTTAATTTTTTTACCCACTACTCTACCGCTCCCACTATCATCTTGGGATAAGGGGTGAAATGAAAAACAGCGCTGCATATTTGGTACCCGAGTATGTCAGCATTTGCTGACTTTCCCCCCTTTTGACAAATATACATCTTCATTAAAAAAAATTTTTTTTTGTAAAATATTTTATCTGTATTTGGCAAAAAATGTTATTCTATTCTATTCTATTCCTCGAGCAGTAGAGTCATTGCCGATATATATTTCTGGTTAACGTGTTATTTTTCCAAAGTTTTAACTTCATATCGAGCAATCGGTCCCGGTTGTAGTCCTTGGTCGTTAAGCCATGTTAGAAGCCTACCGGCGGCCTGAACAACTCTGACTCTGAACTGACTCTAGGTTGACCACTGACCGTAGAAACTCGTAGCCTAGTTGCGAGCACGGTCCGAAAGTAATCGTGCAGGGTAAGCGACGTTGGCGCGGTGGGTACCTGGATGGGTGACCGCTAGTGGCATATTTCATCTGAGCTCCTGTCGGTCGGTCGGTCCCGGTTGTCGTCGTTCGACAGCAGTCGTTAAGCCATGTCAGAGGCCTACGGGCGGCCTGAACAACTGACAATAGGTTGACCACTAACCGTAGGAGCTCGTAGCCTAGTCCCGAGCACGGTCCGAAAGTGATCGTGCAGGGTAAGCTACGTTGGCGCGGTGGGTACCTGGATGGGTGACCGCTAGTGGCATATTTCATCTGAGCTCCTGTCAGTCGGTCGGTCCCGGTTGCTGTCATTCGACAGCAGTCGTTAAGCCATGTCAGAGGCCTAGTGGCGGCCTGAACAACTCTGACAAATAGGTTGGCCACTAACCATACGACAAGCAAGCAAGCAGATGTTACATTGTGTTTCAGTAATCACCATATTCTGCACGAAAGCGTACACATTTTTGTTCAATTAATAAAACAAACATAAATCATCATCAATGTATGAATGTTCTAATACTCGTATATTACCTGATGGACGGCTCAGTAAATTACCAACTGGCTGCCCTTGAATCAGTGGAGAAACGCGCTAAGCGCCTTGTAGGTGACGAATCGCTGGTGGAAGCTAGGCTGCAAAGTCTGGAACATCGGCGCAAGGTTGCCTGTCTATCGGTGTTTTATAGGATACATTTCGGAGAGTGCGCATCGGAATTGCACGACCTAATTCCAGCATCTCCATTCCGCCTTCGGACTACCAGGCGCGGGGAGGGGCTCCATCCTTATGTTGTTGATATCCCATCTGTTCGTACGAAGCGATTTGCTTCTTCGTACATTATGCGAACGGCTAAGGAATGGAACAACCTGCCGGCGTCTGTATTTCCCGAAACCTACAACCTTGGGATCTTCAAGGCCAGAGTGAATAGGCATTTACTGGACCCGCATGCTTCATCGTCGACCTCATCGTCGCTTACTATTAGGCGAGATCGAGGTCAAATGCGGGTTTAGTAGTAAATAAAAAAAATATTATCCAAATGTATTATAATTTTTAATGTAATTTTTTAATTAATTACTGTAGTAGGTATGTATTTGACGTTGTAATTAGTAATAATAAATAAAATAATCAATCATAATAAATTAGCAAAATAATAATAAAGGTATCAAAATGTTTACTGAAGCAATTTATTTATTTATTATTAAAAAAAATTCACAGTAATACAGTTTACACTAAAACACTGTGAATTCAAATGTTTAAAATGGACACTATACTGTACTCAATGTACAGTATAGTGTCGTCTTCTTCTTCTTCAATTTAAGAGCTATGCTCTTGTCGGTGTAGTAAACGCCACTGTGTCCTGTCTAGGGCCCTTTCCTTGACCTCCTTATACGACGCAACGCCAGCCTTCTCTTTGATTTGATCGAAGTAGCTTATCCTCGGTCTTCCTCTTCCCCGCTTGCCTTCAACTTTTCCTTCTATAAGGTTTCTTATGTATTCGTCGTGTCGTATAAGGTGGCCCACCATATTTCCCCTTCTATTTTCAATAGCCTTTAAGATGTTTCTCTTTTCATAGTGTCGTACAATATATTAAATATAATAATAATATATCTAAAAATATAAATCAATCTTACAGTAACTTAAAGCTCATTCATTCATCCTCTCACAAAATCGCAGACATTGGTAACATAATTCCTTCCATCGACTGACAAATAAGTCGCATTCCGGTACTAGTGCAAGAAGCGCATTCAGTAGCACTAGTGCACGGACAGAAGGTGAGTTACGATGGAAACCGGTTCGCGACAAAGGCGCTAACAACAAGGGGTGGCGACGAGCAATATTGGTATCTACAAGGGTTGGTTTATTTGTTTGA
This sequence comes from Hofmannophila pseudospretella, assembly GCA_947369225.1. Lineage (NCBI taxonomy): Eukaryota > Metazoa > Arthropoda > Insecta > Lepidoptera > Oecophoridae > Hofmannophila > Hofmannophila pseudospretella. The sequence goes on along the minus strand of OX376338.1, from coordinate 474,873 downwards.
CGAAATATATAACGAGTTGTTTTACTTCGTTAGTAATTCAGCCAGTTTGTTAAAAAAACAATTGTCCTTCCAGGTGAAGCCGTCCGAGCTGGTGGGCGCGGTGTGGACCAAGAAGGACAAGGACAAGACCAGCCCCAACCTGCTCCGGATCATCAAGCACACCACCAACGTGAGTACAGGGGCACAACCACGTGATTAGGGATCGGGACCCCCACTGGATAACATGTGAGGATCAGTAGATAATGATACAGAAAATGAACACAATGGAGACCAATATTTGAATATCTGAGTATGACATGTCTAAGAAGTATTTTCAAGAAACGAATTTAATTTTTTTTTTTTTTTTTTTTCAAAAAATAATGTAATAATAATATATATAAAAAAATATTATTTCATGTATATATACAATAAATTATCAGTAATGTTTAATTATACATGTCAATTATTATTATTATTTTAAATTTAATACAAGTACAAAGTGAGAAGCTTAGTCAAAAAGGCCGCCTTTTAGCGCGCCCCGCCCAAATGTTCCCATTATGCATGCTGCATTTCCCCGCTGAATAGCGAGAGAAAGGTGCTGGGCCAGGAAGTATCCCGATCGGGGGTCACACTCTCCCTCCCTCGACCGCCTCCCCAGCTCCCGGATGAACCCTCCTCTGAGCCCCAGGTGCCCGCAGTTTCGACGGCAATCAAAAATATGTATATAAATAATAATAATAACAGAGAAATAAAAAAAGAAATATTAGTTCTAAGTAATCCTTTGTTTCAGCTGAAGTAGTAAGAAGTGTTCACGTTGTAGAAACATAGGCAATAGGAGATGATCCTGCAATGTTTCACCACTAGAGGCGCCACTAGCACAGTTCCAAAAAAACATTCAAAGATACGACGTACGATGATTTTGTTCTAGACATAAGATAACCTAAACTTATTGCTTTCAGTGACAATAATTTGATAAATAAATAATGATTATTTTGATTAATATTGAATGATTTTACGAGATTTTTGTTTAATAAACTTTAAATTATCACATAAACCTTTCCACCAAATTCCTGCAGACTCGCGCCGCGCTGTCTTGACAGATTGTTTATGTCTGCTATTTTGAAATGACCATACGATGCCATGATATCATCACAAGTTTACTATAGCTTTGAGAAATTAAATTATATTAAACCAAATAACGAGTAATTTGTGATATCTTCAAAAATGACGTTTCGTTTAGATTTCTGTTTACGGAGTGTGCTCGTGGCTCCATCTACGTGACGCTCTGCGTTTTATGTCATATTGGGCACCTTGTACCTTCAAAGCGTCATAGCGCCGTCAGTTTTGAAACTATCAGAATGATTCTTAATTTCTTCTATGAGTCTTCTTCTTCTTTCTTTCTTTTTCAATTTTTTTTATTCTAACACTGAATTACTTTATTTTATACGTAGATTTCAGAAATGAAATAAAAATTGTCGAATGGTTTTTATTTTTTAAGTTTCAAGAACTCACATATTTACAGTTTCATATCACCAAAGCATATGTGAGCTCAATTATATTCATAACACCACTATATGGCTATATTGTTCAAATCTGGTAGTGGTAGATCCTAATGTGAAGGATCGCCTGGGGTGGTACCACCCTCTTATCTATTTCTGCCGTGAAGCAGATATGATTGCATTACTGTGTTTCGGTTTGAAGGGTAAGAGAGCCAGCGTAATTTCCGGCACATGAGGCACTCCATCTTAGTCCTCAAGGTTAGATTAATACAGTGAGGTAAGATGTCTATGGGCGACGGTGACCACTTACCATCAGGTGGCCCGTTAGCTCGTTTGCTCTCCATATTTATTAAAAAAAAACAAATAAAATAAAAAATATATTAACATATCCATCGTTACATGCAATGTGCTAAAGGCGTAAACAATAAAAAAAATCCTTACCCCCACAGTTTACGAGATGGATGGAGAAGTGGATAGTGGAAACGGAGAACCTTGACGAACGGGTCGGCATCCTGTGCCGAGTGCTGGAAGTGGCGTGTGCTCTCCGCGACCTGAACAACTTCAACGGGGTGCTGGCCGTGGTGGCCGCGTGCGGGAGCGCCTCCGTACACAGGCTGAGGGCCACGTTCCAGGTGAGGCTCAAACGGAGAACCTTGACGAGCGGGTCGGCATCCTGTGCCGAGTGCTGGAAGTGGCGTGTGCTCTCCCGAGACGAGACCTGAACAACCTAGCTGGTACAGTTCTAACAATACTATCTGCACAGCACCGGTACTTAAGGAAGAAGAAGGGAGGGGCCTCTCCCATGAGGCCATGACTGATTTTACATTGTTTCATTGTTTACGTTGACGGGAACCTGTGGTGACATTATCTCCCGGCTAAATCCCATCTTTCCTTCCCTCAGCTGGTCTCCATCCGGCTGGTCCGCGCGCTTGAGGAGTTCCGGGAGCTGAACTCGGACCACTTCCGGCGCTACCAGGAGCGGCTGCGCAGCATCAACCCGCCCTGCGTGCCCTTCTTCGGGATGTACCTCACCAACATCCTGCACATCGAGGAGGGGAACCTCGGTCAGTCACACCACTCAATAGATTCATTACACACTACTTTTTGGACTACGCCATTTGGCCGGGCCAAAAAACTAGACCTACAACGCCTGAAGGCCGAGAGATGCTTCGGGCTTCGCCCTACGCGGAGCTCGGCCTGCAACCTCAACGAAATTTCTTAGCCTGTCCGGTTCTGCATTGAACTAGAGAGGAGAGCCGGCCCATGACCTCGCGGCGTGCGGTTCGGCCTCCGGCCTCGCAAAGAATAACAACTAGGCCTGGAATGCACATACAACAGGAACGCTCCAGACTGTAGGATTTTGTATGGGAAAGAAAACTTGTGTCCGTAAAATCTCATCTGATCAATTGACGTGAGATCAGATGATATTTTATGTGGCAATGGCGCGTGCAAACTAGGGATGTTACGGGGCTTCGACTCCGACTCCGGGAGGTTGGAACTTCCGATCCCAGACGAGCTGAAGTCGGAGTCGGAGATGTAATGTAGGACTAGTCCTACATTACATCGTTAAAAATATTGGCCAGTTCAGCTAAAAAAATTAAAAAACGGTTTAAAATTTGAACTTCTTCTGAACATCTCTTTTCTACCTCCGACTCCGGTTTCAAATCCGGTTCCAACTCCGATAAATCTAATTTAAAACCTTCGATTTCGACTCCGGTTCCGGTAAAACCACGTCCGTAACATCCCTACACCCGAGCACTTTGTCATCCCCTTCCGGGAGATATATTCTCCCGTACTGATTCCTAAAACAACCGCGTGTTACAGACTTCCTGCCCAACTCGGAGCTAATCAACTTCTCGAAGCGACGGAAGGTGGCGGAGATCACGGGAGAGATCCAGCAGTACCAGAACCAGCCATACTGCCTCACCGTAGAGCCTAAGACCAGGGTAAGATTTGTTTTTATTGTAAGAGGACAGCAGACGAGCAAACGGGTCTCCTTGTCTGCTCTGAGAAGGCCGCCGAGTGCTAAATAGATTCGCAAACTAAACTAATTATAAAGCGCAAGTAAGGCTGCACATGGAGTACTGCTCCCATCTCTGGGCCGGTGCAGCCGAATACCAGCTTCATCCACTTGACTCCGTGCAAAGGCGCGCTACTCGAATTGTCGACGATTCCGTGCTCACGAGCGATTTAGAGCCTCTCAGTTTAAGGAGAGACATTGGCTCTCTCTGCGTCTTCTATCGCGTATATAATGGGGAGTGCCCTTCAGAACTATTCGACTTGGTGCCGTCGTCTACTTTCTTGAATCGCACCACTCGTCGGCGGCTCAATGTTCACCCGCACTTTCTAAAGCCTTGGGTGTCTACCACGACCCGTTTTACACGAACGTTTCTGCCACGCACCTGCAAAATGTGGAACTCTCTCCCACCCGACGTTTTTCCACAGCGCTATGACATGTGATGCTTCAAAAAGAACGTTAATAAAGTCCTCTCCCTCCACGGCCGGCAACACCCCTGGTACTGCACGTGTCTCTAGGCGACGGTGACTACTTACCATCAGGTGGCCCGTCTGCCTGTTTGTCTAGCTAATTTATATAAAAAAAAACTAGTTCCGTGTTCTGCCGCGTGGCGCCACTTCCGAACAACAACGCCGGCCGACGAGCGCGCTCTTAAATTTACAGTTTTTTAAAGAACTAATAAAATCAATAAAATATTACTTGAACATTTGCCAATTATGAAAATAAAAATAAAAAAAAAAAAGTTTATTTACTTATACAGGGCACACAAAAAAGGACCTCCGACTTACAAACTGGGTCGAAAACCTGTATCTTGTAAGTCGGGATTCCGTCGCACTTTCCGTGCAAGCGAATTACAAATTATATTCTTAACCTAAAAGGAATTTGGAAAATTTAATCATAAAGGAATTTAGTAAAGATATTTTTTTTTTTTTTATTTATAACTAAACCCGCATTTGACCTCGATCTCGCCTGATGGTAAGCGACGATGAGGTCGACGATGGAGCACGCGGGTCCAGTAAATGCCTATTCACTCTGGCCTTGAAGATCCCAAGGTTGTAGGTTTCGGGAAATACAGACGCCGGCAGGCTGTTCCATTCCTTAGCCGTTCGCATAATGAACGAAGAAGCAAACCGCTTCGTACGAGCAGATGGGATATCAACAACATAAGGATGGAACCCCTCCCCGTGCCTGGTAGTCCGAAGGCGGAATGGAGATGCTGGAATTAGGTCGTGCAATTCCGATGCGCACTCTCCGAAATGTATCCTATAAAATACCGATAGACAGGCAACCTTGCGCCGATGTTCCAGACTTTGCAGTCTAGCCTCCACCAGCGATTCGTCACCTATAAGGCGCTTAGCGCGTTTCTCCACTGAGTCAAGGGCAGCCAGTTGGTACTTAGCTGAGCCGTCCCACAGGTGGCAGCAGTACTCCATGCACGACCGGACTTGGGCTTGGTAAAGGTTTAAGAGCTGTCCCGGCGTGAAGTACCGCCTAACCTTACTCAGGATGCCCAATTTTTTGGCTGCGGTCTTAGCTTTTGACTCAATGGAGCGCCCAAAGTTAAGATTGGAAGTCAGATCCAACCCCAAAAGGCTAAGGTGGTCGGTAATCGGTACGGATACACCCCGGAAAGTCGGAGTCAGGTGGAAGGGACTCCGTTTAGCGGTGAATAGATAGATAATGGTAAGAGTGAGTATGGGTGGGGGTGTGTTAGGTTGTGTGGGAGTGTGTAATGATGTAAGTGTGCATATGCAGTGTAGGGTGAGTGGGTGGGTGAGTGTGGGAAGTTAAGTGTTAATAATCTGAAGAACGTAATGAGTTTAGTGTGTAACATTTTATGTTATATGATTAGAGCCTCAATTTTGTCGTAATCTAAAGAGAGTAGCCATCTATTAAGTTTTGCTTTACAATTATTTTTATTTAGTGGGTAGATATCAAGGTGTTCGTTTATTTTATTATAAATGTTCATTATGTTACTTAACATTATATCAATCTTAGGTAGAAAACAGCAAAACAAAAAAACAGATTGTAGGTCTATCTGTTTTTTGTTTTGCTGTTTTCTAGCGAGTTGTGGGTCTGGTGTGAGGGAGTGGTGCAAAAATGGACATGAAAATTACGAAAAATTGAAGAAAATCCAGTGAAATTAGTGCCTTGTGGTGTCCCCGTGAGCTGATCCAGGTTTCGTGTGTCCCAATTTACTTGTAATAACTAAGGAAACGTACAATATAAATTTCGAAAAAAAAGGGCAATAAAACGTGTCAAACTGGTTTCCCAATATTTCTGGAATCCTATGGAAATTCCAAGATTCCATCCTATAGAAATGTTCATTTTTACCATTTTCTCGAAAATCACGTTTTGTACTTTTTGTTTTTATTAAATACGGAGATCACCTGGTGGTAAGTGGTCACCGTCGCCCATAGACATTTTTTTTAAGTATAACTAAACCCGCACTTGACCTCGATCTCGCCTGATTGTAAGCGACGATGAGGTCGACGATGGAGCATGCGGGTCCAGTAAATGCCTATTCACTCTGGCCTTGAAGATCCCAAGGTTGTAGGTTTCGGGAAATACAGACGCCGACAGGCTGTATCTCACCTCACTGTGTTAAATTAGAGGGTTTTTGATGCGCTGCTAACCTTGAGGACTAAGATGGATTGCCTCATGTGCCGGAAATTACGCTGGCTCTCTTACCCTTCAAACCGGAACACAGCAACGCAAGAATTGCTGCTTTACAGCAGAAATAGTAAAGTAAAGTAAAAGTAAAACACACTTTATTACACAAATATAAAACAACAAACATGAGATAGAAAAGGAAATAGGGAAGTACAATTTAGGCGGCCTTATCGCTAAGAGCGATCTCTAAGAAGAGGAGAGATAAGAGGGTGGTACCTTGGACTCGAAATCTTCTCACGTCCCTCTCTCTGCTTCAGGGCTATGCCCTCTTGCAGCGGTGTCAATCGCCACCCGTACCCGTTCGCCGCTACGGGTGGGTCCTGGGGTTGCCGTTGGCGTGGTCTAGGCCGGTGGGGGCCGCCGGTGCACGATGTCACTCGGCGGATGTGGCTTCGCCCCTGAGCAGTTCACTGAACAGGGCTCTGCTCGAGGGTGGTAACAACGCAGGCGATCCTTTACATCAGGATCTACCACCAGCATGTAATATACGATTTAGACAGGCTCCTGTTTATATGGAGTAAACCCCAGACTGATCGTACTGAATGCATTTACTTTGCTTTGCGGCTGACAAAGATAAGAAGGTAATACCACCCTAGGTGATCCTTCACATCAGGATTCGTATCAGGGCAGTGATGGGAACTCCCCCATAGATAACTCACCTCACATCGAGAGCCTGAAATCTTATAGCTATACCCCCGCACCTACTCTAAGAACTCTCCGTCCCCATTCTGCCGGCAGTCGTTCCTGGAGGCGCTGGACCCGTTCCCGGGCATGGACGACAACGAGATCACCAACTACCTGTACGCCAAGAGCCTCGAGATCGAACCCCGGCCGCCCGTCAAACAGATGCCCAAATTCGTGAGTCATTTACTGCTTCACTACATTTTCTATACAAAGTGTTCCCGAGGATATCCATTAACTTCTCCAACACTTCTGTAACTTTTACATAATATATTTGACAATGGAAGTGATCCTCGAAAACGTTTCGTTTTAGAGATACTTGCTGTTTTATTTATTTGAGTTATATTCATATTCATTTATTTCAGTAATGATCATACATTGTCAAAAAATAAATAATAAAATGTTAGCATGTCATGATCGATAATAGTAAAAATTCTTACTTAAAGTAAGTATAAAGTCAACAAGTTTAAAAACTAAAATAAAATAAATAAGTATTGCAGAATATAAATCTCCAGTTTCAAACATCGTTCGTCAAGGAACTCGTTGACAGAGTAATAGGCCTTTTGGATCAACCATTTTTAAAATTCAATAACGAAACTGTTGTACGTTTTAGTATCTCGGATAGGAGCTGGTATTTTGTTGTAAATTCGCGGACCAGCGACGTGCGTGGACAGCTGGGTCTTCAGCAGTCTACTGTCAATCAGTTCGAGATCCTGCTGCCTCACTTTTGTCAGTCTCTTGCCAACCCATTTCTTCGTAGGATACTCTCTTAGATTTTTTCTGACATATTTACCTATCTCAAGTATGTAGAGCGATGGTACAGTGAGGATTTGAAAATCGATGAATAGATCACGAGCCGGTGTATCCTCGGGGACACGCGCCATTCTTCGAACTACTCGTTTCTGAATTATGAACGGACGGTCCCTATCTGCCGCCCGACCCCATAAGTCTATGCCGTAAGTTAGGAGGGAATGAAAGTAACCAAAGTAGGCCATCAATATGTTCTGTCTAGATAGAGTTGATGTGAGGCGTGACACTGCATAATAGGCAGAGTTCAGTTTGGCGCAAAGAGTGTCAATATGTGACTGCCATTGAAGACCACTGTCAAATGTGAAACCTACGAATTTCGCGTGTTCCGTGGTCGCTACGGAAACATCACCCACACTCACGGACATCGGTGACACAGTGCGGTTTCGCAGTGAGAATTCCATGAGGTTGGTCTTGTCTACGTTCAGCAGCATTCCATTAGCGGAAAACCATTTCGATAGTTGTAATATCACCGATTGGACCCTCGAGCGTAGTTCCTCCCTGCTGTTAGCACTAACGATAGAGCAAATATCATCGGCGTACATTATAAAATCAGTGTAGGACGAATCGAAAGGCAAATCATTCATTAAAATATAACAATGTGTAAGGGTCTTTATTTATGCCCGTAAGAAAACCTGAAACAAAACAATAACAAACTATTTCCCTTTCGTTTGCACGTGTTATTAATAACTTATGTCGTGATTGTGAAGTTCAGATTAATCAAAATGCGACGCATATATAAAATAACGAATAATCAATTTACCTTATCTTAGTGTCCAGTAATTAATGTAAAAGACGAAGCGTAAAAGAGCGAGGGATAAGTACGGACCGCCGCGCGGTGAGGGGGAGGACGTGCCCCGCTCCGTCGCTCTTCTACACCCCGCTGACACTTAAAAACGTGTACTGGGACGCGATTCGTACCTATATTCAGATCCGCCATAAAGATTGACGCGCTCTCTAAACAGTATAATATCTTCTAAGTCGTATTGTTCATTGCTGAGGGTTAAAAAAAATAAGTAAGTGATATGTAAAAGTAGCCAGACATACTAACAATAACAGGTGTATACACACACACTAACTCACAAACAAACACACACACACACACACACTAACTCACAAACACACACACACGCATACACTCACCCTCAAACACCCTCTCACAACAGGTTTAAAAAAAATATATAATAATATTAATCTAATTTGTATATAAGTGTATCCCCCCGGCCATTAATTAGACTTGCTATCTACTGCGCTGCAAGACGGCCGATGAGGCCAGTGCGGGTACTAGAGACCGATATTTACTTATACATTGTAACTACACTGTTGTTTAACTACACTATTATAAGTTGAATATTGTTTGGGTTAATCAATATTTTTTTTTTTTTTGGTATGTTTATTTCCCACACAGCAATGACCGAAATAGTTATAATTATAATATAATAATGATGTAGTCAAAGGTAAACATGTCTAAACCATGTCTGATGGTCTACTGTTGTTGTGACAAGGGGTCTCAACTCAGCTTATTGCTGCAGACAAGAATAAGGGAAGAAGAAGAAGGGTCGTGATCATTCTAAGAAGTTAATCACATAGAACGACTCTCGTGTCTAGTGTCCTTATAAATAAAAATGCTCATTGTTTGTGTTATGCCCCCGCCAGCCCCGCAAGTACCCCGACCTGTCGCTGAAGCAGGTGAAGGTGTCCCGGCGGACGCACCACGACAGCGGCGCGCCCGCGCACCACTCCACCTCCAGCAACGACGACACGCTCAGTGAGTCCTTGATAGTTCTTGATTGTGACCGGGTTCACAGCCCCTGGGCCTGGCCAGGTCAGGTGGGGTCTCTGTACATTTCATTTACAGGTGTAATTTCAGATCCCGATGTGAGGGCTGGTTTTTTTTATGTACTACTAAACCCGCATTTGACCTCGATCTCGCCTGATGGTAAGCGACGATGACGTCGACGATGGTGCATGCGGGTCCAGTAAATGCCTATTCACTCTGGCCTTGAAGATCCCAAGGTTGTAGGTTTCGGGAAATACAGACGCCGGCAGGCTGTTCCATTCCTTAGCCGTTCGCATAATGAACGAAGAAGCAAATCGCTTCGTACGAGCAGATGGGATATCAACAACATAAGGATGGAACCCCTCCCCTCGCCTGGTACTCCGAAGGCGGAATGGAGATGCTGGAATCAGGTCGTGCAATTCCGATGCGCACTCTCCGAAATGTATCCTATAAAATACCGATAGACTCCAGACTTTGCAGCCTAGCTACCACCAGCGATTCGTCACCTATAAGGCGCTTAGCGCGTTTCTCCACTGAGTCAAGGGCAGCCAGTTGGTACTTAGCAGAGCCGTCCCACAGGTGGCAGCAGTACTCCATGCACGACCGGACTTGGGCTTGGTAAAGGTTTAAAAGCTGTCCCGGCGTGAAGTACCGCCTAACCTTACTCAGGATGCCCATATTTTTGGCTGCGGTCTTAGCTTTTGACTCAACGGAGCGCCCAAAGTTGAGATTGGAAGTCAGATCCAACCCGAAAAGGCTAAGGTGGTCGGTAATTGGTACGGATACACCCCGGAAAGTCGGAGTCAGGTGGAAGGGACTCCGTTTAGCGGTGAATAAACACATGGTTTACAGTTGGTCAAGTGCTGCAAGGGCAAATACCAGTGGCAAGGACTGGGATCCACTTTCAAGATAGCTTGCAAGCCAACTGGAATCGCCACTGTCAAGTTTTCTTTTTGTGATTTTTGTAATATCTAATAATTTTCTATTCTATTATTGTATATCCACAGGCGTGTCGCAGCTCTCCCCCACCAGCGGAGGCTCGTGGGACAACCAGTCGGTGGCCTCGTTACCGCTGCACCATCTGGAGCACAGGGGTAAATATCCTCCATATCAATCTTATCTTATGATAGGGGGCCGGGAATAACCCAGCGGCACTTCGACCCTTGAGGATCTTTTGTGTCTACCCCATTTACACTCTGGTCATCTCAGTGTGCAGGTTTGTTGACGATGTGTTCCTTCACCGTCAGAGCAGTCGGTTAATGTACGTAAGTCTTCGAAATGTTGGCAACATCCAGTGCTCGAATAGTTTTTTTATTTTTTTTTATTTTTATAATAGCCTATAGGCTGTCCCACTGCTGGGCAAAGGCCTCCCCTCCTCCTTTCCATTTATTGTGGTTTGAGGGGGGTTGGACCGTAACCCGCCGTGCTGGTCCAGTGCTCGTTGGCGGGTGGCCAGGGCCTCGTTTGTTTGTCAGCAGGGTGCACCACGTGCAGGTGAGGTTGGCTTGGGCCCCGTGAGTTGTTGTGCGGGACCCCATACACCCTCGAATAGTAATGAAACAATTTATTTCACCAAATTAACCATCTTTTATCAACGCGCACTGTACATGAACACTTAACACGATTTTAACACAAACACTCACTGATGTCTACATTGTAGCACTTTGAGTGTTTAACACTTAGGCTGCACTTAGTGATGCTTACTATGATAACCAGTGATCGGAGTAGGTAGAGCTGTTTTTGGTACTTGCCACATACGGTCATAATGGATAAGTATGCCCAATAATCCCGGGATTTCCGGGATTGAATAAATATATTATTTAGATTTTTAACGTTATATTTGTTTTGATACACATTTAACATTGGTGGCGAAATAATTTTTTTTAAGATTCATGGTGCTAGTGTACCTATGGTAGTGTTTTAACTTCTTCGTAAGTTCACAATTTTTTAAAAATATTTATCCGCCGAGTAAGGGCGAGATTTATAAAAGTAATTTACAACATTTGCTCGATAACTTAAAACGGGATCCCGAAATCATATCCATATTAATATAACCTTTGAGGACATTGACCCGAAAGAGCTCTACCTACTCCGATCACAGATGATAACACACGCGACAGTGGTCTGTCCGGCGGAGTGACGACCTCTCACGACACCGGTGAACGACTGACTGGCGCGTGATTCACGATCACATTCTTATATAGCATTTCAAGCACCCCCCACCCCCTCCTACCACCAGCAGCATGCTGCTAGGCATCAGTATTACAAAACTAAATACTTTTACGATACGATTTGAATCTAAACACACTTTTTTAAATATGGTATACATTATGATAGTCATTAATTATCATATTTCGAACTAGTTACTTATTTAATATCTGTTATGACTAACAAGACGTTGTTTTTGTGAAAGTAGATCAAATACAATACTATTATATTATTTATGCGCGAATTAAGTCACAAAAATGTTGTAAACAATTAATATATCTCACAGAAAAAATACTCAAAACTCATTGGTACATGGCACTGCACGGTTTCTAACCCGGACCTCCCGCAAGGGAGCGCGGTGTCCCAGCCACTGTGCCACCGACGCTTCATATGTATACGGAACACTCACGCCTTTAGCACCCTTACGTATGACCCCTTCAGGGTCCGTCTGCTAGCAACCCTTCTATGTAAATCCTGTCGTCAAATATCTCCTCTTCGTCGTCGCTGTGTTCCGCAGTGTCTATAGAAGAGGTCAGTACTTACTGAGCGTGTGGGATACATCTTAGGCCAATTTTAGATAATGTTGTCGTTCGACAGCAGTCGTTAAGCCATGTCAGAGGCCTACGGCGGCCTGAACAACTCTGACAATTAGGTTGGCCACTAACCATACGATAAGCAAGCAAGCAATGTACTTTCAAACACAATATTATTTATTATTATTGTAATAAATGTACTTGAACGTCTGTGGTCGTCACACATTTTTGTTTTTTTCTGGCAGGTTCAAAATCGGAAGAGCGGGGCACCCTGGTGAGCCCACGATTGGAGCGATGTGCCAGCAACACCTTCAGCCAGTTCAGTATATTCGACAAGGGTCTGGCGCTCTTCGACAAGAGTAAATCAACGGCCACCCTGAACACCAAGTGAGTTACATAGATACAGGGACAGCCAGACACACGGGTCAGTTACATAGATCAGGGACTGGAGCGGTCACTTGACCCTATTCACAGCACATGCAAAATTGAACACAAAATGCATGAAGATAAATATTGTTATATTTAATAATAATAAGGGTAAATTAAAGCTACAAGAATACCATTGGGCTCAAACATACGATAAGTGATCACCACTGATCGGAGTAGGTAGGGCTCTTTCGGGTCAATGTCCTCAAAGGTTTTATTAATATGGATATGATTTCGGGATCCCGTTTTAAGTTATCGAGCAAATGTTGTAAATTAATTTTATAAACCTCGCCCTTACTCGGCGGATTACGATTTTTTAAAAATTGTGAACTTACGAAGAAGTTAAAACACTACCATAGGTACACTAGCGCCATGAATCTTAAAAAAATATTTCGCCACCAATCTTAAATGTGTATCAAAACAAATATAACGTTAAAAATCTAAGTAATATATTTATTCAATCCCGGAAATCCCGGGATTATTGGGCATACTTATCCATATTATGACCGTATGTGGCAAGTACCAAAAACAGCCCTACCTACTCCGATCATAGGTAATTAGTAACATTTTAACCAATCGAATTAACAATCATATCTAAAAATAATATATTTTGTTTCAATAAATAACCGTAAATTTCTATATATAGAAATGCGTGAGCATTGGTCATTACTAGAGTTGCCACGAATAGTGATTTGGCCGAATACCGAATATTCGGCAACGCTGTCGGCCGAAGCGCCGAATATTCGTCACAAAATCCATGGTTGCCGTAAACGTAGGTCGTAAACTGGTAATAGACAGGCCGCAACCTGTCTCATGACGGTGCACACGGGAGCGACGGGCGGGTGTTTGTTTCAATTGCGAGTAAATCACGTCACGGCACGCTTTGTCAGGTCATAATAATACATAAAACATTAATATTGTGCAGAGAATAGTTCTTATTCAATTGTTTGTTCGTTTAAAGGTTTACAAAATGACACCAATTAATACAAAATCGCCTATATGGGAATATTATGAGATATTATCCATCACAACCTACCATTGATCAATTTTACTTACCCTTTTACACCGTATTGTAATTTGGTAATAGAATACATATAATCTTGAGTAATATGTGGGTTTTTTTCATGGTTCGGCCGAATAGTACGCACTATTCGGCCGAATACCAAATACCAAAAAAATTGGCCGAATACCGAATAGTAACCGAATATTCGTGGCATCTCTAGTCATTACACTCTCGGGACGCATTCCAGCCTCGAGTGTACCTACTTAGCTCACTAGTGTCATAATGTACTTTATCCACAGAGGCACGGCGCGGGACGAGCCCCCATCCCCGCGCGACAGACATTCCCCCCGCCACGACCGGTTAGTATACATACAACTAGTAAACAGCAGTCGTTGAGCCATGCCTACTGGCGGCCTGAATAACTCTGACAATACGTTGGTCACTAACAATACGATAAACAAACTGCAGCGGTATCGAAAATGGAATCTTACCACCAGGTGGAATTGAGGTCAAAGTAAGAGTTCAGTCGTTTACTGTGTACGATGTTATAATAAGATACCTGATACTGTAATGAATATGACAGAGGAAATATTGAAGACCCACATAAAACGGACCTTATGTAAAAAGGGTTATTATAAAATAAATGACTCCTTAAATGATAAAGAGGCTTGGTCCTCACTCCAGCTCCAGCTCTGCACATTGTGTATATGATTGTATTCATAATTATTGTAAGATATATTTATTTCAAAAGACGTGCTGCTGAAAGTTTCTTGTGCCGCTTCTTTCCTTTCAGCTACGGCACCTTACGAAGCGGTGGTAGAGAGGAACATGACGTTGTAAAAATGTACAGTACATTTTGCGCATCGGAATTGCACGACCTAATTCCAGCATCTCCATTCCGCCTTCGGACTACCAGGCGCGGGGAGGGGCTCCATCCTTATGTTGTTGATATCCCATCTGCCCGTACGAAGCGATTTGCTTCTTCGTTCATTATGCGAACGGCTAAGGAATGGAACAGCCTGCCGGCGTCTGTGTTTCCCGAAACCTACAACCTTGTGATCTTCAAGGCCAGAGTGAATAGGCATTTACTGGACCCGCATGCTCCATCGTCGACCTCATCGTCGCTTACCATCAGGCGAGATCGAGGTCAAAGGCGGGTTTAGTTATACATAATAAAAAAATTAAAAAAATTTTAAGTTGTAAAAATGTATTACAAGGTACTTACAATAAAAAAAATGATTTTGAAACAAAAGGAAGCGGACCGAAACCGTAGAATATTTTCAGTTTTAAAAGCGCTGCAGTATGCTACAGCCTTTTATATAATTTATTTTTGTTACAATACAGAGTATAACTCGAGATTGTTTTATATATTGTATACAAGGAGAGCAGACGAGCAAACGGGCCACCTGACGGTAAGTGGTCACCGTCGCCCATAGACATCTCACCACACTGTATTAATATTAGAGGGCCTATACTTTTAATTTATTAATTAGGTAAACAACAGATTACAACCAGAGAATTACATAAAAATCAATATAAAGTTATGAGCTAGGTCGTAACCCTTAACGTGTAAACACAGCATGGTTAGGAAGTGGGGAATTGGTTATTGTACAACATTGAGTTGGGAAATAATAAAAGGTATATTGTTGTTTTTGAGGGTATAATAAAATAACAGTATGTTTGATGGTGCCGTATCGTGCCTGCCCTAAAGAATAGCACTAAGGTGGTGCTTTACTCTCCCCGTGTGTCGTACGAGGCGACTGAGGGTTTCAGTGGATACTATTGTACACCTAGAGACGGCGGTAAGCTCGCCACATATCACGTTTGTCCACCGAATGTTACGGTGAAAAGTGGGAGCTATGATGAAGGTGGTTCCTCTGTCTACCACCTCGGGGATTATGGACGTGAGACGTGACGTGAGTTACGTATATATTATCATCATCAGCTCTAGTCCACTGCTGGACATAGGCCTTTCCCAGGCGCGCCATTGAGTCGCTGCCAGCCACCTTGCGTAGATCGTCACTCCATCTAGCAGGGGGCGTTTGCCCAAACGCGGTCTCCACTCCTGAACTGGTCTCCCCCAGCTTTTGTCTGTTCTGCGACAGATGTGACCGGCCCACTGCAACTTCAGCTCGCTAATCTTATGAGCTATGAACTTTTCCGTCATAGATTCTATGTGTACCAAATCTTACGGCGAAAAGTAGGGACTACGTGAAGGTGGTTCCTCTGTCTACCCCCTCGGGGATTATGGACGTGAGAGTTTATGTTATGCTTGCTTGCTTATCGTATGGTTAGTGGCCAACCTATTTGTCAGAGTTGTTCAGGCCGCCCGTAGGCATCTGACATGGCTTAACGACTGCTGTCGAACGACAACAACCGGGACCGACTGCTTAACGTGCTCTCCGAGGCACCCAATCAGGTACCGACCGCGCCAACGTGGCTTAACCTGCACGATTACTTTCGGCCCGTGCTCGCCACTAGGCAACGAGCTCCTCTATGTTATGTCTATCGCCAGGCAAGCGCCGCCGGTGGGCGAGAGGAAGGCGCTTTCTCCGCGAGGACCCATAGTGGACGCTGAGCTTTTCTACTCTCGGAGTGCAGACCACCTCGAGTGCCGGAAACACGAACAGGTAACAGGACATTTTTTATTTACAATTTACATAATCATTACGGGAATTCCCAATACAATAATGTAAAACAATACTAGACCACCTATAAATGATTACTGTTTTACATAACATACATTAACATTATAAAGACGCCGAGGATAGGAAAAAATGGAAAGGAGGAGGGGAGGCCTTTGCCCAGCAATGGGACAGCCTATAGGCTATTAAAAAAAATTACATCTCAGATAAGTCAGTGTTACTTCTGTGAATTCTGTCAACGAGCAAAGATATAAAACGCAAAGCGTCCCGTAGATGGAGCCACGAGCACACTCCGTAAACAGAAAAGAAAAACGAAACGTCATTTTTGAAGATATCACAAATTTCTCGTTATTTGGGTTAATTTAATATAAGTTCTCAAAGCTATAGTAAACTTGTGATGATATCATGGCATCGTATGGACATTACAAAATAGCAAACCTAAAGAATCTGTTAAGACAGCGTGGCGCGAGGAATTCGGTGGAAAGGTTTATGTGATAATTTAAAGTTTATTAAACAAACATCTTGTAAAATCATCCAATATTAATCAAAATAATCATTATTTATTTATCAAATTATTGTCACTGAAAACAATAAGTTTAGGTTATGTACGAAGCGATTTGCTTCTTCGTTCATTATGCGAACGGCTAAGGAATGGAACAGCCTGCCGGCGTCTGTGTTTCCCGAAACCTACAACCTTGGGATCTTCAAGGCCAGAGTGAATAGGCATTTACTGGACCCGCATGCTCCATCGTCGACCTCATCGTCGCTTACCATCAGGCGAGATCGAAGTCAAATGCGGGTAACTTTGGTTTAGAACAAAATCATCTTTACGTACGTCGTATTTTTAAATGTTTTTTGTAACTGTGCTAGTGGCAATATTACATTATGACGTCACTGTTCCCTAGCGCCATACAAGCAGATCCTGGCTACATATAAAGCACTGTTTTGCTAAAAAGGGACAGAGTATCCAGGATGTCCATGTAAGTTGATTGATAGAATTAAAAAAATTAGTCGAATACCGTAGTCATAGTAAAAAAAATCCAATGCCAGATTACATGTTGCCCTACTCAGGGTTTCAGGTATGAACATATAATATGAATTTTTAAGACCAATTGTTACACATGAAAAGCAATAAATATTATGAGTATGAGTATGTTTATTATATATTTTATACGGCTCTAGCTGCATGTTCTTTTGAGCCAAAGATTAAATTACTCTCTGTTTTCAGGAGCGACTGCCGCCCCTACTGCCTCGGAACAGCACAGTGTCCACCGCCAGCACGCTGAGCCTCGCTAGCAACACCAACAATGTGGACAGCAGTGAAAAACCTCCCGTACTACCGCGGAGAGACACCCTCACGCATAATTGTGAGTGTTGCCAGCGTATGAAAATAATGCTAGAAATAGAAAATATTTTATTATTAATACGTAGCACGATATGTACAAAATCGACCTTGTCGGTTAAAGCGATCTCTTACAGACAGCAACCTCTGAAGTTAATTGTACATTAAAGAGATTAGCGACAGTGTAGTGTGAAGATATGAAGTAGGTTCCTATTACTTAATACACAGTACAGTTAGTAAAATAAAAGTAATATTATATTATATTGTATTACGAGTATATTATTTATTCAAATTCACTTGTTAGGTTTTCTCCCATTTCTGGGGTCAATTATTTATATTATTATTTTTAAACTACTATTTTTCTCCCATTATTAGGGTGAGTTATTATTATAATATTATATTTTAATATGTATTAGACAATGCCCCTTTACAGCAGCTATTACTGTTTAAGTATATATATTTTTAATTATTAGATAGGTACTTATGGGATTAGTTTTATACTGACTGTGGTGCACCTGGTGCATTGTGCTGACGAGGTCAGATATTAGTTTGTATACCTACACTATACACATCATCATCAGCCCACTCTAATCCACTGCTGGACATAGTCCTCTCCCAGGGCGCGTCGTTGAGCCCGCTCTTCGGCTCTTCTCATCCAGACTCTGTCAGCCACCTCGCGGTCTCTACTCCAGAACTCGTCTCCCCCGGCGGTTGTCTGTTCTGCGACAGACGTGACCGGCCCACTGCCACTTCAGCTCGCTCATCTAATGAGCTATGTCGATAACTGTTGTTCTATGCCGGATCTCCTCATTTCGGATTCGATCCAGCAGAGACACTCCGAGCATAGCTCTCTCCATAGCACTATACACAATAACTAATAAATCTGAATTAATTTTAACTACTGTATACTGCCATTTGAGTCGTGTTATTACAGTTTCAACGTCTTTGAATTTAGTTTTTATCTTTGATCATATGATAAGAGAAGTGGAAGAAAAGTGGACCAGGAATATTACGGAATGGTATCCTAGAGATACTATGAGAAGCCGAGGGAGACAGTCAAACAGGTGGGAAGACGATTTAAAGTATACAGCAGGTGCTATATGGACTAGACGGGCAAAAGATGGGAAAGAATGGAAATCTTTAGAGGAAATCTTTATGGGGGGGCAGTGTGGATACACTACCTAACCATTTGTTTTCTAATGCAGTTTCATGTTAGCATATGATGTATGTTATTTATTATATTTTTGATTATATATTAAGTATTATATTTCTGTATATATTATAGTATTTATGTAATATTATTACTACTGCTTGGCAGCCTGCAACGGTTTGCATTTTTTATTATTATTGTTATTTATTTATTTGACGGTAGTATTTATGCATTAAGCTCGCCTCATGTACAGTCAGCGTCAGATAGATGTTATCGTCCAAGGTAATCAAAACCATCTAAAGATCACAAGTTCAATTTTATCTGCGCAGTCAGAATTATCATATTGTTGTTAGCACCCAAAGTGGTCAATATATCTGAGCAACACAATCTCCAATATTATGTACGCAGCCAGGCTGTTCATTATTTGCAATGATGACAGATAAAATAATTGTAATGCAATGTGTTCCAGCGATAGCGAGCAGCGAGCCGCCCGAGCCTCCCGACCGGCCGCTGCCCAGTCCCAAGCACCACGAGCTTTATCGGTGAGTCACACACACTAGGAATGTTCCTAGGGATGGAGCTTCGACTCCGACTCCGAAAGTTCGGAACTTTTACACCTCCGACCCCGACTCCAGCTCCGATAATATTGAATCGGAGGTTATACCGAAGATTTGTGAACAAACATATTCAAATATCAATATTTTATTAAATAGTGTAGGACTACATAAAGGAATATGTTTTATAGCCGCAAACGTCATCATTTGTGATCGGAGTAGGTAGGGCTGTTTCGGGTCAATGTCCTCAAAGGTTATATTAATATGGATATGATTTCGGGATCCCGTTTTAAGTTATCGAGCAAATGTTGTAAATTACTTTTATAAACCTCGGCCTTACTCGGCGGATTACGATTTTTTAAAATTGTGAACTTACGAAGAAGTTAAAACACTACCATGGGTACACTAGCGCCATGAATCTTAAAAAACTATATTTCTCCACCAATCTTAAATGTGTATCAAAACAAATATAACGTTAAAAATCTAAATAATATATTTAT
Organism: Hofmannophila pseudospretella; assembly: GCA_947369225.1. Taxonomy (NCBI): domain Eukaryota; kingdom Metazoa; phylum Arthropoda; class Insecta; order Lepidoptera; family Oecophoridae; genus Hofmannophila; species Hofmannophila pseudospretella. The sequence goes on along the minus strand of OX376338.1, from coordinate 455,076 downwards.
TCAATCCCGGAAATCCCGGGATTATTGGGCATACTTATACATATTATGACCGTATGTGGCAAGTACCAAAAACAGCTCTACCTACTCCGATCACTGGTCATCATAAAAAATATTGGCCAGTTCAGCTATAAAAAATAAAATCCGGTTTAAAATTTGAACTTCTGAACATCTCTCTTCTACCTCCGACTCCGATAAATCAAATGTAAAATCTTTGGTTTCGATTCCGGTTCCGGTAAAACCACCTCCGTAACATTTCTAATACATACATACATACCTTCACGCTATGTCCCTTGCGGGGTAGGCAGAGAGAACGGAGCGACACGAATCTCTGTCTTGTGCCTCTCTTGCTTCCTCTACAGTCATTTGTTGTTTCACGCTTGCTCGCCGCAGGGTCGCTTTTTCCGATGAGTCATTGTCTAGTAACTTACTTTTTAGGGATCCGTGGTAAACGGAACCCTATTGCTGTCGCTACTCTGTCCGTCCGTCCGTTCGTCACGTGGGTCTAGCGCCTAAACGGAATAAGATACAGACTAATCTATACACTTATTAAAATCGTAAAAGTGAAATTTTTCTTTGTCTGTTTAGATGCACATTCCGTAAAAACCACTGAACGGATTAGGATGGAGTTAAAAAATACATATTTAGTTTGTCCCGCATGCGTGCTCCATGCATCACATTGTTTCATACAACATTCCAGTATCACGCGTGCTACCCGCATGCGGGGTGCGTGGAGAAATTGAAATTGACATTGTGAATTTTCACGCATGCGGGGAAAACCCGCGTGCGTGGCGAAATACGCACGACTCTGAAAACGCCCTAAGTCTAGATTCACATCTAGGCTACAGAGGTTTTGAAAATTCTACTTAAAATGGGCCAAATATGGGCCAAGTTAGTATATGGTACATTGGATGATAAATCTTAAATATTGGGTATCACATATTTCACCAGCTTTTGTTATGCAAATATTTTAGAGTTAACTTCATTAAATTCAAGTAAGTATTTGCAGTACAATCATTACATAACACATACATTACCTATATACATTAGCATACATTTCATGTCACATAGAATAAATTAATAATTATAATGCATGTCATCATCAGCAGCCTATTCTAGTCCACTGCTGGACATAGGCCTCTCCCAGGGCGCGCCATTGAGCCCGATCTTCGGCTCTTCTCATCCAGTCGCTGCCGGCCACCTTACGCAGATCGTTGCTCCATCTAGCAGGGGGGCGTCCCACACTACGTTTGCCCAAACGCGGTCTCCACTCCAGAACTCGTCTACCCCAGCGGTTGTCTGTTCTGCGACAGATGTGACCGGCCCACTGACACTTCAGCTTGCTAATCTTATGAGCTATGTCGATAACTTTTGTTCTATGCCGGATCTCCTCATTTCTGATTCGATCCAGCAGAGATACTCCGAGCACAGCTCTGTCCATAGCACGCTGAGCGACTTTCAATTTGTGAACCAGTCGCACCGTCAGTGTCCACGTTTCGGCTCCGTAGGTCATTACTGGTAGGACGCACTGGTTAAAGACTCTTGTCTTTAGACATTGAGGTATGGGCGACGAGAAGATGTGACGTAATGCATGTCAATACATTCAAATGTCAACAGCAAACCAGTCAACCCCAAAAGATACAATAGTCAAAGTTTAGGTGCTTTACATTACATAAATTCTTTTACTGTATAAGAACGCGAACGAAGTTAGTAGCACTAGCTAGTTTCACATAAAAACATTAAATTAAATCCCATGTTGAAATTACGACGTCTGTCGCAACTCTGTCCGCCCGTCTGTCACGTGAACCTAACGAAACAAGATACAGACTTATCGTGTTATGTGAAATTATTGTTGTGAAGGTCACTACGGGGTTTCTCGTTACAAATTATGACATACATCATACATGACAACACGTTGTTGTTATCACAACAATACGTGGGTACCTATTTAATGGGGGCGATTCGTTCGGGACCGGTAAAATCACATTAAAATCTGCGAGTTCCAAACTTGACTGATTAACATATCTTCACGCTATGTCCCTTGCGGGGTAGGCAGAGAGAACGGAGCGCCACGAATCCCTGTCTTGTTACGCCTCTCTGTTCCGCAAGTACCAACTGTCTGCCCTTGACTCAGTGGAGAAACGCGCTAAGCGCCTTATAGGTGACGAATCGCTGGTGGAAGCTAGGCTGCAAAGTCTGGAGTCTATCGGTAGTTTATAGGATACATATCGGAGAGTGCGCATCGGAACTGCACGACCTAATTCATCTCCATTCCGCCTTCGGACTACCAGGCGCGGGGAGGGGTTCCATCCTTATGTTGTTGATATCCCGTCTGTTTGTACCAAGCGATTTGCTTCTTCGTTCATTATGCGAACGGCTAAGGAATGGAACAGCTTGCCGGCGTCTGTGTTTCCCGAAACCTACAACCTTGTGATCTTCAAGGGCAGAGTGAATAGGCATTTACTGGACCCGAATGCTCCATCGTCGACCTCATCGTCGCTTCGCTCGCGTCGTCAGCTCTGTATATTACAATCTAAGAGCACTAATTCAAAGGTCAGTCTAGGACCCCCCCAGCTTCATTATTATCTTAGCAGTCACATCTCTTTTGTATCTTTTCTTGAGAACTACTGACGTCGATTACTGGATGACCGTTAAACCTAAAGTTAAAGTGTTGGCGAAACATGTATGAACTACTAAGAATTACCATCTTGTAAAACTCTTGTATTGTTTGTGTAAATAAATCTTATTTTGTTTAATAAATGAATAATTTAACGAATGATATCCCGGAATCGGCCCCATTATAACATAGGCAGTGTAACATTACACCTCATGATACGGTTATCGTGTCAAACAAATGTCTGTCTTTTGTGTTTCAACTGTCATACGGACGGGAAGTGAGTGAAGTGAGGAGCACGCTTTGTACCGGGTCGTTTTCGTTAGGGAAATATAATTGGCAATTAGATTACCACCAGCAATACGTATTACCACCAGCAAGTTACTCAGGTCAGTCGCCTCGTACGGGGCCGTTCAAGTATTAAAATAAATAAATAAATATCTTTATTTTCATCATCACTAGTGTCCGACCACTCATTGATGGATAAAGTTAGAAATCAAGTCATCCGTCACAAAACGCGAGTTACCGACATAGCTCATATGATTAGCAAGTTGAAGTGGCAATGGGCTGGCCGTGTCTGTCGCAGAACCGACAACCGTTGGGGGAGACGAGTTCTAGAGTGGATACCGCGGACAAGAAAGCGCAGTGTGGGACGCGGTCTCTGCCCGGTGGACCGACGACCTGAAGAAGGTTGCTGGCGATGATTGGATGAGGAAGGCGGAGGACCGAGTATTGTGACGCGCCCTGGGAGAGGCCTATGTCCAGCAGTGGACAGATACGGGCTGATAGATAGTGTCCGACCGAAGCTTCGGCTTTTGCCACCTTCGGCTTCGGCCGAAATGGGCCAAAGTTTTGGCCGAAGCCGAAGGTTCCTAACAAACGACGAATTCGAACGAACTTTTACGAATGAGCGGGAGGGCGCGACGGACAGGGACGTGGCGGGCGGGAGGGGAGAGTCACACGTGATGTGTGTTTCGTTCTGTGGACTTATTTTTGTAATTATATTTCACAAATCGCAAGGTAATTTTGATGACCACTAGATCAACTTCTAGAGAAGATTAAAATTACCTTTCTATATTATATTATACGGTCGATATAAAACCTTCAATTTTAAAGTTTTAAAATCGAATCATTTAAATTAGCTTGTATCCAATCTTGAACAAAATATACATAATAAATAAATAACACATATTATAGTGAGGGGGTCGCAAGGTTTTATACTAAAAAAATTGGCTTTTTAGTGGGTCACGATACTAAAGAGGTTGAGAGACGATCAACTTTCATTTGTGTTTTCACATTTGACCATCAATTTATGTCTATTTCTTATGAAACACTTGTCTAATACCGTATTGTCCTCAATATTCTTGTACCAGTAACAATACCGCTCCATCTGGGGTAACTCCACAAATAGAGAAGAAGTGTTTAAAGCTCAAAAAAGTTGCATCCGTGCCATTTGTGGACTACGGAGAACGGATAGTTGCGTACCTTGGTTTAAGACATTGAAAGTGCTGACGTTTGCTTCGCTGTATACAGAGTGTAACATTAAGAACGGTCAGTATGGGAAAGTCTGAAACTATAAGACATACGAAGATCTGTTCTTAGGAACCATGTCATCAATTTTAGTAACAAGAAACACTGTATTCATACATTTTTTTTAAAACCTGTACTCAGCCTGGGAATCGAACCCGGTTGTTTTGAAAAAAAAAACCAACACTATTTCTATTTAGATATCGATTGTGTAGGTCTTAAGGAATAAATGTTAGTATGAAACGTTATGTTTAAAATTAATAAAACGCATTGTTTCCATATCTTTTAATTTATTTTAGTAGGTGTTCGAAATGACTACCATTTTGTAAAATACAACATTCAACTCGTTTAGGTAACGATCTTACTATTTATACTGACCGTTCTTAATGTTACAGCCTGTATATACGAAATAGCAGTTTGTGTATTTACCAATCCACGTCTATTTGTAAGTGACGTTCACGATAGAAATGTGCGTAACACAGACCGACCGTGTCCCGTGGAGTCCGGGACAGCGCTCAAACACAAAAGTGTAATTTGCAGGGCTCCTAAGATTTTCAATAAATTGCCTAAATGCGTGGTAGAATTAAGCCTGCCTGAATTTAAAAATAAACAATATACATTTCTCTTAGACAAATGTTATTACAGATTGAGCGACTTCCTTGGTGATAAGCTGTGACATCATCATAATTTAATTAACATTGATATTCATATTATAATTAATTTGCTAATTTAATGATGATAATTCGTGATTGTTTGTTTTATTAATTGAACAATAATGTGTACGCGCTCGGGCAGAATATGGTGATACTGAAACACAATGTAACATCTGCATTACCCATGTTTACAAATAAATAATATTTATATTTCCCCCGCAGCATGCCGGCGTTATCTCCGAAGCGGTCGCCGGCGCCACAGCCGCCGGCCAGCCCGCTCGTCAACAACCTCGACCGGTACGTGTGCACCCACCATCTGCCATCACACCATATTGACAGCTGCCACATTGGTTTCAGCGAGAACCCGGTTTATGTCGAGTCGATCACAGAGCAACCAACCCAACACTTCAAAATCTGTAATGTATCATATTGCGCAGGCATAAGATAAAATATAGATATATTTAATGGAACGTTTTTGACAGGTGGACAACTGTACAGTGAGTGAGGTATACAATTTCACACTAGGGACTTACAAATGATACGCACTTTTACACTTATAAGTCAACTACTGTTTTTCACAATCTGTAAGTGCTCGGTAATCTTATGCCTCTACTGTGAACTACCATCCACACACATAATACCATGTAAATACACCCACACCATGCCATCACCCTCCCACACACTCAGTACCTCACGTACACACTAATATCCTCATTCAACAAACAAACACATTCATACAACACAACACGCACACACTGTTGCTTTCTTCGTCCGTGCAGTCTCTGAGGGTCAGCTGAAGATCAGCGCTGTGGCTTGCCTCAGCGTCATGCTGAGCTGGTGCACCCTTGTTGGCACTGTACCACACCGGATGTTCTGTGCTGCATTAATCTTTGTATACTTCTGTCAATTTCAACTGTTAAATTTAAATTAATGTTTACAAAATTTAACCATTTTGTTAACCCATTCCTTTATATTATTTATGACTCCTTCTTTTAGATTTACGCATGTGACGTCACGAAGGTTATAAGTCCCCCCGTCACACTTTGTTGACCCCCTCCCTGCCCGTTAACGTGTGATGTAATTTCTGGATGGCCTTAAATGTATGAAACGGCTGTTTCTTTTTTGCAATTTTAGAGTTGACCTCATATTGAAAGATTTTTAAATTCATCCTGTGTAGATTTCTCACTACAGTTATTCTCGTTAACTCTTATTAAATTTTTTGCGTTATTCCAAAAAGAATTATTGAATTATTTAGCAGCCAAAATAAGTCAACGATTCAATGAAAAATTTAGCTGATTCCAAGAACACATTTTAAAAATGAAAATTTAATGCCTTAATATAATATTTTGCGCTATTCCAAAATAATTCAACGATTCAATGAAAAATTTAACTGATTCCCGAAACCCCAGTGTCTTTTCCACGGAAACTTTAACAAGAGATGGCGCCTACTAGTACAATTTCTGTGTTGTTCAGTTACGGGCACCAACCTTTTCGACTCTATGACTTGGTATAAACTATCCAGTGTTCCCCAGGTCGTCGACCCCGGCGACGAGCGCGTTCAGCTTCCCCGCGCCCGCGCCCGCCCCCTCGCCGCCCGCGCCGCCGCTCACCCCGCACCCTCGTACGTACACCCGCTGTAAAAGTAAACGAAGACTAGCCGTGGCACAAGACAGGCATATCGACTACGAATGGCAAGATGTTCATGTCACCGCACAAGGTTACGTCATAATACGCACAGGTCGACGATAGAAGTCGCATCGGCAAAATTCGTAAAACCTATCACTTCCGAACTTTTCCGAACTGATTGTTGTCATTGGTCGATCGAATGAGGCGGGAATTCAGTGTGCGAATGGCGTGAGTGACGAACCAAATGGCGTGATAATGAGCGATTGTCATTGGTTGTTCGATTAGGTACATCGATGTAAGTTCTAAGTTGTGTCATACTGTACCCTTGTGTTGTGTCATACTGTACCCTTGTGTTGTGTCATACTGTACCGTTGCGATATGCCAGGTGAAGAATGATACTGTAATAAATATGACAGAGAACACATTCAAGACCCACATGAGACGGACCTTATGTAAAAAGGGTTATTATAAAATAAATTACTACTTAAATGATAAAGAGGCTTGGTCCTAAACCCAGCTCCAGCTCTGCACATTGTGTATATGATTGTGTTCATAATTATTGTAAGATATATTTATTTCAAAAGATGTGCTGCTTTAAGTAGTACTTTTACTTACCTGATGCACCGTGTACACAGCAGCCCCAGCAGCGTCCTGTTGACGTTTGCCGAGTCCCCTGACTCCCCGATCCTGAGGCACTGGATACACCTGTATGTCAATGAGAAGTAGTCCAGTGCTTCGGGGTCGGTACCATGGGCTTGGTATTATTTCTTTAATAATTTTTTTTAACTAACATAACATAGCTTTAAGTAATATAATATACTAACTTTATTTATATCCTGTTTTATGTGAGTCTTAAACGTGTTCTCTGTCATATTTATTACAGTATCAGGTATCTCATTATAACACCGTACACAGTGACCCGTACACGACGTGTTTACTTTACTAAGACTAAAGCGTGGGACTGCAAGTTTGTTTTTGTTTCTTGTATTGAAATTATGATTATCGCAGTTGATCTGGTCAAAATGTGTCAAAAAAGGCACGACTGAGTTGGTGCCGACGGTGTACGGTGAAACCTGGGTGTGCCCGAAGATGTATGGAAGTAAAACGAATGCAGTTGAAATGAAATGAGTTTTTATCTGCAAGAATATACGTTATGAAGGACCTTAAAATTACATAGGTAGTTCCAGCATATCCTACCACATTGTGGTGTGCAAATTTATATAATAGATGTCGCTCTCAGATCCAGCCATGATAATATCCTAAAGGCTCCACTGTGTCGTACCAGATACTACACTGACTCCTTTGCTGTCAAGGCAGCACACCTATGGAACTCACTTCCTCGTCGAACTCGGCATTCGGAGTCCCTGGCTTCGTTTAAAGCGGGTCTCACTCATCATTATTTGTTGTTGTAGTTGTGCATTTTATTTTCATTATTATGTGTATTTACCTATGTATTGTTTACTATCTATTATATGTGTTTATTTATATTATGTATATCTATGCATTTAACTATTTTAGTATACCTACATATTTATTTATGTATATCATATTACTTTTATTTTACTTAATTTACTGTGTATTAAGTAATAGTAACCTATTTCATATCTTCACACCACACTGTCGCTAATCTCTTTAATGTACAATTAATTTCAGAGGTTGCCTGGAAGAGATCGCTTAGGCCGCCTTTGTACATATCGTGCTATTATTCCTGTAGTTTTTACTTTTCTGATTTTGTGGACAAAAAGTTAGATTTTTTTTTGATTCGAAGCCAATTAACTAATACTTTTTAGTTTGCAATAATGGAAATGCGGTACCTGCGTAAATTGTGCGGCGTAACCCTGGCTGACCGAAATACGTAGAATGGCTGGTCTGAATGTAGATATGTTATGTGGCATCATTAAGATGAAGAAAGGCATGATCCGTTGGTGAGTGATGGACGAATGAAGGAATAGGTATACGAAGCGAAAGTGATTGAGTTTTGGGATTTGTACTAGGATATTAATGAAACTCCAATATATCCTGACCTTTGTTTGTTTGTAGTCTCTGTATTGCACACATAGAAAAAAATACACAGAAATTAAAAACATTAAAATATGTACAAAGGCGGGCTTATCCCATAGGGATATCTTCCAGCCAACCTTTGATTAAGGAGAGTTTAGACTACTTTTATGGTGGGTTAGGTGACCTTTGTTTATTAGGTCCTATAAATTAGCATCGCACAAACGATACCGCGAAGTAACTAGCGACTAGCGCCATCTGTTGGCGGCTGAACTAAACTTACTTCTTACACTTAACGGAGTGGAAGGAGAGTCGGGGTCGCCCCAGACTGACCTTTGAAGATCAGGTTGACAGAGTGCTCTTAGATTGTAATATACAGAGCAGACGACCCCGACGGGGAGCGTGACTGTAGAGGAAGCAAGAGAAGCGTGCTAAGACAGTGATTCGTGTCGCTCCGTTCTCTCTGTCTACCCCGCAAGGGACATAGCGTGAAGGTATATATGTATGTTTGTGTGTTTTGTCCAGCGCTGTCGGTGTGCGGCACTCCGCCCCCGTTGCCGCCGCGTCGCCGGAGAGACTCCACCGCACCGCACACTCCGTTGCACCAGGTAGGTAACACTATTTAAAAAATAAAATGAAAACAACACTATTCCCGCACGCTCGCCCTCTGTCGTCCCGCCCCGCGCCCCTTTTGCCGCGCAGGCGGGGTTTACCTATAAAGTGTCTACGACAACACTTGAGTGTCTCATAGTAACACTGTATTATCTAGCACAAGATTTTTCGCGATTTCTAGTTGGCTCCGTAGTGAAAGTTGTTCAGTTATGGGTACACCTTATATTCGACGGCCTCCCCAGAATCAATCCCATAGTATAGAGCGCGTCAATCTACTGCGCCTCTTGTCGACGTCGGCCTAGACACGTCCTAGACGACCCCGACGACGCCATCACGATCTCCATCGCGAAAGCCACTCCCCCACCCGATAGTAGTCACACACAGCACCTACATACCCGCGACCCGCTTCTGGCGCTTACACGCGCTATCGGCGTATTCCAGGCCGCTTCTCCCCGACCCCTCCATCCCCAGCGACGTCCTAAGCCGAGGTCCGTACCCACCTGGGTGCCCTTAGGCAGTCGCTTCTTATAGTAGTGTTCAAGTCCTCCTCCAGGCTGGAGCGCACTTAGCGCTCGCCCCAAAAACCCCGGTGAAGCTGTAAAGGTCATTAGGACCAACAGCAATTATCAGTACGAAAAAAAAACTACTGCGCTTCGCATTTACGACTATCGAATAACTCCGCTAATTATGTTTTTATTGTCTACTTTTGGAAGTAGTAAATAGGTACGTACGACCGATTCTTTACTGGCGCGCACAAGTCCTGAGGCGTATGCCAGTACTATGTTTTAATACATGTAATTAGTTTTATTTAAATAAATAAATAAAAATTTAATGGCGGATCTGAATATAGGCACGAGTCGCGTACATGTTTTTAGGAGTCAGCGGGGTGTAGGAAGAGCGGAGGGATGATTAAGGGCCGCCGCGCCCGGGGAGGACGTGCCCCGCTCCCTCGCTCTTCTACACTAGAGATGCCACGAATATTCGGCTACTATTCGGTATTCGGCCACTTTTTTTAGTATTCGGTATTCGGCCGAATAGTGCGTACTATTCGGCCGAATACCGAATACCAAATCATGAAAAAAACCCACATATTACTCAAGATTATATGTATTCTATTACCAAATTACAATACTTTAGTAAGTAAAATTGATCAATGGTAGGTTGTGATGGATGATATCTCACAATATTCCCATATAGGCGATTTTTTTATTAATTGGTGTCATTTTACCTTTTAACGAACAAACAATTGAATAAGAACTATTCTCTGCACAATATTAATGTTTTATGTATTATTATGATCTGACAAAGCGTGCCGTGACGTGATTTACTCGCAACTGAAACAAATACCCGTCCGTCGCTCCCGTGTGCACCGCAATGAGACAGGGTGCGGCCTGTCTATTACCAGTTTACGCCCTCCCTCGGCAACCATGTATTTTGTGACGAATATTCGGCGCTTCGGCCGACAGCGTTGCCGAATATTCGGTATTCGGCCAAATCACTATTCGTGGCAACTCTATTCTACACCCCGCTAATACCCAAAAACATGTAGTAAAATGCGACTAACTCTATTGTCATTGTGTCCCACAGCCGTCGCTGGCGCCCGCCGCCAGCGCGAGCACCGCGCACGCGCAGGCGGCCCCCCCGCCGCTCCCCCCACGTCCCGCGCCCGCGCCCGAGCTGCTGCGACCCGCGCACTCCACCATCCTACAGCGACGGAACCTGCACCATAACAACACGTAAGTGTAACTTAATGACCCGTGTCTCGACAACACTGGACAGTCTCATTATAATACGTTAGTGTCTCACAGAAACACTCCATCATCCTGCAGCGGCGGAACATACACCATAATAACACGTGAATGTGTCTCGGTAACACGTGTCTCACAGCAACACTTGAGTTAATCTGTATAACGTGTCTCACAGTAACACTTAACATGTCTCACAGCAACATTTAACATGTATCTCACAGCAACACTTGTCTGTCTCATAATTACACGTGAAAGTAATTAACCGCTCGTGTGCCGGCAGCTCGACCGCGCCGCGCCTGCCCCCGAAGCCGCCGCCGGCGCTGGCACCGCGTCCCTAGCGCTCCCCACGCGCGCCGCGCTGCACGCTGCGCGCCACGCGCATCGACCGCGACACCGTCGAGCTATACTACACCAGCGACACGCTCTAACTACCACACGAGAGGATAACGTTTTGTGTACAGTGTAAGACAGGTCAAGATATAACACGTGTCTCACCGCAACAGGCGAGCGTGTCTCGTTTAGTGGAAGACGCATCAAGCTATAATCTGTGGAACCCTTACACCAGCGACACGCTCTGACTACCACGGCTATAGCGGAAGGATCACGTTTCATGTACTGTGGAAGACGCATCAAGATATACTCCTTGGAACATTTCTGTCTGATTATAACCAAGTGTCTCACCGCAACACAATGTCTATCTAGAGCTATGGCATAGACAGGCATAACATGTATTTTAAGGAGGTTTCGTGCAACCGACGGTGACTAAGAATTCAGTCCAATGTTTTCAACTCACTTAGTTTTGGGTAAAGTTTTCTAAATATAAAAGCGTCCCTCCTTAATGAGAGGTCCCCCTCTCATCCCTCGATACCTCGCCCTTCCAAACCAATATTTTTTTTGACTGAAAAAGGATAATAATGAAATTATTATTTATTGATGGAACATTGTAAACAAAAATGAATTGAAATATAAAGGGATAAGAATCCACCAGAAAAATAAAAACCTATGAGATTTTAAACTCACTCGATTAGTATATTTTTTAAAACTACGACGGGTTAAGTAGTAGACTGTAGTTACTGCTTCGACGAAGTTTCGACAGAGTTGCTTCTGTCGTGGTCACGAATAGACTGAAGTGTGACCACGACAGAGTTGCATCTGTCGTGGTCACCAACAGACTGAAGTGTGAGCATGACGGAGTTGCACCTGTCGTGGTCACGAGCAGACTGAAGTGTGACCACGACAGAGTTGCACCTGTCGTGGTCACGAGCAGACTGAATGTGACCACGACAGAGTTGCATCTGTCGTGGTCACGAGCAGACTGAATGTGACCACGACGGAGTTGCACCTGTCGTGGTCACGAACAGACTGAAGTGTGAGCATGACGGAGTTGCACCTGTCGTGGTCACGAGCAGACTGAATGTTGATGAATGAAAGATAACTACAGTCTAGTTTACCTAAACTAAATACCGACGCGATTCAAGTCCAGTTTTCGTAGTTAAAAATAAAAACTATCAAGAGTGCGCCGAACATCATAGGAGAGACGAAAGCGGCTCGACTCCGATGGCTCGGACACGTCACTAGGATGGGGGAGGATCGGGCAGTTAAACGAGCGTATGTGGGACGGTCTAACGGACGACGTCCGGTCGGACGTTCCAGATACCGCTGGCGCGATGAAGTGGGGACAGATCTGCGGGAGCTCCGGGCGCCTGACTGGCTCGAGACTGCGCAGGAGAGAGAGCGATGGCGTTCTTTGGTAGGCTGCGCCAGCGGAGTAAGTAAGTAAGAGTGCGCCATTGGTAGTTTTATAGTCTGAAGAAATATATAGTTCCATTTAATTCCGCAATATGGCAAGGGTTTTTATTTTTCTGGTGTGGGTATACACGAAATGTTTATTGTTACCGTGTAGTTTGTTAGTTGTTTCAATCTTCACAAACAAAATTCCTATAATTGTTTAATACAACGCCCCGACTTATTATTAGTAATAATAAAAAATAACCTGTGCAGTGCCAATAAATAGTAGGAGAATATAGATTTATTAATTAATAAATAAATAAAATAATATGGAGAAATATAACAAATTATGTTATTAGATAAAATGAATTGTAATTATATTATTATGAAATGATTGTAATAAATAATTAATAAATGACAAAAAATTAAGATATAAGTTGAGAAATAATGCATTTACTTGTAAATACTAGTTGTACGTTCGCTTACACAGGGTGTGAACTGAATTAGAGTGACAGGGTGTTCTAAAATATTGTTATCTGAACAACTTTTGTTCTAATACATTTTTCTTTTGACTTTTTTTTGTCGTAAATCAAAAGTTGTTCAGTTGATCATCCTGTACATTATAATATTACCTAGTATACATCAGTTCACATCCTGTGTAATAATAAATATGTTATAAAATATTTATGATCAGGAGCTAGGGGTGAATAATAGTGGCAAGAAATGAGAGCTTTTCATACATCATCATCATCATCAGCCCATGTCGTCCCACTGCAGGGTATAAGCCTCCTCTCTTTTGTGCCACCCTATACGATCCCGTGCCAGTCGCACCCACGCCCTCGATGCGACCTTGGTGATGTCATCCGCCCATCTAGCTGCTGGACGAACTACTCCCCTTTTCCCCGACCTTGGCCCCCACTCAGTGACGCCACTTTAGCGTCGCAACCCGCTTTCCCACGTCTAAGACTTTAGTTCGTTGTCTGATCGCTGTGTTGCGGATCTTGTCCATTAGGGTGATGTCTAACATGGCACGCTCCATGGCCCTTTGTGCGACCCTTATTTTGTGCACAGCTTCTTTTGTGAGCGTCCATGTTTCGGCACCGTAAGTCATGGTGGGCAGAACACATTGGTTAAACAGTTTGGTCTTCAGGCATTGTGGCATTTTTCTGTCTCTCAAGATGTCATCGAGTGCTTTTAACATTTTGTTATTTGCAGTGTTTTTTTATTATTTTGTTAGCAGCTTGTTTCAAAAAAACCGACCTAGTACGAGTCGGACTCGCGCGCAGAGGGTTCCGTTCTCAAATGAAATATTATTCGTTTTGAAAAAATAAATGTTTAGACTTCGTTTTATTTTTCCCGGCATACATACAACACTATCTATAATTGCTAATTATTTCAGATTTTTTTATAGTTATTAAAATAATAATTTTTATTATTTTCACCTAAATTATAAATTTTTGAAAATTCATTTTATTTTTCCTGTAAAATATAGGTGGTTACCTATGACTCCGAATTATTTCAGATTTTTCGGCTCGCAAACTATGGAGATAAGGGGGGAACGGTCATTTTTCGCACATTTTTGGTGATAAATCAAAAACTATAGCATATAATCATAAACTTGCCCCACTTTCAGATCCCCCCCCCCCCCCCCCCCATTCTTGACCCTATTTTCAATAAAAATAAAATAATTTCCCAAGTGTCTTTTACTTGGAATAAATTCGGGCAAGGCAAGTTCTACAACAGTGCCAAATTTCAAATCTATAGCTTCAGTAGTACCTGAGAAAAACAGCTGTGACACAAACGGACGGACGGACGGACACCGAAGGACCATAAGGGTTCCTTTTTTACCATTTTGCTACGGAACCCTAAAAAGAGTATCAAATCAGTTATGGCACCGTATATTTCTAATTGAAATTAAAAATCGACAAGGTAATAAAAAGATTTTTACAATATTATACACCACTCGCTCCTGATCATCGTACTGTGGTTCACAGCCCAAGCTATACTGTCGTCGTCTGACGGTGAGTGGTCACCATCGCTCATAGACATCCCATCCCACCTCACTGTTATGTTACTAGAGAGTTTTCGATGCACTGCTCACCTTGAAATATGTTCGTTGAATGTTTTTCAATTATTTTTTGCTTTTTCCAGTAATTTGTCATATTTATGGGTTTTGTCACCCCAAATAGAATAGTAGGATTTCCCTTAAACCTCGTATATTTGAAAATGAACTGTAAGGTTTGTTTTAGGTTTCAATAATTTGACGTTAAGGTATAGCTTAAAATGTGGTCCATTGTACTTTACAATCTATTTTATAATCTAATGTTGACAACTCGTGTGACAACATCGAAATTGTGGCTTGTAGACTGATTACGTGAGCATAATTACTAGGGTGCATCACGTTCGGATCCGTATAATTCGTTATTTTCAACCCTGACCAAAACGAGGAGTGTTTTTTTATAGTATAAACAAGCCACCTGACATTTCACCTCACTATATTATTAGAGGGTTTTGGATGCGCTGCTAACCCTGAGAAGTACCTCATTCCTATGGAGTACCTCATTCATGCAATCCCTTCAAACCGGAACACAGCAACGAAGCCACAGTCAGCCATTTATAGTTTATTTTTCCTACTTCTGCTCCCATTGCTGTGTTCCGGTTTGAAAGGTGAGAGAGCCAGCGTAATACATGAGACACTTCATCTAACAGCGTATCGAAAACTCTCTAATAACATTACCTGGGCGACGGTGACCACTTACCATCAGATGGACCGTTTGCTCGTCTGCTACAAAAAAAACAAGCACTTTTTGGTCAGAGGTTAAAAATTGTCACATGGCGTTTATAGAAGAGCCAGTACTTACTGAACCCGTGTGCTCCATCTTCGACCTCATCGTCACTTACCACCAGGTCAGATTGAGGTCAAACGCGGGTTTAGTCGTAAATAAAAAAAAATTATTATTTTTGTGTTCTCAGAATGATAAGTTGTCTTTAATTAGATTAAAAACTAGATTTCATCCAACCACCGAGTTATGGCGGTGTGGTAGTAATACTCTATTATATTTTTGTAATATCTAGCCTAATATAACTTAAATCTAAGTTATGTACAAAGCTTCCATGTGTTTTTTTTTATTCGGTGGCGTTCGCGGCCTAAGTCATGACTTTAGGAATGTCACTTGAGGTTATATATTTTTAGTGTCAAGTGTGCTTAGTTTGAGCGAAATTACTCAAGCATTTAAGCTAAAACAAAAGCTTAAGTTAAAAAAAATTACTTCCCATACAAAATTGTATGATAAAACGAAAGAATATATGGTGTACCTTTTTTTTACATAGTTCTACAACTTTCAATAATTGATTTGTGATAGTGGATCGATTTCAAAACGTAATCGCTACTAAGGTTGCGTTCCATAACGTTTATTTACCCGACAATAATTAATCTACCCGGTTCCGAAACACAACATTCCCCGATTCATAAGATAATATTGTTCTTTTTATAATTTCTGTAAAACGCTGTAAATTCAAATGAATAAATAAAATTAAAATAATTAGTTTT
Organism: Hofmannophila pseudospretella; assembly: GCA_947369225.1. NCBI lineage: Eukaryota > Metazoa > Arthropoda > Insecta > Lepidoptera > Oecophoridae > Hofmannophila > Hofmannophila pseudospretella. The sequence continues at coordinate 439,023 of OX376338.1, read as the reverse complement.
TGTCAGCACTGGACTGGCGGGACATCTATTATCCGATCGTTTGATAATTATATTTTCTATATAGGTGAATGTTCCAAAACCACTTTCACTATGTCGGGTAATAATTGCCGAGTAATAATTTTTCATCTGACAGTTTTTGTTGTGTTATGGAACCGGGAAATCGAGTAATATTTGAACTGTCACGTGAAAGTTTTTAACCTAAAGAAGTCAGAGTTATTTTTTACTCCTGTCAAAGTGACATTTGATTTATTTCACGTTGACAGGTTTGTGGCCGTTCCACGCCTCTTGTAAAACTAGGTGTATATACCTGGTTCCAAAACGTTCATTTTCACCCGAGAATAATTGTCGTATAAAGCGAATTGGAACGTAGCCTAAATTGGAAAACGACACGTACAGTCGACCAGTCAACCTAACAACGCCAAAATTTGAGTATCTGAAATGTATCATATTGCGTCTGACATAAGGTTGGTTAATCGGAGGTTTTTGACAGACGGTATACTATAGCGTGTAGTCGACTGTACAGTGGCAGACTCATCAAGCTAATCGCTGGAACCCTTTCGCGATAAATTTTTATTACGATTCCTTGATATTCATATGAATATTGTTAAAGGGACAAAGTACTAAAGGGTGCGGTACGGCCTGATCTGTTGTCCACGGTACACTGGAATAAGGATTTTTTAGATTATGGGATGAAGTCACTAAAAACTGAAATGGTTTTTTTAATGCCAACTGTTGGTACCTAAGCAAACCAAAATGATAAAACTCACCGCAATAAGGGGGTAGTCTGTGATATGACTAATGTTTTTCTATTCTTGTTCAACAATTTGGTATAGATGTTAACAACATTTTATTCTGACTTTCTTCCTTCCCGTGTAATTTTAATTAGGTTCGAAAATAATAAATACCAACGCCATTTACTCCCGTTTTTGTTGTATACAAAATAAATAATGAATGTATAAATTCATTGATGCGAAATTTCGATTTATTTAAAAACGTCCAACCGCCCGCCACGCGACCATTTTTGCCATATTACACGATTTATTTGAAACCGCGCGATGACGCGGTTCGCACGCACGATTTATATATCTTATGACAGGGATAACCCCAGCGGCACTTCGACCCTCAGAGATCTTTTGTGCTCACCCCTTACCTTAGTCTCCTTCCTGTTCCTTAAAGATGCTGTGCATCAAGGATACTATACAGCTTACAGGAAGAAGCCTATAGTCCTCTGGTTTCGGGTAGCCTACCCCCAGAAGACTCATACGGTATCCAACCAGCGAGTCACATTCGCACAGCACAGAAAACAGCGGTTTCATATAAATCGAGTAATTTGACAAACCAATCATTTGTCAGAATACACAATCTTACAGACTTTATAGTAATGTACATGTCACAGTATTCAGCCTATTTAAAAGTCACACAAAATATAAACGTTTACAATATTAATTTAGTAACAAAGCGCGTCGATGGGCGTTTTCACATAAATCGAGCCAAAAAGAGTGATTGTCATACAAATATATTTGATGTCACCTGACATACATACGTAGGACGTTCTGCCGAGTTTTGTATAGAATATAATATAGTACAAGTCGATGTAGGTAGCGTAAGAAAAGACCACTGTACATATTTATATAAAGTTATATATAGTACGTGTACATATGCTAGCCGGTAATATAGCGATTCATATTATATACACAGTTATAAGATGGAGTTTTATTTATTTGCTTTAAATACAAACATACTTTACCGCACATCCAGGACAATACAAAACATACAACATATAGAGTGCAGACAGCAACACCCATTGTTGCTGTCTGCAGAAGGCGGCACGTATCGCTTTAACCCTTTATCAGGCCACATTAGTTCAGAAATAAAGTAAATGCATGCAGTGCCAGTCATTAAAAAAATGTAGATGCAATGGAAACAGTGCCTATATCTAACAACCCCTAGTCTTGCGTAGTCAATTTGAAATTGCTGCTTCAAAATCAGTCGTTACGTATGCTACAAATACTCTAAAGAAACACTTGGAAATTTTTCCTTACGACTGTTCAACTTTCAGAACAGTTGGGATACTTAGAAAACTATCCCTACCGGTAGGGACACTTGGAAAAAAAATCCATCTATCCCTACTAGAAGGGATATATCAGTAGGGATACTTGGAACAGGGGGAATTTGCCACATACTTAATGAATATTGAATTTTCTCAAAGTGAAATGTTTAGTAAAAAGGTTACGGAAACTACACATATAAGTAATAAAATAATGTATATGCTAATTTAGAAATGCTAAGGGTCTCTAACAAACTCAAATTATTTATGTGTTTGATGAAACGTACTATGCCTGATAAAGGGTTGAGCGATATTTTCCAGGAAACCTTCAGGTGATGGAAAATCAACCCTTTTATTTATTCTGGGAAGCGTTCCAAAACTGGTAATTTCCCGACAAGAGCGTCGGTGGTCTAGCGGCTAGGACGCCGCCGGACTCCCATGCGGGAGATCCGGATTCGAAACCATGCAATGCCATGTACCAATGAGTTTTTCGGATTTTTTCGAAGATTTACTTACATTTACCGACTGCTCTGACGGTGAAGGAAAACATCACGAGGAAACCGGCACACTGAGATGACCAGTGTGTGAAATGGGGAAGGCAATGGCAAACCCATGAAATCTGCCACGAGGGTCGTTCTGTGATTAATTCCTTAAAATGATCACGACCCTCAGCAATGAGGAACACAACTTCAGAAGAAGGTATGTTGACTGTTTTATTGTTACGACGTGGGGAAACCTGCATGTCTGAGGAAATTAAAAGTTTCCGAAGGCGTGTGAAATCCACCAGCACTGGGTTTATATGCTTTTTCATTACTGTTTGTAGTACGTATAATTTCCAGCTGAAGTTCCAGCTGGTCCATTTTCTTTTTAAATATTTCATTTTGAGCAGAAGTTGACCATAGCGAATTCGATGTTTTTTATGTCGTTGAGATCAGCAGCAATCTGCGATAACTGTGGAGTAATCATAGATGCGAACATCACCTTTATTTCCTCATCATCAGCAGCAGCCTCCTCGAATGCATTAAAATCCGGTGGAGATATAGCCGCATAATTAAAAACACATTTATTCAACATTGCATGAGGTTTGGTCGCAGGTCGCAGGTCCGAGGGGAAGAGGACAGGTTCAGGTTATATAATGTTTTTCTTCTTCATTTAGGTTTAAATTTGGCGGCCACACGGGAATCGACTAAAATAAAACCTTGAAGTATCTGGAACAGTAAGTTAGGTGGTTCGAGTTTGAGCTCATATGGACCCCTGAGGACCTGATGATGACCAGGAAAAGTAAATCAATAAATAAAACTACAAGATAGATTCATGTCATATAATGTGTATAATTATAATTTAAGTTTTAAAACTTAATAATTAACTATAGTAAAATACATACAATTACGGGACAGGTATGCACAAAACAAGAACTTGTAAAAATCGCTTTCAGATTTGCAAACTGCATTGCAAGAAACATCCTTGATTTTAAGGCTTCCCTAAGTCAGAAAAGTGAAGATATTAAGGACGTTTCGTGCAACGACTGTAAGGCTCGCTTGCGCGAGTCGAATGAGAGTTAGTGCTTAACCCCGGGTTAAATCACGTCTTGTAACTACGCTAACCCTAAAACATTTTGTATGAAAACCATAGACAAACCAGGAGTTAAATCAGGGTTAAGAACATTTCTTTGGCCGTCCATTGGCGGGCGACCCTGGGGAAGGCAGCAACGTGCTATGGCCGCACGCTGCTGTGACGGGAGGAACGGGGAGGTGAATGTACACCTCCCAGGAGGAGCCCAAGGCAAATGCTAGGAGGGCACCGGTGCGTTCCACTGGAGATCCCGGAGCCCTCCGATAAGCAAGGCCGGCCATCGAGGGGGTTTTAGTGAGTAGAAATCTCACATAACCCAGTCTCTCCCCCAGGAGGCTGGGTATCTTTCGAAGATTTCCCCCCGGTTACCAAAAAAAAAGGGTTAAGAACATTTAACCCGCACTTTCGCGCAAGCCGCCCTAAGTGTGCAGTTTTTTATTTCTAAACACAACACATGTCAAAAAACTTAGCGTATATCGATATTTTTAAAAACACAACGTACAACAAATATAACGATTTATTCAATTATACGAGACAATTGTATAATTTGCCACTAAAATTTGTAATATTCGACAGTTCTATTTTATTTATAAGTTTCTGTTACCCGAGTCACCCTGCAAGCGATCAGTTTAGATCACACGACCTCGGGTGTACATTCAGGCGTTAACTTCTTTCCTCCAAGGATTTGATTGTCACTAATTAAAAAAACCGGTAAAATGCTATTCGAGCCGACGTAATTAGGTTTTCCTTCCTAAAGGATGGATAAAGTTATATCTTCTGGTATTTTAAATCCCCAACAAAAGGGTGTTTATACATTTGACGCGTATGTCTGTTTGTGGCATCATAACTCAACAACTCCGATCCGATTTGGACGCGGATTATTTTACAAAGAAATTTTGTAATGGTCACATATTATTACATTTATATTAACTTGCTTCGTTAATTTAGCTACATACAGTTTCAAAAAATTTCTATCGTCCATTCATTTCTACAATACATTTTTAAGTTACAATACAATAAGACAACGTCAATGGTGTTTTTGATTAATTTATTTGTCAATTTCGACCTAAAATATCTAAAGACCGACCAGGAGTATAATATAGTGCATCTGTATTTCCCGAAACCTACAACCTTGGGATCTTCAAGGGCAGAGTGAACAGGCATTTACTGGACCCGCATGCTCCATCGTCGACCTCGTCGTCGCTTACCATCAGGCGAGATCGAGGTCAAATGCGGGTTTAGAAGTGAATTTTACGTGAACTAAAGTTTTGATAGCGATTTCATAACGCACTCTTGGGAAACTGTATTATATTCCTGGCCGAGGTTAAATTTTGTATTGTGTTGGTCCGTTGCAGATTTTTTTATAGGTTCAGCAACCTGATGGTAAGTGATCACCGTCACCCATAGACATCTCACCTCACTATAGAGTTATTTAGAGAGATATACCGGTAATGCTGGCTCTCTTACCCTTCAAACAGGAACACAGCAATGCCATTAATAGTTTTATTTATTTATTCTGCACAACAAAACATAGGCGAGCTTATCTTATGATAGGGGGCCGGGAATAACCCAGCGGCACTTCGACCCTTGAGGATCTTTCGTGCCTACCCCATTGACACACTGGTCATCTCAGTGTGCAGGTTTGTTGACGATGTTTTCCTTCACCGTTAGAGCAGTCGGTAAATGTACGTAAGTGTTCGAAAAACTCATTGGTACATGGAACTCCACACATGGGAGTCCGGTGTCCTAGCCACTGTGCCACCGACGCTCTATAGGCAAGCTTAATGTCATGCGGTATTTTCTTCCAGCTAACCTTCGGGTCAATCAAACATATGACATCCGCAAGGGACCAATACAAATTCACAAAAATTTTGTATAATTTTATTGACATTCTTAGCATTTTTCCAACAAATCACAGCCTAATAATGTTTCACAAATACCTTCGTATTCCTAAAGAATACGTAATATCTAGATAAATAGGTACATTTACTTATTCAAAATATGGCTGTAAACCAAACTGGGACCCGATTCTACGTAATCTCAATATAAACTCAATAAGAGGTTTTTCATTTTTTTTAATGTCAAAAAGGCTGGTATCCAGAGCCGTAAAACTGCCGACGCTAAGTGTTGCAGTTTGTATAACGAAGTTCCACGAGAGCCTTTAGATGTGTGAGCGAGATCGCGCTATAGAAAAATATGTTTTATCCCTTTCTATCTACGCATTTATTTAGTTTTAGATACAGTTTGAACACGTGACGCCATTATTGACTGACAGTGACAGATCGCCCCTACGTGCGAGAGCCATCTATGAGAGCAAAATCTAACTTTTTGTTTTGGTTTTGCTGTTTTCTACCTAAAATAGATATAATGTTAAGTAACATAATGAAAATTTATAATTGGCAAATGTTCAAGTAATAGTTTATTCTTTTTATAATGTCTGAAAAAAGCTGTAAATTTAAGTAAATAAATAAAATAAAATAAACTTTTAAAAAAACCTCCCATTACAGCAACGTTTTTCGTACACCACTAGTCACGAACCGTTCTATTAAGGTCACGTTTCGGTCAAGACTACGACCGATCGGTCCGCTCATAATAACGTGTTAGCGGTATACGATTTGTAGTTAAAATTTGATCGATACGAAAACACAATCGCTACTTATAATTGGAAAAGAAATACTGTCCAATATTGTACCCCGATCGCCACTAGATGGCGCCACCGTCAAGGTAAAACGCGGTTTAGTGTTGTGTTAGTGGATTTATGGAGTTACAAATTATGAATCAAATAAAGGGAGAAATTCGACCTACTACGCTTTTCATTGGAAATCCCTGGGTACAAACGTTGTAAAACAGTAGAACTGGAATGCGATTCTCGCAGCGTTCGACATACAAAAGTCGAGCGCTACGAACGTCTTGTTACGCTCACACGTGTAATGTGAGCGAATGAGATAGGAATAATGTCGAATTCGACATTCCACTACGAGAATCGCTCTCCTGGGATCCAGGGTTGATTAATTTTAAGACTGGTGAGCGGCGATAGCTCAGTTGGTCAGAGCACTGCCACGGAACGGCAAGCTCGCAGGTTCAAATCCGGCTTCCGGATAAATTTTCAATATTCTTTTCTAATTTAAGTACGCCCAGCATGGCTAAATGCTTAATTTTATTATGTACGAGTTCTAAATGAATGCCTTTTATGTGACCAAATTTTTTCATAGCGATCTCCGTCATAACGCAAATTATCCCCTTGACAACTCTATTACAAGCCTGGTTGGGCTTTAAAGCCAACATTTGTCAACTTTTGAAACTAGTCATTTTTTTAAAAATCGTGTTTGTTTCTACTTTTGGACATTCGCTAAAAACAACGACAAGAGATGGGAAGAGGAAAATCTTGACATTTAATATTATGTTCGTTGATAGTCCCCAATGGGTTTAATTCCAATTCATCAAACCTTAATCATGTCCCCCATTTTGGGGCATAGGGTCTCCCATTCGAAAATAGTAAAAGAATCCCATAGAATTTCCCTAGGTGGACTTCAGTTTCCTGTAATGACTGGCTGAGCTAGACACGGACCTGAGATTCGGACGAGAAAGTTTCCAATCCGTTGCAATCCCCTATAATACCCCCCCTCCCCAAGGGTTGAGCTAGACACGTCTAAGAATCGGATCCCTGTCTCCACTTAGGGATCTTATCTTATGACACGAGGGACAACCCCAGCGGCACTTCGACCCTCAGGGATCTTTTGTGCTCACCCCTAACTTTAGTCTCCTTCCTGTTCCTAAAAGATGCTTTGCATCAAGGACGCTGTACAGCTTACAGGAAGGAGCCTATAGTCCTCTGGTTGCGGGTAGGCGACCCCCAGAAGACTCATACGCCGTCCAGCCAGCGAGTCACATTCGCCACAGCAAGTGTTCCATTGACTCAACGGTGTCACCGGAGTCACAGGTGGTATTGTCACTTAGGGATTGAACCCCCTCTTTCAAAATCTCCTATAGAAAATCTGAAATTCGTTGCAATCCTCTATTAAGAAAAAGGATTTCGTTAGACACGCCTGAGAATCGAACCCTGTCCTTACCATCCGACACAGAATCCATACCATACGAGTACAACACTAGTGGTGCAATCCGAAGTTGTTTCCCCTTTCTTCTTGTGCCAACCCGATTTTTTATATATACCCGAATAAAGGCGCAGTTACATGGTCATTGACCGCTTCGGTGACCGCCCTGCGGTGGGCGACCTACGGTCACCGACCTCCGTTGTTTGATCGTTCTAGTGACACTTGACGTTCGCCGAATGCGTTCAACGACTGGTAATTAACGTGACTTGATACGGTGGTCGCACGGTGTGACCGCCCGGACGGTCGGCGACCGACCTTGAAAGATGCCTCCTTCACCGTACGCGCTAGTCGTCCATGTCGCCGCAGTACTCGGCGAGGAAGTCGATGAACAATGTAAACTTGCCGGCCGCGCGCGACCACTGCCCGGACACCGAGCGCATGCAGGCTGAAAGGCGCTCCAGGGTGCTCTGTATTTAAAAAAAAATATGTTTTTTATTGTAAGTAAGTACCTTATAGTACATTTTTACAACGTCATGTTTCACTCTACCACCGCTTCGTAAGGTGCTGTAGCTGAAAGGAAAGAAGCGGCGCAAGAAACTTTCAGCAGCACGTCTTTTGAAATAAATATATCTTACAATAATTATGAATACAATCATATACACAATGTGCAGAGCTGGAGCTGGAGTGAGGACCAAGCCTCTTTATCATTTAAGTGGTCATTTATTTTATAATAACCCTTTTTACATAAGGTCCGTCTTATGTGGGTCTTAAATGTGTTCTCTGTCATATTCATTACAGTATCAGGTATCTCATTATAACACCGTACACAGTGACCCATAAACGACGTGTTTACTTTACTAAGTCTAAAGCGTGGGACTGCGAGTTTGTTTTTGTTTTTGGAAACAACTATAACGGTTTTGCGTTAATTACCGGCACATGAGGCCATCTAAGTCCTTATGATTAGCAGCGCATCGAAAACCCTCTAATAAAACTTTAGGTGGTGAGATGTCTATGAGTTTAGGTGTAAATTAAAAAAAAAATTACATCATCATCAGCCCACTCTAGTCCACTGCTGGACATAGGCCTCTCCCAGGGCGGGCCATTGAGCCCGATCTTCGGCTCTTCTCATCCAGCCGCTGCCAGCCACCTTGCGCAGCTACATCTAGCAGAAGGGCGTCCCACACTACGTTTGCCCAAACGCGGTCTCCACTCCAGAACTCGTCTCCCCCAGCGGTTGTCGGTTCTGCGACAGACGTGACCGGCCCACTGCCACTTCAGCTCGCTAATCTTATGAGCTATGTCGATAACTTTTGTTCTATGCCGGATCTCCTCATTTCGGATTCGATCCAGCAGAGATACTCCGAGCATAGCTCTTTCCATAGCACTATTTAACATACCTGCGGCCAATCCTGTCGGTAGACGGCGAGACACTGCTCAGTGAGACAATCCTCGCTGAGTAGCTCGTGTCTCATGAGGAACACCAGGACACCAGCCAGCGCCTCCCACACGTCTCGGGGAGGGGCGGTGCTGGCGGAAAGGATGGCGATGTTCCGGGGGCACAGGATGCGGTCGAAGAACTCTGGGAAACAAGCAGTTTTTATGTCAGATGTACTCTTACCTTTGGTCATGATGGGCGAATGAATGAATTGACAATTTTTTTTTTATGTACTACTAAACCCGCATTTGACCTCGATCTCGCGTGATGGTAAGCGACGATGAGGTCGACGATGGAGCACGCGGGTCCCAGTAAATGCCTATTCACTCTGGCCTTGAAGATCACAAGGTTGTAGGTTTCGGTTTGGCGACTGTAGGCAGGATCGTGGTGAGGGCATGATCGTGTGTAATCGCGGCCATGATGTCCTGGAAAGCTTTTACCTTTACAACCTAATAATAATAAAAGTTTAATTAAAATTACATCTAATAATAATAAATTAAATCGAATAAATATATACTGCGAAGTTTGTTTGCCCAAAGCCTTAGAGGAGCTGAATGACAACCGTCCAAGGAGCGGCGCACGTGGCATTCTTTTTCATCAAGACAATGCTCCTGCTCACATGTCTGCTAGAACCTTGGACTTTTTGGCAACCCGGGACTTCAACTGTTACCCCATCCAGCCTACAGTCCAGATCTGGCCCCGTGTGGTTTTTTTTATTTCCCACGGTAAAAAAAATGCTCCGTGGGCGAAGATTTAGGACTTCGGACGAGGCCGTCGATGAATTTAGGCGACTGTTTTTCGACCTTCCGCAAGAATCTTTTTTTAAATGTTTTGAAAGCTGGTTCAGTCGAATGAACAAATGTATAGAGGCAGGAGGGGGGTGTTTTGAAAAACTGTAAATACATTTTTACGATAAACTTATAACTTTTGATTTTACTAAAAATTTTCGGAACAGCCCTCGTATTTTGTAATTTTAGCTTAAGCATTTATTTTAGTGTTATTGTAGTATTATTTTATTTTGAATAAACATTTATAGCGGAAAAATTAATTGTTGTTTTTTTTTAAGGCAAAGGGAACTGAGCCCATACAGCCATGTCTGATGTAAACAACTCTTGCAAGTCTTCATTAAAATGCTGGTGTGACACATTTCAATGCTATCTGGGAGAATCTTCCACGCTTCTGCACCATCCGAACCAAAGAAGAAGGCGTCCCAGACGCAGTATGACTCTTCAAACTCCAGCCAAGTACGGATCGGGCTGCAGCGTCTTATTTGACTTTACTTCACTGTCCCACACATTAATCACATTTTGTAGACGTTCTTCGAATAAAAAACACGAATCTTACTTGAAAAGCACTACTGTAAAACAATTTGCAAGACAATGAAAAAAAGCTGGTGTGGACGCGACAAAAGCGCGGGAGAAACTCGCGGATAAATTAAGTAAAAAATGTAGCACGTTCATTCACGACCACAGATCACAATAGCCGATCAGCAAAAATCCGTTTTTCCCACAATTTGCACAGAATGAGACGGACATCGATACTCGATCGAGTCATTCTAGCATTCAAAAGAGAAAAGACGACTACGCGTACGTACCTATGGAACGGAACGTCGCGCGTCGTCAGTCAATATGACATTCTACTTGTTTCAAGGCAAAATGCTCGTTCATTTCATGATTTACTGGCTACGAGTATACGACGAAGTTTTTTACTGGTTAGGTAAGGATTAGGAAAATACGTAGATTCAGGGGTTAAAGTTCGTAAAGTCGAATGAAGGGCCTAAAATACGTAGATCTACATAGAGTTGGCAACGCTGGTTCACTTTCAGTTTCACTTAACTCACCAAGTCCAAGTTCTTTCCCGGTTTCGGCACCATGAACAATTTCACACTAGGGACTTACAAATGATACGCACTTATACTCACACATTGATTTTATTTTGCTTGGAACTCAACAGCAGCGTAAACTACAACGAGTTTTAAAACGGTACAGCGCCATCTAGTGGCTGGTCGGGTGAACTAAATTAACTTAGACATGATAATGAGCGATTGTCATTTGTTGTTCGATTAGGTACATCGATGTAACTTCTAGGTTGTGTCGTACTGTAGTCTATGTATAGAGAAACACTTACCAGCGTCTCCGTTGTCCTCACAGTCGTAGGGTGTGATGGGTGTGTGGGGCGTACGGGGCGAGTGTGGCGAGCGGGGCGGGTGGGGCGAGCGGGGCGAGTGCGGCGGGCGGGGCGACTTGTGCGCGGGCGGCAGGCTGGCGCTGATCACTATGCGGAGCTTCGGGGGCCTCTTCACGGGCGGCGGCGGCTCTGGGGGAAGATAGAAAACATTCAGTATAGATATTTCTTCTTAGTCGTACAGCGACGGCCCGGCCTCTACGGCGCCGGGTTGCGAGCTCAACTCGGCACAGGCCTCCCCTTGCACTAGGGGGCACGGGCCATGACCCACCGAGCGGACCCAGAGCTATGCGGTGGATTTCACACGCCTTCGGAAACTTTTTTTAATTATTTTTTAATTTTTAACTTTTGATAACAAAGTTACGCTTTGATACGTCATGGAACAATTATTATCCGTTATATTATAACATTTAAATTATTACTTACATGCTACTAACTGCTGTAAAAGGGCATTGTCAAAATAAAAATATGGCTGCTGCATTCCTGCAATTTCCTCAGACATGCAGGTTTCCTCACGATGTTTTCCTTCACCGTTAGAGCAGTCGGTAGATGTACGTAAGTCTTCGAAAAAAACGGAAAAACTCATTGGTACATGGCACTGCACGGTTTCTAACGCGGACCTCCCGCATGGGAGTCCGGCGTCCCAGCCACTGTGCCACCAACGCTTTGACGTAACTGTGACAGATTTACAAAAAAGCTACGTGACAAAATCAAACTATTACTTACTGCTGTTGTAATTAAGTGTTGAACAAATTAAGATTGTCTATTCACTGCGATCAGTCACAGTGGTCGTACAATCACTGTTATGAAAAATATCAGTTTCCCACATCTCTACTCACCACCAGTGCCAGCCTCGTGCGTCTCTTCGTCAGACACAGGAGTGGGCACCCTGTCGTCCCCGAGTGTCCCGGGGGACGCCTCGCGACGCGCGGGAGAAGGCGCGCGGACGGCGCGCGGGGCACGCTCGGGACGAGACGTCCGCCATATGGAGAGCAGTTCGTTGAGGAGAGGCTCAGTCACCTCGCGAGGACGGCGGCTCACTGGGAATGAGCGGACATACCAAGTAATTTAGGAGACGTACGAACGTTTGGGTGCAGAATTACTAGTTCCCAAAACTACTAGTCCCCAAAATCACTAGTCCCCAGCTACTAGTTCCCAAAATCACTAGTCCCCAGCTACTAGTTCCCAAAACTACTACTCGCCAAAATGACTAGTCCCCAGAGCTACTAGTTCCCAAAACGACTAGTTCCCAAAATGACTAGTTTCCAAAACGACAAGTTCCCAAAATGACTAGTCCCCAGCTACTAGTTCCCAAAACGACTAGTTACCAAAATGACTAACTTGTCTCAAAATGTCCAGTTCCCAAAATTAGGCCTGGCGCGTGACAATTTTGAGTCGCGCGTGATTGAACGAACGAAAGCACTTCTGTTTTACTGCGCGAATGCGTTGACGCACACGTCAAGGGGTGAGAGAGTGGGAGGGAGGGGTAAAGAGGGAGAGGGTAGTGTTGAGGGTTATGGACTTACAGCGCAGTGGAATGAGGACAGGGGAGCGTTGATGGAAGGTAGATCCTGGACAGGTTTTTTTATTTCTACCGTCACCACCATATGACCACAGAGATCTAGTTTCAAGTTTGTGTATTCGGTAACAAATATACATTTGTGTTCGAATCGAAATATCTTAAACAAAATACATGTCAGAATATAATTTAGAGTAATACAATGTCTATTCTTAGATTACTTATTCAAATGTCATTAAAAATTCACCGATTATGCTATTTTCATTATCAACAGGAACCGTTGCTAGATGATTTCAAATTTAAACTTCGAACACAACAGGGAGAAAGACAGGAAGTGGGAGGGGTGACAGAGGGAGAGTGAGGATGGGGGTGATAATCAAATCAAATCAAAATGTTTCTTATTGTAAGTAGCTTATAGTACATTTTTACAACGTAATGTTTCACTCCACCACCGCTTCGCAAGGTGCTGTAGCTGAAAGGAAAGAAGCGGCGCAAGAAACTTTCAGCAGCACGTCTTTTGAAATAAATATATCTTACAATAATTAGGGTAAGGGGGTAAGGTAAGAGGTGGTGAGGTGAAAGAGAGGGAGAGCCACTCACCCAGTATTACACATAAGTCGACAGAGAGCTGCAGGAGTGCGCGCGCGGCGGGCGGCCGGCAGAACACGTTGTGTGCACTGCATGCCGTCGCGCTCGCACGCAGTGTGGCGGAGAGGGACGGCGTCGGGGAGTCCTCCAGGAGAAGGCAGATTTGCTCCTGGGGACGTAATCAATCGATCAATCATTTATTTGTCAGAATACACAATCTTAGAGACCTTATAGTAATGCACATGTCATAGTATTCAGCCTATTATAAAAGTCACACAAAATATTAATATTTACAATATTACAAATACAATACAAAATAATGTATTTACAGTTATTATTTACAATTTTACAATTGTTTGTTAGTTTACTGTTGGACCCCGCAATAGGGCGACCCTGTGTCGCGGGGATCCTTAAATACATTACCAATATGTATTAATTAACTAATAATAATATTTAATTTCATAAAGATACTCGTAGTGACCTTTCATATCAAATTGTCGCTTTATGGGGTTTGCTGGAAGAGATCTCTCTTAGAGAAAGTTTGTAACATTTTTTTGTGTACAATGAAGAGTTAAATTAAGACCGAGCTTGTCCGTGGAGCGTCGGTGGCACAGTGGCTAGGACACCAGACTCCCATGCTCCCAGTCCGGGTTAGAAACCGTGCAGTGCCATGTACCAATGAGTGTTTCGTATTTTTCGAAGACTTACGTACATTTACCGACTGCTCTAACGGTGAAGGAACACATCGTGAACAAACCTGCACACTGTGATGACCGGTGTAAATGGGGTAGGCACAAAAGATCCTCAAGGGTCGAAGTGCCGCTGGGTTATTTCCGGCCCCCGGATAAGATCATAAAAGACCGAGCTCTTGGCAGACTGCGCTATGTTGCGATTTTATTATGCTCAGCGCAAACGTAGAATGATTTTATTATTTATAATTATAAATTTTATTTAATTAGGAAAGCAGCATTAAGGTGGCTTGCTAGTTGAAGTCTGGGCGAAGTCTGACGGCCAGGGTCTGGAGCCAACTAACCTTCAAGTTAATGAGCGCCTCCGCGGGGCTGACGTGGATACTATTGAACTCGTCACCAGGAAGGGTCAAAGCGGCCAAGTCTGTGCCGGGCTTGCTAGCCGATGCCGTGGCCAGGTCGCCCAGGGTCAGGAGTGTCTTCATTTCGCCTTCTATGTCCTTGCACAGGATCGCTGGAAGAAAGGATGGTGAGGCGATTGAGGGTCTTATTGGATACTATTGTACACCTAGTTGTTCCTCTGTCTACCCCCTAGGGGATTATGGACACATAATATCTATATATTTTGTGTTGTAGATGTGAGTTTATATACAGGGTGTAACATTAAGAACGGTCAGTATGGGAAAGTCTGAAACTATAAGACATACGAAGATCTGTTCTTAGGAACCATGTCATCAATTTTAGTAACAAGAAAAACTGTATTCATACATTTTTTTAAAAACCTGTACTCAGCCTGGGAATCGAACCCGGTTGTTTTGAAAAAAAATCCAACACTATTTCTGTTTAGATATCGACTGTGTAGGTCTTAAGGAATAAATGTTAGTATGAAACGTGATGTTTAAAATTAATAAAACGCATTGTTTCCATATCTTTTAATTTATTTTAGTAGGTGTTCGAAATGACTACCATTTTGTAAAATACAACATTCAACTCGTTTAGGTAACGATCTTACTATTGAATTTTGTATCTTCAGGTGGTGAATTTGCGTTAAAATTGTCTCTATGGCTGCTTTTAGGTCTTCAATTGTGTCGTAGCTTGTTTTGTACACTTCATCCTTAACGTAACCCCACAAGAAATAGTCTAGTCTAAAATAAATTAAAAGATAGTAATTAATAGTCTAGTCTAAAGTAAATTAAAAGATATGGAAACAATGCGTTTTATTAATTTTAAACATCACGTTTCATACTAACATTTATTCCTTAACACCTACACAGTCGATATCCAAATAGAAATAGTGTTGGATTTTTTTTTCAAAACAACCGGGTTCGATTCCCAGGCTGAGTACAGGTTTTTTTTAAAATGTATGAATACAGTTTTTCTTGTTACTAAAATTGATGACATGGTTCCTAAGAACAGATCTTCGTATGTCTTATAGTTTCAGACTTTCCCATACTGACCGTTCTTAATGTTACACCCTGTATATGCACAATTTACACTCAGACAAATTCATATAAATTGAAACAAGTAGGTAGGTATCTATTTATAAAAACAAATCCTGGCACCTACACTAGCCAACGGCTGTCTTGCAGCATGCCAGTCCACACTAAGATAGCCAGCGGGATATTATACTGTGAGTGTACAAGGGAGAGGGTGTATGAAGTTGTGTGAGGTGATGTGTGTGTGTGTGTGTGTGATGGGAGAGGTTAACAATAGCCACGATAAAATACCACTTAACGTAATACATCTAATAGCTCTTCCGTTTCAGCATAGTCCTTCATCGACAGCCAGGCTACAACAAGGAAAGAGTGTTTGTACCATTTTTTTGGGTACAATACAATCGCCCTTTCCGCCAGGGAATCGAACCCGGAACCTCTAATAGAGCAGGCAGGTGGCAATTTCTTATATGTATTATGAATAGCTATTTATATATCTTTACTCGTAATACATATTAAAAATACATATACATGAATCTTTACAAATACAATTAAATACAATAATTTATTTTTTTCTTTATGCATACTAATATTAAGTATATGTGAGATCTGAGGTTAAGGGCATAGCTGGCCCGCTATCATTCTCCGGATTGTCCTCACGCTGTGGTTCCATTTTTGCTTTTAAAATACCAGCGATATATAATTTAATAACTATATTCACACAATCAACTTATTTTAGAGTTATTTAACAGCAGTAGGCTACTGTCCTGTCTCTCAACGGTAACCGGCCACGGATTAATCATTTTAACCGCAACCAATAGCTACCGGAGTAACCTTAACTTTAACCAGTCACTGCTCAGCCAGCTGAACTGCTAGCTGCAACCACTAGTCACGGGTTAGACATTCAACAGTAACCGGCCATACGAGAGTCCCCTGATATCAACCAGTTACTGTTAATTATTGGGACTGCAATATTCTCTAATAAAATATCGAGTCCGACTGCCTCGTCGACGAGTCGCAAGTGAATGATGTCACCTCGGGTCGGGCCCCGCTTTTATAGAGGCCAGGCAGTGGGGGGCGGCGTGACGTGTGTCGGCTGTTGCTGCGGGTTTGTTCCTCGACAGAGCAGGTGGGCATTGCACGTGCACTATGACGTCACTTGTTGTTTGCACTGACATGTATTATACATAATATATAAACAGACAATACATAAACCAAACTAACAATAAAAGGCCAATTACAGGTCTTCACTAATAGAAATAACTTACATTAAATAATTAAGCAAATAGGTGCCACTTTAAACACACACACACACACACACATACACACACACACACACACACACACACACACACACACACACACACACAAACACACACAGATTATCTCTCACCGCCACACTACCTGTATTGAACAGGTTCAGATCTATGACCTTACTTAATTTATTAAAGTTACCACTCGCACGCCAAAGATATGAAATGAATTGTTTTTATTTCCAGAAGCATAAGTCTTCTAATACAATATAATATTGTTCTGTATTGTACAATACAATATATTTAACAAAAATTAGAAAAAATTTGATACGAAGCTAACTAACTAATACTCTTAAGATTACAAGAACTCCTTCAAGGATCACCAATTCATA
The DNA here is from genome assembly GCA_947369225.1 of Hofmannophila pseudospretella. Taxonomy (NCBI): domain Eukaryota; kingdom Metazoa; phylum Arthropoda; class Insecta; order Lepidoptera; family Oecophoridae; genus Hofmannophila; species Hofmannophila pseudospretella. The sequence continues at coordinate 421,859 of OX376338.1, read as the reverse complement.
ATAATAAAAATACAATAATACTTCACTCACCTACAGCGTGCACACATACATACTTTCACACTCACCCTCTCACACATAAACATACACACCCTTACACACACTCCCACCCCCAAACACACCCTTTCATTCCCCCTTACATACATTCACACGTCTTCGGGTATAAAATAATAATTAAAAAATATACATATATCAATTTTCAAGGACTAATTAAAAACAATAAAAAATTGTAATTTGTGACTATAATTGCTTGGTATTCAGTAAGGGGCGGTATTCATCCCATAGATAACCACCTAGTTGTCTATGGGATGAATGCTGACCTTTATGGAATACCTTCTTTTTGTGAAAGCACTGTCTCCTAAGATACAGGTTCGCCGGTTTAGGAGTCAGGGTTATTGTTCGATTTACTGATGTTTTCAATATAGATATATTATTTTATTATTTATTAATGATTACATCAACAATATAGATATGTGTTCTGTCTATAGTTAGTGGATGCAAGCGGATAATATAGTTTTTAAAAGACGGGTTAAGGATGTCCTCAAGTGAACTATCCACGCACATACTTTATAATTTTTATTTTTCAATAGGTATTTTTTAATTATGTTTAATTTATTTATTTATTTATTCGTATGGCAGATGGAGTTATACACAATATACAATAACAGTAGGTACTGCGATATCTCAACCAAATATCCAGGTTTCTTAGCCATTCGGCGGCGTCTGGGGTTAGTAGGATGAAGTCGTCAGGGTTACCGGCGTATGCTCGCAGTGGGCACTCGCGCGTGATGTGCTCGACGGTCTGGGACTCCGCGCCGCAGTCGCAGTGGGGGGACTCGATCCAGCCGCACAGGTGTTTGTAATGGGCGCTTCGGCCGTGGCCAGTGCGTATCCTATTAAGTGAGCACCAATCGCGTCGGGGTAAGTCGGTAAATTATGTTTAATCATTACACTCATGGGTATTTTTACAACCAATTCCCCGCTTCCTAACCATGCTGTGTTTACACGTTAAGGGTTACGACCTAGCTCACAACTTTATATTGTTTTTTCTGTAATTTCTCTGCTTGTAATCTGTTGTGTTTACCTAATAAATAAATAAAATTAAAAATGAATAAATCCAGTTACCTGTGGAGTTCCAATTATCATTCAACCATTTAGCAACCCGCGCCCGACAGCGCGCGGCGGCTGACGCCCGCAGCGGCGGCGGCGCGGCCGGCAACAGCGCACACAACGCATGCGCGCACCGTACGCGGACTGTCGCGCATGCGCTCTCCAGCGCGGTGGACCGCAGGGCTTGAAGTTCCGAGGTGTAGACAGCTTCGGTTGATTGCAGGAGGGCCGCCTGGTGGGTGAGACATATTTCTCTACTTAGTATATTATACTACTACATTATACTTAGTAGAGATAATATTTTTAAAATTCGCCAACAAACATACATTTGTGTCCGAAATAGTAGTATATAAAAAACAAAAGGAGAAATATTACATGTAATATTTATGTATGATTTATGTGTAATATAAATTAATAATTTATGTGTAATATTATAATGTAATATTTATGTATAATGTGATTTTAAATTATACATAAATATTACACATAAATTAATGCACAAAAAAGGAGTACATGAGGCGAGCTTAATGCCTTGCGCCATTTTCTACCAGCTAACCATGGGGTTATGCAGAAATATTTAGGTAGGTGCATATAAAATGGAGAATTTTTGTTATATTAGGTTACATAAACTTATATAAGTTTAATATTTCTGCATAACCCCATGGTTAGCTGGTAGAAAATGCCGCAAGACATTGAGCTCGCCTCGTGTACATCTATTTTTGTGCATTAAAATGTAAATAATTAAAATAAATTTTACATAAATATTATATTATATTACGCATAAATCACACATAAATATTACACATCCTACATTAAACACATCATAAACATACCACATCTTAGATCTAGATTGAACACTTACTAAATTAATTTGTTCCCCTATTGGAGACATCCTACCTGAATTATCTTACCTTCTTCACATATTGCTACATTCTAGGCCTAGATTGACCACATCTTAGATTAAACACTAAATAGGAGATAATCCTAAGTAATCCTAATAAGAGCGTCGGTGGCGTCGTGTCTAGGACGTCGGACTCCCGCGGGAGGTCCGAGTTCGAAACCAGGCAATGCCTTGTACCAATGAGTTTTTTCGAAAGACTTACGTACATTTACCGACTGCTCTGACGGTGAAGGAAAACATCGTGAGGAAACCTGCACACTGAAATATCCAGTGTGTGAAATGGGAAAGGCAACCCCATTAAATCTGCCACGAGAGTCGTTCTATGTGATTAATTCCTTAGAATGATCACCACCCTCAGCAATGAGGAACACGACTTAGAAGGAAAGGAGATAATCCTGCAATGTTTTACCACTAGAGGCGCCACTAGCACAACGGTACGTAGCCAATCAACAATAAAACGTATCTTCGTTCAAACCACCAAATTTTTTTTTACCCTTCAGACTCGCGCCACGCTGTTTTAACAGAACGCTGTTTTGTTAGGTCTGCTATTTTGAAATGTCCATACGATGTCATAATATCATCACAAGTTTACTATAGCTTTGAGAAATTACATTAAACTAACCCAAATAACGAGAAATTTGTGATATCTTCAAAAATAACGTTTCATTTTGCTTTCTGTTTACGGAGTGTGCTCGTGGCTCCATCTACGGAACACTTTGCGTTTTATGTCCTATCACATTCCAAATTGATCACAACCTCATGTCACACTCACGTGGTCCCCCTTCCCGCGCAGCCCCGCCAGCGTGTCCCGCGCACGCGCCCTGGCCCGCTCCTGCGCTAGAGGCAGCGCGCGCGCCATCTCGCGCAGCGCGTGCGCACACACGCGCTCTGTTACGAGCTCGAGGACGCGCCGGGTGGACGCCGGCTGAGACTTGAGGAACTCTTCTTCTAGGCGGGTCTGGTGACCAAACGTTATTAGCTTAGTAAAAAAAGTAAGTAATACGTTTATTTCCCACACCGCAATGACCGAATCAGTTATAATTATAATAAAATAATTATATGGTCAAAGGTGAACATATCTAAACCATGTCTGATGGTCTGCTGTTGTTGTGACAAGGGGTCTCAACTCAGCTTATTGCATGAACATTGTAGTGGTAGATCCCAATGTGAAGGATCTCCTGGTTTGGTACCACCCTCTTATCTATTTCTGCCGTGAAGCAGAAATGCTTGCATTTCTGTGTTTCGGTTTGAAGGGTAAGAGAGCCAGCATAATGTCCGGCACATGAGGCAATCCATCTTAGTCCTCAAGGTTAGCAGCGCATCAAAATCCCTCTAATATTAATACAGTGAGGTGAGATGTCTATGGACGACGGTGACCACTTAACAGCAGGTGGCCCGTTTGCTCGTCTGCTCTCCTTATTCAATAAAAAAAACATAGGTGGTTGTTGAATAATGGACAAGTGTCTATGAAATGGATTATTGTCTATGCCCCTCACGACGGCGGTAATTAATACATAACTAGTTACTTACAAAGCTATGTTGGTAATACTAAGATTTACACTAGATGTGGTTTGTTACATAAACAGTGGTATAACGGTGTAAGTATAGATTCAGCCCGAGTAGTGCTACCCAAAGCTTGCCTGAAAGAGATCGCCCTTAGCGATAACACCGCCAATATTGTATCACATTAATATGTACAATAGACAACATCATGTGCTACACCCTCTGTTCATACGAATGAGTATAACTGCCCGGACTTGCCCAGACACTTCTATGTGAATACTACACACAGAGCCCGGCACAATAATGACTTGCAACTGAAGACCACTCGTTCAAACACCTTGGTCGGCCATAACTCTCTCAATAACAGAGTCGTGAGAGTATGGAACAAGCCACCGCAAGAAGTCGTGGATGCATCTTCAGTCAACAGTTTCAAAAATAGACTAGATAGGTTTAAACCTCCGGTGTACGTAGATGGTACATCGGTTCAGGTTGTGAAGCGGTTCCGTTATTTGGGTCACATCCTGTCGGAGAACTTGTGCGACGACCTCGACATCGAGCGTGAGCGGCGGGCCCTGGCGGTCAGGTGCAATATGCTCGCGCGCAGATTTGCAAAGTGCTCGAAGGATGTCAAGATTACCTTGTTTAAAGCATTTTGCCAATGTTTTTATACCTGCCAGTTATGGACCAGGTATACAAGGAAAGCCTTCAGCATCCTTCGAGTGCAATATAACAATGCCTTTCGTATCTTACTGAAGTTACCAAGATACTGCAGCGCGTCGAGCATGTTCGCGGACGCCAGGGTCCCGGACTATTTCGCGATCATTAGGAGCAGGGTCGCCATGTTCTGGCAGAGGGTATGTGACACAAATAACGAACTTTTGAAAGTTGTCGGTCAGGATATCCATAGAAATAGATTCTATGGACACTGGCTGAAGATGCACCGGACTGCGAATAAAAAGTAGCAAATTCACTTTTATTCACTTTTATTATGTTTAATGTATTTTATTGTATTGTATAGTGTTCATTCACTTCTTTACTTCTACTTTTAATTTAATTTTGTTTTCTGGTTATTTTCATTTCTTTTCAATTCTTTTTTATTATTTTTTATTTTAATTATTTTATTTTTATTTTAATTATTTAATTTTTTAAGTCTTAGTCTTATTCTAATTCTAATTTTAATTATATTTTTGTAAAACTTTGTCACTATGGGTGTATAACCTGATAATAAAGACATTTTATTTTTATTTTATTTATTTATAAACAGGGCATAGTAGTGGTGGACTTGATTGACTATGAACTCAATGAGAGTGAGTGAACAATAAACCAGCTTAGATATGGGCGCATAATGCTGCCTGCTCATTAATCTAATCAATAATAATAATAATGTCAAGAAAATAATTATGACATGCACAGAGTAGGGTTCCACAGAGTACAGCTTGATATTGTCGCCCTATTTTGGCAATAAAAAATATTTTACTTTACTACCCTCTTATTTCTTGTGTCTGTTTGAAAGGTTCGTTATGTGTCGTGTCATCTCTATCTAGAACTATGACAAAGAAAGGAATAGCACGTATTTTAATATACCTTTCGTGCAATTGTCGGTAAGAGAGCCAGCGTAATTACAATTTTCAAAAACCCAAAACGTAGCATCTAATCTCACCTGCAATTCCTTCTCCTTGCTCCTCATCCGTTCCTCCGGGTTCAAACCCAGACTGATCGGCGTGATATGCCTGAAGCTGCCCATCTCCCCTCGATCCTGACCGACCCGGCACGTCGACAACAATACACTGACCTCCTTCAAACCCGGACACAATTCAAACAACACTACTTCTTCAATATCCATACTATCGACACTGGACTCACTGTCACTACACTGGTTTTCACTATGATCACTATAGAACAACTCTTGAGGGAAATGTGGTAAAGCGAATAACCACCCCAGGTTCGATTTTAGAAATATAACTGTGTTCTTCTTTAAGGTTGTTTCGTTGATTTTTAGTTTCACAAGGTAGATTTCGAAGAGTTTTTTGAGGAGTTCTTGGTAATATTTCGTTCGGAGGGTAGCGTAGTCGAGCATCGAGAGGTATTGCACCAGCCAGGGTATGACGATGCAGAGGCGACCGGTTTCGGTCGATTCGGAGAGTATGCCCTGAAGGTCTATGCATGGTTGACTCTGAAACAAAGAAAATAAACTTTTAGTTTTCAAGCTGTATCAAATGGGAATTATTTATTGCCAGTTGCCACCGCCTGGGTATTCTTTATTAAGGTTATGTTCAGAATCGGGTAATTATTTTGGAGTAAATTGGTGTTTCGGAACGAGGTTTGAGCAGTTTACGAAAGTGTTTCGGAACAGCCACTTTATCCATTTGGATCCTTTTGATGGATCCAAGAGGACGTTTTTGTCCTCCTTAGTTCACTGATCATATTTTTTGTCTTTCAAATTTTTCAAATTTTTTATTCAAAGCTTATATAATACATAATACTACAATACAATATAATTTGAAACAAGTAGGTAGGTATCTATTTATAAAAATCAAATCCTGGCACCTGCACTAGCCAACGGCTGTCTTGCAGCATGCCAGTCCTCAGTAAGATAGCCAGCGGGCATATCACTACACCCACAGTATCATAATACTGTGGGTGTACAGGGGAGAGGGTGTGTGAAGTTGTGTGTGTGTGTGTGTGTGTGATGTGAGAGGTTAACAATGGCCACGATAAAATACCACTTAACGTAATACATCTACTTTCTACCCGTCACTCTAAGAGGAGTAAAAATTAGCTCTGATTTTACCAGAACAAAAAGTTTCCACTGACGCGTCATGACGGTTCAAACTTTTTACCCTGGTAGGTATAATAATGCGGATACAAAAATGGACCCAGGTACAATAATGCGGATCCTGACATATATACTATTCCCGCTTCCACACTCATCACCGTGTCCCACCATTCTCTCGGCCGCACGAGGAGGGCCTCCCGCCCTCTGGCTCCCCCTTGCTCCCTCCCGAGGGGCCCCCACAGTACGGCAGTGACGTCACCAACGATGACAATACTCATTTCCCAACGCTTTTTCCAATAACTCCCTAAGACCCGCACTACAGCACGTAGAAGTCGGAATTTTGTACAAAGAATCTCTATCTTTGGTTCCGCGTCGATGTGTTCCGGCAATATTTATAGAAGAGCCAGTATTTACTGAGCTTGAAGGCTCCATCTTCGACCTCATCGTCACTTACCACCAGGAGGTGAGAGTGAGGTCAAACAAGGGTTTAGAATAAAAAAATCTAGCCCGTGATGCACGTCTAGGCCCAATCGTCAGATTAAGGAACCCAATGGTTTGTCGTGCACGTGATATGCAGCGAACAGACCTCCTGAAGTCCTAGACTGATTAAAAAAAAGATTTCATCACTCACGTATCTCCTCAAACCGACGTCATTCTCCAGCACTCTCTCCTTGGGCGCCGTGTACCTCCACTCTCTCTGTCGCACGAGGGGGGCCTCCCGCCCCCCTGGCCCGCCCTTGACCCCTCCCGCGGGCGCCCCGCAGTACGGCAGTGACGTCACGAACCCCAGGAACTTGCCCAAAAGGCAAAGTTTCTTGGACAGTTGGAGGTACTCTTTTGAGATGTCTGTGTTCGCTGTAATGGGTTTTTGGAACATGTTATTGACAAAAATAATAAATAATAAAAAGGGGAGAAGCTTATAGCCTGGCCACTAAACAAGAGAAGCCTGGCTACTACACAAGAGAAGCCCAGAGGAGACCGGCCACTACACCAGAGGAGAAGCGGCCGACAGCAAGAGAAGCCTGGTTACTATCTTATCTTATCTTTGGATGGGGGCTGGGACTCCCAGCGACACTTAGACCCATTGGGATCTTTTGTGTTCATCCTGGTTACTATACTGGAGGAGAAACCCAGAGAATCCCGGCCAATACACAAGAAGAGAAGCCTAGATAAAACTGTTGAGTAAACCAGAGAAGCCAAGAGAAACCTGGCAACTACACCGGAGGAGAATCCCAGATAATCCTGGCCACTATACAAGAGGAATTCTAGCCCAGAGAAGCTTGTCTACTACACCAGTGGAGAAGCCCCATAGAAGCCTGACCACTACACCGGAGAAGAAGCCCAGAGATGCCTGGCCACTACACAAGAGAAGCCCGATCACTACACAAGAGAAGTCTCAGACAAGCCCGGCCACTACTACCCGAGAACACTCACCGAGCGGCGCGCGGGTCAAGGTGCACAGTTCGCACGCGAGCGCGTCCCGCACGTGCGCGCGGAAGCTCTCGCTCTCCGCGCACTCTATCACCTCCCTGCAGCAATAAAGAGCATTATGATTAGGATGACTGGAATGATCACACTCAGCGTTAAGATATCCTACATTATACAGGGTGGAAAAAGTGCCCCCAAAGCCTGAAGTCAAAATTAAAAAAAATAAAAAAAAAAATAGTTAGCTGTGTGTTGTGAACTGCCCTCTTTTTTCAAAATCTGTGACGTTAAGTTAAGTTGGAAAAGGCTTCATAAGAAAATGTTCCTGTAGCTACAACAGTCCAGCTGCCTTTACTGCCCCTTCTCAAATTTCCACCCTGTTCTACAACTACATTATGGTGCTGAATGATAGCTTTCACATGCCTTTTCTATCTTCAGACATGCAGGTTTCCTCACGATGTTTTCGTTCACTGTTAGAGCTGTCGGCAAATGTACATAATTCTTCGAAAAAAATCTGAAAATCTGCAGTAAAATGCATCCGGGTGCAGCCCTGGTTCGGTTCGTTGCATCCAGTCACAAAGCGCTGACCGAACCGTGGCTGGAACCGGACACATGTAGTCCGTTACTAATAGGTTGATGACATCTGAATATAGGCACGAGTCGCATTTCAGTACATGTTTTTAGGTGTCAGCGGGGTGTAGAAAAGCGGGGCACGTCCTCCCCCACACTGCGTGGCGGCCCGTGCTCACCCCTCGCTCTTCTACGCCCCGCTGACGCCTAAAAACTTCTACTGAAACGCGACCCGTGCCTATATTCAGACGGACGCATACTTGTAGAACATCTCGTGTTGTGCGAAGTAGGGCGCGCGCGGGCGCTCAGCGGGCGCGGCCGGCGCCGTCAGCCGGCGCTGCAGCTTCGACAGCTTGGACTCCTGGGAACGATCACTTATAGCTTGACCACAAATGCTGTACTGCGGGGGGAGGGAAGCGGGCGGGCACTTGGGGCATATTTCTTATCTTATGATGGGGGCCGGGAATAACACCAGCGGCAGTTCGACCCTTGAGGATCTTTTGTGCCTACCCCATTTACACACTGGTCATCTCAGTGTGCAGGTTTGTTCACGATGTTTTCCTTCACCGTCAGACCAGTCGGTAAATGTACGTAAGTCTTCGAAAAATACTCATTGGTACATGGCACTGCACGGTTTCGATCCCGGACCTCCGCATGGGAGTCCGGCGTCCTAGTCACTGTGCCACCGACGCTCTACTCTCACGTCCATAATCCCCGAGGAGGTTCATCATAGGTAGTTCCCACTCTTAGCCGTATATTTCAGAGGTTGCTTGCAAAAGATCTCTGTAAGCGATAAGACCGCTTTGTACATACATATAATGGCTTCGATTCTGTGGTGGCCGACAAATCTAAACTAACTGAAACTCTTCAGTTATATAAAAAATATACTAGATTCTGTGCAAGCAAGCGGGTTTTATTTAACTATTAATGCTTTTAGGGCCGCCCTGGAATCAAATACAAATTCTTTATTGGTACTAATAATATTACAAGTTATATTTGAAATAAATTAAAATTTTATCAAATCATGAAAGTTAATTCTTTAGTTTATACCATAGCCATATAAACAATATATGATCCTATCTCATTGTAAATGTTTATTATAATAGAATAATTATATATTTTATCTGGAGCACATTTCCTATTCTCTATTCTATATTTTAATATCCATAGATGGCCATAATTAATATTCCTGTGATAGGGTAGTTTACAAGTATAAAATATTAAATACATTTCTTAAAATTAAGAAATAGTCATAAATTTATGGTCAAATGTGAAAACAGAATTAAAATTCGTTGAAAAACAAAATAGCTACAGGCGCCAATAATCAGAACGGTAGAAAGAAACGGCAATAAGTGTTATGACGTCAGTGTTCCCTAGCGAGCAGGTCCTGGCTATAATATATAAAGAAGTGTTCTGAAGGGACAGAGCATCTGTCCATCTGTACATCAGAGATATTAATGGTTAAAGTTACTAACTTTAACCATTAATATCTCTGATGTTAGTTGAGATATCGAAAAACTCATTTTAGATCCTTCTTCAGGATGTCCATGTAAGTTGATATCTCAACTAACATCAGAGATATTAATGGTTAAAGTTACTAACTTTAATAACCATTAATATCTCTGATGTTAGTTGAGATATCGAAAAACTCATTTTAGATCCTTCTTCAGGATGTCCATGTAAGTTGATATCTCAACTAACATCAGAGATATTAATGGTTAAAGTTACTAACTTTAACCATTAATATCTCTGATGTTAGTTGAGATATCGAAAAACTCATTTTAGATCCTTCTTCAGGATGTCCATGTAAGTTGATATCTCAACTAACATCAGAGATATTAATGGTTAAAGTTACTAACTTTAACCATTAATATCTCTGATGTTAGTTGAGATATCGAAAAACTAATTTTAGATCCTTCTTCAGGATGTCCATGTAAGTTGATTGATTAAAAAAAAATTGGTTAATACCGTATTAAAACTTTTCCTGTGATTCTGTATAAAGTCTTACTGTCTTTATCTACAGTGGTTTATATCTGTTATTATTACTAATGGTATGACTGTGTGCAGTCTACTACCATTTTATCTACTTCTGCCGCAAAGCAGCAATGCTCATTACTCGTGTTATACAGACCTGCGTGTCCCGTGGTAGACACTCCGCCAGCAAGTGTCGCACCAGCAGCCCTGCCAGGTGCGCCAGGTTGGCGGGCCCGCCGCCGCTGCAGACCAGACCCTTCACGCGGGCCTTCAGCGCCGGCCGGGACGAGCCAGCGGCTTGCGTCTCGGTGTACCACCTGCCAAATATATAGGTGTTCCCGAGGATATTCATTACTTCGCCAAACACTTCTGTAGCTTTTACATAATATATTTGACAATGGAAGTGAATCTCAAAAACGGTTCGTTTTAGAGATACTTGCAGTTTTATTTATTTGAGTTATACAATGTGTAAGGGTCTTTATTTATGCCCGTAAGAAAACCTGAAACAAAACAATAACAAACTATTTGCCTTTCGTTCGCACGTCATGCGTAACTTATGTCATGATTGTCAAGTTCAAATTAATCAAAACGCGACGTTGCCAGCTCGGATAAAGAGGTAATTTAAAGCAAGGTATTTAGTTACTATGAAAACATAAATAATTTTAAAAAAATTAAAAAATGTGACAATATGGAATGGAAGTGGTTGTGAGTCTTGGAGAGTGACTGACTATCAAACTTGAAGTTTTCATCAACAAATCCTTTAGATCCATACTCCGTATTTACTGGCCCAACACCATCAGCAAACGATGACTTGTGGACTCGATGTCGTCAAACAGTTATAGGACAGGAGATTGGCCGACGAAAATGGTGCTGGATTGGGCTACGAAGAGGGGAGACAAATTCCGCAAGGATCGCGTTCGAGTGGCAGCCACGCGGGAAAAGAAAACCTGGCCGTCCTGTACACACGGGGAACTGGGAAGGCGAACTGTCCACCGTGAAATGAAGGCACAGGGTTGAGCTGGAGTGAAGCCAGGAAGGTGGCACAGGACAGAGCGGCGTGGAAAGATCTCGTGGAGGCCCTCAGTATCTCAAAGGAACACCTTGAATACATTTACGAGTTGCTAGCTCAGTGGGCAGTGCACCTGCCTGCTCATTTAGAGGTTCCGGATTCGATTCCCTGGCGGAAAGAGCGAACGTATTGTTCTAAAAAAATGGTACAAATCCTCTTTCCGTGTCTGAGTGTATTATTACATATTATTCATACTCACGTCTGCAACACAAAATATATAGATAGCATGAATAAAAGGTGTCAAAAGCGTTCCCGGAACCCCCAGGGGTAACGGCTCGCAGTTCGCGCGCACGAACATCTCGAACCCCGGGGGTAACATTTGACGGGTTAATGAAGACTTAACTTAAATGAGGTAAACAAGCATCAAAACACATAAAATAAACGAACTCACCTTAAAATCTCGTAAAACATGTCCCTCTGTTTCTTAAAATTTTGGAAACTCATTATGGACGGAAAATTGTCAGCGTTGTCAGTCTCTAGGTTGAAGCAGATCACTCCATTGGGAGCCGGGGCCTCTGACACGCTCCTGCGATCCTGGTTGCCTTCCGCCTCACACTTCAACCCGTACGAATTCAGCAGAAACTTGGCTAACTCTGGGTAAAAACTCCTCACCTTCTTGTTCTCCCCGAGTAACTTCAAGGAGTTTTTATCCAGTATCACTTCGAGCACCCCCTTTTGGCACCAAAGAGATTTCACAGCAAAATACGTACTGTTGTGTATAATTTTCAACAAGTATTTCGCCAAATTATTGTCTATCTTGCTTTCAGCGTCTAAGTAATCATCTTCGTATTGTTTCGATAGTAAAATTGATATTAAAAAGTATATCTCCGTGTTCATACTTAAAATTAAATTGTTCCTCAGTAATGCTTCGTACACTTCTACTAAAATGTCTAGCTTTTCCTTAAAAGTAACTTTAGATTGATCCGCTTTGATGAAACTCTGTTGTTTCTCCAAGGAATCTCTCTGCGTAACTTTAATTTGAGGCATTTTGGACGTTTTTGGCAATTGAGCTGTGTTTAAAATGTTAAATTTCTCCATAAGTTTGTGTCGTTCCTGCTTCAGTATGTTCCGTTCCGCTTCGAAGCTATTCGCTAGTTCCTTTGGCTGCAGTTTCTGCTGGTTGAAAACCGCATTGTCTTCTAAAGCTAATGGCGAAGGTTGCTGAAAACAGTCCGAGTTAAAACTATTTAAAGACAAACTCTTCTTAGTTCGATCTATGTTTGTCGGTTTTATTCTACGCTTCTCAGATTTTAATGAATTAGACTTCCTGGCCCCTAAATCTGGAAACACGTCTGAATTACTCAAATCTAAGTCCGTTTTAATATCACTGTCGTCCGACACGGTTTTGACTGCTTTCTTCTTTTTGGAACTTTTCTGAGCTGTAGCTAAATAGTCCCCTAAACAGGTCTTGTCTTGCGATCTAGAATGTCTATGGCTCATTCTAGGAGTGTCACACCTGTCATAACTCTTCGAATGAGGAGTCACGGGGCTTGTTAGTGATAAGTTTTGATATTCAGACAGTTTTAACCCATTTTTCATTGGAGTACTTGATACAGCAATCCTATCAACCCCGGAACATAACCTAGATTCATCAGAAGACACGGATTCTCTGCTTTTTTCTTCGGAAAATAGCTTTGTTTTGACTCTGCGGCCGGTACGTTTCTTGTCTTTGCAGGGAGACTCATGGCTCCTCCGTTCCGGCTTGACACAGAGGCTGTCGTTGGAGCGGTCGGCCTCGTATGTTGGGTCGCTGATGGAACGTTGGTGTTTCCGGGAGTTGAGCAGTTTCTCCGGTGTGCTCTGGTGCTGCAAGACTTGTAAGGCACTGCTGTTCGTTTGCAGGATGCTGAGGATTATAAATGTGTTTTATTTTAACAACAAAATACAAATAAAACAAATTTTAAATGCCATGGGTTTTTGTATACATTGTAAAAGTAGACTGTCAAGTCCAGGGGTGCTCAAACTTGTATCGTCGGAGATTTTCTTCTAAGTCGTGTCCCTCATTTGCTGAGGGTCGTGATCATTCTAAGGATTAATCACATAGAACGACTGTCTTGGCAGATTTAATGGGGTGGTTTGCCATTGCCTTCCCCATTTCACACACTGGTTATCCCAGTGTGCAGGTTTCCTCACGATGTTTTCCTTCACCGTCAGAGCAGTCAGTAAATGTACGTAAATCTTTCGATAAAACCGGAAAAGTCATTGGTACATGGCACTGCGCGGTTTCGAACCCGACCTCCCCCGCATGGGAGTCCGACGTCCAAGCCACAACGCCACCGACCCTCGTGTCGGAAATCTACCACAACATAATTAGACTACAAGCTATCAACTGTATGTTGCCTCCATACCTACTTTTCGTAGAATGGTACATAATTACTAAGTGCCAACCACAAGCAAACAAGCAAGCATAGAGAAAAGTGGAAGGACTTGGAGGAGGGCCATGTCCAGGAACAAACTGCCGATGTCAAACCTAGTTGATAAGTTAATTCATATTTGGTAGTGAATAAAGGCTATTTTTATTTTATTTAACCGCAAGCATGATGATGACATATGTTCGTCAGTTATCCACTTCGTCCATTCCGCTCGACTCGTAAATCTCTGGTGATCAGCATTATGCTGAGCTGGTGTACCCTTTTTGGCACTGTACCACACCAGATGTTCTGTGCTGCATGTATTAAACTTTGTATACTTCTGTATTCTGTATTCTGGTGTTTACAGCGCTAAATAAACGATTTCAATCAACTGATTGATCGCGATCAACCGTTTGAGCACCCCTGGTCTAATCTATTTACACATGTCTATTACAAGGTGCTAGATCAACAGCACATCTTTTATTGTAACAAATACCCCCTAGTCCCGAAAGTATCCATAATTGAAAAACTTTCACTACGGGGCCAACTCTGAAAACATGAAAAAAATCAGCTGTTTCATACATTTCGGTAATAAAAATAGCCTTTATTGACTGCCAAAATAAATTAAATTATCTTGTCTCTACTGTGAACTACCATCCACACACATAATACCATGTAAATACACACGCACCATGCCATCACCCTCCCACACACTCAGTACCTCACATACACACTAATATCATCATTCATACAAACAAACACATTCATACAACACAACACGCACACACTGTTGCTTTCTTCGTCCGTGCAGTCACTGAGGGTCAGCTGAAAATCAGCGCTGTAGCTTGCCTTAGCATTATGCTTAGCTGGTGTACCCTTTTTGGCACTGCACCACACCAGATGTTCTGTGCTGCATGTATTAATCTTTGTATACTTCTGTATTGTGTTCTATATTCTGGTGTTTACAGTGATAAATAAACGTATTCAATTTCCACTACTACTATTTACTTATCAACTAGAAATGTAGAAATGTATCAAGTAGATATGACTAAATTTTTGGGATTCTCTTTGGACAAGTTCTGTAACTGGAAAGCTCATATTGAGTGTGTATGTCAAAGGATCAACAGATTTGTTTTTGCACTTAGAAAACTAAGACGAACAACCTCAAAGGAAGTAGCCCTTATGACCTATTATGGCCATGTGTCATCCGTACTGAATTACGAGCAAATAGGGCCCTCATCGTCCAAAAAAATTGTGTGCGTGCTTTGTGCTGAGCTCATTACATGGACTCCTGTAGACCTCTTTTTAAATGTTCCTAAATTTTGCCCGTACCATGTATGTATATTAAGCAGATGTGTATTTTCGTTCGACAATATCCAAAACACATGGTGATGTCTTTCCGAGGTCTACAAGATACAAGAACCATCTCTATTTGCCAAGTTCCAGAGTAGACTTGTATAAAAATAATTTCTTCTGTATGGAAATTTTAGTGTATAATAATCTGCCTAGTCGCCTTAAAAATGGTCCTGCTAGCCAATTTAAAACTAATATTTCCAAGTGGCTTCTAGACAAATGTCATTACTCCATAAAAGAGTATCTCAACGACACTAACAAATAGCAGAAAAGATTACCGTTGTCGGTGAAACATATGATACCTATGCTTTTTAAATCGCCTATAAATTTCACTATGTTCTGGCAAATAAATTTCATTTCATTTCATAGGTTTGACATCGGCAGGTTGTCCCTGGACATAGGCCTCCTCCAAGCCCTTCCACTTTTCATTTCATAGGTTTGACATCGGCAGATTGTCCCTGGATATAGGCCTCCTCCAAGTTCTCTCTCTCATGTAGGTATTAACAATTTTAAACAGTTTAATTTTAAAGCCAACAGAGATCCATAAAATTAACTATGGCGAGGTTGTCATATCAACAGACATACCTTATGAAACTGACATGTGCATGCAATTATAGGCCTTAGGGTGATAAACATTTTGTTACCGCCGTTGTACAGGCAAAACTCGGAAGTGACACCAATTTAAAAGTAATTACTTAGTTCCATGTCATACAAGCCTTAGTAACTGCAATTTGATTGATTATCGCTATAATTTGATTTATCCATCGCAAAGCAATCAGGAAAATTAATATTCATTGATTTTTCATTAATTAAAACATACGCTTTCGTGGTAACTTACCTATCAGTCTGACTCCGTAAATATGACAAGAAATAAGCCACAAACTCGCTCCTATTGCAGCACAAAAGCACACAATCCTCAGGAGTATCCTGAAAGCCGAAAAATCATTTACAATCACATAGAGATATGAAGAAATTATCATGTAAACAATGAAAGTGAAAACTTATAGGTTATACCTCCAAAGTCTCGTTGTTGAGCCATTTTATAAGTAATAAAGGATCCAATTTTCCGGTAAGCGCACTTTCTATTATTGTTCCTGGCATTTTCGCTAACTATACACATAAAATTATGAAACTTTCGTATTGATTGGCAGCTGCGCGGCTAACTAATGAGATGAAAAATTTTGCTCACGGAGTTTTCGCTTTCAGAATATTTACCCCATTTTAGGGTAATCTTCATACTCATACTCATACCTTTTTTTGCTTTTTATTGCTTTTCTTTTCTTCGGTAGGTATGAGTATATTTATTTATTTTAACATGCATTCAGACTTTACGTCTCTTGTCAACTATATCTAGAGCAATGGTGTAGAAAGGGATATAATATATGAAGACTTAACATAAGGACGTTTCATTTAGATCAGTGTCGCTAAATTTGGCGGCTACTACGGAATCGGTGCCAATATAACTATGGGGAAAATTAGTATGTATTTACTGAAAACACTGTCTCTTGTCTTCTTGTCGAACGCATCAAATACAGCAGTGACGTCATCTTAAAGTATTGCCAATTACTTATAGCTGAAATCTGTACCTTTTCTTAGAAATCTGTAGTTTTTCTTGATCAACTTTTCGATCATGTCGAGAAACTTTTCCTATCTTTGCCTTTTCTTTATTTCTTCTATTTCCATCTTTCTCGATGGTCTTCTACAATCTAACAACGAGGTTAAAAATTATAAAAAGCGAGTTACAAATAACATGTAATCATTGTAGGTGGGACAAAGCTGATAAAAATTCATTATTCTATTTAAAGATGTTGTGCATGTTTTCCACCTCGGCAGCAGTAGCAAGCCCTTGCTCCCGTAAGTGCTCCATCTCCGCCGTGAGGAACAGCTGTGCGAGCTGCACTTTCAGCAACACTTGCCGGCGACTGGACAACCTGCAACACAATGGCAGGTCAAGATCAGATTGGCCCAAAGGGCTGTCACCCAAAGCAAAGCTATAAAAATCTTTAAACTCCGTCCACAAAACAACAGACAAAATTCCCACAGAAGAATTTCAAAGGTGTAACAAAATATATATTTTTTTGGGAATTATAAACAAAGAAAGAATTTATTTCCAATAGTGCACACATACAAACAATTAGATACAGAAGATAAAAATAATATTAAACAAATATATTATAAAAATAAATAAACAAAAGTAATTAAATTTGATAAAATGTATCGCGACTGCTCGCGAAACTCATTGTAAATATGTAAATACAACTGGCAACACCGAGAGTACTTCACCGCCAAGATTTGACATATACTCTATGGTGAGTTTCATATTTCATTCGCGTTTCAACTTGGCGGTAGTAAAGAACCTCTTCAAAATTACCGTTGTTTTTTGATAATTGGAAACTCATAAAACTGGACGCTGGCAGTAATGGTCACCAATTGCCACTAAAAAAAAAAAAAAAAAAAAAAAAAGTTTCTTGGAAGTGAGAATTTCAATAGTTAAAGTACTTACCTATATCAGTGAAAATATGCCTGGGCCTAAGTCTAGTGCAAGTGTAGTATTGATCCCACACCAAATCGCGGAGATCATATAAGCTCCGAGTTAAAACCGGGTCCATGATGAGCAATTCATGTGGGCTTTTCTCGTTACTTATTACCGGACGGTAATAAGTAACGAGAAACTGGGTCCTACGTCTCAACCATGAGCGTGAGGATGTCTGGTGTACTGGACTAGGGTGCCCGGTGTAGGGATCACAGTAATAAGAAATACACAGTTTCTGCGTGGGAATCCCACTAACAGAGGCTCTGTTCACTACCAAGGGTATCGAACCCCACGGGTAGGGCTGCCATGACAAGTGGTCTCATGGTATGGCCCTCGTACGCCGGTGACATCGCAAGCGGCGATGTCCCCGTGCGTACAGTTTCCTCCAGATTCGGGAAGAAAGAAGACGAAGCAGATGGGTAACAAAGATATAAATCCAAGGCGAAGCAGAAACACACCCGAGACGTGAGACAAATCAGTGAATAGAATGAAACCACCTGGAAGAGCACTGGCAGGTGAGCAACCAACCATATCATTGCCCCTCTCTCAATATATATACACCCCCAACTCTATTTTTTCCCGTCAAAACATGACAAAAGTTAAAAGTACCTTGCCAAACCAAGAATATTTTAAAAATAAATAAATTTTGGTTGTTTCCTGTTCAATTAAAATTCGCAGGTCTGAACTACATGCGCTGTTTTGGTTCGCTACAACCAATCACGAGGCACTGACTTCAAGTGAGGGGCGGGTGGAACGCTTGTGATAGGCTGTAGCGATCTGAACCTGCGCTAATCTTAAATCAAACTTGTACTCACAAACCACAAAAGAATTTACTAACGAAATATAGGTAGGTATAGGCCCAGAATTTCTTTTCGGAAATTTTCAAGGAACAGACCGCACATAAACTGGTGTGCTTCCTTTTGCGCTTTCTAGGTACGTACTTTGCGTTAGGCGAATGCTACATGTAGTATTTTGTGGATCGCGATCCAGGTGTCAGGATAAATATATTACGTGTAGCATTGTACACTGTCATAATATAACTAGGATTAGCAGTCATCCTCGCAACGAGGGACTGCCACGACGACGACGCACTGTCAGCCCATGACCGTCATTTATGTTTAAGGAATCCAGCGCATGCGTTTAACGCAAGTTGAAACTGACAAACTAATGCGCTAATGCGCTTTGTTTTACCTTCGAAAAGTCCCAGCGTAACTTAGAAACAGGTACTCCACGTCATCTGCCCGGTTCCTCAAATCTGTCTCCGACGTCAACGGCTCCATACTGACATCAACTTTTGGCACCAATAGATCCTCATCCTCATCACTGAAGTCTGTTGCATTTTCTGTCTCTAGATTCTGTTCCGTCTCGTTCGCGCTCGCGTCGTCTAGTCCCTCTAACTTTACGCTTCTTTTTGGTTCGTAGCTGCGGTTTCTAGTGGGAGATTCAAGAAAAGTCACGTGCTCTGCCCATTTCCAGTTGCGGTAGTTCCTAAGGATTTTACCGCCGGAGCGTACGCAGCGCTTGTGCTTCAAGTATGAGTCTTTAATACTTTTCCATCTCATTTTTGCTGTGTATGCTGCGAACATTAAAAAACATCGTAATTTATTGAGAGATTTTGTTGGAGAATGCAGGAATACATAAATTCGACGTAAAATTTAGTGATTTATTTTTTGCATGGTGGCAACACTGAAAATACCAAATTTGTTTTGTTTCTCAGTGGCGGCCGAAATAAAGACTGCATTTTCACGTCAACTTTGTTTACCAACAGCCTTTCCCTCGATCGGCAATAAATAGGTAACAAGATGATAAAATAAATATATATCAAATATACTTACCATTTGGTAGCCTGACTTCTTCACTTATTTCCCTCCAATGATTTTCTGTTACAGACTTATTTTTATATTTGTCATTTGTAGGATCATACAGGCATGGGCGGTGTCTTACAGCTTCTATCAAGCGTGCTATTGTATGCGATTGAGCTTCCCGTATTTCCATTGGCTCGTGAGAACAAAATTTTAGAGACATAACTCGCAAAATTCACAACTATTTTATATTAAGTACCTATGTAACGGTCAAAAATGACCAAATTCAAGTAATTTTGCGTCAATTCAGTCAAGAAGCTACCTATACCTATAGAAGTTCGATCGACGAATAGAAAAAATTCGTTACGGTACGCGGTTCGCGATGGACTGACGCGCGGGCAATATGGCGGTCCGGGCAGCGGGCGGCGGGCAGGGACAGCTGTGTGGCGTTTGGCTAAACAGCGAAACGAGCGCTGTTTTAATTTTAATTAATTTGTAACGATGTCGACTTCATCGTCCATATCAACCTCCTTGCCATCGATTTCAACCTCATCGTTAGCGTCTATCTCACCTCATTTCGTGTTGGCATTTTCATTTCTTTTTTTTTTTCTTTATATTTTCAAAATTCAAATCATATTCCCATTCCATTATTCAATTAATGTCATTGTTTTTACTTATTCTCTCTGTATTTTGTTCTGAACGGACGTACGTCCGTTTTATAAAATTGTCTCCTACTACTACCTATTTGCTACTATTGTGTTGTTCTATTCCTGATAAATATAATCCTGGAGGAGGACTTAAAAATATTAGTGTTTGTCGTTCTTGTTCACACAGAAAGTGTTTATTGTGGGTAGATAGACGGATAAAAACCCCACAATATAATTTGTTAAGGGCTAAGGCATATTGTCAAACTGTCTATTGTACGTAACTGATTACGCTTGTATTTGTTTGTTTGTTTGTAGTCTCTTTATTGCGCACATAAAAAAAACATAGTAATTAAAAACATTAAGATATGTACAAAGGCGGGCTTATCCCATAGGGATCTCTTCCAGCCAACCTTTGATTAAGGAATAGAATAGAATAGAAAACGTTTATTTGCTCTCTGCAGCACACACACAATTCCACTTATACATTATACAATAATATACAAGTGTATACATATACATATATACCATACAATATAATCTTAAACTAAATTAATAATAATGAGAGTTTAGACTACTTTTATGGTGGGTAAGGTGTCATCATCATCATCAGCAGCCTATTCTAGTCCACTGCTGGACATAGGCCTCTCCCAGGGCGCGCCATTGAGCCCGATCTTCGGCTCTTCTCATCCAGTCGCTGCCAGCCACCTTACGCAGATCGTCGCTCCATCTAGCAGGGGGGCGTCCCACACTACGTTTGCCCAAATGCGGTCTCCACTCCAGAACTCGTCTACCCCAGCGGTTATCGGTTCTGCGACAGATGTGACCGGCCCACTGCCACTTCAGCTTGCTAATCTTATGAGCTATGTCGATAACTTTTGTTCTATGCCGGATCTCCTCATTTCGGATTCGATCCAGCAGAGATACTCCGAGCATAGCTCTTTCCATAGCACGCTGAGCGACTTTCAATTTGTGAACCAGTCGCACCGTCAGTGTCCACGTTTCGGCTCCGTAGGTCATTACTGGTAGGACGCACTGGTTAAAGACTCTTGTCTTTAGACATTGAGGTATGGGTGACGAGAAGATGTGACGTAACTTCCGAAATGCTGCCCAACCCAGCTGAATTCTTCTGTCGGCTTCTTTCTCGAAGTTGTTTCTACCTAATTGCACAGTCTGTCCGAGGTAGACGTATTGTTGCACAACTTCGAGGGCCGTACCATCGACGATAATCGGTCCCGGAACGACATGGTCATTGAACATGACCTTAGTCTTGTCCAAGTTCATCCCGAGACCGACACGTCGTGAAGCAGCATTGAGATTGTCCAGCATTTCTTGAAGTTCCTGCAGCGACTCCGCCATTACGACTATATCATCGGCAAAACGTAGGTGTGAGATGTACTCGCCGTTTATATTGATGCCGTGTCCTTTCCAGTCCAGGGTCTTAAAGACATCCTCCAATGCGTTCGTGAACAGTTTCGGAGATATAACATCTCCCTGTCTTACTCCTCTGCGCAATTGGATGGGTCTTGTTTGCTGGTTCTGTACTTGGACAGACATCGTCGCGGCGTCATACAGACATCTCAACACTTCGATGTATCGCCAGTCGACTTGGCAACGCTGCAAGGACTCCAGAACAGCCCAGGTTTCGACGGAGTCAAAGGCTTTCTCATAGTCCACAAATGCAAGACACAGGGGCTGATTATATTCTTCACTTTTTTGTATAATCTGCCGCACAGTGTGGATGTGGTCTATGGTGCCAAAGCCTCCCCGAAATCCGGCCTGTTCCGGAGGTTGGAAGTCGTCGAATCTCCGCGCAAGACGATTCGTGATGACTCTCGAAAACAGCTTATATACGTGGCTCAGGAGCGAGATGGGTCTGTAGTTTTTGAGCAGAGTTTTGTCTCCTTTTTTGAAGAACAAAACTACAATGCTCCTGCTCCACGCCTCCGGAGTTCTCCCACTGTGTAGGACAGAGTTGAAGAGCTTCTGAAGTTCCCTCAGTACAGGGATTCCTCCTGCCTTAAGGAGCTCAGAAGTGACACCGTCCTCACCAGGGGCTTTTCCATTCTTAAGCTGTTTGAGAGCCAGCTCGAGCTCGTCTAGGCTAAAATCTGGCAGTTCATCGGTATAGTGTCGGGTTAACGTGGCTCTAGGATCTTCGATTGTCGGATCAGGCCGCGGAGCATGAGCAGCATACAGTCGGCAATAGAAGTCTTCGATCTCGGCGAGTATCTCTGGCTTGGAGGTGACGGTTCTGCCACTAGAAATTTTGAGCTTCGTCAGGTGGCTTCTCCCGAGTTGCTGAAGGAACACTTTTGACCCCCTATTCTTCTCGATCGCCTCTTTTATGAGACGTGTATTGAAGCTTCGGAGGTCGCGTCGTGTCAGCGTGGTCAGGGTAAGGTGTGGAGTACAGTAAATAATAAGTATAAATAAATTACAATAATTATATAGTAGATAAATAAAATACATACCCAACAATTATAATGATATATACAATTTGTTATACATATATACGAATACATATATAAATATAATTTGTTTATAGTTCAATGAAATATAATATACCTACAATTATTTGCAAATTAACAAATTATTTCTAATAATTAAGTCTAAAAAAAGTAGAATAGACAGGTGGTTTCTATTCTATTCTATGTTGGCTTGCTTTATTTAACTAACATCGACATCGAGTCCAAATGACTTTTCAAGCTATTTCAGTCAAGTTTACCATGTCTAATTTTAAGGAGTAGGAAAATCTATTAAACAGATTTTCCTACTCCTTAAAATTAGACAGGTCTTACATACACCTGATAGATGCCTACACAAGTATATATTCTTTTTTCATTAGTAGGTAGGTTACTAATAAAAATATAATAGGTACCTGACCTGGTCGCTGACAAAACATCAAAAGTCCAAACTCAAGGTTTGCCAGCGTGCTATGGAGCGTAGCATACTCAACGTGAAAAGGACGGATAGCATCAGGAACACGACCCTGCGCTTCAAAACACGCATCGCTGATGCAATCACTAAAGCATCTCTATTGAAATGGGGCTGGGCAGGCCACGTGTGCCGCATGCATCCGGATAGGTGGGCAAAGATCGCCATGCACTGGGTGCCACAAGACGGACAGCGGCGCCGAGGCAGGCCCAGGCGTGGGTGGAAGGACGATATCGACCACTTACAAAAAGGATGGTATAAGGACGCCGAGGATAGGGAACAATGGAAAGGAGGAGGGGAGGCCTTTGCCCAGCAGTGGGACAGCCTATAGGCTATTATAAAAAAAAAGGTACCTACTTGTTTTTACTTACATAAACTAATTTGTTTAATTTATATCTAAGTTTTTATAAAGCAAAAACTAAATCACTAATTATTACGACACCGCCGCTTAATGCAGCGCAAAAGCGCATTTTGCGCGCGTTTCTGCGGTCGCCTCGCCTCCCGCACGCACTCCCGCGTCCCGCTCCCGCGCCCGCAAGCCGCGCGGGCAATGCAATCAAAACAACCTTGATATAGGTACCTAGGTAGGTGCCTCCCATATATTTTCATATTCGCGCGGTGGTCAGATAGTCTGTAGTGCGTTTTCCCCCGCTCTCGTGCGTGTATGATGCGAAGAATTAAAACGATTCGACAATAAATTATATTAATCCTGTGACAAATCTCGTTACCTATCTTTAGTTAAAGCTGTATGTGCAATCAGTAGCTCCAAGGTACAGTCGACAGCAGGTCAACCTACCCAAAACGTCAAGATTTGAGAATCTGAAATAGGGATGTTACGGAGGTGGTTTTACCGGAAACGGAGTCGCAACCGAAGGTTTAAATTTGATTTATCGGAGTCGGAACCGGAGTCGGAGACGGAAGAGGTGTTCAGAAGAAGTTCAAATTTTAAACCGTTTTTTAATTTTTATAGTTGAATTAAAATATTGGCCAATATTTTTTATGATGACCTTTGCGGCAATAAAACATATTCCTTTATGTAGTCCTCCACTATTTAATGAAATATTGATATTTGAATATGTTTGCTCACAAATCTTCGGTATAACCTCCGATTCAAAATTATCGGAGCCGAAGTCGGAGTCGGAGGTGTTGATTTTACAACCCCGACTCCGACTTCGGCTCGGAAGTCCGGGATCGGAAGTTCCGACCTTTCGGAGTCGGAGTCGAAGCTCCATAACATCCCTAATCTGATTTAATCGAAGGGTTTTGACAGATGGTATACTATAGCTTGTGGTCGACTGTACAAGAAGAAAGGCATATCGAATACGGGTCGCCCGACGTTTTATGCACAAGTGTACGTCATCACCAACTGAGTATTGCCTTTATTCGATATCAGACGATTGCACAAAACTGTATAAAATATAGTCCATGATTTTTAAATTATTAAAAGATTAAATTTGGGTATTCCTCGTGGCCTAACTATGGTCGTGCACTTGCACATCGAAATATTGTATTAATTATTTTTTATTGCATGCTTAGTAAAACATAAATTGTAACAGAAATATAAGAATGTGAAATTCGGTAAAAATGGCAATCCGAATGCCTACCCTCCAGACGATCCATATTCGATATGCCTGTGAAGGATGAGCGTCTTCCAAGGATGTAAGTATATTACTAGTAATATAAAATGCAACTTTCTTGGCGTCTTCTCGTGCCATGCACTGACTACGTTTGTGCCATGAATGGCGACGTCACGTTTGGTGTTGCCAGTAATGGAACAATTTATTACAAATCTGTAGGATTTATATCGCCTTTACGAGGCAGTACTTGCTTTATTATTAACTCAATTATAAATATTATTTTTTATTTTGTTAATACAAAAAATACACCGCATCACAGTTAATATTTGGACATGGCTTTGATAAGCTAGGATAAAGAGCACCAAAAAAGAACCAGCAAGATCAGTTTACGACTTATGAGTTTACGACCCTATATGAAACAACAATCCTTGTAATTACTTAAAATGGCAACATTAGTACAAATTATCACACAAAACAACGTCATTTTACATTTGTGTACAAGGGATGTTGCTTTGTGAAATACATTTACATTTGTGTACAAGGGATGTTGCTTTGTGAAATACAAACTCAAATTATGACACAAAACAACGTCATTTTACATTTGTGTACAAGGGATGTTGCTTTGTGAAATACATTTACATTTGTGTACAAGGGGTGTTGCTTGTCGGGATTTAAACTCTAATAATTCTATACGGCCATTTTGACGCTGTGCCGTTCCGTGCGCGCATCGGCTCGCTCCCGCCGTCATCGTGCCCGGTTCCATTAGAATTACTACGTTTGATCTCGCCGCTACCGTGTCGCCGCCCGCCGTCATCGCGGCCGCTTGGCTCGCCGCCTGCAATGCGCCGGCCTTGGGGGTAGTGTTTGGGGTGGACGACTGTCACTCCTGACCAGAAAGCTGCGCGCGACCGCATGGCCCACGTGTTGGTGGGTTGGAGCCGGTGACTCGAATAGTGCAGTTCCAAGCATTCCCCTTTGTGTAGAAATATCCAATCTACGACACGGAAGGCTCGCTGTAAAGCTGTGGTCTCGACTCTCGACGGCACCGGTGTGACGCGACGGCGAGTAGGGTCGTTCTAACGTTGCAAAACTATCGATGGTTTGGTAATTTACCTATTGTTTTCAGCCGGGAAAAAAACATTCCATCGATAGTAGCATAGTGATATCGATAGTCCAAATGAGCAATTCTATATAAGCACTATCGAGTGTGAATGTTATCGACTGAAACCTTTCGGTTATCGATAATTTTGCAACAAGAATCACCCATTTCCAGCCTCGCCTGCGCCGCTCCGCTGCCGGCGAGTTTATGGCCAAAATCTTACTATTTATATTGTGTTATGTTATGGCCTAAAGCCCAGCGTTAATTAGAAGAGTGGCGACTCGGGGATTTAATTCGTTAACAATCTAAACTAAATCTTAAACTTACTGAAACGTTTTAAAATGGTATGCCGATATCAAGCGACTGGGGCGGCGGCGAGCGGCGTGGAATCGTAGACATGCCATTTTAAACCGTATTATAGAGACTTTAAAGTTTGGTTCACTTTGATATAGGACAAAGTTACCGCGCCTTCACTCCGATAGAGTGCGCTGGGCCTATGGCTTGTTTTCCGACAACCGCTAATCCGATGTCAGATTAATATAATATGTAAGACGGAGACAAGTTCGCGTGTTAATTGAGGGTAAATTGTAGGCGCATGTATCATACATCATAATTCGAAGTATTGGTGCGTAACTTACTCGGTCCTGTAAGAAGAAATACAAAGTTTATTATTTTCGTGCCCTCACTGTTCTCCAGAAGACTCGCGCACGCTATATACAATGGCACTGATTCTGAAGTGTCAAGTCTTTTGTCATTTTTGCCTTGTATTTACAAGGAACAATGATTGTAATTGTACGCCACTAACAATTGTATTTACAAGGAACAATGATTGTAATTGTACGCCACTAACAATTGTATTTACAAGGAACAATTATTGTAATTGTACGCCACTAACAATTGTATTTACAAGGAACAATGATTGTAATTGTACGCCACTAACAATTGTAAGTTATAGCTATGAACGAACATGATTTGTAAGATCAATTAATGTACCTGTAGTTATGAACTAAATGTCTTGGACTTTGTCAAATAGGTATCAGTTCAGGGCTCTGGGTCGGATTGTGGTCAAACGCGGGTAGTCGTAACTTAAATAAAACTTACGGGAATCAAGTAAGCGGCAGTTCTCGTACTCGAGATGGCAGAGCGAGTCGAAGTTTTTGTAATCGTAACTCCACGAGAGTATAAATTTGGCGCCCCACACACCCATACGCTGCCCGCACACTTTTCCGAAGCTGCGCAAAGGAAACAAACGTCAAGTAAATATAATAGGTACCGGGTGTAATTTTAGTTCACCTGGAAAATGTGGCATGATGTCCTTAAGTCCTCAGGGTTAGCAGCGGTCATAAATATACATAGACAGGACTGAAAAGAGGAGTACGGCAGCGCTTCGAAAATACTCTAATAACATTATTTGAGGTAAGGTATTTGTAATCTATGTCTAGAGTCTAGAGCGTCGTTGGCATAGCGATTAGAACGCCGGACTCCCTTGCGGGAGGTCTCGGTTCGCAACCATGCACTGTCATGTGCCAACATTGTTTACCGTACATTTACAAACTGCTTTCACGGTGAAGGAAATATCGTGAGGAAACTTGCATGTCTGAGGAAAAAGTTTCCGAAGGCGTGTATAATCCACGGCACAGTACTGGGCCCGCTCTGTGGATCATGGCCTTGTTCAAGAGGAGCCTGTGCCCCAACAGTTGAGATGAAATGTCTTTGGGCGACTGTGACCATGACCATTTACCATCAGGACCTCAGATTACAAAGTAACAACAACGTGTAATTCTCTTCGAAATTATTACTTAAGAAAGTATAAATAAAATAATTATACAGGTGTAACAAAAATCCCCTAATAATTCCGAATGGCAGGGTTCAGAATCCTTGTGTGTAATTACAAATCTAAAATGGCAACATTAATAGAAATGTCCATACGAAACAGTATCGTATCGATGTTGCCATTGTAGACTTCTAATTACAAGGCTTATTGCTTCGTGAAATAGGGCCCAGGTGGCCCTGCTCGTCTACCCTCATAAAAAAAAGGAACGTACTCAAGAAAAGAGACTGGGCAGATATTGTTGCACACGTTGGAGGTGACTTCCGAGAAGCGCGGTAACTTGGGGATCCGGAAGGGGTTGGCGTGGTGCTTGCGAGTGGTGGACGCGCGTGTCAGCCATGTCGTCGTAGGTATTAGCGTGCTCGCCGTCGTGTATCTGAAGGGTAACGTGTCGGGGCCGGCGACAAAGAGGATATAAGCCATGAAGGAATGAACGCCCGCCCGAAGAAGAAGGTAATTACCTTCTCTCTGGAACTGGACAGAAGCGAAATCGCACAGAACAGATCACATAAAGGGTTCCCAAACTTTTTCAGTTCGCGGCGCACTTACAGGTTTGGTATTTTGTATTGGTGTACCTATATAACACCTTTTTAGTTGAACCGGCGCGGCTGTAGGGTTCCTTCGATTTGTATGGGCCTTTAAACACGCGGTTTGTGTGTAAGTTCCGCGCCGATACAATTCCAAAGAACTTTACAGCCAGCGGCGCCGCGACGGCGGCGGTGCCCCGTCATCGTCGGCGTATGTGTAAAGGCCTTTACAATGTGAAACTCTATTAAAATTGATAGAAAAATATGAAATAAAGTAACAGAAAATGGTGCTTGATCGTTCACATAATTGAAGTAAAGTAAATTAAAATACACTTTATTGCACAAATAGTAAACAACAAACAAAAGATAGAAAAGGAAATAGTGACGTACAATTTAGTAATTTATTTATTTAAACTGTCAACTTGCTATTTAATTAATATTTTTTATTTTACACTATAAGTAATTTTAACTTCCAGAGAAGATAAAACAGGAGTGCCTCGCGGCGCCCCTGTTGACTCTCCACGGCGCCGTGGGGCGCCGCGGCGCACCGTTTGGGAACCCCTGGGTCAGTCATAATATAATCAGATTATAAGTAGGTATAGAGTTCGCCAATATTTATGGCGTATCTGAATATAGGCATGAGTCAAGTTTCAGTACATGTTTGTGGGTGTTAGCGAAGTGTAGAAGAGCGAGGGAGCGGGGCATGCCCTCCTCACACCGCGCGGCGGCCCGTACTCATCCCTCGCTCTTCTAACGCCCCGCTAAAACCTATAAACTTGTACTGAATCGCGACTCGTGCCTATATTCAGATACGCCATAAAGATTGGCGAACTCTGCACTCAGTTACCTGTTGAACACCCAGTGCCCGCCCTCCCAGTACGGCTCGTAGTAGTTCTCTGGGTGGTCCGCCTGGTTTCCCATAAACTTCTCCATCAGATTCAGATTACCCATCTTCTTGCGAGCGTCGCGTTGGCCAGGCTTCGGCGGCAGCGGTCTGGAAATTACGACGGAATAGCAGCGGTACTGGAACTTGGCTTAATGCTCCCTCCATGTCACAGCACAGCTGCTTTTAGGGGTAGTTTCAAGTATGCGGCATCTAAGATTTGGAATACCTTGCCACCTCCTATTAGAGACGCGCATACTCTTGACACCTTCAGGAGAAAACTTAAAATCTATACAATTGACCTACAAAAATCGGACACTGCTCCATACATTCTTTAGGTGCCCTGTAACTACTGTCTTTCACAATCTGGATGTGCTCGGTAATCTTATGCCTCTACTGTGAACTACCATCCACACACATAATACCATTGTAATACACCCCGCACCATGCCATACATCACATCACCATCCCACACACTCAGTACCTCACATACACACTAATATCCTCATTCATACAAACAAACACATTCATACATCATAACACGCACACCCTGTTGATTTCTTCGTCCGTGCAGTCACTGAGGGGCCAGCTGAAAATCAGCGCTGTGGCTTGCCTCAGCATTATGCTGAGCTGGTGTACCCTTTTTGGCACTGTACCACCACACCAGATGTTCTGTGCTGTATGTATTAAACTTTGTATACTTCTGTATTGTGTACTGTATTCTGGTGTTTACGGCGCTAAATAAACGTTTTCAATTTCAATTTTTGCTTTTTAAAAAACCAGCGAAATATAATTTAATAACTATATTGACTCAATCAACTTATTTTAGAGTTATTTAACAGCAAATTAGTTACGGTCAACCGTCTCAATAGCAACCACTAGTCACCGGTTAGACATTCAACAGTAACCGGCCATACGAGAGTCCCCTGATAGCAACCAGTTACGGTTAATTATTCGGAAATGCAATATTCTCGAATAAAATATCAAGTCCGACTGCCTCGGCGACGAATCGCAAGAGAATGAACCCACATTTTTTTATTTTTTTTATTTTTTTATGTCTGCTCGTTCCCTGGTGTGGGAGCGGGGATACTGTTTCGGGGCGCTGGCCCCCCGGCAGTTGCATCCTTCGCTGCTTGTAACCACAAGCAGGTCCTTGGGTTGGCTCTAGCCGTTGGTGTCGTTGTTTTATTCACGCCTCTCCTCAGCGCGGTCTACCCGCCGGGTGGGACCCCGTTCGAGGAAACCCAGCGAGCGCCAGCGAGCAGAGGGCGACTGGCATCTTACGTATCTTCTGAGCCTTCCGCAAGGGCCAGACTTCTTGGCAGCGCTTTAGGTCGCGCTCTTCTGTCGGGGGGTCTCGTGTGTAGCGGGGCTATGTTCCGGATGTGTTGGTGGCTTGAGACGTCCGCTCTCGCGAACATCCCAGTGGCCAGTCTTCTTACGAAGCCTTCTATGGACTCCATCTTTAAGTCCTTGTTTATAGTCTCGTTTCTGACGTATCTGGGTGCCTGGACGATGGTGCGCATGGTGATGGATTGTTGAGACTCTAAGCGCTCCCGGTTCGTCTTTGAGATCAGCGCGTACCACGCTGGTGCGGCATACGTTATGCGGGGTCTGACGTAGGTTTTGTAGACACCGATCTTCACCTGTAGTGGCAGATTTGACTTCAGGATCGGCTTCAGGAGCGCCCGAGCAGTTCTGGCGCTGGCCACCGCCTTATCAACATGTTCCCCATAGTTAGGCGGCTGTCTATCAGGACCCCCAAGTATATCCCACATTGGGTGGGGCGCCCGCTTTTATAGAGGCCAGGTAGTGGTGGGCGGCGTGACGTGGTATCGGCTGTTGCTGCGTGTGGTTGCTTCGTCGCAAGCGCAGGTGGGCATTGCACGTGCACTATGACGTCTATTATTATTAGTATTATATGTTCATATGAATATATTCAAGTAATTTTGATTAGCTTATGTACAAATTTAATCTTGTTTTACACAATTTGTACAGGTATGTATGTCTACTTATCATTCTAAATGTCTCTATGTTAAAGGTCTAGCTGGAAGAAATCTCTATTTTAGAGATAAGCTCTACCTGTGTACGTCAAATTTCTTGTTGTTGTTTCTTTTGTGATTTATGTGTGCAAGATAAAGTATAAAGTAAAAACTAAATTGTAGCGACTTGACTTTCTCGTATGCCACTAGTAGTAAGCCGTTCGATTATCGTAAGTACTTTGTGCGAGAATCGGTACCTCGGTTAATTAATTCCAGGTTCGGTACGGTTCGCTGCAGCCAATCACGAGACGCTGACTTCAAGTGGGGGGAGGGCGGAACGCTTGTGATTGGCTGCAGCTAATTGAATCGGCGCTGGAACCGACGCATGTAGTCTAGGCCTTACGTGACTTTACCAACCCATGCAATCCATGTCCTGTGTCAGATAAAGTTGTCTGTTCGGAGGTTTTGAACGCCGCTCTGGTGGCGTAGAGCAAAGCTGAAATGACAAAAAAATGGGGTAAGCAGTGTTGTACTATGTGTGGAATGCGAAAAAAATCCGGGGCTGTGTCAAGTTAGAACAGTCAAAAATCTAAACCTTTATACTTGTACCAAAGAACTTAATTGTATCTACAACCTATGGACTTCTACAATAATTTATCCATAAGTAATATACCTACCCTATAGATTACGAAGTAACAATCCTGTATCTAAAATGACAACATTAGGATAAACTTCCATACAAAACAAAACAGCGTCATTATTATCATTACAGGAAGACTTGTAAACTCGTAATTACAAGGATTGTTGTTTCGTGAAATGGCCCTTGACACCGGTTATGATTTTTTCATATGTCAATTCTTTTCTGAACTACAAAAATGTAAAGTAAAAGTAAAATAAGTTACACTGTATTAAACAAATATGTAAAAACAAACAATAGGTCGGTAACAATAGAAATAACCAGGTACAATTTAGGCGGCCTTGTCGATAAGATCGATCTCATCCAGGTAACCTTGGCAGTGGCAGTCAGGTATTACTAGAAAGAGTTTTTTTTTTTTCGTACTGATAATTGCTGTTGGTCCTAATGACCTTTACAGCTTCACCGGGGTTTTTGGGGCGAGCGCTAAATGCGCTCCAGCCTGGAGGAGGACTTAAAAACTACTATAAGAAGCGACTGCCTAAGGGCATCCAGGTGGGTACGGACCTCGGCTTAGGACGTCGCTGGGGAGGGAGGGGTCGGGGAGAAGCGGCCTGGAATACGCCGTAAGCGCCAGAAGCGGGTCGCGGGTATGTAGGTGCTGTGTGTGAACTACTGTCGGGTGGGGGAGTGGCTTCCGCGATGGAGATCGTGATGGCGTCGTCGGGGTCGTCTAGGCCGACGTCGTCGACGGGATGTCGGTAAACCGTTAGTGGAATAAGCGGCGGCGCTTACTACTAGAGGGTTTGGGTGGTGGGGAGCTTGCTCGAAGAAGCGTCGAGACGCTAACTTCATGTATTGAGCGATCGTGGGGAGTTCCAAATTGTGATGGAGGTCTACGTTACGTAGGTACCATGGAGCACCGGTTGCTCTACGCATGGACCTATTTTGGATAACCTGAAGGCGGAGAGTGCAGATACCTAAAACCCTAAAACTTACAGAAAAATACAGGAAATATAATCCATTCCGCGTTTTTTGACATTACTTTCACATTTTTATTGGAGAAGTGGTTAAAAATTGCAATCAATAATTTTTCTGCATCATTCGAAATTCAATGTCATGGCTATTAATCTTGATATTAAAGTCAGTACCTATACCTATAAGAAAGAACTAATGCAATAACTGCAATCGACTTTATTTACGTTTACTTAAATTACAATAAATAAATAAAATATTGTATATAAATGTGTATAATATGAATTTTTTAAATTCAATACTCCCACAATTGCGACTATCAAGATTATCAGTTTTCATGATTGATTTTTAAAAATCGGGAGTTTTGACGTACCGGTATGGTCATATTGGCTGTACAAAACAAAAAATTTGATTTGGTGTAATTTTTTAACAATAAGTTTTTTCTCCCGCGCTTTTGTGGCATTACGTCAGCTTTGTTTCGTTTTGTCTGCAAATTGTTTTACAGTAGTGCTTTTCTAGTAAGAATGGTGTTTCTTGCTCGAAGAACTCCGACAGGATGTGAATAATGTGTGGGACAGTGAAGTAAAGTTAAATAAGACGCTGCAGCCCGATCCGTACTTGGCTGGATTTAGAAGAGCCATACTGCGTCCGGGACGCCTTTGGTTCGGATGATGCAGAAGCGTGGAAGATTCTCCCAGATAGCATTGAAATGTGTCACACCAGCAATTTAATGAAGACTTGAAAGAGTTGTTTGCATCAAACATGACTGTATGGGCTCAGTTCCCTTTGCCTTAGAAAAAACAACAAATCAAACAAAATTCATTTCAATAAAAAACATGGATTTTCTTTGACTTGATCTATGATGTATCTAGTATTCGAAAGTAATGTTAGTTAAAAAAGTAGTTTTAGTTAAAAATGTCTTCGAATTTTATAACTATAAAAATAGAGCCGATAGTGGAGCCCGAATTTTCGGAGTCAAATGGTGCCCTGAATCCCACGTCCTTATGGGGAGAAACGACCGTGCAGCCCGAGTTTGTGGGCATTAAGCAGGAATTGGAGGAGTCCAAAACCGCCAGGTGAATAAATACTACAATTTGTTTTTTTATCACGTACCTATACGTTTGGTTTTTCTAGCGTTTTTTGCGAAAGTCCGCGCCCCAGCATGAAAGAGCATAAGGCAGCCAGCTAACTTTTCCAGCGTTCTCAAGGGCTGGTCTACATTTTGTCGAGTATAGGGGGGAGTGCATGTAAATGTAAAATGACGAGTGGCCTTGCCAGTGCCTGGCAGTATGCACTCGCCACTGTATCTACATGACCAAGTGTAAACCAGCCTTAAGGGCTTTTCAAGTGGCAAGGACAGTAGGACAGTGGAGAGTGCCTGGCCAGTGACAAAAAGTCAAACGTTTATTTAGCACTGTAAACACCAGAATATAGCAAGTACACAATACAGAAGTATACAAAGATTAACACATTCAGCACAAAACATCTGGTGCGGCACAGTGCCAAAAAAGGGTACACCAGCCCAACATAATGCTGAGGCAAGCCACAGCGCTGATCTTCAGCTGGCCCCTCAGTGACTGCACGGACGAAGAAAGCATTAGCTGCCTGCCTGCTAATCCAATAATAATAATAATAAAGTGTGTGCGTGTTGTGTTGTATGAATGTGTTTGTTTTTATGAATGAAGATATTACTATGTATGGGAGGTACCGAGTGAAATTTAGAATTTTTTTAATGAAATCATTAACACAGCCTATTTTTCTTGTTTTAACAACAAAACGAGAAAAGATGTTTCCAAAACAAAACGCACTTATAAAATTTGTATTTACTTCATTAATTTCACTGAACAGAAACGGTTTCACAAGTCTTTGTCTACACATATTAGAGCAATACAGTGAAATTTAATGTAATTTACATATAATTCTAATTATATATTTTTTGCCATCGGTCATGGTCCAACAGAACACCAGCGCTGTAGACATTCTTGTCTGCAGCAATAAGCTGAGTTGAGGCCCTTTTCACAACAACAGCAGACCATCAGACATGGTTTAGATATGTCCACCTTTGACTGCATAATTATTTTATTATAATTATAACTGTTTCGGTCATTGCTGTGTGGGAAATAAACGTATTACTTACTTACTTTTCAACTTTAATATTTTATAACAATATTTTGATAGAAACGTCAGAGCCAACAAAGTTTGGAATGCTAGGTGGCGCTGAAGTATTGCACCTAGCGAATAGGTCCAGTAATAATTTCACTAATAGTCCACTATTAGACAGCATTCATTTTAAGAAATTTGTCAAGACAATTTTTGAAAGAGCTCACTGATATAGCCGATACAACATGCTTAGGGAGCATATAATAAATAGCGGCCCGTCCCGGCTTCGCACGGGCATTAAACATTACATTTAGATTTGTTAATTTTAACACATTCATAATAATAATAATAATAATATAACACACATATTCACTCCTTTTTGCGTCGAGCTCCTAAAAAAGAGTAAATTAAAAAAAAAACGAG
The DNA here is from genome assembly GCA_947369225.1 of Hofmannophila pseudospretella. Classification (NCBI taxonomy): domain Eukaryota; kingdom Metazoa; phylum Arthropoda; class Insecta; order Lepidoptera; family Oecophoridae; genus Hofmannophila; species Hofmannophila pseudospretella. Next base: position 386,883 of record OX376338.1, on the reverse strand, counting down.
TGACGCCCTACAACGCATAAGTAGCCGAATGGAGTTTATTCTTTCAAAGTTTTAAACTCGTGATATCTTTTGAATGGAATGTCAGAATCGAATAATCCAAAAAGTAATATAAAGGTATTGAAGCAGTCTTAAATAATAAATCATTTATTTTGATAAGGTACAAATAAAGAGCTTTTTGTGGCGGTGGTATTTTAATTTCTTTTTTTTTTAATAAAAAAATCGCTTATTGTGACATGACTATAATAGTTAGAGACACGCTGCCGCTGATTTTTTTGTTGATAATGGTGTGTTCTAAAAAAATGTTATATATCATTTTGTTCTATCATCAATAGTTTTCGCAGCGTACGCGATGTAAGGAAGTTTTTTGATATTTTTTTACACTTTATCGTAATTTAAGTAAGGATCCCCATTTTTTTTGAAAATGAAATATAGCCTATGTCACTCAGGAAAAATGTAGCTTTCCAACAGTGAAAGAATTATTCAAATCTGTTCAGTAGTTTCGGAGCCTATTCAATTCAAACAAACAAACAAAAAATCAAACCTTTCCTCTTTATAATATTGGTATAGATAAATAAGCATTTTTTTTAAATTACTGTTTATTTTTATTTATTACAACCTCATACTCTTTGACAGAATCTGTGTGCCTCTGGGCAAAGGTCTCCCCCAGTCTTCTGAATTCTTGCCTTGTCAACACCACCCTAGTCCACGTCCTACAGGACAATTCCACTATTTCATCATCCCAGTGTTTGAATGGTCTCTCCTTTTCTTTTCTCTCTCTCTCTCTCTCTTTCTTTTATCGCCTCTTGGATACCAAGTTGTGATAATATTGCTCTGAAAATAAAAAAATCGTTTTGCATTTTACAGTGAACATAGAGACTCGGAAACTTTGGAGCCATTCAACCCCAGTGTATTCGTGAAGTCTGAGCTCGGAGAACAGTCACCGGAGGAGGTCAAGCAGGTGTCTGATGATGGAGACTGTCTACAGGTGAATCGACTTTTTATAGTATAAGGAGAGCAAACGAGCAAATGGGCCATTTGATGGTACAGTGCGTGGGTTTTTAACTAGGGCTTCGGGTCTTGAGACTTCGGTTATTGATAGAGATACGCGAATGTACTAAGAATGTCGTAAGAATAAGATAGACTCCAATTTTATCCCATATCCGAATTTCCTAAGAGCTTACGGACTGTAAGTCTCCCATAGACATCTCACATCACTATAATGTTATAAGAGGGTTGTCAATGCACTGCTAACCTTGAGGACTTGATGGAGTCCCTCATGTGTCGGTAATTATGCTGTATCTCTTACCTACTAATGCTGCTTTGTGCCATATCTAAGCTGGTGTATTAGGCTGAAACTATATGCTACATAGCTTCAGTTCGCTGCAGCCAATCACAAGGGTTCCGCCCTCCCCCCCACTTGAAGTCAGCGCCTCGTGATATCTAATATGTATTATTTCAATGTAATAAAAAATATTAGTTGACGTTTGTTTTGCATGAACCGTTTTCTCTCGGGTTAACTCTAACCCGATGTCAATTTTGTATGAAAACCATAGACAATTCGCGAATTAACCAAGGGTAAACTTTTCACGCGGCCTAAGTCATTGAGTTCATAGTGAATTAAGCACATCACTAGACACTATTTAAAAACCTTTAATAGGTGTCTTATCGCTAAAAACAATTTCTTCCAGACAACTTTGTCTGAAGGTTGCCTGGAAGAGATCGCTCTTAGCGATATGGCCGTCTAAATTGTACTTCACTATTTCCTTTTCTATCTCTTGTTTGTTGTTTTAAATATTTGTGGAATAAAGTGTATTTTACTTTACTTACTTGTCTGCTTACTTAACCTGTGAGTTAATGGTTGGCATAAGACGGCCTGAGTCGTGCAAGAGACCAATCTAATACAATCAATCTATTCAACTTTGCCAACAGGAAGTCGAGGATACCAAGAACCCTGTCAGTAGCCCAAAGACGGACATCGGGCCTACAGTGGAGCAGCCAGGCTTCTCTGGCCACCACATCAAGAATGGTATGTCTTACAGAACTTTATATTAAACTAATTAGAAAAATTTGGGGATGTTATACTGAGAGTAACCAAAACTTTATAGGGGGATAAAACCATATCTGTAAGTGAACAACTTTGTCATACTTACAAACTAGATTACATTTTTTTAAATATTTTATTTTGACAAATTTTATGCATATTTTAACCTTTTTTCAAGCTTTTTATGTTGCATATAATCCGGTCTCTAATCATCAGCTTGGGGGCCATGCCCAACCCCCGTTGGCTGTATGGATATGTTAATAATAAGGACTAGTTAGCCGAAATTTCGAGCTCGCTTCGCTCGCTGTTTCTAATCCATCCTTTGTGCCGGATCAGTGCCGAAATTTGGGCGCGAATTATTAGCCCTAGGGCGCTTGGAGCCCTAAGTCAGACCCCACTCTCAAGAGGCCCAATGGCTTCTCCAAAATCAATTAAAAGATCTGCCACTGTATGGGGAGTTCTCTTGATGTTGCCAATGAGGAATATCAGTTGTTTAAAATTTTTGGCTCATTTTATAGGTATTCTTTTTTTTATTTTATTTTTATTTACTATTAAACCCGCAATTGACCTCGATCTCGCCTGATGGTATGCGACGATGAGGTCGACGATGGAGCATGCGGGTCCAGTAAATGCCTATTCACTCTGGCCTTGAAGATCCCAATGTTGTAGGTTTCGGGAAATACAGACGCCGGCAGGCTGTTCCAATCCTTAGCCGTTCGCATAATGAACGAAGAAGCAAATCGCTTCGTACGAGCAGATGGGATATCAACAACATAAGGATGGAACCCCTCCCCGCGCCTGGTAGTCCGAAGGCGGAATGGAGATGCTGGAATTAGGTCGTGCAATTCTCCATTTAAACTGTGGTTACAACGATTGTTGTTTCATAATCTGGATTCAAAATCAGTGTATAAAATTCTGTATTTAACTACCTCCTTTTTTATTTCCAGAAGACATATCTCAAATGGTACCCGACTCCACGGGCAAGTTCCTGTGTCCTCTCTGCCGAACTCACTTCGCGAACAAAAGCAACTTACGGCGTCATCTGCTGCGTCACCCAGACGTTCACGGAACTGCAAAGCTGTACGAGTGCAAGGAATGTAACAGGACCTTCAAGACTTCGTCTAATCTCAGCCAGCATAAGAAAACACACCTCGCTGTCAAACCGTATTCATGTGAAATATGTTTTCAAGCTTTCAATAATAAATATAAAGTGATAAAGCATCAAGGAAAGAGCCGTTGCAAGAGACCAGTTATAATTCCATTGGTCTGTCATTTCTGTGATAAGGAATTTTTCCAAGAATCTCTCCTCAAAAGCCATCTCCGTATGCATACAACGGACAAACAATTCGAGTGTGATACTTGTGGTGTGCAGTTCAAGTATAAAAGTACGATTATAAGGCATATGCAAAGACACAGTGATACGAAGTACTCGTGCAAGGTTTGTGGTAAAACGTTCACACAGTACGGATCAATGGAATCCCATATGAGGAAGCATACTGAGGAAAGGCCCTATGCTTGCCCGATATGTCAGAAAAGGTTTACACACAAACATAATTTGAAACGGCATACGTTCAGCCATAACAGAGTGAAACATTTAGTTTGTGAAGTGTGTCACAAAGAATTTCCTAGAGAAAGTAATTTGAAATATCACATGAGGAGACATATGGATAATAATAGGCCTTTTAAATGTGATTATTGTCCGAAGGCCTACACACATAAACAGAATATTATCCGTCATCATAACAAGGAACATCCGAATGAAGTGTTTGATAAACCGGAGACGGATGCCAGTGTTGCCAGAGCGATGTGGCAGACTGTTATGAATAAGAAAACGGAGAATGAGTATGTTTTGCCGGAAAGGGAGTTGCCTGGAGATGCAGCTCACATGGAGGTTAAGGTAGAAATAACTCATAATTGAAAAAACCTCCGACTTACCATTGTGGAGATCCTCTTACTTTTTCCTGGTCATCATCAGGTCCTTGAGGTTCCAGATGAGGGAAGGGCTTCATGATTCAATACATTTGAGCTCAAACTCCAACCATCTAGCTATTACCGTTCCAGAGATCTTGTCTGAAATTAAAGGTACCCCAAGATCTTGGAAACCACTGATCCAATTTTTGTCAGACATTGCTAAGAACACTCTCGACAAAGCTCTCTTTCAATGAAAAAATTGTGTCCAAATCGGATCATCCGTTGCCAAGTTATGAGGCCACAGACAAGCGTGTCAAACTTATAACACGCCCTCCCTCATTTGGGGGTTAAAAAGAAGACTAAACAATTGAATGTAGCTTCCTTATTTCTGGCTACTTGGTTAGGAGCATCGGTGGCGTAGTGGCCAGGGTGCTGGACTTCCATGCAGGAGGTCCGGGTTCGAAACCGTGCAGTGCAATGTACCAATGACTTTTTCTATTTTTTCGAAAGACTTACGTACATTTATCGACTGCTCTAACGGTGAAGGAAAACATCGCGAGGAAACCTGCACACTGCTATAACCAGTGTGTGAAACCACCCCATTAAATCTGCCACGAGAGTCGTTCTATGTGGTTAATGCCATGGAATGATCACAACCCTCATTGATGAGGAATATGACTTACAAGAATCAAAATATCTGACATGTCTCCTAGTTTTTTTGTATTATTTTGTATTGAACAATTTTATGTTATTATATTGGGTTTTTTATGCCTTTAAATAAAGAAATATTATTATTATAGGCAGGTGAAAAATGAATATGTGATTTATGGTTATTTTTCGGCAAAAAACAGACTGATTCGTTTATCTATATTATAGTAAAATTGTAATTATAACTTAACCCAGTTACAGTAATATAATAATTATTATACATCGCTGGCTATGAAAAAACACCATAACAGGCTACCCTTAAGTACTTCGTCTTTATATTTGACACTTTCATAGGAACAGAGAGGTAAGCAGAGATAATGGGGCGCCACTAATCTCTGTCTTGTATTCTGGATATTTATATATTATAATCTATGTACTTATTTGAATTTTTTCTAGTACTGTTAATGACTTTCAATATGTAGGTACCTAGTTATAAGTAATTTAAAACATATACACATAGAACGTATAGCATTAAAAACAGATTTAACCTTATTTTATTTTTTTTCAACGCCAAAAACCTGTGAAGTTGAAAAAATTGGGTTGGTGATGCTTGAGCACATTGTATGGAAATACAAGAGTAACTGGACCGATTTTGAAAGTGTTTAGGCCAAAAAATTAAAATAATTTGCTTTTTATTTTCGCTTTTGCTTTAATGTACCGCCCCGTAGCCATAAAACACCTTTCCTTAATAACCACAACATATTGAAAATGGCTTCGCGGCGTTATCTACATTTGGCTAATCTTCTTTTTGGCGTTATTAAGTATGGGAAACCGGTGTACCTTTATAAGAAAATTAGGTGGTCGCGCGACATCAACGAGTACAACACACGTGCATCTACCTACTTAATGCTCCCTCCATGTCACAGCACAGCTGCTTTTAGGGGTAGTTTCAAGTATGCGGCATCCAAGATTTGGAATACCTTGCCACCTCCTATTAGAGACGCGCAGACTCTTGACACCTTCAGGAGAAAACTTAATCTATACAATTGACCTACAAAAATCGGACACTGCTCCGTACATTCTTTAGGTGCCCTGTAACTACTGTCCTTCACAATCTGGAAGTGCTCGGTAATATTATGCCTCTACTGTGAACTACCATCCACACACTCAGTACCTCACATACACACTAATATCCTCATTCATGCAAACAAACACATTCATACAACACGCACACACTGTTGCTTTCTTCGTCAGTGCAGTCACCGAGGGGCCAGCTGAAAATCAGCGCTGTAGCTTGCCTCAGCATTATGCTGAGCTGGTGTACCCTTGTTGGCACTGTACCGCACCGGATGTTTTTTTTTTTTTTTTTTTTTTTAGTGGCAATTGGTGACCATTACTGCCAGCGTCCTGTGCTGTATGTATTAAACTTTGTATACCTACTTCTGTATTGTGTACTGTATTCTGGTGTTTACAGCGCTAAATAAACAATTTCAATAATGATTCCCAACTCTTATATTACAAAGAATAAATAAAATACCCTTGCAATGTTTCATAATAAACAAGAGCAGAAAGTTTAAAATAAAACCAGTTAAATTATACAATATTGTAACGATGTTCTTGTCATGTCCACCCGCTTACATTCCACCTTCTTCGTCCACCCGCACATCCCACCTTAACCACCAACGCCTTTCTGGCTGATCACAATTCCAAATTCTAATCGCCGTTCATCGTAAACTCCATCTTTGTTTTCTCATCTCAGTATCGTTTTCTTACTTCAATACGTGAATTATAGTGTTCCCAAGGTCCGGGTAAGCGTAGGGAATTCGATCCCGGCCCTTATTTGTAATCCCGGGATTTCGGGATTATACTTAGTCAATCCCGAGATTATTTCAGGATTGAGGGTTACAAATTAAAAAAATAAGAAAATTAGTTCTAATTTGTCAATCACTATAATCTGTCATACCTGTTCAACCTTCAAAGAGAAAAAATACATTAATGCTATAAAAACATAACTTCACAGAACTGCAAGAGTGATATTCATTTGTTATTGATATTCATTTTGTAGTGGTAGATCCTAATGTGAAGGATCGCCTGGGGTGGTACCACCCTCTTATCTATTTCTGCCGTGAAGCAGAAATGCTTGCATTACTGTGTTTCGGTTTGAAGGGTAAGAGAGCCAGCGTAATTTCCGGCACATGAGGCAATCCATCTTAGTCCTCAAGGTTAGCAGCGCATTAAAAACCCTCTAATATTAATACAGTGAGGTGAGGTGTCTATGGGCGACGGTGACCACTTAACATCAGGTGTCTCGTTTGCTCGTCTGCTCTCCTTATTCAATAAAAAAAACAAATTCAAGTACATACTGATTACAAATTAACTAAAACACAATAAATGATGCTACTCGCATAAGAAGCGCAGTTTTTCACAAATAACCTCTGTCTGCTGGCGCACACGCTACTAAAATCAGCTGGCAAAACAAGATGGCTGACACGTTGAAGATTAGCAGCCGCGAAAATAAAAAATTAAGTATATCAAATCTTATTCAGTATAGTAGTATATCAATCTTATTCTAAGCAAGCATAGTAAATTAACCCAGTGAGCTTACTCACATTAAAATAATAGGCAAGCAAGCTCATTGGGTTACTTGATGATGCTTGCTTGCAATAAAAATTCTTGTCGTTGAAATTTAAATGATATACAAGCTGTCGAGAGCACTGGCACTGAGCGTTTCCCTTCATGCAGTCTATTTTGCAACTTTTTTAAAATAATGTCAAACCGGAAAATCCCGGGATCAGGGAAACTTAATCCCGATTTTCGGAATCCCGGAGAATCTAGGTAAGCGTTTTCCTCTCATCTACTCACCACCATCTTCATTACTTCATCTACATTACATAAAGGAGGTGGAATGTGGACAAGGAGGACATCGTTACAATATTCTTCAATATCAACTAAGCTAAACCTGTGTTAGGCGTGGTTCACCACAATGCAGTACTTAAGCTGTTGTAAAGGCTGGGATAGCTATCGAATTTAACGAATTTGCATCAAGCATTCCCGTTTTTTTTAAATTAATGACCTTTTTTGGCCTGTGTTCTGAAGCACATTCCCGGATTGCATCTATGGATGGGACCCAGCCTTGACACAACCCAACCCAATATTCAGCAGGCAAAACGACTACGATAGAACGCTGAGTATACTCTTATTTCTTAATGTCTAACTCGTCACTGGGTGGGTGGGGAAACGCACGCACTTTGGTTTGGATTAGGTAGGTGGGTAGGTACTTGTATTGATTGTTGTATATACTTGTGTAAATTTCAAACTGTGGTGAATTTTTATTACACAGCAACACTGTTACAAATGTCAAATAGTATTTGCGTTTTTTTTATGGACATTTAACTTATTTTAACAACCAAAACGAAGAAATGCAACATACCTTTTTATAGCTTGTTTTTTTTATACCCGAGAATAATTGTCGGACAAAGCGAAAATAGTTACGGAACGTACCCGCCCCAAACAACATAATCCAATAGTAAAAATGGTGTTTCTTGCTCGAAGAATTATTACAAGATGTGAATAATGTGTGGGACAGTGAAGTATGTATAGTCGAATGAGACGCTGCAGCCCGATCCGTACTTGGCTCTGGACGCCTTCTTCTTTGATTCGGATGATGTAGAACCGTGGAAGATTCTCCCAGATAGCATTGATATGTGTCACACCAGCATTTTAATGAAGACTTGAAAGAATTGTTTATATCAGATATGGCTGTATGGCCTCAGTTCCCTTTGCCTTAAAAAAACAAACAACTAATAAAAATCCCTGCTTAAGTATCTTTATGTCGAATATTGGCGAATTGAAATAACAACAACAATCAATAATAACCATGGATTTTTACCGACAATCATTTAGTAGAAATAGTTATCGAAAGTAATAAGTGTAAGTTTAAATAAAAAACAAAAATGTCTTCGGACACAGTAAAAGTGAAAATAGAGCTGGTATTGGTGCCCGAATTGTCGGAGTCAGATGATGCCCCGAATTCCACGTGTTTAGGGAATGAAACGACTGTGCAGCCCGAGTTTGTGAGCATCAAGCAGGAATTGGATGAATTCAGAGCCGCCAGGTTAGTTAATAATGTAAATTGTGAAGTTTTTCCCAGCTTTCTATGCGAAAGCCCGCGCCCCTGCATGAAGGTGCGAAAAAAGCTTGCTAGCTTTTCCAGCTTTCTTAGTGCTAAAAATGTAGGCTATTCTTTTTCATGACACTGACTCATAAGCATCATCATTTCGTGCAAGGCTTCATCATCATCATCATCAGCAGCCTATTCTAGTCCACTGCTGGACATAGGCCTCTCCCAGGGCGCGCCATTGAGCCCGATCTTCGGCTCTTCTCATCCAGTCGCTGCCAACCACCTTACGCAGATCGTCGCTCCATCTAGCAGGGGGGCGTCCCACACTACGTTTGCCCAAACGCGGTCTCCACTCCAGAACTCGTCTACCCCAGCGGTTGTCTGTTCTGCGACAGATGTGACCGGCCCACTGCCACTTCAGCTTGCTAATCTTATGACCTATGTCGATAACTTTTGTTCTATGCTGGATCTCCTCATTTCGTGCAAGGCTTGTCAATGGAAAATTGGTCATAGCACACTAGTGAGTTTACTTGTTTCACATATCTATTTCAGGTGACTTGTGTCTCAGAAAATTTAAAATACGTGGTTGGGGTGTCGCTAAGTGGGCACCGAGGGGGAGGCAAAAGTGTTAGAAAAATTATGACTTAAAAATGCACTGTGTCACAGAAACCTAGTGGATGCGAAACTTACTCGGAAAAAATAATAATTTCAAAGCCTTATTACTTGATAAGCAAAAGCTTGGCATTCAGTAGTGACTACTGCCTTTATATATATTTTCGATTCATTATCTTCTCTAACATTTTTTTTTAATTGTCCCACTCGTTTTACCTTTTAGTTTATTTAGTTATCATTTATTTACTTATTCTTCTATACAGTCTCATTTTATTAACATTTCAGCACACAACTTTATATTTTTACATGTAAATTATTGTTGCTTGGTTTCCACCTCCGACCTCTTCCGGCTAAAGCAGAATATCAGTGCCGTGCTCTAGACTACTCTACATTATGCTGAGCTGGGGCCTTTTTGGTGCGGCAGCATGTACGGCGTCCATTATTAATTTAGTTGTTTAAGAATATATTGTATAATATTACATATACTTTCAAGATACAGGTTTTCGACCTAGTTTGTTAGTCGGAGGTCCTTTTTTTGTGTGCCCGGTATAAGTAAATAACCATTTTTATTTTTTTCTTACTTACCATAAGTGGAATTGCATGTGTGCTGCAGATAACAAATAAACGTTACGGTTAGCTTGCATTATGACAATCACGCAGGGCTCCTTCGACTTCTCTTTGCTTCTTCTTCGACACCTCTAACGACACTGACTAATTTTTGTTTTACACCCATACATTTTAGGCTTTAGGATGTTGATCTACAGGTGGAAGGGTAAACACCGTTATCCTTGAAACTGGATATTCAATATCATTTAAAGAATCTAAAACCGATAGAAAATAATATCATTAAATAAATTAAAATAAAATAAGTGCGTAAGTCGCACCGGGGTCACGAGGTCAACGCACGCCCGCGCGCCGCGCCGGGCTGCCGCGGCGCGGGCGCCCGGCGCTGCAGCCCGTCCGCCCTACGCGGTACACATAACACATGTGATGAAGCTTTCCCTTCATACTTATCCTGGCATAGGACAGGCAAACATACCTACCGGACTAATTGTTGCGTGGCAAAACAAATTAAACAGTAAAGTAAGTAAAGTGATTAGGCAACAAAGAAAAAAAAAGCAAACCATTACATTAGTAGGTAGATTTAGCGTATTTAAAAAGTACTTTTTATTTATTTACTTTAATTTACAGCTTTTTCAGACCTTATATAAAGAATAAAATATTACTTGAACATTTGCCAATTATAAATTTTCATTATGTTACTTAACATATCAATCTTAGGTAGAAAACAGCAAAACAAAAAACAGATGTAGGTAGGTAATGACCACTGATCGGAGTAGGTAGGGCTCTTTCGGGTCAATGTCCTCAAAGGTTATATTAATAAGGATATGATTTCGGGATCCCGTTTTAAGTTATCGAGCAAATGTTGTAAATTACTTTTATAAACCTCGCCCTTACTCGGCGGATTACGATTTTTTTTAAATTGTGAACTTACGAAGAAGTTAAAACACTACCATAGGTACACTTGCGCTATGAATCTTAAAAAAATATTTCGCCACCAATCTTAAATGTGTATCAAAACAAATATAACGTTAAAAATCTAAATAATATATTTATTCAATCCCGGAAATCCCGGGATTATTGGGCATACTTATCCATATTATGACCGTATGTGGCAAGTACCAAAAACAGCCCTACCTACTCCGATCATAGGTAATGACTATGAGAGAACAGGTAGTACAATTAACTGAGATAAAAAAACCTACATTAATCTTAACAAATGTTCAAAATGCGAACTATTTAAGGCCACGCATGCTTTTGCACGTCTGGTGCTTTCCTCTGGGTGCTCCGCGAAGAAATTCAAGATTCTTGAACTTGAACTGGCAGTTGCCGGTTTCCGCGGCCTTGAGCCTTTGTGTAGCCGCCAGGATGATCTCACGATTGGGCACATTTTGCCCTGGAAACATTTCCGCGTACATCCTACGAGCTTCACTTAGGTTATAACCTGCAATGGCGTAAAGTCGCACCATTTCCGTCCACTGTACTTTTGTGAAAGGCATGATTGCGGACACAAAATGATAAACACGAAAATTGACGCGACGGGCGTGCGTACGTACACTACATACATAAATGATATTGAATATCCAGTTTCAAGGATAACGGTGTTTACCCTTCCACCCTGTATATAGTCTAGCCGTGTCATCTAATAAATAAATAAAACATTTTTCATGTTACAGTGAACCTAGAGAGACAGAGACGTTGGAGCCGTTCCACCCCAGTGTATTCGTGAAGTCTGAACTCGGTGAACAGTCACCAGAGGCGGTGAAGCTGGAGTTTGGTGATGGAGACGGTTGGCAGGTGCGCTTGTGGGACATGTGCTCAAACCGTCGATCGCGATCAACCAGTCAGGAAATATGTTCAGGAGTTTTGGTTACCTATGTAGTAACTATTAGGTAATCTGTGGTTTTGGTTAGACTGTTGTTGGGGTATCAGTGTAGTCGCCTCCCAGTGTGTGTGGTGGGTTTGTGGTCCTGGTGGACGTAACAACCCTAAAGGAAGACAAACCCACTGCACCGGCATACCCCGGTAACTCGGTTAGTAACTGAATCATGGTCTCGTCTGTGGATCTCTTGCTAGCCGTGGCTAAGGACTACCGAGCTCCGCCAGTGTCATGTAGGTGCGGCCAGGCGTTGAGTATTTGCACCTACCTGCGTTTGTGGCCTACGCAGTTGAGCGCCGTAGGCGGGATGACGGAGTCCTGGGGGGTTGAGCCGAGCGGCGTCGGGTCAGTTACACTTGCAAGGCAACACGCCCTCTTTGGTCCCGATTTCAGTGCCGAAACGGTGGCCTCCGCAACTAGCCAGTGCGGAGGAAACGGTCGAGCGTCCCGTCAGAGGGCCGCTGGCGAGGTGCGGAGGGGGAAGTTGACTGCCATGCTGATGGGGTAAGGAAGCGCGGAACAACTCTCGGCCTATGAATCCTAGCCCGTTAGCCGCGTGGACGAGCTCCTGATGTCGCGCAGTTCATCCAGCCCGATTCACCTATATTCCCCTGGTAGTCCTAGTGGCCCATTTCCCGTGAAATGGTACACTCCCAGGTGCGGGCTCCGTGGAGGGTGGGAAGCCAGGGGGACGAATTTTACAAATACACTTAAATATGGATCGTGGATTCGAAAAAGACCAATGGAAGGTACCAGAAGGGAAACCGAAAGGTGCCTCCAAACCCAAACGGGCACCCGAGCAATCGGAGGACCACCGCCATTACTTTGACGCGGCCTGGCAGACGGTCGATCCCGAGTGGAAGGATACCAACCTCCCCAGTAGTGGGGTGAGCGGTCCCAAAGCGAAGGTCCCCGACCGAATGAGCGAGGTCAAGCACAGAACGGTGCGCCCTAATAAAAAGCAGCGCGCTAGAATTCGTCGGCAACGTGAAGCCAATAATGCTGCTGCTTCTGAGGAGACCACCTATGTATCTACGTCTGTAGCCGCAGTACAGGAGCGGGGCCCGGAACCCCGGCCGACTCCCACGGACCGGGGGCGGCTACCTCGCTTTGCGGTAAGTGGCTCGCGTCCCGGGGACGTCGCGGGGACCAGTATGCCCAATCCCGGTACCGAGCAGGTCAGATACGCCCAGCCGGTTGTCCAAGCCGCTCCTAAAAGGTTTAGCCCGAACGAATCCATCTCGCCCTGTGGTGATACCAAGAAGCAGAGGCTCGAGACATCCGATGGACCCCGACAGGCTAGCTACGCGGGAGCACCGACGACTAACTTAACAGCGTTTGTCACCTCCGCCTCCGGTCAATTGACCAAGGCTGAAGCGGATCAGGTCACCTCAAATCTGCAGGGCATGCTTCTTAGCTTGGCTAAGCGACAGCCCGTGGGAGAGGGGGGACCATTGTTTCGTGGTAAACCCATATTTACGGATGGACATGTGAAACTGTGGTGTGTGGACAACCGCACTCTGGTTTGGCTGAAGACCGCCATCGAGGGTATGACACTACGCTCTGGCTGTAAGTTGACCGTCAAACAAGACTGGAAACCGGTACGCTATGTGAGATGCAAGATTTCCATACCGGGAACCTGGCGAATGACTACTGACATCGGTCACATGCTGCGCTTCCAGAATCCTTGGGCTGATGTTGACAGCTGGCGGCTCCTCAAAGTGATACAACACGGAGTACACGGACCGCAGGCGACAACAAACCTCATCGTCAGCGTCCCTCAGGATATAATTCCGGCGCTGCTGGAGCACGACCGCCGACTCGGTTTTGGACTCGGGTCGGTATATATCTTGTTCCAGCATCACAGGGGCGAGTTTTCGAACGTTCCACCTGTATTTGGAGCTCAGACCCCAATAGGACAGACTGGAGCACAGCCTATGGCTTTGAACGCAGCCAGCAAAAGCACCGAGGTCCCACCTGGACCCTCCGTGCATTCGACTTCGCAGGAGGACGAATGGGCGCAGGGCTTTGCGGAGGAATTACTGAGCGAGGAGGCGGATGACCCGGGAGGCGGTGACGTCCCTTTCGTTTAGCTGCAAAGCCATATAAATCTACCTCCACCACAGCATAACCACGGCTCAACTACGGAAACAGTTGGAGGCCAACAAGACAGCTGTAGTGACACAGCTACCATCAACCAAGAAGACGTCTCATCAAGCGACCCGCTACGACTACTTTGCTCTACTCGTCTTTAGATGGCGCTGAACAAGCCCCTAAAATCTGAAACGCGCTATTGATTCCTTCCGACCACACAGTGTTGGACAGCCGTCCTCAGGCCTACCACCTAGCCTGCAGGAAGATTTTCTATATTCCACCGAGATGACATTTTGCCTCATCATTCACACCTCAAAACCACGAAACAGCCATAGCATTGATCCAGGTGCCGTGGATTAATCCCGGCAGAACATGTGGACTCTCCAATATCGGAGGTAAGTTTACGGGTCCTTGAACCCAACCCCAGGTCATGTATTTACATAACCAGGAAGTTCTGTTCCAGAGACCTCGCCCTGAGGCTTCGAATGTTGAAATCACTTTTTATTTCCCCCACTAAATATGATTTAAAAATCTGATTTCACTATGTCCATAATACATTCGAAAACTTTGAAGGGCAATTTCCCCCACTAAATATGAATTTGGGCCGTAAAAAACAAAAAAAAGGGTCGGTTATTTTTCAATGCTCTGCAATATATCTTAAAAGGAATCAAATCGGAGCCGGACACTTGGGGACCGTTCCTTGTAAGTGTTAATTAGTGAACACTATTTATTTATAGCTATTTGCTGCCTGCTCATTAATTTTTATAACCTTTTGATCAATCTATTCCACTTTGCCAACAGGATCAGTATCCGAAGATAGACATCGGGCCCACAGCAGTGCAGCCACACTTTTCTGACTCCCACATCAAGAATGGTATGTCTCACTTGACATTACATTAGCCAGAAAAACTTTTTTTATAATGAAATGAAATGAAAATATTTATTTCCAGAAGCACAGATGGTCTTCTAATACACACACACACACACACACACACACACACACACACACACACACACACACACACACACACACACACACACACACACACACACACACACACACACACACATTACAAATTATGATACATTATATTAATTTATCATAGAATATCATTAGAATTATTGACGTCAGGTAATTGGCACGTGATAATGGGCCCATTTCCGGTGTAGTGGGCTAGTAACCCATTCTCTGTTCGCCGAGATGATCAGGTTGACCGAGCGCATGATCCGCTCGCGGAGCCCCGCCGTTCGCTGCCGGAGCAGCGCCTGCCAGGCGGGCGCGCGGCCCTCCATGAACATCTCGCTGGCGCTGCACCACCTGGGCAGCCGGTACATGGCGCGCCACGCGTCGTTATACTGCACTCGCATGCTGTGCATGGTGGCCGCGGTGTAGTTGCACCACAGGTCGGCTGTGTACACACTGGTGCAGTAGGACAGGAACAGCTGTCTCTTTACCTCTGCGCTGCATCGTCCAAATCGTCTGGCGAGCATGTTGGCCCTCACTGAAATGGCTCTTCTTTGTCGCTCAATGTCCATGTTGTCGGAAAGCGAGCTCATTATAATATGCCCTAGATATTTTGTCTCATTCACTTTACATAGTTTTCGACCATATAGTGTGATCGGCAGTTCAACCACAGGTGTATTGGCGGATTCAAAAATGAGGTACACCGACTTGTCTGGATTGTAAATCATATTGTGATCTGAAGCATATTTTTCACAGACCTCCAATAGCGTGCGCACAGCATCAACGCTGGGAGCCAGCAACGCCATATCATCAGCGTACGCAATGTTGTTCACCATGACTCCATTTATTGAGCATCCAGTGTTAGATTCCGTCAGCTTCTTACTGAGCTCGTCCATGTAGACGTTGAACAGCACCGGCGACATGCTCCCGCCCTGCCTCACGCCGCACGTCAGCCGGCAGGGGTCAGAGAACGTTCCGTTCCATTTTACCACGTTCGATTGTTGTGAGTACCACTGTGCCAGTATTTTTACTATAGGTTCTGGTACATTTCTTTCTCTCAGCTTATTCCAGAGTGTCTCATGCTGAACCCGATCGAAAGCTTTGCTGAGATCAAGAAAGCAGGCGTATACAGAGGTTTTCAGCGATTTATAATACTGGGCTGTTTGTTTCACCGCATAAATAGCATCAACAGTACAGGCGCTGCTTTTAAAACCGAATTGGTTGTCCTCGGTTGTGAGGTGAGGCTGAGCGAAGTGATGCAATGCTTTTTCAAACAGTCTACCTATAATTGTAGCAAGAGATATAGGACGATAGTTACTGGAGCTGGACACATCCTTTTTCCTATTTTTACATATCGGCACTACTACGGTGTCAGTGAGCGCCTCGGGCAAGTATGAGGTGCGTAACATTGCTGTAAATAAGTTAGCCAGTAGTATAGGTAGGTACCGCCCCCCATACTGTATGTGTTCAATACTCAGACCGTCTATACCGGGCGATTTGCCTCTTGACATGTTTTTTATAATTTTCGCCATTAGCTCAGGAGAAACATCTATCTCCTTCGAGTTTCGGGCTTCGCTGTTCGGTGTGCAGTGGGATACACCGGAAGTGGCGGAACTTCCTATAGATTGCATAAACAGTTTATTGAAGTGGTTAGCTATCTCTTTGTTGTCAGTTTTACCATCTATATGTGATGGAGTCGAGCATTTGTTTTTCAACATTTTGTTTGTTTCAGACCAAAATTTCCGAAAGTTACCAGTGTGCCGACTATTGGCAATTTTGTCCATAATAATTTGCTCTTCATTACGCCTGCACATTTTAAGTTCACGTTGGAATGCGGCCCTGCATTGTCTTCGCTTATCAGCTACCGGACCGGTTGTCGGTCGGCCACTCGAGTTCCATAGAGCTAGTGCGCGCTTAGACTCGGCATAGGACTTCGCCACCATGTCGTTCCACCCGGGAATTACTTTTTTCCCATTTCTTAGGCGTTTTCTGGACTTAAATGTTCCTGATGCCGCCTCTTGCATTGCTGTTATAATGCCGCGGTACAAGTTAGTGATCGACCGAATACCGGTGTAAGGTATCTTGAGTAGCTCTAATGTCTGGTTTTCGACTAACTCAGTATATACACTAAAGTCTTCGTTATTCTTTGGATTCCATGTCCACGTGTTTTTATGCCCCTCATAGCTATTTTTACACATACACAGTTCCTTCACATTTATTTTTATATAAATAGGTCGATGATCTGTCCATGCAATGCTATGGTCTATGGAAATTTCTTGAATCATACTTTCTGCCATCTCAGTTGCGATGCAGTGATCGAGCCACGAAGTCGTTCCATGCGCGTCACTCACGTATGTGTACGATGTGTCCGGCAGTCTCGACCTGTTATATATGTTATATATTTTAGGTTGATTTGTAGGAAACATGAAGTATTTTGGGAAATAAAAGTCTGAAGTTTAAAAAAGAACTCTGTTGTTCATTTATGGATACTAAACACCTTTTTCCTCAGACATGCAGGTTTCCGCTCGATGTTTTCCTTCACCGTTACAGCAGTTGATAAAACACAATCCGAAAAATGCTACCTGCATGGTTTTGAACCCGGACTTCCCTCATCGGTCTCGTTCTAGCCGCTAAGCCACCGAAGCATTTTGCAATTTCAATTCTATAATAAACAGCCTCTTCTTTTATTTTCAGATGATTTATCCCAAACGGAACCAGGATCCAGGGCCAAATACCAATGTCCACTCTGTCAAACTGAATTCTTGAACAAAAGCAAATTAAGACGCCATACAGATAATGTACACCGAAATGCAAAGATGTTCGAATGCGAGGAATGTAACAAGACATTCAAAACTTCGTCTAACCTGAGCCAGCATATGAGAGTGCATATCAAACCGTATACATGTGAAATATGTTTCAAAGCTTTCGACACCAGAACAAAGGTGATCAATCATCAAGGAAAGAGCCGTTGCAAGAGACCTGTTATAATTCCATTGGTCTGCCATTTCTGTGATAAGGAGTTTTACAAAGAATTTCTGTTGAAAAGCCATCTCCGTATGCATACAACGGAAAAGCAGTTCGAGTGTGACAATTGTGGTGTGCAGTTCAAGTATAAAAGTACGATTATAAGGCATATGCAAAGACACAGTGATTCGAAGTACTCGTGCATGATTTGTGGTAAAATGTTCACACATTTCGGATTAATCAAACCCCATATGAGGAAGCATACCGGGGAAAAGCCCTATGCCTGTCAGATATGCCAGAAAAGGTTTACACATAAAAGCAACATGCATCGGCATACGTTGAACCATAACCGAGTGAAACATTTAGTGTGCGAAGTGTGTCACAAACAATTTCCCCGGGAGAGTCGTTTGAAATACCACATGAGGATGCACATGGTCAACAATAGGCCGTTCAAATGTGATTTCTGTCCGAAGGCATACTCACATAAACAGAATATACTGCGGCATCATAAGAAGAAACATCCGAACGAAGTGTTTCATAAGATTGAAACCGATGCCAGCATTGCCAGAGACATCTGGCAGACTGTGATGAAGAAGAAAATGGAAAACGAATATATTTTGCCGGAGAAGGAATTGCCTGGAGGTGCAGTAGCTGATCTTTTGAAGGTTAAGGGAGAAAAAGAAGAATAAATATTGAATTGGCCTTACTTTTAGTGGGTTTTAGGTCTGTGGAGTGTTGGCTAGGACGTTGGACTCCCAAGTGGGAGAAATTGAATACGTTTATTTATCACTGTAAACACCAGAATATAGAACACAATACAGAAGTATACAAAGATTAATACATGCAGCACAAAACATCCGGTGTGGTACAGTGCCAACAAGGGTACACCGGCTCAGCATGATGCTGAGGCAAGCCACAGCGCTGATCTTCAGCTGGGAGGAAGACGGGGTTTTCTTATATTTTAATGGAGTTATTCGCTTCCATTACTCTCCATAATAAATATTAGCTCACCTACTGTTAACTCTCAGATTTCCATTGAAAATGATCAATACCTAAATTACTAATGGTTTATACATTTGGCTGAATTGAGTCGGCTTCTGTTTATATGCTGTAAATCGCACACTAACCGGACTGAATTCAGTCAAGTGTAATAAACTCATTAGGTGTCAAAAATTGGTACAATATACCCTGACCAGGTATTTAAAAATCCTCCCCACATTGCTGAATTATACGGTACTATTTTTTTCATAGCGAATTAACTCTAACACAGTATCAAGATACCAATGGCGCCCTCTGGACTGGGTTTCTTAGTTCCTGGTCAGGGTATAGGTCGGTATGGTAATTTCTATACTCTGTTTTCGTTATAAGGATTGCGAAAAATATGTTGCCAGCAAAAAAAATATTCTATTATTATTAGAAAATATAACCACATTTCAATACAAAAGTTACTTTTATTTTTATTTTCCATAATACATAATACTAAAGCTAAAACTAAACTAAGGCTAAGAAAGCTAAAGATAAAAAAATTGGGTTAAATCCCCCACATCCGGCAGTGTACCCAAGAGACTGGCTGCGTTACCCCGTTGGATAGCTAAGCTGATCCGCTGGGCCAAATAGGAGCCAGATCTTGGGTTTTTTGACGCGTCCACCAGGCGCTTTGCGAGGTCCTTGAAGACGCGGTGCACTCCCGGGCCCCAGGGTCCTAATGTTTCAACCCCAAACGGTTCAAATATGTATGTTTCACCCAGATTGGTATATTTCCGCCGTTTGAGGGTTTCTGCAGCAGCGGCCGCAGACCCGGCTCTAAGAAATATACATAGTTGGATATTTTTTATTATACATATATAATAATGTGTCTAGGCCCAATTTGATTCGTGATGCTCCTAGATTAGTCAAACATCCTGTCTTTCCAATCCTTTGTCACTCACAATAAAAAAAGTGCATATTTATAATAGGGATGCCCGATCTTTTACTTTGAATCGATTTTCTGGATCGTAACTCGTTGAATCGATTCACGGTCAAAATCGAATGCGTTTGAATCGATTTCACTAAGATCGCATCGTATCGTAACAAAAAAATAAAACGAAATAGGTTAATGTCAGTTTTATTAATATATACACAGTTTACAGTGTATTTTAATTTATAAATGCTACCCATCCATATGAAAACTTTAAAAAAATAGTAACTTAGACGTTCGGGGTCCAATCGATTACGGCTTTCAGTGAGTGTATTTCCAGCCAGAGAGAACAGACGTTCTGATCACATTTATTAGCATCCATCATATTTTCATACATCTCCTTGTAATGACGTTAATACTCGTATGGTTCAACAAGTTCGTGGTATTTCCTTTTGTCTTAACAAATTGTTGGCATAATTTGCACTTTCCACCAGTGTCACTATCACATTTTATAAAATAATTCCACATTGGCCATATTAAAAGTATTTTTAAAGCACAGCACGCACTTTATATTGTAATGTAAAGATATTAATAATTAAAAAAATCACCTACCTTCATATTAAGTTTCAAAAGGAGACCGTCAAAAGATTGTTTACAATAGTTTCATGTAACTGAGATCAATGTATTTAAGTATTAGTGTACTTAGTAGTAAATAAAAATTAAAAAAAAGCATCGCGGGCGAAACAGCAGGTCAGGGACGAAACCAAAAATATATTAAAAGTTTTTTTATTTTATTGCTGCTGTCCCACTGCTGGGAAAAGGCCTCACCTCCTCCTTTCCATCCTTCCCTATCCTCGGCGTCCCTATACCATCCTTTTTGGAAGTTGTCGATATCGTCCTTGAATGAATGAAAGTACAAATAAATAAATAAATACCTAAAGATGAAATAGATTACAATTAAAACTGGAGAAAAAAGGGATAGAAATACAGTATTATATCTATGATAATTGATAATAAACCCCATGCAACTCATTTAACGCCATATGACTCAAATATAGATTCAGTAAAACAGATTTAGACTAATTTTATTATTCCTCTAGCGCCAAAAAATAAAAGATATAGTTATTAAGAGGTAAGCCAATTATTACACAAGAATCACTGGACCAATTTTGATGAATAAGTTTTTTATTTAGGGCAAGGTTTTACGAAAAAAAACAACAAATAATGACACCAACTTTTTATTTCACAATAAATTCAATACAAATATCTATAAAAATTCTTAAGTACTACAATAGGTAATCTTGTGCGATCGCCAGCGATTCCAGGGATCTTTCGACGGCGAAATAAACTAAGGGGAACGAGATAATGTCCAGGGCGGGCAATAAATACCAATGAAAAACCAACTATGGGATATAAAGGGGATTGGACACCTTACAGTACACAAATGTAAAGCCTGAAGACAAATATAAAAGTCGCCATATTGCGGATTCTTATGGAACTAACAAAAATTCATAGCGTTTTCTATAGACCAGTGGCGCCATCTAGTTATTTTTGACAGCTGTACATATTTGATTGTTGTTTTTTTTAAGGCAAAGGGAACTGAGCCCATACAGCCATGTCTGATGTAAACAACTCTTTCAAGTCTTCATTAAAATGCTGGTGTGACACATTTCAATGCTATCTGGGAGAATCTTCCACGCTTCTGCGCCATCCGAACCAAATAAGAAGCGTCCCGGTCGCAGTATGGCTCTTCAAAATCCAGCCAAGTACGGATCGGGCTGCAGCGTCTTATTTGACTTTACTTCACTGTCCCACACATTATTCACATCTTGTCGAAGTTCTTCGAGCAAGAAACACCATTCTTACTAGAAAAGCACTACTGTAAAACAATTTGCAAGACAAATCGAAACAAAGCTGACGTGGACGCCACAAAAGCGCGGGAGAAAACTCCTGTACATATTTGAAAGAAATTAAAACCTATTAAAAGATGTATGCGTGGTTTTCGAAGCATCTTTTTTGCCGCGTGTTTCAGGCACATTAATTTAAAATCTAATTAAAAATATACCAGTACGAAATTACGTTATTTAATTTTATAATGTGATACAAAAATAATACTAGTATGGAATATCTCCATACGTTTCCGTACATCGTCGAAATAAAAAAACGGTCTTAAAAAATTAAACATACAAAATGGACGGTTTATTAATACTAAATATATAATGTATACACATAGGATGTTGTAAATCTCTTTGCTCTTTATAAAGGTAAAAATAATTGTTAATTTTCAAAAAAAGTCATCATTTTAAAAAAGTGATTATCAATATCCTACGTGTATATTCTAGTTTCTTACTAAATCTAACTGAAAATTAAATATTTTGTACCTTAAAGTAGGATCATCGCATAGCAAATAATATGGTACATTTCAGAGCCTCCTGAATAAAAAACCCTGATTTTTACATTAAAATTAAGATATAAAAATTGTAATATAGCAGTTTTAAATGAGCACCTACTTGAGGTATTATATTAAAATAAATTAAAACTAATAAAAAAATAATTTTAATCAAAATTAAAACCGCTTTCCAATCACTTAAAAGTTAGAAATAATTATAATACAAATACAAAATGAATCCTAGATGTATCTATAATTATTTGAAGCCGGTGAACTTAGGTGCAACGCGTTGCACGTCGTTGGCACCGGCTCCAAATAATTATAGATACATCTAGGATTCATTTTTGTATAATAATTATTTCTAATTTTTAGTAATTTGAAGGCGATTTTTATTTTTTATTTCACAATTTTTAGTGATAATGATAGGGGGTCTGGTGTTGGTAGAGGGGAAGGAGGGCTTCGCCCCACTCGGGGTGCTTCGTGCCCTTTGTTGGGCCTTCAGAAAGTTTCACAATTGACTTGACAAGAGATTTGTTGTTACCCGCTGAGGACTTCCACTATCCATCTCCGAAGTGCATCATCAGATCTTGACCAAATTTTTATGGGACCACCCTGGAGGTATGTCACTAGAAAAAGAATCATCGAAATCGGTTAACAAATACTGAAGATATGCGGTAACATACATAAAAAAACATACAGCCGAATTGATAACCTCCTTTTTTTGAGGTCGGTTAAAAACAGACAAACATTGTAGACAAACAGCTATGTTCACTAATATTTGATTAACTATTACGACCTTAAAAAACAGCATTATATAAAAACATGTATTCCTGTAAAATACCTCACTTTTAAAACTGAAGGTGAAGCTGTATGTATAAATCGTTATCAATAATTATTAATCATTCTGTTTCAATATTTTCCAAAACATACTATAGTATTGGAATTGGACAAACACTGATCAAATTTTAAAATACATCAAAAGCTTCAAAATTACGGATGAATCAACCCGTTACTACAAGTAACCCACCTTTGTAATATTAAAAAGGAAAAGTGATTTAAAAGTGAATTTAAATAAATAATTCACTCAAAAATCTACCCTAGGTTACTACAAGTAACCCACCTTTGTAATATTAAAAAGGAAAAGTGATTTAAAAGTGAATTTAAATAAATAATTCACTCAAAAATCTACCCTAGGTTACTACAAGTAACCCACCTTTGTAATATTAAAAAGGAAAAGTGATTTAAAAGTGAATTTAAATAAATAATTCACTCAAAAATCTACCCTAGGTTACTACAAGTAACCCACCTTTGTAATATTAAAAAGGAAAAGTGACTTTAAAGTGAATTTAAATAAATAATTCACTCAAAAATTCTGTTACATTTTATAGGTATTAACTCGTACATTATATTCTTAAAATTAGGTACATTTTTGTACAAAATAATCTGCAATAAGGCAGTGATATTTCTCCATAATAGTTTAAAATAATAAAACCATTTTTTACACTTTAAAACTATATAATATCAAAAAGCACACACGAAAAGCTTAATTATAGCTTTAATATTGAGATTACCTCCATACAGAATCATAATTAATTAAGCTAATATTTTACCCAGGTATTTTCACTGAAGGGAAATCTTAGGCACACAGTATAAACACTATCAAATTAGAAAAAAGGTAGAATTTAATAAATAAGAAAATAGTTGAAAAAAAAATCCGCGAGCAGGAGTTGCACTTGCGATTTGTGTCGATCCGTGTCAACTTTTTTCAACCTTCTTTCTAATTTCATTAAGAAAATCTAGCTTGCTTAATGTTTAATAAATGAATTATTTCTTCACAAGGTAAATGAATTATTTCTTCACAAGGTAATTGAATTATTTCTTCACAAGGTAAATGAATTATTTCTTCACAAGGTAAATGAATTATTTCTTCACAAGGTAAATGAATTATTTCTTCACAAGGTAAATGAATTATTTCTTCACAAGGTAAATGAATTATTTCTTCACAAGGTAATGAATTGGTAGTTGACTTTTTAAACAACTTTAATTATACGACTTTTGATTAAAACGTTGCCTTTTAGTCTATTTTAGAGAGTGAAAGAAAATCCCGTGATTATGATATGAACATTTTTTACTAAATAATTGTTATGATAATTACTTTGTAAAACTTTACGTAAAGTGGATTCTTTCATTTGCTTTCAATATTAGTTCGCAAAATAAGTGTTCTTCATTTCTCAATATTAAATAAACCTGTAGATTACATTTTTTTTAATGTAAGGTTAGTTTTTATATTGCATAGGTTTATAATATTATAGGTAATTTACGTAAAAAAATTCACATCTTCTCGTCGCCCATACCGCAATGTCTAAAGACAAGAGTCTTTAACCAGCGCGTCCTACCAGTAATGACCTACGGAGCCGAAACGTGGACACTGACGGTGCGACTGGTTCACAAATTGAAAGTCGCTCAGCGTGCTATGGAAAGAGCTGTGCTCGGAGTATCTCTGCTGGATCGAATCCGAATGAGGAGAACCGGCATAGAACAAAAGTCATCGACATAGCTCATAAGATTAGCAAGCTGAAGTGGCAGTGGGCCGGTCACGTCTGTCGCAGAACCGACAACCGCTGGGGTAGACGAGTTCTGGAGTGGAGACCGCAAGGTGTCTGGCAGCGACTGGATGAGAAGAGCCGAAGATCGGGCTCAATGGCGCGCCCTGGAAGAGGCCTATGTCCAGCAGTGGACTAGAGTAGGCTGCTGATGATGATGATGACGTAAAAAAATCCCTTCAGTGAAGTTATCAACGTTAAAATATAAAAAATATTTTATATAATAAGTCTCCTCGTTTTGTAAGCCCATAATGACTAATACAGGATGGTGGGGAAAACCCATCAACCCTTCTAAGGGTGAAAGTATCCATAGCCACTCCTAACAAAATGTATGAGAAGATGTATCTTGTATAAGAAGTCGAAAAAAATATTTTATGAATTCCGTTTTTTTTTAATGTTTAATCACCCCTTAATTAAAAGGATTATGGGTTTCCCTCACATCCTGTATATTAAATATTAAAATACAAGACACGATAAGCTCTTATACTACTTTGTTGCTAACAAATACCTTTTTAAATAAATATATTTTTTTCTCGGTGGATGAATTTTGATATTTTAGTGATTATCTAAACTAAATTCAGGGCAAATTCATAACACTTTATTATGTGTTTCCTATTTTAATATTTAGAAATTGTTTTCTTCATTGAAATTTAGAAAAAAAAACAATTTTAATAAATACCGTGTCCGTCCGTGAAAATAACCACATAGAACTTGAACGACCCCACGTACACGGCGTACAAAAGGTCCGCTGAACAACCACGGATACTCGCGGACGAGTATTCCATGAGGAATGGACGCCGATCAAATTAATGTACGCCGTGTACGTTTGCGTCCGTGATAAGATAACGTTTTCCTTTTTATCGCGTACGCGTACATTTTGTACGCCACATAAAGCGGCTCTAAGCTCTGATTACACCCTACATTTTCTAATCTAAACGTCTTGCCTTGAACTGCTCCTCTGACCAGCCTACAAGACCTATCGCACCGTCCATTACGTCCCCTTCGATCTCGCAGCTCACTCCTGAGCCTCCTTTTGTTGTTCGGAGTACACGATCTCCGCGTACTCGGTGGATGCGGGCGGAGGTTTGTCCCCGGGCGCTTGCTCGCCTAGCGTCAACTCCGCGTACACTACGCCTTTCTTCTCTTCGGACAACTGAAATTAAAACATTTTACTTTTAATTGAGTTTCTCAGGGAAGGGAGAAAGAGTGTCTGGGACAGAAAAATTGCACTAGAGAGATCTTTATCTAAAGTGGATTCTGGTTGAGATCAGTGTGCAACCTGATGGTAAGTCACCTATGGACATTTCAGCTCACTATGAAGTTCTGCTAACCCTGTGGACTTAGGTGGAGTCCCACATAAAACGGAGGTTCCTGTCCATCCAGGCCTACTCGAATACTCTGCACGGAGTTATACCACTTGCTTAACGCGCGGCCTTCGCTTACAGACTATACTAGGTCATCAGATGTAACATAAGGGTCTTTCCAAGTACCTTCTCCTCTACTTCGGCAGCGTGCGGCTCCGTGGCCTGAACCTTGTCCTTAGCGCGTGGCAGTGCAGCGCGCACCCTGGCTCCTAGCGCGCCCAGCCGCGAGCGCTCCCCTCGGGGAGCGCGCCCGCCTACCGCGCTCTCCGTGTCACTACTGGCACACACAGAGGCTGTGGTTATATGCTCACGGGAGAAATGCCAGGATAGAATGGAGGTTCTATTGGCACGGCTTTAAGAGTTATGCTAGATACATGTATCACACACCCAACAACCCAAAGATAGAAAAATAAAAAATACAAAAATAAAGCTATTTGTTAAAACTACAGAAAGCAAAGGCAGCATGAATTTTTTTAATTTGCAATTTTCCAAGACAGGAGACATTTGGGTGTCTTTTAGAAAGAGGGACATGCACTGGGGGTAGTAGCACCTTCCTAGGCAGGAATCAAGCTAAATTACAGAGAAAACGGATGATCTCCCGCTCAAGCACATAGTGGCGGTCAGATAATGTTTACCACCCTAAGGTTTATAATTGCGTGCACACGTTAATTTTATAAGCTGTTTAAAAAGTACGTTGAAACTCTAGCAGCACAATATGAGAAGGTATCGGATTTGAAAACTGGTTAACATTTTCTAATCGCCACTGTCTCTAATATTATGCTCTAGCTGTATTTAAGTCAATAATAAAAATTAGTCACTCGTACTAAATAAGCACGTGTTAAGTGAACTCGAGTGCAGCAAACAAGCAAGATGCATATTTCACATGCACATGCAGCAAGAAAGTTAGACACATACGTTCTAGCGGCGAGCCCGGTCAAAAGCACATCCCCCGCAGGCGTCCTTACAACAAAACGGGCTTTATTCACAAAGCGGTAAGGTAAACATTTGAACGTGTGGATAAAGTAAAATATTATAGATTGGCAGCAATTTACAAAAGTATCGAAAAATTTGTGACTTGTCCGCATACTACAATAGTACCACGGGACAATAATACAAAAATATGTTGCAGGCCCCAAGCAGCAAAAACGAATAGATCAAAGTAAACATTGGAGCCTCTAAAATAAATTGTTTTATCGGCAATCAATAATGGACCAAGTGATTAATCTTTTTTTTTTAACTTCAAGATGATTTAATCCACATTTTACTATTTCTAGTGAAATCAATTACAGTTAGGGACTGTCTAATTTAATTCTGCCCATTTAATAAGCATTTATATGCTTTTATTAAAAAAAAAACTGTTGCACAGTCAATGAATGGACAATGATCACGGCGTACAAAAGTACGCGACGGTGTCCGCGAAATACGAACGCGGGGCGCACTTAATGCGCACTTAACGCTGTCTGAAATCCTGCCTGATTGTAATTTTATTTTTTCGGGGGACACATGCGTACTTTATTACGGTCCGGTCCGTCAGGAACTTTGGGTGTTCGTGAAATTTTTTGTACGCTGTGTGCGTTATGTTCTGTGTTGTTTATTTTCGCGGACAAAAAATACACCGCGTATTATTCGTCATCTGCGCTGGTCTTAAATTAATCACTGTTTTTCTTCCAAAATTAAATAAGAAGTATAGGTAATTTAAGTACCTATCCCTATAAAAATCGATCAAATTATTTTGAGGATTTTAAGTATCTTTATTTTGTCTTATTAATCACTTGGTCCAATGTAAAAAAGGGTGGGTGTGGTTCACCGAGGGTGGCAAAAGTGTCTGTCAAAGTGACAGTTAATTGCCATAGATTAAAAACAGACTAGAACAGTAAAGAGGAGGACACACTGAGACTGATGTAATAGACAATGCAATACGTACGATTCTCCGGAGCTTTTGGTGTGGTCCCGCGCTCGTCCACCTGCAAATTCTGTTTGTGATCACTGTGTTCACATATTTTTGATAATTATAGTTTATAATTATTTGATAAAAAATATATAAATAATAATGATAAAGAGGATGAGTACTAAACAGAAAAGAATTATATCAGACAGGAGTTCCACTAAAATACTTACACGGCGTACAGAACCAACTTAATTGACTAGACAATGACAATTGACAATTTCCAGTGGGATTCTTTTAATTTGACAATTTCCAGTGGGATTCTTTTAATTTGACAATTTCCAGTGGGATTCTTTTAATTTGACAATTTCCAGTGGGATTCTTTTAATTTGACAATTTCCAGTGGGATTCTTTTAATTTGACAATTTCCAGTGGGATTCTTTTAATTTGACAATTTCCAGTGGGATTCTTTTAATTTGCATAGTGTTGTCTTTTTTTTCTATCCTCGGTTTAAAATAATAATAATTGTAATCGAACTTATAATTGGCTGTATATGTTTATGATATATGTGTAGTTTTAAGTAGAAAGCTGTTAAGTTCGCTAAAATAAATAAAATAAAATAAATAAATAAAATATTTTTTAATTAAGCTGCAGCGTTATACTGGTTTATATATACGAGTATGGGTGCCCGCCCACGTCCGACAAACGGTGACCGACTTTTTGTAGGAGGAAAATAGAACGTATTGATTGCAATAGTATAACGCACACGTCCTACAAAAAGTCGGTCAGAAATAAAACACAAACTTTCCTCTGTATATCCAACTTCCTCTTAAGATTCATGACATGGTATACGTTATCACTCTCCATGACGCGCTACTCCCTCGAAAGCTACAGACAAAGTGACGGCCGTGAGCGTTGAGTCGGTCACAAAATCGGTCATAAGAATCGGAGGAAAAATCTGCCCGATTATCGGTCCTACAAAAAGTATGACGTGGGCGGGCACCCTAAGTGTTTCACATTATCAGATAAGGGCTGACTCAAAATAATATACGAGTATATAATAAGATATCTGCGATATTTTTTTGAATTTGCGACAATAAAACAACATAATTGACCTAATAGTAAAATATTGTAGGTATATTGCAAAAATACGACGTGTATTTGTAAAAGAAATGTATGAAAACGGAGTTGTGATATAGTACCTTAAATAATTGGTGCCTAGAGCACACGTCCAAGTTAAAATGTTGACGAATAATTTGATATAAGTAAGGATTATAGTATTTCAGAACAATGCGTAAGGAGGTAAACATATGTAGGTATTCCACGTCTCTGTCGACGAGCTCTTAACCTTTTTTTTTTCTTTTTTTTTTCGGGGGGAAACGCTCATGCTTACCTCTTCGCCGCAAGGGGGAGACGAAGAAAAAAAAATTCAAATTATTAAAAACTTTACTTGTTAGGTTTTTTGTCTGAAATGACTATTTTAAGATTAATATTATTTATTTATTTAATTATTTATTTTAATTAATGCATATATGTACATAATTAGCTTTAATATTATAAATATATATTAAATAAATATACCTAGTTATATAAATGTATATATTAATATATTTTATAAATTTATAATTATAATCTTTTAAATAATACATATACATATGACCTATGATCGGAGTAGGTAGGGCTGTTTTTGGTACTTGCCACATACGGTCATAATATGGATAAGTATGCTCAATAATCCCGGGATTTCCGGGATTGAATAAATATATTATTTAGATTTTTAACGTTATATTTGTTTTGATACACATTTAAGATTGGTGGCGAAATATATTTTTTAAGATTCATGGCGCTAGTGTACCTATGGTAGTGTTTTAACTTCATCGTAAGTTCACAATTTTTTAAAAATCGTAATCCGCCGAGTAAGGGCGAGGTTTACAAAAGTAATTTACAACATTTGCTCGATAACTTAAAACGGGATCCCGAAATCATATCCATATTAATATAACCTTTGAGGACATTGACCCGAAAGAGCCCTACCTACTCCGATCACTGCATATGATCTTTTAAATTCAAGTTGTAAAGTTTCTTTTAATTCTGGAATGTAATGTTAAATTGACACATAACATTGTAAAGTGGTCAGTGTGTGTATGTGATCTCCACGACACGGGCAACGCCTAGTGTGGAGGGTATAGTTTAATGAGAAATGTTCATTAATAATTTGTAAACGAATACATTTTTTCAATTGTTCATTGTTTGACCTCGACTTTTGTTGCTAAATAAAACAAAAACAATCTTATTTAATAAATACTTTATATTCAATTCATTATATTTTAACGTAGTGGTTCATAAACATTAAATAAGTAGTTATTTGATTAATATTAACTGTCTAACCGATTAAATTCTTATAAACATTATTTTGAACATTTTTATAACAATATGTCAAACTGTGATGGAGATATATTGTAGTCTCTTTCACATTATTTTTTCTTAAAATCGTGTTTAGATGAGAACAAGTGTGTGGTCGCGCCAAGCGCTTGATTTTATAAAATGCATACCTACCGGCCAATGCGTGGTCATTCTCCCTGTCATCTTACCTATACCTTCATACGCACTTTATCGCCTCATGTGACGTCACCGCGTCCGGCTTTAACTATTGGTCGTTAACCGACCAGTTGGACTTCGACAGCTGATTTGATCGCATGATCTGTAACCGCTCTCGCTAATTACTTAATTTTCCACTTTTTGAATTATCTGAAACCCGCTGAAATCTATGTGCTATGTGTGGTGGACTATGTGTGGTGCCTGGACATTGCCCGTGAAAGTTCCTGCAGGAAGTGCTGTAAACGAAGCCTAGACGACTGCCACGCCGGGTGTCCACAGGTCAGTGCGTATCCTAAGAATAAGTAATCTTTCCTTGTGTTCCAGAGCTTATTCTATTTTCAAATTCCTAGCCTGACTACGCAAAAGGCATTTAGGTATTGCATTTTATAATTAACAATTTTTTATACAACCGCTGTCCCGCGCGAGCCCCGGGCTCATTCAGTGTGGAAAGAGATATATTGTGTGTAATTTATTTACTACTTATTCGTTGTATAATCTGGATATTTTAATATTTATCGTATAAAAAGATGTTCTGACATATTGTGTATTTATTTAAAAAAATTAAAAAGTAAACTGAGTTATTATTTAAAAACGTTAGATAATTTTGGCAAAATGTGCAAAATGGCAGTGGTTTTCAAACTGTATCAATTGATCATAACAGTCCAGCAGTAAAACTGTGAAAGCTAATAAACTAAAGTTAAACTAACTAAAACTTACTAAAATTGGTACAAAAATAAATCCTTAGCTGTATTTAATTACAAAATCACAATGACGGTGACTTAACGCTAAACTTAATTAATAAATGTCACTTAAAAATTGTAAAAACGGTTTTTTACAAAAAGTCTAATAATACAGTTACACGACTACAGTCGTGAGATTATAGTTTTTTATGGTTTTTATTTTTAAATAATTAAGCATATCTCTCACGTCCGTAATCCCAGAGGGAGTAGACAGAGGAACCACCTCCAATCACGGGTAGTTCCCATTTTTCGTGGACAAACCGCTGTCTACAAAATCCCTTAGAATTGGAAAATATGCGTGGTTGCCTATATATTTCCATTTTAAAATCACATTTCAATATATTATTCAACTACTCGCGTTTTTCTCTAAATAAACCCGTGAACTGAATTGTTATAAATTTAGAAGTCTGTAATAAAAAGTTTATAAAAAAAACCTAAATTAAATCTATACTTTACTTAACACAATTTATATACAATATGATTTAATATAAAATAGGTATGGTGGTTCGAATACGAATAAATCTAAAAATAACATAATTATGTAATAAACATTTCATAGATGTCTTTAAAAATGCACAGTAAAATTAGACTTGTAGATTTATAAGTAAAATATGTAAAAAAAATATCTAAAAAGTACGAAAAGAAATCTAAAGTCGTCTTAAATGCTTTATAAAATGTAGTGTAGTCCAAGAGCTCATGCAACATTTTTATTTGTCATATAAATAGTAAAAGTCGTTTAAAAAAAGGTCGTTTAAAAAAAGTCGTTTAAAAATATAATACTTTCTCACGCAACTTTGTTGTAGACATAAATACATTAATTAACAATTAAAAACAGTTGCAGAAGAGATTCGTGTTATATTTATTCTATTACACGTAAGTTACAAACTATTTTAGACTAAGTACAGAAGATAAAAAACTTCATACATTTCATGTTATAATACAGAAAACATTTTAAGGGAATACGAAATAAAAATAGCATTTATGTATGAAGTTTCTCCTTCTACGCTGAGATTCAAAATTGGTGGACAACATGATATAAAGACAATATTTCAATACTTACCTATTAAATAAGAAATGGCATTTACAACATTTCTATTAAAAACCTGTCTTCTACTACAATGTTTTTGGAAAAACCTGTCTTCTACTACAATGTTTTTGGAAAAACCTGTCTTCTACTACAATGTTTTTGAAAAAACCTGTCTTCTACTACAATGTTTTTGAAAAAAACCTGTCTTCTACTACAATGTTTTTGAAAAAACCTGTCTTCTACTACAATGTTTTTGAAAAAACCTGTCTTCTACTACAATGTTTTTGAAAAAAACCTGTCTTCTACTACAATGTTTTTGAAAAAAACCTGTCTTCTACTACAATGTTTTTGAAAAAACCTGTCTTCTACTACAATGTTTTTGAAAAAACCTGTCTTCTACTACAATGTTTTTGAAAAAACCTGTCTTCTACTAGAATGTTTTTGAAAAAACCTGTCTTCTACTACAATGTTTTTGAAAAAATCTGTCTTCTACTACAATGTTTTTTAAATTCAATATTTTCTAAAAGAAAGCTAACTTTTGGGATTTTCTTGTCAAATTTCATTGCGTACACTAAATTAGGGATGTTACGGAGCTTCGACTCCGACTCTGAAAGGTTGGAACTTCCGAGCTGAAGTCGGAGTCGGAGGTGTAAAATCAACACCTCCGACCTCGACTACGGCTCCGATAATTTTGAATCGGAGGTTATACCGAAGATTTGTGAGCAAACATATTCAAATATCAATATTTAATTAATTAGTGTAGGACTACATAAAGGAATGTTTTATTGCCGCAAACGTCATCATCAAAAATATTGGCCAAAATTTTAGCTATAAAAATTAAAAAACGGTTTAAAATTTGAACTTCTTCTGAACACCGGCCGCCGACTCCGGTTCCGACTCCGATAAATCAAATTTAAAACCTTCGGTTCCGACTCCGGTTCCGGTAAAACCAACCTCCGTAACATCCCTACACTAAATACATTTTATAGTAATAAGTAACAGTTTCAGGTGTTTTAACACAGGTGGCACTAAAAGTAACTAAAGATCGAAACTCCAGCTTATAAAACGTATCTTAACTGTAAGCTGTCACTCTGTTACAACATGTTAACTTTCCGAGATCGAAATAACTCGTAAAAATATTATTAACCTGAGTATTTTTAATAGTTTATAAAACCTAGAAAATCTGTGTACCTATGTTATTACATGAAAACTCGATTCTAATATCAAAACTTTGACTTACATTATACAATCACAAAGCTGATAATAATAAAACGATGTTTTAATCAAGTTTCCGAGACACATAACCAAAAAAGAAACGAACATTCTAGACTAAACAAACCAACATTTCAAGCTACTTAAACGAACCTTCCGAGTTCTAAATTCCGGGTACAAACCAAACTTCCGAGTTATATTAAGCTTCCGAGTGACAGCTCAGGCTCCCGATTTAGACGGCGGTGTCGGGTTTTTTCTCCGGGTGCTTGGTGTCCCCGTTGGAAATGTACTCGCCGTGGTCGTGGGAGGGGTTCTCGGCGCCCTTGACGTCTTCGTGGGAGGGGAGGGGGGCCTCCGAGTCGGCGCCGTCGGGGATGTCGGTGCGGTGCGACCGTCCTGCCGGCACAACATCGTAAGCGATCAAGAACCCGCCTTTTTTTATTACGGTGGCTGTTAGCATGTGTGGTGTTAGAAGCTTTTTTCGGTGGGGTTTGTTTTCTACTGTGATTTTCTAAACTACGTTCTGTGGATTTAATTAAGGCTTCAGTGCAGGCTCTGTCTCAGTCTAACGCGTTAAGGGTCTACAAAGCCATAATTTACGGTTTTATCTGTCAGGTCCCATGTGACAGCCTGGAGCCGCGTCTGCATAGCGATGCTGTGGGTGTTTTTTCCACAGGGAATTTCTGTGGTCTCTTTTAAAGACTTTTGATAACTAAAACTAGGTACTTATGTAATCAGTAGTTATTATTTGTAATATTCGACAATAGGCTCATGAGAGGTGTACCTACTTCCAAACTGAGGCAATGGTGTCGTACCCAGGTTGGGCTATAACAGGATAAAAGGATGATGGACACTTCTGGTCCAAGACCCAAAGTCCGCGGTCAGTACAGGAACCTAGCTTAAATGGAAGCTCTCAGCGTGCACAAGGCATGGGCAAACGGGCTAAATAGATTTTATCGTAAAACCTCAATAAAACCTTATTTTTATTAATTTTTTGATTATTTTTTACCGAGAGCAACATGGCGCTTTAAGGTTGGGTATGGTAAAAAGAGACAGCAATACAGGGACGGGAACAGTGACATCTATCTCATGTACAGTCAACCACTAGCTAAAGTATACATCTGTCAAAAACCTTCGATTAAATCTCAACCTTATAGTACATTTCAGATTTTCAAATTTTGACGTTTTGGGTAGGTTGACCCGTGTTCGACTGTACGTACAAGCTTCTAATAACGGTACAGTCAAATTAACTAATATGGATGCAAATGCATGTTACCAACACCACAATAAACTACACAAACAACTGTTAAGTAGTAACAGGTTATATTCAGCGAGTGGAGATAAATAAACACAAGATAAGTGTGAAAACAAAGCTTATTTAAGTCCCAACAATTAGGACACAGGTGTCATATATTTAATTACCACGCCAGTTTGACGACTTACCCATAAGAGTTTTTAAAAGAAGACGAATGGTTACTGGATAAATGTTACTATTCGGTTAATGATTTTTTTAAATAATTATTTATAAGAATAATAGATATTATTTGTAGGTATTACGATCTAAATGACATTTTATAATTAACCTGACTGTTATTTTTTTTAATATTTGCATGTTCATTGTTGATTAGAATGTATCGGCTCTTTGTTTAGAAAATACCATCTTGTAATTATGTACCTACATTCTGGACAAATAAATTAATCTGAATCTGAATCATTTGTGGGACTGGGGTGGAATTATTTGAATCTGAATCATTTGTGGGACTGGGGTGGAATTATTTGAATCTGCATCATTTGTGGGACTGGGGTGGAATTATTTGAATCTGCATCATTTGTGGGACTGGGGTGGAATTATTTGAATCTGAATCATTTGTGGGACTGGGGTGGAATTATTTGAATCTGAATCATTTGTGGGACTGGGGTGGAATTATTTGAATCTGCATCATTTGTGGGACTGGGGTGGAATTATTTGAATCTGCATCATTTGTGGGACTGGGGTGGAATTATTTGAATCTGAATCATTTGTGGGACTGGGGTGGAATTATTTGAATCTGAATCATTTGTGGGACTGGGGTGGAATTATTTGAATCTGAATCATTTGTGGGACTGGGGTGGAATTATTTGAATCTGAATCATTTGTGGGACTGGGGTGGAATTATTTGAATCTGAATCATTTGTGGGACTGGGGTGGAATTATTTGAATCTGAATCATTTGTGGGACTGGGGTGGAATTATTTGAATCTGCATCATTTGTGGGACTGGGGTGGAATTATTTGAATCTGAATCATTTGTGGGACTGGGGTGGAATTATTTGAATCTGCATCATTTGTGGGACTGGGGTGGAATTATTTGAATCTGAATCATTTGTGGGACTGGGGTGGAATTATTTGAATCTGCATCATTTGTGAGACTGGGGTGGAATTATTTAATGGGACATCGTACTTGTAATTATAAATATTGAAGCACGAATTTGCTTAACAATATCCCTTTACAAAATAGGTGCGTATATGCAGCCATGTACTTAGGTTACATTAAAAAAAATATTTTCTTCATGCAAACAGTGTCTTTTACATTTCAGGTTAAATGCTCCCACACTAGGATACCCTGGGTTGTGGGAGTCATTGGGGTATATTTCCATAATGCTTAGTAATATTAAACCTGACCTGGTGATTTTTATGTTCCAAATGGTTCAATAAAATTAGTATTTGAGTAGATATATCAATTTTGATAACTTTGAGAATAACTGGCTCTAAAGACGGGAACACATCGAGCGCCGCCGAGGACTTATATGGCGACAGATTTTATACAGACCAACGTTAGTAAGGAACAATCACTACACACATATTGCAATTACATTCAACTAAACCAGCACCATCTATCTATACGATGAACCCGGGCCGTAGGAGGGGGTTTAGAATTGGACCAAATATTTAAAAAATATATCGAAATAGTACATTATCTACTTATTATAACCTATGTTTACGAATAAATGATTGATTGATTGAACATTCAAATGTAGTTAGAATGTATCGATAAGTGAAACATATCGGTATCTACTACCTATCTGTCTAAGATATGTATTAAAAAAAAATTATTCATGCAGACAGTATCCCAGATTTCCCTGGCTCCCACACTAGGATACTCTGTGTTGTAATTAACACTTCAGTGAGTGTCCGTTTCTATTTTTTCTTTTATATTTGGGTTCAATCCAAGTCGGCTCTTTCTTTCAATTTGAAGTTCGGCGGGGTGTTGGTTGGAAATCCCAAATGCCCAACTGCCTGTCTAACATATAGGTTCCGTAGGTCTAATCCCCTATTCAATTATCAAGACATATTATACTCGCCGAACAGACATTCATGCAAAAAATACATTCCATAATGCATTCAAGCTTAGATGTAGAAGAAAGATTGAATAATATAATAATAAGAGAGAAAACATAGAAAAGAGAAAGAAACAGAGATAACACGGACACATGCGTTAAATTAGTAAAAACAATTATCATGCATCAGTTTCGTTACGAAAAGGTTTTTGTTCTTGATCGCTTGAGACGTTTGCGGCACAACCACAAAATACAGTTATACTTAAATTACAGTTATACTAACAAAAAAACTACACAATAATTATAAGCAAACAGACATAATACAAAAAACACTGCCAGATTACACATTATCTATCCATATTTCTACGAAAATTTTAATAAATCTAGGACTTTTTTTTTTTAAACAGAAGTGCAAGAAAAAATCTTATTTAATTTTTTTTTAATTATTATTATGAGGCGTGCACGCCTCAAAAAAGTGTCTAAAAACCAGTGACTATATTTTAAACATTACCTATCGACCAACAGCGCGAGAGCCTGTCGGGAAACGGTTTAATTAATTAATTAATATTTAAATTGTTTTAATTAAAAAAGGAATAAGAGCATTAAGGGCATGCCTAAGGTTCACGGAAGGGTTCAAAAGCGTATTTAAAAAGCGTTGTCAATTATCATAAGGCGGGGATTTTGTGAATATATTCGATTTTAAAAATAAAAGGCGATGAGGCACATTTTTCTAAATTACCGCAAAATTAAAAAAATAAAACCAGAAAACATCTCAAATAAACAAAAAAAAGTAAAATTTAAAACTACGCAAAGGTACCCTAGTAGTAGTAGTGGTAGTCCAGGAGAGCGTGTAACATTTTAACGTAAAAATGTGCCTCAACGTTTCGTAAAGAAAAAAAAACTACGAAATTAATGGACTAGAAATAGCACGTACCCGCAAAGCACCATCGGTCTGTCGCCTTCGCAAACACCACGAGGAAAATGGCTATGAGCAGCACAAGCACAGCCACCACGATGCCTACGATGGCTCCAGTGTCTAGTTCCACGCCTGTTTGGAAGATAATACATTAAAAAAAAATTTTTTTTTATAAAAGACGACTTGACCATGAATATAAAAACTTTGTTAAGTTGGTAGTTGCATAATGAATGTATGAATTAAAATAACGCAGAGTTTATAATTTCAAAATTACATTTGTTATCCTGCATTACTTAGGGGGCGTCCATTAATTACGTGAGGTGTTCAAGGGGGGGAGGGGGTCAAGCTAAATCTTACTCAATCCCACCTGGGGGAGGGGGGAGGGGGTATTTCGAAAATATCACGTAATTTTTCCATGGACTGAATTAGAATAAATCTTTTATTCATTTTTGTTAAAGTATTTATTATTTAATTTTATCACAGGGAATTTAAGTAACGGTAATAATCTCAACTACTAGTCTTTGCTAGTCTTAAATAAAGATAATAGAATAAATTGTGTTCTTGTTTTTTTATTTTTTTTATAATCCAACGCGTTCATAATCAAAACACAAATTTAAAAAAAAATCACGTGACATTAGGAGGGGGGGGGGAGTTGAGGAAAATCTCACCAGGGGGGAGGGGGGGTTACAAAATCCTAAAAAATGCCTCACGAAATTAATGGACGCCCCCTTATAGTAAGTCTGCTAGGGGTCAAATTTAATTGGACGTTATCCTCCTTCATTTTTTATTACTTCTCTACATATTTATATAATATATTGGATCCATCTTGTTTTATCCATTTTTCGTCTTTCCAATTCATTCCTTTTGTTGCAACTAGATCCAAATACTAGGTGTTATAATTCCGCAATATTGCAAGAGTTTTTGTAGTCTTGGTCAGGGCGTAAAGTTGGTAAAGTTCAAGAAATAAATATAAACTTTCATCGACAATCCAAGCTATAATTTTCCGATAGATTACCAAAAACACATTGATAATATAAGGTCGGGGGAAAAGTCTTTTCTCGTATTGTATGTATAAACTAGTAATAAAATGTCTTTGGCTGTACTATTTGTATCTGGCTGGTTTTGATGACATTAAAAAGGTTACATTAAGAAGAAAAACGCTCCGAGGCCAAGGATCTGATTCGCGCTGTGGGGAGGCGACTTAAGGAGAGAGGAGGTGATCCGCGAGCCGGCCACTTTTTAGTACAGCGCATCTCCGTCGCCATTGAGCGAGGGAACGCCGCGAGTATCCTGGGTACTTTTTAGTACAGCGCATTTCCCTCGCCATTCAGCGAGGGAACGCCGCGAGTATCCTGGGTACTTTTTAGTACAGCGCATTTCCCTCGCCATTCAGCGAGGGAACGCCGCGAGTATCCTGGGTACTTTTTAGTACAGCGCATCTCCCTCGCCATTCAGCGAGGGAACGCCGCGAGTATCCTGGGTACTTTTTAGTACAGCGCATTTCCCTCGCCATTCAGCGAGGGAACGCCGCGAGTATCCTGGGTACTTTTTAGTACAGCGCATCTCCGTCGCCATTGAGCGAGGGAACGCCGCGAGTATCCTGGGTACTTTTTAGTACAGCGCATCTCCCTCGCCATTCAGCGAGGGAACGCCGCGAGTATCCTGGGTACTTTTTAGTACAGCGCATTTCCCTCGCCATTGAGCGAGGGAACGCCGCGAGTATCCTGGGTACTTTTTAGTACAGCGCATTTCCCTCGCCATTCAGCGAGGGAACGCCGCGAGTATCCTGGGTACTTTCGGCCAGGGGGCACTACGCGGGGGGCTGTTTGACTGAAGTTATATTGTATAATTTTTGCCTAGTTATAGTATGACATTTTACTAATTAGTTTTTTTTATTATCATATTGTAATTAATTAAGTTGACATTATTTGTAATTTAGAGTTATACATAAATAAATAAAATATTTCTTTAGAAAAAAACTAATTAGTAAAATGTTGTTTCCAGCTATTTTTCATTTGTTTTTCTTTGTGTCAAAATGAGTGAATCTAATGAAGAGATTCGATACATTTGGAAATGTTATTACAAAAAGGACAAAATGCAACACAAGCCGCGAAATAACATGTGCCGTTCACCTAATGCAGTGTCAGTAAGAGTAGCACAAAGTTGGTTTAAGCTTTTCCAATCCGGGAATTTTGATGTCAAAGATGCACCTCGCTCTGGTCGTCCTGTTACGGATAAAATGGACGCCATTTTTGAAAAAGTTAATCAAGATCGGCATATCAGTAGTTACGACGTAGCTGAAGAACTGGAAATTGACCACAAAACAGTTTTGACCCATTTGAAAAAAGCTGGGTACACAAAAAAACTCGATATTTGGGTGCCACACGAGCTCACTGAAAGAAACCTAATGAACCGTGTACTCATTTGCGATTCTTTATTGAGACGTAATGAAACCGAACCGTTTTTGAAGAGGTTGATAACTGGTGATGAAAAGTGGATCACGTACGACAAGAACGTGCGAAAATGATCGCGGTCAAAGGTCGGTCAGGCTTTACAGATTGGCAAAGCTCGGGTTAACTCGCAATGAGGTGATGCTGTGTATATGGTGGGATTGGAAGGGCATTGTTCATTATGAGCTTTTACTGCCGGGCAGAACCATCGATTGCCAATCTACTGCCAACAACTGATGAGATTAAAGCAAGAAGTTGAGAGAAAGCGGATGGGATTGATCAATAGAAAGGGTGTGGTCTTTCATCACGATAACGCTAGACCACACATATCTTTAGCCACTCAGCAAAAATTAAGAGAGTTTGGCTGGGAGGTGGTAATGCATCCGCCATATAGCCCTGACCTTGCACCTTCAGATTTCCACCTGTTTCGGTCTCTTCAGAATTCTTTAGGCAGTGTCAGGTTAACATCAAGAGGGACTGCCGAAACTACTTGTTGCGTTTTTTTGATCAGAAGTCCCAAAATGTCTACAGCAACGGGATCATGTCACTACCTACAAGATGGCAAAAGTCATCGAACAAAATGGCACCTATATACTATAATTAAATGTAAATAAACTTTGAAAAAAAAATGTCTTGAGTTTTCATATAAAATGCGAAGAAACTTTTCCCCCGACCTTATATAATAAAATATGCCTGTCTAATTTTGTCGAAAGGATTTCAAAATAAAAACAGTTCATCGTAATAAAAACAGTTTCATGCGAAAAAAGTTTAAAATCTACCAAAAAAGTTCCCGAAATTTAAAAAAAAAGTAAGTATTAGGTTTTATTTCATGCCAAATTGCTAAAAAAACATTCACTTTGACTATATCGTAGTCAAGATCTATATATTCTACTATAATCAAAACATACAAAATGCTGCATACACCATTCCACAATATATTTCCAAAGGAACTTAAGATAAATATAACCTAACATCTGTCATGTTGCATTAGAGACTAATAAATTTAAAAAATAAACGCTTAACTAACACGATTCCTTATGAAGCTTCGTGGTCGAACATCATCCCCCATATAACTGTCATAAAGACGTGTTGTGATTTACAATCAGTTGTATAGCGGTGATATAAACGTGACTTTTAGTTGTATATGCTATTGTTCTACAAACGACATTTCAGTCGTATAAAATGATTAGTCGAACAAAATACAGGGTTATCCTTGAAACTGGATATTCAATATCATTTAAAGAATCGATAGAAAATAATACCATTAAAAAATTAAAATAAAATAAATAGTGCGTAAGTCCCACCAGGGTCACAAGGTCAACGGACGCCCGCGCGCCGCGCCGGGCTGCCGCGGCGCGGGCGCCCCTGCCGTCCCCGCCCGTCATTTCACCCCTCGCTCGCGCTGAGTTCACGAGCGGGATCACGCGCAAGTTACCTACGCTCAATTTTATTTTATTATTATAATGGTATTTATTTTCTATCGATTTTAGATTCTATAAATGATATTAAATATCCATTTTTTTAAGAATAACGGTGTTTACCCTTCCACCCTGTAGTTTTTATAACCAAACAAAACAGTCTTGCTTTTATAAGACCTTTTTTGCTAGCCGGGCCGTTACTAAGCCACTAGCTGCTTAAGGTGTCGTCTCAGTTAAGCGGAAAGCTTATAATAATTTTACAAATATTAAGTAGCATCAGGCTCCTAGATTAACATTCCTATCCGAAGGACCGTTTCTTACCATAGACATCGATTATCAGAAACGACGCTTTGCGCGCTGTTGAAAACGTTTTGGAGGTTAGTTTCCTATATAATCAAATTAATAGAATAAAATAATTGAGTTGAAGTTTTGTTTTGATTAATTTTGAAAATTATTTTGAGGTTTTTTCGGTCTCAATTTTTTTTCTATATTTAAAAATGTTGGTAATATCGGTAAATAGGACACGACTGCGGCGTGCGCGCAAGCGTCGCCGGATCGAGTTCACCTCCACCATTGAAAGAAAGAAAGAATCTTAGCTTTATCTTTTAGATGAAGATCAGCGCTGTGGCTTACCTCAGCATCATGCTGAGCTGGTTTACCCTTGTTGGCACTGTACCGCACCGGATGTTTTGTTCTGAATGTATTGTATACTTCTTCTTTTCTTCTTCTGTATTGTGTATTTGCTATATTCTGGTGTTTACAGCGTTAAATAAACGTTTTTAATTTCAATTTCAATTTTATTTTCTAAACGTCATTGTAAGTCCCACAAGTATGGTCGATATAAGGTTGTCAACCACTAACTGAAGAGCGTGTATGAAGCGACTGATGAGTGTGGAAGAAGCGAGAACGGTTTGTCAGGATCGTTGCTGGTGGTAGTCTTTAGTCTCTGCCCACCCCTGCGGGAAACAGGCGTGATTTATGTATGTCATCATCATCATCAGCCCATGTCGTCCCACTGCAGGGTATAAGCCTCCTCTATTTTGTGCGACCCTATACGATCCCGTGCCAGTCGCACCCACGCCCTCGATGCGACCTCGGTGATGTCATCCGCCCATCTAGCTGCTGGACGAACTACTCCTCTTTTCCCCGACCTTGGCCACCACTCAGTGACGCCACTTTAGCGTCGCAACCCGCTTTCCCACGTCGTAAGACTTTAGTTCGTTGTCTGATCGCTGTGTTGCGGATCTTGTCCATTAGGGTGATGTCTAACATGGCACGCTCCATGGCCCTTTGTGCGACCCTTATGTATGTTATACATATTATATTTGTAAAACTAGGCTGAAATGCCTGTTGTCTTCCACAATGGTCTGATTTGATGGTGGATTCGATGGCGACGCTTGCGCCGCGGTCTCGTGCCCAATTTACCGTTATTATGATTTTTTAAATATGTAGAAAACAATTGAGTTCAAATTTTTTTAAACATTGATGTTTAAAATAGAACAGTGGCGGTAGGGACATTCTAATCCGTCTCAGATCGGAATTTGGGGGAAAGTAGTGTCCCCGCCAAGCTCAGTAAATTTAAAAAAAACGGTTATTCTTTAGAACAACTCTTAAAATATGTATTTTAATAAATGTAATTAATGAGTCACACCGGCGGGCTCGTCCATGGTGCTTATCCTGACGACCAGCTCCTCGCTTCCCAGGTCGTTGCCGACTGTCAGGTAGTAGGAGCGCTCCACGTCCTCTTTGGTTACTCGTGACAGGACCAGAGTCACGTTGTAGTAGCCTGAGCCCTGGGAACAAAGAGTAATGTCATGAAGGAATGAAAGCCAATCATGGCACAAGAAGACGGCTGATTCTTCACCAGGCAAAACAACTACAGATTGCATGATGTTCACGTCACCGCACAAGGTTACGTCATCAAACCCTAGGCGTTTTGCCTGTCTTCCTGCGCCATACGCCCGAAATTTCGGGTTCGCAGGCAGAGCGCGAACTATGCTCTCAAAATATTATACTTCCCGGCTCCCGCACCCTCACCCACCCTTCGACTTGGTGAGCTAGGTGTCGTCACAAAATACGAGTAACATTCATTATCATTGGGCAGGGAGACGTATTTTTTATTTTATCCATGAGTAATGCTAATATGTTTCTGGAAGACGGACGATTGTCAAGTCAAGCTCGAGTCCGGTCGTGCATGGAG
This sequence comes from Hofmannophila pseudospretella, assembly GCA_947369225.1. NCBI lineage: Eukaryota > Metazoa > Arthropoda > Insecta > Lepidoptera > Oecophoridae > Hofmannophila > Hofmannophila pseudospretella. Next base: position 343,074 of record OX376338.1, on the reverse strand, counting down.
TACTGCTGCCACCTGTGGGACGACTCAGCAAAGTACCAACTGGCTGCCCTTGACTCAGTGGAGAAACGCGCTAAGCGCCTTGTAGGTGACGAATCGCTGGTGGAAGCTAGGCTGCAAAGTCTGAAATATCGGCGCAAGGTTGCCTGTCTATCGGTATTTTATAGGATACATTTCGGAGAGTGCGCACCGGAATTGCACGACCTAATTCCAGCATCTCCATTCCGCCTTCGGACTACCAGGTGCGGGGAGGGGTTCCATCCTTATGTTGTTGATATCCCATCTATTCGTACGAAACGATTTGCTTCTTCGTTCATTATGCGAACGGCTAAGGAATGGAACAGCCTGCCGGCGTCTGTGTTTCCCGAAACCTACAACTTTGGGATCTTCAAGGCCAGAGTGAATAGGCATTTGCTGGACCCGCATGCTCCATCGTCAACCTCATCGTCGCTTACCATCGGGCGAGATCGAGGTCAAATGCAGGTTTGGTAGTCAATAAAAAATAAAAAGATTGGATGAGTTGGGTTTTTAAGGCACAATCGCTCTCTGTCCTACGCCGCAGTCTTGAGCCAAGTCCTGCGCCTGAAGCGATCCTTCTCCATTTCACCCTGCGGTATCTGGGACGTCCCGCTCCTTTTACTGCCAGATCCTCCCCCATCCTAGTGACATGTCCGAGCCATCGGAGTTGAGCTGCTTTTGTTTCTCCAAACCTACCTATTTCTAGGTTAAAAATTTTGGACAGTTTCTCACCAACAGCAAAGGATTAGGGGCCTTAACAAGCCCGTCGTCAGTCTGGTGCGGCGCGACCAGGGTCTGGTCCCCGACCCTCCATTCGGCGCGTGGCGGCGGACTGGCGCGAACCGTCACGTTCAGACGACCCTCGGCCCCGAGCGACAGGCCGAAAATCGTGATGGGGCCGCTTTCACCGTCCGCGCGTTTTGGTTTGTCTGGGGAAACACGTTTTGGGGTTTATCAGGTTGATCCAAGGCATTTAGGGGAAGGGAAACAGCAAAAAATATGTATTTTAAAAGCACTTGGTCATGCCGGACGTACGATACGCCGCGATAGCTCGATTGGTTAGAGAAATGCTTGTAACAATGCAATGCACGGAAAGTCAAGATGGCAGGTTCAAACTCTGCTTGTGGAAATTTTTTCAATAACTTTTATTTTGTTTGTCCACTGTTGGGCAACTGTCCCACTGTCTCACTGCTGGGCAAAGGCCTCCCCTCCTCCTTTCCATTTTTCTCTATACTCGGAGTCCTTATTCTAATTTATTTAAATTCTATATAATCTAATAAAAGGTTAAAAAGTATAAAAATATATGCCATATTTTTCTGTTAAACGCTGTTAAAGTCTGGGATTTATAGATATACTGACAATGCACAGAGAGTTGCCTGGAGGCCTCCCTCGGCCTGTCCCAGGCCTGGTGCTCGGCCCGACACACGAGCCTCTGGCCCTCGTCCTCGGCCCGCAGACTGCGCGTCAGGTTCTGGCTGAGGGTCTGGAGGTCGGTGCCGAGGTCTTGTTCCACGATGGGTTGGTGGACGCCGGCGAGGATCTGCTCGTCGCCTGGAAACAGAAAGTATGTGGAGTTTAGAAGGAGTATTCCGGAAATTCCCACGAGAATAGATTTCGGGAATCGCAAAAAAATGTCATGTTATCCCCACTAAGTCCCCAGTATTAGGAATAATTGGAATGTTTAAAATTGTAAAGTGACAATCGCACTAAAACATCAGCTTCCCATTCTCGTCAAAATGAATAGTTTTATCCTTTCTCTTTAGTTATCATCAAGGGTGAAATGCCCCAGTGCTTCATTGGCGACGTGGTCGCATTGTTCAGATATTTCCAGGATAGAGTTGTCCGTTCAGTTAAATTACGCTCTGAACCAAGCATCTGACACTTTGACATAGTTCATTTGGCGGGAACATTTGACAAGACCTTGCTTGTTGATTTTTCGTCAAGTAGTTAGCACAGCCGGCCTCTAGCTAAGCTAGCCAGTCTGAAATGAAACTTGATGGATTCGCCATAGACTTCAAATTTGAATTCTAGTATTTTGACAGATGGTATACTTTAACGAGAGGCCTACTGTACAAGAGGTTTTCATAAATAATATTATTTCTTTACCTATGAACCACGTGATCTTGGCAGCCGGCCTGCCGTGCGTCACCACGCACTGAGCCTCATACACCGCTCCCTCCGCGAACACTTGTTGCTGCGACGCCAACAGCACCGGCGGGTTCGGCGCCCCTGAGGACGGCAGGATATTACTGACTCGTGTTAAACTGTTCATATACTCACACTTATCCCCACTACTTCTATCCCTTCTTTTCCTCACTATTTCTACCCACTCTTCTCCTCAACTCTTCTCCTACACCGCCGTCTCGAGCCTTATACTTCTATTCACTCTCCCTACTACTTCTGTCCACTCTTCTCCTCAATACTTCTACCCACTCTTATCCTCACTACTTCTACTCATTCTTCTCCTCACTGCTTCTACTCATTCTTCTCTTCACTACTTCTTCTCATTCTTCTACTCACTCAAAAGAGTGAAATAATAAAGAATGACTACTCATTCTTCACGAGTTTCTACAAACTCATTCCTCTCCTCACTACTTCTACCCATTCTTCTCCTCACTACTTCGACTGTCTCTTATACTCTCCCCGTGTACTCACGCGCGACCACAAGACGCATGACCCCGGTGACCTCAATGCTCCCGCTCCGCGGCGGCAGGGTGCACGTCACGTTCCCGTTCCACTCCTCGCGCACGTGCTTCATCAGCGCGCCGCACTCGCCCACCTGCAGTGTGACACGGGGTAATAGTTGTTACGTACCTCTAGTACAGTTCGTGTTTCATGAGCTCTTAAGGAAGTAAGTAATATGTTTATTTCCCACACAGCTATGACCGAAACAGTTATAATTATAATAAAATAATTATGTAGTCAAAGGTGAACATATCTAAATCATGTCTGATGGTCTGCTGTTGTTGTGACAAGGGTCTCAACTCAGCTTATTGCTGATGGCTGGCCACAACCTGTCCGAGAGGACAAAGATACGACACAAATAAATGTAATTGAAGATAGGTAGTATTAATAAGTGAAAAATATATATACCTACATAGTAGTTGTTTTATACTGATTAACCACTAATTTTGTTTTGAGATATGTTTTTATGTTTTGCCCTGACTGAATATCAGGGCTGCAGCGGTGGCTAGCAACTAGCCATATCGTCACAGCATAATGCTGAGTCAGGGACCCTTTTGCCACATGTGCAAGTGAACTTACTCTAAGTCATGGTTCATTCTAAGTAGAAAGGGATTCGGCTCCGGGAACCGGCCTAGGAACAGTTGTCGTGTAGTCCGGGCCTAAAACTTAGCACTGCGTATTATTGACACCGTGTGGCGTCAGCTAGTGAGCTTTTGTCTGTACTAAAATAATCAATCTATACATTAAAGTAGATACTTGAGATAGTGTTTAACAAAGGTCAGGGTAGAAAAATAATCAATCTATACATTAAAGTAGATACTTGAGATAGTGTTTAACAAAGGTCAGGGTAGAAAAATAATCAATCTATACATTAAAGTAGATACTTGAGATAGTGTTTAACAAAGGTCAGGGTAGAAAAATAATCAATCTATACATTAAAGTAGATACTTGAGATAGTGTTTAACAAAGGTCAGGGTAGAAAAATATTCGTTGTTACAGTTCTATCAGTAGAACTGAGTTAGTTGTACTGTCGGACCAGCTCGGGGCCGGAGCACTCACCTGCAACCCATTGCCGTGGTACACCACGTCCCCCTCCAGGTTGTCCGGCATTAACCGGTACGACGTACTGCCGGCTTGTATCCTGTAACCGATAGACAGCTGTAGTCAGCAATAAAGATTTTAAAAAAAATTAAAAATCCCCGTCTTACCATTGTGAAGACCTCCTTACTTTTTTCTGGTCATAGTCAGATCCTTAAGGTTCCAGATGTGGGAAGGGCTCCATGGTCCTTAACATTTGAGCTCAATCTCGAAACATCTAGCTATTACCGTTCCCGAGATCCCATCTGACATCAAAGATACGTCAAGAGCTTGGAAACCATTGATGCAATTTTTATCAGACATGGCTAAGAACACCCTCGAAAAATTATCTATTAAATAAATAAAAACCTGGTCCAAATTGGATCATCCGTTGTCAAGTTATGAAGCCACAGACAAACGCGTCCAACTTATAACACGCCCTCCCTCGATCGGTTGGGGGTTAATAATTATATAAATGTCAATATTTTTTATTGCAAATAAGAACTTACAGAAACACAGATTCTTTAAAATCGGTAACCGGGTACCACACTGAAAAGTTGATACTGACGTCATCCAGTGCCCGACACGCTGTGCACTGGTTCGTGTCACTCAGAGACAACTTTAAATAACAATACCTCGGAGACCGAGTGAGTGAGGTCAACGAGTGAGGTATCGTAGGATAAAGTAAGGTTGTCCGGTACTTACAAAAAAAATTTGGTCCCCGTCCCTCCTCCCCCTATCTATGAGAGATGGTTTTAGGATATAACTAAAATATAGAAATTTAAGTGAGGGAGGAGTGAGGTCAAGGAGTGGCGTATCAAAGAATAGAGCAAGATTGTCCGCTAGTGGAAAAAAAAATTTGGTCTGGTGTTTTCATAAACCTCTAAGTTGTAGCTCTGAATACAACTTGCCATTTTTTTCCTTTTTTTCCGTTTGTACTGACTTTCTCTTTTGTTGTTTTGGGGCTGTACTACCTTTGACTAGTGGTGGCATAGTGGCGATATAAAGGTGCTATAAGAGTGGTATACTGACCGACACGAGTCTATGACGTAGGGCACCTTGCAGAGCACCCTAAGCTCCTCCCCCACGCGGCTCACCGCGGTCGAGGGCTCGATGTGTACTGTCTGGCCTGAAATCATAGACAAAAGGATTTATTAGAAAAAAATAATGCAGCCATAGATAAAAATAATTTAGCTGCATTATGAAAACGATAATTTAGGCAGAGTTATTTTTTGGGGAGACTCTGTATGTTCATTGTTTGTTGTTGTTTTTTTAAGACAAAGGGAACTGAGCCCCTACAGCCGTGTCTGATGTAAACAACTCTTTCAAGACTTCATTAAAATGCTGGTGTGACACATTTCAATGCTATCTGGGATAATCTTCCACGCTTCTGCACCATCCGAACCAAAGAAGAAGCGTCCCGGACGCAGTATGGCTCTTCAAAATCTAGCCAAGTACGGATCGCGCTGCAGCGTCTTATTCGACTTTACTTCACTGTCCCACTGTCATTCTTACTAGAAGAGCACTACTGTAAAACAATTTGCAAGACAAAACGAAACAAAGCTGACGTGGATGCCACAAAAGCGCGGTAAAAACTCTGTTCAGTCAACATTTATCTTACAAAAGAAATGCATAAGGGCTATTTTGTTAAAAATATTCCATGTCGTGCTTGTTAAAGCACGACATGGAATCTGCGAACTGTACTTAAAGAAAATAACTTATTAACTCTGACGTGTATTTTTATTTAGGAAATTTGTCTTTTTTTTTTAAGAATAACGGAGAATATTTTCTGAAATCTGCGCAGTAATTATATACATGATTGTTGCATTCCGAGATCAAATGGCTCGGTCATGTATAAAAGTATATTTTGTCTGAATAGGGTTTGAAGATTTTGGCGCCCTAATCGTCCGCCATTTTGAAACTAAAATTTTCAAACCACTTACGTTTGAATATTAAGTCATTAGAAGTAAGTTTAAGAAACATTTAAAATTGTGGTTAGTTAATAGTGAATTCTACAATTTAAACGAATACTAGAGCGGCTGGTAATTTCGCTTGTAAGGAAACAGAAAATTTTGATTTCTAGCACAAGATGCTAAACCCAAACGTTTAAATAGCGGGTTCCACAATAGGTGGTTAAGGTATTTTTTACCTTTTAAAAGTCGCATATTGAAGATTGGATACAATCACTAAACTAGTGAATAAGTAAGTAATATGTTTATTTCCCACACCGCAATGACCGAAACAGTTATAATTATAATACAATAATTATGTAGTCAAAGGTGAACATATCTAAATCATGTCTGATGGTCTGCTGTTGTTGTGACAAGGGGTCTCAACTCAGCTTATTGCTGCAGACGAGAATGCCTGCAGCGCTGGTGTTCTGTTGGTCCGTGACCGATGGCTGGACACAACCTGTCCAAGAGGACAAAGATACGACACAAATAAATTTAATTGAAGATAGGTAGTATTGATAAGTTAAAAATATATATACCTACATTTACCATGACACATAAATGATAAAAAATATAATAATCGTAAATAAATAAATATATATACCTACTCACAAATACATATATGTAATTATACTAAAGGGGTACAGTGCGGTGTCTTCAATAAGCTAAGATGGAGATAAAGGGAACAGATTAATTAATTGCACCGACAGCAATAGTGTTCTGTTGCAAACAAATACTTCAATAACTGACTTTAATATAATCGAGAAATGGTTTGGAAATTGTAACTATGATCATATAAGTTAAGGCATATAAGGCCTTTCGACTGCTGGGTTTTATAACAAGAACTGTCAAAAACTTTAAAAAACCCTCCAGTTTTTTAAACTTGTATAATTGTCTAATCAGGACAGTCCTTGAATATGGCTCAATAATTTGGTCTCCTTGTTATAAGGTCCACTCCGACAGCATAGAGGGAGTCCAAAGAAAGACCCTTCGAATAATGAGCTATAAGTATGGTTTCGGCCGTCAGCTGTCGTCGTATGATGATAGACTGGCAACATTTAAAGTCACCCCGCTTCATCTTAGGCGCAAACACCAAGACCTAATAATCCTACATAATATTCTTCATTCCACCATAGATTCACCTTCCTTGGTGACCTGTCTAAACTTCAACACAAACTTTAAACTTCGCAATCCTTAAACATTTGTATTAAATGTTTTTAAGAACAACACATCGTTCTATAACCCTATTGTGCGAATGTGTAGATTGTTTAACGAAATCTCTTCGAACAGCAACAATAAGCCATCGTTAGATTTATTAGATCCTAGGACATTAGTTTTTAAGACGGGTTGAGGATGTCCTCAAGTGAGCTATCCACGCACCTACTTTATAGTCTTTACTTTATTATTTTTATTTTTCAAATAGGCATAAGTTTTTTAGTCATTACATTCAATAGTATTTTTTCATAACTCAATATTGTACAACAATCAATTTTCTACTTCCTAACCATGCTGTGTTCACACGTTAAGGGTTACGACCTAGCTCATAACTTTATATTGATTTTTCTGTAATTTCTCTGGTTGTAATCTGTTGTGTTTATCTAATAAATAAATTAAATTAAATTATAAGTATGTAATAATATTATTGTCACTATTGTACGCCCAAAAAGAGTAAACTGTATAATGTACTATGCTATAATTTCTAAGACCTGTAATGCACACAGTTTCACAATAAATGATTTCTGATTCTGATTAAAATCTAGGCATAATATAATAAATTCCTTATTTACAGGCAACAAATCATAGGGCAGTGTGTTGCCACGTTCGAATAAAAAGTCGCACTGACTGTGAGTATTAAAATTAGATCTAAGTGGAGGTTTAGTTACACTTCAAACTTTATAAGTAACATTTTTTAATATGTTAGAATAGAAAAATTATTCATTGCTTAAAATTAAATCCCTAATTTAAAAAGTTTACACTACTTTTGTTACCAGATCTTTCTCGTAAACGGTATTATCTAGGAAGCTCAGGGCTCAAAATAACTCCATATCTTCATTCATACAACACAACACGCACACACTGTTGCTTTGTTCGTCCGTGCAGTGTCTGAGGGCCAGCTGAAGATCAGCGCTGTGGCTTGCCTCAGCGTCATGCTGAGCTGGTGTACCCTTTTTGGCACTGTACCACACCGGATGTTCTGTGCTGCATGTATTAGTCTTTGTATACTTCTGTATTGTGTTCTATATTCTGGAGTTTACAGTGATAAATAAACGTTTTCAATTTCAATTTTTTAGTAATATTAGCATAATTTGAAATACTGCATACGAGCTGAACGATAGGTAATACATTTCAGTCAGTATTTCCTGAATTCCACATCAGTATAAAACCTAAAAGGCTTTAAAAGGCGGCTTATAGCGGAGTTAGCCGGCTAAAAGCGGGTAGAACCGGATCGAGCGGGCGCGGGGCGGTTCAGAGGATTCGATAGGCTTTGGTTATTAGGACTTTCAGTTCGAAATGTTCGAATCAGTATCAGAAAATGAAATGCGGGCCCTGAAGGGGTATTTTTTGTACACCTAAACTAGGTCTTAAAACTACTTTTTACTCGGATTAGGTTGCTGCAATCTGCCCTAGCAGGGTTCTAGGACAGTGTGCAGATGAAGTAATAGAAGAACTTGCTAATAGTAGATATTATATTATTAATTAACAGAACAACACAGAAAATAGTAAATGTAGAAAATAGGTAGTAGTAGGAGACAAAAAATAAAACGGAGAAACGTCCGTTCAAGACAAAATACAGAGAGAAAGTGAAGACAAGGAAATTAATGGAATAATGGAAGTTAGAAATGGAATGGGAATATGATTTGAATTTTTAAAATATAGATGAACAAATGAAGATGCCAACACGAAATGAGATGAGATAAACGCTAACGATGAGGTTGAAATTGATGGCAAGGAGGTTGATATGGACGATGAAGTCGACATCGTTACAAGGTAAAGGACAAGTCGCTATGTAAGCGATCAGTGTATGTATTTTGATTTTATCAGTGTATATATTATTCTCCACAAATATTTTCTTCAACCGCCCGACAACCAACTTTCAAAGCTCCACTAGTATACAATTTCACGCGAACATTTCTACAAAAAAAAAAAAGCGCTCGGAAAACTATTCGGTAGAACTGATGATCGAGTAGTTCCGGGTTTCCGAGTTGCCGGGTTACCAAGTTTCCGGGATTTCGAGCAGGACTGGACGAATTTGCACAAGTTGGCGTAAAGTTCCGAGTTGCTTCTCAAGTTTTACTTTAAATATTGCTCAGTTGGACTTGCTTTTATGTTTGGTATCTTGGAATCTTGGTATCTCGGGGTCGTCCTAGACTGACCTTTTAAGATCAGATTGACAGAGTGCTCGCAGACGACCCCGACGGCGAGCATGCGGGACACGACGAATGACGGTAAAGGAAGCAAGGGAAGCATGCGAAGACAGAGATTCGTGGCGCTCCATTCCCTCTGCCTACCCCGCAAGGGACATAGTGTGAAGTTATGTAAGTAAGGAAGTAAGTAATACGTTTATTTCCCACACAGCAATGACCGAAACAGTTATAATTATAATATAATAATTATGTAGTCAAAGGTGAACATATGTAAACCATGTCTGAATGTATGTCTGTATGTATGTATGTACCAAGCGACCTATTAGTACCGCAATGTCCAAGCTATAAATTAAAATGTCAAAAAAATCTTCAAATGATGTCCAAATCGCGAAATATTCAAGTCACAGAGGTCAGTTTTTTGGACATTTCATTTGGACAACTGGACATTTACGACTTTGACATTTCCCGTCGCCTGACCTTTTACCTTTTTCTGCCGCAAAGCAGCAATGATTGCATTTCTGTGTTCCGGTTTGAAGGGTAAGAGAGCCAGCGTAATTACCGGCACATGAGGCACTCCATCTCTGTCCTCAAGGTTGTGAGATGTCTATAGGGACGGTGACCACCTACCATCAGCCCGTGTGGTCTGCTTTTCTCTAATATAAAAAAAAACTGTTGGAATTTGTGTACCAATATCTATTCGTAGTATATATCGAAGGAGGGGGCTCAGACTCTGCCCAGACGGAGCAAGTTTACTACAAAGAGTTTAATATCCGTCGGACCAGCGTTGCACCGCCCCGGGACTCGAACCCGTATACCTACACTGTACAGTACCGGCTAGTACCACAACATAAACAACTAAGAGTAAAGAAGCGCCGCACCGTTTTGGCGCGAGGTACCTACACAATCGCAGGTCGCGTCGCGCGCTGTTTATGGAGTCTGTGACTGAAGTCAGGGCTGGCGATTAGAAGCGCTCTATTTCGCGTCAACGTTTGCAGGATTGGAGTTAGTAACAGTTTACATAAATCTAGAAATACGGCAGTGTGTCCGCCAAGTTTGTTAAAATAAGGCGACGCACTGACTGTATGTTTATTTACACGAACCATTTCAACAAAGATACTTTCACACAAAATCTATTTGACCCACCTACACTTGCGATTTTTTGTGTTTTATAAATAACGCTCAGATAGTTCCCAGGATTTTTGTTTATTAAGCATTTAGCCATGCTAGGCATACTCTAATAATCCTGCTCGCGGATTTTTTTTCACCCCTTTTCCTAATTTATTAGTTCCAGAGGTATTGACATCGGAATATTGATATTTTTAACACTGACTCATTCACGAAACACCTAAATCACTTCCAGTTGATTCAGAAACTTGAAATTTGGTATGGGTCTGCCACTACACGGGCCGAAACTTTCATCGGTTCATACCCCAAACGCCCCGGAGGCGCCGCCGGCGCGTGGGGTGCGATTGTGTGACTCGCCTCAGATTGCACTCAGCACAGAATTGGCTCCGGGAGTCCACGATTCTGATTACGTCACTCGACCATAGCGCTGGGGGAGTTATAATTCTCAGTTTAAAAGAAATAACTATCTGAAAAGTATTTCTGGGCTTATGGCAATGTATTTCGTTAATTATTCACAGCGTGCGTATTTCGCGCCCGACTTTTCCTGAGATCGCCTGAACACAGAGTCCGTGTGTGCGTGAGCCGATTTCGCGCGTTTGTATTGAGCTGTAGTGTTCTGTGCACTCAGTTTCTCTTCTGTTACCTATTTATCTATTATGTGCTAGTACTAAGTATTGTTCCGAACAGAATAATGGCTCCATTGAAGAACTTTTGCTGTACTTTCTTTAGTACTCGAATATTTTCCATGAACTAGTGGAATGAAAATGTGGAAGTGACCTTTGGTTCCAAGGAACAATAAAAGTTCTCGAGTGGAGACCGCGTTTGGGCAAACGTAGTGTGGGACGCCCTCCTGCTAGATGGAGCGACGATCTGCGCAGGGTGGCTGACAGCGACTGGATGAGAAGAGCCGAAGATCGGGCTCAATGGCGCGCACTGGGAGAGGACTGTGTCCAGCAGTGGACTAGAGTGGGCTGATGATGATGATCCGTTCGAAGGATCAAAATGTGTTTACGAGTATTCCAGAGAAGAAGAAACACACTTTATTGAGGAGCTCGTAGCCTAGTTGCGAGCACGGTCCGAAAGTGATCGTGCAGGTTAAGCGACGTTGGCACGGTCGGTACCTGGATGGGTGACCGCTAGTGGCATATTTCATCTGAGCTCCTCCGTGCATCGGAGACGTTAAACAGTCGGTCCCGGTTGTTGTCTTCGACAGCAGTCGTTAAGCCATGTCAGATGTCAACGGGCGGCCTGAACAACTCTGACAAATAGGTTGGCCACTAACCATACGACAAGCAAGCTAGCCACAAAATAAACATATTTAGTTCACTCCATAATACTATTGGCAACTACTGTTTGTAGGGTTTCGAACTAATGAAGACCTCTTGTGGATTTCGTAAACAGCATGATTACACAATTTTCCGGAGAAGTCGGGTAAGATGTGGTCAGAAAGTGGTCCGTATTGAATGATAGATGTGATGAGTTGTATGACTTCATGCCAATCAAGATCGTTTGCCGGCCTTGGGGACAGGGGCGGCCGAGGAGTCGGCATTGCGGATAAATAACATCTACGTGCTAGTTATTCTGTTCTGCCAAAGACGAGAACGAACTATGGCAAACGAATGCTCACACACGAGGGTGCGCGCTGTTGTAATGATCTACCTTCACCGATTAAAAACACAAATTCTTTAAATGAATTTAATCTAAAATTAGAGCAGTTTGTTTTTTTGAAAGGTGGTTTGCTCCCGTCATCTTAATACTGTACTACTAGCCTTTGTACCACAATTTTAGTGCGTTGCGTTCTACTAACTATATACAATATATAGTGTTAGTGAATAGTGTAAGAAGCGAACATGCATCTTTTTAAGTCTTTTTCACATGTAAGTGGCAATATGTCTGTAGTGTGAATAAATATCTTTAAACCTAACATTTATAAGGAGCTTCAATTGGGGATGTCAAAAGTGTAAGTCTAAGTGGTAGTAGGTAGGGACACAGTGCACACTGTGATACAGGATGTAATTCAAAGTCAGCAGATTTATTGAGCACGCAGATAGGTAGATAGATCATCAGCAGCCTACTCTAGTCCACTGCCGGACATAGGCCTCTCCCAAGGCGCGCCATTGAGCCCGATCTTCGGCTCTTCTCATCCAGTCGCTGCCAGCCACCTTGCGCAGATCGTCGCTCCATCTAGCAGGGCCCACACTACGTTTGCCCAAACGCGGTCTCCACTCCAGAACTCGTCTCCCCCAGCGGTTGTCGGTTCTGCGACAGACGTGACCGGCCAACTGCCAGCTTGCTAATCTTATGAGCTATGACGATAACTTTTGTTCTATGCCGGATCTCCTCATTTCTAATTCGATCCAGTAGAGATACTCCGAGCATAGCTCTTTCCATAGCACGCTGAGCGACTTTCAATTTGTGAACCAGTCGCACCGTCAGGGTCCACGTTTCAATCAATCGATTAAAGAGTAAAAACTACAGGAATAGTAACACGATATGTACAAAGGCGGCCTTGTCGCTTTAAGCGATCTCTTCCAGGCACTTGCTATTTAGTCGTTATATATGTGCACTTGATTTTAAATATATATTTCCGATTAAGACCCTGCAGTGAACCTGCAACAGTGGGGTAAAAGAAATGACTTTGTAAAAATTTACTTTAACGATTTGCGATATTTGCGTCGGTGGATATTGGCTAGGACGCCGGGAGGTCCGGGTTCGAAACCATGCGATGCTGAATGCCATGTACCAATAAGACTTACGTACATTTACCGACTGCTCTAACGGTGAAGGAAAACATCGTGAAAAAAACCTGCATGTCTAAGGAAATTAAAAGTTTCCGAAGGCGTGTGAAATCCACCAATCAGCACTGGGCCCGTTCGGTGGATCATGGCCCGTACCTTGTGCAAGGGGAGGTCTGTGGGGGCACAGGCCAAAAAAAAGGACAAAAAAGTCATTTGTCATTTTTTTTATTGCAGTTAAGTACCTTAAAAGTGCATTTTTACAGTAATTTATTTTCTACTACGTACAGCATGTACTGGAATATTCACCTCCTCAAATCCGACGTCGCTAAACCTGCGACCGCGGCATAATTAATTAATTACATAACGTTTTCCATAATGCTTGCACAGAAGTATAGTAGTCGTTCTCGAAATCATTTCCTCAGCCCGAAGGTTGCCTGGAAGAGATCGCTCTTACCGATAAGGCCGCCTAAATTGTACTTCACAATTTCCCTTTTTATCTCTTGTTTGTCGTTTCCTATTTGTGCAATGCAGTGTATTTTACTTTACTTTACTTATAATTGTAAAACAAAGAAGTCTCCACTGCATTCCTTGTTCATTAACACGAGTAGGTCTCTGAGAATTGTCGTCTAGATTAGAAGCTATGAGTCTGTCTCGTCGACTCATTACACTCAACTAGCAATTGCCATGCGCTTGCGTAATACTGACCACTCCTCACTTTTTGGGGATCTCCACTTTTGACAGGGAACCCTGTCTTCCTGTTCAGAACGGACGGTACCGCAACGGCGGGTGTCGAAACGTGGCAGTCCCAGCAGCGTCCTGGTGACGTCTGCCGAGTCCCCCGACTCCCCGATCCTGAGGCACTGGATATACCTGCATGTCAATGAGAAGTAGTCCAGTGCTTCGGGGTCAGTTGCATAACCTTGGCCTTGGCCATTTACCTTTTTACTAACATAGCATTAAGTAATATAATATACCCTTCCTTCCCTTAATATGGACTCTGTATGAATTGAAACAATTGTAATCGGCCACCTGGAGGTTACCTGCCCAAAAGTGTAGGCAAGATCAGAAACTGAGTTGATTTGATCCCCCTATTCGGTTCCTAGCAGCGCCAAAAAAGCTACATGAAATGCATTAATGTCCTCACTGTTGGGGCAAAAAAGACGTTCTTAATTCGACGCGTATGTATGTGGATTAGTTAATTCTTGTAGAATAGAAGTCCGGTGTCTGTGGCGTAATGGATGAAGTATTAAGTCGATCCCTGTTATAGATGTTATGTGTTGAATTAAGCTGAACACACAGGCTGAGCTTAAAAGCACGCTAAAAGCGTTCGCTTGTATCGACGGGAATTTACTGTAACTACAGGAACGCTTTACCGTTTCGTGTGTGGGGCGGATTAGACTATGACGTCACTGGTCAAGCGTGTCACGAGGCTACTGGTACGAGTAGCTAGCCGGTGGTAAGACCCTCAGGGTCCGCCTGCCAGCGACCAGCTTCTATGCAAAGTCTGTCGTCAAATATCTTCGCTTCGTCGTCGATGTGTTCCGGCAGTGTTTATAGAAGAGGTCAGTACTTACTGAGCGTGTGGGTTGCATCTCCGGCCTCATCCTCACTTACCATCAGGTGAGAGTGAGGTCAAACATTGGAAACAGTGGGCATTTTGATAGAATACTCGTAAATGTGTATAAGAATGAGTGATGAACGAAAGACGAAGCAGGTACACGAAGCGACAGTGAGTGGAAGGAGAAGCCAGGGTCGTCCTAGACCGACCTTTACAGATCAGATTGACAGAGTGCTCTTAGATTATAATATACAGAGCTGACGACCCCAACGGGGAGCGTGCGGGACACGAGGAATGACTGTGGAGGAGGCAAGAGAGGCGTGACAAGAGAGATTCATGGCGCTCCATTCTCTGTGCCTATCCCGCAAGGGACATAGCGTATAAGAGTAAGTTAATTTGTGCGCTAAGATGACAAAGTATCCATAGTCCATACACCAGTAGGAACTTAAGCATAGGTTATATTAAACTAAATAAAATTAGTGAGCAAAAGGTAACAATGAACGCTGACCTCCGAACTAGGAGGTTCCTGAATCTCGGAGGACAGATCTCTTCTGTGACCAGTGGAAATGAACATGTAACAGACGTTGGCCAAGCCAAGAAAATATAAAACTAACAAAATTAGTACTAGAAACGATATAAAAGAAGATACAAGCCTTATGAAAGAAAAACAAAAAAGAATGTAGGTAAGTGTCCACCATAAACGGGTCATATAACACCACTTTCAGTATTTTTCCATTCATATACCAGCTACTCCTGACAGTGTTTTCCGTAATTACTTACACACGCAAGGGGGGCTATCTCCCCCCTTGGTCTAGTCCCCCCTCCCCCCTCTGCCACTCAAATGACAATTATCTATTACAAATTGTTCAGTGTTACTATACTGAAGTGTATTCGTTGCAGGGTTGCCAACGGTTTATCTAGACACCCAGTTCCCTTTTACAAAGGTGTCAGATTAATGAGAGAGCTGCGGAATTACGCCAATTCCTCTCAAAAACTTCCGGAGATGATCGGAAATGTGTGGTAAATGGTTTTGTGATAAAGCGACAAGAAAGGCAGCCTTAACAAAGCCTACTCAGTATGTCTCAGACCTCATTTTTCGAAAGAATAGAATAGAATAGAAAAACGTTTATTTGTTGTTTGCAGCACACATGCAATTCCACTTATATATTATACAATAATATATAAGTGAGAGAGATTTCCGTTTCGTAATTGTCAAAAAAACTCAACGGGATAAGCCCTCTCTGACCACAAATCCAGTTACACATTAGTTAGATTTTATTGTTATTCTGACCCCCCGCAACGGGGCATTTAAAAGATTGCTGCTAGGGATGCCTCACAATCCTTATTTACCTTTTTTTTCTATTTCTTGTTTGTTGTTTTCTATTGGTACAATAATATTGGCATAGATGGCCCGCTATCATCCTCCGGGTTGTGCTCACGCTGTGTTTCCATTTTTGTATTTACGGTGTAATTATTGGGAAATACAATATTCTCTAATGAAATATCAAGCCCGACTGCCTCGTCGACGAGTCGCAAGTGAAAGATGTCACCTCAGGTCGGGCCCCGCTTTTATAGAGGCCAGGTAGTGGCGGGAGGCATGACGTGGTATATACGTGTTTGCTTCGTCGCGCAGGTGGACATTGCACATGCACTATGACGTCACTTATTGTTTGCGCTGACATGTATTTTACTTTACTTCTTTACAAATTGCTGAAGAAAAAGTATTTGTTTTTCAAGTCACAAATAAGCAATTATAGTAATTTTTATTAGCCGCAACTTCAGTCATAGTGTTTTGAATGTACGCAATAAAAATAAAGACATATGGAAATTTGAAAATAAACCAGTGAGGATTAATTTTCTCATAATCCCTAGTTTAAGTTGTAAGATCGACAGTGGCTAGGACACCGGACTCCCGTGTGGGAGGTCCCGGTTAGAAACCATGCAGTGCCATGTACCAATGAGTTTTACGTATTTTTCGAAGACTTACGTACATTTACCGACTGCTCTAACGGTGAAGGAAAACATCGTGAGGAAACCTGTACACTGAGATGACCAGTGTGTATACTAGGGTAGGCACAAAAGATCCTCAAGGGTCGAAGCCGCTGGGTTATTCCCGGCCCCCTATCATAAGATAAGATATTTAAAGTTGGAAATTTATTTTATTTTTTTCCTCTGATAGATTCCTAGGTCAGGGTTGACAAAAACTATGCAAAAATATTAATGTCCCTAGTCCTATGTCCTGTGTAATGTAATGTATGTATGTTCTATGCAAAGAAATCTCCTTAAAATTAGAATTTAAAATTAAAAAAATACAAAAATGTAACAATGTGCCAACCCTGAGTTTAAACTAACCGCGGCCAGCAGGGCTAGCCATAATAAAAACAAATGATATACGAGCGAGTAATATGATTACTGACGACACCCCTGCCTCGGGGAGTATGTACTACTGTCAAAATGGACTCTAGATAGGGTACAAGGCACAAGGAATACATTGTAACTTCGGTAAAAAAAAGCACAACATAGATTGCTTCACGGTGTAAAACTTAGTAAAGTAAACACATCGTGTATGGGTCACTGTGTACGATGTTATAATGAGATACCTGATACTGTAATAAATATGACAGAGAACACATTCAAGACTCGCATAAGACGGATCTTATGTAAAAAGGGTTATTATAAATAAATGACTACTTAAATGATAAAGAGGCTTGGTCCTAAACCCAGCTCCAGCTCTGCACTTTGTGTATATGATTGTATTCATAATTGTTGTAAGATATATTTATTTCAAAGACGTGCTGCTGAAAGTTTCTCGCGCCACTTCTTTCCTTTCAGCTACAGCACCTTACGAAGCGGTGGTAGAGTGGAACATGACGTTGTAAAAATGTACTATAAGGTACTTACTTACAATAAAAAACATTTTGATTTGATTTGCTTTCTGAGAGACTTTCACGTTTTATCACATAATTCTTCGCTCCCAGTTTCTAACAAAGTCTGGGATCGCGTCCACTCCCACCTCATGTGGTTAGTTAGTTATCTACAGAGTGAATTACAAAACTTTGTGGGTATTACCAATAACCAATACGTTCTGATTAACACTTTTGAAGACAATCATAATTTAATTCAAAATGCACCAGTAAAAATTACTATTTCTATATACCTAAATTGTAAGTAGATAATGAGATATCCACTTACAATGTAGGTAATATTTTTTTATTTCTTCAAAAATAATAGTTTATTATTATTTCGTATGTATTTAATTATATTGTATTTATGTATATAAGTAAATTGTATTGTATTGTATAGTTGTATTTTTTTTAATTTTTTTTTAAATCTCAGTTTAGAGGCTTTGGTACACGACAAGGTGACCATGTCAGCCTCGTTAGGGTCACTAAGAAAAGGGAAAGGGAAGCTCAAGTATTATTAGAGTCAGCCCTCACTTTGAGAGCCAACTTAGCAAACAACAGTAAGTGTTTGTATTGCATATTAGTATACTATGTAAATATATAAAGTTCACATATTATTAAGTTGCTTGTGATTTTTATTGCCACTGCACCGCCATAAGCCATAACATATCTGCATGCCCAAAGGTCAGCTGGCAGAGAACGCCGCAAGGCATTAATCTCACCTGTACCTACACAAAAGTGTAAAAGAATAAATAAAAAAATATAAGCATTTATCCTTTTATAAAAATGACTTATTATGTGGTCTGAGCCTGTCCCAGATCCAGAATCTAGTATGAGATAGACATCACTATTTTCTCGCTATTATCGGTACTTACGGTGCGACTTAGGCCACTTGAGGCTGTCCCTTTCTAACTTTTCGCTACAAGTGCGACCGCAGCAAAATGGAGCTAAGCTCCTGACTTAAACTGTCATACCTCGCTGTGGAAGCAGTCCATTTCGAACGAAGCTCGATGAAGTTGCACGATGAAGTCGCTGCCGCTTGTACCGATGCGTGTGCACGCATCGAGTCGGTGAAGTCAATTGAAAAAGGCCACGCGGCTCACGCTTTTATAAAGATTCGCCGCCTGGGCGCAAGCGAGATAGCGAAAAGTTAGAGAGGGACAGCCTTAAGTGGCCTAAGTCGCACCGTAAGTACCGAAAATAGCGAGAAAATGGTGATGTCTATCTCATACTAGATTCTGGATCTCGGGCAGGCTCAGACCACATAATAAAGTATTTTATTATTATATCTAGCGCTTGGTTTAAAACAAATGGTTGACCAATACAGTAATATAATATACGAGGAGTATGATACCGTAATATGATTAGGGACAACCCTAGGGACACGCCACTACACTGTGATTGCATAGTGGTACAGAAGCGACCCAAGGTTGCACAAAATGCGGACTTGCGGCTGACTACCCCACTTGGGGTAACTTCACAAAAAGGGTAGAGAATAATCCCCGTGGTCCAACAGTTGGACATGGATAGTCCACGGGGAAAAATAATTCCCCGTGGACCAACCAATTGGACTTTGCGGGTGTACCACGGGGAACGAATCAATATATCTACAGTAAAGCACTTGATTTATTACGTTATAAATAAAATCTGTTTTATTTTTACTTTGCATCTATTAAAAGCATTGAGTTATCGTAGCCCAGTTGCGAGTACGGTACGAAAGTGATCGCGCAGGTTAAGCGACGTTGGCGCTGTCGGTATCTGGATGGGTGACCGCTAGTGGCATATTTCATCTGAGCTCCCCCGCGCCTCGGAGAGTACTTTAAGCAGTCGGTCCCGGTTGTTGACGTTCGACAGCAGTCGTTAAGCCATGTCAGATGCCTACGGGCGGCCTGAACAACTCTGACAAATAGGTTGGCCACTAACCATAAGATAAGCCAGCAAGCAAGCATGAGTTATCTGTAACTGCTGGATTTTAGACTAACAATGTATGGGAAAATGAGCCTTATTGTAGATAATTTGGCCTGGAATACACTCTGGTTCCAAGTTAGCTGCATCCAATCACGAAGCACTGACTTCAAATGGGGGGAGAGCGGAGCGCTAGTGATTGGTTGCAGCGTACCGAACCAGGGCTGTAACCGGACACGTGAAGTTCGTGTATTCCTACCTAGTGTCTATATAGATTGTTCAAAGACATACCTCTAGACGAAATTGGACTTGCCTCATTCAAAATGCATTCGATATCCATTGATTTTCTTATGCTTTACCTGAAACAAAAAAAAGATAATTAATTAAAATTATAATTATTTAATTAGGATCGCCTGGGGTGGTACCACCCTCTTATCTATTTCTGCCGTGAAGCAGAAATGCTTGCATTTCTGTGTTTCGGTTTGAAGGGTAAGAGACCCAGCGTAATGTCCGGCACATGAGGCATTCCATCTTAGTCCTCAAGGTTAGGAGCGTATCAAAAACCCTCTAATATTAATAAAGTGAGGTGAGATGTCTATGGGCGATGGTGACCACTTACCATCAGGTGGCCCGTTTGCTAAAAAATATATTTTTTAAATCGGTTTCCACCGTTCTAGCAACTGAGTTTCGTAACCACTTGAAAAAAAATATTTTTTCTTCATTCGCAAACAGCTGCCAAAAAAGAACCTACTTAAAATGTACACCCCGTATATCGTAACGCTATGGCGTTACGAGCACCCTGTACATCGTCAAAGCAATAACGCGACGCCCTAAGGACATCTCTATTACACAGGGTGTCCCAAACCTGATTTTATTAAGTGCCGCAATATACAGGGCGGGTCGATTAGCAATCAGAGCCCTCGTTCAGAGGGTGCTACTTAGACGCGAGGGATGAATATATTATACGGGGTTGAGATTTTTATACAGGCTGTGAAGAGGGTGGAAAAGTTGAATATGAATAAAGTAGAATTATTATAAAAGAATTGTTTGATAAATATCGGAATTCGTAAAAAATGAACAGCAGTTTTGATATGATTTTGTAACTTCTTCTAAACACTTCTTTTGAACTTAAGAACAGATGAAAACAGAAGGATGGCGACGTTCCATACATTTTGAGGCCTAGTGTTTTTGACGGTCTATTGGCAGCCAGGGTTCTTTCTGTCTGACTGTGGCCGGACTGAATCAATTGCGTTTGGTTTATGCATTTATCCAAAAAAAACATATTCTACAAATCCTTCATTCCCGACGTCTAAAAATGTACATCATCAGCCTATTAATGTCCTCACTGTTGGGGCACAGTTGCTGTGCGGTTTCACACGCCTTCGGAAACTTTTAACTTCCTCAGACATGCAGGTTTCCTCACGATGTTTTCCTTCACCGTTAGAGCAGTCGGTAAATGTACGTAAGTCTTTTTTTTTTTTTTATTTACTTCTAAACCCGCATTTGACCTCGATCTCGCCTGATGGTAAGCGACGATGAGGTCGACGATGTTGCATGCGGGTCCAGTAAATGCCTATTCACTCTGGCCTTGAAGATCCCAAGGTTGTAGGTTTCGGGAAACACAGACGCCGGCAGGCTGTTCCATTCCTTTGCCGTTCGCATAATGAACGAAGAAGCAAATCGCTTCGTACGAGCAGATGGGATATCAACAACATGAGGATGGAACCCCTCCCCGCGCCTGGTAGTCCGAAGGCGGAATGGAGATGCTGGAATTAGGTCGTGCAATTCCGATGCGCACTCTCCGAAATGTATCCTATAAAATACCGATAGACAGGCAACCTTGCGCCGATGTTCCAGACTTTGCAGTCTAGCTTCCACCAGCGATTCGTCACCTATAAGGCGCTTAGCGCGTTTCTCCACCGAATCAAGGGCAGCCAGTTGGTATTTAGCTGAGCCGTCCCACAGGTGGCAGCAGTACTCCATGCACGACCGGACTTGAGCTTGGTAAAGGTTTAAAAGCTATCCCGGCGCCGAAGTACCGCCTAACCTTACTCAGGATGCCCAATTTTTTTGCTGCGGTCTGAGCTTTTGATTCAATAGAGCGCCCAAAGTTGAGATTGGAAGTCAGATCCAACCCCAAAAGGCTGAGGTGGTCAGTAATGTACGTAAGTCTTCGAAAAATACGAAAATCTCATTGGTACATGGTACTGCACGGTTTCGAACCCAGACCTCCCGCATGGGAGTCCGGTGTCCTAGCCACTGTTGCCACCGACACTCGTTTCATTTATTTTAGTTTTTACTTTATTTATTAGTTAATATTAGTCTTATTCCATAATTTTCATCAATTTCTCGTCACCCAATAAATTCAAATTCCAAAATTCTTTTTACACTTGTGGTGAAAGTACTAACATAAAAAGAGGTGTATTTCACCTGACACCCTGTATCTAGCAGGGGTGGATATCGGCGTAGACCCCACTAGTTTATGGGTAAAATATTGATAATGGCGAAACGGTAGAGTGGCTGAGACGATTTAGGTTTTATGGCTAAAAAAATGTTAATAAGAAAGTTTTATTGCAGACTTATGGGAAAAAAAACTGCGTCTCAGTTATTTGTCGAAAAAAAAAAAAAATTTTATTCTTCGTCATCTTTTTACCCCCCAACTTAGCGAGGAAAGGGGTATTATAAGGTTGACGGCATTTGTCTGTGGCATTTTGTCTTTTTCTTATTCAACGGAGAATTGTATTAAGTGTTCCTTTAGGCTGAGGTCAAACAGGGGTTTAGATGTAAATTAAAAAAAACCGGAACGGTAACAGTTAGGTGGTTCGAGTTTGAGCTCAAATGTTTAGGACCTGGTGCTCTTCACACATCTGGAACCTTGAGGATCCAGAGGTCTGGTCCAGATGAGCAGAGAAAGAAACAGGATCTCCACAAAGGTAAGTCGGGGGCTTCTTTTTTAGAGTTAAGTTTTATGGACAAGTTTTGTAGTTATATACGTTTGACCTAAGAGGATGTTTGTTTGTGTGTGCATGTGTCTGTTCCCATCTAGTTTCGGAACGGCTGAACCAATTTCGATGCGGTTTTTTGCTATAGTTTTGGAATTTAACAGAGCAGGTTTTTAGCTGGATTTTATTGTGCTACTCCACCAGGCGGGTGCCGCTGTAGACATGGCAATGCTTAATATTTGTTCCTATCGGGCTGAAAATTGGCATTCGGGGGTTTTCAAAGTTTAGAGCTTTCTGATATGAGTGCTATAGCCTGCAGTAGGTCTAAGACCAGGTACAAAGGAGCTATATGTAGAGATGAGACATTGTACGAATTGCTCACAGTTCGACAAAGGGACTTCTAGTGATGGGCAGTGCCAAGACCAAAGTATTTTAGTTTTGGTCATGAATTAGAATATTTTTTTTATTTTTCAAATTAAGCAGATAAATCACAGTTGGTCGTCAAATTATTTTATTGCGAGTCGAGTCTGCTATGTAAAATTGAAATTGAAAACGTTTATTTATCGCTGTAAACACCAGAATATAGAACACAATACAGAAGTATACAAAGATATAACACATTCAGCACAAAACATCCGGTGCGGTACAGTGCCAACAAGGGTACACCAGCTCAGCATGACGCTGAGGCAAGACACGGCGCTGATCTTCAGCGGGCCCTCAGAGACTGCACGGACGAAGAAAGCTTGTTGAATGTACTTGTAACAACACCATAGCAACCACATTTTGAATGTTCGGTCTTGATTATTGATTCTATCTATTACAGCTTATCAACACAGAGTAAGTAGACGGACGCCCCCTGCTAAATGGAGCGACGATCTGCGCAAGGTGGTTCGCAGCGATTGGATGAGAAGAGCCGAAGAGCGGACTGAATGGCGGGCTCTGGGAGAGGACTGTGTCTAGCAGTGGACTAGAGTGGGCTGATGGTGAACACAGGGTACCAATATATCTTCCTTCCTTTAAATAATTTTTTTTATGTGCTTATCAACTAAGTGTGTTAGGAGGAAAACATGTTTAACCTGAGGTTATGTTATAATTATTATTTCTTGAACTGCCGTTAAACTTTGTCGATTAATGAAAAGTTATGTATTCTATTATTGTGTACTAAAATAAAAAGTTTCGGGCTAGGTAAAGTAAAGTAAAAGTAAAATACACTTTATAGCACAGATAGAAAACAACAAACAAAAGATAGAAAAGGAAATAGTGGAGTACAATTTAGGCGGTCTTATCGCTAAGAGCGATCTTCCAGGCAACCAACCAGGTGTCAAACTCAAGGCTTTATTGTTCATAATTTACAATCAGTTACAGATATGTGTTCACAAATCAACTAATCTCTAACCTAGAGCCGTCAAATCCTGTCTTGATTTCTCAGAATAATTCTTTTTTTTATTGTCTACTAAACCCGCATGTGACCCCGATCTCGCCTGATGGTAAGCGACGATGAGGTCGACGATGGAGCACGCGGGTCCAGTAAATGCCTATTCACTCTGCCCTTGGAGATCCCAAGGTTATAGGTTTCGGGAAACACAGACGCCGGCAGGCTGTTCCATTCCTTAGCCGTTACTCACTTCGGCCTTTGTTGGTCATTATCCGGTTTCAGTCTAAAACTTCGCATCACTAGACAAGTAGACTCAGCCCATCCCTAAGGGCTCTCGCCTTCAGCTTACAGATGTGAGTACATACGTAAAGGCATACCTGAGACCCAGGCATTCGGGTAGGGAATGCAGGCATCTAGGCATTGGGCTCGGTAATGCATTAGTGACGACTGAATGCCTCCAGCGTGGGACAGACAGACAGACGAACATTTATCATCAAACTGGGGTTTGCTGGAAGAGATCTCTCTTACTGATAAGTCACGCCTTTTGTGCTTCACATATTATACTTATAAGTTAGTAATATATTCTGTTTGTGTACAATAAAGAGTTAATAACTAAAAATAAAGTGAAAGTGAAGGAAAACATCGTGAGGAAACCTGCACACTGAGATGACCAGTGTGTATAGTGGGGTAGGCACAAAACATCCTCAAGAGTCGAAGTGCCGCTGAGTTATTCCTGGCCTCCCTATCATAAGATAAGATAAGAATGACTGTGCACAGTCTACCACCCTTTTATCAACTTCTGCCGCAAAGCAGCAATGCTCCTTACCTCGTGTTAGTATGACACGCTTGGCTCGGTCCATCAGGACCCGCACGGGAGTCCGGTGTCCTAGCTACTGTGTCACCGACGCTCCAGTCATACCACCTTAGTAATAACAGATCTTATCTTATGACAGGGATAACCCCAGCGGCACTTCCGACCCTCAGGGATATTTTGTGCTCACCCCTTTCCTTCGTCTCCTTCCTGTTCCTTAAAGATGCTTTGCATCAAGGACGCTATACAGCTTACAGGAAGGAGCCTATGGTCCTCTGGTTTCGGGTAGGCGACCCCCAGAAGACTCGTACACTAACAGATAGTTTAACTCTAATGCCTAGAATCTAGATCTAGATCTGAGCGCGCTCCACGCGTAGTCTGCATACGAGACTCCGGTAACAATGTGGGACGTCCGCTGCCGCAGTGCAATCCACACAGTAGCTACACTAGCCACTAGGTTATAACGGCCAGTGACAGCTCTAGAGGCAGGTCTAATTTAAATTAAATTAAATTAATCACACCACACCCTCATACCCCCAAACACACCTTTACACCTTTGAGCGGGACTTGTGCTGATTGGTATATTTCAGACACCTTCGGATTTTTTCCAGGCATGCGGGTTTCCTCACAATATTTCCTTCTCTCTTCCACTTCAAGAGTCAGCGTAACGGTATATAAGGCACTCCATCTGTCCAAAACCCTCTAATAACATTGTAGTGAGGTGAGATGTCTCTGGGCGACGGTGACCACTTACCACCAGCTCGTCATGGTTTCTTTATAAGTACAGGCTGTAACAAGAACCCCCTTGTAAGCCGAAAGGTGGGGTGTTCAGTATCCATAACTGAACAACATTCACTACGGGGCAAGTCGGATATCGCGAAAAAAAGGATTTCACACGCCTTCGGAAACTTTTAATTACCTCAGACATGCAGGTTTCCTCAGGATGTTTTCCTTCACCGTTAGAGCGTCGTTACAATACCGTACCCGACTTGTACTAACAAATATAGCTGGAAGCATGAACGCATACGGTATTCATATCCAATTTAAGATAATGCCGCATTTTATATTCATGGCGAAAATTCGCGAACCCACGAATGTTCGCCATCTTAGAGTTATGAGGAAAGAGCTGGCTAATATTTTTAAGGAAAGTTTCTCACTATATATAGATAGATAGAAACACTTTTTTGTACACAAATACAGGAAAAGTAACAACTACAGGAATAATTGAAAACTGAAAAAAAAATATTTGAAAATAATTAATTTAATAATGAACACAAAAAAATAATTAAATGTAACTTATAACATTTCTTAGATTAGGCCCGTGTGGCAGGGTACCGAGGATGCTTGTGGCGTTGCCCTGCTGGATCGCTATGCTGATCCTTTGGGTGAGATAGCCGCCAGCCCTTGGGTCCCCCTTGGACAGCTCTCGGAACAGTGACCGAGCTCCAGGGCCCCAAGGATCGAGAGTCTCTACACCAAATGCTACAAAGTTGTATTGGTTGCCGATGTCCCGGTATTTGTGGGCCTTAAGGCCCTCAGCCGCTTCAGCCGCCCCACCGGCCTTCCTACACGTGCTCTGGAGGTGGGACGGAGCCAAAGTGTCCCACACAAGGGCACGTCCCATTTTCCAGGGTATTAACGACATTCCGTCCGGTCTCTTGCCGTCATCACGCATGATACCGTTCGGCTCCAGGATGGCCGGTACGTTGACGGTGGCAAGAGAGCGGCGCAGAATGTCGTTTAAGGCAGCGTGGCGGGAGAAGCAACCGGCGCTCTTTTGGCAGGACAGACCGGTGGTGACCGAGGGGGTCGACATCTGCACCACACGGGCACTTATGAGGCGCGCAGATCTCGGCACCGAGGCGGAGAGCGATCGCTAAGCGAACGGTCTCGTTGTCAATGAAAGTGCCCGTGTTGGCGGAGGGGTACGCGTGTAGCCAGTGGCCAGATTCTCTGGTGGCCACGGCCAGCAACCTGGCGAGGGTTGGATCAGAGCTACTGCGTGAAAATTGAAAAAAAAAATTCGTTTACCACATATTAATGAACATTCCACATTAAACTATAACCTCCACATGAGGCGTTGCCTGTGTCGTGGAGATCACATGTGATGTGTTTTTTGTGTTTTACCTACTTACGAGTAGGTACACACATTGAATGAATGAATGAATGAATGAATACTCTTTATTGCACAAAATTAGTGTGATACAATGCGTACAAAATGATGACCACATTGACCACTTTACAATGTTATGTGTCAATTTAATAGTGGCACGATATGTACAAAGGCGGCCCTATCGCTTAAAGCGATCTCTTCCAGGCAACATCTGAAGTTAATTGTACATTAATGTAGTTTGAAGATATGAAATAGGTTACTATTACTTAACTCCGTTCTCTCTGCCTACCCCCCAAGGGATATAGAGTAAAGTTATGTATATAAATCAATCAATGAGGAATAAGACTAGGAAAAAAAAAACTAATAATATTTTTTTAAAATACTCATAAATCTCTAACAAACCAGTAGGGTGTCCATAAATTAGTCTCGCGGCTCTAATTTAAACTAGGGTGACCACGCGCACAAAGCGGGCGCTAATCCTCGGACAAATAACCGCAAGTATTGTTACATTATTGTTATTTGTACTGAGGGGAGTCCAGTGAGGGGTTGCCGTGGGGTGAGCAGGATTTAGGGGTTTTGAGGAATAATTTCGTAACGTATTCAGTTAAGGGAACTTGCATGAAGTAGTTGTAGTGACACTGTGTACAGACCCACCCGATAGTAGTTCACACACAGCACCTACATACCGCGACCCGCTTCTGGCGCTTACACGCGCTATCGGCGTATTCCAGGCAGCTTCTCCCCGATCCCTCCCTCCCCAGCGACGTCCTAAGCCGAGGTCCGTACCCACCTGGGTGCCCTTAGGCAGTCGCTTCTTATAGTAGTGTTCAAGTCCTCCTCCAGGTTGGAGCGCACTTAGTGCTCGCCCCAAAAACCCCGGTGAAGCTGTAAAGGTCATTAGGACCAACAGCAATTATCAGTACGAAAAAAAAACTGTATACAGACACAGTGCACACTGTGTTCTACATTGTGAATTATTATGTCAGCAGTTTTAAATGTCACGCGGCTGCGCCCGCGTCGGGCTGGTCGTGTCTCTACCACTGTCATGTATGGTACACTGTTTGGAAATATAAGTATCGGTTAACAAGTCCAGGGTCTCATTGAAGATGACTCCTCGAAGACATATCCTGGCTAGGACGTAGGTATAGACACGTGCCGAACACTTATACAGCTTACAGAGTAGATAGAATTTAACTATTTACTCGTATGTATGTATTATTAGTCAAAAAATAAGTTTGCAAACCATACGTTATTAAATTTCAAATATCGAATGTCTGTTCGAACACATTGCCACAACATTCTGGAGTTCCCTTCCTTAAGTTTTCACCTCTGTACGTATCACAATACATACAGTGTCTCGTGAGAAACTGATATTTCCCGGGTAGGAAGTTTTAGTTTTTTTCTGTTATTTTTTTCCTACCCGGGAAATAGTCGTTTCTCACAAGAAACTTACGTAATCATAATCAATCACGTACACGTAGTATAACATTGTTTTAATTCGCTTTTAATTGGACAGTCTCCAGCGTAATTATTATTAGATACTAACAAATTCAAAACAAAAACAAATGGAAACAACACATTACTTCCAGTTTAGTATTTAATATTAATTTTATTGGAAAACCAACAGCACTTAAAGTAAAATATAAACCAAACTTAACAATAAAAGGCCAATTAAAGGTCTTCACTAATAGATAATTAACTTCACTTCACTAATAGATAATTAGCATCTGTGTACTTTGTGCTATTATACTTCATCATCAGCCCACTCTAGTCCACTGCTGGACACAGTCCTCTTCCAGGCGCGCCATTGAGCCCGCTCTTCGGCTCTTCTCATCCAGTCGCTGTCAGCCACCTCGCGGTCTCCACTCCAGAACTCGTCTCCCCCGGCGGTTGTCTGTTCTGCGACAGACGTGACCGGCCCACTGCCACTTCAGCTTGCTAATCTTATGAGCTATGTCGATAACTTTTGTTCTATGTCGGATCTCCTCATTTCGGATTCGATCCAGCAGAGATACTCCGAGCACAGCTCTCTCCATAGCACGCTGAGCGACTTTCAATTTGTGAACCAGTCGCACCGTCAGGGTCCACGTTTCGGCTGTACTACTATACTTACTGATCACTAAACTATTTTTCATTTTAATATAAAATTCGATTCGATTCGATTTTTAATATAAAAGCTGACAATTAAGCATTTTTATTTCGTATTATTGTCAATTATTACCTCAATGTCTAAAGACAAGAGTCTTTAACCAGTGCGTGCTACCAGTAATGACCTACGGAGCCGAAACGTGGACACTGACGGTGCGACTGGTTCACAAATTGAAAGTCGCTCAGCGTGCTATGGAAAGAGCTATGCTCGGAGTATCTCTGCTGGATCGAATCAGAAATGAGGAGATCCGGCATAGAACAAAAGTTATCGATATAGCTCATAAGATTATCAAACTGAAGTGGCAGTGGGCCGGTCACATCTGTCGCAGAACAGACAACCGCCGGGGTAGACCAGTTCTGGAGTGGAGACCGCGTTTGGGCGAGCGTAGTGTGGGACGGGCGTCCCTGCTAGATGGAGCGACGATCTGCGCAAGGTGGCTGGCAGCGACTGGATGAGAAGAGCCGAAGATCGGGCTCAATGGCGCGCCCTGGGAGAGGCCTATGTCCAGCAGTGGACTAGAGTAGGGTGCTGAAGATTTCGTATTATTGACACTTTATGTCGCTACTTGCTAGAACTTCATTCTTGAGGTCCCAATATTTTCGTTTCCTTTTTAAAATTAAATGAATATGGTCACCCTGAGCGGTAGCAGCTTTATGTGGTCTGGTCACACTACGTACGGAGTAGGGTGCATACATTATTGCGCATTTTAATATTATGTCGCTCACTCTACTGCTGGACTCACTCTGACTGAACGAACGAATGAATGAACGGCGGAATGATTAGGTAGCTCTCGATGGTTCAGTGTGTTTATTATTATTTTTATTGGTTTATTATACAAGGTGTTCCTTTGGTTATGCATTAACTTCGACACTGTACTCAGAACATCCAAGTAGTCATATCCCATATTGTCACATTTTTTAATTACCTATACAAATAATTTTCTTTTACATATATACTAAATACCTTGCTTTAAATTACCTCTTTATCCGAGCTGGCAACGTCGCGTTTTGATTAATTTGTACTTCACAATCATGACATAAGATATTAATGACACGTGCGAACGAAAGGCAAATAGTTTGTTATTGTTTTGTTTCAGGTTTTCTTACGGGCATAAATAAAGACCCTTACTCATTGTAAAACTCAATTAAATAAAACTGCAAGTATATCTAAAACGCAAAGTTTTTGAGATTCACTTCCATTGTCAAATATATTATGTAAAAGCTACAGAAGTGTTTGGAGAAGTTAATGGATATCCTCGGGAACAACTTGTATGTAAAGTACATACATACTTATGTTTTATATTAATTCAGGATTTATTTTTTAGAATGCACAATTCATATCTACGACACGACACAGACAACGCCTAGTGTGGAGGTTATAGTTTAATGTTAAATGTTCATTAATATGTGGTAAAGGAATATTTACCAATAATATATAACATTTGCTAATTAGATTTTTTAATTAATTAGTTTGATTAATTTGGTTCAATACACCATATTACGTAGTAAATAACAAATATATCTAGAAAAGTGAAGAATAAAATGACTTAAGAATAAATCGATAATAATTAACCCAATTTTTGATATAAAATCTTTATTTTCTAAAATTGACATTGAGGTAGGTACGTCCTGTCTTCATAGTACGGTCACTATAGGTGATGGTGGTAAGGTTACCACCATCACCATTAGCCTATTAATGTCCCCACTGCTGGGGCGCAGGCCTCCCAAGGAGGTACGGGCCATGATCCACGGAGCGGGCCCAGTGATGTGCGGTGGATTTCACACGCCTTCGGAAACTTTCAATTTCCTCAGACATGCAGGTTTCCTCACGATGTTTTCCTTCACCGTCAGAGCAGTCGGTAAATGTACGTAAGTCTTTGAAAAAAAAACGTAATACTCATTGGTACATGGCATTGCACGGTTTCGAACCCGGACCTTCCGCGTGGGAGTCAGGTGTCCTAGCCACTAGGTTACCACAATATCAAAGTCTAAACAAATTTATTTATCGCATAGATTAATATGAAAAAGTTTGCTGAAAGAAATCTCTTTTAGAAATAAGTTCACCCTTTGTACAATGTATTTTAACTATTTTTATTAAGTCTTTTGTTGTACAATAACTAAGGAAAGTAAGCTATTACACAAACAACAAGAATTATTTACAATAACATTTCCCACTAAACCATCAAGTATCTATAACCACAATTAAAAAAATTGTCACAAACACGATCTATTTGCAAAAAAAACCTGCACATCTGCGGTTTCAAGTGGCTATTATGACAGCCCTGAATGGCGCTATGAAAAAAATCTAATAAAGGAATTGGATAAAAAGTACAAAGGACCCGGTGGTACCCTCGGGGGGTTGTGGCTACTGGGTGACACGACCGGAGCTTAATAAGGCACGCGTGTGACGAATACAGGGGGAAAAAGATGCGTTTGGTAGATTACAGCGCGAGTGTAGAGCATCATACTTTCTATGATCTCTTCTAAGTCGTTTTTTTTATGTATAACTAAACCCGCATTTGACCTCGATCTCGCCTGATGGTAAGCGACGATGAGGTCGACGATGGAGCACGCGGGTCCAGTAAATGCCTATTCACTCTGGCCTTGAAGATCACAAGGTTGTAGGTTTCGGGAAATACAGACGCCGGCAGGCTGTTCCATTCCTTAGCCGTTCGCATAATGAAAGAAGAAGCAAATCGCTTCGTACGAGCAGATGGGATATCAACAACATAAGGATGGAACCCCTCCCCGCGCCTGGTAGTCCGAAGGCGGAATGGAGATGCTGGAATTAGGTCGAGCAATTCCGATGCGCACTCTCCGAAATGTATTCTATAAAATACCGATAGACAGGCAACCTTGCGCCGATGTTCCAGACTTTGCAGTCTAGCTTCCACCAGCGATTCGTCACCTATAAGGCGCTTAGCGCGTTTCTCCACCGAATCAAGGGCAGCCAGTTGGTATTTAGCTGAGCCGTCCCACAGGTGGCAGCAGTACTCCATGCACGACCGGACTTGGATATTCCTCATTGCTGAGGGTCGTGATCATTCTAAGGAATTAATCACAGAACAACTCTCAGCAGAGTTAATGGTGTTTGCCATTGCCTTCCCCATTTCACACACTGGTTATCTCAGTGTGCAGGTTTCCTCACGATGTTTGGCTTCGCCGTCAGAGCAGTCGGTAAATGTACGTAAGTCTTTCGAAAAACCGAAAACTCATTGGTACATGACATTGTCTGGTTTCGAACCCGGACATCGCGCATCGGCGCCACCGACGCTCCACAAAACTTTTTATGATATAGGGTCCTATTTTATTAGCGGCAAATATTTCTAGGGTGTCATCTATAGGTTATAACAATAACGATAGGGGAATTTTTTTTTTTTTTACTTATTAATTTTTCGATAAAAAGGACAAAATTATTTATTTGAATTTTTTTCCAAATGAGTGAATTATTGCTATTCTAATACTGAAATAAGAAGTGTGAATGAAACTCGTTTCATTCATAACGACATGGATGAGTTTATGACACCAAGGCGCAACATAATGGGGTTTATTTTTCTTTAGTATGGAAAATTTTCGTAACAGGGTTATTTTTTCGTGTAAAGTGGTACAAATGACCAGCACATACCCCCTTCAAATATTTGCTACTAATAAAAAAGGACCTTATATACAGTGCTGTGTGGTGTCAGTCCTAAAGAATAGCACCACCCCAATTCTCCTCGTGTGTCGTACGAGGCGACTGTAGTGGATACTATTGTACACCTGGTAGACGGCGGTAGACTCGCCACCTAGCCACGTTTGTCCACCAAATGTTACGGTGAAAAGTGGTAACTACCCGTAACTGAATTACTCGTGACTTTTTAAGTCCGGGACGAGTCTGGGTGTCATTTTAAATACGGAGTTTCCAAAAGAAGAAGGGAAATCTGAAAAGATGTAAAAGACGCTGTCTGCATGCATATATTTTTTTAAATATCATATTCTTTGTAAAAATGTACTTGTTATTATTACTAAGGTTGGCTAGGACGCCGGACCCCCTGCGAAAGGTCCGGGTTAGAAACTATGCAGTGCCATGTACCAATGAGTTATTCGTATTTTTCGAAGACTTACTTACATTTACCGACTGCTCTAACGGTGAAGGACAACATCGTGAGGAAACCTGCACACTGAGATGACCAGTGTGTAAATGGGGTAGGCACAAAAGAAGAACGAAGTGCCGCTGGGTTATTCCCGGACCCTATCATAAAGATAAAATGTACTTTGAGGTACTTACTTACAATAAAAAAAATGATTTGATTTGATACCTACTGAATCAGTATAGAATTAGGGTGACCCCACAGTCCCCATTTCGCAGGACAGTCCCATGATTACGTACAAACGTATGCAAACACGTCTCTTCACATTAGGGACACCACACTGCTATCCAATGGCGGAACAGTCGTAATTTTACGGGACATAGCCC
Organism: Hofmannophila pseudospretella; assembly: GCA_947369225.1. NCBI lineage: Eukaryota > Metazoa > Arthropoda > Insecta > Lepidoptera > Oecophoridae > Hofmannophila > Hofmannophila pseudospretella. The sequence continues at coordinate 309,906 of OX376338.1, read as the reverse complement.
CCCTACCAGCGGAGCGTGAATCGCGCCACTGAAATGACGATAAGTACTTGCTAACTGACTTGGTAAAGAGGTACCTACATATACCTGTATATGTAACAAACAAAAACCTTCAGTCCCGAAAGGGGGGTGTTCAGTATCCATAACTGAACAACTTTAACTATGGGACCGAGGAGCTCGTAGCCTAGTTGCGAGCACGGTCCGAAAGTGATCGTGCAGGTTAAGCGACGTTGGCGCGGTCGGTACCTGGATGGGTGACCGCTAATGGCATATTTCATCTGAGCTCCTCCGTGACTCGGAGAACACGTTAAGCAGTCGGTCCCGGTTGTTGTCGTTCGACAGCAGTCGTTAAGCCATGTCAGAGGCATACAGGCGGCCTGAACAACTCTGACAAATAGGTTGGCCACTAACCATACGATAAGCAAGCAAGCAACTATGGGACCAACTCTGAAATCGCGGAAAAAAAGCTGCTACATACATTTCAATCGTATACAGCTTGCTACAATCTGCCCTCCAGGTGCCGGCTAGCAGGGTTCTAGGACAGTGTGCAGATGAAGTAATAGAAGAACTTGGTAATAGTAGATATTATATTTATCAGGAACAGAACAACACAGAAAATAGGTAGTAGTAGGAGAGAAAAATAAAACGGAGAAACGTCCGTTCAGGACAAAATACAGAGAGAAAGTGAAGACAATGAAATTAATGGAATAATGGAAGTTATAAATTGAATGGGAATATGATTTGAATTTTTAAAATATAGATGAACAAATGAAGATGCCAACACGAAATGAGGTGAGATAAACGCTAACGATGAGGTTGAAATTGATGGCAAGGAGGTTGATATGGACGATGAAGTCGACATCGTTACAAGGGATACTGAATACCCAGTATGTATTGCTTGTAACTTAGATTTTTTGGTGGGAGCCATTTTTATGTTTCCGTTATCGCTCTATAAATTTATTACCCCATTGGTAATGTGAAAAATATTAGGTGGGTAATATTATATGTCTACACATGGAACTAATATTCTTTTTACAAAATCCCATGACAAGCATAAAAAGACATTATCCGCAATAAAGATCGGATTAGAGTCCGTCGTCCACGGAGCGTGCTGCGGCGGCCCTGGAAGAGATTACTTGAAGGGTGTAAGCCCCTCGGAGCGCTGTATGCTGCCCACGGTAATTGGGACTGAGGGAGATAGCGCCATACAATTAACTCTAAATTAGTCTAAATTAAAAAAGAATGAAAGAAGTTTACAGTTCGGTTTTTAGTTAAGATACCCCGGACTACTCGTGCCCTGTGGTGATGGATGATGATGTACGTATTTTAGTTAAGATACCCCGGACTACTCGTGCCCTGTGGTGATGGATGATGATGTACGTATTTTAGTTAAGATACCCCGGACTACTCGTGCCCTGTGGTGATGGATGATGATGTACGTATTTTAGTTAAGATACCCCGGACTACTCGTGCCCTGTGGTGATGGATGATGATGTACGTATTTTAGTTAAGATACCCCGGACTACTCGTGCCCTGTGGTGATGGATGATGATGTACGTATTTTAGTTAAGATACCCCGGACTACTCGTGCCCTGTGGTGATGGATGATGATGTACGTATTTTAGTTAAGATACCCCGGACTACTCGTACCTGTGGTGATGGATGATGATGTACGTATTTTAGTTAAGATACCCCGGACTACTCGTGCCCTGTGGTGATGGATGATGATGTACGTATTTTTTCCTGGTCCTCAAGATTCTGGATATTGGAAAAGCACTAAGGTCCTGAATATTTGAGCTCAAACTCGAACTACCCACTTATTTATCGTTCCAGAGAAGTATATAATGTCATGTCATTCTATCGTATAGAATACTTAGAATATTTTTTGTTACCTCGAGTTAGTGTTAACCGGAGAATTAGCGAATGGCGCAAGTTGGGCTACTGGCGCAAGGGGAACATAGCCAGTGGTTTATGTGGTTAGTGACGGGGGATTAACTCGTTATGGTCCCAGTCGGGGTGCAAATATTAAGGGAACTTCAAAGGGTAGTTCGAAATATGTCTAAGGGGTAACGAAATATGGAAATGAACTTATGTGTAGAGATAGAGTTCATAAGGGTTTTTATACAGGGTGTAACAAAAGCACCCCTGTAAGCCGAAAGGGTGGTGTTCAGTATCCATAACTGAACCACTTCCATTATGAGGTCAACTCTAAAATCGCGAAAAAAATTGAAGCTGTTCTATACAAAGTCTGTAACATCGGCGCAAGGTTGCCTGTCTATCGGTATTTTATAGGATACATTTCGGAGAGTGCGCATCGGAATTGCACGACCTAATTCCAGCATCTCCATTCCGCCTTCGGACTACCAGGCACGGGGAGGGGCTCCATCCTTATGTTGTTGATATCCCATCTGCTCGTACGAAGCGATTTGCTTCTTCGTTCATTATGCGAACAGCTAAGGAACGGAACAGCCTGCCGGCGTCTGTGTTTCCCGAAACCTACAACCTTGGGATCTTCAAGGCCAGAGTGAATAGGCATTTACTGGACCCGCATGCTCCATCGTCGACCTCATCGTCGCTTACCATCAGGCGAGATCGGGGTCAAATGCCGGTTTGGTAGACAATAAAAAAAATGTCTCTTCTCACTCAGTCCTTAACTCCTTACCGGTAACCTATACGTTGGAATTCGAAAGACAATTAATAAATATAATATACCCATATGGCTCAGTTAAAAGCCAATTAAAAGATACTGGTTCGAGAAAGTAACAAGAAACGTTAAACATTACGGGTTGGCATTTCAATTAGTCTGGATCTCAGGTACCAGGTAATTAGGTCTTTGGGTTTCGATATCGAATATCAAATACCGGTTTCGGGCTGTCAATATGGCTAAGGGTGAGGAGTTTCTTGCGTAAAAGGGTTTCGTACGCTTAAAAGAATTGGAATATTTTTTTTGATTATTGCATAGCGTAACTCTCACGTCCATAATCCCCGATGGGGTACACAGAGGAACCACCCTGATTATTGTGTTCAATGTGTGTGTTTTCAGGCACCATAACAATGATATAAAAATTGCCTGAAAGCAATGATAAAAAAACTGAAATAAGTTTCAAATGAAATTAAATGAAGTATTTTGTAATTTTAAACTAATTGTAAGTAAAATAATGTATTAATAAAATAACACTAAAATACCTAACTACCCGTATGTTACAAGTAAAAGACCCGGCCCAGGTCGCTCCCCACAGACAGTGTCCCGAGGAGGCTGGCGGCGTTGCCCCGCTGTATGGCGAAGGTTGTACGCTGAGCAAAGTAGAGGCCAGCCTTCTGGTCCCGGGATGTCTCTACGAGGCGCTTTGTTGTTGTTGTTGTATTTTGTTGTTTAAATACAACAAATGTTCGATATTACAAACAATTATGAAGTTCCTAGGTGACAGTAGTATATTTCGAAGATTTCTTGTATTGGAAAGACACTAAGACATACTGGATTGTGGGAAGGACCAAATTATCGCAACGAGTGTTATTACGCAAATAAACAATAAACACGAGTCAAAGGCGAGTGTGATGGATGAGAGATAAACGGACGGACGACCACCACGCACCACTTTTATAACATATCCATAGTGGGGCTCGAATTTTTGTTTTGAATACGGAACTCTAATAAAAACATGGCGGTATGACGCAGCGAATGTCGGTGAAGGACAACTTTCGCCATATTGCTTTTCTGTGCTTTCTTTTAAGCCTTGCTTTTTTATGGAACTTAAAGCTTTGGTCCAGTGAGTGGACTGTACAGGTTGCAAAGAATATCTTTGTAGGAGAATGGGAAAAAAATATTATACAAATGGTCGTTCAATGTTACATTTTTGACATGAAAAATTATGTAACGAAAGTTTAAGAGTTAGAAAAGTAATAGTTATACCAAAATCAAATTGTTTTGATAATACCCACAAAGTTTTGTAACTCACTCTGTAGATAACTAACTAACCACATGAGGTGGGAGTGGACGCGATCACAGACTTCGTTAGAAATTGGGAGCGAAGAATTATGGTGATAAAACGTGAAAGTCTCTCAGAAAGCAAATCAAATCAAAATGTTTTTATTGTAAGTGAGTACCTTATAGTACATTTTTACAACGTCATGTTCCTCTCTACCACCGCTTGGTAAGGTGCTGTAGCTGAAAGGAAAGAAGCGGCGCAAGAAACTTTCAGCAGCACGTCTCTTGAAATAAATATATCTTACAATAATTATGAATACAATCATATACACAATGTGCAGAGCTGGAGCTGGGTTTAGGACCAAGCCTCTTTATCATTTAAGTAGTCATTTATTTTATAATAACCCTTTTTACGTAAGGTCCGTCTTATATGGGTCTTAAATGTGTTCTCTGTCATATTTATTACAGTATCAGGTATCTCATTATAACATCGTACACAGTGACCCATAAATGACGTGTTTACTTTACTAAGTCTAAAGCGTGGGACTGCGAGTTTGTTACCATCGTAAAGATCTGTCTGAAGACAAGAATAAAATATATGCTCGACCCTCCTCGGCTCCCTCTGGTGACGTCATAGGCCGCGCAAGTGAACACTGAAAATGAGGTTGCGCGGTTAGCGCTCAGTGAGCTAGCGTCGAAACTACTCGACGGATTTGGACCAAATAAACTGTAGTTTAAAGAATAGAGTATACGCTACAATTTGACGTTAAAAATATACAGTTTGCGATATTAATAAAGTTGTGACGTTGATTGCAAGTGAAAATGGCATTTGTACCAATTACAATTCGACTGATCATTGATAGATCTTTCTTTCTTTCCCGAAACCTACAACCTTGGGATCTTCAAGGCCACAGTGAATAGGCATCTCCTGGACCCGCATGCTCCATCGTCGCTTACCATCAGGCGGGATCGAGGTCAAATGCGGGTTTAATAGTCAATAAAAATAAATAAAAAAAAAGGAATTCTTAGAGAAAATTGAGCACTCTACTCTCACCGTCAGTAGCACGAAACGTCCTTAAAGTCTTCATTAAAATGCTATCCCTTTCTACGCCATAGCTCTGGATAGAGATGACACGAGACTTAAGGAAGCCTTAACATTAAGGACATTTCTTGCAACTTATGTTTAGTCTCTATCGTGACATTTGGAAATTGGGAAAAAGACCTCTACAAAAAAAACCTATTTTCTTCCATTACAAGATGTAACCGACTCGAACCCGGGGCCCTGCACTCTTAATGCCTTCCTGCAACCGGAAGCAATTGATTCTGCACCATAACCCCCCTCCTATATGTTATTTATGCCCCCTTGGTGCAGTCTTCATTTCCGGTGTATGTTATTTATGTGTCTTGTGTATTGAAGTGCAAGTCAGAGCTCTGTATTTCCGGTCCAGGGTTCGAATTTGGAACAGACATACATACATACATTCACGCTATGTCCCTTGCGGGGAGGCAGAGAGAACAGAGCGCCACGAATCCCTGTCTTAGCACGCTTCTCTTGCTTCCTCTACAGTCACGCTCCCCGACGAAATCGTCTGCTCTGTATCTTATAATCTAAGAGCACTCTGTCAACCTGATCTTCAAAGGTCAGTCTAGGACGACCCCAGCTTCTCCTTCCACTGCTTCGTCATTCGTTCATCACTTATTCTTTCCACATATCTGAACCAACGGAGCATGCCTTTTTTATGCGAAATAAATAGAAAGTATCTCTCATGTATCTCAAGTATCTCTAATGTCCCCACTGTTGGGGCACTGGCCTCCCCTTGGGCTCATGATTCACCGAGCGGGCCCAGCGCTGATTGGTATATTTCACACCTTCGGATTTTTTCAGGCTTGCTGGTTTCCTCACAATATTTCCTTATCTCTTCGCCTTCAAGAGCCAGCGTAATTACCGGTACACAAGGTACTCCATCTGTCCAAAACCCTCTAATAACATTGTAGTGAGGTGAGATATCTATGAGCGACGATGATCACTTACCACCAGCTCTTCATGGTTTCCTTATAGGTAGAGGCTGCAACAAAAAACCCATTGTAATCCGAAACGGGGGTGTTCAGTATCCATAACTGAACAACATTCACTATAGGGCCAATTCTGAAATCGCGAAAAAAGCAGTTGTTCCATACACGACCGAAATGTATGGAACAGCTGATTTTTTTCGCGATTTCAGATTTGGTCCCGTAATGAAAGTTGTTCAGTTATGGATACTGAACACGCACCTTTCGGCTTACAAGGCGGTTTTTGTAACGACCTGTATAATAAGAAAAAAGTTAGCTGATCAGGCTGACCTTGTCAGCAAAATACCGATGGCTTAAGAATAAGTAATAAATCAGAGCTGATGGCTTCTTGTCTCGGAGAAGGCGCGGTAACTCGTGCAATTTATGGGCATATCTGGACCTTTATAACACTGTAGTGTAACTTAATACGTCTGTTTTCGAAAGATTTTGAAATTCACCCTTAGATTGCTTATGGGAACCGCGTCTGCCAGTTGGCGCATCCGATGTGAGCATCTCCCTATACTTTAGTCGGACATTGAAATGTCAAATGTTCGCTGCCTGTGCTCACGTCATCATTTTACAGTGATATCCGATTTCTGTGGTGATTTCTTTGTTTTCATCATACAAGGAGAGCAGACGAGCACACGGCCCACCTGATGGTAAATGGTCACCGTCGGCCATAGACATCTCGCCCCTCTATAATCCGTAGCAAAAAAATCTTGTTTCGATCACTTTTAAATTTTAAGGTTCCATCTTCCCCTAAACAGACATCATCTTCTTCTTCAGGTCCTAGAACACCTAGTGGTGCATAGGGCTAGACAATATTCTTCCACCGCGCTCTGCCCGATGCCGCAGACTCTATGGTATCCCAGGATACTTTACTTTACTGGTTAACTTTATGGTTTCCCCTAAATAGACATAGATATATTCATTGATAATGTTCGTGACACGTCAAAGTACACTCAGGTATTATATACTAATGTTATATGCAGCATATACTAAGGTGTACACAGACTCCCGGAGGAACTCCAGAACAATTATCCATAATTTAACAAAGTCATATTGATACGCGTCAAAAGACCCAAGAGCTGGCTCCTATTTGTCCCAGCGGATTAGCTTAGCTATCCAACGGGGCAACGCAGCCAGTCTCCTGGGTACACTGCCGGATGTGGGGGACTTAACCCAATTTTTTTATCTTTAGATTTCTTAGCCTTAGTTTAATTTTAGCTTTAGTATTATTTTAGTGTTATATTATATTATATTTTCTGTACATATTTATATAATTAAATAAACCTATTTTTAAATAACAAAGTCATAATAACCATTAATAATAAGTACTGAAAGAAAGACAATTTGAAAAAAAAATATTTTTTTAACATTGCATACATTATTAAACTTAAAAAATATTTGAAATTAAAAAAACAATGCAACATTAAAAGGACACATGCCCAGCATGTGCTGCGGTCCGACCGGTACGGCAGAACCACAACGCTGGCTTTCAGTTGTGCCAGGACGAAGGCATCGCGGGCGAAACGGCTGATCAGGGACGAAACCAAAGATATATTAAAAGTACAAATAAATATAGAGAGAAAAGGGATAGGAATACATAGTGAGTGTATTCCATTATGCGGCTCGTCATTCCGATGGGAAGCGGTTATGGTATGTGTTGCAACACTATAAAAAAGAGAATATAATAATATATACTTAAAAAAACTAATAAAAAAAACCTAATATAAAAAGTGTACTGTGTCTGTTTTTTTGTATTTTTTTTTACTGCTGAATGCCCTGTTTTTAATTATTATGTTAAGTGGGGCGACAGGTGTCGTTGTGTAGTACATGCTTGGTATACTTTGGTGATCTGGGATATACATAGCTTATTATGTTTTGAAATAAATTGTACTCTCTGAAAGTTCATGGTTTTCGTTATTTTTTGATATAGGCGCCCTCTACGCAACCAAGTACCCACCCAACATAATATTATGTATTACTGTAATTAATTAAAATGTCCATTATAATTTATAATATTGTGATAATTAAATTAATCATTGGTACATTTAATTTCTAAAAATTCATTGATAGAATAATAGGATTGCTCGATAAGCCATTTCTTTAAATACTTTTTAAAACTCCACTCGGCATTACGAGTCGGTGTGATGGCGGCGCGCTCCCTTCAATGAATCCTAATTTATTTCGCGCAGAAAATGGAAAAAATACCCCTCGAACCTCCCATTTACATCATGGGAAGAGAGGTGCTCTGTATTCATTTACCTTACTTCCCCCCCCTCCCCCATTAGCTACCTGCGTTAACGTATGTACCTTTCCTAAGGTACGTACGTACACGTGTAATGTATCTTTAATTTCCAATAGCGCACACATACAAACAATTAGGTACAGAAGATAAAAATAATATTAAACAAATATATTATAAAAATACTAAACAAAAGTAATATTTATGTATTGTAACTAGGGCCATAGTATTTTGGTATTCGTACAGAACTTTACTTATGTATTATAACTTATATAAACTAATAAATATTACATATTCCACTCTTCTGCACTATACTGCCGGTAACACCTTTTTTGTTTTCGGGGGGAAACGCTCATGCTTACCTCTTCGCCGCATGGGGGAGACGAAGAGGTTATGCCGGACTTTTACCGGTTTTACTTTTGCCTGACGGCGAAGCCACGGGAACGCTTCCGCATAACTTCCGCGACTTCGCCAGCGGGTGTCCGCATTACGGACCCTACTCTGGGGACTCACGGCCCCATTCGGCTTGTGGTGGCGTGCCAGAACACGGGCACGCCAGACCAACTCGAGGACCTGTTATCAGGCAATGGACTCCCCGTGTCCATTGCCCGGAGGTCCTCTTAAAGGGGGAAGGTGGCGAGCGTGAGCCAGCCGCCTTCGCCCGGTTCTCCTACGGCTCCTCGCCTTCCTTCTGCGCCATTACATGCTCGCAGAAGGCCACCATTACGTCCCACGCCCTCTCGCTGCCGACCATAGCCTTGACTATGTTCGGCAGCGACAACAGCCGGTAACACCTAGGTTGTCTGGATTTTAAGTTATTAAGATCGCGAGCGGGATTTGAACCTGCAAAAAATAAATTAATAAATTTTTCATACTAAATACATTAGAAAAAGTGGGAAAAAATTCCGTGAGCAGGAATCCGCAAAGTTGCAGGTTCAAATCCTGCTCGCGGATTTTTTTTTTCACCCATTTTCTAATTTTTTTATTAGGTAATTTTGATAAAACACTTAAAGTACACCGCAGAGCAAGTATGGAAAAAAAATTCCGGTAAAAAACATATGAATGAATGAATGAATACTCTTTATTGCACTAAGTTAGTGTGATACAATGCGTACAAAACGATTAATACAATCTAGGCGGTCTTATCGCTAGAAGCGATCTCTTCCAGACAACCTTCTGGTGGAGTAATTTTGGTGGAAAAAGGTAGGTACATATGTTAAGTGTACTAAACATAGTAAGTTCTTACTTCTGTAGTATTTTGTTATATGCATCAAAACACGTAACATATATTTTTTCAAAAACTTTTCACCGGATTTTATTCCATACTTGCTCTGCGGTGTACTTTTTTTTTTGTGTACGAAAAAAAAACCTTTCTTTAAATTGTATATGGACAGAGCAGACGAGTAAACGAGCCACAGGTTCGGATCATCCTCGCCTATAGACACTGTATCTCACTGTAATGTTATTAGAGGGTTCCCAATGCCCTACTAACCTTGAGGACTTGGATAAGTGCCTCATCACCACATGTGCCGGTAATAACGCCGACTCTCTCACCCTTCAAACCGGAACACAGCAATGCGAGTCGCTTTACCTTTTGGTACCTACATATGCTGTGTTACTGGCGGTGCCAACTCTGTTTTATGTTCTGTTCCTTTTATAACTTCATTTATTTATTTACTACCAAACCCGCATTTGACCTCGATCTCGCCTGATGGTAAGCGACGATGAGGTCGACGATGGAGCACGCGGGTCCAGTAAATGCCTATTCACTCTGGCCTTGAAGATCCCAAGGTTGTAGGTTTCGGGGAACACAGACGCCGGCAGGCTGTTCCATTCCTTAGCCGTTCGCATAATGAACGAAGAAGCAAATCGCTTCGTACGAGCGTCTTTTTTCCCATTCCTTCTATCACAGTCCTCTAGTAAGCACCACATCTATCATTTTAAATATCACTATATCCGCTAAGTCTACAAGTCTTTTATTCAGTTCATTCTCTCCCTCGTCTATATGCTGACAGCACAGAAAAATAAATGGTTTTCTAACGGCTACCTTCAAACCACAGAGAGCACGTGTTCTAACGCAACACCTACCTCCTTTTCTTCAAAGTGGGTCGAAGCACTTGCCCCATTCCACACGTAATGGCCGCCGCCGCATTGATCTCAACACGCTGTGAAACCGCTACAAATTGTTTTTTTTCTGTTATTGTTAAAGTTATTGTTAGTTTGTAAGTTACGACACTTTAAAGACGTAATGTTGACTTAACGACTTAGGAATATTTTTATTTTATTTTTTTATTTACTTCTAAACCCGCATTTGACCTCGATCTCGCCTGATGGTAAGCGACGATGAGGTCGACGATGGAGCATGCGGGTCCAGTAAATGCCTATTCACTCTGTCCTTGGAGATCCCAAGGTTGTAGGTTTCGGGAAACACAGACGCCGGCAGGCTGTTCCATTCCTTAGCCGTTCGCATAATGAACGAAGAAGCAAATCGCTTCGTACGAGCAGATGGGATATCAACAACATAAGGATGGAGCCCCTCCCCGCGCCTGGTAGTCCGAAGGCGGAATGGAGATGCTGGAATCAGGTCGTGCAATTCCGATGCGCACTCTCCGAAATGTATCCTATAAAATACCGATAGACAGGCAACCTTGCGCCGATATTCCAGACTTTGCGGTCTAGCTTCCACCAGCGATTCGTCACCTATAAGGCGCTTAGCGCGTTTCTCCACTAAGGGCAGCCAGTCGGTACTTAGCTGAGCCGTCCCACAGGTGGCAGCAGTAATCCATGCACGACCGGACTTGAGCTTGGTAAAGGTTTAAGAGCTGTCCCGGCGTGAAGTACCGCCTAACCTTACTCAGGATGCCCAATTTTTTGGCTGCGGTCTGAGCTTGTGACTCAATGGAGCGCCCAAAGTTGAGATTGGAAGTCAGATGCAACCCCAAAAGGCTAAGGTGGTCGGTAATCGGTACGGATACACCCCGGAAAGTCGGCATATAACTGTTGCATGGAGTATTCTTAGATTCCAACGGCCATAAAAACGACCGATTTGTATGAATGAATGAATTGTATGTATGAATGAATGAATTATTTATTCGCCAGAAATTACATTGGATGACATAAATATATCACATATCTCGCCATCTTTGGCATGCAAATATTTTAGAGTTAACTTCATTAAATTCAAGTACGTATTTGCAATATAAAAATTACATAACACATAAATTAGCTATATAAATTAACATACATTTCATTTCATAGAATAAATATTTATTCAAATGTCAACAGTAAACCAGACAACCTCAAAAGATACACCAGTCAAAGTTCTTTTACAGTAATGTTCCAGTAATGACCTACGGAGCCGAAACGTGGACACTGACGGTGCGACTGGTTCACAAATTGAAAGTCGCTCAGCGTGCTATGGAAAGAGCTATGCTCGGAGTATCTCTGCTGGATCGAATTCGAAATGAGGAGATCCGGCATAGAACAAAAGTCATCGACATAGCTCATAAGATTAGCAAGCTGGAGTGGCAGTGGGCCGGTCACGTCTGTCGTAGAACAGACAACCGTCGGGGGAGACGAGTTCTGGAGTGGAGACCGCGTAGTGTGGGACGCCCGCCTGCTAGATCTGCGCAAGGTGGCTGACAGCGACTGGATGAGAAGAGCCGAAGATCGGGCTTAATGGTCTATGTCCAGCAGTGGACTAGAGTAGGCTGCTGATGAAATTCTTTTGCAGTATAAAAACATTTGTCGATAAGCCAATTAAAAAACTGTGTTTTAAACATTTTGTGGGTAGGTCTTGAATATTTTTGAGTAATTAATTGAAGTCTCTATTGGCCATTGGGTAACAGCTGTCCCTGTATAGACTCGATTTCATCTCTGGCAACACCTGTTTGTCTGGGAATTTTCTAGTATAGTTTGGTACCATATCGCTGTTCTTTTTTTTTCGATGCAGATTTTTTAGTAGAGTGATAAAAATAGTGATGTCTGATAAAAATAGAATAGAATATACATTTATAATTGTTAATAATTATACTCCATCCAAGTACTTAAGGTTAGAAACGCATCGAAAAGTCTTTATAGTGAGGTGTGATGTCTGTGGGTGACAGTGACCACTTACCACCAGGTGAGCAGTTTGCTCGTCAGCTCTCCTTAACCATTAAAAAGGCACGTTTGTTAGTGAAAATGCATTTAAAAAATAGTTTTTAATATTTCTACAGGACGGGTCAATTCCAATCTGTACCAATCGTTACAGTCCAACAGGACACTTCAAGAGTTGTAATAAGTCTGTGAATGGTCTCGAGGAACTACCGAGGGGACCGGAGTGGAACAAACGCTGGGCGAACGACTCGGTTCCAAGTGGCGTCTTGTAAACAGGATTTCTGAGACATAGTGCAGCAGAGTAACAGAAGGGAATCTTTTTTTTATTATTCTGGGTTACTGAATCACGATTGAGAAAACCCCGAGTTTTTGGCCCACGGAACAGGCCAATGACGTGTTAGTGATTTCGTGCTTGAAAGCAAGTTTTTTGTATAAAAAGGAGACAAACGGGCCACTTGATGGTAAGTGGTCACCGCCGATAGAGCGGTGGTGGAGTCAAAAATGTACTTCAAAATATACTTGCAATCTGCTTGCAATAAAAAAAATAACTTTTGACTTTGATATCTCACCTCACTATAACGTTATTAGAGGGATTATAGTTAATATTTGTTATCTTTTATTAATTTATTATTGTTGTAAATTTAAAAGTCTATGTCGTTCATTACATTACATTATTATATAAGTATGTCATAGAGCGTCGGTGGCCTAGTGGCTAGGACGCCGCGCCGGGCTCCCATGGGGGAGGTCTCCCATGGAGGGAAGACACGTATATTTACCGACTGCTCTAACGGTGAAGGAAAACATCGTGAGGAAACCTGCATGTCTTAGGAAATGAAAAGTTTCCGAAGGAATGTGAAATCCACCAATCAGCATTGGGGCCCGCTCGGTGGATCATGGCCCGTACCTTGTGCAAGGGGAGGCCTGTGCCCCAACAGTGGGGACATTAATAGGCTGCTGATGGTGATGAAGTATTTTTAACATCAGCTTAGGTATTTTTGTAATATTACTCCTACGTGAAATATCAAAATCAAATCGCCTTCTACATATTTTGTAGTTCCGTTCCACGAAGGAATAATTGCTTTCAGTTAGTCATGACACAGAATTAATAATAAGTATGTCATTACACATTGGTTGTGGATAGTGTGCCACCTTACGTCGCCCAAGATGCATCGCCTAGCCTCCTTGAACTGGCAACCTACAGGAGGATCTCGTAAACGGGGAAGACGCAGGGCTACATGGAAACGTAGTCTTCAAAAAGACCAGGATGCAGCTAAAGTATCCTGGGAAACCATAGAGTCTGCGACATCGGAGAGAGTGCGGTGGAAGAATATTACAAATACAAATACACGTTTACTCCACACCCGGGACATAAACAAAACATACAACATAAAGAGAGGTACAATACAATGTGCAGAAGGCGGCCTTATCACTTTAAGCGATATCTTACAGGCAACCTTCAGATGATGGAAAAATCATAAAATATATAATATACGGGTGCAAAAGGCGTATGAAATAGATACTACCCTCAAATAAATAAATAACAAAAATAATTTAAAAAATATATATATGCAAACCTTTGCAAGCTGCCATATTGTCTCAGCCCTATGCACCACTAGGTGCTCTAGGACCTGAAGAAGAAGTACCTTATAGTACATTATTATATAAGTAGTTTCCCTTCCGTTAGTTGTCTATTAGCGACAATGTCTGGGAAGTCTGTTAATAAACGCAGTTATCAGTATCTTGTACTCTACTCTCACAGTGCAGCGCGGTGCAGCCGGTGCAGTTAATTTCCGGTAGAACTGTGCTTGCGGTTGCCATGGCGACGGGACACACAGGGCGGGAAGGAACCCAAGGTTCTATAGGCTGTGTAGGAAATACTTTTTTAAAAATCTCATTATTTATCTTATGATCTCCGCACTATGTAATGTAATAACGGGCTGGTTTCCGCAACTCGGCGTCTTCGGCGCCTATTTTGCGTGTAATGAGAACTACTTACTCGAGCCACCCCAATCTCGCCAGGAAGTCCAGCAGTCCTTTAATGTCCTGTAGGACTTCGGGAAGTGGTCCTGGGGTGCCGAGGCTTCCCGCCCGTCTCCTCTGCCTCTAGCATGCTCTGCTCAGGGGGCTGTCTGTGATGCCCATGTTGAAGAGGTGTCTGTTCAGTGGACTGTGTCCGGTTATTATCCCGGTTACCTTCCGCAGTTGGGCTCTGCTGAGCCGCAGGAGCTGTCTGGTGAGTCTTGGATCAGCCTTCGGCAAGGCTTCTCGAGACTGCCTGCAGTCCACGACCTTGGCCCAGTTAGAGTTCTGTATATTCATGATCACATTAAACTATGCTGAACGTTGAGCTCCGCACCAGGCAACAGCCTGAGTCGCGGAGGCCGGAATTTTCTTAACTAATAATTACATCAATCTATAAAAAGATATCTCTCTATCTTTTTAAAAAGAGCTAGATCCTGATGTCCCGGATCACCTGGGGCGGTAGAAATAGGTAAAAGGTGACTATGAATGCTGTAAAGCTGCATTGCTGTGTTCCGGTTTGAAGGGTAAGAGAGGCAGCTTAATTATCGACACATGAGACACTCCAAAAAACAAAACAAGAGAACAAAAGTCATCGACATAACTCATAAGATGAGCAAGCTGAAGTGGCAGTGGGCCGGTCACGTCTGTCGCAGAACAGACAACCGCTGAGGGAGACGAGTTCTGGAGTGGAGACCGCGAGGTGGCTGGCAGCGACTGGATGAGAGCCGAAGAGCGGGCTCAATGGCGCGCCTGGGAGAGGACTGTGTCCAGCAGTGGACTAGAGTGGGCTGATGGTGGTGGTGATGAGGCACTCCATCTTAGTCCTCAAGGTTAGCAGCGCAGCCGAAACCCTCTAATAACATCACAGTGAGGTGAGATGTCTAGGAGCGATGGTGACCACTACCACCAGCATCAGCTGAGCCAGGTGCCTATTGCCAATAGTATTGTCGAGTGAACTAATTTTTTTGTAGCAATACATTGTTGTTTTTGTAGCAATACATTGTTGTTTTTGTAGCAATACATTGTTGTTTTTGTAGCAATACATTGTTGTTTTTGTAGCAATACATTGTTGTTTTTGTAGCAATACATTGTTGTTTTTGTAGCAATACATTGTTGTTTTTGTAGCAATACATTGTTGTTTTTGTAGCAATACATTGTTATTTTTGTAGCAATACATTGTTGTTTTTGTAGCAATACATTGTTGTTTTTGTAGCAATACATTGTTGTTTTTGTAGCAATACATTGTTGTTTTTGTAGCAATACATTGTTGTTTTTGTAGCAATACATTGTTGTTTTTGTAGCAATACATTGTTGTTTTTGTAGCAATACATTGTTATTTTTGTAGCAATACATTGTTGTTTTTGTAGCAATACATTGTTGTTTTTGTAGCAATACATTGTTTTTCTTTTCTTTCTTCTTTTCTTTACCATCAAGGATCACGTGTCCTCAGCTCAAAAAGCTCAGCCGGGAATCGAAGCAGCAACACCTGAACGCCAGTCCCGACTAACCCCAATGAACCGCTCGCCTCGTGCCGTAAACGGTTCAAAGGAAGCTCATTTTCGAGCTTCAGAACTTTGTAAAGCTTTCATAAAAGCGCATTGTGGCTTTCCTGTGCACTGGGCTACAGATGTACAGCTTGTATGTACAGGAAGTTAGTTTAATTATTATACACTTAGTAACTATTTTGGGGCTGAAATAGGTGAGCAAACATTTTGAAATTCAGTCTATCTATATTGTTCGCTAGAGATTTTTTATTTTTTTAATTTTATTTATATATTATAGAATCCACAGCACTTCAATTTAAACAAAAAAATCTATAAAAAAATATACTGCCAATTACAGATTCCCTATTTTAAAATAACGCTTATAGGAAGATTATTATATGGAAACCGCGTCTACCAGATGGTGAAATGGTACTGGTACCGCTCACTTCTCTAGAATGATGATGTGAGCACTGACAGCGAGCTAAAGGGTTTAGGAAAAAATCACAATATAGTTCCATACATTTGATATTTCAATGCCCGACTAATTTACAGGGTGTAGCTCACAACACATGCGTCAACTGTCAGACGCGGTTTCCATATAAAACTTCTCTAGCGAGAATTTCAAAATCATTAGTCATACCATATTCAAATACCTATATTACCCTTATCATGAAGGAACGAACGGCCGCTCCTTAAGGAAGGGAGAATATTTTTTCTTTCAACGCAGACCCTTATAATGTCTCGAGAGGGCCTCGAACCCGTCCCTCCCGCTGCCGTACTCCGGCCACTGCGCCACCGAGCGACCCCATCCTAAAACTATTAACACCTCCTCCAGGGGCGCGCCGCAATAGTAATCACTTTTAATTAATCCGAGTGGAATAGTTCCTGAGACGAGGGTCCCACTACCTTGAAGGTTACCACACAATAGATAAGACAAGACACAGAAAAGAAACTCCCTACAGGCGTGAGGGACTGCGTCAGTTTCAAAAACCATTATCATTTACTCTTTGTTGTACACACACATAATATGTGACAAACTTAGACAAAAAATATGTGACTGTGAGCACAAAGGGCGTGACTTATCTGTAAGAGAGATCTTTCCAGCAAACCCCAGCTACCTCGATTGAAACACACTCTGTCCCTTTCTACGTCAAGCTCTAGAAAGATATTTTTTTAATTGTTTTTATTTATCTTAAAGTAACTAAAACCTAGTGTCGGCCAACGTGCCGTGCGTGGTCGAGCCGCTGGGTCTTAGTCGCACAGACGGCAAAAGACCGGACGGCTTGACGTTAGTGTCATGGCGGGAGGGAAAGTGTCTGCTGTGGGACGCCACGTGCGTTAGTACGTTTGCGGCCAGCCATGTCAGACGCACGACACGAACGGCCGGGGCAGCAGCCGAGTTTGCAGCTGGTAAAAAACGGGATAAGTACTCCGCTCTCCAACAGAACTACCTGTTCGTCCCGTTCGCGATGGAGACGACGGGTTGTTGGGGGGCGGAGGCGAAACAATTCGTGGCAGAGATTGTCCGTCGCCTCAGGGAGAGGGGCTGTGACCCTCGCTCCGGGTCGTACCTGGTGCAAAGGTTGGCCGTAGCGATACAGCGCGGTAACGCCGCGAGCGTCATGGGCACCTTTGCACCGGGGACGACAAGGGGCGGGCTATTTGATTGACGATAATTATTTCTTAATTGGAAAATTATTATTATTATATGACATAAATTATTTACTAAAACCGTTATAATATAAATTGAAATTATATAAAGTTACAAGATTTAGTTACAGTGTCGGTCAAATACTTATGAATCAATCAATCTGTTTAAGTCGGTCAATACTTAAATATTATTTACGACTAAACCATCGTCTGACCTCAATCTGACCTGGTGGTAAGTGTGGATGAGGTCCAAGATGTAGCCCACACGCTCAGTAAGTACTGACCTCTTCTATAGACACTGACGGAACACAGCGACGAAGCGAAGATGTTTGACGATAGTTTTGAAGATATATTACTAGACTTAGTACAACGCAAAGCGTCACGTAGAGCACACTCCTTAAACAGAAAAGCAAAACGAAACGTCATTTTTGGAGATATCACAAATTTCTCGTTATTTGGGTTAATATAATTTAATTCCTCAAAGCTATAGTAAAATTGTGATGATATCATGGCATCATATAGCCATTTCAAAATAGCAAACGTAAAAAGGGTTGTTATAAAATAAATGACTACTTAAATGATAAAGAGGCTTGGTCCTCACTCCAGCTCCAGCTCTGCACATTGTTTATATGATTGTATTCATAATTATTGTGGGATATATTTATTTCAAAAGACGTGCTGCTGAAAGTTTCTTGCGCCGCTTCTTTCCTTTCAGCTACAGCACCTTAGGAAGCGGTGGCGAAGTGGAACATGGCGTTGTAAAAATGTACTAAATATAAGGTGCAATATTTCTTTTGATTTTTTTTGCGATGAGAGCTTCGTGCCAAAACGCTAACGTGGAGCTTTTCTTCTGTCACTTCTCTATAGTGTGACGTAGGTAGGTCCCCAGCCCGTTACTATGACATAACAGCAATATTGAGATTATAACTCATAACTCATATTGCGGTGGGCATATTAGAAATGTTGTCAAGTTGTTTGGGTTTGGAAACAAAGTACCAATGTTGGTGGTGAGGCAGCCCCGTCCGATCCCCCGCTAGATCCGATTACGGCTCAGGAGGTTCATACCGCTATCAAAGGTCTTAAACAGAAAAAAGCCCCCGGCTCAGACGGAATTACCAACAAGGTTCTCAAATTGCTCCCTGCTCCCCTGATTTGCCTATTGGCATCTATTTTCAACACCGCAATGGCCAACTGCTCCTTTCCAGACGCCTGGAAGGAAGCAGTTGTCATAGGTATTCCCAAACCAGGTAAACCGCGCTCCGAACCCACCAGTTATCGCCCCATCAGTCTCCTCAAGACAATGGGGAAAGTCTACGAACGACTTCTCAATAATCGCCTCCATGACATTGCCAAGTCCAAAGGTTTAAGCCCTGACGTCCAGTTTGGCTTCAGACCCGGACACTCGTGCGTCCAGCAGGTGCACCGCATCACGGAACACATACTGGAGGGACTCAATTATTCGCGTAAGCCGATCCCCACAGTCATCGTCGGTTACCATCAGGCGAGATCGGGGTCAAATGCGACTGTAGAAGGAGCAAGAGAGGCGTGACAAGACAGGGATTCGTGGCGCTCCATTATCTCTACCTACCCCGCCAGGGACATAGCGTGAAGTTATAGTTAGTAAGTTTGTGTATGTAGGTATCTCTAGATAAAATTATTGCTCATAAAGTCAGCATAGTGAATAGCTATATTGTTTGTCTGTCTGTCTATGAATGAAGCTTACACAAACTGATCTACATAACAAATGACGTGTGTCGATGTCGATAGACGTCATTTCGATGTAATTTTATCGACAACTAGAGCGTAACGACGTGTTTATACGATACTTCTTCATCTAAGTCGTGTCCCTCATTGCCAGGGTCGTGATCATTCTAAGACATTAATCACATAGAACGACCCTCGTGGCAGATTTAATGGGTTTGCCATTGCCTTCCCCATTTCACAGACTGGTTATCTCAGTGAGGTTTCCTCACGATATTTTCCTTCACTGTTAGAACAGTCGGTAAATGTACGTAAGTCTTCGAGAAAACCGAAAAACTCATTGGTACATGGCACTGCACGGTTTCGAATGCGGACCTCCCGCATGGGAGTCCGGTGTACTATATATATGTCTCGATCTATGATCGGAGTAGGTAGGGCTGTTATTGGTACTTGCCACATACGGTCAAAATATGAATAAGTATGCCCAATAATCCCGGGATTTCCGGGACTGAATAAATATAATATTTAGATTTTTAACGTTATATTTGTTTTGATACACATTTAAGATTGGTGGCGAAATATTTTTTTTAAGATTCATGGCGCTAGTGTACCTATGGTAGTGTTTTAACTTCTTCGTAAGATCACAATTTTTTAAAAATCGTAATCCGCCGAGTAAGGGCGAGGTTTATAAAAGTAATTTACAACATTTGCTCGATAACTTAAAACGGGATCCCGAAATCATATCCATATTAATATAACCTTTGAGGACATTGACCCGAAAGAGCTCTACCTACTCCGATCAGTGGTCATGATTGTAGAATGATCGTCAAATTATTAATAGGTAAATTAGATAAAAATATTGTCATAAAACATTTGCTTAGTAAAATAAAATAATGCAGTAAATCATTAAAATTAATTGGTAGGTACTTACGTAACTACCTATTCATAATGTCAATTATCGTGTAACCCAGTTGAACGTCTAGTATACTATATACTACTGTAATATATATATATTGTTCGCTAGAGATTTAATTTATTTACAGAATCCACAGCATTTCAATTTTAAAATAACGCTTATAGAAAGATTATTATATCTGACAGTTGGCGAAATCGTCTGGCAGACTCTCTTCTCTACAATGATGATGTGAGCACTGACAGCGAGCTAAAAGGTTTAGGAAAAATTCACAATATAGTTCCATACATTTAACATATCAATGCTTGACTAATGTATGGGGACATGCTCACATCGCATGCGGCAACTGTCAGACGCGGTTTCCATATAAAACTTCTCTAGCGAGAATTTCAAAATCATTAGTCATACCATATTCAAATACCTATATTACCCTTATCATGAAGGAACGAACGGCCGCTCCTTAAGGAAGGGAGAATATTTTTTCTTTCATCGCAGACCCTTACGTATAATGTCTCGAGAGGGCCTCGAACCCGTCCCAGAATAACTAAAATACAATTAAAATATAATAAAAATAAAATAATAAAATCAATGTCATACTATAACTAGGTAAAAGTTATATAATATAACTTCAGTCAAACAGCCCCCCGCGAAGTGCCCCCTGGCCGAAAGTACCCAGGACACTCGCGGCGTTCCCTCGCTGAATGGCGAGGGAGATGCGCTGTACTAAAAAGTGGCCGGCTCGCGGATCACCTCCTCTCTCCTTAATTCGCCTCCCCACAGCGCGAATCAGATCCTTGGCCTCGGAGCCCCACGGTCCCGCGGTTTCAACTGCCAAAGGCACGAAATCGTACATCGATTCCAGGTTGGAGTACTTTAGGTGTTTCCTCCGGACCGCCGGCTCGGCAGCTGCACCTGCAGTGTGCCGAGTGCTGGCGAGATGGCAGGGCGCGAATACGATACTATGAATAAAATAATAACGATAAATCTCCCGGCAGTGTAGAAGAGCCAAGCTTCCTATGCCCACGAAACTGAAGGAAAGCAGACGAACCCGTTTGGCCACCTGGTGGTGAGTGGTCACCGTCGCCCATAGACATCTCACCTCACCTTAATGTTGTTTGTTTGTTGTATCTTTAATGTACACAAAAAAAAACACAGTGAAAAAGGGGTCCCAAACCCAGGGTTTTTCAATAAAAAGCGTAAAAAATAATATTAAACAAATATATTATAAAAATAAATAAACAAAAGTAATTAAGTTTGATGAAGGTGGTGTGCAGCACCAGACAAAGGGGACTGCCTCAGCCTGTCGCCGCGGCGGAGTTAGCACTGCGGCGCTGGTTGTCAGTGATCCCTGGCACTCAGGTGGAGTGCCAGGGATCACTCCCTAATGATACACTACCGGAACATAAATAAATAACGGAAATATTAATAAACAGAAGTAAAATATTAGGAAACGACGGAACGTAGTAGGTCGAATTTCTGTTCTTATTTGAATCAAAATTGTTAACTCCAAATCCACTAACACAACACTAAACCGCGTTTTACCTTAACGGTGGCGCCATCTAGTGGCGATCGGGGTACAACATTGGACACACAGAAAATATAAAATCATTAAAATATGTACAAAGGCGGGTTTATCCCATAGGGATCTGTTCCAGCCAACCTTTGATTTAGGAGAGTTGAGACTACTTTTATGATGGGTATGGAGTACAATAAATCAGTATAAATATATTACAATAATTATATAGTAGATAAATAAAACATACTTAACAATTATAAAGATAGATACACTTTGTATTTGAGGGTTTCAAATGTCCTGCTAACCTTGAGGATTCAGATGGAGTGCCTGATTGCCGGTAATTACACTGGCTCTCTTACCTAGCATTGTTGCTTTGCGGCAAAACTAGGTAAAAGTGTCTGCACCATGCAGTCATGGCACCTTGATTAAGGTCAAAATAAAAAGAAGTTTAATAATTGAAATAACAGAATGATTAAGGCATGACGCCACAGCTGAGTGGCGGTGTGCAGTGGGCCGGCGAATAGAATTGAAGCTAGAATTAGCCCCATTAGAGTAATTGATAGTTAACACGGCCCCAATTCTAAGACTGATGTCGTCTGTTCTCACGACACGACCACGTGACACGTGACACGAGGATGCAGTCGGGAATTATTCGGATTACAAAAGCACAAAAGACCCGGTGTGGTACAGTGCCAACAAGGGTACACCAGCTCAGCATGACGCTGAGGCAAGCCACAGCGCTGATCTTCAGCTGGCCTCATATTCATACTCATTTATTAAAAACCATCGGGACACCAGGTAATCTTTTCAAACACAATTCATCTTATCTTATGACAGGGGGTCGGAACACCCCAGCGGCACTTCGGCCCTTGAGGATCTTTTGTGCCTTCCCCATTTACACATCAGGTCATCTCAGTGTGCAGGTTTCCTCACGATGTTTTCCTTCACCGTCAGAGCAGTCGGTAAATGTACGTAAGTCTTCGGAAAATACTCAAAACTCATTGGTACATGGCGCTGCACGGTTTCTAACCTGGACCTCCCGCACGGGAGTCCGGCGTCCTAGCCACTGTGCCACCGACACTCATTACCGTAGTTTAGTCAACTGCTGCTGCTCACATCGCATGCGCCAACTGGCAGACGTGGTTTCTGAGTCTTCGCGTATTTGTTTCTACTAAAGAAAATAGATACTCGTACATTCTAAATCCTGTTATATCTATAACCTAGATCATAGCACCGCGTTGATTTATCTTTCAAACATAAAAGCCTCTCTCCCAAAACATCCAGTACATCCAGTACCCTCGATCAGATACACTCTTAACGGTTATCGGTAAAGATCTGTCTGGAAACAATTTGGCTGTCATAACGATACGGCAGTATCGGCTAACCTCGTAGATACGCCCCGGTCGCGGAATGTAGTTGTACAAAACGTGGCAAAGTTTGATGGAGACCGCGTGTTGACACGCGACTGTTATGTTGTCCTCGTGACCTATTTTTTTTGAGTTAATGGATTATTTTGGGTAGTTACCAACATGATTTGTGTGTCTTTGTTCGTTTTTGTCATTCATTTATTAATTGTGACATAGTTATCAAAATCATATATATATATATATATTAGAAATATATAGTATTTTATATATTAGAAATATAAATATATAGACTTATTTGATCCTAGGACATTAGTTTTGAAAAGACGGGTTGAGGATGTCCTCAAGTGAGCTATCCACGCACATACTTTATAGTCTTTACTTTATTATTTTTATTTTTCAAATAGGCATAAGTTTTTTAGTTATTACATTCAATAGTATTTTTTCATAACTCAATATTGTACAACAACCAATTCCCCACTTCCTAACCATGCTGTGTTTACACGTTAAGGGTTACGACCTAGCTCATAACTTTATATTGATTTTTATGTAATTTCTATGGTTGTAATCTGTTGTGTTTACCTAATAAATAAATTAAAATTAAATTAAATTATACAGTTTACCTCTCCCTGTAGTAACACCTACCTGTAGTTTATTAATTTATTTAATGAGCACATACTACGGGACAGTACTTAGAGTGTCGCAGTTGTTAGTTGGTTCACTTTGTATAAGGACTGGCTGTGTATCAACGCTGTGTTTACACGCAAGTGTATTCACTCAAGCATTAGCTGAGCCAGGTGCCTATTGTAATAAAGTGTTTTTCTTCTTCTTCTTCTTTATGTATTTCTGTATTTATGTATTGTTTTAAATTGATTTACATAACATTTCAGGAACATAAAATAATTACGTAAATAAGTAGTCGGAACGGAAGGAACAGGTTTTATAAAATACATAAATATTTAAAAATTTGTAAAACTAAGTTAAAGAAACGAGAAAGATATACGTAACTGAGAAGAGAGAAATGAGATAAATACTCGTAAAAGCAATTTTTCATAAATAAGTAATAAAATATAAAATCCCATCGTCTGTAAAACTGAACGAACTCTGATAAACGTGTTGAGTTACCTAGTGTTCCAGTGGAATACTATAGACGTCGCGTGTTTCAACGCCAAAGCGCGATCTACACAGATCTACTCGAATAGGTTTCCATTTCTAGTTGACAGCGTCTCTTTCATTCTTTTTCTTTCTTTAATACTTGAGCGAGGTTTCCATTAAATGTTGCCTTTATCTTTTTATTTTGTTGTAATGATTTATTTTTAATTAATTAATTTTCTAATTAAATTGTTAAGGCTGTGGTTTCAGAGGCAGAGGTACCACTAACTAAAGTGTACCTTCAAAAACCTTCGGTTAAATCTCAACCTGCAGGCACAAGGTTGAGGTGTACGAAACGATTAATACAATCTAGCCGGTGTTATCGCTAACAGCGATCTCTTCCAGACAACCTTTTACAGTCAACCTGACTGTACCTAAAACGAAAGGCCGATGGTGTTATTGGAAATAGCAATCTGACGTTGAAAATTCAGTACATTTATTCATTCATTTAATGATCATGATAGGCCTGATACGTCTATTGCAGACGATTTAAGCAGCGTCACGAAGGCATAGCTTTTCGTGGCTGAATAACCCTATTCGAGCACGCGCGGCAAGCGAGTGGTGCGCCGGGCAGTTTTTTTTTAAATTTTTTTTTTATTTACTTCTAAACCCGCATTTGACCTCGATCTCGCCTGATGGTAAGCGACGATGAGGTCGACGATGGAGCATGCGGGTCCAGTAAATGCCTATTCACTCTGGCCTTGAAGATCACAAGGTTGTAGGTTTCGGGAAATACAGACACCGGCAGGCTGTTCCATTCCTTAGCCGTTCGCATAATGAACGAAGAAGCAAATCGCTTCGTACGAACATATGGGATATCAACAACATAAGGATGGAACCCCTCCTCGCGCCTGGTAGTCCGAAGGCGGAATGGAGATGCTGGAATTAGGTCGTCCAATTCCGATGCGCACTCTCCGAAATGTATCCTATAAAATACCGATAGACAGGCAACCTTGCGCCGATGTTCCAGACTTTGCAGTCTAGCTTCCACCAGCGATTCGTCACCTATAAGGCGCTTTGCGCGTTTCTCCACTGAGTCAAGGGCAGCCAGTTGGTATTTAGCTGAGCCGTCCCACAGGTGGCAGCAGTACTCCATGTACGACCGGACTTGAGCTTGGTAAAGGTTTAAAAGCTGTCCCGGCGTGAAGTACCGCCTAACCTTACTCAGGATGCCCAATTTTTTGGCTGCGGTCTGAGCTTGATGAGTGATCTCTCGGTCTTTGATTGCTCTCCTGGCCGCCAGTGCTTCGAACCACTTTCCATCGTGTTACTGACATCCCTCCCGAATACGTTTCCTCCATGCATCTCTGTCACCCGCGAGCTGCCTCCAATCATCGTGACTGATTGCGAATGCAGTCATGTCACGCTTAGCGCTGTCTTTGAAACGCAGCAGGGGTCTACCGACATTACGCTTTGCGTGCGCCACTGCACCGAGCAAGACGCCTCGCGGCAAACGAGAGTGGTGCATGCGAGGCACATGCCCCAGCCACCGCAAGCGTCTCTGTATTAACAAGGCAGTAAAACTGGGCAGCTGTGCAATCACAAGAACCCTCTCGCTGGTTACTCTGTCCTCCCAGGAGATGCTCAAGATGTTACGCAGACAGCGCATATGGAATGTGTTTAGTCGGCGTTCTTGCTTTGCATACGATGTCCAAGTTTCAGCTCCGTTCAAGAGAATGCTCAAGATACACGTCTGGTAGACGATCACTTTGGTCTTAGTGGTGAGATGTTTGTTTTCCCAGACCCTTGTACGAAGCTTCCCGAACATGGTCGCCGCTCCTCGCGTCTCCATGGCATTTTTTTATGGGAACACGATTTTTCCCAGAGTAAAAAGTTATTTACAAATTCATTCAAATCTATGCAGCTATTTGATCGCGAATGCTTAAAAAGAAAACGCACTGAACTCAAAACCCGCCTCGACATTTCATACATTTAGTACTGGTACATATGAAACAAATATATGGGTAAAAACATTTTCCGGGATCAGGATTTGAATCTACGCCCTTGCCGTTCCGTGACAGTGCTGTAACCAACAGAGCTATCGCGGCTCATCCTGTCGGCTTCAAATTAGTGCACCCTTTCTCCGTGTACCGTCTTTACCTATAGGTGACGGCCAATAAGCTTCCTAAATTAACAAAGTACACCACAGAGCAAACATGGAAAAAAAATGCCGGTGTAAAATAATAATAGATGTTACGTGTTTTGATGCATATAACAAAATACTACAAAAGTAAAAACTTTCTGATTAGCTTTCGAGAAAAAAATTGTAAGCAAAAATTCACCTGAAACAGTTTTCATATAAAATTGTTTTTTTTTTAATAGCCTATAGGCTGTCCTACTGCTGGGCAAAGGCATCCCCTCTTCCTTTCCATTGTTCCCTATCCTCGGCGTCCTTATACCATCCTTTTTGTAAGTGGTCGAAATCGTCCTTCCACCTACGCGAGCTACGCCTGGGCCTGCCTCGGCGCCGCTGTCCGTCTCGTGGCACCCAGACACCCAGTGCATGGCGATCTTTGCCCACCTTTCCGGATGCGTGCGGCACACGTGGCCTGCCCAGTCCCACTTCAATAGAGAATTGTACAAAATTTTAAGGAGAAAAAATTAAAGTGTCCTGTTTCAATTTATTCTCCATACAATTTTGTATGAAAACTCATTTCAGGTGAAATTTCACTTAATTATAAACGGGTTCCTCGGCAAAATAAAAGAAATCACGTAACGTGGATGTGCATTTATTAAAATTACAAATGAGGTTAACACATGTATTGCCTATGGCACCCAGTACCTCACATACACACTAATATCCTCATTCATACAAACAAACACATTCATACAACACGACACGCACACACTGTTGCTTTCTTCGTCCGTGCAGTCACTGAGGGGTCAGCTGAAAATCAGCGCTGTGGCTTGCCTCAGCATTATGCTGAGCTGGTGTACCCTTGTTGGCACTGTACCACACCAGATGTTCTGTGCTGCATGTATTAAACTTTGTATACTTCTGTATTCTGTATTCTGGTGTTTACAGCGCTAAATAAACGATTTCAATTTCAATTTCACCCGAATACAGACCGGCGCGTGCGGCACGCGGGGTGCCACTTTAAGTTCTAAAAACACATTATCATATTGTAAGCGCTAACAATCGGAAAACTAAACAAAAGGTTTTACTATTGTAGTATTTTGTTATAATGTATCAATACATGTAACGTCTAATTTTTTTTTAAATTTTTCATAGGAATTTTTTTCCATACTTGCTCTGCGGTGTACTTTTATTTATTATGCCTTTCTCATGCCAGGTATACTTAAAAAAATTAGAAAAAGGGGTGAAAAAAATCTCCTTTAAGTTAGAACTACATTCTGTTACATTAGTTGGTTAGTAACGTCTGACACAAACAAACAAACAGACAGATAAAAAGCTAAGTGTGTCACGCGATCGGGTCTCGCGTGACACGTACAACTAGGGGTGTACGAGTAACTCGAATGTCGAGGTTTCATTTTGAACACAGATAGATAGATTAATACTTTATTTCACACAAGAAATTTACATAGGAAAGGAACATGGAATAAGTGTACAAAGGCGGCCTTGTCGCTCAGGGCGATCTCTTCCAGGCAACGTAGGCGATAGAAGAATGTTTAATAGGTTACCGGCAGTATAGTGCAGAAAAGTGAAATATGAAATATTTATTAGTTTATATACTTATCTTATCTAGCCGCATGCATCCGGAAAGGTGGGCAAAGATCGCCATGCACTGGGTGTCTGGGTGCTACAAGACGGACAGCGGCGCCGAGGCAGGCCCAGGCGTAGGTGGAAGGACGATATCGACCACTTCCAAAAAGGATGGTATAAGGACGCCGAGGATAGGGAACAATGGAAAGGAGGAGGGGAGGCCTTTGCCCAGCAGTGGGACAGCCTATAGGCTATTATAAAAAATAAAAAAAATACTTATCTGTAGTAGACAGATTTTGTGTTTCACTCGTGAAGTTCGTTCTTTCTAGTTATCACGATTTCGAATGTGCTTATTTTCTGCTTTTTACGATAAAAGGACGATTAATGTTCTCAGCGTATTGGTAAAGCTAGCACATGAAATATAATCTTTCAAATTCATAAAATAATTAGATTTAAACAATGAAAAAATTACTGCTCGTTTATCTCTCAAAATGAGGACTGACTCTAAGAAATAACTGTATATAGCAGTCCCACGCTTTAGACTTAGTAAAGTAAACACATCGTTTATGGGTCACTGTGTACGATGTTATAATGAGATATCTGATACTGTAATAAATATGACAGAGAACACATTTAAGACCCACATGAGACGGACCTTATGTAAAAAGGGTTATTATACAATAAATGACTACTTAAATGATAAAGAGGCTTGGTCCTAAATCCAGCTCCAGCTCTGCACATCGTGTATATGATTGTATTCATAATTATTGTAAGATATATTTATTACAAAAGATGTGCTGCTGAAAGTTTCTTGCGCAGCTTCTTTCCTTTCAGCTATAGCACCTTACGAATCGGTGTACAGAAAAAAAATGACGTTGTAAAAATGTACTATAAGGTACTTACAACAAAAACATTTTGATTTGATTTGAGGCTGACTTGGTCACTTGTGGCGTAAAGCTTCTAAGAGAAAGATTATCCCAAGAAACAGATATTTCTCATACAAAATAATTTGGTTACCTACTTTAGTGAAGTTTTTTTGCCGCATTTGACATCGATCTCGCCTGATGGTAAGCGACGATGAGGTCGACGATGGAGCACGCGGGTCCAGTAAATGCCTATTCACTCTGGCCTTGAAGATCCCAAGGTTGTAGGTTTCGGGAAACACAGACGCCGGCAGGCTGTTCCATTCCTTAGCCGTTCGCATAATGAACGAAGAAACAAATCGCTTCGTACGAAGTCTTAAATTCTGGATCCTATCGATGACTAAATTAAATCAAACGTTTGTTTAGTCGAGTTTCAAAAGACTCGAATCTCTAATAGAGTTGTCTCGAAAGTTCGAGACGTTCACAACACTAGTGCCACCTCGAGTGTCACACCGAACGATTCCTAGTATAATAATTAATAACCGTGTCAGTGGGCCGATGCGATCTTGATACTATATTAGCAATCTTGCATTTTTAATATGTTAATGCACCCTTAAGCATTATTGCCGCCTGAATGTCTGTCAGCTGATGCCAAGAATGCACATTATTATTGCAATGTATTGGATTGCATACATTGCAATTCTTATTACAGTTATTTGATTCGTAATATGTCGATATGAGGAACTACACGTTTTCGGTATATGGGACTTACATATAAAAAATAATACTAAAATCTTTATTTTCATTACAATTTTGTCTCCAAAGTGGTGATTGGTGTCTCCTTATAGGCAAGTAATGCCTGCGCCAGGAGGCAATACCGTCTTCACCATAAGGGCACACGGGGCCCGTGCCCAGGGCCCCCATTCTCGGGGGGCCCCGAAGGATCCACAATTTCTCTCACACATTTATTCTCAAAACATTTTTGTCGGGCACATTACACTTTTTTCACAAATCAGGAATCTTATCAGAAGGTTAGATTTACAAGGCATATCATATACTACGCCATTATATTATCGATGACTGCGACTTTTCCTACTGTACTAATTAATAATATTTCCGAACGCAATACCTATTTTACGACTGAGTAATTTGTCAATTATGTGCATAGAAAGTGATATCCTTCAAAAAATTGACTTCAAGGATATAATAGAAGATTTTGCTCAACAGAAATCGCGAAAGAAACCGCTAATGTAATTGTAACCAAAAAACCTATGCTGTATTTGATTACCTATAAATGGGTTCATAGGTACTTAGTAAAAAATTGAAGTGTTTTTCTTTTTTTACTTTCCAATTCGCTTTCTTTACTTTCAAAAAGGGCCTCAAATTCTTGTGTGCCCAAGGGCCCCAGCCTAGTTTAAGACGGCGCTGCCAGGAGGCACATATACATATACACATTATACATATTTTATATTTATAAACATACTTTTGAAATATTTTAAGTTTTTTTTTAACAATATATCATATATAAAAAATGATCGTGAGAGTGTGTGTGAGAGAGAGAGTGTGTGTGTGTGAGTGTGTGTATGTGCGCGGGTATATATAATACATATGGACGTACTTTTTCCGTGTATGGGCGTGTCGTACGAGGCGACTGACCCGAGTAACTCTGCTGGTGCTGGTGCCCGAGTGCTCTGACGGTGAAGGAACACATCGTGAGATGACCAGTGTGTACAATGGGGTAGGCACAATAGATCTTCAAGGGTAGAAGTGCCGCTGGGGTGTTCCCGGCGTCCTATCATAAGATAACTTGCTGGTGGTAGGACCCTCAAGGGTCCGCCTGCTAGCGACCACCTTCTATGTGAAGTCTGTCATCAAATATCTTCGCTTCGTCGTCGATGTGTTCCGGCAGTGTCTATAGAAGAGGTAGAAATCGTCATAGCTGTTTTACTTACATTACATTTACAGGTAGATCCTGATGTGAAGGATCGCCTGGGGTGGTACCACCCTCTGCCGTGAAACAGTAATGTTGGCATTTCTGTGTCCCGGTTTGAAGGGTAAGAGAGCCAGCGTAATTTCCAGCACATGAGGTAATCCATCTTAGTCCTCAAGGTGAGCAGCGCATCTTGCTTGCTTGCTTGCTTATCGTATGGTTACTGGCCAACCTATTGTCAGAGTTGATCAGGTCGCCCGTAGGCATCTGACATGGCTTAACGTCTGCTGTCGAACGACAACAACCAGGAGCTCACATGAAATATGCCACTAGCGGTCACCCATCCGGGTGCCGACCGCGCCAACGTCGCTTAACCTGCACGATCACTTTCGGACCGTGCTCGCAACTAGGCTACGAGCTCCTCCGATTAAAAACCCTCTAATAACATTACAGTGAGGTGAGATGTCTACGGGGTGGTCCGTTGCTCGTAAAAGTACCCACAAAACGCAACTCAAATGAAACCCAGTTACGTATTTGAACTCACAGTTAAAGTACAATGCGAACAGAAGTGTCATAACTAAAAGCTAGGTACAGTCGCCGGCGTTCTTTCGCGAAGTTTGAGGGGCTCGTTAAATTTAACGAGAGCCGGCTGCAGGTACAGGGAAACGCTTTTAGGCACGCCTGTACCTAGAGTGTTTCTGACCTCAGTGTTGCCGGAAAATAGTTTATTAGACCTCCGGAAACTGGTCAGGGAATTGGTATTCCCTTTAAGTACCTATGAGGTGAATCAAAGATTTTAAACACCCTATGTACATTGCTCCCGCGACTGCCAGTTGGCACATGCGATGTGAGCTTTCCCATTGAAATGTCAATTGTATGGAACTATACGCGCATTTTTCCAAACCCTTTGGCTCACTGTCAGTGCTCATATCATCGTTCTAGAGGAGAGGGGGCTAATATAGACGCGATTTTTGTGGTGTGAATAGACCTGAATGATTCAATTGGCACGAGCCAATGGATGGTGAGTGGTCACCGTCGCCCATAGGCACGTCACCTCACTGTAATGTTGTTAGAGGGTTTCCATACGCTGGTAACCTTGAGGAGTTAGACCTGGTGTGGCGGTCATTACGGTGGCTCCCTCACCCTTCACACCGGAACACAGCAAAGGAATGCGATGCTCTACTGTTGTAAACTGACACATTAAGCATAGTTTTAACTTATATGACACAGTCGTACGAATGTCAAGAGGTCATAAGGAAAACTTATTACGACAGAGTTCCACAGAGTACTTATATAGCAAATCAAATAGTCTTTTTTTTACTCTACCACCGCTTCGTAAGGTGCTGTAGCTGAAAGAAAAGAAGCAGCGCAAGAAACTTTCAGCAGCACGTCTTTTGAAATAAATATATCCTACAATAATTATGAATACAATCATATACACAATGTGCAGAGCTGGAGCTGGATTTAGGACCAAGCCTCTTTATCATTTAAGTAATCGTTTATTTTATAATAACCCTTTTTACATAAGGTCCGTCTTATGTGGGTCTTAAACGTGTTCTCTGTCATATTTATTACAGTATCAGGTATCTTATTATAACACCGTACACAGTGACCCATAAACGACGTGTTTACTTTACTAAGTCTAAAGCGTGGGACTGCAAGTTTGTTTTAGTTTCTGGTATTAAAATTATGATTATCGCAGTTTTTCTGAAACAACTGTAAGTTTTTCCGTACATACATAATATTTTCATAAATATACTGACCCGCGACAGGCAGTATATTTATTTCCATGATGTATCTTCCCACTGACACCTCGACTATTGGGAATATATATAATTATATAAATAAATTGAAACGCTAAAGTGGCGATGGGCGGGACACTTGGTTAGACGTGGTGACGGCCGGTGGACCAGAGCCCTCACTGAGTGGTGGCCGAGGTTGGGGGAAAGAGGAGTAGGTCGTCCAGCAGCCAGATGGGCGGATGACATCACCAAGGTCGCATCGAGGGCATGGATGCGACTAGCACAGGATCGTATAGGGTGGCACAGGAGAGAGGAGACTTATACCCTGCAGTGTGACGACATGGGCTGATGATGATGATATAAATATAAGTATAGTATGTAATTATTGTATTGTATTGAAATATATAAATAAACAATAAACAATTTCAATAAACATTAAAGTTGTAATTGGAACTAAAGTTAGTTCTTCCCGTGATTTAGAGATATAAGGGATTAAAGATTGATTCACAGACTTACCTTGTCGACAAGGATACGTCCAACCTATTGTTGTTGTGGTTCAGGCCGCCCGTAGACCTCTGACATGACCTAACGACTGCTGTCTCCGACAGTTGCTCTCCGGGGCACGGACGGCCTCAGATAAAAATGAAACACTAGAGGTCACCATCCTGATTCTCGATCACTTTCCACCACGCTCCTCCCTGCCTTTAGTTAAAACTTTTTCCCAAACCCGAAATAGAATTAATTAAATCTAGGTACAAAACTAACAGTAACATAAGCTTTAAGCTGGCTGTTCCAGACTTTCAAGTTAGATCTAAGTAACTTATGTAATTGCCTGTCAGACAGGCGTCGCGTCAAAGGACTAGATCCAACTTTAGGCCGAAAGTCTAGCCCAAAACTTGGCGACAATCTAGATTTTGCTTTGTTTCTGTTCTACCTGTTAGCTAGACTGAGATCTTAGACAATGAATAAACGTAGTCAATCTAGTCTAGATATACTGTTTGCAGTAGTAATTCAAACACAGTTTCAGATCTAGGAAAGGAAACCAATTTTGATCAGATAAAGCTCAGAACCATTTCGATAAAACACTCTTTCAAGTGAATGAAAGAATCTATTTAAACTAAACTATGTAGTTATTAGACAGACAGACAGACAAACGTGTTAAACCTATAACACCCCTTCCTCGATCGGGCGAAGGCTAAAATAAAAAGACCGACAAACAAAACCTGACAACTTTTAAAAAGCTTTTAATGAGGAAATTTCACAATTCAGCACTCGCGTGTCTGCCCACAGGCCGCGCCTCGAAATGCGGAAAACGGGAAGTGTCACTTGCACCCGCGGCCATCCGCGCTGGAGACGGGGGACTCCGACATTTTTCGGAACAGGAACAGGACTCAGATCCATCATTTATTAATTTTACTTTAATTTACCTAGATGTTTGTAAACTGTGACTTTTAATAAATTGATAGGGTCGACCGGAATCTATGATCCAGGCAGAACAAGGTAACCTATTGTAGGTATCAAATGCAAACGTTTATCAGCCTAAAACTCTCATAAATAAACTGTGTTTCGGATTTATAGAGTAATATACACATAACTTCATATAATATGTAAATAAAAATAAATAAATAAACCTTTTTATTGTCCTTATCTAAATATGAAAA
The DNA here is from genome assembly GCA_947369225.1 of Hofmannophila pseudospretella. Lineage (NCBI taxonomy): Eukaryota > Metazoa > Arthropoda > Insecta > Lepidoptera > Oecophoridae > Hofmannophila > Hofmannophila pseudospretella. Next base: position 275,927 of record OX376338.1, on the reverse strand, counting down.
TAAAGTAATAATATGTCACATTTTTAAACATTAAATCAATAATATCTATCATCATCATCGTCCCCACTGTTGGGGCACAGACCTCCCCTTGTACAAGGAGGTACGGGCCATGATCCACCGAGCGGGCCCCAATGCTGATTGGTGATTCACACGCCTTCGGAAACTTTTAATTTCCTCAGACATGCAAGTTTCCACACGATGTTTTCCTTCACCGTTACAGCAGTCGGTAAATGTACGTAAGTCTTTGAAAAAATCGGAAAACTCAGTGGTACATAGCATTGCATGGTTTCTAACCCGGACCTCCCGCATGGGACTCCGGCGTCCTAGCCACTAGGCCACCGACGACGCTCACTCAATAATATCCATAAATACAATTATATTCATTTAAGTAGATAAGTACCCCGTCTGGGTGAAGGCCTCCTCCAGTTTTCGCCAATCGTCTCTGTTTTGTGCTGTTTTTATCCAGTCACGTCCTGATATTTGTACGATGTCCTCTGTCCATCTCTTTCTTGGTCTGACTACTTTCCGTTTACCCTGAGGACCTTGTCATTTAGTGACCTCTAAAGTCCATCTCTGATCTTCGAGGCGTTCATATACTCGTATGTAACTTAGATTAAAGCTTTTGTATACTTGAAATAATGCATGTATCTTCTCTTGTCTTATTAACGCATAGATATCACTCAGAAATAATCCAGGTACGGATCGCGCCGGACACGGATCCGCGAACTGTATCCAGCCGGAGTTACCCATCTTCATTCCGGACGGACACACCCCTACCCGCTTACCCGGGTGTGGGGTACCCGCAAATACAGACACTAACGCGATATTACTTTTACCTTAATGCTAAATTATTTCACTCATTTTAAAAAAGGGTCTAGTTGAATACAATATTATATACTAACTTAATTTGTATGGACTCTTTCAGAAATTAATGGAATTGAATTGAATACCAGCGTCAGTGGAGTATATCTACTGACATTTAGCTGAATAATTGATATTGTGGCCCTGTTTAAAAGTATTTTTTTTAAAATAATTTACAAATTTTTGTACTACCCACCTTAAAACGGGGTCGTCCGGGCTTTTTAATTACTAATATAGAGTTATTTTTGTGTGTCAGTACCCTTTAGTTCTCCATTGTACGATACATACAGTGGAAGACATCAAACTATACTGAAACACAAAAATAACTATGTCGTCAGTGGAAAGGAAAAAAACGCTAAAGAAAAATGAGTTACATATTATATCGTCACTGGAAAGCGCCAAAGCGCGTTTTCGGAAAAAAATAATTTATATGAATACTTAAATCTGCCTAAGGACTATGGCGCGTGAAAAACCATTATCTGAACAGATCCGCCGCAGGAAATGGTTGTGGATAGGGCACACCTTACGTCGCCCGAAAAGCATCGCCTACGCCTCCTCGAACTGGCAACCAACAGGAGGATCTCGCAAACGTGGAAGACCCAGAGCTACATGAAAACGTAGTCTTCAAAAAGACCTGGATGCGGCTAAAGTATTCTGGGAAACCATAGAGTCTGCGGCATCGGACAGAGCGCGGTGGAAGAATATTGTCTCAGCCCTGTGCACCACTAGGTGCTCTAGGACCTGAAGAAGAAGAAGAAGACTTTAAATCTCATTTCCCAAAACCTCCATTATGGCGCTATAGCATTTTTTCCTTTCTACTGACGATATAATATATAACTCATTTTGCTTTAGCGTTTCTTCCTAATAAATATAACTCATTTTTGCCCATATGGCGCTTTAGCGTTTCTTCCTAATAAATATAACTCATTTTTGCCCTATGGCGCTTTAGCGTTTCTTCCTAATAAATATAACTCATTTTTGCCCTATGGCGCTTTAGGGTTTCTTCCTAATAAATATAACTCATTTTTACCCTATGGCGCTTTAGCGTTTCTTCCTAATAAATATAACTCATTTTTGCCCTATGGCGCTTTAGGGTTTCTTCCTAATAAATATAACTCATTTTTGCCCTATGGCGCTTTAGGGTTTCTTCCTAATAAATATAACTCATTTTTACCCTATGGCGCTTTAGCGTTTCTTCCTAATAAATATAACTCATTTTTGCCCTATGGCGCTTTAGGGTTTCTTCCTAATAAATATAACTCATTTTTACCCTATGGCGCTTTAGCGTTTCTTCCTAATAAATATAACTCATTTTTGCCCTATGGCGCTTTAGCGTTTCTTCCTAATAAATATAACTCATTTTTGCCCTATGGCGCTTTAGGGTTTCTTCCTAATAAATATAACTCATTTTTACCGTATGGCGCTTTAGCGTTTCTTCCTAATAAATATAACTCATTTTTGCCCTATGGCGCTTTAGGGTTTCTTCCTAATAAATATAACTCATTTTTACCCTATGGCGCTTTAGCGTTTCTTCCTAATAAATATAACTCATTTTTGCCCTATGGCGCTTTAGCGTTTCTTCCTTTCCACTGACGATATTAAAAAAATTAAAAAACCCGGAACGACCCTTTAGTAACTAAATGTTACCTAAAGTTTAGTACTTTGTCGTTTTCTGTCAAGAAATCATAAATTCTTAATGCGACACAGTTCCACGGAATATATTGAATAGCTTGATATATCTTCCACTGCACAGGTTCCAGAGCCTTCAGGACACAGTGACACATCGTGACATCATGTGATATCGTGTCACGCGGCCATTTCGCGACGTGACAGGCCGGTGTCACGCTGATGACGTCACGTCACAATGCGTGTCACGCCCAGTTCTGCGGGTGACACGTTGCTATGAGATTAATTTTGGTTAATTACTGGGTGTGAGCTCGCGGTTAGAGGTGACGTCACGGCTTGTTAGCATAGACATTAACCAGGTAGGGTATTTTTTTAAATCGAAAAAATATCTGGGTTGAATTAGCAGACAGTTTCGTAATAAAAATAATAAAATATGTTTGATAAATTAAAAAAAACCAACCTATTAACTTTATATTTATACATACAATGTATGTACAGAAACTTAATATGTACAGAAAATATCTGTCCACTCCCAGCCCACTCTAGTCCACTGCTGGACACAGGCCTCTCCCAGGCGCGCCATTGGGCCCGCTCTTCGGCTCTTTTCATCCAGCCATCTTGCGCAGAACGTCGCTCCACCTAGCAGGGTCCCACACTACGTTTAAAGTATAGTCGCGGGAAAAATACAAATACAAATATACTTTATTGCACCCCCGGGACAAAAACAAAACATACAACATAAAGAGACGTACAATACAATGTGCAGAAGGCGGCCTTATCGCTTTAAGCGATATCTTCCAGGCAACCTTCAGGTAAAAAAAAAAAGCTAGTTGGACACGACAAATATTATGATAAGATAGAAACTAATATGGCGATCCATCATCATAAAAACAGGTCGCGAACATTACTCGCGGTAATCTAGTTAATAGTTGCGAATTGGGTCGATTGGCTTAGTGGGGCACTCCGCTCCCACCCTCTAGGGGGGGTGAATAGCCCCCTAAAGTAGGCGCGGTCTTTGACTGGTTCAAATTTGCCAGGTATAAGTAGTTAAAAACACGAATTCCTTCGTAGTAAATTTAACAAACGGTGCACAACCTTTATCTACCAAAATTACTCCACCAGAAGGTTGTCTGGAAGAGATCGCTTTTAGCTATAATACCGCCTAGATCCACCTACATAATCTTAAATTAGGACCACTTTCTCATACAGAACAACCTTGTCATAGTAAATACTAGATTAACGGTAGTATTAGATCCCTTTTGATCGCCGTCTACGTTTTATTGTGAGTCGTTCAATGAGGATCCACTTCAGGGTCCTATATTAAGGTTCTTGACTGTACCTAAGTTAAGTACGAGTACGGTACGTAAAAGTCAATTTTTTTACTTTTTTTTTTATGTACAACTAAACCCGTATTTGACCCCGATCTCGCCTGATGGTAAGCGACGATGAGTTCGACGATGGAGCATGGGGGTCCAGCAAATGCCTATTCACTTCGGCCTTGAAGATCCCAAGGTTGTAGGTTTCGGGAAACACAGACGCCGGCAGGCTGTTCCATTCCTTAGCCGTTCGCATAATGAACGAAGAGGCAAATCGCTTCTTACGAGCAGATGGGATACTTAATTATTACAGATTGGAATTGACCCGTCCTGTAGATTATTAAAAACCATTTCTAAAATGGCTTCTTCAGTAACAAACGTTGTGCCTTTTAAGGAGAGCAGACGAACAAACTGCTCACCTGGTGGTAAGTGGTAAGTGGTCACCGTCGCCCATAGACATCACACCTCACTGTAAAGAGTTTTCGATGCATTGCTAACCTTGAGAACTTGGATGGAATGCCTCATGTGCCGGTACCATTTTTTTTAAATCTCAGTTTAGAGGCTTTGGTACCACAAGGTGACCATGTCAGCCTCGTCAGGGTCACTAGAGAAGGGACGGGAAGCTCAAGTATTATTAGAGTCAGCCCTCATTCTGAGAGACAACTTAGCAAACAACAGTAAGTGTTTCATATTATCAGATAAGGGTTGAAAACGTTGACTGATTTTCCGGGGGCAGGATTATTCATTCCGTTTTTTTTCATGCAATTTTTTTCTAATTTAAGGAAGTATGTGTTTGTGACACCCTGTACGCAGACCGCACCCCTCCCCCCTCTCCCCCAGGGCGAGGCTCCCCCTGTATAGCAACATGCGATCTTTTGACACATCATAACAATGAATACTTTATTATTACTCACTGGTATATTTTGCGGGTCGTTGCCTTCCTTTTATTAATTAGAAGGTGTTATTATACCGCCCTTTCACCTATTTCTGCCGCAAAGCAGTATTGTATCGCTGTGTTCTGGTTTAAAGGGTAAGACAGCCAGCGTGATTACCGGCACGTCTATGGGGGTGGCTTGTTAACTCATCCGTTTTTCTTAGATATAAAAAGAATTGAAGATTGGAGATTGTTCCAAAGTTCCAAGTTTCTTAGGACAAGACAGTTTTCGATGCGCTGCTAACCTTGTGGACTTAGATGGAGTGCCTTATGGGCCGGTAATACCTCTCTTACCCTTCAAACCGAAACACAGTAATGCAATTGCTGCTTTGCGACAGAAATAGGTAGTACCCCAGTCCGATCCTACACAGTCATACCAACATCAAAGTGTGTTTTAACAAAACCACCTGACCAACCGCATGCAGTCCAAATTTCTCTGAAATCTAAGCTAGGTGGACGTTTCATATAACTGATGGAGATACTCTTGACGCTTCTCTCTGCCTACCCCGCAGCTCGTCAGCACGTCGATCACATATCTAACGCTGGTGCCCGATTCTACGAATACCCCGCAATCTCAATATACTTTATTGCACAACTAAGAGTAGACTAAGAGTATATGTATTAATTATTGTAGAATAGAATGTAGGCGGTCTTATTGCTGACAGCGATCTCTTATAGACAACCTTTCGGAGGAAGCGGTATTAAGTAAATAATGGAATTTAGAAATGGAATAGGAATATGATTTGAGTTTTGAAAATATATTATAGATGAAGAAACGAAGATGCCAACACGAAATGAGATAAACGCTAACAGTGAGGTTGAAATTGATGGCAAGGAGGTTGATGTGGACGATGAAGTCGACATCGTCACAAGCGGAATACGATTTGTAGTTAAAGTTGAATCGATACGAAAACGTAATAGCTATATTTACGAGTAATGGAAAAAGAACGACAAACGTTGTAGAACAGTGGAATTGGTCTTCAGGTCATCATTGGTATTCAGCCCGCAAGCAGCAGCAGCTACGCATTCTCGCTGTATTCATACATACATACAGACAGACAGTAGTGAGGCTGGTTATTGCAGTTATTTGTATGCAAATACACTGTCTTTATGACATGTAAACCCTGTGCAGGAATGTATAACCCTTTCTCATATTGCGGAATGAAATGGTTCTTTTTTCTTCTTTAATGAATGCCACTGAAACAAGCATAGAGTATAGAGTATAGCTTGCTGAGATAGAGTCCTCAGGACGCTTCGTGCAACAGCTAGATTCTCTAAAGGGGAATGTTTTCATCCCTTCACTCAGTACTTCGTTCACTTTGTTTTTAAGACTACTTTCTTTGTCGTTCTTTTCCGATTAAGTAAATCAATAAAACAATAATTAACTTATGAAAACCATTTTGACATGTTCTCCATTACATATGGCACATCATTTATGTATACCAGAAACAAAAATGGACCAAGAATAGAACCTTGAGGGACGCCCATTTTAACTAGAGATCCTGAATTGGAGGTTTGGTTGCCGGATCACACCGTCTGTAGTGTTTCACTCACATTTCACTGTCTTATATAACGTTTATTTATCACGGACGATTTTTAGGTAAATTACACTAGTTTTACGAAAAAAATGACCACTGTAAACCGTTTTTAAACAATAAAAAAGGACGAACACGCCATGACAGCATGAACGCTCAACATAACCTAGGGGTCATGTGAACATACTAATTTTTTTAATAACATATCCACATCCACAACACATTATAAAACTACCAATGGCTGCCTCTGGCGATTAAGTTGTATGTTAGAAGAAGTAGTTCGAGTCTCCAGGTTTAGATTCTATACCGTTTGTAGCTGGTAGATCTAGGAGTGCAGTATCACCCAGGGTGGTACCACTATGTTTCTGCCGCAAAAGCTGCTCCTTTCGCTTTGAAGGGTAAGAGAGCCAGCGAAATGACAGAAAGCACATAGTATATCTTACTGAGATAGAGTCCTCAGGGCGCTACGTGCAACAGCTAGTTTATCTAAAGGGGAATGTTTCCATCCCTTCACTCAGTACTTCGTTCACTTTGTTTTAAGACTACTTCCTTTGTTCGTTCTTTGTACTACTTTGTAACTATGCCGCACAGTGGGTGGACCAACTTTTATTCCACCGAATAGAGCTTAAAACTATTTCTTTGTTCTGAAGCTTTCACTTTGAACTTTCAAACGTTGATTTATAGAACAGTTTTTGTTAGAGGTATTGAATAAAATATTATTAGGTATATTTAAATAGGTACCTTAAGTATATTTAAATTAAAAAATATTTAAATTAAAAAAACAGCACAAATATTTCAACACTGCTCAATGCTCATGTCATAATCTTTCAGTACATGCATAGACGATGCAAACTTGATAATTCCACACGTACGTTTTTAACTTGAACTAACTTCCCGCACTTGTATTATAATAGACTTTTGATGTATTTAATAAACATTCCACCATTTTTTATTTTAATAATATATTTTTTAATATATTAATTCCTAACTACATCCAACTTGTATCTGCTGTGTGACAAATATTGATTTTGTTCAGAACTTACCGACTTCGAATTCACACAAAGAAAATCCACTTCTCATACAACATGTATGGAAAGTCGATTTTTTAATGAATGGTGATTTTTCCTGGACACTCTGTATATCATACCTGAAACAATAAATAAATGATAATTAGTGACATACCATTAACTTTGTCTACCAATTATGTTTAGTGGCCTACCAGTTGTTCAGGCCGCCCGTAGGTCTTAGACATGGCCTAACGACTGCTGTCGAACTACAACAATCAAGAACGACTGTTTAAAGTGCTCTATGAGGCAAGGAGAGGCTCAGATAAAACGTGCCACTACTCCACTAGCGATCACCTATCCTGGTTCTGACCTCGTCCGAAGGCGCACTTTATGACCATCACGCTGGCAGCTAGGCTATGACTCTATGAGTCTCCATAATCATATTAAAGCACAAATGTGCCTCTGGCAGGCGGGCGGTGGCCCAGCTTTTTGTTCAAGTTTTAACGGTCATGAATGGGAGATAAATTGCCTCCGCCATAGCTTGCTTCAAGTTATCATGGTAATAAATTACATATTTAAAGTTACTGAATGCTCTAAAAATATGAGGAAACCTGCATGTCTGAGAATACGGTATTAGCCTTAAAAAAATTATTGCATCAATCAACGTACATGGACATACTGAAGAAGGATCTAGAATTAGTTTTTCGATATCTCAACTAACATCAGAGATATTAATGGTTAAAGTTAGTATTGCACAGATGCTCTGTCCCTTTCTAGCAAACAGTCCTTTATATGCAACCAGGACCTGCTTGTATGGCGCTAGGGAACACTGACGTCATAACACTTATTGCCGTTTCTTTCTACCGTTCGGATTGCTGATTGCCTGTAGCTATTTTATTTTTCAACGAATTTTAATTCTGATTTCACATTTGACTCTTTCTTAATTTTTAAAGAAATACATTTAATATTTGACACTTGGAAACTTTTTACCACCAGATTGATGAACCTTAACAAAACGTCTTCACTTTGGGTACAAATACTTCGCGAGAAAATGACCATCACGACCTAAAAAACTTTATGCCAATCATGCCATGACGACTTTATCGAACACCTTGCCCACTTTTGAAGAAAAAACTGTCAAAGTGGAAGTGGCTAGATGACTGCGCGAATGTGGGTGAAAGTACCCAATTACCTGGGAATTACCTACAATGGGATTTTAATGGCGTTTTCATGGCATTGAATAGTATGACTTGAAGTTGTATTTAACAGTAAGTAGTATAAGAGTAAGTAGTAAGTATTCAATTACTTACTTAAGTATACGTCAAGAATCACGAATGAAAGTAAATAGATTTCATTTTAACTAGTTTCGACACAGTAGCCAGTGCATCTGACGGTAAGTGGTTACCGTCATCACCATCAGCCCACTCTAGTCCACTGCTGGACCAGGCCTCTCCCAGGCGCGCCATTGAGCCCGCTCTTCGGCTCTTCTCATCCAGTCGCTGCCAGCCACCTCGCGGTCTCCACTCCAGAACTCGTCTACCCCAGCGGTTGTCGGTTCTGCGACAGACGTGACCGGCCCACTGACACTTCAGCTTGCTAATCTTATGAGCTATGTCGATAACTCTTGTTCTATGCCGGATCTCCTCATTTCGGATTCTTGTTACAGGGCACACAAAAAAAAGGACCTCCGACTTACAAACTAGGTCGAAAACCTGTATCTTGTAAGTCGGGATTCGATCCAGCAGAGATACTCCGAGCATAGCTCTTTCCATAGCACGCTTCAATTAGTGTACCAGCCGCACCGTCAGTGTCCACGTTTCGGCTCCGTCATAAACACCATGAATACCGGGGAGTGTCGTACGAGGCGACTGAGGGTCTTAGTGGATTTTATTCTACACCTAGTATTCTAGACGGCGCTAGACTCGCCACCTATCACGTTTGTCCACCAAATCGAGAACTACCTGTGAGTGATGGCGGTTCCTCTGTCTACCCCCTCGGTGATTATGAACGTGAGAGTTATGGAAATCGTGGCATAATATTTTTTACTTTTTATCTACGACTAAACTAGTATAAACTGTCCTAAACCAAAGGTTGGCTGGAAGAGATCTCTATGGGGTAAGCCCGCCTTTGTACATATTTTAATGTTTTGTTATTTTATTTTCTGTGTATATTTTATTGGTGTGCAATAAAGATAGTAGAAATAAACAAACAAACTAAACCCGCGTTCGTCCTCACTCTCCTACCTGGTGGTAAGTGACGATGAGGTCCAAGATAGAGCCCACACGCTCAGTAAAGATAACCATGGTATTAATAAAACACCATGGTTCCCACAACATTGGACTCGAACCCGTGACCTCACTTTCACGAGAGTATTCCACCACTGAGCTGTCGGGGCACAAAAAATACTTCACTTCACCGCTCATATAATTTAAAACGAAGTACCGTTTTATTACAGTATACGGAGGCACAGTAGAGAAACATAAATCATAGACCCTCGTACCCTGGAAGATCGACACCCTTGCCCCGTCTCACCTTCCAGCCACCTCCGGCCGCTGCTGCAGAAACCCTCAAACGGCGAATATATACTAATCTGGGTAAAACATACATATTTGAGCCTTTTGGGGTTGAAACATTGGGACCCTGGGGCCCGGGAGCGCACCGCGTCTTCAAGGACCTCGTAAAGGACCTGGTGGACGCTGCAAAAGACTCAGGAGCTGGCTCCTATTTGGCCCAGCGGGGCCCAGTCTCTTGGGTACACTGCCGGATGTGGGGGACTTAACCCAAATTTTTTATCTTTAGTTTTTTCTTCTTCTTGGTTTAGTTTTAGCCTTAGTATTATTATAGATGTATCATTGTGTATCTTAGGACGGTAGTTATAATAAATACTTAATCATAGACAACATTTGGAATTAGATAGAGGCTCCGAGAGTCTCAGAGCGAAGTATTCGTAGAATTTCGTAATCAAGCAGCGAACCAAGGGTATATCATATAATTGGTAAGGTATAAGGTTGTCTGGAACAGACCGCTTTTAGCAATAAAACCGCCTAAATTGTATTAATCGCTTCGTACGCATTGGAGCACACTATTTTTGTGCAATAAAGAGTATTCATTCATTCAATTTTGACAAGTTTCATACATTAGACAGTTCAATGGCTGACCGAATGTAGTTATGGAGATGCTCGCATCGCATGCGCTAACTAGCAGACGCGGTTTCTTTATAAAGATTCTCTATTTGTGAATTTTGCCTGTACGTCTGTCGTCAGACTCGCCCTGTTACGGAAGAAGGCCGCTAAGAAATGTAGACTCCAAAAATAATAAAAATAAAAAACTCAGAAAATACTAGAAAACCTATTCGCTGCGTTCGTAAACCATGTTTTGTACATCGCGGCCTTTTATCGTATCAAGCAGAAGAACCGCTGAGATCTCTACTGTACTCCCTGTACTGTGCCACATAAATGTGAAAAACCTGTCGCTCCATACCTCCCTCGTGAAGTTGATTGACTGATCCTGGCAGCCCCGGTTACATGCTTGATGGTGTTGTAGGGGGCCGTACTCACATGGGGGACACAGGGACAATCTCACCTCACTATAATTCTCGCAATGCTGCTTGGCGGCAGACTCATAGACATCTCACCTCACTATAATGCTCGCAATGCTGCTTGGCGGCAGACTCATAGACATCTCACCTCACTATAATGCTCGCAATGCTGCTTGGCGGCAGACTCATAGTCATCTCACCTCACTATAATGCTCGCAATGCTGCTTGGCGGCAGACTCATAGACATCTCACCTCACTATAATGCTCGCAATGTTGCTTGGCGGCAGACTCATAGACATCTCACCTCACTATAATGCTCGCAATGCTGCTTGGCGGCAGACTCATAGACATCTCACCTCACTATAATGCTCGCACCCCACCACCCCTGCACATCATGATCTATGACTTTATTGCAAATTCTATTTTCAATTAACATTTGTATGAAAAAGAATTAATACGCCTGAAATCGCTCGATATATGTGTGTGCGATTTTATGAGCGAAAACCTCGCACTGAGCGCGGTATGTAGGGGGTGTAGTTAAGTATAAAAAAAAAATTAAGTTAGATTTGCTGCAAATATGCTAAGTAATACTGGGATAGACGAATTCTGGAGTGGAGACCGCGTTTGGGCAAACCTAGTGTGGGACGGGTGTCCCTGCTAGATGCAGCGACGATCAGCGCAAGGTGGCGAGCAGCGACTGGATGTGAAGAGCCGAAGAGCGGGCTCGATGGCGCGCCCTGGGAGAGGCCTATGTCCTGCAGTGGACTAGAGTGGGCTGATGGTGATGAATGGTTAGTTAGGTTGTTTGTGTGCTTTGGTCGGGACTCTACCACTTCTGAAAATGACCACTTTAAAAAAGTCCAATTCTGAAAATGACCACTTTTAATTGTAACACAACATCTATATTTATCTTGCCATGTTTTTACAAATAAATCTTCTGTCTTTCTATCTTTTCTTTAATAATGACCACTTCAGGAAATGACCACGTTTTTAAAAAATGACAATTATTGGGTCTTGGGTCTTAGATCGTTCCCAGTCGTTTTTCATGCAAATAATGCCTCTTTTATTATTATTTTTATAATTATACCAAAAGTGGTTAAATTATAGACTTGGCTTCATTCTGCACGTCCATAGAAAGAAGTTGTTCTCTAAGTAAAATCTCCCTTTATGTTAGATTTTGTTATTTGGGTATTTACGAGGTTTTTTTTAAAAGCCTATACTGTCTGTCCCACTGCTGGGCAAAGGTATCCCCTCCTCCATCATCATCATCATCAGCAGCCTACTCTAGTCCACTGCTGGACATAGGCCTCTCCCAGGGCGCGCCATTGAGCCCGATCTTCGGCTCTTCTCATCCAGTCGCTGCCAGCCACCCTGCGCAGATCGTCGCTCCATCTAGCAGGGACGCCCGTCCCACACTACGCGGTCTCCACTCCTGAACTGGTTTACCCCAGCGGTTGTCTGTTCTGTGACCGATGTGACAGATGGGCCCACTGCCACTTCAGCTTGCTAATCTTACGAGCTATGTCGATAACTTTTGTTCTATGCCGGATCTCCTCATTTCTGATTCGATCCAGCAGAGATACTCCGAGCATAGCTTTCTCCATAGCACGCTGAGCGACTTTCAATTTGTGAACCAGTCGCACCGTCAGTGTCCACGTTTCGGCTCCGTAGGTCATTACTGGTAGGACGCACTGGTTAAAGACTCTTGTCTTTAGACATTGAGGTATGGGCGACGAGAAGATGTGACGTAACTTCCGAAACTCCCCTCCTCCATTACGAGGAAATTACTAAAAAAAAAAATTTTTTCACTTAATAGTTAATAATAAGAACACAGGTATTACTTTCACATCGCGAGCAGACATCTTTTTATTAGTTTTTTTTAAAAATTTATGTCATATAGCAAGGCAAAGGTATTAAATTACACAGCCTAGCAGATTTATGAAACACCCCGTATACAGCGGATCGTATACATGAGAAAGGACGGAGGCTTTTAGGGATGAAAGGAAGCTCGTATGAATAGAAATAAGCTCCGGGTGTGGATATAAATAGAAAATTAAAAATATACCAGGATTTTTTTTCCGTGGTTACAAAAAATATCTACTGAAATATGTTTCGAGCCTATTTATCGACTGAAAACTGTGCGGGAAGTGCCACATTCCTGCACTAAGTGATTCCCGCATTCAACAATGAAGTCGCTATTCTATTGTACCGAATAAATATACAAACTGTCCCTTTTAAACGAAAGATTGTATGCAAGTCCGTGATGATATTTGATGATTAACATTTTAAAACATAATCTCAATTTATTTGCAAAAATGCAGTTTCAAATATTAAAAGACGTTGTAATTACTTCACAGTACGGGTAGCTAATGGCACGCGTTCATAAAACAATTCATTATTACTTATTTAATTTTCTCGCAGATGTAACAAAAGTGCGGGAAGACAAACGTGTTGCACTCGCACTCGTATTCTATTCGTGTTGCGAAATAACACTGGCTGCGACAATTTGGTCGTTCCCGCACTAACTATAATTTTAGATGTAGAAATAATAAAATAATAAAAAAATACCAATCGTTTGGAAACCATGGGGTAATCTACTGGCGGCCTGAAACAGGGTTGACTGACTCTCCCCTCCCTCCCACGGCCTTGGTTTTGTTACCGTCCTGTATAATCACAAAACATCATCACCTTAAACTCCATCACCCAAAGGTTGCCTGGAAGATACCGCTTAAAGCGATAATGCCGCCTTCTGCACTCTGCACCTCTCTTTATGTTGTATGTTTTGTTGTGTCCCGGGTGTGCGGTGAAGTATATTTGTTTTGGTATTACCCATATTTACAAATAAATGAAATTTCTATTTCTAACATCATAATCTGTAACTTAAATTGTAATTTTAAGTTGTAATTCTGTAATCTGAATGTTAGATTGACACATAACATTGTAAAGTGGTCAGTGTGTGTACCTACTCGTATGTGATCTCCACGACACAGGCAACGTCCAGTGTGGAGGGTATAGTTTAACGTGAAATGTTCATTAATGTGTGGTATAGGAATATGTAATGTATGGGGTAGTTTTTTAGTAGATTAGTTCAAGCCAGTCTTCAGATGGACGTGTCTCTAGTAGCCAGGTCTTTTATTGCGCTCCCGTCCCCGGTTCCCAGGACCTTCCTAAGGAAGATATTTCTCAGAATACATTTTTTCAATTTTTATATGTTATAATAATTACTGTATTGGCGCACCTCGTGTAAACAAGCCTGTTACACTCGGCAAATTAAAATATTTAATTTAATTTCGTTTTAATATAAAGATATATATTTTGTGGTTTCCTCGCGCAGACCTGCCCGCTTTTCGTATCAAAATTTCACTTCATGGGGTTTGCTGGAAGAGATCTTTTTTTTATTAAATAAGGAGAGCAGACGAGCAAACCGGCCACCTGATGGTAAGTGGTTACCGTCGCCCATAGACACCTCACCTCACTGTGTTAATATTAGAGGGTTTTTGATGCGCTGCTCACCTTGAGGACTAAGATGGAATGCCTCGTGTGCCGGACATTACGCTGGCTCTCTTACCCTTCAAACCGAAACACAGAAATGCAATCATCTCTGCTTCACGGCAGAAATAGATAAGAGGGGATCCTGCACTTTAGGATCTACCACTACCAAAAGATCTCTCTTAGAGATAAGTCACGCCCTTTGTGTTTCACATATTTATGTCTGAGTTTGTTATATATTACGTGTGTGTACAATAAAGAGTTAATAATAATAATAATATAGTAGAAAGAGTGAGTGATTCAGTCGTAATTATTTTGATGGATGTGCGTGTTACGGAACTGTTCCCGCGGCGGGCGGCGCGGTGGCGGCGCAGGAGGTGGCGGCACGCGACCGGCTTGTTCAGCTGTCGGTGTGTGTTCTTGGTATTTCCTTTATAATGTATCGATTGGTTCACAAGACATCCGACCCGGCGCTGGAACCGAACGCGTGTGGTCCAACACTTGAAGTCAAGAGAGTATCTCTGCTGGATCTAATTGAGAAGATGCGTCTAACAAAAGTTATAGACGCCCCTTTACAGCAGTTATTAGTTTTGGTGTATAATATAGTCAGTTTAGTGGCTTTGGTACACGACAAGGTGACCATGTCAGCCTCGTCAAGGTCACTAAGGGAAGGGAAGGGAAGCTCACGTATTATCAGAGTCAGCCCTCACTTTGAGAGCCAACTTAGCAAACAACAGTAAGTGTTTCATATTATCAGATAAGGGCTGACTTCTTCTTCTTTCGTGTTGATGATCCGAATTAAATTTTTCCCGACCAGAAGGCAGCCTCATCGATAGGCCTCTGGTTGGCCTCGAAAAGGTCCTCTCGCGTGCAGGTGGTCGGACATGCGGGACAGCAGAGCAAGTGCTCCATGGTTTGAGGGGAGACACCACACTCACACTTTACTTGATCGCTGGAAAACCCCCATTTGTGAAGATTATCTCCGCAACAGCGAAGCTGGGTTTGCAGGCGATTAAGCGTTTTCCAGTTTGACTCAAAATAATATTGAGCCTCCCATTTTGGAGCCTGTTGAGGCCAAATTTCTTCCTCTCAATCTTCACCAGGTCACACTCCGTTAGGAGGTGAGTGAGGTCTTCTATTTTGTTGCAACTGGTACAAAATTGGTGGTTGGTGATTGTGTAATTTAAAAACAAAAATAAAGTGTGCTGTAAGTACCAAAAGATGGAAATAAATGAAATGAAGAATGATAGAAGATTACTGACATAGCTCATAAGATGAGCAAGCTGAAGTGGCAGTGGCCGGTCACACCTGTCGCAGAACCGACAACCGCTGAGGGAGACGAGTTCAGGAGTGGAGACCGCGAGGTGGCTGGCAGCGATTGGATGGGAAGAGCCGAAGATCGGGCTCAATGGCGCGCCCTGGGAGAGGACTGTGTCCAGCAGTGGACTAGAGTGGGCTGATGATGATGATGATTGGTTTGTCGTGGGTTCAGCCTACAATAGAGTCTGGGCGGGAAGAAACAAACGCGCGCCCCTAGGAGAGGGAGATAATATTTTCTTTCATCCAAGGGAGTGGTGTGGGGCCCGATCCTAATACAACGTAAAGTAAAATAGAAAACAAGTGCAATTTAGGCGACCTTATCGCTAAGAGCGCGATCTCTTCCAGGCAACCTTAACGTTATCTCAATATAAACTAAATTGTATTTTTCGTAGGCCCTAAACACGAACGGTTCCATTAACGTTACGTGTCGGTCAAGACAAAGATACCACCAGTGAAACCTTCCAACTCCTGGCAGTTAGTTTTCTGCGTAAGATCTAAACTAAGTGCTCATTACACTAGGCTTAAATCAGTCCACGATTTAGATGAAAATGCTGAATGCATTTAAAAATGTTATTTAATTATCTATAAAAAAAATGGTGCGCGGAATAAACGATGAAATACATTATATAGATGGAAACACTATATTGTACAAAAATATAGGAAAAGTAAAAACTACAGGAATAGTAGCACGATATCATCAGCATCAAGCGATCTCTTACAGACAACCTCTGAAGTTCATTGGACATTGAAGAGATTAGCGACAGTGTAGTGTGGGGATATGAAATAGGTTACTATTACTTAATACACAGTAATGACCTACGGAGCCGAAACGTGGACCCTGACGGCGCGACTGGTTCACAAATTGAAAAGTAGCTCAGCGTGCTATGGAGAGAGCTATGCTCGGAGTATCTCTGCTGGATCGAATCCGAAATGAGGAGATCCGGCATAGAACAAAAGTTATCGACATAGCTCGTAAGATTAGCAAGCTGAAGTGGCAGTGGGCCGGTCACATCTGTCGCAGAACAGACAACCGCTGGGGTAGACGAGTTCTGGAGTGGAGACCGCGTTTGGGCAAACGTAGTGTGGGACGGGCGTCCCTGCTAGATGTAGCGACGATCTGCGCAAGGTGGCTGGCAGCGACTGGATGAGAAGAGTCGAAGATCGGGCTCAATGGCGCGCCCTGGGAGAGGCGTATGTCCAGCAGTAGACTAGAGTAGGCTGCTGATGAATACACAGTAAAGTTAGTAAAATAAAAGTAAGTAAGTACTCGTAGTACATTATTTGTACAAGAAAAAAAAATAAGTACGAACTCTAATGAAATTAAAGTGGAACTTATTTGAGATCTCTTCCAGCCAAAGAAACCTAAGATATTATAGTGAGATATGATATACCTATGCAATATATAGATATAGTCGTACATACATACAGCCCCGTCCCACCTTCCAGCCACGGCGGCGGAGGGCGGGCGGGTCAGCGGTGGCTTCTGCGGAGAACCTCAAGCGGCGCAAGTATGCGGGCCTTGTGCGGTGGAGACCTCGGGGCCGTGGGGGCCTGGAGCCCACTGCCTCTATCGGGTCATAGCCAAGCGCCTCGTAGAGACATCCCGGGACCAGAAGGCTGGCCTCTACTTTGCTCAGCGTATACTCCTCGCCATACAGCGGGGCAACGCCGCCAGCCTCCTCGGGACACTGTCTGTGGGGAGCGACCTTTTTTTTGGTAACGGGGGGGAAATCTTCGAAAGATACCCAGCCTCCTGGGGGAGAGACTGGGTTATGTGAGATTTCCACTCACTAAAACCCCCTCGATGGCCGGCCTCGTGCTTATCGGAGGGCTCCGGGATCTCCAGTGGAACGCACCGGTGCCCTCCTAGCATTTGCCTTGGGCTCCTCCTGGGAGGTGTACATTCCACCTCCCGGTTCCTCCCGTCACAGCAGCGTGCGGCCATAGCACGTTGCTGCCTTCCCCAGGGTCGCCCGCCAATGAACGGTCAAAGGTGGGGAGCGACCTGGGCCAGCTCTTTTACTTGTAAAATACGGGTAGTTAGGTATTTTGTAATTTTAGCTTATGTATGTATTTTAGTATTACTTTATTTTGAATAAACTTGTACATTATCAAACTCTCCATGTACTCGTATGTACGGCGGTAAGTAGGTAAAGCAATTCCGGCATTAAATTAGGATTTATTTGGTCTTTATTAGAATTTATAGAGCAGCGTCGGAACGGAACGACGTGTATCGTGCGGCTGTACCCGGCAGTGCCTCGTGCCTTCAGACAGAGTATGGAGGGGTAGAAGGGGGGTTCACCCCTAATACCCACGCTGTAGACTTAGTAAAGTAATCACATCGTTTATGGGTACTATGGGTATACTGTAATAAATATGACAGAGAACACATTTAAGACCCACATAAGACGGACCTTATGTAAAAAGTGTTATTATAAAATAAATGACTACTTAAATGATAAAGAGGCTTGGTCCTAAACCCAGCTCCAGCTCTGCACATCGTGTATATGATTGTATTCATAATTACTGTAAGATATATTTATTTCAAAAGACGTGCTGCAGAGAGTTCCTTGCGCCGCTTCTTTCCTTTCAGCTACGGCACCTTACGAGGCGGTGGTAAAGTGGAACATGACGTTGTAAAAATGTACTATAAGGTACTTACAATAAAAACATTTTGATTTGATTTGAGTTATCCAAAACTATCAGTTATTAAGGATTTGTGCAAGCCCTGTCGTGCCGGTCATAAAGAACAGCACCACCCCAACTCTTCCCGTGGGTGTCGTACGAGGCGACTAAGGAACTTAGTGGATATTATTCTACACCTAGAGACGTCGGTAGATTCGCCACCTATCACGTTTGTCCACCAAATGTTACGGCAAAAAGTGGGAACTATCTATGATGAAGGTGGTTCCTTTGTCTACCCCTCGGGGATTATGGACGTGAAAGTTATGCTATGCTATAACTCGTCGGAAAGTTGCTTCGTCGTCGATGTGTTCCGGCAGTGTCTATAGAAGAGGTCAGTACTCACTGAGCGTGTGGGCTACATCTTCGACCTCATCGTCACTTACCACCAGGCGAGAATGAGGTCAAACGCGGGTTTAAGGACTTAGTCGACTATCTAGACAGGTTTCTGTTTGCAAGATATAAATCGCAGACTGTATACTGAATGCAGTTATACTTGACTGAATTTAGTCAAACTTAATTCAGCCAAGTGTATTAAGCGCTTTATTTCCCATGTATAAGCGAAATAACTCAAGTGTCGTGTCTGCCCTAATTACTCCCATAATGGCGTCCATGGCGTGACGTCATTAGACCTGCCTCATCATGCCCTGGTAATGTAGCACCACTTTCCACTCTAACTAGACCTGTCACTAGCCGTCACCTCCCCGCGGGGTTCCATCCCGCCTTCACGCCAGAGGGGGAGAGGAGTTTCAATATGTGTGGTGTGGTGGACTGAATAGAAATATACATGAATAGGTTTAGTTGGGACGTCATTACGGTGATCCTTCTGTGTTATTATAGGCTGTGGTGGAGAGAAAGGCTGTTACAGAACGCGGCACATAAGTTGAATAAAAATGGCGGATGCATGCGCAGTGGCAAACGGCTCTCAATCGAAGTGCGATATGAGGTGCGACGCGAGGGGCCGCGCGTAACCATAGCATTTGTACAATGCACCTGCTCGGAACGACCACCATTTTTGTTCAACTTATGTGCCGCGGATTGTACCACTGTTACTGGTGATAAGGTAAATCATTGGACGCTACGGGAAGTTGGATCGATACGGAAACGTAATCGCTACTTCATTGAAAAAGACAAACGTTGTACAACAGTGGAATTGGGCTCCAGCCTGGCGAGTTACAAATATGTAGCTTGATTATTCACACATCACACACACACCATCACACCCTCTCACGCACACAGCCCTCACACACACCCTCTCACGCACACACCCCTATCACACACACTCCACAACACAGGGTATCCTGGTGAGGGAGCCAGGGAAATATTAGAAAATGTAAAAGATACTGTCTGCATCAATCTATACCAATATTATAAAGAGGAAAGGTTTGATTTTTTGTTTGTTTGTTTGAATTGAATAGGCTCCGAAACTACTGAACAGATTTGAATAATTCTTTCACTGTTGGAAAGCTACATTTTTCCTGAGTGACATAGGCTATATTTCATTTTCAAAAAAAATGGGGATCCTTACTTAAATTACGATAAAGTGTATAAAAATATCAAAAAACTTCCTTACATCGCGTACGCTGCGAAAACTATTGATGATAGAACAAAATGATATATAACATTTTTTTAGAACACACCATTATCAACAAAAAAATGAGCGGTAGCGTGTCTCTAACTATTATAGTCATGTCACAATAAGCGTTTTTTTTATAAAAAAAAAAGAAATTAAAATACCACCGCTACAAAACGCTCTTTATTTGTACCTTATCAAAATAAATGATTTATTGTTTAAGACTGCTTCAATACCTTTATATTACTTTTTGAATTATTCGATTCTGACATTCCATTCAAAAGATATCACGAGTTTAAAACTTTAATGAAAAACAAAAACAGAAAAACCAAAAATTGAAAAAAAATATAAAAAAAAGAAATATAAAAAATAAACAAAAAAAAACATAAATACAAAAAAATCATTAAATAATATCAAAGAATTTAATTATTCTTATTTTTTTTTAATTTACTCTTTTTTAGGAGCTCGACGCAAAAAGGAGTGAATATGTGTGTTATATTATTATTATTATTATGAATGTGTTAAAATTAACAAATCTAAATGTAATGTTTAATGCCCGTGCGAAGCCGGGACGGGTCGCTAGTACGTTATATTTTTTTATTATGCTAATACGAAAAAAAGCAGGTGGCCGTAAATAATTACCCGGTCCGGTCACATCTACCCCACATTTGTCCAAAGCGAAATAAACATTGGAATTACGAACTTATTTATACCTCACTTAGTCATACATTACTTAGTCTACTAACATAGCGTTTAAGTAATAAACTAATATTATTAACCTTGTATGGACTTGTCTGAAATACAATCTTACCCCATTTTCCCTTCAAATTTTTCCTTTTATCCTTCCGTTCTTTCAGAACGTTCAAAAATAACTTCTGGTCACTTTAAGCGCCCGGTCAGTTAACAGGAGAAGGCTCTTAAAAGGCTTTATACGAATTTAAAGGTATTCGATACAGGCCCATCAGCCTTGACGGACGGACGAACGGATATAAGGGTTATTTTCCGGAACGAGTGCATTCATTCATTCAGTGTATTCATTCATTCTGTGTTTGTAACACAGAATGAATGAATACACTGTATTGCACAAAAGTAGTAAAATACAGTGCGTACGAAACGATTAATACAATCTAGACGGTATTATCGCTAAGAGCGATCTCTTCCAGACAACCTTGCCAGAACCTTGACAGAGCTTGCCAATCCATATTTTATTCATTGAAAAATGCGTTCAAATAGAATCTAATTTAAAAAATTGGACTCGCGACTGAAGTCCAACGTTATACATTTTTCAGGAAAAAATTAGTTCAAATCGAATCGAATCAAAAAATTGGAATCTCGGATGTCCAATATAGAAATATTATACATTTTTCGCCAAACAATTTGTTCAAATAGAATCGAATCAAAAAATTCAAATTGCGACAGAAGTTCAATGTGGAAATTTTGGCAGTTTTCTACTTACTGCTGTCATATGCTTACGTTAGTAACATTCTTCTTGCATGTTCCTCATTGCTGAGGGTCGTGATCATTCTAAGGAATTAATCACATAGAACGACTCTCGTGGCAGATTTAATGGAGTGGTTTCCCATTGCCTTCCCCATTTCACACACTGGTCATTTCACAATGTTTTCCTTTACCGTTAGAGCAGTCGGCAAGCAGTACGTAAGTCCTTCCAAAAAACCGAAAAGCTCATTGGTACATGAAATTGCCTGGTTTCGAACTCGGACCTCCCGTATGGGAATCCGACGTCCTAGTCACGACGCCACCGACACTCTTTTTTTTTAATGTATAACTAAACCCGCATTTGACCTCGATCTCGCCTGATGGTAAGCGACGATGAGGTCGACGATGGAGCATGCGGGTCCAGTAAATGCCTATTCACTCTGGCCTTGAAGATCCCAAGGTTGTAGTTTTCGGGAAATACAGACGCCGGCAGGCTGTTCCATTCCTTAGCCGTTCGCATAATGAACGAAGAAGCAAATCGCTTCGTACGAGCAGATGGGATATCAACAACATAAGGATGGAACCCCTCCTCGCGCCTGGTAGTCCGAAGGCGGAATGGAGATGCTGGAATTAGGTCGTGCAATTCCGATGCGCACTCTCCGAAATGTATCCTATAAAATACCGATACTCTAACGCTAGTAATATAAATGTTTGTATTTGGCTACACTGAAAATTAACTGATCAATTGGAACATATTTCTGCCGAGTTTTAGGATCGCACAAGGCTGTCTATGAAACCTTTACGTTTAAAGAAATATTTTCACAAAATTCCTCAACTTTCAACCGGGCACCTGGATCCACAATTATTTATTATGAATGATAAGAATCCTCGCGTCCGAAGTCCGAAGGCCTTAATTTCCGTTTAGAGAAGTTTAAAAATTAAATTACAGCGGCTCTGTGTAAAGTTCTTTCAATTGTGAATGCCCCGGGGACCGCTAAAGCAAGCGGTCGGTAACTTCTTGTTATAAATTTTCCATGGCTTCCTGAGCTTTTACTTTTTGACAAGCTCCGATGTCCTCCGACCATCGACCTCCATAGATAGATCCATCGTTTCATTAAGAAACTTCTAATTTTTTATTAAATAAGGAGAGCAGACGAGCAGATGGTGCCTGATGTCGCTGTCGCCGTGGTCACCGTCGCCCACAGACACCTCACCTCACTGTAATATTACTAGAGGGTTTGATGCGCTGCTAATCTTGAGAACTTGGATGGAGTTCCTCATCATGTGCCGGTAATTAAGCTGACCCTCTTACCTTTTAAACCTAAACACAGCAATGCAATGCTGCTTTGGGACAGAAATAAGTAAGAGGGTGGCACAACCCCAGGCTATCCTGCACATCAGGATTTACCACTTAATAAATTTCGAAGAATCCTAGAATTTGCCAGTAGACGAGAAACGGATTTCTCTATATCGGATAAAAAACATTAAAAAGTCGATCAAGTGCGAGGCGGACCTAGGTTAAATACTAATCATAATACTTGTATACCTTGACCCAGGAACTAACAAACCCTAGCCATATTGCGGAATTGAATGGTACTAATTTTTCCATAACACAGATTATAAAACTACTAAACTAAAGGCGCCTCTTGACAGGCTTGTTTTATAAAAATCGGACACTGCTCCGTACATTCCGTGTTCTGTAACTACTGCCTTTTACACACTCAGTACCTTACATACAGGAGATAGAGGCAAACCCGACCTTGCGAGACAGGCTGCCAACGATGACAAGATGCAGCATATGCGGTCGCGAGTGCAACTCCAGGACGCACCAGAGACAATATCAATATTCAAAGGATTAGCAGAAGTCATCCTCGCAACGAGGGACTGCCACGACGACGACCTTACATACAAGTCCGTGCAGTCACTGAGGGGCAGCTGAAGATCAGCGGTGTGTCTTGCCTCAGCATTATGCTGAGCTGGTGTACCTATGGCGTCTTCCCGCCACAACGTCGGCGCATGCGTGCTGCGCGCCTGCCAATTGCAGAAAACAAACGCCATCGCTTTTCATATACTCGCGATGTCAAGCTCTTGTGTGGTATCCAGATACATCTTGCTCCTCATCTCCAAGACTTGAGTTTTATTTCGTGGGCGCGTTCAGCCCCACATTGGTGACCCCGACGTGATGGCGGGACCCGCCATATCCCTTTTTTGGCACTATACCACACCGGATCTTTTGTGCTGAATGTATCCTTGTATACTTTTGTATCGTACACTTGTTGTATTCTGGTGCTAACAGTTCAATTCAACTCACAAACTATCAATTCCATAACAATGATTTTTTTGTGGACACGTCCGTCATCAGTCTTAAAAATGTGTTTTATTTTATTTGGCAATGTTCCTTTCTGGCAACACTGCATTTAAAATAAAACAAGAGAATTTCAAAATGGCGCCGTTGACAGCTGTCAAAAGACAATATGGCGGGGATTCATTAAAACCGTTTCCGGAGATGTGACACCAGGAAATATTATTGTGAGACCGTTGCACGAGTATTCTACGGTCCGTATTGTTTTTATTTGTTCTGCGAATTTGGAGAGTCAGTTCGTTGACGACAAGATATAAAGACCCCAAGGATCTGTGTATAGATGTCTGTGAGCTATACCAACATAAAACATAAAAAACCTAGTAACTTTAACTGACGGTAGACGGGTGATTTCTCCACGTAAGTTAAGGTCAGGCGCATACAAAGTAACCGTTAACTTGGCACATCAATCAGCCGACCTCTGTCCGTCCGTCCGTCTGTCACCTCCGCGACGTATCTCATGACGGGACGGTGAAACTTTTACGAACTATAAAAACTTTCATTTCATTGTAAATCATTTGAGGAATTTAAGATCAAAAGTATTTACTTCTTTAATAAGCTATTGTGTTAGAATTAGAAACTTGTTAATATTTACTTATTTATTTACCTAGGTTGCCTGGAAGAAATCGCTCTGAGCGACAAGGCCGCCTTTGTACACTTATTCTATGTTTCCTTTCCTATGCAAATCTCTTACTTTATACTTTATTTGCACACACAAATCACAAATGAAAAAACAACAACCAGAAATGTGACGTACACAGGTAGAGCTTATCTCTAAAATAGATATTTCTTCCAGCTAGACCTTTAACATACATATATTTATAATTATAAGTAGACATACATACGTGTACAAAGTATGTAAAACAATAACAAAATTGTACATAAGCTAAACATAATTACTTGAATACATTCATATGAACATATATAATACATACACTACTCACTCACTCCGCTGTCGCAGCGACCCGAAGTGGATCTTGGCCTCCGATACCAAAGAGCGCCATC
Source organism: Hofmannophila pseudospretella (assembly GCA_947369225.1). Lineage (NCBI taxonomy): Eukaryota > Metazoa > Arthropoda > Insecta > Lepidoptera > Oecophoridae > Hofmannophila > Hofmannophila pseudospretella. Next base: position 251,245 of record OX376338.1, on the reverse strand, counting down.
GCTCTCTCTCCTGCGCAGTCTGGAGCCAGTCAGGCGCCCGGAGCTCCCGCAGATCCGTCTCCACTTCATCGCGCCAGCGGTATCTGGGACGTCCGACCGGACGTCGTCCGTTAGGGCGTCCCACATACGCTCGTTTAACTGCCCGATCCTCCCCCATCCTAGTTATGTGTCCGAGCCATCGGAGTCGAGCCGCTTTCGTCTCTCCTATGATGTTCGGCTCGTTCACCATCTCTTCCATCTCCCTATTCTTTCTCATCCTCCACCCTCCATCTTCCTTCTTGGCTGGTCCCAGAATCTTCCTCAATATCCTCCTCTCGGTCACCAAGAGTCTGTTTTCTTCCTTTAAGGTTAGTGTCCAAATCTCGCATCCATACATCAAGATCATACATACACTAACCTAACGATAATACTTATGTATTACATACACTATTCACCTAATCTATTTATATACTAATATTATATATACATATATATGTTTGCGTACTACTTACAGTTAGGATTTGTGACAAGTGACAGGTAATGCTCTTTTAATAGGTTTTTAAAAATGCCTGTAGAAGCGCCGTTACGAACATTGTACGGAGTGAGTGAACGAGTCTCCGTAGACTCGGGAACAATAGAGTAAGTTACTTGTGTGCAGTAAAGTATTAATCTATCTATCTATCTATATATATATTTTTATTTATACCTAAACCCTCGTTTGACCTCACTCTCACCTGGTGGTAAGTGAGTATGAGGTCCAAGATGCTGCCAACACGCTCAGTAAATCCTGACCTCTTCTATAAACACTGCCGGAACACATCGACGACGAAGAGATCTTTGACGACAGACTTCACATAGGAGGAGGTCGCTAACAGGCGGACGTTGAGGGGTCCTACCACCAGCATAACTCTAGATTAAATTTTTACCATTGTGGAGATCCCTTAACTTTTCCCCGATTATCATCAGGTACCCAAAGTTCCAGAAGGGCATTATGGCCCTCTAAACATTTGAGCTCAAATTCGAACTAACTAGTTATTACCGTTCCAGAATCCAGAGATCTCATCTAACATCAAAGATACTCCACTGGTCCAATTTTTCTCAGATATGAACACAGTCGACAATCTATCCGATAAATTAAAAAAAATCGGGTCTAAATTGGATCACCGGTTGTTGAGATATGATGCCACAGACTTACAGACAAACGCGTCAAACTAATAACACCCCTTCTTCAGTCGGTGGACTACCAAATAGACATCCAACTCATAAAACAGCTATAACACTCAACAATATGTTTTTAATCTGTACTTACACAATACAAGGGGAAAGGGAGGTGATGTTTTCAACAGACACTCAAAATCCCTCGGTTTATCACACAGTTAAACTTAATTAGCCATTAAAACGCGGCGTTAACTTAACTGCAGTTAAATTTAACTAATGTACGGACGGTTCCGAGGTGATTGATATCAGTTATGAGTAGTTATGAGTGTCGTAAAATATGATTATGGCTTTTTTATGACGGTTACAGGTGTTGTAGAATGTTTTAGGGAGGTTTTTAAAAAGTTTCTTTTATGTCGTTATAGGGTGTGTCAATTTCATTTAAAAATAAAAACATATTTTTAGCGAGTTGTGATATTTTTATTGCATTGTAAAGTAGACACGTTCCGATTAAGTATGGAATAAAATGTCCGGCAAATGTCCCCCGCGGCTCTGATGACAGGCCATTGCTCTTTTCACAAAGACGTGGCTGTATCTCACCGATGACGCGGTGGATCTCGTCCTTGAGCACGGGAATTGTTTCTGGTTTATACTCATAAACCCGAGATTTCACAAAACCCCAAAGAAAGAAATCGGACGGCGTTAAATCGCATGATCTTGGTGGCCAGTTGACATCAGAATTTCGTGAGATGATTTGGTCTGGAAATCGTTGTTGCAATAAACCGATTGTTTCATACGCGGTGTGGCGGGTGGCGCCGTCCTGCTGACACCACATGTCGTTCAGATCCATGCCATCCAGTTGAGGCCACAAGAACTCCCTTATCATGTTCCTGTAACGAATGCCGTTCAGTCACTGCAATTCCGGCCTCATTTGTAATGAGTTTTCACAATGATAACGCGTTCTTCTTTTGTGTAGCGCTTCATTTTTAATAATCGGAACAATCATAGGTGACAGTTGTCAAATTTCAGAGTTGCCACTTGCACGAAAAAAAAAATAACACAAAATTTAAATAGTGCACTCTTATTGAGACACCTTTATAAGGCGCTGAAAATTATGTTTTAAAACCCCCGATTGATCGAGGGAGGGCGTGTTATAAGTATGACACGTTTGTCTGTCTGTTTGTCTGTGGCCTCATAACTTGAGAACGGGTGGTCCGATTTGGACCCGGTTTTTTTAATTTAATAGAGACTTTCGTCGAGAGTTTTCTTAGCTAGGTCTGATAAAAATTAGACCAGTGGTTTCCAAGATCTTGGAGTATCTTTGATGTCAGATGGGATCTCTGGAACGGTAATAGCTAGATGGTTCGAATTTGAGCTCAAATGTTCAGGTTCGTGGTGCGTTTCTGACATCTGAAACCTTGAGGATCTGATGATGACCAGGAAAAAGTAAGCGAACTTCAATTTCACAAAATGAAACTGTAAGAATTGTAAGATTATCAGCCCGCCGAAACCATAATAGTTAGATGGGGTTTATTTTCATGCACTAGTCCCATGGAAAAAAATATACCATTATTTAAATGAAATACTATTTAAAAACTCCTTAGTTAACCCACTTCCCAGAGCGGGCTCTCGCGTGAATTAATGAGGCTCACGTTTGGCTCACGAGCTCTCCCGGAGGAGACAAGCGGACTCACTGGGACGGAGACAAAAGACAGAATACCACAGAAATCGAACTAGAATGACGATGTGAGCACTGACAGCGAGCCAAGGGTTTCGGGGAAATGCACTTATTGTTATATTAAAATAATTCATACAAAAAAAAACAATAAAATTTAAATCTCGCGCCTGAAGAATGCGTGTATGCGTGCGTGTGTGTGTGTGTGTGTGTGTGTGTGTGTGTGTGTGTGTGTGTGTGTGTGTGTATGTATGTGTGTGTGTGTGAGAGGGGGGGGGGGGGTTGAGTGTGTGAGGCGGTGTATGTGGGTAGGTGTATGGGTGAGTGTATGAGTGCGTGTCTGAGTGAAAGTATGCCATGTACGAGAATACGGACGCATTAATAACTAATTGTTAATAATATTTTAGAGGAGTTTTCAAGATAGAGAGGAGACGATTTATTTAATTCTAAAGAATGTACATAACAAATCCGACCGTCGATCAAATATTTTCTTTTTATTGCATTAGGAGTAATGAAGCGACGTTCATTCTATGTTGATTGCTCGCTAGGGATTTGCCTGTGGATGTTCTATGTTCTGAGCGTTCTAGTAAATGAAAAGTTTCCGAAGGTATGTGAAATCCACAGCACGGCACTGGATCATGGCACGTGCCCCGACAGTGGGGACATTAATAGACTGATAATGGTGATGTATGGGGTGTGTGTGTATATGTATGTATGCATGTGTGTGTGCGTGTGTGTGTGTGGCCCTGTGTGTGTGTATGTGTGTCGCAACTGAGACGTGTCACGTGCTCCCCCCGCGCCGGGCTGCTCACCTCCGAGCACATCTCACGTGATCACTCCCGCGGTATGAGCGCGTATTTGTTCAGTATATATTATAATTGCTATTCAAACCCCGCTCGGCCCGAATGGCTGTAATGCTGTTCAAACTGAGCAGAACTGTTTGTCTGTGTCAAGTCTGGCCACAAAATAGATAACTTACAGATATCCCCTGCAAGCTTTTTGGTGCGAAGCAGGCACGCAAAAAAAAATATCGCACGCGTTGTGGTTTCCACGTCGCTTAGACTAGGACTTCGCAAGGCCGGTTCTGTTCCGGTTCGGTTCGCTGCACCCCACCTCGTGCCTTGATCTCAAGCTCCGTCCACTCCCCACTGGAAATTAATGCAGGTCGGCTTGACAGTTTCTTTATCATGCACTGGGTCCGGTTGCATTTCAGTGAAATGAATGATTTAAACCATAATATTTTTTTTATCGGTCCTGGTCCAGTCCAAGCGATTGACGCTCTGTAGAGTAGACGGCGCGGCGCGATCGTGTGAGTGCCTTGCGCCTGAACACTTGTAGTTAGTTTCTTTTCTGTTGTTTATCTATTTCGTGGCACTAGGGCTAGTTCTGTGGAGAAAGCGCGGCGATCAGTTGGTTGCGGTAGGGATGTGCTGCGACAAGGATTGTAATCGATATATTTACTAGTTACGTTACATATCGGAACCGGTCGGTGGAAGAGGAACATAGGCAGACATGGGAGTTAGTTGCGTACTAACTGTTCGCGACAAATGTTAATGTTTAAGTTTTTAATTAAGGTATTAGGGCATATAGGTAGATTTAGTTACCCTTGAATTAATTATGATATCTTGTCATCTGTCTTTTACGCACCCATTAGATATTAATATAGTTGTCTCTGTGTAAAGCTGTCGCTCTCAGACATAAGACCACTCGTTCTATTTCCTAATATCCTATGGGAACATGAGACATTCAACCATTGTACTACTTCAAAACCTAAGCTGTGAAAAGTGAAAAGTGCATGTGGGTCGTTTCGAAGGGGGACACTAACATAAGGTGTTCCTAGACTGACCTTTGAAGATCAGATTGACAGAGTGCTCTTAGATTGTAATATACTGCTGACGACCCCGACGGGGAGCAGCGGGCCACGAGGAATAACTGTAGAGGAGGCAAGACAGGCGTGCCAAGAGAGATTCGTGGCGCTACGTTATCTCTGCCTATCCCGCAAGGGACAGTGTGAAGTTATGTCGCCACTATGTATGTAGTTGGATACAGATTCTAGATTTTATTATCAAACGAGACGGCAGTCGCAGGTAACTGATTGGATTTTTGATTTGAAAAGATGTTTATTATGTAATATAATTACGTTAAGTTATATTCATATACCTAAATTGGAACTATCTAAGTTAGATGTTGTTTGTCAGACTGAATACGCGTCTATATCAAACTTTGAACAATAGTAAATGGTATCCTACATAATACAAACTTACTATTAAAATACAGAATGATCTACATTATGTAATGTTTAGTAACTAGAAAACATTATATTACAATAATTGCAGTTGACTGGATAACCATTCATCAGCCAGGAGTACAGTCAAGTAATTATTGACTTGACATCTTATCGGTATCGTCAGGGGCACAGTGGCTAGGACTTAAGACTCCCATGCGGGAGGTCCGGGTTAGAAACCGTGCAGTGCCATGTACATTTACCGATTGCTCTGACGGTGAAGGAAAACATCGTGAACAAACCTGCACACTGAGACGACCAGTGTGTAAATGGGGTTGGCACAAAAGATCCTCAAGGGTCCAAGTGCCGCTGGGGTTATTTTCGGCCCCCTATCATCATCATCATCATCATCAGCAGCCTATTCTAGTCCACTGCTGGACATAGGCCTCTCCCAGGGCGCGCCATTGAGCCCGATCTTCGGCTCTTCTCATCCAGTCGCTGCCAGCCACCTTGCGCAGATCGTCGCTCCATCTAGCAGGGGGGCGTCCCACACTACGTTTGCCCAAACGCGGTCTCCACTCCAGAACTCGTCTACCCCCCTATCATAAGATAAGATAATATCGATATGGACACTGGCACATCACTAGCTCGCAGCAGGCGATCCCACGGTCGTGACCGACAGACTGACGTTACTCAATGTAAATGAAGTACCTATGCTCGCCTATCGTACGGTTAGTGGCCAACCTATTTGTCAGAGTTGTTCAGGCCGCCCGTAGACATCTGACATGGCTTAACGACTGCTGTCGAACGACAACAACCGGGACCGACTGCTTAACGTGCTCTCCGAGTCACGGAGGAGCTCCGATGAAACATGCCACTAGCGGTCACCCATCCTGGTGCCGACCGCGCCAACGTCGCTTAACCTGCACGATCACTTTCGGACCGTGCTCGCAACTAGGCTACGAGCTCCTCGGTGAAGTACCTATAATGACAGAGTGAATGACTGGTGCCACGTCCCACGCACCGTTTTATCGATATTCCCCCATCACTAGTGAGTTGATGAAGTGAAACCCCTGGCCCTAACTTATCACTAATTTGGCCCAGCGGTGAGCTTTAGTCGGGTTTCCTGTGCTTACTTTATGTTAACTTACTGTCCGGGAAAGGCTTAGTTACAATTAACTTAGTTACCGGGAAAGGAAATAAATAAATGCGTATTAATAACAGTAAAGTATAATACACTTTACTGCACAAATATAAAACAACAAATAAGAGATAGAAAAGGAAATAGTGAAGTACAGTTTAGACGGCCTTATCGGTAAGAGCGATCTCTTCCAGGCAACCTTCGGGCAGAGGAAATGATTTCGAGAAAGAGGTAGTAGGTGTGCAAGCATTATGGAAAACGTTATATAAGATAATTATATTTACAACAATAACATACTTATAAATACCAAATGAAATGAAATGAAATGAAATTTATTTGCCAGAACATATTGAAAATTACAGGTGATTTAAAAAGCATAGGTATCGTATGTTCCACCGACAACGGTGTGCAAATCTTCTCTGCTATTTGTTAGTGTCGTTGAGATACTCTTTTATGGAGTAATAACATTTGTCTAGAAGCCACTTGGAAATATTAGTTTTAAATTGGCTAGCGGGACCGTTTTTAAGGCGACTAGGCAGATTATTATACACTAAAATTGCCATACAGAAGGAATTCTTTTTATACAACTCTACTCTGGAACTTGGCAAATAGAGACGGTTCTTGTATCTTGATGGACGGACGGATCGACGATGAATGGGGTTCCGTTTTCCCTTTTGTATACGGGTCCCTAAAATAACGTAATCACATGGCAATAGCTATGGTAATCGCGATGACCATTCCGTCTAAAGTTATGTAAATATTTGCAAATGGCCGCCGTCGCCCTCCTATGACGTCACCGAATAAAACTCCAATAAAAATGATTGCTGATGACGTCACGGTGCTCGTAGACGGACGGTGGGGAAAGTGGGTGATCATTGTGGTGGTTAAAAACACATTAACACGCTTAGCAGCTAGCACAGGTTTGAATTTTTTCTTAATGTTATTTATTTATTTGAGGGTAGTATCTATTTCATATGCCATTTGCATCCGTACATTATGTTTAGTAAGTAATATGTTTATTTCCATATGAGGTGGCTATACTACCGTGTCTTACATACGGATGTCAAACTTGGTCCTTAAGAAAGCAAGATGAACTTAAGCTGGCAATTTGCCAAAGAAAAATGGAGAGAAGCATGTTGGGTATTAGAAAATTAGATAAGGTGAGAAACGAAGATATCAGAAAGAAAACCAAAATTACCAGCATAATAAAAAGAATTAGAAACCTAAAATGGAAATGGGCAGGTCACATACTAAGACTAGAGGATAACAGGTGGACGAAAAAAGTCACGGAGTGGTACCCAAAAGAAGGGAAAAGGAAAAGAGGAAGACCATATAAACGCTGGGACGATACCTTTGCAGAGCAAATGGGAGCACACTGGACGAGAATGGTGAGGGACAGGGAACACTGGAGGAAATTGGGGGAGGCCTATGCCAGAGAAGGCAACTACTAAAAATAACAATAATATATAATAAATATTGACATACCTATAATAATTTAGAGAAATAATGGAAAATGACAAGTTAATTTTATTTTAATTTATCAATGATTGTGTATGAGTGGTAGAATTAAAGGCTGTTTTTATTTTATTTTTATTTTTATTTATTATGTTTATTTCCCACACAGCAACGACCGAAACAGTTATAATTATAATACAATAATTATGTAGTCAAAGGTGAACATATGTAAACCATGTCTGATGGTCTGCTGTTGTTGTGACAAGGGTCTCAACTCAGCTTATTGCTGCAGACAAGAATGCCTGTAGCGCTGGTATTCTGTTGGACCATGACCGATGGCTGGCCAAAACCTGTCCAAAAGGACAAAGATACGACACAAATAAATTTAATTGAAGATAGGTAGTAATAATAAGTGAAAAATATATGTATCCGTATGATTTTTCCATCAAATGAAGGTTGCCTGGTAGATACCGCTTAAAGTATTGTACGCCTCTTTATGTTATATGTTTTGTTTTTGTCCCGGGTGTGCAATAAAGTACATTTGTATTGTATTGTATTAATTATAGTATTCATTCATTCATTCATTCAATTTCCTTCCTCTCACAGTATTATTGTACTCTGGGACTAGATTTTTAGACAGAAAAGTTTTCATCGTGAAGGAAGATCTATTCTTTTTAATTCGTTACGATATTAGCAAAAACGTAGGTTTTTTAACACTATTTTTCAGAGCGTATCTGGGACGCCCTAACGGACGACGTCCGGTCGGACGTCCCAGATGCCGCTGGCGCGATGAAGTGGAAAAGGATCTGCGTGAGCTCCGGGCGCCTGACTGGCTCCAGGCTGTGCACGAGAGAGAGCGATGGCGCTCTTTGGTATCGGAGGACGAGATCCTCTTCAGGTCGCTGCGCCAGCGGAGTAAGTAAGTAAGTATTTTTCAGTTGATGGTTTTTTTATTTACACCTAAGTTCGCGTTTGCCCTTACTCTGACCTGATAGTAAGTGAGGATGAGGTCGAAGATGTAGCCCACACGCTCAGTGTGTACTGACCTCTTCTATAGGAACACAGCGACGACGAAGAGAGGATATTTGACGACACACTTTACATAGAAGAGTGGGTTTCTAACTTAGAATAAATAAAAGTAAGGTTTCTGGTTTTTAAAAATATTTCGCATATGTTTATAAGTAGTACAAAATGTTACAAAAGTTTAGCTTTCGTAAACAAATTAGTTACAATCCAATAAAATTGTACTGTGTGTAATACAGAAACTTTTGGGGGTCCCTAACCGGTGATTAAAAACCTATTAGTATTGTTGAGAATAGAAAAGAACCACCTTGTGCTTGTGCCCGCAGTGGGTAGCGACAGGGTGCTCTTAGATTTTAATATACAGAGCCGACCACAACGGCGAGCATGCGTGAAACGACGAATGACTGGTAGAGGAAGCAAGAGAAGCGTGCCAAGAGAGAGATTCGTGGCGCTCCGTTCTCTTTGCCTACCTCGCAAAATATGTATATACAGTATATATTTTTGTATTAGACGGACTAAACTGCCAGGAGCTAATATCACTTTGTAAATAATGTTGCCATGTTTAATGTAATACTGTTGCGTACAGTGAGACAGAGAGACAACGTTACATTATATATTGAAAGAAGATGGATTTCGCTCCCGTACAGAGGAGGCTCAGCGATTTAACTTTTTAATTTACAAATAAATAATCACGACATTACAGAAAAAGTAAAATATACTTTGATTGGTGAACTGTTGGTCAGTGATTGAACTCGAGCTTCGGTCACAACACTGTTTTTATTTCATCAAAAACTGGCAACACAGGAAACGTCAGGTTAGACCGTCTAATAAAAAATACTACTTTATGTAGGGGTGTGTTTAAAAAGCACTGTATTTCACGCGAACACGGCGACGCGAAGCGAACAATCGAACATGTTCGGCGCCCATTCGCTTAAAAAATCTCGTTACACCCAGTTTATTTCAGAAGCTGTGAAAACCCCCGAATACCAATTTTCAGCCCCATAGGAACAAACATTAAACATTGCCATATCTACAGCGGCGCCCCCTGGTGGATTAGCACAATAAGATCCAGTTAAGAACCTGCTCTGTTAATTTCCAAAGCCATGGCAAAAAACCGCATCGAAATTAGTTCAGCCATTACGGAGCTAGATGGGAACAGACACATGCACACACAAACATCCTCTTAGGTCAAAGGCAAACAAAAAGCGAGCTTATGGACTTCACATAGAAGGGTGGTCGCCAGCAGACGGACCCTGAGGGTTCTACCACCAGCTAGTTACTCGAGTCAGTTGCCTCGTGACACGCTTGACCAGCGATATTCCGATATGTAAGTAAGTCCGTGAGTCAGTGAGTGAGCCAGTGAGTTAGTGAGTCAGTGAGTGAGTGAGTGAGTGAGTAAGTAAGTAACATGTTTATTTCCCACACAGCAATGACCGAAACAGTTATAATTATAATAAAATAATTATGTAGTCAAAGGTGAACATATCTTAATCATGTCTCATGGTCTGCTGTATGGTATGTACCAGTATTTCGCTTCGGCGGTGTTTCTGTATGTTTTCCAATTTCTTTTGGACCTGATGTATTCGTATCGTATGATATATTGTATTGGTATCAACACTGTCACTGACTGGTTGGCCAGAAACTATCTCACTCTGAACGTCGACAAAATAAAGTATCTAACCTTTTCCCTGACGAGTGTCGGTCAGCCATCACCCACCGCCCACTCTATAAAGGCCCACACCTGCTCGAATACTCATCTCGGATGTCAGTGTCCCAGTCTTGGCGTTACTACCACCATAAGATACCTGGGTGTTCAACTCGACAATAAGCTTTCCTTCCACTCCCATATACAACCATATACAACACATTGCAGTGTTCAGTACGAGACTTTAATACAATGCACAATGTGTGGGAACCTTACAATATGTTATGTCACTCTGTATCAGGGTTGCCAATCTTTGGGGAATTCCCTAAACTGCGTGGAATTTGAAGCTGGGGAGAGTGGGGAAAGCTTCAATTAGGGGAAATTCGGGATTTAAAAATATTACAATATATGCGCGGTATTACATCAAATTTCTGTTAGTCTTGGTTGATACAATATGTTATATATGTTATGTCACCCTGTATACACGTTGGTATATTTTGAAAAGGAAATTATTACAGAGAAAATGAACATTGTTGCACGAAGTCGTTGCTTTCAAGGTGATATGACTCTGGCAAAGTCTGGTGGTACCCACAGTTTACCCCTATTTCTGTCCGGTTTGAAGGGTCAGAGAGCCAGCGTTCCGGCACATGAGACATTAAGACCAGTCCATCTAAGACCGCAAGGTTATCAGCGCATCAAAAACATTGTCATTTTTTAAAAACATAGGTTAATGCCTGCGCTAGGAGTGGTCCAGAGCTGTATTCGAACCGGCGACGCTCGCGCCGAGTCTCGTGCCGCAACCCTTGAGACATTGTCGCTTCATAATAGTGAAACGAGATATCTTTGGCTAACGGTGACCACTTACCATCAAATGTCCCGTGCTGGACGAGCTCTCCTTAGATATTGAAAGAGAAATAGACAATTTGTTAGACAGTCTTTTTTTAATAAATAATAATCTATTTATTAAAAAAAGACTGTCTATCTCATAACAACTACCCACAAAGCATTAATAGTTACAAATTACAATATATTATTAAGAAAATTATTACATATTGTTGTTTTGATTTTTAAACTTCTATTATTATTGTTGTGATTGATTATATAATATTAATTATTATTTTATACCCAAATATGTAAAATAAAAAATAAAATAAAAAAATTATTAATACATACAGTATCTTTTACATTTTCTCATACGAGTATTTCCCTGGCTCCCACACTAGGATACCCTGTGTTGTGGGGGACAGTCTCTTCCGATAAATAAATTATGAAAAACATAAGGCAATGCTAAATTAAACAGTTAAGTATGCGAGTATGTGGTGTGTGTGAGGGGTGTGTGCGTGAGAGGGTGTGTGTGTATAGAGGGTGAGCGTGAGATGGCGTGTGTGTGATGTGTGTATGGAGTGTGTGTGTGAGTGGGTGTATGTTGGTAGGTGTAAGGGTCAGTGTGCGTCCATAGGACTCAACTAATTGGTAACAGTATTTTTTCAGTATCGAAGTAATCAAGTGTCAATAGCCAATTTTTCTTTTTTTCTTTGCAGGAATACCTTAAACAGTTTAGGATGGAGAGGAGTTTTTCGGCTCTTTTGTATAACTTTTTAATATACGTGTGAGGGTATGTAAGTCTGTTTGTCTGTCCGTATAGATAGAAGAAAAAGTATTCTCCCTCCTGGGTGTTAGTTTCTTCGTGGTATAGATGCCGTCAGCGCGGCGCCGGTGCCGGTGGGCCCGTGGCGGCGTGCCCGGCAGCGGACCGTGGCGGTCGGAAGTGCCGTCCGTTACTGTTACATTATATACGAGCCGTCTCTTCCGGCGGAGCGAGCGGCGCGCCAGTTATTTGTGTCTCTACACTACTGCTAGTTTGTTTTCTAGGTCAGTGTCATTAATAAAGCATCAAAGAAAAGTGGGATATAATTTACGATGATGATTTAGTAGTTCATGCACGTAATTACGGCCATTGTAAAATGAGTTTTTAGTTTCTGATAGGAGCTGGTAATTGCGGAAGAAATATATAGTTAATCCCAGGATGCTGAGAAATGTACTTCACGCTAAAGCCTAAAGCCAACACAGCAGCGGATATTTTTTTTACTTATTTTTTTTAAATTTACAGACAAATAACCACAACAGACTTATAATATATACATAAAAATATGCGTATAAATGTAGTCTTCTTCTTCTTCAGGTCCTAGAGCACCTAGTGGTGCATAGGGCTGAGGCAATATTCTTCCACCGCGCTCTCTCCGATGTCGCAGACTCTATGGTTTCCCAGGATATTTTAGCCGCATCCAGGTCTTTATGAAGACTACGTATTCATGTAGCCCTGGGTCTTCCCCGTTTGCGAGATCCTCCTGTTGGTTGCCAGTTCAAGGAGACGTAGGCGATGCTTTTTGGGCGACGTAAGGTGTATCCACAACCATTTCCTGCGGCGGATCTGTTCAGATAATGGTTTTTCACGCGCCATAGTCCACAGGTTAACGTTAGAGATTGTTTGCGGCCAAAATATCCTGAACATGTAATGTAGTACTTAAAAGAATGAACTCACTTATAAAAAAAGATCACTTGACAGAAACAGGTCGGTTGTAAAATAAATAAAGATAACAACATTAAGAAAGTAAAAGAGAAATGGTTTAAACGTTATGTGACAGAGTGTGGGACACTAGTCATCCTTAAAGTAGTTCTGTTAAACGGAATCGGGCCCAACGTATATAAGTAATATATATTTTCTGGTTTCTAGATTTACGAGTATAACTGTAACTGGTAGATCGCAAACTGCTTCGAAAACAAAACACGTTGTAAGGAAAATAGTACGAGATTGGCTTAGTGGTCTTGATTACGAGGGTACGGAGAAACTTTTAAAGGTAACACAATAATAATAAAAAACACATACACATACACACACTGTGTTTCTCACACACACCTTCTTACACGCCTACTCATCCTCTCTCTCTCTCTCTCTTTCTCTCTCTCTCTCACACACACAATGCTGGTAGCTCACTAACTATATTTAGAACTACCATCCACACACATAAAACCATGTAAATACACACGCACCATGCCATCACCCTCCCACACACTCAGTACCACATATACACACTAATATCCTCATTCATACAACACACCACGCACACACTGTTGCTTTCTTCGTCCGTGCAGTCACTGAGGGCCAGCTGAAGATCAGCGCTGTGGCTTGCCTCAGCGTCATGCTGAGCTGGTGTACCCTTGTTGGCACTGTACCGACACCAGATGTTCTGTGCTGCATGTATTAAACTTTGTATACTTCTGTATTCTGATGTTTACAGCGCTAAATAAACGATTTCAATTTCAATTTAGTTTAATATAACCTATGCTGAAGTTCCTACTGGTATATGGACTATGAATCCATTGTAATCTTACAGCACAAATAAACTGTTCTTATTCTTATATGGGTTCCGAATTCCGATTTTCAAAATCGCTGCTGCAGTGTGCTAAAAGCGTTTCTGACCCGACTTTGTTAGTATATTTCTATACTTGCTTAAAACGGTGACCACATTTCGACAAACCCGTCCTCCCCTCACAGGAAGGCTGTACAATTATTCCTACAATTAAATATAATGAATGCAGAAACACCTGTCATGGAGGGCTCCCCCTTCACGAGTTTATCGGACCGTGGTTGACGGGAGATGGTCAGATAACGGCCGGAGACACCCTCTATAATAATAATACACTTATATCTATGGGGGGTTCGATGTAGATATGAACTGAAGGTGGTGTGGCTCGTGTAAAGTCAGCCTGGGGTGGTGGGCTCATCAGCAGCCTATTAATGTGCCCAATGTTGGGGCACAAGCCTCCCCTTGCACAAGGGGGTTATGGAGCATGATCCACCGAGCAGGCCCAGTGCTATGCGGTGGATTTCATACGCCTTTGGATTTTTTTATTTCCTCAGATATGCAAGTTTCCTCACCGTTAGAGCAGTCGGTAAAAGTATATAAGTCTTCGAAAAAATCCGAAAAACTCATTGGTACATGGCACTGCACGGTTTCGAACCCGGACCTCCCGCTTGGGAGTCCGGCGTCCTAGCCACTAGACCACCGACGCTGGTAGGTACCACCCTTTTACTTCTGACGCAAAACAGCAATGCTGCTTTGCTGTGTTTTGGTTTGAAGGGTAAGAGAAGAGAGCCAGCGTAATTACTGGCACATGAGGCACTCCATTTCTGTCCTCAAGTTAGCAGCGCATTGAAAACCCTCTTAACAGTACAGTGATGTGAGATGTCTATGGGCGACGGTGACCACTCACCATCAAGGGGTTCTGCTCGTCAAAACCCTGAATCATGACTCTGATCGGGCAGGGTTCCCTGTTTGTATTTTATGTCAGAATGAGCGAGAACCCTTGCTGTCGCGATAGACACTTACGGCACTGAGCTAGAGACGCGCGAAAAGTGTTATATTTTGGTGTCGGTCGGTGGTTTAGCGTTCCGCCCGAAGACAGGGTTCCCTGTCTTCTATCTGTTCTTCAAAGTTGACGGAACCCGCGAAGTGTATAGACAATAACGTTTCACTGAAGTGAACTGTTTCAATTTGCGGGGATCCGCACGATTTCCGCATCCGCAGACAATTGTTTTAATCAGATCCGCGCGGACGGATTAAACGCGAGCAGCGGTGCGGAAGTGACTTCTGAGTATGGTGACAGGCGGAGCGGATAGCGGGTATTCGGTAAACGCAAGGACGCGCGGTACGTGGCAAATGAGGCAAGAGCGTTTATCAGAGTTGTTAAGTATCAGTGATCCCTTGGATTTAAAAAAATAAAAAGTGATTATTATTATTTTTAACTGTATCCATCGGACCAATCGTCTGCGGGTGAATTTGGAACCTTGGATGTCCACCACAGCATTTTTACACGCACTTTCATGCCACAAACGTGTAAAATGTGGTGTGATCAGAGGGCGCAACAATATGGCATGCTTCAAAACAAACATTAAAAGAGTCCTCCAAGGCCGACAGCGCCTGCAGCAGCACCCCTGGTGTTGCACGAGTCTCTGGGCAACGATGACCGCTTACCATCAAAATATATAATATCTAACACCAAATAAGAGGCCTATTGCGTATTTCCTTAGCCGCTTCCTTCCCCTGTTCCACTGTCTGTCCACACACACACACACACACACACACACACACACACACACACACACACACACACACACACACACACACACACACACACACACACACACACCACACTCACGTAACTTTCCCAGGCACACAATCACTCAAACACATCGTAAAGCCTGTTTTGTTTTCTTTATTCAAATATCCGCTCTTTCAACCACGTACAAAGTTGCTCAATTCATTTTAAATTAACTTTGTAACAGTTTGGTTTCGTAATTGGCGTGTATAGATTTTTTAATTGTTTGATTTATACGAGTATATGCTGTGAAACTAACAAATAACCTCTCTACCTTTTCCACCCCGCTGGTAAGCTCTCTCCTCGCTCACCACCGTGCCCACACCGTATTCCTAATAGTCCGGGACGGTCCCGGCTCCGGTCCCGGACAGATGTACGCGGCGGACGGCGGTGTGTCACCGTCGCCGGAGATTTACCCGCACGCGGCTTGTTCCCGGAATGCGCCGGATTACCGTTTATTTTGCTGTCACTACAACCCTTCGCACAGGGCGTAGTTCAAGAGGCTTTAAATGGTTAATACTTGCGGTTGTCGGTACTTGGTGAAACTTGTAGTACATGATTAGACTTAAATAATATACTGTTTCACGGGTTTTTATTGTATTTTATACCTGAAGATGTGTAAACGAGACCGGTCGTAATTAATAAAATACAGTAAAAACCCGTGAAACAGTATATTATTTGAGTCTAATCAAAAGGCTAAAGCCACTTTTAACAGTTTAGTTTCTTGTTTCAATATGAGAATACAAAACAAAAAAGGTTGTCTGGAAGAGATCGCTCTTAGCGATAAGGTCGCCTAAATTGTAACTTCACTATTTCCTTTTCTATCTTATGTTTGTTGTTTTCTGTTTGTGCTATAAAGTGTATTTTACTTTACTATTTTTAAAAATTTCTTCATTCCTGGAACCTTAATACCAGACACTTTTTTAAATGCCTTAATTCATTGAAATGTTTTTTTTTTATTTGCGGCGCTGGTGTGCGCAATGCCTCGTCATAGAAGTAAGCTTTGGGTGTGTATTTGCCATAAACAATAAGTTATGAGATGTAAATATGATAGTTCAAGTAATAAGAAACAGAAATATTATGATTTCCGATCATGAAATCTCGATTTTAATTTAATAATTTAAGTTTTAAATCGCCGTTTTTTATTGGCATTCTGAAGACGATAGCGGGCAAGTTTGACTGTCCTATAATCAGACACTGGGTTCGTGTGTTGACCGGGTTCGGATAGGTACCCGATGAACGCACGGACTCTCTGTCCCACATCCCACATGTCTGCCTTTAAGTTTTCTTTGTAAATAATTACTAACATGGTCTTAAGTACCTTCATTGTTACTAACAAAAATTGAACCTCTGTTGTTCCGATAATAAATTGATTTGATTTGATTTTGATTTATTTGAAGTTGTTTTGTCGAACACACTGCTGTTTACAAATTACGTTAGGCTCTAGTGGGGTCGGTCCTCATAGATAGTGAAACCGGATTTTTTAAATTTTTATTAACTACTAAACCCACATTCGACCTCGCTCTCGCCTGACGGTAAGCGACGATGAGGTCGACTATGGAGCATCTTCAAAGGCACAGTGACTGGCATTTACTGAACACGCATTCAGTACCGTGCCCTTGAAGATGCTAAGGTTGTATTATACGAAAAATAATGACATTTCACGTCAAAAGCTGTTATATTTGAACCGAAACCGTCGCCATTGTTTTTTTTTTTTAATATTTCAAACCATCCAAAGACACCTGTCGCAGCATACGGCAGGTATCGAAAACTAACCAACAGGCTGATACACAAAACTGAACCGTACGAGACCGCAATAAGGCTGTAGTTGCGACTACAAAATTGAATTTTAAACCGATCAACTCTCCTAGAAATATGTTTTGGTATAAGTTTCGGAATTGGTTTTTAGATGAGGTTCAATTTTAAAATGGCCTGTCTAAAGTCAGTTTAGTTGGCATTTTTTGTTGAATTTAAAAAACTTATAAGATTTAGCATAATACCATGTAAATACACACACACCATGCCATCACCCTCCCACACACTCAGTACCTCACATACGGGCCTCTTCAAACTGGGCTACACTTTTCCTGACAAAGAAGAGGCCCGTCTAGCTGATCTTGATACCAAACGCTATTTGGAATGGAACAGCCTGCCGGCGTCTGTATTTCCCGAAACCTACAACCTTGGGATCTTCAAGGTCAGAGTGAATAGGCATTTACTGGACCCGCATGCTCCATCGTCGACCTCATCGTCGCTTACCATCAGGCGAGATCGAGGTCAAATGCGGGTTTAGAAGTTTAGAAGTAAATAAGTAAGTAAATAATATAAGGAAAACCCGCCCAAAGCCTTCCTACCACTACACATACAACAGTGCCGGACAACTCTACTGCGATCGCTGTGACCGGGTCTTCAAGAGCAAGTTCGGATTCGCCAGCCACATCCGAGCGCATGCTAGGAACTGAAGGGGGTCGCCGTCGTCGGTTCCGACGAGGACGAGTATATATACCTCACATTCACACTAATATCCTCATTCATACAACACAACACGCAACACTGTTGCTTTCTTCGTCCGTGCACTCACTGAGGGTCAGCTGAAGATCAGCGCTGTGGCTTGCCTCAGCATTATGCTGAGCTGGTGTACCCTTGTTGACACTGTACCACACCGGATGTTTTGTGCTGCATGTATTAATCTTTGTATTCTTAATTAGCTGAAAAATATGTCTACTACTTTCTACTCCCAGTTCTACTTCCAGACATATTTGACATTTTAAATCAATGTTGCTAAATATAAGTTATTTTAAATCTACTAAAAATCCTTAGTAAACTGACTTTTTTTAGATAGACTCTAGTTTACAGGAAAGGTTTTTTTATGAGAACAAACTAGGAAACTGATGGTAAATGGTCACCGTCGCCCATAGACAACTTACCTCACAATAAGGTTATTAGAGGGTTTTTTTAAGCGAAAACCCTGCTATAATAACCTCGACGAATGCCTCATGTGCCGGTTCACGGTTCTTACCCTTCACTAAAACACAACAATGCAAGCATTGCTGCTTTGCGGCAGAATTAGGTGGGTACCATTATACTCATACAATACCACCTCTAATTTATTCATACAATTTTCACTCCGAATGACGCAGAACCTATTCAATTCATACATATTTAAATTATTATTATGCTCAAAGAACAGCTACTCAAAAATTATTCCATCCCTCGTGTCGATGCCCTCCTTAGGGGGGGGGGGACGATCTCATAAGGTGGCTCATGAATATTCCTCGTGTAATGCCGTGATGATGAGTCAAGTGGCAGGCACACCAGTATTTTATAATATACATATGTACATTCGCGTTCGAGACTAACTTTACCCCCAACAACAAAAAATGCCGAACTATGCGGACACACATACGTATGTCTAGATACGTAAAACCTCCATCCAAATCCGATCAGTAGTTTTTACGTAATGTGTGTTCACATAGACAAACCAAAATTGACCTTTTGAGCGGTTTATCCAAACGTGCAGGTTTTTTTAAAAAAACCCACTAAATCCACATTAGACCCCGATCTCGTCTGATGGTAAGGAGGACGAGGTCGATGGAGCATGCGTCTATTCACTCTAGCTTTTCAGATAACAAGGTTCCTTACCTTTACGTAGGTTTCCGCACGATATATTCGTTTCCTCGATTCGTCGGGAAATGTCGCAGTTGAAAAATATTCGGTCGGCCAAATCGGAGACTGTCCGAAATGACAAAATGTCTAGATGGTATAATGTCAAGATCGCATTGGTTTAGAACTCAGATGTAACTAAAAAGGTTAGCTGAGCTTGATATTCTAGATACCTAGCCTAAACGTTGCCCTTACCCATTAAATGTGTACAGGACATACTTCTTTGAAGGTGAGGGGTGGAGTATACATACCTGAAACAATAAAAAAACCATAAATATCAAGTCATCCTAGACCGGCCTTTAAAGATCAGATTGGCAGAGTGCTCTGAGCTGGTGCACCCATGTTGGCACTGTACCGCCCCGGATGTTCTGTGCTGCATGTATTAATCTTTGTATACTTCTGTATTGTGTTCTATATTCTGGTGTTTACAGCGATAAATAAACGTTTTCAATTTCAATTTTCTTAGATTATCATATTATAAGTTTAAGAGCAAACGACGACTGGTAGCAGAAGCAAGAGAGGCATGTCAAGACAGAGATTCGTGACGCTCCGTTCTCTCTGACTACCCCGCGAGGGACATAGCGTGTAGATATGTAGGTATGTAAAGTGTATTAATTCATTCAATATGACACCGTGTAAGTACCATGACGTCCAGTATTAGTAGTTTAGAATCTCATTGAAACACGTGAAAGTTCAGGAAAAGTTGGGAACTCATTCGTTTCGTGAACTCGTCGCCTAAGCTTCTATTCAGCACAGAGCCAAGTTCGGGGGAATCTGAGAAACTTACACCGACAGGGTACAGGGTAAAGAGGTTCCTCCAGGGAAAATTATATGAATGTTATCAAGTATTTTTGGTGATAAAACCTACGAGGTTTCAGCTAAAAGATATAAAAATGAAATGGATAAGGAATTAAGTGTATAATAGAATGTCTAAAAAGTATGCCAAATTACAGATTCGGAATTCGTAAAAAAACTTAGGTAAAGGTAGAATTTCATGGTTAACATTTATATGACGAGGCATCCCAGGGTTGTACCACCCTTTTACCTATCTATACCGCAAAACAGCAAAGCTTGTAGTGCTGTGTTCCGGTTTGAAAGGTAAGAGAGCCAGCGTAATGACCGGCACATTAGGCACTCCATCTAAATCCTCCAGGTTAGCAGCATCGAAACCCTTACAGTGAGGTGAGATGTCTATGGACGACGGTGACCACTTACCACCAGGTAGTCCCAGTTTTCTGTAGGTATAACGTCTTCCAGCCCTGTAGTCTCGGGCGAAGAATAGAGCCACGGTAACTCCTGCCTGTCGTAAGAGGCGACTAAAAGGAGGGATCAGGGTCGCGGGCGGTCAAAGTGGGGGCTTTGGCCGTCCATTGGCGGGCGACCCTGGGGAAGAAGGAGGAGGAATACACACCTCCCAGGAAGAGCCCAAGGTAAATGCTAGGAGGACACCGGTGCGTTCCTCTGGAGATCCCGGAGCCCTCCGATATGCTCGAGGCCGGCCATAACTTCAGCGGCACTTCGACCCTCAGGGATCTTTTATGCTCTCCCTTTTCCTTACTCTCCTTCCTGTTCCTTAAAGATGCTTTGCATCAAGGACTTACAGGAAGGAGCCTACAGTCCTCTGGTTTCGGGTAGGCTCCCCCCAGAAGACTAAGACCCTGGACTTACCCGTTACATATTTAAATTCCAACAACAGACTCGAACGTGCGACCTTTTTACGTCAACCCAGTTATCTATCTAGAACGCTCATATCCATCCCGCATACCTGAATATTATTAACTGTCAAAACAACTGTGACCTGTTTGCCTTCTCTTTCCCTCTTACACGCTAAACCACTAGTTAGAAAGAGATAGAAGACTAATTTACAGTTGAATCGCCCACTGTATGACCACAAACGTTCTCAGAACAATTCGTTATCTTACTTCGATTGAATACCAATATTTTCCAGTATAATTAGATCCGCTTTTGTATACTAAGTTACAAGATACAGGGGTCAAATTATAATGGTCCTTTTAGTAATCATATCCAGGGTAAAAAGACACGTGTCTGGTAGAAAATGGTGCAGTCAAGAGGTCAGATTATAGTGGAGTAGGTCTCTGCAAAATATTAATTGAGTGAATCATGCAACGAGGAATTTATTAAATTCTTTTTTTTAACCCCCGACCGATCGAGTGAGGCGAGTTATAAGTTTAACACGTTTGTCTGTCTGTTTGTGTGTTTGTCTGTGGCATTATAACTTGACAACGGATGATCCGATTTGGACCCGGGTTTTTAATTAAATAGATAATTTGGTCGAGAGTGTTAGCTAGGTAGCTAAGCTAAGTCTGATAAAAATTGGACCAGTGGTTTCCAGGATCTTGGAGTATCTTTAATGTCATGGGATTGGGATCTCTGAAACGGTAATAGCTAGATGGTTCGAATTTGAGCTCAAATGTTCAGGTTCATGGTTCGTTTCCGACATCTGAAACCTTGAGGATCTGATGATGACCAGGAAAAAGTAAGCGAACTTCAATTTCACAAAATGAAACTGGAAGAATTGTAAGATTATCAGCCCGCCGTAACTATAATAGTTAGATGGGGTCTTCTCGAACTAAAGTTGTAGGGAATCCTGAGACGTTACAAGAAAAAAATAATTAAAGATGGCGGCCAAAAAATTAATAAAATGATGTGGAGCTGGTAATTTTAAGATAGACATGGCGAAGCCGAAGGCCGATCTCCGCGTAGGGTGTAACCCGTAGCCTTGATCAATTTCCTCTATCTAAACTTAGTTTGTAAGTTTTTTTACTCAACAGTTACAAATAGGTACGGGTCCCTCTGGATATGGCGAAGCCCGACTCGCACTAAACCGGGTTTTCCATTTTCGTTAAGAACCCAACAGATAAACTTCACGATCGAGTGCAATATCGTTTAGTAAATAAAATAAAGTGCAGCACCGGACCGGACCGGCGGCGGTCGGACGCGGGGGCTCAGTGGCGGGTGCCCGCTTATTGCCCTGGCGCGCTGCCAGCTGTAGGGTGGCCAGGTTGGGTTCCCACCCCGGCCAGGACTGGCGATTTTAACACAGAATTTAGCTACTATGTACATTTTTGTTTGACATTTCATGACTCTGGTGTCTACACTAAACTAATCTTAAATTCACAGACTTTTTATATATAGGTAGGTACCCAGGTCAGCTGCCAGATCCGTTGGAGCTACGAGAAAATGGTCTTAGGAGACCTTCCCTAACTTTTGGAGCTATTTAAAACTGCATTCACAGATTTTTGAAAAAAAGTACAGTCAGCGAGAAAAACGCAATCTTTACAAAAAAATTTTTGATGCCAATCGATTCTATTTCTTGACTCTATGGGGTCAACGGAGGTTCGAGTACTAGATATATAAGAAAGAGCAAAAAACTATTCAAAGTTTAAAAGTTGCTCGCTTGCTTATCGTATGGTTAGTGGCCAACCTATTTGTCAGAGTTGTTCAGGCCGTCCGTAGGCCTCTGACATGGCTTAACGACTGCTGACGAACGACAGCAACCGGGACCGACTGCTTAACGAGCTCTCCGAGGCACGGAGGAGCTCAGATGAAATATGCCACTAGCGGTCACCCATCCAGGTACCGACCGCGCCAACATCGCTTAACCTGCACGATCACTTTCGGACCGTGCTCGCAACTAGGCTACGAGCTCCTCAGTTTAAAAGTAATTTATATTTATATTAAAAGTAACTCTCAGTAATCCAATATATAATTAATCAAGTCATTATCTATTTTTTTCATATTAAATATAAACATAACATAATTTTATTTATAATAATTATGTTGTTTTTTTGATGTCAAAAATATAAAAATAAAATAATAAAATCAATGTCATACTATAACTAGGTAATAATTATATAATATAACTTCAGTCAAACAGCCCCCCGCGAAGTGCCCCCTGGCCGAAAGTACCCAGGATACTCGCGGCGTTCTCTCGCTGACTGGCGAGGGAAATGCGCTGTACTAAAAAGTACCCAGGATACTCGCGGCGTTCCCTCGCTGAATGGCGAGGGAAATGCGCTGTACTAAAAAGTACCCAGGATACTCGCGGCGTTCCCTCGCTGAATGGCGAGGGAAATGCGCTGTACTAAAAAGTACCCAGGATACTCGTGGCGTTCCCTCGCTGAATGGCGAGGGAAATGCGCTGTACTAAAAAGTGGCCGGCTCGCGGATCACCTCCTCTCTCCTTAATCCGTCTCCCCACAGCGCGAATCAGATCCTTGGCCTCGGAGCCCCACGGTCCCGCGGTTTCAACTGCCAAAGGCACGAAGTCGTAAATCTATTTATCTAGTTATCTATTTGGTTTATTAGTTACTTTATTCGGTAATGGTGTAAAAGCACACCGCACAATAATATCGTTCCATAAAAACATGTTTTGTTCGAAAAATTTACATAATTTCGATACAGTCTGTCCCGCGCCTGCGACTGAGCTGTCATTACTAGGTCATTCGTATTCAATTGTGTAATTGTATTCTAGTATTTTTTTATTCTGAATAAACCACATTCCCATTGTGAAAACATAATAAATACGAGGGTAGTATAGTATAACAAGTGTAAGGCATTTTAGTCTAAATACCGACAAATTATGAGTTCTTGTCAATAAGAGATTGGGTTATTTTCTTTCTACAGGAGAGGGCAATTCGTGCAATATATAATCTACGTTGCAGGGACTCTCTCAGGGAATTGTTCAGGGAAATATTTATTTCCGTATTTGTAAAAACTGACAGTGGTTTCAGAAAAACTGCGATAATCATAATTTCAATACCAGAAACAAAAACAAACTCGCAGTCCCACGCTTTAGACTTAGTAAAGCAAACACGTCGTTTATGGGTCACTGTGTACGATGTTATAATGAGATACCTGATACTGTAATAAATATGACAGAGAACACATTCAAGACCCACATAAGACGGACCTTGTGTAAAAAGTGTTATTATAAAATAAATGACTACTTAAATGATAAAGAGGCTTGGTCCTAAACCCAGCTCCAGCTCTGCACATTGTGTATATGATTGTATTCATAATTATTGTAAGATATATTTATTTCAAAAGATGTGCTGCTGAAAGTTCCTTGCGCCGCTTCTTTCCTTTCAGCTACAGCACCTTACGAAGCGGTGGTAGAGTGGAACATGACGTTGTAAAAATGTACTTTAAGGTACTTACTTACAATAAAAACATTTTGATTTTTGATTTGATTTGGCAGGTCTCATACAAGCTTGGACTCGTTTTTAAAATTTTCGACTATAACCAATCATATAGTGCCTTAGATAGGTCTCACCTAGAACTAAATTTTTCATTAAAGAACAAACGTCTTAAGTCGTATATGAAGCGAAGCGAAAGCGTCCTAGAGCTAGACTGACATTTAAATATCAGAGCGGCGAGCATGCGGGGAACGACGAATGACTGTAGAGGAAGCTAGAGAGGCGTGCTAAGACAGAGATTCGTGGCGCTCCGTTATCTCTGCATACCCCGCAAGGGACATAGCGTGAAGGTATATAAGTCATGTGAGACAGGAGCTTTGTTCGGTTGTTGACGTAATAAAATCAATAGAATCGGCAGTTACAGTATGGAGGAGGTTTTGTTCCAGATCATGTCCTTTGTTTTTTTATAAAGGAACAGAAATTACTTTCTATTTGCAAGAAATACGGTACAATTTTAGATAGGTAATATGAATATAGAATTTTAAGTGTTCAGCGTATTTCACCAGTAGCTTGGCATGAAAATTTATTTTATAAGTTTATACATTAATTAAGAAGTTTTTTCAAGCTTTTTTAAGGAAATGCAAGATACACATGAAAAGAAAGATACTTGAGGAGAAATAGGCCTATTAGCTCTCTTCTTCTTCTAAGTCGTGTTCCTCATTGCTGAGGGTCGTGATCATTCTAAGAAATTAATCACATATAACTCTTTTGGCAGATTTAATGGGGAGGTTTCCCATTGCCTTCCCCATTACACACACTGGTCATCTCACTGTGCAGGTTTCTTCGCGATGTTTTCCTTCACCGTTAGATCAGTCGGTAAATGTACGTATGAAAAATCCGAAAAATTAATTGGTACATGGCACTGCACGGTTTCGAACCCGGACCTCCCGCTTGGGAGTCCGACGTCCTAGCCATAGAGTGAATTCCAAAGTATTTTAGAACTCAGAACAAAGGAAAAAAGATTAGAAACAAAGGTTTGCTGGAAGAAATCTCTTTTAGAGATAAGTTCACCATTTATACAATGTCTAATTTCAATTGTTTTTATTAAGTTTAGTGTTGCACTAAGCTTAATAAAAACAATTGAAATTAGAAGAAAGAGAAAGAAGAGAAGTAAATTCCAGACATATCCGAGCTAACCGAACCGCGTGGTGATCATTCAGGGAGTGCAAGCACTCGGAATGGAAATTAAAAACAATTCTAAATGCAGCGCGATCCGATCACATGCCGTGTGCTGTGCGTCCGTCTGTGTCCGTGTTTACATCACTTGTTTTTTTAAATTTATTCATAACCATAGATCCTTTAGGCGAAATCTTAAATTCTTCAATAAAATGCTGGTGTGACACATTTCAATGCTATCCGGGAGAATCTTCCACGCTTCTGCACCATCCGAACCAAATAAGAAGCGTCCCGGACGCAGTATGGCTCTTCAAAATCCAGCCAAGTACGGATCGGGCTGCATCGCTTTCTTCGTCCGTGCAGTCACTGAGGGCCAGCTGAAGATCAGCGCTGTGGCTTGCCTCAGCATCATGCTGAGCTGGTGTACCCTTGTTGGCACTGTACCACACCGGATGTTCTGTGCTGCATGTATTAGTCTTTGTATACTTCTGTATTGTGTTCTATATTCTGGTGTTTACAGCGATAAATAAACGTTTTCAATTTCAATTTTTTTTCAATTGTATTGTCTTATTTGACTTACGTTATTTAGTTCTTCAAGTAAAAAACATCACTTTTACAAGAAAAGTTCCACTGTAAATAATTTGCGAGACAAAACGAAAAATATCCGGTGAAATAAAGCGGCAAAAACTCCTACATTAACTGTGCAATGCAAGTGTTGCCATGCGTTACCACTATATGACGCGAAGAAAGTACAGTATGGTGTATTCATTGATAGATTGCAGGGAAACCTCCTGCAATCCATCAATTATACTCACACAATCACTTTCTCTCATAACCACTTTCTGACCTCCACTGTACCTAGTTGCGAGCATGGTCATAATGTGACCGTGGAACGACGACAGAACAAGAATAGGTGACCGTTAGTAGTACCACATTTCATCTGAGCCCCTCCGTGCCTTGGAGAGCACGCTAAACAGCCGGTCCCGGTCGTTAAACGGCAGTAAACAATGTCAGATGCACAGTATAACGATACTTCTCACAGTTCTATGGACGACCTCAATAACTCTGACGGTGTTTGGACAATACGGTATTAACCTAATTTATTTTTTTATTTTGTCAATCAACGTACATGGACATACTGAAGAAGGATCTAGAATTAGTTTTTCGATATCTCAACTAACATCAGAGATATCAACAGTTAAAGTAAGTATTGCACATATGCTCTGTCCCTTTCTAGCAAATAGTCCTTTATATGCAGCCAGGACCTGCTCGTATGGCGCTAGGGAACAGTGACGTCATAACACTTATTGCCGTTTCTTTCTACCGTTCTGATGTTTGATCGCCCGTAGCTGTTTTATTTTTCAACGAATCTTAATTCTGTTTTCACATTTGACCATCAATTTATGACTATTTCTTAATTTTTATGAAATACATTTAATATTTGATACTTGGAAACTACCCTATTGTTACTGAAATTTATTTATTTACTTTGTGGACAACCTATAGTCAGCGTGAAGAGGCTTAGAGTCAGTTTGAAGAGGCCCGTCTAGCTATTCTTGATACCATACGCCATATAAGGAAAACCCGCCCAAAGCCTTCCTACCACTACACACACAACAGTGCCGGACAACTCTACTGCGATCGCTGTGACCGGGTCTTCAAGAGCAAGTTCTGATTCGCCAGCCACATTCGAGCGCATGCTAGGAACTGAAGGGGGTCGCCGTCGTCGGTTTAGACGAGGAGGACTATATAGTCAGCGTTGTTCAGGCAGCCCATAGGCCTCGCCTCTGACATGGCGCCTCTGTCACTCATCCTGGTTCTGACTTCGCCCCCAAATCCTCATCTCATAAGAGTCTTAAAGACATTACGATACTACGGTACAACACTTTCACTGAAAAAATAACTTGTTTGATTTAAAGTATAAAGTAACTTTATGATACTTTGTTGAAGTGAACAAGTTTATATGTTCATATTGAAACAAGTGCTTGTTTGAAGTAAACATTTTTTTCTTTCAGTGTTCTTTTACCCAGTGCCGATAGGTACATTCTAATCCGTCCATACATTCGTTTCATTTCAGAATTCAAAAAAACGGATTTTAATTTCACTTCCAATTTATCAAACCCCCATCACACATGTACAATATCACATATGTAAATATAATATTATATAGGTGTATAAATAAAGGCGGTTTCACTCACGCGTCCGACCGATGCGGGTTTCCGCAAGCGCCGCTCGACCAAGTGGAGGGCTTTTAGCGAGGGAATGCTTTCAGCACGCATTAGGACACGAACACGCGACGTGAGAGTGCGCTGTAAGTACGTACTCTACTCAACGGTGGATTTTAAACTATGGAGTTTTAGAAGGTGGAATGACTGTAGAGGCAGCTTGGGGTGGTGGTACCATCCCTTTTAACTCGCATAATGTGAGAGGGTTATTGCCTACTGACCTTCTAATTTCATTTATCATGAAGATGGCATCTGATGATACTATACTATGATGTCATAGAATAGTAGATCTTTGAAACAATGGGAGGTTTTCTTTTTGAGTTCGTTTATCTTCTCATAGATGTCTCTCGCACGTAGGGGCGATCTGTCACTGTCAGTCAATAACAATTCACGCGCAACGCGTTCAAATTGTATCTAAAATGAAATAAATGCGTAGATAAAAAGGGATAAAACATAATTTTGTATAGCGCGATCTCGCTCACACATCTAAAAGCTCTCGTGGAACTTCGTTATACAAACTGCAACACTGAACGTTGGCAGTTTTACGGGTCTGGCTACCAGCTTATTTTATATTTTTAAAAATGCCTCCTCCATAGAGCGCCATCTAGCGAGCCTCTTGGAACCAATCGGAAACCTCTCAATGACATTTCTGCTAAAGTTTCATTTATTACAAAATTTTCTCGTGATGGTATGTGAAGATGAGATAATATAAGTTACTATTTACTACGATTTTGAAGTTTTTATAACTTGGTAAGCCTTCATTGATTTTCATTCATATCTACATGAGTTTGGAAATTAGCATGCATCTGCTAATGTACACCCGCCCGCACTTACTTTGGTCTATGGCGTTCACAACCGGGTTAGGAAAAAATCAAATATATTTTATGATAAATATCGGATAATTATCACTTTGCCGGAATTTTATCAAAAAATTCTAATTATACATTGTCACAAACTCGATACTTAAGTTCTTCTTACTGCAAGAATACCAGATCTTATGTGCACACTCACACGCAGTATCGATTATGCTATTTTGGACGAAGTACGGGTGGGTACGTTACAGTGTACAGACGACCACAAGCTATAGTATACCATCTGTCAAAAACCTTCAATTAAATCTCAACATTATACATGATACATTTCAGATCTTAAATTTTGACGTTTTGGGTAGGTTGACCTGTGGTCTACTGTACATCAAAGTTATTATGATGACACTCATTTTACATTCTCGTACATTCATTTTTTGTTTACTAATTTAATATAAGATTCTGTGATTACATATGCCAATGTTTTTTTTTTTGGTTACAATTAAAATTATTCTTATGGTTTCGGTTATTCTCCGGAACTCACTAAATGTTGTTTTGAAGAGATCGCTTTTAGCGATAAGACCGCCTAGATTGTATTAATCGTTTCGTACGCACTGTATCACACTATTTTTGTGCAAGAAAGTGTGTTCATTCATTCTAACTTGTTTGGTTTCCAGTTATTTGAACTTTTCAATGTTCTAAATATACAAATACAAATATATTTATTAACCCAAACAATATTCAACTTATAATAGTGTAGTTAAACAATAGTGTAGTTACAATGTATAAGTAAATATCGGTCTCTACTACCCGCACTGGCCTCATCGGCCGTCTTGCAGCGTAGTAGATAGCAAGTCTAATTAATGGCCTGGGGGATACACTTATATAAAAGTTAGATAAAAATTATTATTATTTAAAAATAACCTGGTGTGAAAGGGTGTATGCGTGTGTGTGGATCTGTGTGTTTCTGAGTGAGTGTATATGATTCAATTTATCAATTTATGATTATTCTTCTTAGTCGGCCACTCTTGACAGAGTGGTCGTGGTTATGGATGGCTCCGATAACTATCACGATATATTGTGAATACTGCTTCACAATACCGCATGCGTCCGCAAACCCGCAAGAGTCCGCTCGACACTGAAAGCGGTCTTAGCGAATGCTGATCCGCTCGGAGCGTATTTTCATTAGATTTGAATATTATTCTCCAGCATACATAGTTGAACGAAAACACAGCCGTATATATATTACTTAAGTACGAATAGGTACCTTTATTATTACTGAGAACTAGGTAATATTCCAGGTAAAAGGGCGTGGGAAGATGAAGTAAGATAGCTGCAGGATGAAAATATAATTTTCCAGGCTTTCATAAATTAGAGGATAAAGAATTGTACAAAACATTTATTTCATTACAGTAAAAATAAAATGTTGCTATGTTAAGTACAGTGGAAGCTGTACTCTGTGGAACCATGTCGCAATACGGCTTTTAGATTTCTTGATATTCGTATGAATTTATCGAAAGAAAGGGCGGTGTTCCGTATCCATAACTGAACAATTTTCACTATGGAACCGACTCTGAAATCGCGAAAAAAAATCAGATTATTCACCAACTGGTCTGGAACTGGTCACACGCGGGACCAGATGGTGAAACTTGAAATAAGCCACGTTTTCGTCAACTGGTCACTGGACACACGCGAAATTGGGAACGGAGTTGGGAGCGAATCATCTTATTTTATCTTATCTTATGATAGGGGGCAGCGGATAACTCAGCGGCACTTCGACCCTTGAGGATCTCTTGTCCCTCCCCCATTTACACACTGGTCATCTCAGTGTGCAGGTGTGTTCCTTCACCGTCAGAGCAGTCGGTAAATGTACGTGATTCATAGAAAAAATCTGCAAAACTCATTGGTACATGGCACTGCACGGTTTCTAACCCGGACCTCCCGCATGGGAGTCCGGTGCCCTAGCCACTGTGCCACCGACGCTCTTTGGGAGCGGATCATAATGCATCATCATCAGCAGCCCACTCTAGTCCACTGCTGGACACAGGCCTCTCCCAGGCGCGCCATTGAGCCCGCTCTTCGGCTCTTCTCATCCAATCGCTGCCAGCCACCTTGCGCAGATCGTCGCTCCATCTAGCAGGGGGCGTCCAACACTACGTTTGGGAGCGGAATTATGAGCGGGGATTAAATCAGCTGTTTCATACATTTCATGCTTTTGTATGGAACTGTTGGACTTTTTTCGCGAATTCAGATTTGACCCCAGGGAAAGTTGTTCAGCTATGGATACTGAACACCCCCCTCTCGTAGTATGCATAGGTCCATTAGGAGCTACATTAGCTCCATTAGCACATCCAGCTCATAGTTGCGCCGTTAGAGGTGGCAATGTGTCCTCTGAGAACGCTATACTACAATAATACTTAGTTATAACTCCATGGCAAACCTTCGGGTCGGTCTGATACATTAACAACTTGTACTGGAGCCCGATGCCACTGTTACATACAACGTTTGTGGTTCTTTAAATTAAGTTTCCGGTATTTATATGTTCCGGTGGTGTATCATTAGGGAGTGATCCCTGGCACTCAGGTGATGCCTGACAATCAGCGCCGCAATGCTAACTCCGCCGCGGCAACAGGCTGAGGCAGTCCCCTTTGTCCTGTGCTGCACACCACCTTCATCAAACTTCATTACTATTAATGGTTAATACCTACTTGCGGTTGTTGGTACTTGGTGAAACTTGTGGTACATGATTAGAGTTAAATAATATACTGTTTCACGGGTTTTTATTGTATTTCATTAATTACGACCGGTTTCGTTTCGGTTTCGGTACACATCTTCTTATAAACAAATACCTGAAGATGTGTAAACGAAACCGGTCGTATTTAATAAAATACAGTAAAAACCTGTGAAACAGTATATTATTCAAGTATAATTGTAATTGTATGTAACTGTAATGAATTTTAAATAAATAAATAATCATTAATTACTTTTGTTTATTTATTTTTATAATATATTTGTTTAATATTATTTTTGTCTTCTGTACCTAGTTGTTTGTATGTGTGTGTTCCGATTAAGTAAATCAATAAATCTTTTGAGAGCGTCGGTGGCACAGTGGCTAGGACGCCGGACTCCCATGCGGGAGGTCCGGGTTAGAAACCAGGCAATGCCATATACCAATTAGTTTTTCGGTTTTTTCGAAAGACTTACGTACATTTACCGACTCCTTTGACGGTGAAGGAAAATATCGTGAGGAAACCTCACTGAGATGACCAGTGTGTAAATGGGGAAGGCAATGGTAAATCACCCCATTAAATCTGCCACGAGAGTCGTTCTATGTGATTAATTCCTTAGAATGATCACGACCCTCAGCAATGAGGGACACGACTTAGACGGAAGGAAATCAATAATTTACTGACAACCATTTGTGTAAATTACATACGAGTAGGTACACGTCCATTTGAACTTCCCGGTTACTAAACTAACGTGTGCTGTGTCTTGGCATCATCCGGGTCCTTCCCTTACAATGAAGAATAAAGTTTAGTGGTTTAGTGGTAAATTAAAAAAAAAGATTGTAATTATTTGACAAACGGTTTGGTAGGAAATTACATGACAAATCGATTATGTCTTCACGTCTGACACGTAATCTAAAAAGTACTTTTGTATCATATTTTTTTCTAATTGCTTGTAAAATGCATCTTTTAAGATCCTTCATAACGTATATTCTAGCAAAAAAAATCATTTCTGCGATCCAATTTTAACTATACAAATAGTATTCTGCTAACACAGAGCGGACCGATTGATCTTTGTCTTGACCGAAACGTAACGTTAAACGAACCGTTCGCGACTAGTGGCGTACGTAATACGTCAAGTCTGCAATTCACGTTGTATTAGTAGAATCGGGCTTCAGCTCTAAAATGCTCTGTAATTATGTAAAGCTCGCTCTAATTTAATTAATGTTAGGTGCCGAGTTACTATACTATATGAGTTACGATATATGTGTGAAGGGTAAGAGAGCCGGCGTGGTTATCGGGGCATGAGGTACTCCATACCAGTCCTCAAGGTTATCAACGCATTGAAAACATTGTAGTGAGGTGATGGTAACTACCTACCATCAGATGGCCCGTTTGTTTGTTTGGCCTCCATTATTATTATTTTTAAAATTGAATGATTTTTCCCTCCCTTTTCCCTTCCAAAAGGACTAAAACTGCCCATAGACCGTCGGTGGCACAGTGGCTAGGACGCCGGACTCCCATGCGGGAGGTCCGGGCTAGAAACCGTGCATGTACCAAGGAGTTTTAAGTATTTTCCTAAGACTTACGTACATTTACCGACTGCTCTGACGGTGAAGGAAAACATCGTGAGGAAACCTGAACACTGAGATGACCAGTGTGTAAATGGGGGAGGCACAGAAGATCCTCAAGGGTCGAAGTGCCGCTGGGTTATTCCCGGCGTTCTATAAGATAAAAAAAACTGCCCATGAAAGTAATATTTAACTATAGCGTACCGACTTATACATGAGAAATATAGAGTCTGTCTATAAAGTTGGATTACCCGATATTTTGGTGGAAATTAAAAAAATATTTTTTTATGTACTACTAAACCCGCATTTGATCTCGATCTCGCCTGATGGTAAGCGACGACGAGGTCGACGATGGAGCACGCGGGTCCAGTAAATGCCTATTCACTCTGGCCTTGAAGATCACAAGGTTGTAGGTTTCGGGAAATACAGGCTGAAGAAGATAGATAAGGCAAACCTTAAGCATAAAAAATTCCAGTTATATTCGTTTTCTCCAGCCCTTTTATTTTAGTAAGTAAAATCTATTTCTATGCTGAGTTACTAACATCTGTTCTTCAATTACCATTAACCGACTTTTTGGACAGACTTTGACATTCCTTGTAAAACATTCCCGTTAAATTCCTCACCAAACAACCAACGAGCTGAGCAGACAGACAAACAAACAATAAAACAACAAGCCGAAGCTCCCAGTCCCACGCGATGACTCACGGTTCAGACTCGGGAGTCGAACCCGCGTCTCTCCGCCCACGTGCTCCACTGCCATTGGAAGTTCTTGGTCTGTGTTATATTTACATTTGGCTCGAGAACTTTCAATTCAATTTCAGAATTACTGCAATAAGTTCGGAATGAAAACCATATTCGGGAAAGCACAGGGTACCAGGATACAAGTTCGAGTTAGGGTTAGTTCGAATCTTGCGCGTGGCTGGTGATGTTTCATTTTGTAACTTGGCGGACACGCATCCCGTGTGTCTAGATAAAAGTTTTTATTTTTATTTTTTTATTGACTACTAAACCCGCGTTTGACCTCGATCTCGCCTGATGGTAAGCGACGATGAGGTCGACGATGGAGCATGCGGGTCCAGCAAATGCCTATTCACTCTGGCCTTGAAGATCACAAGGTTGTAGGTTTCGGGAAACACAGACGCCGGCAGACTGTTCCATTCCTTAGCCGTTCGCATAATGATTTTTTTTAAAAAAGCTTCCAGGTTTTTATGGAAGCTTGATTGTCAGAAATAGAATTTTATGCAACTGACACGTAATTACAGCCATTGTAAAATGAGTTTTTCAAAATAGAAAAAAAACGAGTTTTACAATGGCTAATTACCTGCAGTTAACTGCAGTAGCATACAATACTTTTTCTACCTAAAATACCTAAATAACTGAAAATACAAACAATTGTTATGCGTCCGACACGCCATGACAGCTCGTCAAAACACCGTCGAAAACAGTGCGGGGTCCAAGTTGGCGTTTCGTGTCGTGGGCATTAATAAAAAAAATTTAAAAATAAATTTTGTATCAAATTCCATAAAACTATTAATAAAATTACTTTGTACTAAATTGAGTTGACGGTATCGTGATGTAGGTTCGCGGTGTCGTAATGAATATTACGAAACCTGTTTCTCAGTGTATCAGAGCTGTAGTTGAACCCCCACTCAGCTCCGTCCGTCTGAACGTGCACCCCCACTAAAATGTACTAATAAATAACAAAAACTACGAGAACAGGAAATATTCTCGTCAAAGAAAAATATAGATCTCAGTTTAGGGACAATAATACCGGCGTTCCCCAAGGCAGTATTCTGGGGCCGCTGCTTTTTCTGCTTTATATCAACGATTTGCCAAACAGTACTCCACATAATTGTATAATGTACGCAGATGACTCGACTCTCTTAGTGAAATGTGACAATAAGGACACATTTAATTTAACTATAAATAAAGCACTAAACGACATAATAAGCTGGATGACTAATAACAATTTGAAAGTTAATATTAATAAAACTAAAATAATGCAATTTAATTCTTATAATGCTAATTCAGTACCGCTACAGGTAACTTATAATAATATTAAAGTAGAGGAAGTAGATTCGTTTAAGTTTTTGGGTATAACAATGGATAGACATCTTAATTGGAAAGAGCACATCGATTCAATATGCAAAAGACTTAATCGTTTCGTCTTCGCCTTAAAAAAACTAAGACAAACTGTTTCCATAGAGGCTGCATTAGTGGCTTATCATGGCCATGTAGCGTCAGTGCTTAGCTATGGTCTTATCCTGTGGGGCGACTCTACTGAGTCTGAGAGAGTGTTTAGACTGCAAAAGAAGTGTATTAGGGCAGTCTGCGGAGCTAAATTTCTGGACAGTTGCAGACCACTGTTTAAAAAACTAAATTTACTGCCCTTGCCGTGTATGTATATTAAGGACATATGCTTATTCATTAAAGCCAATATGCTTCATTTTAAAAAGCGGAGCGACTTGCACGTCAGGCAGACGAGGCCACAAATAATGAACAAGCTATGGCAGCCCCCGTGCCGGAAATACATATACTCAAGAAATGTTTATAACATGTGCATAACAGTGTACAACAAATTACCTCATGATATAAGGGTGTTAGAGGGTAGACTCTTTAAAACTGTATTAATGAAATGGCTGCATGAAAATCCTTTCTATAGTGTGAAGGAGTATAACGAACATTCACATTAGCACTAAAATTGACATTATTTTAATTTATATTCTTTGTAGGTACCTGACATTTTGTACGTCTTTTAACAGGCTGAATACTCTGACTTTAATATATTTTTAAGATCTTTTACTTTCGATACAGTATTCTGACAAATAAAGTATTTTGATTTGATTTGATTTGATTTGATAAAGTATTGCACAAAAACACAACATTCTTCGTCTGAACTGACTGCGATGCTTCGGTACATAGTGCAATGACCCCAGAGGTCGTTCACCCCAGACGGACAGACGTACATAGTGCAAGTATATAGGGGCTTAGGTATGCGATTCACTTTTATAGAGTCAGCGAGAGCTTTGCCGGTTCAAAGCTCATTACATAACTTTTGCTGTTTAATTTTATACTAGGGTAGGTACCTATCTGTTTTTTTCTATATAGGGTCCTAATTTATTAGCGGAGAATATTTCTAGGGTGTCATCTATAGGTTATAACAATAACGATAGGTCAAAAAGATTTTTTTTACATATCAAATTTTCTAGAAAAACGTCAAAATTGTTTGTATGTAAATTCTCCAAATGAATGAACTATTGCTATTCTAATACTGAAATAAGAAGTTTGAATGAAACTCGTTTCATTCATAACGACATGGATGAGTTTATGCCACCAAGGAGCAAAATAATGGGGTTTATTTTTCTTTAGTATGGAAAAGTTACGTCACATCTTCTCGTCGCCCATACCTCAATGTCTAAAGACAAGAGTTTTTAACCAGTGCGTCCTACCAGTAATGACCTACGGAGCCGAAACGTGGACACTGACGGTGCGACTGGTTCACAAATTGAAAGTCGCTCAGCGTGCTATGGAAAGAGCTGTGCTCGGAGTATCACTGCTGGATCGAATCCGAAATGAGGAGATCTGGCATAGAACAAAAGTTATCGACATAGCTCATAAGATTAGCAAGCTGAAGTGGCAGTGGGCCGGTCACGTCTGTCGCAGAACAGACAACCGCTGGGAGAGACGAGTTCTTGAGTGGAGACCGCGTTTGGGCAAACGTAGTGTGGGACGCCCCCCTGCTAGGTGGAGCGACGATCTGCGTAAGGTGGCTGGCAGCTACTGGATGAGAAGAGCCGAAGATCGGGCTCAATGGCGCGCCCTGGGAGAGGCCTATGTCCAGCAGTGGACTAGAATAGGCTGCTGCTGATGATGATGATGATGGAAAATGTTCATACAAGTATACAAATGATCAGCACATACCCCCCTCCAATTATTTGCTACTAAAAAAAGGACCTTATACAGGATGTAACATTAAGAACGGTCAGTATGGGAAAGTCTGAAACTATAAGACATACGAACATCTGTTCTTAGGAACCATGTCATCAATTTTAGTAACAAGAAAAACTTTATTCATACATTTTCTAAAAAACCTGTACTCAGCCTGGGAATCGAACCCGGTTGTTTTGAAAAAAAATACAACACTATTTCTATTTAGATATCGATTGTGTAGGTGTTAAGGAATAAATGTTAGTATGAAACGTGATGTGAAGCAGCCATAGAGACAATTTTAACGCAAATTCACCACCTGAAGATACAACATTCAATAGTAAGATCGTTACCTAAACGAGTTGAATGTTGTATTTTACAAAATGGTAGTCATTTCGAACACCTACTAAAATAAATTAAAAGATATGGAAACAATGCGTTTTATTAATTTTAAACATCACGTTTCATACTAACATTTATTCCTTAAGACCTACACAATCGATATCTAAATAGAAATAGTGTTGGATATTTTTTTTCCAAAACAACCGGGTTCGATTCCCAGGCTGAGTACAGGTTTTTTTAAAATGTATGAATACAGTTTTTCTTGTTACTAATATTGATGACATGGTTCCTAAGAACAGATGTTCGTATGTCTTATAGTTTCAGACTTTCCCATACTGACCGTTCTTAATGTTACACCCTGTATATGAGTAAACATGAACGTAAGTGAATAACTCTAAATTAAAGAATTTTTTTTTACACCTAAACCCGCGTGTGACCTCACTCTCACCTGGTGGTAAGTGAGGATGAGGTCGAACATGTAGCCCACACGCTCAGTAAGTACTGACTCCTCTATAGACACTGCCGGAACACAGCGACGACGAACAGAAGATGTTTGACGACAGACTTCACAAAGAAGGGGGTCTCTAGCAGGCGACAGACAGCAATAGGGTTCCATATTCCCCTTCGGTGGTACGGATCTCTTTAAATGAATGAAACCCCCGACTTATATCATTGTTGAGATCTGCTTATACTCCCTGGTCATCATCAGATACTCCTAATATACATTTGTGCTCACACTCAAACCATCTATAACCACAAAATCGCAATATGGGATTTTGTATAGGAGAATAAATTTGTCCTTAACAAAACGGACTGCCCGCGTGGCCGCCATCTTGATTTTGTAAAAAGTCAGAATTATCTGGCAAACTACATCTTATACTTTCTTAGTGCATCATCAGGGAGATCAATTCGGGTCTTAAACTTCAAAACCTTACAATTTTCGTAACCGACCCGTTATTATAAGAACTGAAAAAAATATGCGTCTCGCGGTATTACCGTTTCTGACCCTTCGCCAGCAATACTCGGCCCCACCCATACTCACTCTTACCATTATCTTTACTAAATTCCTTTATGATTAAATTATCCAAATTCCTTTTAGGTTAAGAATATAATTTGTAATTTGCTTGCATAGAAAGTGCGACGGAATCCCGACTTACAAGATACAGGTTTTCGACCTAGTTTGTAAGTCGGAGGTCCTTTTTTGTGTGCCCTGTATAAGTAAATAAACTTTTTCATTTTCATTTTTCATGTCTGAGGCCTACGGGCGGCCTGAACAACACCGCAATACGTTGCCCACTAACATAACAAGATCTGATTATAATTAACTGGTAATCAAACATGCTTGTTTACGTATCAGTCACTCTGTAATGAACGAATGAATGAGTACCTCGCACAGTGAACGACTCTCGACCCATCTCGTTCGCGACCCACCGATACCGGTGAATTAATTACATTTCCACAGTAATTATTAATTTAATTACTGTAATTATTATCGATATAATTACTGTTTACTATGTTGCCGACACAGAAATCCGGACTAGTGGCGCCCTCTGGAATGATGTGAGCACTGACAGCGAGCCAAAGATTGTTCCATACATTTGACATTACATTTCCATATGGGAAAATGCTCACATCGCATGCGCCAACTGACAGATGGACGCGGTTTCCATATAAAACTTATCTATAGGGTGAATTTAGATTGAAATCTTTAGTTGCCGCGATCCGCAATACAGATCTAAATTGGAGCATCTTTTGCAGACCAGCTTGTGAGTGAGATGGGGAAGGCAATGGCAAACCGCCCCATTAAACGAGAGTCGATCTATGCGGTGAATTCAATGACTATAGATTGCTTCATGAATCCATAGAATAATCACAACCCTGAGGAATACGTCTAAGAAGGAGATGATTTCGAACCTGCAGAATCCGTTGCCCTAGCCACTGAGCCGCCGACGCTCCTGACCCTGAGTAACCTCTAAAACCCCCTAGCACCTAAAGTACTAATTAATAAAACAAAGTCTTTTGTGCTCAGTGGTTTGAGCTTGGCATTGCATCGCGGCCGCTTTGTTCCCGGCCGTGGCGAATGTACAATGGTGTAGTGGACGATTGGGCACGGCACAGGTTCGGGTCCCGGTAGTGTCGGGGAAGGTCACGGAAGACACGTGGTGGTCTCTCGTCTTCTTCTTAGCCGTATTCCTTATTGATGACGGTTGTGATCGTAGAAATAACCGCATAGAACGACTCTGTCGGCAGATTTAATGGGCCGGTTTGCCATTGCCTTCCCCATCTCACTGACAAACTGGTCATCTCAGTGTGCATGTTTCCTCATGATGTTTTCCTTCACCGTTAGAGCAGTCGGTAAATGTACTGTAAGTCTTTCGAAAAAATCGAAAACTCAGCCATTGGCATCACGTGATTTCGTAACGGTTAGAAACCGTGCAGTGCCATGTACCAATGAGTTTTATCCCGATTTATTCGAAGACTTACGTACATTTACCGACTGCTGTAACGGTAAAGGAAAATATCGTGAGGAAACCTGCATGTCTGAGGAAATTAAGTTTCCGAAGGCGTGTGAAATCCACCGCACAGCACTGGGCCCGCTCGGTGGATCATGGCCCGTACCTCCTTGGGAGGCCTGCGCCCCAGCAGTGGGGACATTAATAGGCTGATGATGATGATTCCGAACCCGGACCTCCCGCACGGGAGTCCGGTGTCCTAGCCACTACGCCTCCGACACACCTTGGAACACAATATTTATGTTATCAGCTTTAACCTTTTTTTTTAAATAAATTTCTTTTTTGAGGCTTCGGGCAATTATAGAGCCATGCGAGATTTAATCTTGATGAAAGAAAAAATAGTCTTCCTCCCGTATAACGTTATTTCCTTCACTGCTTTAACTAAATTAAGTAAATATAATTTTCAAGCACAATTCAACTTTTCACTCGAAACAAATTTGCAAGAGGCCTGCCACAGTATAGCGTCATTAGCATACAAAGAGAGTCGGCGGCACGTACGACGCCGCCGCCGCGCCGGCACGCGACCGGGCGGCCCGCCGCGCCGCCGACACAGCCGCACACTTCGCGGAATGTGTGCCACAGGCACGGCAAGGCACGCACGGCGCGACTTAATAATCTGTCTATTGCACTCTATGTAGCACACAGAATAATCAGGAGTTCGTAGGTTGGTTGAAGGTATAATCTCAAAGGCTGGGGCACGAGACTGCGGCGCCAGCGTCCTCGGGATGAATCCACTGGACTCTTGTGGTGGACCAGGTGTTGTAGCATAGTTGAAGTGGCTAATGAAGAAATACGAGTATTGGTAATGTGTAAAAAGTAAAAAACATTACCAATATTTGTACATAATTTGCATTGAATCAGAGGGTTTGGCATAGGGGCGAGTATGGTCAAAAAGTAATGAATAGAACTAATATGGGTGACCGCCAGCGGAATATTTTCACGGAAATCTTGAAATGGAATCGGACGAAACCCATAGAACACTTTGGATTTTTAGATTTTTGTTTTCGATCCGATCACGTTTCAAAATCGCTGCAGAATGCTAAAGGCATAAACTGTATCGATCGCGGCTGCTAACGTTCGCCAACGTGATAAGCAGTTGTCCCACTGCAGTATCCACTACTCTGTGGCTACATACTACATAAATCTTATTCCCCGGTTCAGTGAGACGACGACAACCACGTACTCCGCCAAGAGTCTACATTTGGGCATGTCTGTCGTCTGGGTCTACCTGGAGTTGTCTCCAGCTAATATGACGCGAGGTGAGTGTATGAGCCACTGGCTCGCTTTTAATATTTTACTGCCTCTCTTGACTCAATACAGAATGAATGAAGACGGGGTAGGTATGTCCGGGGCCGTACAGAAACGTGATCCCCAAAACTGGCCTATAATTAGGAGGAATGAAAAGGAGCTCTCACGGTTATTTTATGGAAAATGAAGTCCAATGCTCTGCGGACGTCGATCGGGATTGTCCAGCAGCGTCAAAGTCCACCCACCGGCGGTGTCCGCCGTATCGTAAAACCTGCACTTTGTGCGTCCATGGAAATACCTATTGCGGACGGTTCCGGCAATCACAGACACATAATCGACATGAAAACCTTCGAGTCCTCGTAATTCACTTTTGCCGGGATGCACACGATCCGGGGTCACAGTTCGGGCATGACTCACGACATTTTTGATTTTATTCACTTTCTTTCTTCGCCGAGCTTCAGTTCCATCATTATAGCCTAGATGGCGCACCGCTGCACCTTTGTTTAACTGTGTGACGGTTCAGGTACGGCGGCAGTAATTATAAATATGCACTTTTTTTTATTGTGAGTGTCAAAGGATAGGAAAGACAGGATGTTTGACTAATCTAGGAGCATCACGAATCAAATTCGGCCTAGAC
Source organism: Hofmannophila pseudospretella (assembly GCA_947369225.1). Lineage (NCBI taxonomy): Eukaryota > Metazoa > Arthropoda > Insecta > Lepidoptera > Oecophoridae > Hofmannophila > Hofmannophila pseudospretella. Next base: position 209,795 of record OX376338.1, on the reverse strand, counting down.
AGTGAGATTGAGGTAATCTCAATTCGGCGTATGATTCTGAAGCCATTATGAACGAACTTGGTTCACTGAAAGGAAAGTTAGTTTACTTCAAACAGTATCTATCAAGTAATTTGTTCAAATAAATAAAATTATTTTATATGCTCTAAATCAAACAGGCTTTCTTTCAGTATAACTGTGAACTGAAGAGCTTGGGGTGGTGCCACCCTGTTACCTATTTCTAGTGAACGTCGGTGGCACAGTGGCTAGGACACCGGACTTCCATGCGGAGGTCCAGGTTAGAAACCGTGCAGTGCCATGTACCAATGAGTTTTGAGTAGTTTTCAAAGACTTACGTACATTTACCGACTGTTGTGACGGTGAAGGAAAACATCGTGAGGAAACCTGCACACTGAGATGACCGGTGTGTAAATGGGGTAGGCACAAAAGATCTCCTCAAGGGTCGAAGTGCCGCTGGGTTATTCCCGGCCCCCTGTCATAAGATAAGATACCTATTTCTATATATTCAGTCGCAAAGCAGCAAAGCATTGCTGTGTCCCGGTTTGAAGGGTAAGAGAGCCAGCCAGCATAATTACCGGCACATGAGGCAAGAGCATCGAAAAATTAAATTATACTACCGGTTCGTAAGTCCCGTATCTTTCCCTTTTTTGTTTGATCATCATCTAAGATGTATTGTGCCATCGGCAAACAGATGCAGTTGTTTACAACTTTGATCACCAGGGTCGTGATCGAGGAGCTGACTGTCAGACTGACACTGACACTGAGAGAGTAACTGACACAAATATTGCTTTCTTTCTCATCCTATCGCTTCCATCGCAGTGGGCGGTGTCCGCGGACACAGCACGGGAACTGGAGACAGTCTACTGTCAATACAACGTGATCTCACTTGGAACAAAATTTTGTACATGATTAATTTTTTGTATTCCATCAAACATGGACATACTAAAGATGGGTCTGAAATCCGTTTATCGATATCTCAACTAACATCAGAGATATTATTGATTAAAGTTAATGCTCCGTCCCTTTCCTGCAAAACAGTCCTTAATATGTAGCCAAGGTCCTGCTTGTATGGCGCTAGGGATCACTGACGTCATAACACTTATTGCCGTTTCTTTCTACCGTTCTGATTTTTCATTGCCCGTAACTATTTTATTTTTCAACGAATTTTAATTCTGTTTTCACATTTGACCATCAGTTTATGACTATTTCTAAGTTTTCACATTGTTTTTAGAAAGGTAATTGCTAACGGGCGGCCTGAACAACTCTGTCAATAGTTTGGCCACTAACCAATAAGCGAGCAATAGCTGCTTTATTGCTCGCTTATTGGTTACTGTCTAACGTGTTCTCCGAGGCATGGAGGAGGTAAGATGAAATATGCCACTAGTGGTTACCTTAGGACCGTGCGAACTAGGCTACGAGCTAGCCTAGCCTAGTGCTACGAGCTATAGCCTATAGCTACCCTGGACATCCCAGCACAGTGGCTCTACTTATAACAACACGGCACCGTCTCAAATGTCCAAGTTCCCAGAACCGTGTGGACCCAGCCTTGTCAAGTGCGGGACGGGAATAACAAAACACAAGCTCAGTTTATTATTAAATATTGTATTAATATTACCGCAATGAAACTCTCTCACGGTATATTACGGGATTTCTAAATCACTTACGTAACTCTAAGTTTATAGTGTTGACAAATGTCGATGGAATTTTATCGATAAGTCTGTAGTATAATAGATAGATAAAAGTTTTTTATTTTAATTTTAAAAAGGCTATTTATTTACATATTTACAACTTTAAATTATTTATAATATACAAGAGATAATGTAGAAAAATAATATTAAATGTTTTAAATTAAGCCCGCGTGGTGGGGTTCCAAGGATGCTGGTGGCGTTGCCCCGCTGAAGTATTAATTAAGTATAATATTAGTATAAGTATTCTCAATAAATCTTTATTGCAAATAAGGTGCTATAATGTAATAAGACCTTACGAAACGGTGGTAGAGAAAAAATGACTGGAAAAATGTATGTACTTTTACTTGCAATAAAAAAATATACTGTAAGGGCGTGGCCACATCACCACGGCGCGGCGCCGCGCAGTGAAACGGCACGACGTCGTGCCGCGGCACGGTGCCGTGTACGGTGCGCCGCGCCGGCTCACGGCAGCAACCATCGGTTCAAACGTGTACTCAAACTTGCAGTTTTTGTCTAGATATGGACCACGAAAGACGTATTCTTCTCCTGTTACTGCTAAGACGAAGAACGAAGAAAAAACAGAACCATAGAAAATATTGGATGAATCCATGCCTTTCTATAATGAACCATGATGAAGGTCATTTTAAGAGGAAATACAACATCAACTGCCGAGCCGTGAGCCGGCGCGGCACGGCACCGTGCAACGGCACGACGCGACGCCGCGCCCGTGGTGATGTGTCCACGCCCTAAGTTTTTGACTTTGATTCTTAATTAAATAGAAAAATGTGGTCCATATTTATATAAATAACAACATTTTTGTTAACATTAAGATGACATAAAGTGATAAAAAATGTGAAACTACAATTGTAAGTATAATATACGAGAACATCATCATAGGCCTGTAACGTCTATTGCAGAGGATTTAAGTATCGTCGCGAAGGCAAGTCCTCTCCACAGACGCTGCATCGCCTGGGACGCAATTAAGGAAACACGCGGGCTTGCCCAGTACCCGCGACACCCTCTCGACCTCACCGACAAGTCGATACGTGCGGAGCCGGATCGACTGCAGGCTATTGCCACTTTCTGGTTGAGGCTCAGGACTCCAAACGGAGGCAACGGTGTTCGGTACTGCCCCGTTTCCCTTAGTCGCCTTTTACGACACCCACGGGGAGAGATGGGGTGGCCGATTCGAAAACCAGGAACCACACGGTAAAGAACATAAAATCACCAATAAATAATTATTTTTAAATCTCCGATACTGGCTTCAATTTTGAGTTTTATTTTATCCTACTAAAACATAAGTAATGTATATAATTAAATATATAAACAACTTTGTTGCATTTGGTGTAGAGACCCTTGGTCCTTGGGGCCCTGGAGCTTGGTCACTGTTCCGAGAGCTGTCCAAGCGTTTGTTCGATGCGACGAGGGACCCAAGGGCTGGCGGCTATCTCGCCCAAAGAATCAGCATAGCGATCCAGCGGGGCAATGCCGCCAGCATCCTTGGTACCCTACCACACGGGCCTAATCTAAGAAATTTTATAAGTTACATTTAATTATTAAATATTGATTCATTATTTTATTTAATTTATTATTTAATTATTTTGTACGACTTATCTTGCAACGGATTTTGTTGCTTTGACAAGAAATAAATAAATAAAAAAATTAAAAAAAATCTTGAGGAAAGAAACTGAGCAAGAAATTTGCCAGCGACACCTTTCCTCCAAGAAAAAAGTAATCTCTAAAGTCGCGGGAAGAGAAAGTTCTTTTTGTCAAGTAAATGTCATATATTTTATTTTACTACCGCAACTACATGATATTGGATACTTACGGTGAAATGAAATATGACCCTCCGGTTTATGGGGTTTTTATTGCGACGACGGTGGAACGGCGTCCGTCAGGGAAATGTGGAGAGCATCTGCAGTTTCAGGGTTCCGCTGATATTTAAATATATTTTTTATTGTAAGTACTTACCTTAAAAGGCTTAAAGTAAATTTTTAGTTTTGCAAACACAGCCTGTGTTCCCCGAAACCTACAACCTTGGGATCTTCAAGTCCAGAGTGAATAGGCATATACTGGACCCGCATGCTCCATCGTTGACCTCATCGTCGCTTACCATCAGGCGAGATCGAGGTCAAATGCGGGTTTAGTAGTACATAAAAAAATATAAAATTATTTTTAGGGATTCGTATACGACGACGGAGCAATAGGGCTCAGTTTTCCCCATCGGGGTGGGGAAAAAAGTCTTTTTTTTACATAATAAGGGTGTAACAAAAACCCCCTTGTAAGCTGAAAGGGGGGTGTTCAGTATCCATAACTGAACAACTTTCACTATGGGACTAACCCAATGTACAACAAAATGGGGTAAGTTAGGCTTCGGATTGAAAATTGGATTCAGTCGTTTTTCATATTCGTCATGACCAACGTAAATTTCAATAAAAATGACTTATGGCGAAAGTGGAATCTGGCGGATGTGATCCGATATGAATCAACCCGACGGGCGGAGGGAGAAAGAAATCTACTCGTCGTTTTCAAAAATACGAGCCTAGAAGAGTGTCGGTGGCACAGTGGCTAGGACACCTGACTCCCATGCGAGAGATCCGGGTTAGAAACCGTGCAGCGCCATGTACCAATGAGTTTTTCGTATTTTTCGAAGATTTACGTACATTTACCGACTGCTCTAACGGTGAAGGAAAACATCCTTAAAACGACCAGTGTCAAATGGGCACTTAAGATCCTCAAGGGTCGAAGTGCCGCTGGGTTATTCCCGGCCCCCTATCATAAGACAAGATAAGATCGATAGGAAAGGAAACTTGTAAATCATCGATATACAACGTCCCACCCCTAGATGTCCACAATGGCCGCTGACGAACGCCGCGGTAAATTGATACAATTTGGTCGCGTTTGTCGGCCTCGGGCTGCTCTTGTTACTCGAGGTTTTACAAGTCTTTTTATTAGGATCAGCAACTAAAGGATTGTGCTGTGGAGTGTGGAGTCAGCCCCTGAAGCCCTCACGAAGATAGTGTTGTAATTCTCCCTTCAGGATGGTAACGTAATGAAATACAGCCTTGTCATATGATTTCTATAATATTTCCCTTTTTCCTTGCACACAACTTCTCTGCACCACGCCTCTGTCCCGAGTGACATTAGTTTTCTTTGTTTCTCTAGATCCCGCCAAGTCCGTTCTTTCTTTTTTATTTTTGGCCTTGCTTCTCGATATTTTGGCCATTAGAGTTGTTATTAATCATAAATATTGAAATTCATACGCAATTTAAATCAAACCTAACAATAGAGACATACAAAACGCCAGGCCCGTAGCCAGGATCAGTGCCCGGGGAGGGTTCAAGGGCGTTGATGTTGTGGCGACGCACGACGCGCCTAGGTAGTACCTACTCACATCGGTGTAGAACGCGCTATCGACATTTTCCTGGGACTTCGCATATATACGAGTTCCAAACATCCATAGTCGGAGCAGGACATCAGGTCCCCAGACACGACACCCGCCTTTTGGAAGATCTTCCCTTTTCCCTTTCATACAACTGACATTACGTCATCCATGTCCTCACATAGCGCGTTCCTACAATGTCATCGAAGCTCAAAAGTGCCTGAATGGCTGTGGAAGGTTGGTGGAAGTGGAAGGTCGCTACGCTGGATCCTGTTCAAACGAACCGTAATTAATCTTCTCCTGTCTCCCCATTCATCAGGTACTAATCAATTGATATGAAGGTGGTAAATGACCATAAAATATAAACATTGTATTTTCCGCCATGGGTGCATGGGGTTTGATACCTTCTGTTTCAAGTCACACGAGATCTGTCCCTAATATCCCAGCATATTTCTACACCAAAGATCTTTCACACCTTCATGTCCAAACTGACCACTGTCTACGCCAGACATGAAGGGAAATGAATACGTAGAAATACTTGAAAATGACTTATACGAGTAATAAAAAAATATTAAAATACACGTTTAAAATGGTGACCACAATGGCCGCCGTCGAGATTGCGAGAGGTGGACGATACAGGTACCAACACCACTGTCCCAAAATCATGAACATGTGTAATAATGCCGATCCTGTTGTGATGTGTTTCATGTAACATGTTTCCCAACATGTCCGGATACCCGGGAGCGACATGACGACATCCTCGCCCAGGAGCGAGAGACAGTCCTGTTCGGACACGTCCCCGCGGTACGGCACGACGTGGTCATCATAACTCGGCTTTCATTGCGACATTCTTGTGAAGGAATTATATTACAAAGGTTCTGTCCGACGGAACGAATGTTTGAAAGCCGGTTTTAATTTCATTTGAAAAATATAAAGCTGTGATGTGAAATATTTATAGATCGTTTTCATTGGATCATTGAGGCAGCTAAGAAATGAAACGGCACCTAACTGTTGATACGGTTCAGGCGCAGAATGTCCGATCCCCAAAAAATTCATGCAAGCATAAAACGTCCTATTCGCATAATGTCCTATTTGCTATATGTTAGGTTAGAGGTTAATTCTAAAAAAAGTCTTCTATTTTTGACCAAATTCGACTAAAAACTAAAAAATTACCAAATTCGCATATTTTTGGCCAAATTTGAATGTTTTTGGCGTGAAATTTGCTCGGCAGCGATTTAATTTTTTGCAGGTCATAAGTTTAAAGCTTCCGAAAAGATAGTATCACTTATGCAACAAATATAATATCAAGTCACTGAGGGTCAGCTGAAGATCAGCGCTGTGGCTTGCCTCAGCGTCATGCTGAGCTGGTGTACCCTTGTTGGCACTGTACCGCACCGGATGTTCTGTGCTGCATGTGTTAATCTTTGTATACTTCTGTATTGTGTACTATATTCTGGTGTTTACAGTGATAAGTAAACGTTTACAATTTCAATTTCAGTCATTGTAATGTACCTAAAGTGTGGTAGTGGTAGATCCTAAAGTGAAGGATCGCCTGGGGTGGTACCACCCTTTTATCTATTTCTGCCGTGAAGCAGAGATGCTTGCATTTCTGTGTTTCGGTTTGAAGGGTAAGAGAGCCAGCGTAATTTCCAGCACATGAGGCAATCCATCTTAGTCCTCAAGGTTAGCAGCGCATCAAAAACCCTCTAATATTAATACAGTGAGGTGAGTTGTCTATGGGCGACGGTGACCACTTAACATCAGGTGGCCCGTTTGCTCGTCTGCTCTCCTAATGTAATAAAAAAAAAAAAAAACCTAAATAGTAGGCGGGTAGCTAATATGATGACTTGGCAGCTTCTATTTGCTGCCAGGATATCATTTTTAGACTCTATTTCGCGATCATCATTAAACGTCAAAACAATATTTTGTTCTCAACTTTTTTTCAGCCAAAGTCCAGAGAACGTAACAAGGAAAAAATATTCTCAACGTATATTTTTTTTTCAATAAACGCCCGAAAACGTAACAGGGAAACAGATTAGCCGTATTTTTCCAGCGGAAGTACCAGTATAAAAGTATAGTATAACGCAAGATTAAGGGCGGCCGTGCGCCGTTTATATGAAATACGACTCCGGCGCGTGACGGACCCCCCCCCCCCCCCGCCATCCTGGGGGAGACGACGTGTACTTAGACTAGGACATCACGGGTCCGGTTCCAGTCCCGGTTTGGTTCACTGTAACCAATCACATTGCTCTCCAACCCCCACTTGTAATCAGTTTCAGGGAATGGGTAAAGGGAATCGACCGGAAGGGAACCGGCCTCATGAATCCTAGCTTAACACGCAGTTCCCTGCCAGTTCCTCTTTATATTTTCGTAAAGAAGCAAAGGGAAATATAATGAAACTAACAAATAAATATAAAATTTAACATACATTCGAATGTACGGGGAGATGCTCACAGCGCAAGTTCAAAATCTTTGGATGCAATTAAGGCTTAAGTGATGTAGTCTGGTAAACCGACTAGACTATCTATTCCAGCATGTCTAAGAATAAAACTACACCATTTTCTATCTATGAGTCTGTGCAGAAAATGTAAATCAGCTTTCTGGAAATGACCAGAACAAAGATAGAAGGGGGTCAAAGGTGCTCTGAATTGCTTCGGGAACAGGGTGGGCAGTGTGCCCCCTCTTTTGACTCGACTGTGTCCAGATTCTTTACAAATGGTGCCATCCCAGTGTGATTGTTCTAGGAGGGTCCCGCGAGTCGCCGACCGCTCACCGCCGACATTGTGTTCTGTCGCGGTCACTGTGCCGGTCACCCGGCGGCGGTCACCGTCCGCGCGGCGGTCACGGCTTAACGCTCTCCTGATTTATGCGTTTTCGGGTAATTGTTGAGTTGGTACCAATAACAACGGTTTGAAACTCCCCCTGATGTGATGTGAGGTACGTGCTCCGCTCCGGAGGCTTGTAGATTCATACAACACTTATTTTGAAAGTGTTGATATCTTTGCACTGTCCGCAAATAGATTTCGTAAGTTTATTCTCAATGTTGTTTCCCATATACCATAACTCTCTATTTGATTTATAAACTTTATCTAATTTACCTTATCACCGTCTGTTGGGAAGATTTATAAATTGATTTTACAATTTTTTTGTAAACTGTGGATTACGTAGTGGGTTATGCATTTACTTTATACTTGTGTTAGTTACTATGCTTGTGTAATCTTTAGTGTGTAACTGTTTGTGATCCCCCATAAACTAAAATAAAAAAAATATAATAATAGATTGTAAGTAAAAAAAAAAAAGTAAGTAAGTAAGTAATACGTTATTGCTCGCTAGTGTCTGCCAGTTGGCGCGTGCCATGTGAGCATTTTATCTTCCATTAGTCGGGCATTGAAACGTTACATGTATGGAACTATATGTGCAGTTGCACAAATCCTTTGGCTCACTGTCAGTGCTCACATCATCATTCTAGAGGAGAACGCGCCACAGTACGATTTTTGTGGTTTGTTCCAACTGTAGGAACATCGTTGTAATTTAGTGGTACAGAGGCGGGATCTGGGGTCGATTACAGGAAAACTATTACCAATAAGTTTTTCAACTTTTTCGAAGACAAAGACAGACTGTATTAAAACCCCCTAGAAAGGGGGGTGTTCAGTATACATAACTGAACCACTTTCTCTATGGGGTCAACTCTGAAATGGAGAAAAAATCAGCTGTTTCATACAAAAGCTTACAATACATTTCTTACAATACCCACACGACCGAAATGTATGGAAAGGGGGGTGCTTTCGGGTCTACAGGGGGGTTTTGTTACACCCATGGACTACTCTGACGGTGACCACACACCACGGTCCATGTCACCATCAAATTATGCCAAGGACTTTACAAAATTAACTCGACAGAAAAGCAATACGGTTTAACTACTCGGTTAATGTAATGGTTAGTTAGTTTTGAACCTTGGGTTTTAACGGCAGGTGTTGCAACACAGTGCTTTGTGCCTCACAAAGGAAGCTAGGCATCTCGTATGCATCATAGTGTAAACCTACTTAGTCATAGGTTAGGTATTAAATGAAGCCTAGGTTTAGTCATGTGTTAGCCGCAGCAGCCCGCTTAGTCAAAGAAAGTCGGGTATAAGAGCGTCGGTGGCCTAGTGGACACCGGACTCAAATGCGGAGGTCCGGGTTCGAAACCGTGCCATGTACCAATGAGTTTTTCGTATTTTTTCGAAGACTTACGTACATTTACCGACTGCTCTAACGGTGAAGGAAAACATCGTGAGGAAATAATTATTTTTAGCAAAGGCGCGTGAAATCCTCCAGCACTGGGCCCGCTCGGTGGATCATGGCACGTACTCCCTTGCGCAAGGGGAGGCCTGTGTCCCGACAGTGGGGACATTAATAGGCTGATGATGAAAATCTAGTGACCGAATATACTTCGTCATTTTTTTAATTTACGACTAAACCCGCGTTTGACCTCACTCTCACCTGGTGGTAAGTGAGGTGAGGTCAAAGATGGAGCACACGGGCTCAGTAAGTACTGACCTCTTCTATAGACACTGCCGGAACACATCGACGACGAAGACTTTACATAGGTACCTAGGTCTCTGCAGGCGGACCCTGAAGGGGTCCTTTATACTTTCTTATTTGTTCGTCTCTGTTTATCTTCGTATACGGAAGCGAACGACATTTCCATCGGACACAAAAGCATAAAGAAAATATCGTGAGTCACTTGTGGGTCATTCGTGAGTCGGTCCTCTGGGGGGAGGCTGTGCATTTATCACGTGTCATAGTACAGCGGTCTGTGAGTCACCTGTGAGTCACTAATGCACTAGTCATGCATAATGATTGATGATGCACTGGGTGCAATCAACATTCATCACGTGAAGCTGGGTACGAGTGTGCCATGTGTAACTGTATACCTACCAGTATATAGATAGATAGATATACGAGTACATTTATTGCCAAATACTCATTTTTTTTTAAAAAATATTTAAAATTATAGTACAAAGCACTATAACATAGCACTATGTATATTTGTCAAAAGGGGTGAAAGTCAGCAAATGCTGAAATACTCGGGTACCAAATATGCAGCGCTGTTTTTCATTTCACCCCTCATCCCAAGATGTTAGTGGGAGCGATAGTGACAGTGGGTAAAAAAATTAAAATTGAAACCTAAACATCAAAAAGATTAAATACTTATGTGAAGAATTTAGGTAAGAATTTGCCAAAAATAAATAAATAAATAGCACTAATGACCAGTGATACACATTGTGTGTGCGTGTTTATGTGCATGCGCGCGCGCGCCGCGCGCGCGCGCGTGTTTGTGTGTGTGTGTGTGTGTGTGTGTGTGTGTGTGTGTGTGTGTGTGTGTGTGTCTGTGTGTGTGGCTGTGTGTGTGTTGTGGATGTAACTGATAAAATAACTAATTCTATAAAATATATAGGGGCCAGGTAACACTAATATTCGTACAGTCCTCCACAAGCTATAGTACACCATCTGTCAAAATCCTTCGATAGATAGATTTTTACCAAATTGTCAAAATTCATATTTTAGTATTAATATTTGTCTAGATAGCTATACTCGTGAGTTTCACCCCCTTCGACAAGATGTGAATAATGTGTGGAACAGTGAAGTAAAGTCAAATAAGACGCTGCAGCCCGATCCGTACTTGGCTGGATTTTGAAGAGCCATACTGCGTCCGGGACGCTTCTTCTTTGGTTCGGATGGTGCAGAACCGTGGAAGATTCTCCCAGATAGCATTTAAATGTGTCACAGCAGCATTTTAATGAAGACTTGAATGAAAGAGTTGTTTACATCAGAGAAAAACATAACAAACAGCTTGCTACAGTCTGTCCTCTAGGTGCCGGCTAGCAAGGTTCTAGGACAGTGTGCAGATGAAGTAATAGAAGAACTTGGTAATAGTAGATATTATATTTATCAGGAACAGAACAATACAGAAAATAGGTAGTAGTAGGTGACAAAAATAAAACGGAGAAACGTCCGTTCAGGACAAAATACAGAGAGAAAGTGAAGACAATGAAATTAATGGAATAATGGTAGTTATAAATGGAATGGGAATATGATTTGAATTTTGTAAATATAGATGAAGAAATGAAGATGCCAACACGAAATGAGATGAGATAAACGTTAACGATGAGGTTGAAATTGATGGCGAGGAGGTTGATATGGACGATGAAGTCGACATCGTTACAAGGGATACTCGTACTGCTTTTGAAAAGTAAGGATTTTGCTGTAGCGTCCTAAATGAAACAGCAAAAAAAAAGAATTGCAGCTGTAATCAGTCAAGCCCGATCTCGTTATCTTTTTGCACTTCCATCCGTCACTCAGCCGTCGGCAAAAACAAACAATCCTCTACAAAAAAAAACTTTGATAATGGCTTAAAAAGCTAAAAAAACAAGAGTGAAGAAATCATTGCAGCGGAGTACGCATTACTGTCCTTCAAGGTCTAAAGAGAGAACGTTTGTTTAATGTTATTGTACAGGGAGAGCAAACAGTCGATTGTGAGTGGTCACCGTCGCCCGTAGAGCATAGACATATCACCTCACTGTAAAGTTATTACAGGGTTTCGATGCGCTTACCACGAGGACTTAGTCAGATGGAGTGCCTCATGTCATTGATGTATAACTACGTTGGCTCTTTTACTCTTCGCAAGCATTGCCGCTTTGCGGCAGAATAGGTACAGAGGTGAAGGCTAGGCCAGGCTGACTCAGCACAGAGTCCAGTTAATTATTGTAGGTAAAGAAGCCTAGAAGAGCAACGTTGGTGTCGTGGCTAGGACGTCGGCCGCCCCTGGTTCGAAACCATGCAATGCCATGTACCAATTGCTTGCTTGTTTTTCGTATGGTTAGTGATCAACGTATTTGTCAGAGTTGTTCAGGCCACCCGTAGGCATCTGATATGGTTTAACTCGACTGCTGTCGAACGACGACAACCGGGACCGACTGCTTAACGTGCTCTCCGAGTCACGGAGGAGCTCAGATGAAATATGCCACTAGCGGTCACCCATCCAGGTACCGACCGCGCCAACGTCGCTTAACCTGCAGGATCACTTTCGGACCGTGCTCGCAACTAGGCTACGAGCTCCTCCAATGTATACCAATGAGTTTTCTTTACAAGTCTGCTAATTAAAGAATTTTATTTAAAAAAAATGAGTTTTCGGCTTTTTCGAAGGACTTCCGTACATTTACCGACTGCTCTGACGGTGAAGGAAAACATCGTGAGGAAACCTGCACACTGAGATGACCAGTGTATGAAATGAGGACGGCTATAACCAACCACCCCATTACATCTGCCGAGAGAGTCGCGACCCTCATCAATTAGGAATACGACTTAGAAGAAGAAAGAAGTCTAAAACTTATCTAACGGCGTAGTTTAAGCTCGTAAGTTCACTGCCGCGGAGTAACCTTGTTTTACGTAAAGTTCAGTTTTAACCGAGCCGTAACTCAGTTATTTCGGTCACTAACTAACTAACTACAACACGAGACCTACCTCACCGCGGGGCGCAGTGTGCGGGTACCGTGTGAGACTCTGTTTACACTTTACACTTTACAGGTGATGTTTTTTTACCAATTTTTATTTTTATTAAGGATAAGTAGGTATGCCTTTTCTTACCTACCTTCCTTGAACATAAATTTAAGTTTAGCGGCCATGCGGCAATAGGAGATAATCCTGCAATGTTTTACCACTAGAGGCGCCACTAGCACAGTGACAAAAAAACATTCAAAGATACGACGTACGTACCACTTAAAGATGATTTTGTTCTAGACATAACATAACCTAAATGTATTGCTTTCAATGACAATAATTTGATAAATAAATAATGATTATTTTGATTAATATTGAATGATTTTACAAGATGTTTGTTTAATACACTTTAAATCAGCACGTAAAGTCGAATATCAACATGAAGATACGAACCTTTCCACTAAATTCCCTCAGACTCACGCGTTAAGTAATTTCTTGAATACAAAGTGAGTACTTAACAATATTTGATTTAAATATATTCACATTTAAAATTAAGTTGACATGTGATCATAATAATTATCAATCAGTAATTTGTGATCCTTGTAGGAGTTCTTGTCTGACATGTAATCTAAAAAGTATTAGTTAATTACTTTTGTATCCCATTTTTTTTTATAATTGCTTGTAAAATGTATCTAATATATAAATTTGCACACTACAATGTGGTAGGATATGCTGGAACTACCGAAGTAATTTGTTTAACGACTGCTATCGAACGACAACATACGGGATCGACAGCTTAACGTGCTCTCCGAGGCACGGGGAAGAGCTCAGATGTAATATGCCACAATGGTCACACATCCTGGTACTGATCGCGCTTAACGTTGCTTAACCTGCACGATCACTTTTTTAAATTAATTTTTATACAGTATAAACTAATGTCTTAAATGTATACCGCCAATAGGAGATAATCCTGCAGTGTTTTACCACTAGAGGCCTTTTTTTACCCTTCAGGCGAGTTGGCCACGCTGTCTTGACGCTGTTGTTCACGCTGATTTGTTATGTCTGCTATTTTGAAATGTCCATACGATGCCATGATATCATCACAAGTTTACTATAGCTTTGAAGAATAAATTAAATTAACCCAAATAACGAGAAATTTGTGATATCTTCAAAAATGACGTTTCGTTTTGCTTTCTGTTTACGGAGTGTGCTCGTGGCTCCATCTACGGAACGGTTTGCGTTTTATGTCATATTGTAGCCTTTGTTCAGCTGAGAACAGTGGTTGAATTGCATGTCTAATAAATAAGCATTATTTTAAAATAGGAAATCTACAATTGGCAGGATGATTTTTAATGGACTTTTTAAATTTAAGTGCTGTAGATTTTGTAATAAATAAATAATAATAAGTCATCTACAGGAGTCATACCCAAATCCTTACACACCAGCCTGAAAACACTTCAAATACACCCTCTTACCTTCATTCTTCTTCAGAAAGCTGCCATTCTAAATACTTGCAGGATTGTTCGAACATTCCTGTCCATGGACACATAAACGTCTCGCATTCACTCATCATCAACACTCTCACACACCGATCAACTCACTTTATTTCTTCTAATTACCTCTTCTTCTAATACGTCTTCACTCATACTGTCGTTTGGCTAAAAGCTCGCGACAGTATGGTAAACGCACCCCAATAATGGGAGAAAAATAGTAGTATAAAAATAATAATAATAATAATAATAAGATTACTACAAAAAGTAACAACTACATTTAGTTCTCAAGCATTAATTAACTTAACTGGACTATACAGTTAGTACACCGACATGTTTCTGATCACAACTCCATACTCCAGTCACTGTTAGTGAAGTTCGGTCACAGTGTTTAGTTAGTTTGTACCGAGGCGGTCCCTTTACAATAACTTTGACAGACCCGGGTTCGATCCCAGTAACAACTTGCGTCTAACTTCGCTCTAGTCCGTCGAGATTTGAGACATTATAATATTTCGACGATGTGGGTTCGATTTTAATGTCGGACTTTATACAAAGTCTGAAATCCCAAAAAATACCTAATATCACGATTAAATAGCTGGTGGTAGGACCCTCAGAGTCCACCTGCTGGCGACCACCTTCTATGTGAAGTCTGTCGTCAAATATCTCCGCTTCGTCGTCGATGTGTTCCGACAGTGTTTATAGAAGAGGTCAGTACTTACTGAGCGTGAGAGCTCCGTCTTCGACCTCATCCTCCCTTACCACCAGGTGAGGGTGAGGGCAAACGAGGTTTAGTTAAAGAAATTTTTACCTTTACAAAATGTCACGGTTCGATATTTGAATCCACCCTGTGTACAAGTGCAGTGTACACATAAATATTAGTGTTACCCGTGTTCTGCTCTGTGCCCCTGTTATTGTTACTGTTACGGCTGGCAACACAAACACTCGCCCATAGAGACGTTACGGAGACAGACATACACATACAACCACGCGGGAGTGAGACAATAAACAACCTGTGGTAGGCGCGCTCGGGAGGTTGCAGGTTCCGTATTACGATTTTCTTTTTATTGTATAGGGTGGTATAGGAGAGAGACATGAAAAGACCATCTGATGGTATATGGTCACCGTTGTTTATAGACATCATCATCCTGTTAATGTCCCCACTGTTGGGGCACAGGCTTCCCCTTGCACATGGAGTTACGGGCCATGATCCACTGAGCGGGCCCAGTGCGGATTGGTGGATTTCACATACCTTCGGATACTTTTAATTTCCTCAGACATGCAGATTTCCTCACAATGTCGAAAACACATTGGTACATGGCATGGTTTCGAACCTGGACCTCCCGCATGGCAGTCCGACGTCCTAGCCACTAGGCCATCTCAGCTCACTATAATGTTATAAGAGGGTTTTCGATCCTCTGAGCTAACCTAACCTTGAGGATTTAGATTGAGTGTCTCATGTGCCAGTAATACGCTGGCTCTCTTACCCTTATAACCGGAACACAGCAAAGCATTGCTGTAGGGTGGTCTGGTACCGCCCCAGGGTCCCAGGATGACTTCATACAGAGTTTTTTTTTATATTTACTTCTAAACCCGCATTTGACCTCGATCTCGCCTGATGGTAAGCGACGATGAGGTCGACGATGGAGCATGCGGGTCCAGTAAATGCCTATTCACTCTGGCCTTGAAGATCCCAAGGTTGTAGGTTTCGGGAAATACAGACGCCGGCAGGCTGTTCCATTCCTTAACCGTTCGCATAATGAATGAAGAAGCAAATCGCTTCGTACGAGCAGACGGGATATCAACAACATAAGGATGGAACCCCTCCCCGCGCCTGGTAGTCCGAAGGCGGAATGGAGATGCTGGAATTATGTCGTGCAATTCCGATGCACACTCTCCGAAATGTATCCTATAAAATACCGATAGACAGGCAAACTTGCGCCGAACGATATTTAAGATTACTGTTGTTGTACCACAAACAACAGTAATCTTAAATATTTGTTTATCTTTTCAGTGTAGCAAACATTTAAGTGTAGCGGTACGGCGGACACTTTACCTTTATGGGTATTGTTTTAATGAAAACTTTTCGTGTTTGTCAAGGTTTAGAGAGCAAACTTTATAACTAAAACGTAAATGGGGGAGGAAACACGATTTCATTTTGATGAAAAACTGGTTTGATGTAATTACAAAGTTTGAATGAACTTATCATATAAAAAAATTAAATTGAAATAACTGCAACCTTTACTAAAATTGTATGAAGAGGTTGGTGTCGCCGTGGCTAGGACGCCGGACTGCCATGCTCAGGTCCGGGTTAGAAACCATGCAGTGCCATGTACCAATGAGTTGAGTATTTTTTCTAAGACTTACGTACATTTACCGACTGCTCTAACGGTGAAGGAAAACATCGTCAACAAACCTGCACACTAAGATGACCAGTGTGTAAATGGGGTAGGCACAAAAGATCCTCAAGGGTCGAAGTGCCGCTGGGATTATTCCCGGCGTCCTATCATAAGATAAGATGAAATCGTATGATAATTCCTTGCGATTCATCGATTCAATACCAGGATATAACAGTCAGACATTAGTCAACAAAGATTCGTTCGAAACGAATCGAATCGAAAAATTGTTATGCGTGAATTTTGACAGTTGTGCCGACCAAAAAGTGTAACAGACTGAGACGATAGTAATATAATATGTATTTGTTGTGTTCTGACAACGATGTGATGTGTAGAAAGTTTAACCTCACCGTCATGTACCGTCAGGTGAGACTGAGGTGACTTAATAATACGAGTTACATTAAAAAACAAAATAACTCTTAAACTAGCAAAAAAAACAGATGGTCAAATGAAACGTGTGTTCGTGAGGATCACTGGAGTAACTATTATTTGCCGGCGGATCCCCAAATATGGAAAAGTGGCGGGACCGCCAGCGGAAGGTAATGTTTATGAGTTCTCGAGTGATGGGACGCAGGCCCGGGGGTGGGGGGGTGGGGGGATAGGTTCGATGCCAGCTTCGAAACATGACTTCTCACTTCACACAATAAAGTCAAAGTCAAAAAAAAATCTTGCCAGAAAGTAATTTAGTACATTTTTACAAACACACATGATATGACAGTCCATATATTTTTCCTCGAATCGAATCGATAAAACCAATACTAATGAATTTTTCCCATTTTTTCGAAGACTTACGTACATTTACCGACTGCTCTAACGGTGAAGGAAAACATTCTGAGGAAACCTGCATGTCTGAGGAAATTAAAAGTTCCCGAAGGTGTGTGAAATCCACCGCACAGCACTGGGCCCGCTCGTTGGATCATGGCCCGTACCCACTTGTGCAAGGGGAGGCCTGTGCCCCAACAGTGGGGACATTAATAGGCTGATGATGATGATTGATGAAAATTGATCATACAAAATATTATACGTATAATTTTACATTTAAATTTAGTAATGCTTGTTTGCTTATCGTATGGTTAGTGGCCAACCTATTTGTCAGAGTTGTTCAGGCCGCCCGCAGGCATCTGACATGGCTTAACGACTGCTGTCGAACGACAACAACCGGGACCGACTGCTTAACGTGCTATACGAGGCACGGAGGAGCTCAAATGAAACATGTCACTAGCGGTCACCCATCCAGGTACAGACCGCGCCAACGTCGCTTAACCTACGCTATTAATTTATTTATATAAAAGGTATACCCATATATGTACTCGTATATGCCAATACCTGCACGGTTAATTTTTAACTGAGAATCAACCATCTATTTCCAAAATCTAATTTAATATCTTATTCCTTCTGTAAACTGGTAACGAACGAAACTCCTCCAAGTTCGTGCCGCGGGCTGTGTCATAGATAACAAACTGGAACTAAGTTGCCAGCTCTCGGCAACTCTGCCATCTTGGACCGTCTGTCTGTCTAGTTAAGATTATCGCATTAACGTGCCTCATATTCCTCAGTATAACCCCGTTTGAAAAGTCCTGTCTTGTTTGAAGTTGATTTGGCCTTGATACTTGTACGTTAGAGGGATGGTTTGGAGGGCTGACGAGCAAACGAGCCATCTGATGGTAAGTGGTCACCGTCGACATCTCACCACACTGTAAGGTCTGTTGAGGACACGGATGGATTGCCTCGTGTGTCGGTTATTACGTCAGCTCTCTTACTGAAGCAATGCTGCCTTCCGGCAGCAATGGGTTAAAGGGTGGCACCATCCCGGGCTGATCACAGACTCGTGCCACCATAGAAAACGTAATTTCGAATGTTTTAATGTTCTTGGTCGTTTTAACAGGAAGTATGTTTGTTTAAAGTGAATAAAGCTAGAAAGAGATTTAGAATAATTGTAGGTACTTATTTACCGATAAATTATAGCCTACGTTTCTATAAATATGTGGACAGACGTATAATCATAGACACGAGTAGAAATGAGTTATATTATTTTGTGAAACAAGTACAAAACCTCCACTCACCTGATACTAAAGCGGCCATTAGCAATCCAAAAAGCGCGGGAATCGCCGCCATCTTGAATCCGCTTTCCAAATTCGAACACAAAATAACTCCAAATCAAAAATTCACTCACACACTCACGACACCGGGCGCATACTAGACGCGGCGTTCGAAAACGGTCACTATTTCTTTTTTAAAGAAATTAAAAAAACTGTATCCTTTCGAAACTGGTTCCTGGACTGGACGCTTGACGTCTCGCTCGCTCCCGTAGTGTTGTCACGCTCACTCTGCAACAAAAAAGGCAACTATGTAGGTTTGTTTCTTTTTAATTTTTTAAGGCAAAGGTGTTTTTGGATGGTATTATGTAATTTGATGCGTCCGACATCTCCGGGCCATCGGGGCTGGACGATGAGTAATATAACTCAGATAAATCAATTTGATTTAAATCGTTAATAAAAACATGATTTAAATGAACGTTCGACACGATGTCGGTAATCGATGGGAAATCAGACACGGTGTCTAACGTATCGAAGGAAATTAAAATTAAAAGTCTAATTTTTTTAATATAATAAATAATTTTGAATAACGTCTTCTATCAAAATCTGTTGGCGACTACTACAGTTAACTACTCATGAGGAATAAATAATTAATCACAAATATGAATCCAGGATTCGAGTCCTGTAATGTCGCAAGCAGCAATGCCTTGCTTGCATTCTGTGTTCATTTTTGAAGGGTAAGAGAGAGCCAGCGTCGTTAGCGGCACATGAGGCACAAGTCCTGAACGTTATCGAATAACATTACAGTGAGGTGGGATGTCTATGGGCGACGGTGACCACTCACCGTCAGGCACCGTCTGCTCTCTTTATATAAAAAAGTCGTGTAAGATAAAATACTGAACATTTTATTTTTCTCCGCAGGTCATCTGCTCGAACATTTAGGGACTTACAATAATATCCTAAAATAGAAAGTAATTGTGTTTATATGAAAGTGGTCTTGTGTTTGTATAGATCGTCGTGCGTCATCCAGGGTCATCAGACCGGCGCCGCCCACGGTACGTAGTCTGAGGACACAATCTGGTGCTTATTCTTGTCCAAGATTGTCTCCTCAGATTACCCACTAAAACATCCCTAATCAACAAACTGTTTTTGGTCTATTTAGTTGCTGGCCAATATACCGGCATCCGTGTTTTCAGTGTCCACTTAATTTCGTGCTGTGATTTTGAAATTCACTCTATGGGCGCTGTTAGTCAATCCTTTATCATAACTTTTGTGGAGTCGGCCGGCCGGAAAGAATAGTACCACCCCAACTATTCCCGTGGTTGTCGGTATTAGTGGATAGTAGACGTTTGTCCACCAAACCTTACGGCGAAAAGTGGGAACTAGCTGGAAGGTGGTTCCTCTGTTTACCCCTTCGGGGATTATGGACGTGAGAATTATGTATGTTTGTATTTTCATTTTATTTTTCATCATCATTTAGTCCAATTTCTGTTCAGGCCGCCGCCGTTGTAGGCTTTTAATATTGTGGAACAATAAATTATGGTCATACGTGGATGAAAGAAAAAGTATTCCTCCTAAATAACCTATGGTTTAGGGACGCGTTCATTTCCGTGACTGTACTTTGCATTGAATTTGGCTAAAGTTCCAACATGGGACGAGTTGACGAAAACAAAAAATGGTTTATTTTAAGTTTCATTCTCTAGTCACACGAAATATAACTTTACAGACCATACAAAACGTTACTTATTTCGAGTTCAACCATCTCGTCCCGCATATGGCCAGAACCACGGGACCAGTTGGTAAACAAAAAAGGGGTTTAACGCTTTTTCTGCTAATGACTGTTTGTCTGTTGCATCATATCTCAAGACCCAATTACCCTATTTGGAATTCTCTTGTCGTGTGGGTAGTGGTAAAGGTGAACCTATTGCCAGAGTAGTTCAGGCCGCCAGGTGGGCCTCTGACATGGCTTGACGACTATTGTCGAAAGACAGCCGACGACAGTTTAACATGTCTCTCAAATTAGAAATCTATCGATGAAACTGTGTTGCAATAACAACCAGAAACTTAAAAAAACATCGATAACAATGTCTTCCGACAATCCTAGCAGATGTGGTACCAGGCTGTGCTACCAGACGTAGGGTGTTCAATTGGTGGGAGACGGGGGCAGTGACTGGCCGTTCTATAAACAATATTAATATGTATATACGTGTCGTGCCGGCCCTAAAGAATAGCACCACCCCAACTCTCCCCGTGTGTGTCGTACGAGGCGACTGAGGGTCTCAGTGGATACTATTGTACACCTGGAGACATCGGTAGGCTCGCCATCTAGCACGTTTGTCCACCAAATGTTACGGCGAAAAGTGGGAGCTACGATGAGGGTAGTTCCTCTGTCTACCACCTCGGGGATTATGGACGTGAGAGTTTTGCTATGTATGCTACAATATTGTATGGTTTAACACATCCTACCGTCCCACAAGTCCACTGTCCACTGTGTAGCAGGAAATGTGACCACCGTCCGTTACTATGACCACAATGGATCCATCATAATCCCGACCTCGTCATCAAACAGACACCGTACATAATTATAACTTAACAGTTTTGTTTTTGTCCCAAAATTCCAACTGTAGCGGAAAACGAGCGATGTCTGTGAGTGCGAGCGAGATGGGTGTACGAGTGTGTAGCGGCGTCTCGCTCGTGGCGACACAAAGCGGGTGGAAGTTAGTAGCGGTTATTTCGGTCGCGCCGGATGCGTGCGCGCATCCAACCGCGAGGTACGGACCGCAGAGCTGATCGGAGAGCGACTTGCGAGGTCTGCGGGTTTGGGACTGACCCAAAGGTTTTTAAAAGTGCTGCTAACCTTCAGGGCTTGGATAGAGTGCCTCATGTGCCTGTTATTAGTAAATGTATGGGAGCCGCTAAAGTACAAATTCTGAACACATGGAGTTATTTTTTTAATTTAAAAAAATGACATTATCTGCTTTAAACGACGCTGATTCTATATCAGTATAAAGTTTTGCGATATATTTTAAATTAACGAAATAATGGGCTGGCCACACTTGACGTTTCCACCCTGTATACGATTATATAGTTGGAATAGTTAATGAAAAATATTGGTAATGTGTGTTTTACCAATATCTTATTATTAAAAATATCTCAAGAGTGTTTTGGTTAGGCGGACGAGCGGACGGGCGAACTTTTAACTTTTGAACGGCTGTTAATGGGAGTTGAAATAGTTCCACCACAGCTTACCACTACTCAATGCTATGGCGTTCAACTGGTTATCCTGGGTGTAACAGAAAACCCCTACGTCCCGAAAGGAGGGTGTTCAGTATCCATAACTGAACAAGTTTCAGTATGGTGCCAGTACAACTCTGAAATCACGAAAAAAAAACAGCTGTTCCATACAATAGCTCAATACCTACACGAACAGTGGGTTTATTTTTCGAGATTTCAAAGTTTGCCCCGCAGTGAAAGTACATCTGCTGTCGGTACCCGGTGCGTGTGAACGGGAGCGCGGTGCGCGAGCGCAGACGCACGCACAGACAACAAAACAACGCACGGTATAAATATACAACGTAAATTATTATAAATACACACGCGGGCGGGTGTACGAGGGCTGTCTCATTACCGTATACCAGTGTTTCTTACACTTTTAATAGTCACGGACCACTTTCAGAATGGAAGTCTAGGAAAGAAGAAGGTATTATTATGAAAATGAACACGCACACACTGTTGCTTCGTCCGTGCAGTCACTGGTCAGCTGAAGATCTGCGCTGTGTCTTGCCTCAGCGTCATGCTGAGCTGGTGTACCCTTGTTGGCACTGTACCGCACCGGATGTTCTGTGCTGCATGTATTAATCTTTGTATACTTCTGTATTGTGTTCTATATTTTCACGTTTTCAATTACAATTAAAAAACACTATTCAAGTTTAGGCAGAGTACCGGCTTTCTCAAAACGAACTTTTTTCTCTCGAAAAAGATCGATATTATCAGAAAAAAAGATAAATTCCGGCCCCGGTATAAACACAGAAAGAAATACCGGTTTATTATTTAGTTAACGATTCGGTTCATTAATTAGTAATTACACGAGTTCTGTTTACAAGCTGTAAGTAGCAACTAATGTATTTACACTTGACTTAATTCAGTTAAGTCTTGGATGAAAGATTTTTTTTAAATCTCAGTTTAGAAGCTTTGGTACACGACTAGGTGACCATGTCAGCCTCGTTAGGGTCACTAGAGAAGGGAAGGGAAGCTCAAGTATTATAATCTTTCTTTTATTTCGCGTACAGTCTTATACGAGTCAAGTGCATTTGATGAGGTTGCACATTTGAACGGGACGAAACCCCTAAAAAATATTGAACTAAAGGCAGGGTGGAATATTCTGGTCTTTGGATTTTAGAAATGTAATAAGCCATAGTCAATGGTTTCGTCTGGCGACCTGCAGGGGTTCAATAAACCTGTTCCACAGGCAGCTCAGTCCCCTATGATGCATTGTGCAGGCTTTGTATTGATTAAATGGAGTTTCATTAGCTGGAGTTTCAGTGTATTTTCATGGAATCATGACTCATGAGAGTCGTGCGTGGGTGACTCATGTCTCGTTTGGGTGCAGAATGTCCATTTCCCAAAATGATCAGTCTCAATAATGTCCCGTTCCTACTCTAACACTACGTATAATTTTGATTGCGGTGAAAACTGAACTAATACAAGAAGCGGTCAATTTAATACAACTCTTTGTAACGTCTTGACCAGCAGTGCCACCTCTAAACGCAGCTGTACAATCGACCACAGGTGTACGTACTCATCATCATCATCAGCCTATTAATGTCCCCACTGTTGGGGCACAGGCCTCCCATTGCACAAGGGAGTACGGGCCATGATCCAAAGAACCGTCGGTAAATGTACGTAAGTCTTCGAAAAAAATGGAAAAACTCATTGGTGCATGGCATTGCACGGTTTCGAACCTGGACCTCCCGCATGAGTCCGGCGCCCTAGCCACGACGACGCCACGGACGCTCTTGGTGTAGGTACAAAATATAAGGTTGAGATTTAATCGATGAAACACAAGATGGTATACTTCATCTGTGGTCGACTGTACCGTGTAATGTAATCAGTTATTCAAATACACGTGTTTACAACCAGCGAATTGTATGTTTTATATAACTATGTAACAACACGTAACAAATGTTACACAAACAGCAGTCAACATTAATACTGGCTCGTTCGGAGCAGACGAGCACACGGGCTATACCTGATGGTGAGTGGTCACCGTCGCCCATAGACACCTCACCTCACTTTATTAATATTAGAGGGTTTTGCTGTGTTTCGGTTTGAAGGGTAAGAGAACCAGCACCATGAGTACCGGCACATGAGGCACTCCATCTGAGTCCTCAGTGTCAGCAGCGACGGTGACCACTCACCATCAGATGGCCCGTTTGATCGTCTACTCTCCCTATTCAATAAAAAAAAACAAGAAACTATAATCACAACCACGCAGTTCCTACCTCCATGGTAGTTATAATGTAACAGTGGGGTAAACAACCTGCCGCAATCAATGGTAACCCGGCAACGGGCCGACAACAGTGACGTCACGCCTGTGGCATGGGGTGTCCACCCCACACTTTTCTATGGGGAACTAGAGTGGTCATTAAAGGAATACCAATTTTAATTCTTAATGTTGTTGCAGATTTTGGGAGTTCAGAATATCCCTACCGCCACTAGTCGAACGTGTCGACGAGGCTACTGACACGAGTAACTTGCTGGTGGTAGGACCCCTTCAGGGTCCGCCTGCTGGCGACCACCTTCTATGTAAAGTCTGTCGTCAAATATCTTCGCTTCAGCATTTATGTGTGTCGCAGTGTTTATAGAAGAGGTCAGTACTTACTGAGCGTGTGGGCTACATCTTTGGCCTCATCGTCATTTAACATCAGGTGAGAGTGAGGTCAAACGCGGGTAACCTTGCTGGTGGTAGGACTCCTAGCTATCGACCAGCTTGACCTGATGATGGAGTCAGGAGTGTCGGTGCCTATAGGAACTCCTCGACCGTAACAATCGACGTGCCAGAAATACAAAAAACTCATTGGTACACAATGAGTTTTTTGTATTTCTCTAAGACTTGTGTACATTTACCGACTGCTCTGACGGTGAAGGAAAACATCGTGAGGAAACCTGCACACTGAGATTACCAGTGTGTGAAATCGAGTATATGGAGAGACGGCCTGCGCAAGGTGGCTGGCAGCGACTGGATGAGAAGAGCCGTAGAGCGGGCTCAATGGCGCGCCCTAGGAGAGGACTGTGTCCAGCAGTGGGCTAGAGTGGGCTGATGGTGGCGAGTTGGTGCCGGGATTCTGTGCCGAGTTCGCGTCGAATTGGTATAATATGCGATGGCCTTAATTGGGTGAGACAACGGTCAAGTGTATGAGCGCTGTCTAAAACGCAAAATACCTTTCTAAGTAGTAAAATGCCTAAAATCGATATCTAAAAAGAAATTATCCCGCAAGCTACACAGAGCGTCTAAAAACAAGTTGTGACCTAACATACATAACAGATAAAATAAATTTGCCTTTTGTTTTCAGGTTGTTCTTTTATTTACGTTTTTGGTCCTTTGAGCCGGATCTGTACCAGCGACCGATGGATCTACAGTCCACTTAGTTATTTAACTCCGATTACTTCGTTTTAAATCATCGCTGTTGGTTCCCCGAGTAAATAAAAGTTCATCAAAAGTTCATACATAAATTAACTCGTGAAAATGGTCAGTGTAACCCGTCGGAAATATATATATATATGTGGACCTGAGGTAGCGATTACGGCACGTATCGACTCGTATCAAAACGACATTTATTTATTAATCCATCTCGTTCACTCACATAGACACGGAATACGTGTGAGCGGGACAACTTTTCCGGATAGAGCGGCTGCTCGAGTTTGCGTGTCGAATGTGTCAGGTCCACAGATATTTCCGACGGGTGGTAGGTAAACGTCAGATACACTTAATTGCGAGAAAGTGGACTCGGTACATGGACGAACGGAGGTGGTAAATAAATATGTAAATAAAAGTCAGTGAAATTGATCGGATTTCACAGAGATTGCGGCTACGGCCTAGAGCTGGGACGCGTTCACGTGTGTCCCGCGTCGGGCTAACACGTACGGGACATCGGGACTTGGGGAGAAAGAGAACTGAAGTGAGTACCACCTCGCGGGGAGTAAACAGAGGTGGCCAACGATGACGCTGGCTGAATTTACGGTCGGAGTAACATTTTTTGAGAACAAACATGTTGGAATGCTGAGACAAAGCTAATAGAAGTTGATCAAAATGAATGACTACTGTCAGATCTCGGAATAAGGGCATATATAGTCCGCTATCATCCTCCGGGTTGTGCTCACGCTGTGGTTCTATTTTTGTAGTTACGGTTTAATTATTCGGAAATGCAATATTCTCTAATAAAGTATCAAGTCCGACTGCCTCGTCGACGAGTCGCGAGTGAATGATGTCACCTCGGGTCGGGCGCCCGCTTTTATAGAGGACAGGTAGTGGGGGGGGGCGGCATGACGTGGTATCGGCTGTTGCTGCGTGTTTGCTTCGTCGCAAGCGCAGGTGGGTATTGCACGTGCACTATGACGTCACTTGTTGTTTGCGCTGACAATACTTACTCATTAAAGTGAAATGTAAATATTATTTATTTTTGCTACAATACAATAGATAGAAAATTACAAATATATATTAAAATAGACTTTCTTAACGTTTAAGCTGCAGCAAACAAGGCAATTAATTATATTAGTACTCTGATTTCCTACACTGGTCATACAGACCGTTACGTAGGTAACAGTGAAGCTGAAGTTACTCAAGATGGTATTTTGTATTCAAACCTCAAAAATAAAAATGAAAAATAAGCAAATGACTTATGAATATAACTAAAAATTGTATCGTTGAGTAGATAATAAATTTATGCATTTTATTGCACGAAAACTTAGCGTGAACAATGCGGTCAAGACGGTCATATCGCTAAGAACGATATCTTACAGATAACCTTTTGGTAGATAGAGAATGCCTCTTGAAATTATGTAATAGTACAAAATAAGAAATTGTTTTGTTTTATTTATAGCAAATATTTATGACAATTAAAATATGGATGTTGATTTGAAGCCAAGAGGTAACAGTCATGTCATAATGTGTCAGTTGCTACCGGGGAAAAGTCAGTGAGCTCATTCGTGTATCGGGTTACACGCAAGTGTGTTCACTCAAGCATTAGCTGAGCCAGGTGCCTATTGCCAATAGTATTAAGGAGTTAACTAAATATGTATTATTTTTTGGCAATAATGTGTTCTTCTTCTTTAGGTTTTTAGGACGAAACTATTTCAAGTGATTGTAATAGGACATAAAACGCTAAGCGTTCCGTAGATGGAGCCACGAGCACACTCCGTAAACAGAAAATCAAACCGAAACGTTGTTTTGGAGATATCACAAACTCGTTATTTGGGTTAATTTAATTTAATTTCTCAAAGCTATAGTAAAATTGTGATGATATCATGGCATCGTATGGTCATTTCAAAATAACAACCTTAAAAATATGTTAAAACAGCGTGGCGCGTACCACTGTACTAGTGGCGTCTCTAGTAGTAACATTGCAGCGTTATCTCTTATTGATGGCAAAAATGGAGTGAAAAACACCAGAATATAGAACACAATACAGAAGTATACAAAGATTAATACATGCAGCACAGAACATCCGGTGCGGTACAGTTCCAACAAGGGTGCACCAGCTCAGCATAATGCTGAGGCAAGCCACAGCGCTGATCTTCAGCTGGCCCCTCAGTGACTGCACGGACGAAGAAAGCAACAGCGTGTGCGTGTTGTGTTGCGAAGGCGTCTTTTATGTCCAGTTTGGTTTTTCTGAGACTTTGTAAAACGGGACATTTACCGTAGCAACACTACGGTCGCGGCGACATCAGAGGGTGTGATGTGTGAGGTGTGGGGAAATATACTCCAAACATATATCACTTGGCGACCTCTGAATATTGATACACTCATATTTTGGGAACCCGAGTGACGGACAGGCGGCTCGTGCCGCGCGTGGATAATATATTGCTTGTAGCTTTATGATGTGATTATTTGCATTTTAATATTCTCTCGTATCGCGAGTGAGGTCATGAATCATTATCTATAAGATTATTAAGTCATACTTAGGTATTTGTTGAAAGTAGGTGATTATATTTGCACAGGTATAGGTCTTAAAAACTTTGTCAGTTATTCCTGCTACTGGAAAGTGTAAATTGTAGAATACGTAGTTGTAAGCTACCATCTTATATCTTATCTTATGATAGGGGGCCGGGAATAACCCAGCGGCACTTCAACCCTTGAGGATCTTTTGTGCCTCCCCCCATTTACACACTGGTCATCTCAGTGTGCAGATTTCCTCACGATGTTTTCCTTCACCGTTAGAGCAGTAAATGTACGTAAGTCTTAGTAAAATACGAAAAACTCGTTGGCACTGCACGGTTGCGAACCCGGACCTCCCACACGGGTGTCCGGTGCCCTAGCCACTAGGTCACCGACGCTCTAAGTTTCTACCATTATTACAACTATTCTGCATTCTACGTGTTTTTTTAAAAAAAATTCATTTAAAAGTCAAATAATCTTTAATTTTTTATCTTTTTCGTTTTATGGAAAAAAAATGAAATTACCTACTTACATAGAATTAAGAGAGCGTCGATGGAATAGTGGCTAGGACACCGGACTCCCGTGCGGAGGTCCGGGTTAGAAACCGTCCGTAGTCATCTAGAATACTGTTCCCAAGTTTGGAATCCCTGCTACAATGTGTACACCAATAAGATAGAGAAAGTCCAAAAGAAGTTTACGCGTTATCTTTCTTATAAATTTATAATTCCTAAGCGTGAGTATGAGCAACGTGGTGCTCGTGTCCACTTATTGCCCCTCACTGTCCGTAGGGATATAGCGGACGCTACATTCCTACAAAAATTGCGCAAAGTAAAATTGATTGTCCTGAGCTCCTTAGCAAAATTTCATTGACGGTTCCCAATCAAAATTTACGGAGTAACAGGTTACTTCGCGTCCCTAAGTGTCACACAAATTACAGAAAAAATAGCTGTCTAGTAAGAGCATGTGCAGCATTTAACCAGCTAAGCAATAACCCTACTATAGATCCCTTCAACAGTAGTCCTGATTCCGTAAAATCCTTTCTCATAAAAAAATTTTCCTCTGCCTATCTGTAAATGTACATGGTTGCTAGATTAAGAGTTTTATTATTATCTTTTTAATAACTGTGGAAGCTTATAAATGGCTACTATTTTTATATATGTATATGTAATTTGTAAATAAGGCTGTAAGCTACACAAATAAAATAAAATAAATAAATAAATAAAATAAAATGTCATGTACCAATGAGTTTTTCGTATTTTTCGAAGACTTACGTACATTTACCGCCTGCTCTGACGGTGAAGGAACACATCATCAACAAACCTGCACACTGAGATGACCAGTGTGTAAATGGGATAGCACAAAAGATCCTCAAGGGTCGAAGTGACGCTGGGGTTATTCCCGGGCCCCTGTTATAAAATAAGATACATAGAACTACTTTTCTTGGTAAAACCAAAGACTTACCAAACCTAAACCTAGTTTTCATTGAAATTAAATAATACCATAGACTTGGAGAAAGAACTATATCCCTGTCCCCATCACCAGGTGCCACACCATGCCACGCCATGGTACGGTATGGTAATCCTCACGGCTGTCAATTAGCGGTAAATCAATTAGGTCGGATATGTCCAATTAGTGCGGCAATACCAGTATTATATATCTGGCGGTAATGTATGTCGAGCACTGCGGCCCGGTCGGTAAATACGACGTTAATACACGAGTCGTTCATATACTTCGGTTAATTAATTTGTATTGCTCGGGTTTCATTTTAATTACAAGAGCTTAATAATTAATTATTTTTTTCGTAGACTTACGAATTTACAGTATTTTACTGCTCTAATGGTAAAGGAAAAGTGAGGTATAACCAGTGTGTGAAATGTGGAAGGCAATGGCAAACCATCATGTTAAATCTGCCAAGGAATGATCACGACCGACCCTCAGCAATGAGGAATACGACTTAGAAGAAGAGTATGTACCTGTAACGCCTTTTCCGACACAATTTGTAATCGATAATGGAAATAAATGATGAGCTCGTTGCCTAGTTGCCACCAGGGTCAGAAAGTGATGTAAAAAAATTTAATTACAATTTTACACCTTACAAATATACATAAAACACAAATATACTTTATTGCACACCCGGGACAAAACATATAACATAAAGAGGCCTTGTCGCTTTGAGCGATATCTTCCAGGCAACCTTCAAATGTATGTATAGTATATATTATATGTATGTATATTATAGTAGGATAACTGGTTGCTCACTAATGTAACATATGCTTAGGTTCCTACTCCATTGTAATATTACCGCACAAATAAACTATTCTTATTCTTATGTAAAATAATCATAATGTATGTAAAATAATCCAACATTAAATCTTAAACAGTTCGTCCTGAAGCTGATATTCCTCGTGTACAATTTCACAATAGGGACTTACAAATTATAAGCACTTTTACCCACACATTGATTTTATTTCGCTTGGAACTCGTTTCCTTATACTATTAACCAGCGGCGTAAACTATAACGCGTTTTAGAACGGTACAGCGCCATCTAGTGGCTGGTCGGGTGAACTAAATTAACTTGACACCTCGTATACGGCTAAATTGTATTTAAACTACCCACAACATTACATACTCTCAACGTCTACATATACGATCGTGCACCGACCCTGGTACTGACCACTACCAGTGCTCCTCCGTGCCTCGGAGAGTACGTGAAGCAGTCGGTCCAGCCTGAACAACTCTGACAAGTAGGTCGGCCAGGTTGATAAAGGAACGAAACGAATGGAAATAAATAGTGAAATGTTATCTGGTTGAAACTGGAGCGAGCCTCATG
Organism: Hofmannophila pseudospretella; assembly: GCA_947369225.1. Taxonomy (NCBI): domain Eukaryota; kingdom Metazoa; phylum Arthropoda; class Insecta; order Lepidoptera; family Oecophoridae; genus Hofmannophila; species Hofmannophila pseudospretella. The sequence continues at coordinate 179,344 of OX376338.1, read as the reverse complement.
CGATAACACCTGCCAGTACGTGCTCGTTATGTGCTGGTGAAGAGGCGGCGCTCCAACGGGGGGGTTACCTCGTGGTCATAATGTAACGATGTCGAGTTCATCGTTAGCGTTTATCTCACCTCATTTCGTGTTGGCATCTTCATTTCTTCATCTATATTTTCAAAATTCAAATCATATTCCCATTTCATTTATAAATTCCATTAATTTCATTTTTTTCTTTGTATTTTGCACTTTCTCTCTGTATTTTGTCCTGAACGGACGTTTCTCCGTTTTATTTTTGTCTCCTACTACTACCTATTTTCTACGTTTACTATTTTCTGTGTTGTTCTGTTCCTTAAAAATATAATATCTACTATTACCAAGTTCTTCTATTACTTCATCTGCACACTGTCCTAGAACCCTGCTAGCCGGCATCTGGAAGGCAGATTGTAGCAATAGGTCTTGGTAGTCCCTAGAAGCGAAGACCAAAATGCGACAGTTTTCGCTGGAATAATCGGCAACAAGAAAATTTGTTTCAGAAAATTAGGCTGGTGTTACCACGTCTTGAGGATCCGAGAAAATACATATTAGTATTGTCCAATTGAAAGCCACGTGTGTCAAACAATGAGTAAATCATGACATCTGGTGAGTAACTTTTTTTTATTGTACAAGAAGAGCAGACGAGCACACGGACCACCTGGTGGTGAGTGGTCACCGTCGCCCGGAGACATCTCACCTCACTATAACGTCAATAGAGGGTTTTCGATGCAGCTAACCTTGAAGATTTAGATGGAGTGCCTCATGTATCGGTAATTACGCTGGCTCTCTTACCCTTCAAACCGAAACAAAGCAATGTAAGCGTTGCTGCTTTGCGGCAGAAGTAGGTAAGGTACCAACCCAGGCGATTCTATACTGGTGGTATCTACCACCTGTATAGAATCAAACTGGCAAAGATTCGTTTCTAGTTGCAAGTTCATCATCATCAGCCCCCTCTAGCCCACTGCTGGACACGGTCCTCTCCCAGGACGCGCCATTGAGCCCGCTCTTCGGCTCTTCTCATCTAGTCGCTGCCAGCTGTTCCAAGTTGTCTTCCATTAACTTTCGTTCCGTTTCAGTACCGGTTCCATTTCCATTTAAAAAGCTCTTTTACGAAATGAGCAACTTTCGACCGGCTATAAAAGCTCTTCATGAGCATGTGTGATGGATGACAAATAAATTACCTCTTTGAGCAAAAAGAAAGCTGACAACGGATCATGTGTGAGGGGGCTGCGGTCGCGAGGTTGTGAAGCGCTGGCTAATACTTTAAGAGTCGGCCTGAATGCCGGCTTATCGCGCGGAGCGATCGATGCAGGCAGCCGCCGTTCGTTCAGCCAGGACGAACTAGTTTCGAGTTGCTTTCCCGTTGGTGAAGGTTTTAGCTTTAAGCTACTTTCGAAAACTACAGGGAAATGTACGACCTGCATTTAACCTGCATCGATGGTGCAGAAACCATACAGGTTAATCCCAGGTCCAGCTTTTTTTTAGAAAATCTTTACGATAGTTCAGTTGGTTGAGGACTGCCACAGGACGGCAAGGTCGCAGGTTCAAATCCTCGCAGAAAAAAATTCTACTACTTTTCTGATTTCTTTAGGTTCGCAGTTTATTTATATTCGGTATAACAGGTAGGTATATAATGACTTTATTGTTGAGTACTTGCTATCATGAGTAAATCAGTGCGGGAATGTGTAATTTCCCGCATTCTTCAGTCGATAAATAAAATAGGCAGAAATAGATGCGAGGATAAGAGGGTGGAACATGTACATCATCATCATCAGCCCATTAATGTCCCCACTGTTGGGGCACATGCCTCTGTTGGCGAGATCGAGGTCAAATGCGGGTTTAGAAGTAAATAAAAAAAAATGCCTCCCCTTGCACAAGGGGGTACGGGCCATGATCCACCGAGCGGGCCCAGTGCTGTGCGGTGGATTTTACACGCCTTCGGAAACTTTTCATTTCCTCACGATGTTTTCCTTCACCGTTAGAGCAGTCGGTAAATGTACATAAGTCTTCGAAAAAATCCGAAAATCTCATTGGTACATGGCACTGCATGGTTTCTAACCCGGACCTCCCACATGGGAGTTCGGCGTCCAAACCACTGTGCCACCGACGCTTTCAAAGCAAGTATAATTACCTCCACAGACGATCCTCAGAATCTACCACCGCCATATATATGGCGTTCTATTTTCATGTCGTTACGATAGTAATATTACAGTCTTTGCTCACAGGAAACTAACTAATCGACCTCATAATCACATCACCTGTATTCTGATCCCATTACGGGGTATAGTTAGGTATTCGCTCGCTTGATAATGGTAATATTGATTTGGTCACAGGTCGCAACCGATGTGATTCTATGAGTCAGTCGTGAGTCAGTAAACAGCCAAGTGCCGAATTTATATATGACACGTCACGTCACACTCACTTAGTGCTAACTTTGGTTTAACTTAGCTGTGAGCTGCGTCTGGGATGTTTTGATACACGAGTCGTAACTAAATAGAATAGAAGTTAGTTATTTGCAGAAATACAGTTATAAGAGTCTTAATTTAGTACGTGTATTTAACACATCTATTCCCGCACTAGTCGAATAATCTATTGTTCTTATAGTGTCTTGAACACTTGTGTTAAATGCTAATAAAAATGTTTTTTACCCTTGACTTTATAGTCCGCTGTAACTGTGAAAATACGTATTGTAATAACCTAACCCAGCTACCTATGTATTATACAAGGTGTAACAAAATACCCATATAAAGCCGAAAGGGGGAAATGGGGCCAACTATCAATTCGCGTAAAAAAAGCTCAATATCTACCCTACACGACCGAAATGTATGAAATATGAAATAGCTAAGGGTTTTCTTTTCGCGATTAAGGCGCTGAGCAGACGACGGACATTTTGTCCGGTACAGTCCGCGGTGATTATCGCCGCGGACTCAACGCATACGACCGGCATTCTGTGTGTGTTGGGAATCCGTAGTCTCAAAGGCAACCAGTTGCCGTACAAACTGCCAAAAATAATTTGACGGTGATTCGCTTAGCAGTTCCATGGTATGAAGAGTTCCTAAGACTGGAATCTGTCTCTAAGATGGATTTGCCATTCAAATTAGACCGGCGTTCTAGATCTATTCAACACCGGACAGCCACGGACAGTTTTAACCGCCAGTGTCCGGCGCGGCGGTGTCCGGCGGACATTTTGTCCGACGGTCATTTTGTCCGTCGTGTGCGCTATTGCATTGCATAGGATTCCATACGTTCTATTCTCACGGCTCACGACTGAGAGCAGAGCACGAGAGAGAAAGCGATGGCGCTCTTCAGTATCGGAGGCCAAGTCCACTTCGAGTCGCTGCGCCAGCGAAGTAAGTAAGTAAGGCTCAATTTCCATTACCGCGGAATGGAATGGAAGCGAATTTTCGCAAAGCAATTGTACATAGCATAATGAACTTTATGTCAATTGTGTAACATACAAACTAAATACGAGCCTAAAAAGAGGTCGCGCGTCTTCCGGGGAATCCTCGCGCATTCTCGAGAATTCCTCTAGCTACTTTTCTTTTTTGGCTCGTATTTAGTTTGTATGTTACACAATTGACATAAAGTTTATTATGCTATGTACAATTACGTTGCGAAAATGCGCTTCCATTCCATTCCGCGGCAATGGAAATTGAGCATAAGTATTCTCACGGACTTTTAGTCCGGTCCGTGGCGGCGTTGTCCGCCGTCTGTCCAGCCCCTTAGAGTCGTCCCCGCAGTGAAAGTCGTTCAGTTATGGATACTGAGCTGTGAAGTTGAAGGTGAAGTTTTGTTACACCCTGTAACGGTGGACATAATAAGCTGTATGATATTAGTTATTACTAATACCTATGTTCGTCTAATATCATATACATATGTAGGTACATCGTTTTGTTATCTATGTTCATTCTATAATTGAATCATACTTAACTGTTTACAAATAACTTAACAGTAGCTACTTGCTAAAATAATAACGGAGTAGGTCATGATCAGAACGTGTTTTTCTATTATAATAACATCTCACTTGTAAAACGTGCCGTACTGTTGTGTACATTATTGGGACCACGATTCATGTTTTCTTTGTCTGATTCCACAGATTCTTCATCTAAGTCGTATTCAAATCAAAATTAAACTTTTTTTATGTACCTTAGTACATTTTTACAACGTCATGTTTCACTCTACCACCGCTTCGTAAGGTGCTGTAGCTGAAAGGAAAGAAGCGGCGCAAGAAACTTTCAGCAGCACGTCTTTTGAAATAAATATATCTTACAATAATTATGAACACAATCATATACACAATCTGCAGAGCTGGAGCTGGGTTTAGGACCAAGCCTCTTTATCATTTAAGGAGTCATTTATTTCATAATAACCCTTTTTACATAAGGTCCGTCTTATGTGGGTCTTGAATGTGTTCTCTGTCATATTTATTACAGTATCAGGTATCTCATTATAACATCGCACACAGTGACCATAAATTAAGTTAGTTTTTGTTTCTGTTCCTCATTGCTGAGGGTCGTAATCATTCTATAGAATTAACCACATAGAACGACTCTCGTGGCAGATTTAATGGGGTAGTTTGCTATTGCCTTCCCTATTTCACTCACTGGTTATCTCAGTGTGCAGGTTTCATCATAAACATGTCACCTCACTATATTGTATTAATGTTACTAGAGGGTTTTGTTGAGAACTTAGGAGTGCCTCATGTACCGGTAATTATGCTGGCTGTCTTAAGGGGCTGGAACCGGACGCGTGTAGTCTAGGCACATGTGAAAAAGTAGAGTCTATTCGTTCTGTTTGCTGAAAGCAATCACGTCATGTCCGTCAAAAACTGAATACTATGGAATGCAGGTAGCTGCTGGTGTTGGTCGGTGTAATGGGTAATGACCAGTTTCGGATTAGGTAGTGCAATTTAGGGTTAACGACCTCAAACGTTATATTAGTATGGATACACCCGCGGGATGGCGGGATCTCGGTAATGTTCTGTATATATAAAATACTATTTCTCCTAATGGGAACTCCAGAAGGAAATCATATCATCATCCCTTTTGCGAGAAAGAGAGACAAAGAGAGATCACTATTAGGACTATATTCGGGATTTATTGTCTCTGTCTCAGATCGCTCTTATAATGTCGCCTTTGTTATGCCGAAACAATATATTTTCCAAGAATTTTCAAGAGTAAAGTGAACAACAATATGGCGGCAAGTCTCGTAAAAATCTCAAGAATGTTTAATAAATATAAATAGAATAGAATAGAAGTACATTTATTGCCAAATAAATACTCATAATTTTTTTACAAAAAAATTAAAATTAAAGTACAAAGCACTATGTATATTTGGCATTTTTAAATAATATTTTTGAACGATATCACTGTCCAATTTAACTAGCTCTTTGCGAATTTGTAATCCCGGGATAACGTTACTCCTTCGGCATGTCCATGTGCATATTTCGTCATGGATTCCCGCAAAATTGCACTACCTAATCCGATCACTGGTAATATAATGCGTATGCGCACAGGTGACCCACTGAGATTGCAGTTTATGGCTCATTGTTTAGTTTGCACCGCGCATGCGTCGGCCCGCATTACGGAGTTTGTACGTGGGGGGGGGGGGGGGGGGGGGGATAAGTGGGTTAGGTTAGGTTAGTTCCGACCTAGGTGAGAAGTGGAGTTGGTTATATTATATGTATACCTGTTATTATTACTAACGTTACTGTGTATTAAGTAATAGTAACCTACTTCATATCATCGCATACACTGTCGCTAATCTCTTTAATGTACAATTAACTTCAGAGGTTGCTGCCTGGAAGAGATCGCTGTAAGCGATAAGACCGCCTTTGTACATATCGTGCTACTATTCCTGTAGTTTTTACTTTTCCTGTATTTGTGTACAATAAAGTGTCAGAGCAAGTTAATATGAAGACGGTTTTTGGTCTCCAGCTCCTTATCCACACTACTTAGGATGTTTGTCCCGTAATAAAAGATGTAGTCCCAGGTGAGATCTATCAAACGTACTATGTTTGGTTGGAGACGAAGTCCTGGGCACAAAAACACCCAATCTCCTTTGATGTACTTCGGTAGAGCGTATCTCTGAAAGAGATTGTTTCCAACTAGACCTGTGCGGCAGGTAAAAAACATGGTAAAATACAGTAATTAATTAAATTTTCTCTTTTGTCCCTTTTTTTATGTACAACTAAACCCGCATTTGACCTCGATCTCGCCTGATGGGAAGCGACGATGAGGTCGACGATGGAGCACGCGGGTCCAGTAAATGCCTATTCACTCTGGCCTTGAAGATCACAAGGTTGTAGGTTTCGGGAAATACAGACGCCTGCAGGCTGTTCCATTCCTTAGCCGTTCGCATAATGAACGAAGAAGCATATCGCTTCGTACGAGCAGATGGGATATCAACAACATAAGGATGGAACCCCTCCCCGCGCCTGGTAGTCCGAAGGCGGAATGGAGAAGTTTAGTAAAAGTTTTTTCCTTAATACTTATAAATAGTCTTTAAAGTACGGATCCATATAGATATGTGATGGCAAGACCCGACTCGCCCTTGGCCGGTCGTTTCTCATTTACCTCACATGGGGTACACGGGTAAATATTTTTAATTTTTATTTCTGAGAATCCTTACAGCTATACAATGCCTGAATTGTTCTTTTTTTTGTTACACTCGTGCAAGCCAAAAAACAAGTCCCCTTAATTTATACAAAATAATAATAATTAGTAACAACTGAAAGTTAATAAAATATGGAGGTGGGAACGTGGAATGGGGAGTGGGGAGAACAAAGAAGAGGGTATGTGTGTAAGTATGTAAGTTGTAAGAGTGTGTAATTATGTGTGTTGAGTGTGTGTGTGTGTGTGTGTGAGAGAGAGAGAGAGAGGGAGATTTCTGTAATGTTCTGTGTGTGTAAACTGCACGCCAATCATGTAATCCATTTTTGCACAGCGAGCACCTTCTGATCGAAGCCCTTTCTTATACAAAAGAGCCGAAAAACTCCTCTCCATCCTAAACTGTTCAAGGTATTCCTGCAAAGAAAAGGTTAAAAATTGGCTATCGACACTTGATTATTTTAATACTGAAAAAATATTGTTACCAATTAGTTGAGTCTTATGGACGCACACTGACCCTTACACCTACCAACATACACCCCCTCACACACACACCACATACACGCCATCTCACGCTCACCCCCCTATACACACACACCCTCTCATGCACACACCCCGCACACACACCACATACACGCATACTTAACTGTTTAATTTAGCATTGCCTTATGTTTTTCATAATTTATTTATCTGAAGAGACTGGCCCCCACAACACAGGGTATCCTGGTGTGGGAGCCAGGGAAATATGAGAAAATGTAAAAGATACTGTCTGCATCAATAAATTTTATTTTATTTTAATCGAGCGTGCGCTTCTCCAATCTCAGCCATTAACTACCTATATGCCACATATTGATCTGCTACTGACATCGTATGAACGTGGCGGATCATATATTTGTACGTACACTGATCCATTGTCCGTGACATTTACCGGCGCGGGAGAAGACACGTGAACCGTGCGGCGATGGTGTCTCGAGGCACACCACTCGAAAGATAAAGATCTTTATTATGCAATATAATTACTTAAAGTTATGTTCATAAACCTAAATTGGAACTATCTAAGTTAGATGTTCTTTGTCAGAATGAATACGCGTCTATATCAAACTTTGAACAATAGTAAATGGTATACTACATAATACAAACTTACTATTAAAATCAAATCAAAATGTTTTTATTGTAAGTAAGTACCTTATAGTACATGTTTACAACGTCATGTTTCACTCCACCACCGTTTCGTAAGGAGCTGTAGCTGAAAGAAAGGAAGCGGCGCAAGAAACGAATGTAGAGAATACAGATTGATCTACATTATGTAACTTTAGTAAGTAGACAACATTTTATTACAATATTAATAATACAGGTATACCCTCATACCCTCTCCACTATCAGTTGATGCCGTAAATCAATATTTTCAAGGGTTTCATGGGTTTGAAGAGATGTTACGGAGCTTCGACTCCGACTCCGAAAGGTCGGAACTTCCGATTGATTTTACACCTCCGACTCCGACTTCGGCTGCGATAATTTTGAATCGGAGGTTATATCGAAGATTTGTGAGCAAACATACTCAAATATCAATATTTTATTAAATAGTGTAGGACTACATAAAGGAATATGTTTTATTGCCGCAAACGTTATCATAAAAAATTATGGACCGTTCCGCTATAAAAATTAAAAAAACGGTTTATAATTTGAACTTCTTCTGAACATCTCTGTTCTACCTCCGCCTCTGACTCCGACTCCGACAAATCAAATTTAAAACCTTCGGTTTCAACTCCGGTTCCGGTAAAACCACATCCGTAACATCCTTAGTTTGGAGAAGCATACATACATAACTTTACGCTACGAAGCTTTGTAGAAGCGTTAAAAATATTGTACATGTCTTTTTTAATTATTGAAATTGATAACGTTTATTTATCGCTGTAAACACCACGATATAGAACACAATACAGAAGTATACAAAGATTAATACATGCAGCACAGAACATCCGGTGCGGTACAGTGCCCACAAGGGTACACCAGCTCAGCATAATGCTGAGGCAAGCCACGGCGCTGATCTTCAGCTGACCCTCGGTGACTGCACGGACGAAGAAAGCAACAGTGTGTGCGTGTTGTGTTGTGTTTGTTTGTATAAAAATGTACATAATTATATTATAATTACACATGAACAGTGTATCAAAAACCAGTCTAGGTTTGTTCAGTACACAGACACACCGTGGACGGTTGCAGCTTTACAATTTTCCCGTAAACATAATGACTTATTGTAAACAATTAGCTCGCCGATGCGCCAACGACGGGATAATAACGTACCTAACCTACCTACGTCTACATTTTTTATTTCGAAATCTCAATGGTACTGGTACACGGCACGGTTTCGAACCCGGACCTCCCGCGTGAGAGCCCGCCGCCCCAGCCACGACGCCGCCGACGTTCGTATAATAGATCATAGCGTGGTATAGCTACGGCTGTACATAGAGATGGCAATCGCGGCTGCCCTTCGCGAAGTGAAAGGCGGACGGCTGCGCGCGCGCAGGTCGCGGCCGCGTTTGATTGTACTTGCTATAAGTACTGACTATGTATAGGTAGTGAATAGTGGCTACAGTCAATGGTCATTTGTGTGAGGTGACTATTAGTCTATGGGATGTTTTCTCCGTTTATGGAAGGGGTCAGAATATCCCTCCCTACGGTCACTGGGCAAGCGTGTCGTATATATAAGGTCCTTTTTGTTAGTAGCAAATATTTGCCGTTAGATCAGTAGTACCATTGATGGTACAAGTGACACAACTTTGTATCTTTAATACCATCAATGGTACTAGGGACACTAATTTAGGATTGGTACTACTGATCCTGAATAATGTTGTGTCGCTAGTACCATTAATGGTACTAGTTTGGAGGGGGTATGTTGTGCTGGTCATTTGTAACACGTAAAAATAACCCTGTTATTTTTATGAACATTTTCCATACATACATATAACAAATTCCATTATTTTGCGCCTCGGTGGCATACTCGTAAACTCATCCATGTCGTTATGAATGAAACGAGTTTCATTCAAACTTCTTATTTCAGTATTAGAATAGCAATAGTTCATTCATTTGTAGAATTTTCAAACAAACAATTTTGACGTTTCAAACAAACATTTTATTGCACAAATAGATAATAACAAACAAAACATAGAAAAGGAAATAGTGAAGTACAATTTAGACGGGCAAAGTAAGACCTATAGAAGACACCCTAGAAATATTTGTCGCTAATAAAATAGGACCCTATATACGAGACGACTAAATAGAGTACTTGCGTGGTAGGACAGGACCCCCAGAGTCCATCTGCTGGCGACCACCTTCTATGTGCAGTCTGTCGTCAAATATCTCCTCTTTGTCGTCGATGTGTTCCGCAGTGTCTATAGAAGAGGTCAGTATACACTGAGCGTGTGGGCTCCGTCTTCGACCTCATCCTCACTTACCACTAGGTGAGAGTGAAATAAAACAAGAATTTAGTCGTAAATACGAGTAAACACCTGTGTGTTTACTGTTATCTGTATAACAGTGTGATTTTGTAAAGTAGCACTAATATTTAAAATCTGTAACAGTTACGTGACAATAGCCAAAATCGCTGTGATTTATTCACAGCGTTATTCAACAGCCAGCTCCAGCGCGGAGCAACAAAAAGTCATAAGTTGTCTAGTCCGGCCGTCGACCTCCGCCTGCGGTCACCACCTATGCTCCTTATAACTTATTATTATTATTTAGTTCTGGATCCACCTACGAGTGTAAGGAATGTTAGCCGCATTATAAACAGCTTAGCGGCCACTTAATGACGTGTTTATAAGATGTTCGAGGCAGGGACGAAGTTTAAACAGTTAAGTCAAGTTATACAAGGCTGACTAAAACAAAAAAACAAGGAGGCACTGTTAAAATAACAGTGTACAATAAGAATAGAATAGAATAGAATAGAATAGAAAAACCTTTATTAATAGACCATATATAAAAATTATCTGTAAAAAATATGTACAAAATATCACAAAATGAGTCGGATTATAAATTGACCATATTTTACATTCTGACAAGTGATATGATCATATGATATGATCTATTAAAAGGGCCAAGTTCAGCTGAGTGTCGCCAGATGCATAGATACCTATACATCTAGCGACGCTGGTTTTAAACTTGACCCTTTCCAACTTATAGCTCCAGAGAGCAACAATGTCGTTCGGTTCGTCTGTAGTGTTGGCTCGTCTCCTTACACGTCACACACAATTATTTTCCGATACTCGACCAGTATCAAAAATTTGGGATTCAGTCATAAACAAACAAAAACAGTGAGTTAGGACTGAAGGTATCTCAATATTCTGTCGCCATTGATAAAATGATTTCTAAAATCACTATACTGTGACTGTAAAATTATTGTTTTATAATTTTTCTTAAAAGTATGCGGGTTGGGTGGCAGATCATTCCATATTTTGGCGGCCGAATATTTGAAACTCCCCCTAAATCCTTCACTCCTGTGCTTGGGGATACACAAGTTACCTTTACGTGTAGAACGTGTGCTTATCTTATAAAAAATGTCCTTACACAACACGAGTTACCTACCATTAGCAATAACTGGGCTACCATTTTACAGTTCAAGTGTACAATGAATAAGTTTTTCGAAAACAATCCTTTTTATAATTTAAATGAATATGTCAATGCGCCCAAGGAATATTACCAACTGGACGATATCGGAAGATTGAACAATCTGAGTTATTTACTTCAATGTAATTAGATATTAAGATTTATTAATAAGTACTTACATTATTTTTGATTATTTTTTGTAAATTTGACGTGCTTAATGTAACGTACCCTGTTACAAGAATACATTTGAATTTATAAAGTATAATTTAATAAAATTGTGTATTATCAAGAATATCACAAAAATTACTCGCAAAATAAATGCAATACAATTGAATAAAAAAATTATAATAAATAAAAAAATAAAAAAAGATTTATTCAGTAACAAAAAGGTACAACCAATTTTTTCCAATTGTGGAGGCCCTCTTTTAAGTGTGACAACACCTGTGTGTCAGAGGGCCACGCTCTTCCGTACCTCTTGATTTGTGTACCTATTTACTAATAATATAATAATAATAATAACAGCCGTAATACCCAAAAATTTACATCACAGTTTGGAACTAATAGATCTCCCCAAAAATACATATATCACAATGCAGAAAGCCGCAATCCTGAACACTTGTCGGATCGTACGAAATTTTTTACAGGATGAACCGTCAGGTGAAACAACTTTAGGAAGTGAAGCTCACTTGGTCCTGGACCCGTGAGCTTCGCTCTAAACTGACCCCAGAAATGGGAGAAAACGTAACAGGTAAACAAGTAATAATAATACAGTGTGTGTGTGTGTGTGTGTGTGTGTGTGTGTGTGTGTGTGTGTGTGTGTGTGTGTGTGTGTGTGCGCGCGTGCGTGTGTGTGTGTGTGTGAGAGAGAGAGAGAGAGTGAGGGTGTATGTGTGTGTGCAAGAGAGATGTATGGTGTTCTATGAAAATGAAAAACCTCGAATTTGATTATGTAATTTTAGCTTATGTATTTTAGTTTTTTGTAAGGAATCAAAATAACTTAAGTAATAATAATACATCAGTGATACGTAATCCGTAATTAATTATAATTTAACACAAGTATCTAAGAGTGTTTTTTTTTAATTTAAGTAAGTTATACCCTGAGCAGGAATATCAAACACTGTCAAGAGGGTGCCAGTTTAGATTTTCCATTTGATTCCGCAATATGACAAAAGAAATAGAAATATCATTTATTTGCGATTTTTTTTAAATTGCGATTATTGCTACAAAGTTGTTTGAAGTAATAAATACGTAATAAGTCTACGCGAAGCCAAAATCCCGGGCTTAATATTTAATTTCAAAGGTATTACCATGTCTACATCGGTACGAGTATTACAAAGTTTTATTTTATTAGAACAGGGAAAGTTGTCACGATGAATCTACTATAACATTTAATCACAGTGATAATGATTATTTATTCATTAAAATAATTATCATGTCAAATGTTCTTGGAATAATAGTGTGTGTGTGTGTGTGTGTGGGTGTGTGTGTGGGTGTTTTTGTGAAATATTATTAAATTTATGTTTTCATTTTACATTATTTTTTATAGTTATATAATTCGTTTATGTTATAAAATGCACAGCCTAGCGACCACATTTTTAATTTATTTTCAAAAATAATTACACTTTCTAAATTTTTTATCTTATTGGGAGTTTAATTGTAAGTTTTTGGCATTTTATAGATGGAACGAATACCACCTCGCGTAGAAAGTAGGCACACTGTCGACTGTGCCGGTAGTGTCAAGGACGGGGGGGAGGGGAGGCGGCCCCCTCCCCTATTACTAGGCAGGTATAACCGGGGGGGAGGGGAGGGGAATCCGCATTAACGGCTTCGAACAGCAATAAAAGAGAACGGAGTAATGGAAATACGAGGACGGCTGCAGCTAGGTGCAGTACGGGCACTGGGACACCGCAGAGGGAATATATTTATTTCAGACATATTTTTTTTGACTACTAAACCCGCATTTGACCTCGATCTCGCCTGATGGTAAGCGACGATGAGGTCGACGATGGAGCATGCGGGTCCAGTAAATGCCTATTCACTCCGGCCTTGAAGATCACAAGGTTGTAGGTTTCGGGTAGTATACATATACATAGTCCATACAAAGAAAGTTAGTATATATTATTACTGAATGCTGTTAGGAAAAAGGTATGATTAAGTAGTGGCCAAGGCTAAGGTTATGGAACTGACCCCGCAGCACTGGACGACAACTTCTCATTGACATGCAGGTGTATCCAGTGCCTCAGGATCGGGGAGTCAGGGGACTCGGCAGACGTCACCAGGACGCTGCTGGGACTGCTATGTACTCGGTGCATCAGGGAAGCAACCCTTTTTCGTATGATTGCGTGAAAGCCATCCACGCGGGCTTCTGCGAACATCCCCGATGCACTACAGTATTCAGTCCCCATCAGCATCCTGAAGGCGATATTATATTGGATCCGCAGGGGATTGAATATAATAATAAATAATTTGGGAGTGTCTTTCCAACAAATATAATTAGGTAAACACGATGTAAAATATAATTAAGTAAACACGATGTAAAATATGCCCGGAAATGTTTAGAAATCTTGATGTAATTTGAATTACGATTTAAATCATTCCAACTGGAATGATTTACAATCGGTTGTAGCTATCCAATTCCACGCCGAAGTGATACGAGACTTAAGTCTCCTTAAGGTAGCCTTAAAGTAACATTAAGAAAGCTTCTTGCAACTCACGGTTACCTATCATTGTAAGGCCGTCTTACATCAATCGTCAACTCATTTTTTTTAATTCGGACTAGCTCCACATTTGACCTCAAACTCACCTGATGTTAGGCATGCGAATCTCACCTTATGGACGCACACTGACCCTTACACCTACCAACAATACACCCTCACACACACACCTCACATCACACACACCATCTCATGCACACACCATCTAACGCTCCCCCCCCCTCTCAGGCAGACACCTCTACAAACCCCGCCCCCCCACCCCCCACCCCATTTAATTTATTGCATTACCTTATGTTTTCATAATATGGATATATCGGAAGAGACTGGCCACCACACAGGGTATCCCAATGTGGGAGCCAGGGAAATCTAAGAAAATGTAAAAGATACTGTCTGCATGAATACATTTTTTATTTTATTTAAGGACGATGAGGTCGACGATGGAGTAAATTCCTAAACCTTGAAGATCCCAGGGTAATAGCAGACGCCGGAACTGTTCCATATCTTAGCCGTACGTACGCTGAACGAAGAAATAGCTTTGTGCCGTTTCCCTCCAAGAAGCGAATATCTTCGTGCATGTCCCGTACTGTGTTCTGTGTGCTGCGTGCTCCGAACCATCAAGTCCGATGAAAGCCAATTTTAAGGGCAATTTGAAATCGACATCACTTGGTGCTTGGCCGGGGCGTGCGGGGGCCTTAACGCGGGGGCTGGGGCGTGCGGGCGCACCTTAACACGTAGTGCTTTATGTTGATTCATTTTATTGTGATTAGCTAATGTAGGACAGAGATTTGTGGCGCTCCGTTTTCTCTGCCTATCCCGCCAGGGACAATGTGAAGTTATGTATAATATGTATGTAGGTGACAAGCTATATATAGTATTACAAGATTTGCAAGCCATCAAACCATAAACAGACAAGACAGGCCCTCCCCTCCATCCTTATGTTGTTGATATCCCATCTGCTCGTACGAAGCGATTTGCTTCTTCGTTCATTATGCGAACGGCTAAGGAATGGAACAGCCTGCCGGCGTCTGTGTTTCCCGAAACCTACAACTTTGGGATCTTAAAGGCCAGAGTGAATAGGCATTTACTGGACCCGCATGCTCCATCGTCGACCTCATCGTCGCTTACCATCAGGCGAGATCGAGGTCAAATGCGGGTTTAGAAGTAAATAAAAAAAAAAGATAAATCATTTGCAATTATTTTTTTAAACGGACCCTTGTTTGATTTTTTCCCCCGTGATCAAAACGAATCTAACGATACCTCATACATCAAAATCCATCAAGCTGTTTAGGCTACAGGAGGCGACAAAGGAACAGACATACCAATTATGTACAGTCCACCACAAGCTATAGTATATATGTCAAAAATATTCGATTAAATCTCAACCTTATGTCTGTACAATATCATTCATTTCAGATTCTCAAAATTTAACGTTTTGGGTAGGTTGACCTGTGGTCGACTGTACAGTACATAACTACCATATAATACATACATACACCCTAAAACATTACCTTCCTTCTGGGGCAGCCTGGTGAAGGTGGTAGGTTACTATCCTATAGACTACTCCAAACCAGCAGTCTTTGCAACACGTCATTAAAATTAATGACGCCATCAATAACACAGGTAAGAATTTCAGTTTCCAACCGCTAAGGAAACTTAATAAACCCCATAAAAGTTAGTTGAAACGACTTTATGCCGTAAAAGTCGGCAAATAAACCGGCGGAGCGAGCGGAGCGATTACAATCTATCTGCGTTTCAGTCCGCGCGGACTGATGGCTGCCCATTAAACACTGTACACACGGGCCGGCCGATCGGCACCTGACATGCGATCTGATCAGTCTGACGACAGACAGCCGCACTGGAATGTTCGGTGACGTGTCGATTGACATTGTTCTTTTTTTTCGTTAATGAATGGCCCCTGCTAGTGTACACTCTGCAATTTGGCCAATGACCGTGTTAGAATCTTGGAAATAACTCGAACATTTTGGCGTCTGTTTTGAAAAACAGTTTACCAACGTCGAGATTATGGAAGAGTAAATGGAAGTAGAGAAAGGAGGGTCGCTGTCATTCATTCAACAAACACATTCACACAACACAACACGCACAAACTGTTGCTTTCTTCGTCCGTGCAGTCTCTGAGGGGCCAGCTGAAGATCAGCGCTGTGGCTTGCCTCAGCATTATGCTGAGCTGGTGTACCCTTGTTGGCACTGTACCGCACCGGATGTTCTGTGCTGCATGTATTAATCTTTGTATACTTCTGTATTGTGTTCTATATTCAGGTGTTTACAGCGATAAATAAACGTTTTCAGTTTCAAATCTATGGATTTAAACACAGAACGACTTTCTGAGAATTTAAAGGGATGATACCATGCTTTGACGGTATTGGTTTATCTGTAGTTTGATGGAATTCGAAGGCAGTATGACTCTGTGTGTCTGTATGCCAGCCTGGCGTGATGGAACCCCATGGAACGCGCTATGAGAGGACACGGGATGATTAAATGTCAAATTGATGTGGGGAGAAAGCGGGAAATGGGAAAAACTCCCACCAGGATATTTATATCGCCAGCGCGTTATATGAATGCGGACTCCATGTTTGCGGAGACCAGGAAGGCGATTCTCGCAGCGTTCGACATGCAAAAGTCGAGCGCTACGAACGTCTTGTCACGCTCGCACATGTAGTGTGAGCGAATGAGATAGGACTAATGTCGAATTCGACATGCCACTACGAGAATCGCCGTCCCGCGACATCTTTTGGAGCTGAACTGTCGCAGTGAGTCTGTAAGTCGGGCCGTGTGTAGTCCGTCGGAGAGGGTGCGTGTCAGGAATTCGTTTTAAAAGTCAACCCGACAATCTATTATCATTTGCTGCCCTCTGCCCCTCCGCCCCGCGCCCTCCAGGACCGTTCACCGGCGGTTTAACTGTTTTTAAACTGTTCTGTTGTCGCTAAGGGCTAATGGATCGTCTTCATGGTGATCTCGATTTTTTCGGTCCACCTGATGGATTAATTTTATAAATCGGAAAAACCCATTGGTACATGACACTGCACGGTACGAACCCGGACCTCCCGCGTGTTAGTCCGGTGTCCTAGCCACTGTGCCACGGACGCTCTCCTTTCTTTTAAATACTATAATAGACTATTTGATAATAGTATGTGTGTATACCAGCAATATACAGGCTGCTCCACTACCGTCGTTAGCGGGCCCGCGGCACCCTGTATCAGTGTGGATTCTTCATTAATGTATATTTAATGGCCTCACACCCCGTCGTAATGGACTGCTTAGCGGGTTTTTAGGTTGTATCCGAACACAGCCGGTAATTGAAACACGCTGTATGATTTATACGAATCACGCCATTATACAGGGTGTCACAAACACCTACGTTAACCAACCGCACATTTTTTTAGACAACCGATAGTTTACCAGGGTTTTCTTGCAGGGTTCAGGAAAAACCATCGTCATCATCATCAGCCTATTAACGTCTCCACTGGGGCACAGGCCTCCCCTTGCACAAGGGGGTACGGGCCATGATCCACCGAGCGGGCCCGGTGCTGTGCGGTGGATTTCACACGCCTTCGGTAACTTTTCATTTCTTCAGACATGTTTTCCTTCACCGTGATAACGGTGGTATCTTAATGTACGTAAGTCTTGGAAAAAGTCCGAAAAACTCATTGGTACACTGCACGGTTTCGAACCTGGACCTCCCGCACGGGAGTCCGGCGTCCTAGCCACTAGGCCACCGACGCTCTACGACGACAGAAAAAACACAATATCAAAATATGTAAGTAAGGAATTTACGTACCTACATTACATTAGCAGTAGCATCCATTTTGAAAAACGCCAAACTGAAAACCTGAGCTACTTACTATCTATCTATCGAGGTCAAATGCGGGTTTAGTTATACATAAAAAAAAAAAAACTATTATTTCCTGACATTGTGTCACAAACTGACCATCTACCATACAACGGCCACCACCGCCACCATCAATCACCATAATAACTCAGGTTAACTTTAACTTTAGTTAAGTACCGTTACACGAAACCGCGCACAGCATTACCCTCGTTCGGCGCGCGTTCGGGCAATTAGCTCGTCGTCAGACAATGGTGACCGTCATTGTGGTAGAGTTGGGCCGGCGCGGCGCTGGTTAGGTGGTCACGTGTGGTCACTGTCTTGTAGTAGGACCGTTAGCCGAGTTGACCTTGGAGTTTCGCGAACTGGGTCGCAACGGTACTTTGAGGACAACACATCAGTACTATACTTAGTAAATACTTGTGAAGGATAAAAGATATGCATAAATATTATACGAGAAACAGAGATAAATGAGTTGTAACAAAAACGAGATTAGTAAATGTAGTATATGGCTACATTCATTTTAAAGTAATTATTTAGTTTCATTAACATAATTTTGCACTGCTCCCTATGATGATCACAAAAGACAGAGCGATGCCTTGTTTGTAAGTACCAGAACGAGAGGGAAGATTTGACGTGTGCGTTTAGTTTAACCATAATATTTATAATCTATGCTGCGTTTCGCACAGTAAAATCTCTTGGTTACTAACCAAGAGATCTCTATAAAAATATATTTTTATAATAAACTACCCTTCGAACTATCGGAACTCCCTTCCTCTGACTTTAAACGTATTACAAAAAGTGTTTTTGAAAATAATGCATTTTACAACCGTCTCTATTTGCCAAGTTCCAGAGTAGACTTGTATAAAAAGAATTCCTTCTGTATGGCAATTTTAGTGTATAATAATCTGCCTAGTCGCCTTAAAAATGGTCCCGCTAGCCAATTTAAAACTAATATTTCCAAGTGGCTTCTAGACAAATGTTATTACTCCATAAAAGAGTATCTCAACGACACTAACAAACAGCATAAAAGATTTGCACACCGTTGTCGGTGGAACATATGATACCTATGCTTTTTAAATCACCTGTAATTTTCACTGTTCTGGCAAATAAATTTCATTTAATTTCATTACAATATAAACGAATACATCAGTGTGCCGAAAAGAACATAATGACGATATCAAAGGATTGAATTATTTTAGGTTCCTACCTATTTACATCATATTTATAAAGAATCAGAATAATTTAGATAATATATATCTAAGCTTAATTTTTTTTTTGTAAAACGTCACGGTCTAAGTGTAACGTATATTGTTACATGGAGTAAACGCTTTGAACTTGAACTATGACGTGGTTTTTAATACTTTGTCGGTTTAACTCAATTGACGCTTTCATACGAATGTCAAGAAATTATAACAAAAAGTTTTTGCGGCAGGGATCCATCGAGTATGAGCTGGTTTACACTTGGTCCAGTACAGTGGCGAGTGCATACTGCCAGGCACTCGCCACTGTACTTGACCAAGTAAGACTTCCATTGTACACACCCAACTAGCACACGGCCGCCATCTTGAAAAATATGTCAGTTTAAAATGAAATGATACACATTTTTTGTCCGATTTTTGGTTTAGGTGTTAGGTATGCAAAAATCTGCTATAGTTATTATCTTTTACAGTTTCTATTTGAAATTGTACGTTAATGGTTAGAGATACGATAATATGGTAATACTACAACACGTCTTAAAAGTGAATTATGGGGTTTGTACAACTGTCGCACCAAATTGCAACCCGGTACGCCAAAATGCAAGGTTGGGCTGAAATAAGCTCACTAACCACTGCACTATTGGGGACGGTCACAGGCTGGCGCGACGGTAGGTTTTTTTATATGATGGTACTTAAGTGGTCACCGTCGCCCATTGACATCTCACCTCACTGTAAAGTTAATAGAGAGTTTTCGCTGCACTGCTAACTGCGTTCATTGTTGACATAATGGACAATATGACTCTATCCAGAGTAATTCTGAAATGGTACCACTCTTTCACCTATTTCAGCCGCTAAGCAGCAAGGCTTTCATTGCTGTGTTCCAGTTTGAAGGGTAAGAGAGCCAGCGTAGTTACCGGCACACGAGGTATTCCATCATAGTCCTCAAGCTTAGCAGTGCACTGAAATCCCTCTAATAACATTAAAGTGAGGAAGTGACCCGTTTGCTCGTCCGTTTCCAAAGCGACTCCATTGTTTCTTTCATGACGTTCACATTGAAACAGGAATAAACACGTCAGAAAGGGTTTAGCGTGTAATATGTAATCTATAATATTATCAATTTATCATTCATTATCAAGTGTACTCAGTATCGATCACGCCCAGCGCTGCGGGATCCGTAACATGCGCGTGATTTCACTACGATAAGATATAATCTGCGTTCTTTTAATATTACTCAGAATTCAGATATGGGGCCTAAATTATATACAATGTTCCCTGCACAAAAATGTACATTTTATGTACCTATGATACATAAAATGTACATTTTTGTAAGGGTAAGTTGAGATATCGAGAAACGAATTTCGGATCCATATTCAGAATGACCATAGCAGCATATTTCATGGAATTCGAAAGCCAGTGATAAAATAATCGTAATGTAGACAGCCAATTTATTAATTGACTTTCTTAAAAAAACGACGGTATACGCAAATAACAACTACCTACGTTATTGTCTTTTCCACTGATATGCTGAATATTTGTAGAAAGTTGTGAAATATACTGAAGTTTTCTTTGTTGCCTTGGAGACGCTTTATCGTTTTTTGCTGTAATGACAATGTTAGTGCTTTGTGATCTGCTTGTTCTCTATCTGTTGTTGTATGTTGTTTCCTATTTGTGCAATAAAGTGTACTTTAGTTTACCTACCCGTACATACTTGTATTACATTCATGTAAGTTGATTGATGCAATAATTTTTTTTCTCAAATATACCCTATGGAGTAACAGATGAAACAGCAGCTTCTCCCCGACCCCTCCCTCCCCAGCGACGTCCTAAGCCGAGGTCCGTACCCACCTGGGTGCCCTTAGGCAGTCGCTTCTTATAGTAGTGTTTAAGTCCTCCTCCAGCCTGGAGCGCACTTAGCGCTCGCCCCCACAACCCCGGTGAAGCTGTAAAGGTCATTAGGACCAACAGCTTCAGTCAGTCAGAAAAAAAATGATGAATTAGCACCTAATTGGCCTGTGTCCGCCTACAGGTGCGGCAATGAACGTAGAATGTGATGCTCTCGTATTTCTTACCACATACACCCGCACCATGCCACCACTCTCCCACGCACTCAGTACCTCACACACACACACACACTAATATCCACATTCATACAACACAACACGCACACACTGTTACTGTGATCAGCGCTGTGGCTTGCCTCAGCATCATGCCGAGCTGGTGTACCCTTGTTGGCACTGTACCACACCAGATGTTCTGTGCTGCATTTATTAATCTTGTATACTTCTGTATTGTGTACTATATTCTGGTGTTTACAGTGATAAATAAACGTTTTTAATTTCAAATTATTCAATTTACATATTATTCGTATGTAACACTTTTATCTAATCTAACATATCTATAACCGGTGTTACATACAGTAATGTATGCGTGTGTGCATTGCTCCGAGACAGGTCAGATCTAGTGTAATAAGAAAATTAGAATTACGAAATTACGTGCAATATTATGTTCAGTTTATTATTTCTTCTTCTTCTAAGTCGTGTTCCTCATTGCTGAGGGTCGTGATCATTCTAAGGAATTAATCACATAGAACGACCCTCGTGGCAGATTTAATGGTGTGGTTTGCCAACTGCCTTCCCATTTCACACACTGGTTATCTCAGTGTGCAGGTGTTTTCCTTCACCGTTAGAGCAATCGGTAAATGTGGTTTCAACTCGGACCTCCCGCACGGGAGTCCGACGGCCTAGCCACGACGGCACCGATGCTCTTAAAGTTTTTTACTTACGACTAAATACGCGTCTGACCCCGACCTCACCTGGTGGTAAGTGACGACGAGGCCGGAGATGGAGCCCACACGCTCAGTAAGTTGTTTAAACAACCGTTTTCCAGGTTGGTGTACTCAGTTCAAGTTGTTCTAAGTACTACTCGTGTGACTTACTGAAGTTACTGGTCCAGGGTCAGGCGAGGGTCAGCTCCACAACATGTCAAGAACAACACTTACCTGGAACGAGAAACATTTAGTTAGTTAAATAATAACAGACTCTTGTGAGAAACAGTAGAACTTTATTATGCACAAATAGAAAATATAATATAATATAACACTAAAATAATACTAAAGCTAAAACTAAACTAAGGCTAAGAACGCTAAAGATTAAAAAAATGGGTTAAGTCCCCCACATCCGGCAGTGTACCCAAGAGACTGGCTGCGTTGCCCCGTTGGATAGCTAAACTAATCCGCTGGGCCAAATAGGAGCCAGATCTTGGGTCTTTTGACGCGTCGACCAGGCGCTTTGCGAGGTCCTTGAAGACGCGGTGCGCTCCCGGGCCCCAGGGTCCCGATGTTTCAACCCCAACGGCTCAAATATGTATGTTTCACCCAGATTAGTATATTTGCGCCGTTTGAGGGTTTCTGCAGCAGCGGCCGCAGAGCCGACTCTATAAGAAGTGGCTGGAAGGTGAGACGGGGCAAGGGTGTCGACGCAGATAGGCGTCCCACACCAGAAACAGTTACATATTAGAAGAAATATCGGCAAAAATCCTAGGTTTTCGTATTCCTCATTGATGAGGGTCACATAGAACGACTTTGCTTCCAGATTTAATGCAGTGGTTTGCCATTGCCTTCCCCATTTCACACACTGGTCATCTCAGTGTGCAGGTTTCTTCACGATGTTTTCCTTCACCGACATCGTTAGAGCAGTCGGTAAACGTACGTAGGTCTTTCGAAAAAACCGAACTCATTGGTGAACCCGGACCTCCTAGCCACTACGCCATCGACGTTATAACTAACTAAATAGAAGCTACGTATTAAAAGAATCGCATTATTCTTGAACAATAACAATATAATATAATACTTTTGTATACCTAACTAATCGTATTTTACAAGTAAAAGACCCGGCCCAGGTCGCTCCCCGCAGACAGTGTCCCGAGGAGGCTGGCGGCGTTGCCCCGCTTTATAGCGAGGCTTATACGCTGAGCGAAGTAGAGGCCAGCCTTCTGGTAACGGGATGTCTCTACGAGGCGCTTTGGCTATTTCCCCGTAAAGGCAGTGGGCTCCAGGCCCCCACGGCAAGGTCTCATATTTGCGCCGCTTGAGGTTCTCCGCAGAAGCCGCCGCTGACCCGGCCTCCGACGCCGTGGCTGGAAGGTGGGACGGGGCAAGGGTAGCGTTCCACACCAGAGACCGTCCCAGCTTCCAGAGCACGAGTGTCATACCGTCGGGCCTTTCACCTCAATAATAATAAAATGTTGCAAGATGTTGTCAAATCTTTCCTATAACCGACAACTCGTGTAATTACTAAGTTGCCCAACACTCAGACTGAATTATACAAAATATCTAACGGCTCAGCTCCGACTCAGCCTGGGTTACTCAACGAGCCGGCCTGACCCGGGCTGAACTAGAGAGCGATCAGTTCCGCGCAATTACGTGCCATCACTAGTGTGGCGGAGTATACCAACTTTGATTTAGTTTGAACCTTATGTTAAACCACATTACACGGTAAGCTATGACTTATTGTTTAAAACTAATAAACCTTTCATAATTTACAGTTTCTGAAGATAATTACGTTTTTCAACTTAACCAAACATATCCCGCTAAAAACGATGGCATTGGCAACACAGACCATCAGCCTAAACATTAATCGATTGAAAATAGTGTTTAGTTTTTCAGCATCAAAGTATTGTGGTGTAGACATATTTTAACACTCCTAGGAGTTATGACGGAAATTGTCACTGTTACTGAAGTTTGCTAGACAAAACCACACCGATTTTATCTATCAAAATCACCAGAAAACAATTTTTGAGCAATAAAATAAACACCGTAGAACCTTCTCCAGCGACTTTCCCGACAAAAACCCCCGCTAAATACGATCTCCCAGTTCTGACAGCTGTCCGACGTAACTTTTTAAATATCTAATTTCTACGGCTCTGGGTTCGAGTCCAGATTGAGCGGTGTTGCCAATGCAACATTGGAATTTACATGACATTTATTTTAAGAGCTAATTAATAATGAATTCAAGTCTAATTTTAGTGTATATCTTATACTTATGACTGCAAAATATTGTTAGTTCAGCATCTAATGACGTCTCATAGTTAGACCTGTGGACGACTGTGCAAACAAAGGTAAGAAAATTTTATTCAGTTTTAAGGCTTGTACTTTGGGAGATAGAGTCGACTTTGAATTCGCGGTAATTAAGTTATTTCGCGAGCGCAAAGTGAAATTACGTTTTTTTAAAGGCTCTTAAAGTTTAAAATTGCAAAGAACATTTTATAGTCTTCTCCTGGGACGTGGTAAAGTATTTTATAATAATAGCGACGCAAATTGAGCTCTATTGTCCGACTAAAAGCTGTTGGCAAAGGCAAATAGGTGACGACACGATTCGAGACCCCTACCACGGGTCACGGGACTCGCGGGTCAGGGAGGGTCGTGGTACAGCGACGTACCACGCGGTCCAAGACGGGATGGGTGTCTGCTAGTGGCACATTTTCGTCTTAACCCCTCCGTGCTTCGAAGAGCATGTTAAATCATGTAGGCTGTCAGAGGCAGCCTGAACAACTTTGACAATATGTTAACATATTGTCAAATTTATAAGTAATAATAATAACCTTAAAATATAATATAAACATATTATATGTGTCCAAATCCTAATAAAATCCTTAATCTAATAAACAGCCCCGAGTCGCACCCGGCGGGCAGGTGCCTACCACGCTGGCAGCGTCTCCACGCTGAATAGCCAGCGAGATGCGCTGCACCAGGTACGTATCGGCGCGGGGGTCACCTGAGCGCTCTCTCAGTCGCCGGCTCAAACCTTGGCCTCCGTGCACCATACGCCCGTGGTCTCTACAGCGAGTGGAACGAAAATAAATAACTATGAATATGTTTACTATATTTAAATATCCGCTCTTTCATTTCGGTTCGTAACAACTTGCTCAATTAATTATTAATTAACTTTGTAAATGTTGGGTTTCGTAATTGGCATGTATAGATTTTTTAATTGTTTGATTTATATATTTAATGTTATATGATGTGAAACTGACAAATAAATAAATAAATATAAATATATACACGACAAGAAGAAAAAAGGGTGACAATTATCGTTCTTAAAACAATGAATTGAGAGGAAGAAATGTGTCCTCAACAGACTCCAGAATGGGAGGCTCAATGTTATTTTGAGTCAGCCCTTATCTGATAATATGAAACACTGTTGTTTGAATGAATGAATTATTTATTCGCCAGAAATATGGTATATTGGATGACAAATCTTAAATATTAGGTCTTACATATTTCGCCAGCTTTGGCATGCAAAGTTGCTAAATTGGCTCTCAGAGTGAGGGCTGACTCTCATAATACTTGAGCTTCCCGTCCCTTCTCTAGTGACCCTGACGAGGCTGACATGGTCACCTTGTCGTGTACCAAAGCCTCTAAACTGAGATTAAAAAAACAACGATGAATCATAAGCTTGAGTTGGCGTAGTAAACAGACAGCGCTATTCCAACGCAATAGCACTGTATCCGTCTTGCACGCCATCATTAGCTACCCAAATACGCCGTTGTCACGTATGGTGTCGTGGACGTCGCAGTAAGAGAGCGTCTAGTACTAATTCGACAACCGATAAAATCGTCTAATATGAAAACGTCAAATCCAGAGACAAAAGAATCAACAATGAAACTAAAAGTGAGTTACACGTGACTTGTTGTTACGAGTACAACGGTAGGGGCAGGTCTTTAACCCAGCCACCGGCGTGTACCGTTACCCGCAGTAGTATGGCGCGAGAGCGTGCGCGTGCGCAGCCTTCGGACGGTCACCACTCAGGCTGTACTGTACTGTGCCGCGTGTCATGACGTACATTGAGTCAACGGGTGGCGGCAGGGATCCGTCTGTTCGTCAGTCCGTTCGCCCGTCTGTCCCGCAGATCTAAGATAAAGACATGTATTCCCTTGGGACAAATCTGAATTTAAACATTAAAATTTTGTAAAATGGTTTTTAGAGGATACGAACCGCTCCCGATCCCTGGTACAACTGCTGTGTACAACAGGTTGATCCACGAGGAAATAAGATTACTCACGGTCCAACTATCATGGGACCTACAACCTTGTGATCTTCAAGGCCAGAGTGAATAGGCATTTAATGGACCCGCATGCTCCATCGTCGACCTCATCGTCGCTTACCATCAGGCGAGATCGAGGTCAAATGCGGGTTTAGTAGACAAAAAAAATAAAAAAATAATAATATATACTTATCTGTTAATTAACATAAGTAATCTATCTTTCATTCAAGGGGTTTCATACAATAAAGTGAAATATTTTTAATACTATAGTTAGACATTGGATCCTTACCACGGTTTACGGTTTTCTCATGACCAAATTCAGTGAAAGAGGGTTAAGTTAAGCGTTCATGCTGTTATGGCGTGTTCATTCTATTTTATTGTTTAAAAACGGTTTACAGTGGTAATTTTTTCGTAAAACTAGTGTATTTTACCTTAAAATCGTCCGTGTTAAGTGAACGTTATAGAAGACAGTGAAACACTACAGCCGGTGTGATCCGGCAACCTGACCTCCAATTGCATTTGTAATGCAAGACACTAGGCATTCCTAGTGCACACGACTGTCGTTTTTTTTCAAAACAGACGCCAAAACGTTTCGAGTGTTTTTCAAGATTCCAAAACGGTCATTGGCCAAATTGCTGTGTGTACACTAGCAGGGGCATTCATTAAAGAAAAAAAATATTCAACGAACACGAATTCGTTGACCGACTGGTAAGCAATACAAGTGGTTACCGCACTATAGTGAGGCTGGTGAAGGTTCCGCAGACTACAGAGGGAAGTGTGCCGTGCCGTGCGGGGCTCACTGTTGTTTGGGATAGAGTAAAGTCAATTAATTCCCTAGGAATATGGCCAAATCACTGGATTTGTCTAGTGAAATAGTGAATGGTCGATTCATCGTGGTCCTGAGTAGTTTTTCGTCTGAGGGTACGTAGAATGGAGGAAAGAAGCCGCGCCGCAGTCATGGAATCATGTTGGAATGAAACCGACGCGGATGGGTTTATTAGGTAAACACAACAGATTACAACCAGAAAAATCAATATAAAGTTGTGAGCTAGGTCGTAACCCTTACCGTGTGAACACGGCACGGTGAGGAAGTGGGGAATTGGTTGTTGTACAACATTGAGTTGGGAAAGGAAAAAATACTAGTTAATGTAATGAGAGAAAAAATAACAATAATACCTATTTGAAATACTTATTTGATGAATGCTGACCGTTATTGAATACCTTCTTTTGACCTTCTTTTTGTGAAAGCACTGTCTCCCAAGATACAGGTTCGCCAGTTTGGGAGTCAGGGTATTGTATGACGTACAAGTATTGTGATGTTTTCATGTTTGTATATGCTTGCCTGGAATCACTGGTCAGAACCGATGAATCGACCATTCACTATTTCCCTGCCACATACTGGTGTACAGTCCGGGCCCGGCCGGATCCGTGGGAACCTCCGGGGTTCCACCACGTGCGGCGTGACCCGCGTCATGGCCGGAGAGTCGAGACTGTCACGTGTGTCGTGTTGTCGTGAAACCTGCCTCATAAAGTCTGTTCATAATGTAATGTCTGTCACACAGTCCAGAATTGCGTCGAACGTCCAGAACGGTTGTCGAGTTACGTACGATGCCACAGACAAACAAACATAGGCCTGGACTACACGCGTCCGGTTCCAGCCCCAGTTCAGTTCGCTGCATCCAAATACGAAGCGATGACTTCAAGTGGGGGGAGAGCGGAACGTATGTGATTGGTTGCAGCGAACCGATCTGCGGTTGGAGCCGGACGCGTGTAGTTCAGCCCATACGCGTCAAACTTCCTTTTGGTCGGGGCTTAAAGAAGGGGCTGTCACGTTGTCCTGATTTAGTCATGTTCCTTTTAGATTTAGTTATGTTATGTTTAGTCATGTTCCTTTTAGATTTAGTTATGATCTTATTTAGTCATGTTCCTTTCAGATTTAGTAATGTTATGTTTAGTCACGTTCCTTTTAGATTTAGTTATGATCTGATTTAGTCATGTTCCGCTATAGCGATAATCTGTTTTATTCACGTTCTGATCCGCGGAAAACTTTTACCTTTTAATTATTCTTGTATTCGTACTTATAAATAAAAAAAATAATGAAATACCATTTCTTACAGCCTTTTATAATATTCTGTGCTGTGTAAATAGCGCATGCGCTTTGCGCAAGGCCCAGAGAGAAAACTTGGTAAGATCAAATGCGCCGTGTCGAAAGTCATCAAAGTCCAAGTTATTTAATTTGCATCAGGCGCCGCGGCTCGGGACACGAAGGAGATTGCTAATCTAATTTCAGCGATTTCATGACGCCGTCGGCTTCGGAACGGACCTGTGTACACTTACGTTTATAAGGTCGGAGGGACTCGAAGTGTCAGGGTCAACGAAAGGGGGGCTTGCGGGTCTATAGGGGGGGGGGGGGGGGGGTGTCCATAACAGAATAAATGGTCAACTTTGAAATCGCGTAAAAGTCAGCTGTTTGATTGCGGTTTCTTTTGTTTAAAGATAATTTCAAATCAAATTGTCACTTTATGGGGTTTGCTGGAAGAGATCTCTCTTGGAGATAAGTCACGCCCTTAGTGCTTCACATATTTTTGTCTAAGTTTGTAATATATTACGTGTGTGTACAATAAAGAGTAGAGATAATTTTGTTAAGTGTGTTCTTTCTTCTTACAGATGTCAGATCGAAATTGGTGCAGCGGTTTCCAAGATCTTGACCACGAATGTTAGATCCTCCTCCTCCTAGCGTCGTAATCCTCAATGCTGAGGGTCGTGACCACCTTTAGGTATCACCTTCTAGCGGATGATCTTCCTCCATTTATTTCTATTCCCGGCGATGTGGATGGCGTCGTGAATTGTAGAGTCAAGGGCGGTGCGGATTTGGTCGGACCAGCGCATCGGACTACGTCCTCGAGGCCTCTTCCCTTCCATTTTTCCGGTCACCATGAGTTTTTCGAGGTTGTCACTGTCTTTCCTGGCAATGTGACCGTTAGATAGGATCTCTGAAATTGTAACAGTTAGGGGGTTCGAATTTGAACTGAACGTTTAGGAGCATGGAGCCATTCCCTCATCTTCAACCTTGATGACCTGGAAAAAATGCCTAACGGTATTTCAACTCACCGGTAGTTTTTTGTTATAGAGATAACGAGAATATTCGGTACGATCAAGTGTCGGGAATCAAAGGATACTAAGGATCTAGCCATTGAAGGAAATAATTCCCTAAGTCGAGTGCTCAATATTATTGCAGATCTGTATCTGGCAGCTCATCATAAACATTTTAAATTAAGTAATTAACGGACGCCGCGACACTTGCGCCACCCCCCTCCGTCAGCGGGGAGGGCTCGTAATCGAGAATCGATACCCCATCGGGATAATTTGTAGGCACTTACAACTTTAAAATTGTTTATGTCGAGTTGCTGTTTATGTTGGACGTTGCAGATTCCGAGCGGCTGCGAGGGTTGTTCAGGGACAATCGGGGAAAAAAATCAATGTAGAAATGGGTGACCATTATTAATTAATCATTAAATTCCGACGAGGGACCCCAGGGCTGGGCTGGTCTCGCACAAAGGTACAGCATAGCGATAAGCAAATGCTGACACAATCGGGTACCAATTATGTCAGCGCTGTTTTTCATTTCACCCCTTATCTTAAGATGTTAGTTACTTCCTTATCGTATGGTTAGTGGCCAACATATTGGCAGAGTTGTTCAGGCCGCCCGTAGGCCTTTGACATGGCTTAACGTGCTCTCCGAGGCACGGAGCTCAGATGAAATATGGCACTAGCGGCCACCCATCCAGGTATTGATCCAGGTAGTGCTCGCAATCAGGCCACGAGCTCCTCGAGTTAGTGGGAGCGAGTCTTATATTTATAAAAAATTGTGTGTTTGTGTATAAATAATTTTAAGTTGAAACTAAAATGTACAATAAAAAATAAATAATTAAAAACTAAAAATCAAATAGATTACATATGTTAAGAATTTAGATAAATTTATAGTAAGAATTTGCTAAAAATAAATAAATTCCACTAATGACCTGCGATACGTATTATTTACACTTCTTGGAATATTTTTAACGGTACACTTTGAAAATGAAATAAAAATGAAATGTTTGTGCACTTGTTGTACCACTCAGTTGGTTGATGTGGTGACGCACCCTGGCGCTGGTAACGTCACGCAGACCATGCTCGTAGCCGTGTCACGTGGCGGTCTCGTCTCCACGTAAAAAGACAACGACCGAGCGCCGGTTCAATACGCAAGTGCACCGATGCATTCCTTTAGTGACGTCATCGACGCGCCCAAACGGAAACAGATTCCAAAAAGGAATCGTTTCCCCGCGCCGTGACAGCGCGCCAATATGGCCGCCGGCGGGGTTGCCAGCGGAGAGGCGATATTTCAATATTACACAAAGGATTCTGCTCAAAGAGTCTCGTCGTTTGAGACATCTGCTTGAGAAAAATCACGCACATTTCTTGTGCAGTTAAAGATACGGATGGGCCGTCTTCGGCAGGTGGTGTTGCCAATTTTGGTACATTATGACTGTTATCTGACGGTAAGTGACGATGACGCCGAAGATAGCAGTAGATAAAGGTAAGTATAAAGAAATAATCTTAAAATTTTATTTTAATTTTAATTTTATTGTATACGAACAGCTGACGAGCAAACCGTCCACTTCATGGGAAGTGGTCACCGTCGCCCATAGATATCTCACCTCACTATAATGTTAATAGAAGGTTTTTGATGCGTTGCTAACATTGAGAATGGAGTGCCTCATGTGCCGGCAATTACGCTGGCAGTCTTACCCTTCAAACCGGAACACAGCAATGCAAACATTGCTGCTTTGCGGCAGAAATAGGTAAAAGGGTGGTACCACAGACTGACTCTGCACAGAATCTTACCAACTTCATATTTATGAAGCATCATCATCATCATCATCATCAGCCTGTTAATGTCCCCACTGTTGGGGGCCAGTGCTGTGCGGTGGATTTCACACGCCTTCGGAAACTTTTAATTTCTTCAGACATGCAGGTTTCCTCACGATGTTTTCCTTCACCATTAGAGCAGTCGGTAAATGTACGTAAGTCTTCGAAAAATACTAAAAACTCATTGGTACAGTCGACCACAAGCTATAGTATACCATCTGTCAATAACCTTCAATTAAATCTCGTCCTTATGCCTGCGCAATATGATACATTTCAGGTTCTCAAATTTTGACGTTTTGGGTAGGTTGACCTGTAGTCGACTGTACATGGCATTGCATGGTTTTCATGCATGGAACCCCGACCTCCCGCATGGGAGTCCTAACCACGACGCCACCGACGCTTACTGTCCACTGAAGCATAAGCTTGTGTAATGGGACGCATTAGGACTACATAGCGGTAGAACAGGACCTCCAGGGTCCGCCTGCTGGCGACCACCTTCTATGTGAAGTCTGTCGTCAAACATCTTCGCTTCGTCGTCGCTGTGTTCCGCAGTTTCTATACAAGAGGTCAGTACTTACTGAGCGTGAGGGCTACATCTTCGACCTCATCCTCACTTACTAAAGATCTTCTAGACACGGCGATGCGAAGCGAACATATTTGGTGAAAAACAAAACAGATTCATTAATTTTTTAAATCTACTTTTCCGTGATGGTACATTGCAATAGGGAGGTCACCTCGCGTCTGCTCTCTCTCCGTGTCGCAACGGATCGTTCGTTCAGTTCACTCGAGTGAGTCTCGGCTCAAGGTAGTTCGTTCACTCGCGGAGACCACAGATCACATCGAGGGAATCTATCTCCGTTGCAGTGAGCCAGTCTGCCGCGATCGAGGGAGGGCGTGTTATAAGTTTGATGACCTCCTACTTGACAACGGATTATCCTATTTGGAACCGGTTTTAATAATTTAATAGATAATTCTGTCAAGTCTTCTTAGCCGCGTCTGATAAAAAAATGATCAGTGGTTTCCAAGATATCGGAGTATCATTGATGTCAGATGGAATCTTTGGAACGGTAATCAATGAAATCGACAATTATTGTAAAAAAAATCCAATCGATTTCTTGTAATCGAGATAATGAAAAATAAAAGGGCGACTTCGGATATCGGGGTCTTAGTGGATACTGTTCTACCCTGTAGACGGTATTAGGGTCGCCACCTACCACGTTTGTCCACCAAATCTTACGGCATAAAATGGGGAACTACATATGAAAGAATCGAGTCGGTAACGATTCGAGCACCGAATAGACATCCCTATATGATACGTCAAACAAACTTCTAAAGAATCATTCAAGGTATAAGTACCAACATTGAAACAGTGTTTTTCATATTTTTTTAATGAACACCACTTCACTTGTTTCCCAGACGGCCTTCCTCATCTGTTGTACACACGGACAGACGGATGGACGGACGAGACGCATAATTCATTCATTAATGAACTAATTAAGTTAATGAACTGCTCGGCGCTCGTTAGTCTGCCGTGACGTCACTAAGTTCACGAGCCGCGCCCGCTGGTGGCTTTGTATTACCTTGTTAAAGCTTGTAGCTTGTAATATACTACACTTAATGTAGTACAGTAAACACATCGTGTATACCTGATACTGTAATGAATATGACAGAGAACACATTTAAGACCCACATGAGACGGACCTTATGTAAAAAGGGTTATTATAAAATAAACGACTACTTAAATGATAAAGAGGCTTGGTCCTAAACCCAGCTCCAGCTCTGCACTTTGTGTATATGATTGTATTCATAATTATTGTAAGATATATTTATTTCAAAAGCTGTGCTGCTGAAAGTTTCTCGCGCCGCTTCTTTCCTTTCAGCTACAGCACCTTACGAAGCGGTGGTAGAGTGGAACATGACGTTGTAAAAATGTACTCGTACTTACAATAAAAAACATTTTGATTTGATTTGAATGTAAGGAGCGAGGGATTCCAGGAAAATATATACAGTAAAGACCGGTTGTTAGTTCCAGACATGTTACGCCTAAACGAATACTATGTTAGTAGGAACTGTAGATGACAAAGATTCTGAAACCCAATGAGCAGCGCCATACTTCTATTCTATTGTTAGTAATTTGTCCCTTCTTTACTACGGTTTCGAGGAAAAAAAGGCATTTCTACACGATCACCCTCAGGTGGGGGAGGGAGGTACCCGGGAGGAGAGGACGGGGGGCGGGAGGGCTCTTTAATGAAGTGTCGCGAGATCAAGTTGCAAGCGAGTGGACTGTTATTAGGAGTCCGCGGGTTATAGGGCTGCGTTATTGGGTCCCGAAAGTCCCGGTGCGCCTTCTACTTCTTTTAGTTTAGTGGAACTGAAACTTAGTGGGACTCGTGGTTCGACCCTGTGGTTAGATCCTTCAGTTGAACTCACTGACATGTCCCATTGGGTGATACTCACGAATCTATCTAAAATGTAATACATACCATCAGGTGATTTGTTCATTCGTCTGCTCTATCGTATGCGACAATAAAAATGAATTCCCTTGACAATCATTACGATTCGAATAATTCCGATATAGCTCAAAAAGCTATTCAACTCCAGCTCTCTGCACTTTGTGTATATGAGTGTATTCATAATTATTGTAAGATATATTTATTACAAAAGATGTGCTGCTGAAAGTTCCTTGCGCCGCTTCTTTCCTTTCAGCTACAGCACCTCACGAAGCGGTGGTAGAGGGAAACACAATGACGTTGTAAAAATGTACTATAAGGTACTTACTTACAATAAAAAACCAGTTTCGATTTTTTTTGGAGTGTTCGTGATAATTATAATATTGGAATGCGAAAATTCTGTCACCGATTGATCAGAGGGTGACCCCTTTCGGAGCACACACTCGCGCCACTTGTTACACCGCACCCTAAACCTGTTGCTTCACGTGTCCCGAGAATACGGAACCCAGTGCGAGCAGGCCGCTTTCGCCAAGCTAAGGTTTGAATGAATGAATTAAAATAAGAGCGTCGGTGGCGTCGTGGTTAGGGCGACGGGCTCCCGTGCGGGTGGTCCGGGTTCGAAACCATGCAATGCCATACACCAGAGAGTATTTCGGTTTTTGGGATAGACTATATACCGACCATACCAGATATTACGATCAATGAGGAACCCGACTATCATCAGCATCATCCTCAGGAAGTAATCATCCCACTGCTGGACATTGGCCTTCACTCTTTTTTGCCATCCTTTCCGGATTTGTGCTATCAGCTGATTTTTTTTCGTGATCTCAGAGTTGACCATAAGCTATGGGGTCAACTCTGATTCACGAAAAAAAATATCAGCTGTTCCATACAAAAGCTATACGGCCGAAATGTAAGAAACAGCAAATTTTTAGCGATTTCAGGTTTGGCCCCGTAGTGAAAGTTCAGTTACCCTGCTACAGTCTGCCCTCTAGGTGCCGGCTAGCAGGGTTCTAGGACAGTGTGCAGATGAAGTAACAGAAGAGCTTGGTAATAGTAGATATTATATTTATCTGGAACAGAACAACACAATAGTAGAAAATAGGTAGTAGGAGAGAAAAATAAAACGGAGAAACGTCCGTTCAGGACAAAATACAGAGAGAAAGTGAAGACAATGAAATTAATGGAATAATGGAAGTTAGAAATGGAATAGGAATATGATTTTAATTTTGAAAATATAGATGAAGAAATGAAGATGCCAACACGATATGAGGTGAGATAAACGCTAACGATGAGGTTGAAATTGATGGCAGGAGGTTGATGTGGACGATGAAGTCGACATCGTTACACCGATACTGAAACCCCCACTTTCGGGCCTATATTTATGTAACACCCTGGTCTTTGTTGCATCCATCCATTTACGACTATGAACAATAGAAAATGCAGTCGAAAACACAAGACTCCTTTCTCCCATAATTAGCCGACGTGTGTTAACTCGCACGTGGACTCCAGACGTGCAGTAGAGAGAGCCTCTGTCGGAGCACAGAGCTCCTTGTGCCCGGAGAAAGGCTCCACAGCTCCGCCCAATTTACACTTGACCGTAATCCAATTGTATTACAGTATCCAGTTGTAATTGCTTCCAAGGTTCTGTTGTCTTTGGAGATTATTCTTTCATTTAACTGTGTAATTTAGCTGTGGATGGACTGCGGCAATTAAAAATTAAAAAGAAGGAAAAGAAAAAGGATTACTCGACCGTCCGTGGCACATTCTGTAGAGAGGATTCTGTTTAGTTATTGAGTTATAAACACCAAAGGTTTAAAAACACTTTATCCCTTGTCGAAAGAAGGAAAGCATTAAAATGATTTGAATAACGAACAGAACAAACTCGGTTTCTATACAATCCTTAGTACACTAACATACATACAATTTACTGAACAAGTAACCTATGTGCGGTTCTCTGTACACAAAAGTCAGACTGCGAAACAAGAAAAGTATTACACAAGACCACACGACGCTAAGCAATATTTAGAGCTTCCAATATAAAAGAAGTTGTGTACCTGCGCGGCGGGGTGTAATGAATGAAAGTCTTTCTTCAAAGCACTTTATATAACATGTCGGCCACCCGGCCGGCGGCCGCGCCCTCGCACTGAGCCCACTAATTAGTTACTAGCCGCGGATGCTAATTCTCCCGCTAAATTAAACGGCTTTGTCCCTTGTATTCCTCTTGTTTCCCTTATTTAGTCGCCGTTTCTTTCATTTAGTCGCTGTTTCTTTCATTTAGCCGCTCTTTCGAGCGCGGGATTTATTAGCTGTCTCTCGGACGTGGAGACGGCGGGAAACGGGTGGGCTTTTTTAATAAACGTACGAAATGTTATTTGAAGCCTTTCTTAAAAGTAGCGGTAATTTTAAGTGTCTTGGAAAACGGAAATTGTAACGGTGAAATTCTTAAAAGTTCTCACTGTGAAGAAAAACATCCTGATGAAACCTGCACACTGAGATAACCAGGTGTGAAATGGGAAAGGCTATGGCAAACCACCCCACTAAGTGTGCCAAAAAATTAAGCTTATTTGTTAGTACCTAAGTAAATTTTTACAGCGTCATTTTTTTCACTCTACCACAGCTTCGTAAGGTGCTGTAGCTGAAAGGAAAGAAGCGGCGCAAGAAACTTTCAACAGCACATCTTTTGTAATAAATATATCTTACAGTAATTATGAACACAATCATATACACAATGTGCAGAGCTGGAGCTGGGTTTAGGACCAAGCCTCTTTATCATTTAAGTAATCATTTATTGTATAATAACCCTTTTTACATAAGGTCCGTCTCATGTGGGTCTTGAATGTGTTCTCTGTCATATTTATTACAGTATCAGGTATCTTATTATAACATCGTACACAGTGACCCATAAATGACTGTTTACTTTACTAAGTCTAAAGCGTGGGACTGAAAGTTTGGTTTTGTTTTTGTTAGAGAGTGGTTAATTCTATATAATTATCGCGACCCCCATCAAGCAGTAGTTACGAAGGAAGTACAAGCAAGGTATAATTTTATATTTATATTCGGTATTTACTTCAAATTCGAAATAATAGTTAATAGTGAATTAAAGATGCCTGTTAAGCGTCGGTGTCGCCGTGGCTAGGACGTCGGACTCCCATGCGGGAGGTCCGTGTTCGAAACCATGCAATGCCATGTACCAATGAGTTTTTCCGATTTTTTCGAAGACTTGCGTACATTTACTGACTGCTCTGACGGTGAAGGAAAACATCGTGAGGAAACCTGCACACTGAAATAACCAGTGTGTGAAATGTGGAAGGCAATGGCAAACCACCCCAATAAATCTGCCACGAGATTCGTTCTCATGTGATTATTTCCTTAGAATGATCACGACCCTCAGCAATGAGGAACACGACTTAGAAGAGAGAGAAAGATGCCCCGTGATCCATACTTAGATATAGATACATATGAAGAAGTAAGCGGCGCATATCCACCACTACTGGGTACAAGTCCCACCGGTGGTGTATCCGTGGTGTCGCTCTGGTTCTGGTGTTTCTAACGAAGAATGTAATTTCTCACAAAACGTTTGTAAGGTCAGTGTAGGCGATGGCGACTATTCCCTCTACATCGTAATGAAACGGTAAGTGAGGTGAGTAATGAGGGGGGGAGTGCCGGAGACGGGGCAATGTTAATTAAAACATTGAGCCGCTCGAATGGCCGGTGTCACCTCCGAGCTTATACAGGGTGGCGGGAGGATGCGGCCAATATTGTCACAGGTTTAGGGCAAGAGACTCGGCTCGAGCGTCTCGACCATTCTGGTGGAACACTTCTGGCACAGGCATTAGAGAATAGTTGGAGTGGTTAATTAAGGATATTGGTAAATTTCTTTTGACATCTACAATCGTTTGTTTAGCACGAAATGCAAAAATCAAAATGCGTTTATTGCGGACAATTATTTTTTAGCGGCTGTATCTTGTATCTGTCGGGCGGCCGTGATAGACGGATGGACGATGGAGTGACTGCTGACTGCATAGTGTTATTTATTCTGTGTCATTACTAAGTGAAAGCAATTCCTCCTTCGAGGAACGGAACTACTATAATATCTAGAAGACGATACGACTAACATCTTAGCGTCACAATTCACACAAAAAAGTTCAAGATCACCTTTTTGTAAGTATGAGTACAGCAAGTGCAAATGATGGATTTCGAATATTTGTTTCACGTAGAAGGAATTTTACAATAACTAACACAAAAATACCTAAGTTGTTATTAAAAATACCTATTTAAATAAATAACTTACTTACAATAAACAAATTGATTGGTTAAATAAAGAATATTAACGTAATAAAAAAAAATGTACTAAAAAGTTATTCCTCTGGGCCAGTTCACTTACCCGTAATCTATGAAAACCGCGTTTTCCAGTTGACGTATGCGCTGTGAGCATCTTCCCTTATATTAGTCGCGGGAATTGAAATTTCAAATCTATGGAAGTATACGCCCAAAACCTTTGGCTCGCTGTCAGTGCTCTCATCATCATTCTGGAGGAGGAGGCGCCACTAGTACGATTTGTGGTAAGTGATTGTCCTGACACCCTGTATGTTCTCAGTGCAGCCTTCAGTCTCCACTCAACTAATCCAGAGAGGAGAGGGGAGGAGGAGGTGGTGGTGGTTGAGGGGGGGGGGGGGGCGTTAATTCTATATTTTAAACGCCATTCATCATAGTCGGTTCACTGAGCCGCCTGGTGCGGCGCGGGACGGCGCGGGGCCGTGCTCACCGCTGCATTCAATAAATTATAATTTAGTTCCTGTTCATATTTCAGATCTTTAAAGATCACATTGAGGAAATAATCTAAGACTATAATGTACAGAGCTGACCGCGACGGGGAGCGTGCGGGAATGACTGTTGAGGATGCAAGAGAGGGGTGACAAGACATATATTCGTGGCGCTTCGTTCTCTCTGTCTACCCCGCAAGGGATATAATCCGACTCACTTTGTGATATTTTTACATATTTTTCACAGATATTTTTATATATGGTCTATTAATAATTTGTTTTTTAATTCTATTTCTGTATAGCGTGAAGGTATGTATGTATGTAAATTACATTTATTCGCAAGAACTAACTTGTAGTGGTAGATCCTAATGTGAAGGATCCCCTGGGGTTGTACCACCCCCCACCCGATAGTAGTTCACACACAGCACCTACATACCCCCGACCCGCTTCTGGCGCTTACACGGGCTATCGGCGTATTCCAGGCCGCTTCCGATCCCCAGCGGCATCCTAAGCCGAGGTCCGTACCCACCCGGGTGCCCTTAGGCAGTCGCATCTTATAGTAGTGTTCAAGTCCTCATCCAGGCTGGAGCGCACTCAGCGCTCGCCCCCACAACCCCGGTGAAGCTATAAAGGTTATTACGACCAACAGCTTCAGTCAGTCAGAAAAAGAAAGGTGGTACCACCCTCTTATCTATTTCTGCCGTGAAACAGAAATGCTTGCATTTCTGTGTTTCGGTTTGAAGGGTAAGAGAGCCAGCGTAATGTCCAGCACATGAGGCACTCCATCAAAGTCTTCAAGATAAGCAGCGCATCAAAAAACCCTCTAATATTAATACAGTGAGGTGAGACGGTGACCACTTCCCATGAGGTGACCTGTTTGCTCGTCTGCTCTCCGTATTTAATAAAAATAAAACATTCCTTTTAGGTGCTTCTGGACTTGGTTTCGTCAAATATACAATATTTAGGTTTAACCTATATTAAAATAAAAACTAAGGTACAGTTTGTATTAAATTAAATGTAACTTTGAGTGTTAAGTCGGCGTCAGTGAGTGCTCAATTCCAGTATTATATTCTGGCCGTGTGTCTTCAAAATCCCTAAGTGATTGACATATGTAACAGGTGGTCAGGTCTCTCAGCCGGTGCTGAGCCGGCTCACCACTCACCACTCACCAGCCATCAGGAAGTCAGTTGTCTGGAAGTGATCGCTTCTAGCGATAAGACCGCCTAGGTTGTATTAATCGTTTTGTACGCATTGTATCATACTAATTTTGTGCAATAGAGAGTATTCACTCAGTGTTGCCCCGCGAGTCAGTTCGCGGCTGCGCCTGCGCCCGCGTCCCGGGGGACAGTGGTCGACACACTTTCACTTGTTACACTTGTGACACGTTAGTACGAACGTACGTACGTTACGAGGATGTGTGTACGTTCAGAGAATCATAACAAACAGGTATTGAGACAGGGTTACACGGAACTTGATATTGTTTAATGTTTATTTATATAAAATAATAATAAAAATAAAAAGATTTATTCAGTAACAAAAAGGTACAAACATTTTTTTTCTAATTGTGGAGGCCCTCTTTTAAGTGTGACAACACCTGTGTGTCAGAGGGCCACGCTCTTCCATACCTCTTTATTTGTGTACCTATTTACTAATAATATTATAATAATAACGTGTGTGTGTGTGGGTGTGTGTGTGTGTGTGAGAGAGAGAGAGAGAGAGAGGGTGTGTGAGGGTGTATGTGTGTGTGCAAGAGAGATGTATGGTGTTCTATGCCAAATTATATATTTGATAACAACACTAATATCTATTTCCAAACGTGTGTTACATGTACAGTTAGATTTGATGTCTTCCACAGTACAGTCGACCACTATAAAAGCATATCAAAGCATTTTTTTTATTGCAAGTAAGTAAATCTACGTGTAATCTCGTGGTCGACTGTACCTACGAAGTCATAATTTTACTCAAGCACCACTTTGTAAAGTTTGCAAATATTTTGTAATAAATATAAGAGTACTTACAATAACTAACAATTTTAGTTTTTAATAACGGTGAGTTGATGTTTGAAATTTTGAAGACTTTATATGTTATTCCGTTTAGACGTTAGACCAGTGTGACAGAAGGACAAACCAAGTAGCGACTGTGACTGTGTTTCGTTCCCCTTTACGTACCCCACGTATCCCTAAATGCGATTTGTGCAACAAACGAAGAGCTATTTTACTGCAACTAATTTGCGCGCGCGCACGCGCCCCACAAACCCGCGCCGTAAAGATTTATATCTTGGATTGCGATACAATTACATAAACATATTACTACACACATGAGCTATAGTAACAATACCGTGTCCGTCCGTCTCTCCCTGCCACTTATCTCCCCACTCGCTCACTTTCCCGCCGCGGGGAGTTTTCCCAAGAACGTGGGAAACGACCATTGTTGGGAGTTTATTATTATGTTGTGTGTAAAGTAGAGTGTACACGAGCGACTTTAATACGAACACAAGGTTTGTGATGGTCATACGATGTTAATGATGAGTTGAGATGATGAGAGAATCTTACCCAGAATGTGTAAATACTCAAATACCCATTTATTGACAGACCCTCAGGGATCTGTTGTGCTCACCCCTTACCTTAGTCTCCTTCCTGTTCCTTAAAGATGCTTCGCATCAAGGACGCTATACAGCTTACAGGAAGGAGCCTATAGTCCTCTGGTTTCGGGTAGTCTACCCCCAGAAGACTCATACGCTTTCTAGCTAACGAGTCACATTCGCACAGCAAGTATTCCATTGACTCAACGGTGTCACCACAGGCTCTGCAGGTGGGGTTGTCTGCCAGTCTCATCTTGTGTGGGAGGCTCTTAGTGCCAAAATGGTCTGTGAACACGTCTACAATGAGACGGACACACACACTGAAAGAAAGCTTGTTTCATTTCGAGCATATAAAATATTTTTTATTAATTTGAACAAATTACTTGATACGACTAAGATCTTAGTTGAAGTGAACAAGATTTCTTTGAACGTGAACTAAATATGTTAAAAAAAACACAAAACAACAAAGTATTTATTGAACCTTTGGAAAACTTATTTTTAAATAGTAACATGGCTGGATGTGCCAATTATTTGTATCCATTTTATAACATCAATAAAATGACTGTAAATAAAATGACTGTAAATTAAATGACTGTAAATTAAATGACTGTAAATAAAATAACTGTAAATAAAATGACTGTAAATAAAATGACTGTAAATTAAATGACTGTAAATTAAATGACTGTAAATTAAATAACTGTAAATTAAATAACTGGTAGGTATTTTGAAGGGCCTCGAAAGTCACTTCACTTGTCATTGTCACAGAAGACCCAAGTTCGATGCTTGTTCGTGAAAGTGCTTTTAACACAAATCACCGGTACAAAGGTGGTGGCTAGAAAAAAAAGGGAAGCGGTGGGTAGGTACTGAAGTCGGTAATATAACCATTTGACGTTAAAAATGAAAACTGCAATGTGAAACGTCAGTGGAGCTGGAGCCTTTGGGATGTTCATGATGCGGGTTAAACTGTGAGATCACTTTGACAAAGAAGTAGACTGAAAGGTAGGTTCCGTATGTAAGTTTGATTACGGACTTCACTAGTAGAATAAAAGGGTTTTTTTTACGAGACGTGTTGCTGTTTAGTTTGTAGTTTGACGGTAGGTAATAGGGTGTTTTTATTTGTGATGTGGGTTAGAAAGGCGCAAAGGGTGTAAAAATATAATGATTATAAGGGAGCAAGATGTCCGCCGATAAACTGCTAAGCAGTTTGCCGGTATATCGTTGAGACGTTACTGTATATCATACTATGTAAAAAAAACGATATACCCGTGTGTCCCCAGCACTACACTACACTCGGGTGTGACTCGGCGACGCTTTTTACAAGTACTTTTTCGCCGTCTGTAGTCAAGTAACAAATTATTACTTGCTTACCCGATTGTGCATTGTTAGTGAGGTAATGCCGCGTAACATGCGGGTGATTAGCTGATCGCGGGGCGGGGCAGGGCGGAAGGGGGGGGGGGGGGGGGGGGGGGGGTCCCCCGAGAGATACGGAAAAACTTGAGAAAACATTAGGGTATTAATAATATGATGGTTTTGACGGTAATTGTGTTTTAATTATATTCTATTCCGTCCGTTATTTTCTACTTCTAAGTGGACTTTTTATGTTAGAAGGGAGAGTAGACGAGCACACCAGCTACCTGATGGTGAGTGGTCACCGTCGCCCATAAAATTCTCACTTCACTATAAAGTTATTAGTAGAGGGTTTTGGATGCGCTGGCTAGAGGCACTCCATCTAAGGTCCTCCTTAGATGGAGTGCCTCATGTGCCGGTAATATTCTTTAAACCGGAACAAAGCAATGATTGCAGCATTGTTGTTTTGCGGCAGAAGCAGGTGAAAAAGTAGTACCACCCTAGACTCAACACAGAGTCATACCACTTTCAAAACATCTTATCTTATGACAGCCGGGAATAACCCCAGCGGCACTTCGACTCTTGAGGATCTTTTGTGCCTCCCCCATTTACACACTGGTCATCTCAGTGTGCAGGTTTGTTCACGATGTGTTCCTTCACCGTCAGAGCAGTCGGTAACTCATTGGTACATGGCACTGCACGGTTTCTAACCCGGACTTCCCGCATGGGAGTCCGATGTCCCAGCCACTGTGCCACCGACGCTCTACTTTCAAAACATACTATGTTTTTGTTTAATGTAAATTACATTTGTAATTTGGAAGCCCTACCGACCCTTCAGGCGTAAGTAAAATAATTAAGTTCGACCTAAATTTAGACACGACGTGGGCTCGCGGGCGACTTTCGACCTTATTATATTCCAGGTAGACCTGTCCATTTCAAAGTCAATACCTAGAATTTGTGGTACCTCCGTTTTTAGAAGAGAAAGCTTGAAATTCTAGATATTCATAGGAAATGACGGGTCTTCCATTTTTTCTGTCGATAGGTATACTTGCTTAGCTGTCTTGGGAGCTTTCAGTCGGAGGTGGAAGATCAGAATGTGAGCACGCAATATGTCACTGCCTCGGAGCGCCGGTCGGTCCCGTCGTCAGGCCATGTCGAGGCCTACGGGCGGCCTGATTAACTATGTGGTCAAATTTTATAAATCCAAATTTAATAATAATTTTAAATTTCCAGTTTACCTCCACTTTAGTATATATAATTTATTTTTATAATTTTAATAGACAAACTTTGTCTACAAGTACCTACATTTAATTTATTAATACAATGATATGGTGACTTAAACTAGTGTAGCGTTGTATAGTGTTGCCGTTATTTATTTATTATTATTTTTTTCCATAGCGAATAACTAATAAAAGTATCAATGGCGTCCTCTTGACAGGGTTTTTATTCCTGGTCAGGTTATACAGAGAGTTATAGTTGAAGAAAAAAAAACCTTAACAAAATATTTTATTCGATATTGCCTGCCATGTTACAAACATTGTATGTAGTGGAACAAAAATGGAAATAAATGATTTATTTATGATAATCAGTGATCGGAGTAGGTAGAGCTCTTTCGGGTCAATGTCCTCAAAGGTTATATTAATATGGATATGATTTCGGGATCCCGTTTTAAGTTATCGAGCAAATGTTGTAAATTACTTTTATAAACCTCGCCCTTACTCGGCGGATTACGATTTTTTTAAAATTGTGAACTTACGAAGAAGTTAAAACACTACCATAGGTACACTAGCGCCATGAATCTTAAAAAATATATTTCGCCACCAATCTTAAATGTGTATCAAAACAAATATAACGTTAAAAATCTAAATAATATATTTATTCAATCCCGGAAATCCCGGGATTATTGGGCATACTTATCCATATTATGACCGTATGTGGCAAGTACCAAAAACAGCTCTACCTACTCCGATCACTAATGATAATACTTAAACTTAATTGATTCTTAGTTGTAAAGGAAACCTTTTCGTGACACTTGAATCAGTTCGAGAGCGTGTCTGTTATGTACAGTCGGTCGAACACAGACAGACTTACGTGAAACGTCCACATTTGACAATCTGAAATATATACCATATTGCACAGGCGTAAGATTGAGATTTAATGGAACGTTTTTGACTGCTAAGTTTAAGCTTGTGGTGAACAAGTTTTTCTAGTGGCCCTCGAGTCGAGATCTTGAAGAGATCGGTAGTGACAGACATGTTGTGATCACTTACAGGAGGTAAGGTTGGATTGGTGAGTTGCAAGAAACGT
This sequence comes from Hofmannophila pseudospretella, assembly GCA_947369225.1. Taxonomy (NCBI): domain Eukaryota; kingdom Metazoa; phylum Arthropoda; class Insecta; order Lepidoptera; family Oecophoridae; genus Hofmannophila; species Hofmannophila pseudospretella. The sequence goes on along the minus strand of OX376338.1, from coordinate 134,963 downwards.
CATTAACATCCTAATGTCTAGTTCTTTAAACAGAATATGTACACGTACATTTAAGTTTGTCGGTGGAAAGGTTACCGAATGTTGGCTGGAAGAGATCGCTTGTACAGATAAGACCGTCTAAATTATACTTCTCTATTTCCTTTTCTATCTCTTGTTTGTTGTTTTATATTTGTACAATAATGTGTCTTTTACTTTAGTTTATTCTTTAGGTGTCCCAGGAAGTAACGATCAAATGAAACAGGGTGATCGCTGAGGTCATTACCAGTCAGTATAACCTCACTGTGGAAGTGGAGGAAGTCGGAGGTGGCCATGTCCGAAGGCAGCCCAGTGATGGCTGATATAGATAGATATGGTTATCCGATTCATCATGATAAAAAAGTTATTTAAATTTTTGGACCTAGAGATCCCATAAAAAAAATATTTAAAAAAAAACTAGCAGAGATTTGGCAGTTTTTTTTTTTGTATTGTTACCCTCAGGGATAAGACTTTCCTCTGTAAGTATTAAAAAAAACTGTAAGTATATTTAAGTTCGAAATATCTACACAAAATATAATTGTCAGAATATACTCAGCACGAGTGGAGTATGTTCACCCCGAGGTCCTCGCCTCTGTTATATATAAAGCGAAATAAAATAAAACGAGACACAAAATTACATAATGAAGCCCCGGAGCTACTCTCGTCTGGCCCCGGCAGCTCACAGCGGCCGGAGGGGAGGCGGCCGCGGTAGACGTGCCTTTGATGCAGGGACATCGTGTCAGAAGGGAAATGCAGCGACACCGGGAAGGTGAAATGTAGGATAACTACCATTCAAAACTGAAAGACTTTTTTTTAAATCTATTGGTATTTTGAGGCGATGCCGAAACAGTGATGTCCGAAACAGCGATGTCCGAAACAGAGATGTCCGAAACAGAGATGTCCGAAACAGCGATCACCTTGTTCAGCTGAACAGGGTGATCGCTGTTTCGGAAACTGGTTCTGGTCATCACCCAACAAGCTCAGGGCCGCTGTACGACGAAAAACGGAATTCTCACCACCGTTTGGGGTTGTTTTTGAGTTTATGATATTTCGACACAATAACCACGAAAACCAACGGCGAGATTTGTGTTGGTTTTTGAGTTTATGATATTTCGACACACGAGAATGCAAAGTGGTCGTGGTTGTTATGAACATAGTTTTGACGAAATCTAACGACGTATGAAATACGTAAGAACATAACAGTGTTCTATCTCCTCATCTGAATTATTCATCATTCGTGATGTAATTTTTGCTCATAAGATGAGCGAGCTGAAGTGTCAGTGGGCAGTGGAGTGGAGTTCTAGTGTGGAGACCGCGAGGTGGCTGGCAGCGACTGGATGAGAAGAGCCGAAGATCGGGCTCAATGGCGCGCCCTGGGAGAGGACTGTGACCAGCAGTGGGCTAGAGTGGGCTGATGATGATGATGTAATTATTGTGTTTTAAATCCATTTAATTAAGCACAATAAGCCCACAGATATGGTCATAGACATCTAAGACTTTTTAAATGGTACAGTAAAACAATTCGTCATGTAGATAATTTATCAAAGTGACACGCCCAACTTTGTAAACTGGACCAATCTACAGCTGTACAGCCTTCCCGCTCTCTATGTATAATGAAGTGTATCCTAGAAAGGAGGGTAAAAATAAAACTAAACTCAACGCTGGCCGGTCGTTGCGCCCGCGCACCGGACCGGTTCTGGACCGAACCCGCTCCTAGCTGGCTCGCTGCCGTCGCGGTAACACGCGGACTAACTCGGATACATTATTACTTTCTATAATTCAAAGATGGCTATAAGAGGTGCCGGTTCTATTCCAAGTGGATCGAATAAGTTATTTCTGTGTATGGTGCGGGTTTAGAATACACAAATCAAATCAAACTTTTTTATTGTAAGTAAGTACCTTAAAGTACATTTTTACAGCGTCATGTTTCACTCCACCACCGCTTCGTGAGGTGCTGTAGCTGAAAGGAAAGAAGCGGCGCAAGGAACTGTCAGCAGCACGTCTTTTGAAATAAATATATCTTACAATAATTATGAATGTGAATGTGCAGAGCTGAAATAAAGCGTGTCACGAGGCGACTGACCCGAGTAACTTGCTGGTGGAAGGACTCCTTCAGGGTCCGTCTGCTGACGACCACCTTCTATGTGAAGTCTGTCGTCAAATATCTTCTGTTCGTCGTCGATGTGTTCCGGCAGTGTTTATAGAAGAGGTCAGGACTTACTACTACCTTCGGCCTCATCGTCTTTTACCACCAGGTCAAACGCTAGTTTAGGTGTAAGTAAATAAATAAAAAATATCGGTTTTTTGAAGACATTTTGCTACTGGCTGCTTTACCAGTAAAGGAAATCTGTCGAAGGCTTCAATTTTAAAAAAAATCTACCTCCCGCTGTTCCGGGCACGTGCCCCCTTGTGCTCGTATGCGGACGATGATAGGCTGATGATGATGATGATTAAAAAATAAAATAATCAATAGCCAATAATCAACATGGCAATATGATCAATACACTAGGATTCCTCGTGTGAACCCGGAACCCGGCGCACCAAAGACTGCAAGCAGTAATACGCAGTATCCACTGTACGTAGGTCAACATAATGATGATTGATGATGACAATTGATGGATGTTGACAGCCTGGCTGACCCTCGAACTATCATGTGCAGTGAGGGAAAAAAATAAGTTACTTTCAAATGTAAAAATTCCACCACAAGGAAAGGAGGGAGCTACTTGTCTTGTCTTAAATGAGTTTTTGAATTTGGTGACAAGAGCTGCATCACCGTTTTGTACCAACTGCGACAAAATAGAAGACCTCACTCACCTCCTAATGGAGTGTGACCTGGTGAAGATTGAGAGGAAGTTTGTCCTCAACAGGCTCCAGAATGGGAGGCTCAATATGATTTTGAGTCAGCCCTTATCTGATAATATGAAACACTTACTGGTGTTTGCTGAGATGGTTCTCAAAGTGAGGGCTGACTCTGATAATACTCGAGCTTCCCTTCCCTTCTCTCAGTGACCCTAACGAAGCTGACATGGTCACCTTGTCGTGTACCAAAGCCTCTAAACTGAGATTTAAAAAAATATATGTAAAAATTCCACCACACCTGCATACCTACCTACTAACAGTACTTATTTCACAAAGAGTGGAAAGCAAGAAGCGAGAGATACATACGATCAGTGAGCACACCGCCTCCTTTGCACCAATAGTTAACTCTCAGGTTAACACTAATCCGCGGTTCATTTAGTATGACACATTTCGCGAGTTAATCCAGGGTTAAATGTTGGCGCTACTGGGGCTGAAAGCACAGCCGGAAGACACCCTAATGCGTGTATATGAAACCAATATCGGTCAGTATTTCGCGGATCATTTGTATGAAGGAAGCTGCAATAAGAGACCGCCACAGCTGTGTCGTGTTACAAATGACATGATGGAGGGGAAGTGGGGGGAGGGGTCGTTTTTTAGGATTCAGTAACTTAGTAATCTGGAAGAAATGTGGGGTGCTAGGCAAGTGGAGTGTAACCTTTATATGGAAGAATTTGTCAAAATAAAGACTTCAACGAGATCATAAGGTGACAAGAAACTAAAAACAGCCCGAATCCAATATTATATACACTAGTAATAATAACTATGTGATCAGGTGATAAACTATGATTCCAACCGACGCTCGTCTGCTGATACCAGATCGACCCTCGTTCGCTGTTATTTATAAAATATATTATCAATTTTTATCATGTTTGTACATCATGAAATACCTAATGCAATCATCATCTCTTTTATCTACATTCAAACTCGCCTTTGACCTCAATTTCACGTAGTGGTCAGTGAGGATGAGGTCGAAGATGGAGACTTAGTAAGCACTATGGCTCTTTTATAAACACTGCCGAAACACATTAGCGACGAAGTGGAGATATTTTTATTTTTTGACGACAGATTTTAGATATATAGATACACTTTATTGTACACAAATACAGGAAAAGTAAAAACTACAGGAATAAAAACACGATATGTACAAAGGCGGCCTTATCGCTTAAAGCGATCTCTTACAGACAACCTCTGAAGTTAATTGTACATTAAAGAGTTTAGCGACAGTGTAGTGTGAAGATATGAAATAGGTTACTGAAACTAAAGTAATATGATATACATAAATAATTATGTAGGTATACTATAATAGTTAAATGTATAGATATACATAATATAAATAAAGATGATGGTCGCTCGCAGCGGACCCTGAGGAAGCGGTGCTCCTACCGCCAGCACCGCCTAGTGTGACACGCTTTATCCAGTGGCGCTTGGGATAGAAATCCGTCCCGTGCACGTAAAACCTTATATCCTCGTACACGCCATATTTTTCCCTTTAAACGCAGATATGAGATGAGATGAAGAAAGGCTCAGATGTGGAAATGATACCCGCGAGGAGCGTCCGGTTTTATCTTGTAAGTCGATGGCTGCCGGGCAGGGGTGGCGCATTGCTTTTGAGTGTGAAAGGGTCCAAAAATACGGATTGTTTTCACCCGGGCGGGACAAAACGATGATACATAATTAGAGGATTCGATCCCGGGATCCCGAAAATCGGTATCCCGGTATCCCGACCGTTTTTCAGTCCCGAAATTATCGGGATTAAGTTTCCCTGATTCCGGGTTTTTCGGGATTGACATCATTTAAAAAAAAATTGCAAAATAAAATAATAATTAATAAAATAATCTCTCTGTTACATAATAAGGTTATGCAAATAATTAAATATGCGTGTATGTGAGCTTGAGAGGGTGTGTGTGAGGAGTGTATGATGTTATGTTAATTTGTTTATGAGCGCGCGGGCAGAAATACAGGACTACAGTCTAGAGCTACTAAAGTAGATATTTTCATTAGATGCAAATACCCGTCACAAATAACTGTCAAGTTTGAAGATAATTATGAGGAAATACATTTTACTGATGAAAATGTATCAAAATATATATTTCTTATAAATACGTGTACAAATGGACTGTACTAATATAAAGCTTGACCGAAAATATTAAAAAAATGTCGCTATACATATTGCAGAATTAAATGAAACTATTTTTTAATTGCGATCTCCATAATACAGAGTATAAAAGTACGGTTTTTATTTTCCTCGTCATGGATAATAAGACGCATGCGAGAGGTCTGGCAACCCTGCGGGCCCGACAACAGACCACAGATAGTAATATAATATCATATCGGGAAACAAATACCTTATTATTAAAATATTTGGGAGAACACAGCTGGTTTGTGTCTAGAGATTACCTCGGGCTCACCGTACGGTATCTACTCACACTTATACCACAGAATAACTTATACTAGACGCCGGACTCCCGTGCGGGAGGTCCGGGTTTGAAACCATACCATGTACCAATTAGTTTTTCGGATATTTTCAAAGAGTTACGTACATTTACATGCTCTAACGGTGAAGGAAAACATCGTGAGGAAACCTGCATGTCTGAGGAAATTAAAAGTTTACGAAGGTGTGTGAAACCTATTGTCAAAGTTGTTCAGGCCGCCCGTAGGCCTCTGACATGGCCCGGCGCCGGCAGTCGGCCGACAACAACCGGAGACGACTGTTTAACGTGCTCTCCGAGGCTCGGAGGGGCTGAAATGAAAACGTGCACTAGCGGTCACCTCCCGGTGCTGACCTCGTCCAACGTGCCTTAACCTGCACGATCACTTTATGTATGACTAGCCTATTAGATGAGCTCGTAGCCTAGTTGCGAGCACGGTCCGAAAGTGATCATGCAGGTTAAGCGACGTTGGCGCGGTCGGTACCTGGATGGGTGACCGCTAGTGGCATATTTCATCGGACCTCCTCCGTGCCTCGGAGAGCACGTTAAGCAGTCGGTCCCGGTTGTTGTCGTTCGACAGCAGTCGTTAAGCCATGTCAGAGGCCTACGAGCGGCCTGAACAACTCTGACAAATAGGTTGGCCACTAACCACACGATAAGCAAGCAAGCAACTAGCCTATGTTTGAACCCCTCAATCTACAAAAAAATTTTTTTTTCGCGGTGTATTATTCCAACAGATACAATTCATCGCTGGATCAATACAATTTTTTTCCGTACAAGGAGAGCAGACGAGCAAACGGTGCACCTGACGGTGAGTGGTCACCGTCGTCCATAGACACCTCACCACACTGTATTAACATTATCAGTCTCCGCCACAATACAAGTATGTAGGTCTACTGATCTAGTGATTCTAAAACAGTGAAACCTGAGACAGTGGAGGATCCAAGGGATTCCAAAACCTGTAAGACCTGCACGCGACGCTCGACTCACCCTTGACCGTTTTTAGTAACTTACTATTTTTCTTTTCACTAACCGATGACCTACAAATTTTTACATGGCATTTACGTTACGGTTATGGATCCTATAAATACGTAGAAACCTACCTTAGCTTATATTCCTGTAAACACAAGCTGTAAATCGTTTAAATGAAATTAAAAAATAAACAAAGTAAAATTTCAAACGGACCACTTACATAAAATAACCGCGCAGTTAAATTTTAACGGCCCGGACTGATGTAATGCCCGCCGCGAATTTTATGAAAAATGCTATAAACTTAGGGTAGGTAGGTATCTAACCTACATCCTTCTATGACGGTATACACACACAAGCCACACTTAAGCTTCGTTCCAATTCGCTTTTCGCGTTAGAGAGCGTTCCATAACCAGTTGAAATAATCCACGTTACAACTGTCAATGTTCCATTACCGCGTCAGCTGAAAATCTAACAAACTTCTATTTGACACAAGCGAATGTGAATAATTTTAACTGGTTTTGGAACGTAGCCTTATTCAACAATTATTTAATTTTAGCAATAGTTACTTTTAAGTAATGAAATGTAATTATTATGTTATGTGTGTGCAAATAAATTATAATTCATTCATTCTCGGGTAAAGTTAACGTTTTGGAACCAGGTATACGTCTAGTTTTACATAAGAGACGTGGAACGGTCACAAACCTGTCAACGTGAATAAATCAAATGTCACTTTGACAGGAGTAAAAATTAACTCAGATATCTCTAGGGTTAAAACTTCTAACATTTGAAATATTACTCGACTGTCCGGTTCCATAACACAACTTGAACTGTCAGATAAAAAAAATCACGTTTTGTTCCCGAACCGGGTAGAGTAATTATTGTCGGGTAAATAAACGTTATGGAACGCAACCTTGGTACATAACGGCCATACCGAGAAAGACGTGGCCACATCACACGGAAATTGACCGATTAACCATAGACTAATGTTCTAAGGCTAACATAGTTATTCCCAAAGAGGTTTGTAATGTATAATACCTAGATACTTTTCTAAAATAATGCGAGGATATTAAAATCGAAGAAAGTGTTCATTTCAAATACTGATTTCAAACTGAAAATAAAGGAATGCTGGCCTAGGAATGTTTGTACGAAAAACCGTTCCTGTCGTGTTTTTTTTAGTATTAGCACATTTTAGCACATTTTTTTTATTATTACCTAGCACATTTTCGAGCATCTTTGAGAAAAATTGTTTACCAAACTGAACCTAACCTAACTACGACATTGCACTGATACGATATGAGCATCAAAATCCATACAAAAGCTACACTTTTATTCCAACATTTCGCGTAAACTTATACGAGTCCAGTGCAGTAAATGAACCTCTTCTCAGAAAGTCACAACCCGACGCCTTCAGTGAACACTACACAAAAGGTGACGTGTTAAATTTCTACCTCGGACGCGGTTCAAATGAAAAATCGCAAAAAATGGGGTTTGGAACGGACAGGTAGAGAAACGACCGCTTTGTTCACCTGTTGCACCGGTAATACTGTTGTAGATAATAACTGTCTTTGGAAGATATCCACCGATAACACACTGATAAGTTGATACCTAAAGCTGTTAGGCATAAATACACAAATAATACGGGTAGGTCTATCTTTGTTTGACAGAATTAAGTAGGTATGTCTAAAGTATTACCTCGATTTTGGAGATAGCGCGATCCAACTGACACACACTTTTAATGTCGAAAGTTAAACACTTTAGAGTTTATAATAATCACTCGCGCAAAGCGGTTTAGAAGTACAACGCACGAAGTATTCGCCACGCCTCGCACTTTCGGAACCGGTTCGAACGGTTCAACGTAAAAGTAGTTCGGTTCGACGATTGAGCGCGCAACCTCTCACCACGGGCGGAACGTACGGACTGGCGGGAGAAACACAAAGTTGGCCGGTGTTGCTAGAGTTGGGAATTGAAATCGTTCAGATAATGTCAACATTGTACAGTTTTGCTGGTAAAAATAAATTGTTGATTATAGTCGCAGTCTGTAATATTTTAAAATAAATTCAGTATTAAACGTCGGACAACTTAATTATATTCATGAACAAATACACGTATTAGGTAATTTATTCAATTATTTGTCTTGTCACAAAAGGAAATCTGCACACTGGGATACTCATTTTTTAATATTTTTTTAATCTGCCAAAACGTCGATCTATGTGGTTATTTCCATAGAATGATTACAATTATCATTATTGAGAAATACGATACGACTAGAAGAACCTTTTTGATGTTCTCAAACCAGACGTGTAACCGGTGTGCGTCGAAATAGAGTGCGTCTCATTTCTTTTAATTTCATTTGGTATATTTTCATTTTAATAACGCTCGTATGGTATAATAAACATTAAATATACCAACAATAAATATAAAATCATTGAATATAACAAACATGTGATATAAAAAATATTCTATAATTACATAACCTACAAGTCCTACAACGGTCATATGGACTAATGTCATTTCGTATACCTAATACTCTTTTTTATACTGATTACAAGATATAATTTTCTTAAAACATAACGATAATTTAGTATAATGTTCATTATACATACAATGTTTGTTTGTTGCGGCTCTAGCCTTCGTTAGGTTATATTTTTTATAACAACCCAGAAAAAACTGCTTGCGTGCATGCTTGCATGCTTGCTTGTAATGCATGCTTGCATGGCTTGGATACACGCTTGTTTAAGTTTTTTTTATGAATTTTGATAGTTAAAAAGCGGAATACGGTTAAAGAGAAAATTTATTTTATTTTAATAAAGCTTAAAATAAAACATAGTTTTGTCAGGCCTTTTTATAAATGTCGTTCATTAGCTCTTTTGAAATTAGACCAAATGGATGTTAGATGGTTGATCAAGTGAATATTAAACGATGTGAAGTTTAGATTATTTGATCTGTATACAAAGTGTTTATACTTAATTATCTTTATACTCAATGTTATTATGGGTTTTAAAATTATATGTCATGATAATTATATCAAATGATTGTTATAGCAAAAAAATTATAGATACTGAAATTATATTTTCTAATTGTTATATCTTTTGTTGTTATATCATATATTACTTGCCCCGAACAATGTTCATTCAGCAATTGTTAATTAGAATTTACTCAGCTAAATAAACAAGTCCATTCCATACAACTCCTCATTCAGTTTCACAAGTCTACAATGAAAGCAATAAATAGCTAAACCAGCAACAAATAACAAACGACATGAAAGCAACAAGTGACGAATGAAGTGATACAAGTGATAAACAACAAAACAAGTGTAAAAAAACTGTAGAAATAAAATAACCTCGATAACTGTGTTTGCTAAAACTGTTTAACCTAGATCCCCCACCACTGATCATGGAAACCTGGATTTTGGAAACACCTGATTCTATTTTTACCAAACAGCTGTCTGATGAGATAACTCTCGACAAAATTAATTATTTAATATTACTCACCCCGGAATGGATGCCCCTGTCAGTGTTCTTAATTTGTTCTAAGTATAGGAAGCGGTAATTAATACCGACTTTAGTGTCAATGTTTTCCGACCTTGCAGTATTTTCAACGCGCTGGCAACCCTGGAGACAACTTTCATCTTGCTCGACACGTTCCGCCGCCCCTCGGGCCCGCTCGGGCTGCCGTCGTCGCGCGAGAACCTATCGCCGACTCCCTCGAACACTTCGGTCTAGAAAACAGAAATGTACCGTTTTTTTGCTTGTAGTAATCAAAAGTAACATCTCTATGATGTGATTGATTCGTCAGATAGATCTGTTTGATTGAAAACTGACCTAAATAAAAATTGCATAAAATTGAAACTTGCCTTTATTGCGGAATCGGAATTAACTAAGTAATTTTGAGACGGTAATTTGCGTAGCATTGATTATAAAATTTATAAAACATGGGTACGGTGAGAGTGGTGACCTCTAACGGTGACTTTGGTCGGGCTATAATTGTTTGGGATAAAAAGAAAACATTAAAATTATTATAAAACGCGTTGATGTCTTTAGCCCGCGTTCACTCGCCTACAAGAGTTCAACTCGTAACTTTTTCCTATAATTTTAAATAACTTTTAAAATGGACTAAATTAATGGGAAGTAATCAAATCCATCAAAATCAATGTTAGATAATAATAAATAATAATAAAAAGATTTATTCAGTAACAAAAAGGTACAAACATTTTTTTACAATTGTGGATGCCCTGTTTTAAGTGTGACAACACCTGTGTCAGAGGGCCACGCTCTTCCATACCTCTTTATTTGTGTACCTATTTACTAATAATATAATAATAATAACGCGCGCGCGTGTGTGTGTGTGTGTGTGTGTGTGTGTGTGTGTGTGTGTGTGTGTGTGTGTGTGTGTGTGTGTGTGTGTGTGTGTGTGTGTGTGTGTGTGTGTGTGTGTGTGTGTGTGTGTGTGTGTGTGTGAAAGAGAGAGAGAAAGAGAGAGGGTGTGTGTGAGGGTGTATGTGTGTGTGTGCAAGAGAGATGTATGGTGTTCTATGCCAAAATGAGTGAGAGATGTCAAATGAAAAACTGCGTTAAAAATATCTTGGGATCGGTGTAAACCACGTTTCATTTAAGGTAAAAAGGGGAGAAATACTAGTATTTAAGGAGATTCTCGATCTCCTCATAGTTTAGTGTTTTTAGCCAATCAGAAAGACGTTTTTTACAGTTGTAGTATTTGAATAAATAAATGTCCAATTCTTTATTGATGTTATTGTACAGATGTGCCGATTGTTTTGAAAACTGATACAATTGAACAGATACAACTTTAAGTGACGAAGGTAATATAATTAATACCTATTTACACTATTTATACCGAGAAATAAAGTTACTACTGTAAATAATATAAGAAGTTGTATTACATTTTGTTGTGTTTACACAACACGTTTCCAGTTGCAACACTGGTTTTTTAAGTAAAGCTGCTGGAGAAAAATAAAAACGAATGGCTCAAAAGGGCTGGAACCCAAAACCGTAAAACTAAATTTATAAAAAACGGTCTTTTCTTTACAGTGGTGTGGATTCAGTGAGCGATGTATGTATGTCCGGCTGTCTCGCACCGCGATCTTCGTAATTAGCAACCACTGGGGCATGAAAGCAGCCGCAGACCGCTTTCTTGTGCACTAGACTAGACCTAGCTAACGTCTAGAGTACACCTGGTACTCAGGGCCGGATTTAGCATGTCGAGGCCCGTAGGCAAGGCATGTCTAGCGGCCCCTTTACCCTTTTCTAACTTCCTAAAATTGACTCCGTGATCCTCCCGCTGGGACCGCGCCTGTTGTACGCTGTTTTTTTACTACATTACGTAGTTATACCATCTCCCTATTTAATACAAAAAGGTGGAACAAATGAAAAATAATAATTATGCGACATATTTTTTATTCGTTTTTCAAACTACATCATGCAAAAACAAGGTAACAATTGTCATTAAGGTGTTATGGAAAAAATTTCAGATGAAATTGAGATATACAATATTTGTTTTTTTTTTTAATTTATTTAAAAAAATTCTTACTTCCTACGCGGGGGCCACAGGCAGTTGCCTTCTCTGCCTAATAATAATCCGTCCCTGCTGGTACTTACTATTATATTATAAGTAGCAGTCAGTAGGTACGCAGAAAGTAACAGTACGAACACTTTCTCCTGGTGTAGGACTTGTAGGAATGCCCCACTTGTAGAGCGCGCCTCCTGGGACCTCCCCACTTCAACTCGGTATTGAAGGTGGTATTTCTGCCGCAAAGCAGGAATGCTCACATTTTTGTGTTCCGGTTTGAAGGGTGGAAGAGTCAGCGTAGTTACCGGCACATGAGGGACTCCATCCAAGTCCTCGAGGTTAGTAGAGCATCCAAAACCTTCCAATATTATTATAGCGAGGTGAGATCTATGGGCGACGGTGACCACTTACCATCAGGTGATGTTTGCTGTCGGTTCACCTAGGCCTTATTTATATTTTCTAGAAAAACGACAAAATTGATTGTTTGAAAATTTTACAAATGAATGAATTATTGCTATTCTAATACTGAAATAAGAAGTGTGAATGAAACACCAAGGCGCAAAATAATGGGGTTTATTTTTCTTTAGTACGGAAAACTTTCATACAACAGGGTTAATTTTTCATGTAAAGTGGTACAAATGACCAGCACATACCCCCTATACCTTATATACAATAAAAACATGTATTCAAGAAAGCGCAGATCACATTTACTTTGTTCCAAAATACAGACTGAACAATACTGCAAAGTTCGTTCACCGCACACTACTGCTCCATATACGGTGTTGGGATGTTGTGTGCTCAGCCGGTACATCTATATAGGTACGGGGCGACACTACGTTACACCACTGTGGTACCTATTATGCCGGTAATCAAATACTTAACGAATTGTACAATGGTTAGTACTTTATGTGTGTCATCTATTATAGAGCGTCGGTGGTACAGTGGCTAGGACACCGGAATCCCATATGCAAAAGGTCCGGGTTAGAAACCGTGCAGTGCCATGTACCAATGAGTTTTAAGTCGAAGACTTACGTACATTTACCGACAGCTCTGACGGTGAAGGAAAACATCGTGAGGAAACCTGCACACTGAGATGACCAGTGTGTAAATGGGGTAGGCACAAAAGACCCTCAAGGGTCGAAGTGCCGCTGGGGTTATTCCTGGCTACCATAAGATATCATAAGGCGTAAGCTACACACAAACCGACGCGACGATCGAATTGTGAACTGACTTAAGGTTGTAATGTAAAGTATTAACAGGCTGGTTTCCGCAACTCGACATCTTCAGCGCCTTTGCGTGTGATGGGAACAACTACTCACTCGAGCCACCCCAACCTCGCCAGGAAGTCCAGCAGTCCTTTAATGTTTTGTAGGACTTCGGGAAGTAGTCCTGGGGTGCCGAGGCTTCCTGCCTGTCTTCTCTGCCTCCAGCTCCAGGCATGCTCTGCATAGGGGGTTTTCTGTGATACCTATGTTGAAGAGGTGTCTGTTGAGTGGACTGTGTCTGGTTATTATCCCGGTCACCTACCGCAAGTGAGCTGTCTGGTGAGTCTCGGATCAGCCTTCGGCAGGGCTTCTCGGGACTGCCTGCAGTCCATGACCTTGGCCCCCCTCACTGAAGTGCGCCATACTGTATGCAGACGTTCACTATCGATATTGCCGTAAAAGGCAAAACATTTAGAAGCGACGCGGAACGGACGCTGTTAAGCTTATGCCTAATAATCAAAAGTGAACTTTATAGGTGCTAGCATACAGTTGGAAATTGGACAGACGCCTGTCCCGCCCGCGCCCCGCCTGCGCCCAACGTCTCTCCGATGAGACTATGTACAATCGACCACCAGTCAACGTCAACGTCAAAATTTGAGAAATGTTTCATGTAAGACTTAACGAAGATTTTTGACAGATGGTATGTTTGTGGTCGCCTGTACTACTGCTGCGCTGACCGTCCGGAACAACGCACAGTCCTATATCCTACCATCACTAATGATGATGACCTATCGCTTTCTAATCCTACCACGTTACCTCCTAATAACAGATACCTGTTGGTATTATACCAGGTATATTAGCGGTTATTTTTTACTTCGCTGTACTCGTTCCGCGTAGTATAATTATTGCAAGTTGTGTTGCGGGTGCGGTGCAGGCAGACACGGTACGGGCCATCGGGTGTCACGAATAAGGGAGTATAATGTGGTGGTTTGCCATTGCCTTCCCCATTTAACACTGGATATCCTCAGTGCAATGTGCAGGTTTCTCCTTTTTCCTCACGATGTTTTTTCCTTCATCTTCCTTCACCTCACGGTAAATGTACGAAAGCTGTGTGTAAAAACGAAAGCCGAAAATCTTATTGGTACAGTCTTGACGTACAAAATTTTGACGTTTTACATAGGTTGACCTGTGGTCGACTGTACATGACATTGCACGGTTTCGAACCCGGAGCTCCCGCGTGGGACTCCTGTGTTCTAGCCATTCTACCATGCACCGAAGTTACTGAAATATTGTATTGTATTATTATGTATTATTTTTCTTTATTTTAATTTTATTGGAAAACCAACAGCACTTAAAACAAAATATAAACCAAATTAACAATAAAAGGCCAATTACAGGTCTGCACTGATAGAAATAACTTAAGTAAATAATTAAGCAAATAGGTGCCACTTTGTGGCAATAATGGGTTCTCTTTCTTTCTTTCTATTCGCAGTCGCCAAACTGTAAGTACTATATATGTTGAGTGTACTGCGGTAGCGATCATAAATTCATACTTATAGCGGGTAGGTACCGCGTAGACCCGATATCTCAATAAGCTCACTTTCACCCGCCGCCGAGACGCGGGCACGCCACCAGCCACGGGCGGACGCGGCAGCGGCAGCGGGAGCGGGTATACAGCTATACACGAACTAACCGAGAAGACATCTCATCATGTCAAGCGACGCACGACGCGCCACTACGAGTAGTACCTACTCACATCAGTGTAGAACGCGCTATCGAAATTTTCCTGGGACTTCGTATATATACGAGTTCCAAACATCCATAGTCGGACCAGGACATCTGGTCACCGGGCATGACACCCCGCCTGGTGGGAGATGTTACCTTTCATACAACTGACGTTACGTCATCCATGTCCTCACATAGCGCGTTCCTACACTCTCGTCAATAGATGGCGCTGAACGGGTCTCTCAAACAAATTAAACATCGCCATACAAAGCTAGAACACGCTAACGATATTTTTCCATCGAGATGTTATCCTGCATCATCCTGCGCACCTGAAACCAACCCGCCACAGCACCAGCTCGTGGTTCTGCCAACTTTCCGGTTTTAAGGACGGAATCACAGAAGATGCGCGCGGTACTTGCGTGCGTGTCCACCGTCTGGTCCGTACCTTGGACAGCACATCATCATCAAATACACTATCATAACATAAATATTGCACATATGCATGCAGAAGGCTTATCCCGTAGGATTTTCTGACAATTACGACACGAGGTCTGAGACATACTCATCTCTATCGTCTACAGGTCGATTATCTAAAACTGGCACGTACAACACATTCACACATTGCGTTTGTGTAGTGTCTGTGAATAAGCACGCGGCGTGACGTCACATTGCATACGCAACATGAAAAGTCACTCTGTCTCACTCATAACACACGGAAATCATCACAAAACCATTTACCACACATTTCCGGTCATCTTGTAATGTCATCTTGTTTGAAGACCTGCTCGTCCAATCCCCCATTGTGTTCGTCTGCTCTGCCCGGGATAAGCTCTAGGTTTGATATACGAGTAAATACAATACAAGTAATCATCAGGATATCGCTATGGTGCACGGCGGTCCAACAACTCAGACAATAACCACACGACATTCAGAAAAGGTTAGTAACGAGATGAACCAGTGAAGTACGACACATACACGAAGAGCTACTGTTTATCGTCTCCTCCACCCCCTCGACTTTAGACCTAGGTTCCGATACAAAATAACATTTATTATCTATCCACCAGCGTCGGTGGTGGATAGGATGCCGGACTCCCATGCGGGAGGTCCGGATTCGAAATCGTGCAGTGCCATGTATCAATGAGATTTTCGGATTTTTTCGAAGACTTATGTACATTCACCGACTGCTCTAACGGTGAAGGAAAACATCGTGAGGAAACCTGCATGTCCAAAGGCGTGTGAAATCCACCGCACAGCACTGGGCCCGCTCGGTGGATCATGGCACGTACCCCCCTTGTGCAAGGGGGAGGCTTAGGCCCCAACAGTGGGGAAGTTAATAGGCTGATAATGATCTATCCATTGTGGAGGGAGACTAATTTATCTTTCATCCATGGTCACATAACTATTGGTCACACCGTGACGTGTCGCTCCCCTCTTATAACTCGTCCCTCACCCGACTTGTATTCCTCAGCACTGTATTGTGTGAACGGCCGTGTCCCGCTGCGCGGGCGCCGGTCCGACTCCTCAACACGCTAGTAATCGAGTTATCGCTGCACGTTCATTCTTCTCGATAGTTTCCGCCGTCTCACGTACACTTTCTCTTTCCAAAAAGATTATATTGAATCACTGTCTGTTGCACAAAGCGTCCTAAACCTTAACCAGGGAACCGGATGGTGTCCTCTCATTCGGGGAGAGGGGCGTGGATTGGAAAAACTTTCGGCTCACACTGCGTAATAAATTGAGCTCTCTTAATATGTGACAGCAGCCGTGGCCTTGCCTTGTTCATTACGACGTACCTACTGAGTACAAGAAACGTCCTTAATGTTCAAGCTTCTTATTCTTCCTTAAGTCTCGTGTCATCTCTATCTAGAGCTGTGGCGTAGACAGGGATATCATACCATGTAATTTAATGAAGAAATAACTTTCGCACAATTGACGGATAGTGAAACACCATTGAGAGTTTTCATTACGACACGGTGGGCATGACCTGATGGAAGTACTTTGTCTCTTTTTATATCATGTCTTTAGAAAGAGACATACTGCACTGGCCTTAAGCAGACGTAAGGTAGCCCGAGGTTTAAGTTTTTATATATTTTTAATATTTTTATTGACTACTAAACCCGCATTTGACCTACCTCGATCTCGCCTGATGGTAAGCGACGATGAGGTCGACGATGGAGCATGCGGGTTCAGTAAATGCCTATTTACTCTGGCCTTGAAGATCACAAGGTTGTAGGTTTCGGGAAACACAGACGCCGGCAGGCTGTTCCACTCCTTAGCCGTTCGCATAATGAACGAAGAAGCAAATCGCTTCGTACGGGCAGATGGGATATCAACAACATAAGGATGGAACCCCTCCCTGCGCCTGGTAGTCCGAAGGCGGAATGGGGATTCTGGAACTAGGTCGTGCAATTCCGATGCGCACTCTCCGAATCGTATCCTATAAAACACCGATAGACAGGCAACCTTGCGCCGATGTTCCAGACTTTGCAGTCTAGCTTCCACCAGCGATTCGTCACCAGGTTCAAGTATGCCGAGTGTGAAGTTCCCGTTATTTTCTCGTAGATCATTATCATTATGGATTCCTCTTGATCTCGCGATGTTTTTCATCCCTAGTCAAATCGTAAAAGAAGCGAGTTTATTCAGAAAAGAATAATGTATCATCTTTAATATAATATAGTACAGTACAGACATAATTGACATAACATTCTACTTATTAGAGCGAACCTCGTTACGTCTGACCTTGTTTGTGTCGCTCGTTACAACATTTGCCCTCCACGTCTATACAATCGATCCGTTGCTATTATTACGTTATGTGATAAGAAAGTAAATCTATGATGGTATGGTATGAGTACATGAAGTGGATGATTCATTATCACCATCAGCCCACTCTAGTCCACTGCTGGACACAGGCCTCTCCCAGGCGCGCCATTGAGCCCGCTCTTCGGCTCTTCTCATCCAGACTCTGTCAGCCACCTCGCGGTCTCCACTCCAGAACTGGTCTCCCCCGGCGGTTGTCTGTTCTGCGACAGACGTGACCGGCCCACTGCCACTTCAGCTTGATAATCTTATGAGCTATGTCGATAACTCTTGTTCTATGTCGGATCTCCTCATTTCGGATCCTATCCAACAGAGATACTCCGAGCACAGCACCGTCAGTGTCCACGTTTCTCCGTCGAGAGCACCTGTGAATCTCTTCACAATCAAGACCTGTGTACCTACACTTGTATAACAGTAATGAAACGTTTTCTGGAACACTCAGCATACATACGGTCGTGGGAACAAAACGATAATTATAACGCTGACGCGAAACAAATCATCAACGGGCTGTAAACATCACAGTCCGGCGAGTACACACTACACGCTGAGAACGGACACATTCTGCTGACTGGCGACTCCCCGCGGAGCGCCGACTCAGCGACTTGTTGTCGGCTAGTACCTACAGTAGGGAGAGTATACAGCGCTGCACTACACTGCTGTTGTTATCAGACACGACGTGTAGATACCTAGACCATGGCACAAGAATTGGCTCATTCTTCACCGGACAATACAGTTACGTAACACTCAGTTGATGGCTGCGATGGTTCATCTGTATTATGAACTTTACGCACACTAAAATTACGTAGTAGGTATGATATATTACGTTTTCGATGCTGGGATCGAACCTGGACATCGAACTTTCTTGCATTGTCTGTTTGTGAGCCACTGCGCTACTGCTTGTATAATATGTTCTTGCTTTAACGCCAGTGTACGAATATTACATATAAAATTAACATTCACATTAAAATAAAAATTAATTGGCTGAATACAATTGGAAGCCGTTGTCTAATTTGTGAAAGTAAAGAAAAAAGTTCTGCCAATGTTGTAACGTAGAAAAATCTAATAAATTTGCGGTTATTTTTTGAATGAGATTTTCAGCCATGAAAGTAGCTGACGTGATTTTCGTGAGAAATGCAAATTTTAGGTACGTACTCAAACTTTGAATTATTATTATTTTGCATTAGCGAATTAACAGAGATAAGTTATTACTTTCATCAGAATGTATATACCGTAATTTAAACGGCGCTATAATTTTAAAGTAGAATTGTTTATGGTTCAAACAGAAAATTGTCTATGGTTCACACAATTTAAAAAAAATATATCTATGCTCTAGTTTCCGGTAGTTGTATTTGTCAGTGATCTAACTATTCTCGTTCGATTTCCATCATATTGCGATTTACAATAGTTTTATTTTGGAACCAAATCTTATACTGCTCACGCATCGAATCGCAATCGAAATTCGAACTTGAAGAAAGGACGAAGAATGAACTTGATGATGATGAGCTTGATTGATAGCATCAATCCGTGGCATCACTACTTTTGACAGATCGTGTGGCAAGCTTATAAAATTTACCCTATATTCGGGGAATTCTAAAATTCAATGTATTAAATTCAATTATATTTAGGTACCATAACAATATGTAGGGAAACGAAGAGTAGGTACTGCATTAAATAAAAATTCTAAAGATTATAGAACTCCAACAATTGCGATTTTCAAGATTATTACAATTTATAAAATTCTAGTCATAAATACTTCGTATGCTGAAGGACGCGTCACGGCAGTACCTATGACACAAATGAGATTATTCACAATGACCTGAACATAAGATATGTTAGAGATGAAATTGTTATCTCATATAAAAACTACAAGAAGACACCAGTTAAGGCCTGTCTCAAAAACCGTTAAAACCATAGTGAACGATTGTTACCCTATGGTCTTACTAGAAAATTATTTAAAAGTTACAGTTTTTCTACTGGATCTGTAATTTATTTGTTCATTAATTGGCAACACTGAATTGTAATGTCATTTTGTTTGACTGTCACTGTCAGGGTCATGAGATCAGTCAGATTTTGTTTTGCTTGCGACGGTGTCAATGAATGTTGTTTCCACTTCAAACTAAAAACGAAAAATATAAATATTTTATTACAATCTGTTCTAATCGTAAAATAAACAGTATCGCGTGTGATAGTGCTGTGATGCGGTTCATTTAGCGGCCGGCAGGTGAGTGAGAGGCCGTGTCTGTTGAATAGCGCGAGAGTTGTAAAACGATTGTAAAAAGATAATTTTATTGCTAACTATTGACAGTGCGATGTGCGGACGCGCGGTTTTATCTCCGTCCGCCGGACGACACCTCCCGCTTTGTTATTTGCCCACTAAATTATGGTTAGGTATATTTTTTGCTGCATGTATTTTCTAGGTAAATTGAGGCAAGAGGACCAGAGGTGCTTTATTTGTCAAAATTACAAAGTTTTTTTGCGCCCTCCAAATGACAAACCGTCCGTGGTTAATTGTGAATTTTCAGAAATTAGAATAAAAAATATATATTTAAACAGTGTTTTACACTAATAGGAAGGGTTTTTTAATAGGTCACAGACACATTTGATGGTAAGTGACACCAGAGGTGTACAATATGTACATAGCCAGTGCGCACTGCCCACCTTGACAACTGAGCTACCCGCGCGCTCTAAGGCAGTTCTCCATTTCCCACTCCAAAAGACATGTCATCACTTGTTCAACTAACAGTATATGTGTGTCATAGAGAGAGCGGCCCCATGGAGCCAGGGGGAGCCGACACGGAGTGTGTGCGCGAGGCCGCGCCATGCTGGAGCCTGGCCGGGGATGAGAGGCTACTGAGGGCTCTACAGGCGCTGCACCAGGTGGGTGACCACACTGGAATCTGATTATACTATAGGTGCAGTTACATATTCCGGAAACGACCTGCAGTGGATGATCTACGGTCACTTGGTTGTCCAACATCATTATCTCTCTGATAACATAGTGACACTTTGACCTTCCACCTTCCACCATCTGAAACATAGTCCCCTACAGCCCCTACAAGCATAGCAATGTCAATGTTGCTGCTTAGTGACAGAAATATGTTAAAAGGTGTTGGCTGGTGCCATCCCGGGCTGACTCCGGGATGAGTCATACCACTTTCGGGCCTGCTTTCATACAAAATGTATCAGGGATAAACGTGATCCTGTGGGTTTAAGGTTGGTGTAAAACAGGCCTGAAGCTATAGCCATAAATCAGACCATACCGCAAGAAGTCGTGGACGCATCTTCAGTCAACAGTTTCAAAAATAAAATAGACTAGATAGGATTTTGAACAGTGCATAAGTAGTGGTGGACTTAATGACCGACTATGAACTCGATGACTAAGTGCTATGAGTGAGTGAACTGTACACCAGCTTAGATATGGGTGCATCAGCTTAATGCTGCCTGCTCATTAATCAAATATATTTTGTTCCTAAAATTGGTCATAAAATAATTTAAGAAGCCTTTCGTATTACAATTACAAGTCAAACTTTCATTGTTACTTGGGAACAGTAGGCATGGACACCTCGTGTTTTGAAAGTTGTATCTCATTATTTGTCTAAACCACAATTATTTTTAATGCTAATTAAATTACCCACATTTCAGTGTATAATAGAGAATATTTTACAAATTAGTTTAATAATTAATTCACCGCTAACTTGCACAGAACAGTGAAAGTGCTCTCAGTGTGGTCAGAGCCCATCGAGATTAAATCTTTTCATTCAGTCACTTTAAATGAACCTTCTAATAATAACACAGTGTGGTGAGATGTCTACGGGCGACGGTGACCACTTACCGTCAGGTGGACCGTTTGCTCTCTGTATTTAATAAATAAATAATTACTTTTAAATGGGACATGAATTAATTATAGAGGAGGTACTACTCAATATTCCAATTAAATGATCAAGTGACTGCATATCTTCGAGGCACGAGACTGGATCTAATTCACCTTTACACCATTGTGGGAACCATTGCAGGTATGTACCAACATCTTTCTATCTGGGGATGGAACCCTGAACTCCTTGCAATGACCGTAGAAAGGAACGTACGGCATTAGTTAGATCCTCTCCGGGTGCGTGTCCACCAAAACAAGTATAAGGAACCAATGCACCAATTGCATCGCTTTACCACATCACGAGTGTAGTGGTGCAGTGATCCTATCGGTAAACTCCTACTAGCCAGGATCGACACTGAACTTGATGCCACGACAACCGATAAAGGATGGTGGAGTACCTGGGGTTTTCAATAGCTGACGAGTTGGAGGTCGTCGAAGAAATTCGTGTACAGTTTAGTGTTTATCAAATATCGTGTTGCCGGCAACAATAGGACAGTTCAATGATGACTGCATGCTGGTGACCTGATTATGAATTGTTTGTTATCCATTAAAATAAACAACAGGTTACTACCACACGATTGTCCATTCTTCTAATTAATATCCCATCTGCTCGTACGAAGCGATTTGCTTCTTCGTTCATTATGCGAACGGCTAAGGAATGGAACAGCCTGCTGGCGTCTGTGTTTCCCGAAACCTACGACCTTAACTAATAACTCCTCGCCAGTTTCCATCAGACTCGCAAAATCTTTGGAGATCTTTAAAAGGCAAGTGAAGGCTCAGTTTCTGGAACTCTGTTTCCTACCTCTTTAAACTTCCCTTTCCTTTTATCTACCCTGGTTGTAATTCTGTTTTTCCTGTATGTTATGTACTCATTATACAGGGTGTAACATTAAGAACGGTCAGTATGGGAAAGTCTGAAACTATAAGACATACGAAGATCTGTTCTTAGGAACCATGTCATCAATTTTAGTAACAAGAAACACTGTATTCATACATTTTAAAAAAAACCTGTACTCAGCCTGGGAATCGAACCCGGTTGTTTTGAAAAAAAAAATCCAACACTATTTCTATTTAGATATCGATTGTGTAGGTCTTAAGGAATACATGTTAGTATGAAACGTGATGTTTAAAATTAATAAAACGCATTGTTTCCATATGTTTTAATTTATTTTAGTAGGTGTTCGAAATGACTACCATTTTGTAAAATACAACATTCAACTCGTTTAGGTAACGATCTTACTATTGAATGTTGTATCTTCAGGTGGTGAATTTGCGTTAAAATTGTCTCTATGGCTGCTGGTCTCTAGGTCTTCAATTGTGTCGTAGCTTGTTTTGTACACTTCATCCTTAATATCTAAATATAAATAGTGTTGGATTTTTTTTCAAAACAACCGGGTTCGATTCCCAGACTGAGTACAGGTTTTTTAAAAAATGTATGAATACAGTGTTTCTTGTTACTAAAATGGATGACATGGTTCCTA
Source organism: Hofmannophila pseudospretella (assembly GCA_947369225.1). Lineage (NCBI taxonomy): Eukaryota > Metazoa > Arthropoda > Insecta > Lepidoptera > Oecophoridae > Hofmannophila > Hofmannophila pseudospretella. The sequence continues at coordinate 112,066 of OX376338.1, read as the reverse complement.
AGAACAGATCTTCGTATGTCTTATAGTTTCAGACTTTCCCATACTGACCGTTCTTAATGTTACAGCCTGTATAGTTTAGTTTATGTAGTATGTGTATTATTTTTTGTATGTTTATCATTATCTATTTAAGTATACATATATATCTGCCTATTTATTTTATGTACTTAGTAAGTATAGTATTGTAATTAATTATCTTGGTATTTATAAGTATGTTATTGTTGTGTAATAAATTTCTCTTATATAACGTTTTCTCGAAATTATTTCCTTTGCCCGAAGGTTGCCTGGAAGAGATCGCTCTTAGCGATAACGCCGCCTGAATGAATAATTGAAATAAACCTTGTGATCTCCAAGGCCAGAGTGAATAGGCATTTACTGGACCCGCGTGCTCCATCGTCGACCTCGTCGTCGTATTGAGGTTAAATGTGGGTTTAGTGGTAAAAAAAGATTGCAACCAAAAAATAAATTAAAATGAATCAAAAAATTAAAAATTGTGTTACAGCGCGTGACGTCACGGTGCGCGGAGACCAGCGGTCGCCTGGAGGAGATGACCCGCGCGCTGTCCGCCGCCGCGCTCGCGCTGCATAACGTTAACAACCAGTATGTATACATTACACCAGTAGTGTGGTTTATGGAGCTGTCACGTAATCACACCCATTGTAACACGAGAGGTAGTTTGTAATACGAGCGCAGCGAGAATACATATCACGAATGTTATAGTGGCTATACAATACTTTTTTTGCGACCATGAGTAAATAGCTAAATAAAAGGAAACACAAACTATCCTATAACCATACTCACGCCATGACAGCTCGCCAAAACAGTGCGAGGTCCGATTACTCGTGTCCATAGACATTCCAGTTATTTGAAGTGTCGTTAAACAAGCAGTGTGAAGTAATGAACAGACTGATCGGTACATCAGGGTACCCTATCTTATCTTTGGATGGGGGCCGGGGATCCCAGCGACACTTCGACCCATGGGGATCTTTTGTGTTCAACCCTTTGTACCTATCCCTTGACCACTTCACCGAATATGTCTTCATGAGCAAGACTGTGCGTCTCAGTGGGAGGGATTTGAATTCCCTTGGGTCCGGATAGGCAGAGCCTAGCAGACCCGTCCTTTTTGCCGCGAAAGCGTCACATTCACATAGGAGATGTGAAACGGTCTCCAGTTGTTCACCACAGGCTCTGCAAGATGTGCTGTCAGCCAGCTTCATCTTGTGTAGGTGGGCATTGGTGCTAAAGTGACCGGTGAAGGCACCGACCAGTAGGCGCACTTGACGTCTATTCAGCCCACAGATCTTGTTGTTCCAGCCTGTGACTTTGTCCCCAATCAATTTCTTAGTGTTCTAACCCCTTTCGGGTTAGAACACTCATGTTTGTGCCTATCGGTGCTGTACTTCTTCAATACTGTCAGGATACCCTATAGTACTGTGTCCTTTTAACTGATCCATACGAATGTCGAGAGATCATATCAAAAACTGATTGCGACACGGTTCCACAGTTCCACGGAGTACAGTTTGATGTGTCTTGTACTCTAGATTGTAGAACATATCATATCTTTTATTCATAAACAATTATAATTTGTGTTAAGGTTAATAATTAAACTGTTTCAGTGTCTACCTTAGCCACGTTATAAGCACGTTATAGAAAAGAATTTTAAAAATCCATGTCAAGTAAATATTAATTAATGAAATGAAATGTATTTGCCAGAGCATAGTGAAAATTACAGGTGATTTAAAAGCATAGGTATCATATGTTCCACCGACAACGGTATGCAAATCTTTTCAACTGTTTGTTAGTGTCGTTGAGATACTATTATATGGAGTAATAACATCTGTCTAGAAGCCACTTGGAAATATTAGTTTTAAATTGGCTAGCGGGACCATTTTTAAGGCGACTAGGCAGATTATTATACACTAAAATTGTCATACGGAAGGAAATCTTTTTATACAAGTCTACTCTGGAACTTGGCAAACAGAGACGGTTCTTGTGTCTCGTAGACCTCGGGAAGACATCAGCGTGTGTTTTAAAATACTGCGGATATTGTCGAACGAAAATACACATCTGCTTAATGTACACACATGGTACGGGCAAAATTAGTGAACATTTAAAAAGAGTGAAAAAAACAAACTAAGCGTTATTAGTTTGCTAATGAGTCATATTTCCGCCACAGGTACTTGGCTACTACTTACATTATAATTCTTCTACAGACTATGTAATATGTAGGTAGTTATTATTTGCATGTACCGACAATTGTGTAAAACGTGAGTTAATAAATCGTCTGTCTACAATACGGCTATTTGATTGCTCGCTCGCTTTCAATGTGTGTGATCCTAAATGTATGAGTCCCCTGAGTTGGGTCCGTAATGCGGACACCCGCTGGCGAAGTCGCGGAAGTTATGCGCAAGCGTTCCCGTGGCTTCGCCGTTAGGCGGTGCGCAGGAACACCGGGGGGTTTTTGGTCGGTAAAAGTCCGGCATAACCTCTTCGTCTCCCCCTTGCGGCGAAGGCATGAGCGTTTCCCACGAAAAAAAAAAGAAAAAAAAAGGCGTATGTGGAAGGACGATATCGACCACTTACAAAAAAGATGGTATAAGGACGCCGAGGATAGGGAACAATGGAAAGGAGGAGGAGCCTTTGCCCAGCAGTGGGACAGCCTATAGGCTATTATATATATAAAAAGTATATTATTATGATGTGTGCGGTGTGTTCCTTCAGGTTCGCGTCGCTAAGCAACGCGCAGTTCGTGGAGCGCCGCGTGTACGACGACGACGACGCGCCCGGCGCTCCGCTCGCTCCGCCGACTGTCTCGCAGGTCACACACTGCGCTCTCTCTCTCTGTCACATGTTGTCGTGACAGCTGTATACAGTCGGCTTCTGGCTAAAGTATACTATTTGTGTACAAATTTGAACTCTGGCGAATGCATTAATGCTTGTGAGCGTCGGTGTCCTCGTGGCTAGGACGTCGGACTCCCGTACGGGAGGTTCGGGTTCGAAACCAGGCAATGTCATGTACCAATGAGCTTTTCGGTTTTTTCGAAAGCCTTACGTATATTTATCGCTAGGAAACCTGCACACTGAGATAACCAGTGTGTAAATGGGGAAGGCAATGGCAAACCCATGAAATCTGCCACGTTAGTCTTTCTATGTGATTAATTCCTTAGAATGATCACGACCCTCAGCAATGAGGAACACGACCTAGAAGAAGAATGCATTAAGGTTCATTTCGGTTTACAGAAATTCGACAGCGGTAATAAATGTGGCGAACAGATTTATTAGCGGCAAATATTTCTAGGGTGTCATCCATAGGTTATAATAATAACTATAGGGGAAAAAATATTTTTTTACTTATTAAATTTTCTAGAAAAACGACATTGTTTTTTTGATAATTCTACAAATGAATGAACTATTGCTATTCTAATACTGAAATAAGAAGTATGAATGAAACTCGTTTCATTCATAACGACATGGATCAGTTTACGAGTATGCCACCAAGGCGCAAAATAATGGAATTTGTTATATGTATGTATGGAAAATGTTCATACAAGTAACAGGGTTATTTTTTCGTGTAAAGTGGTACAAATGACCAGCACATACCCCCCTCCAAATATTTGCTACTAATAAAAAAGGAACTTATATGTTAACGGAAATCGACAGGGAAGACCACTAAAAAGTTGTACGGTTGATGTTGATGACGTAGCCTTGTGCGGTGACGTGAACATCGTGCGATCCGTACTCGTTCTGCCTGTCTTGTTGCGACATGTATAACAGTATATAACATTATGTTATCACGTGTTGCGACAGGCGCCGGAGGCGATGGGGGCAGAATTGGAGCTGCAGCGGCTGCAGCACAGCCTGCGGGTGGTCGGTGAGCTGCACGAGGCGGTCACCATCCTGCGGGACAGCGACAGCGAGAGTGACAGCGACACGGACGGCGAGCGCGGCCACGGCGAGAGGTCACCACCACTTAGTTTGATTATTTTTGTATTATGTATTCAGAACTATTCGACTTGGTGCCGTCGTCTACTTTCTTGAATCAATGTTCACCCGCACTTTCTACAGCCTCGGGTGTCTACCACGACCCGTTTTACACGAACGTTTCTGCCACGCGCCTGTACAATGTGGAACTCTCTCCCACCCGACGTTTTCCCGCAGCGCTACGACATGGGATGCTTCAAAAAGAACGTTAAAAAAGTCCTCTCCCTCCACGGCCGGCAACACACGTGCAATACCCCTGGTACTGCACGTGTCTCTAGGCGACGGTGACTACTTACCATCAGGTGGCCCGTCTGCCTGTTTGTCGTAGCTAATTTATTAAAAAATATATATATTTGTTACTTATTTTTGATGACAACAGACGGCAACACCAGTGTCAGCAGCTGAGGGGGTGTACAGAGGTGTGCTGCAGTTACACTGAGCGCTCCCGACTTTATGCCTATAACACTTCCACCCCCCGAGCATGTAGCTCAAGCCGATGAAGGCAAGTCAAAGGCGAGAGTCCTGCAGACAGACCCCCTTGGGTGTCCACTCCACTCCGGACGGTGGAGGCGAGCCGGAGACGAGGGTCTTGACCGACTCTCTGGAGCACTCGGGTCCGTCGTGTCGCTACACGCCACCGGCTCGACACAGAGCTGCCCTGCGGGCTTGTTATTATTATTCATTTTTATTTTTATTAAATATGTTCAGCAGACGAGCAAACAGGCCACCTGGTGGTAAGTGGTCACCGTCGCCCATAGACATCTCACCTCACTGTATTAATCTAACCTTGAGGACTAAGATGGAGTGCCTCATGTGCCGGTAATCACGCCGGCTCTCTTACCCTTCAAGCCGAAACACAGTAATGCAAGTATTTCTGCTTCACGGCACAAATAGATAAGAGGGTGGTACCACCCCAGGCGATCCTTCACATTAGGATCTACCACTACAATCATATTGTTATTATATTTATTATCTCACTGTACCCACTGTGGCTGTACCCACAGGGTGGTGCTGAGACCCCGTGACCCGTACGCGTCGCGGCCGCTGCCCCACGTGGTGGGGTCCCGCGCGTGGCGCACCACGTGGCACGCCGGTACGTGAGCAGCTCTCTACATACCCTCCTGACTTCTCCATCTTTGTTTTATGGCTCCTCTACATGATGGGCGATCACACAGAAGGGTGGCTCTGGGCGTTTGCGATTTTGATTACGTTACTCGCCTGTAGTCATTAAACTTAAAACAATATTGGAAAATATAAAATAAAAACAATGCAATATCAAAAGGACACATGCCCAGCATGTGCTGCGGTCCGACCGGTACGGCAGAACCGCAGCGCTGGTTGTCAGCTGTGCCAGGACGAAGGCATCGCGGGCGAAACGGCAGGTCAGGGACGAAAACAAAAGTATATTAAAAGTATAAATAATAAAACTAGAAATAGATAACAATTAAAACTGGAAATAAAAGGGATAGAAATACATAGCGAGTGTCTGTACATTGTGCGGCTCGACATTCCGATGGGAAGCGGATATGGTGTGTGTTGTAGAAAATAATATAAATAATTTGAAATAAATATTACCTAAAGTCAGTTGTTAAAAATAAAATGTAACGGAGCAAAGGATAACATGTATAATTATTTTTTGTACATCTACCGACCGCTCTAACGGCGAAGGAAAACATCGTGAGGAAACCTGCATGTCTGAGGAAGTTACTTTCCGAAGGCGTGTGAAATCCAGCACACAGCACTGGGCCCGCTCGGTGGGTCATGGCCCGTAAGCACCTTGTGCAAGGGGAGACCTGTGCCCCGACAGTGCGGAGCCGGTGTGCGCGTGAGTCGATTTCGCGCGTTCGTTTTGAGCGGAGCTTCTGTGTGTGTTCTGTGATCATGACCTTGAAATAAAAATGATATTGAATGAATTTTTGCAAGAATATACGTTACGAATATCAAAATTACTTCAGTAGTTCCAGCATACCCCCCTACCTCATTGTGGTGTGCACATTTATACCTCGCACTCCTACTACCTCTTTCTCGATATCATTTCCTCTGCCCGAAGGTTGCCTGGAAGAGATCGCTCTTAGCGATAAGGCCGTCTAAATTGTACTTCACTATTTCCTTTTCTATCTCATGTTTGTTGTTTTATATTTGTGTGATAAATTTACTGGACCCGCATGCTCCATCGTCGACCTCATCGTCGCTTACCATCAGGCGAGATCGAGGTCAAATGCGGGTTTAGTAGACATTTTACAAGCAATTAGAAAAAATGGATACAAAACTAATTAACTAAATCTCTTTAGATTATATGTCGGACAAGAACTCTAGGCGTCGATTGTTCGTACACGATCGCCCGTCATGGCCCATTGTATAAAGGAGACATTAGATCTAACTTGGCAGAAAAAAAAACTATGTTATCCCAAGATTTGTAGAGCTTCACCACGGATGCTGTGGTAAAAGTTGGACCGATTGTATCCGCGTTTCGCGGAGTTAAACCCCAAAAATAAAGTCGTACCTGGTGTTATGGCGGTGAGTGGATCCAGCGGTGAGGGGTACCCCGTTTGTCTTGTTGCCGCGATACAATAAACACCACACCAGTCACTCTGTCGTATTACAGTCTCATAAGGTCACTTCACTTAATAATTCGTGAAACTAATGTAATCCCCGTTTTATTTTAAAGCACACGGTGCAAAGTGCATGGGCATCGCGCAGGAGCTAATGGCCTACTAAAAATGACAGCGAGTCTATCTAATACCGTCCGATATAAAATATAAAATTAGTAAACAAAGCCGAAACACCGATACTGAAACGTGATGTGGTGGTACAATTACCCTATCGATAAAAAAACAACTGGAATTTCAGGTTTGGTGGTGGAGCACGGGGACTCCGACAGCAGCCAATCAGATGACACGCGAGCGGAGAGAGACGCGCACCTGGAGCGCCCGCGGTACTCCGAGTCGGGGAGCGAGGACGGCGGGAGGGAGGTCAGTTGACACATCTTGTCTTATGATAGGACACCGGGAACACCCCAGCGGCACTTCGACCCTTGAGGATCTTTTGTGCCTACCCCATTTACACACCGGTCATCTCAGTGTGCAGGTTTGTTCACGGTGTGTTCCTTCACCGTCAGAGCAGTGTAACTCATTGGTACATGACACTCCATGGCTTCTAACCCGGACCTCCCGCACGGGAGTCCGGTGTCCTAGCCACTGTGCCACCGACGCTCTACAATGGACACACAGTTGTGGCTCGTAGTCAAGTTGCGACCAAGGTCAGAACCAGGATGGCTGGATCAGTGGCTTCGGAGAGCACGTTAAGCAGTCGGCCCCGGTTGTTGTCGTTCGACAGCAGTCGAGGCCTACAGGCGGCCTGAATAACTGACAAATAGGTAGGTTGACCACTAACCATACGATAAACTAAACAAATCCCTCTGAAGTGGTTTTTTTTAATGGCCTGTGTGTTTCAAGCACAATAATTCCGCCAATGTCGCGTATTAGACAAAACACGAAAAGATAATTGGCCGGTCATTACTTTGTTTAAATTTTTGTGACTTCTTTGTGTTGAGAGTCTAAAGTCGACCGGCACCATCTACAACAAAACAACACAAACATTTGTGGACGAGCACAACACAGAAGTATATAGATATACAAATAGGAAGACATGTAAACAACACGAGAAACTATAGCGTTAGAGGTTTTATATTGAACATTTGAATATATTTACATAAATCTATACCAATATTATAAAGAGGAAAGGTTTGATTTTTTGTTTGTTTGTTTGAATTGAATAGGCTCCGAAACTACTGAACAGATTTGAATAATTCTTTCACTGTTGGAAAGCTACATTTTTCCTGAGTGACATAGGCTATATTTCATTTTCAAAAAAAATGGGGATCCTTACTTAAATTACGATAAAGTGTAAAAAAATATCAAAAAACTTCCTTACATCGCGTACGCTGCGAAAACTATTGATGATAGAACAAAATGATATATAACATTTTTTTAGAACACACCATTATCAACAAAAAAATCAGCGGCAGCGTGTCTCTAAATATTATAGTCATGTCACAATAAGCGTTTTTTTTATAAAAAAAAAAGAAATTAAAATAACACCGCTACAAAAAGCTCTTTATTTGTACCTTATCAAAATAAATGATTTATTGTTTAAGACTGCTTCAATACCTTTATATTACTTTTTGAATTATTCGATTCTGACATTCCATTCAAAAGATATCACGAGTTTAAAACTTTGAAAAAATAAACTCCATTCGGCTACTTATGCGTTGTAGGGCGTCACTCGGGCAGGGGTACGGGAGGGGAGTTAAGATCACGAAATAAACTTGCCGCGCGGTTCACTCGCACGGTCGGCTCCCTACGTGATGGATGTGCGCTGCCCGTGCGAAGCCTGGACGGGCCGCTAGTATTTAATAAAGGGAGAATCAACATAGGTTAAAAGGGATCTCATATAAAGAAAATAAATATCAAATAAAAAATGTGATCCGCTGTTCGTAGAATTTCTATTGGACGGATTAAACTGACAGGTGTTAATGTCACTTTGTATAACAATGTTGCCATGTTCAATGTGATAGTGATGCGGTCAGTTCACTGTGAGTCAGTTGTCTTAGTTCACACACACAGTGAGACAGAGAGACAACGTTACAATATATATTGAAAGATTTAACTTTTTAATTTACAAATAAACCACGAGATTACAAAAGAAAATAAAATATACTTTGATTGGTGAACTGTTGGTCAGTGATTGAACTCGGTCTTTGGTCACAACACTATTTTTATTTCATCAAAAACTGGCAACACAGGAAACGTCGGTTTAGTCTACTTTAATACTACTGGGGTTATGTTGTTTCGTTCATACTGTCATGGTGTGTTCGTCCTATTTTATTGTTTACTAGCGGCCCGTCCCGGCTTCGCACGGGCATTAAACATTACATTTAGATTTGTTAATTTTAACACATTCATAATAATAATAATAATATAAGTTTATTTCGTGATCTTAACTCCCCTCCCGTACCCCTGCCCGAGTGACGCCCTACAACGCATAAGTAGCCGAATGGAGTTTATTTTTTCAAAGTTTTAAACTCGTGATATCTTTTGAATGGAATGTCAGAATCGAATAATTCAAAAAGTAATATAAAGGTATTGAAGCAGTCTTAAACAATAAATCATTTATTTTGATAAGGTACAAATAAAGAGCTTTTTGTAGCGGTGTTATTTTAATTTCTTTTTTTTTTATAAAAAAAACGCTTATTGTGACATGACTATAATAGTTAGAGACACGCTGCCGCTGATTTTTTTGTTGATAATGGTGTGTTCTAAAAAAATGTTATATATCATTTTGTTCTATCATCAATAGTTTTCGCAGCGTACGCGATGTAAGGAAGTTTTTTGATATTTTTTTACACTTTATCGTAATTTAAGTAAGGATCCCCATTTTTTTTGAAAATGAAATATAGCCTATGTCACTCAGGAAAAATGTAGCTTTCCAACAGTGAAAGAATTATTCAAATCTGTTCAGTAGTTTCGGAGCCTATTCAATTCAAACAAACAAACAAAAAATCAAACCTTTCCTCTTTATAATATTGGTATAGAAAAACAGTTTACAGTGATAATTGTTTCGTAAAACTAGTGTATTTCACCTAAAAATCGTCCGTGTTAAGTGAACGTTATATAAGACAGTGAAACGTGAGTGAGACACTACAGCCGGTGTGATCCGGCAACCTGACCTCCAATTGCACTTGTAATGCAAGACACTAGGCATTCCTAGTGCACACGACTCTGTCTTAATATAGACGTTGGTAAACTGTTTTCTTCAAAACAGACGCCAAAACGTTCGAGTTATTTTCAAGATACCAACACGGTCATTGGACAAATTGCAGAGTGTACACTAGCAGGGGCATTACTTGAAGAAAAAAAATACTACTGTTCCTAATTATGGACTTATTATTCTGTCCGTGTGTCCTCAGGAGTCCGTCGCTAGTTCCGTGGAGTCCGCTCCCGCTCCCGCCCCCGCCCCCGCCCGTGCGGCCCCGCTGTCCCCCGCGGCGGTGGCGGCGGAGTTGGCGCGGAGGCTGGCCGCGGACACCGGGCTGCAGGTACGTTACCGTTGTGCTGTGGGTACAGTCGGCCACCACATGCGATTTGGTGTCCAAATAGAATTGGAACGAAATTGAAATTGGATAGAAATAGAACTACAAACGTTGTCATTTAGGCGAATTGGGCTCCTGGTGTTTCGTTGCCGACTGTACACACTGCACAAAATGTGTTATAACCGTGTCACAATAAATGATTTTTTGTTTCTGATTGGTATTGAACTATATGGAATAACTTTATGCATCCGGCAGCGGCCCCGAGAGCTCACGAGGTCTGCAATTAGGGCACAAAACACGGGTTGAGTTTGCCCCACCTAGGCATACTTTTAGATGTTACCTAGGTGAGTCTCAAGACATGTTATGTGCAGAAACGTAGAAACAAAACTATTACGTTTGTGATAACCAAGAGCTATAATTTGACAGACTCCCATCAAATGACGGTGACACGGACGCAGCCGTGTCAGAGGTTTTTATTATCTACCCGCTTAATACTAACACAAACATAGAACGCGCTATCGATATTTTCAATGCGACTTCATTGGTGAAGCAGCACTACTTCTCGCCAGGGTTGGCAATGTTTAAAACAGTTTAAATCCCAGAAAAAAACTTTAAAAAACCCAAAGAAAGTCGAAAATTCATTCATTCATAATAGAAAAGTTTTGTCTCTATATTTTACAGGAAAATAAAATGAAGTTTCAAAAATGTGATTGTGACGTCCTTCGGGTATATTTTTTAAATATTTTTTTCTCTTAGTCAAATTAACAGACAAATACATAACTACGATAGACTTAGAATACATAAATAAAAATATGCTAATAAAAGAAGAAATAATTATTACTCACTTGTATAAAAAAAGATAACTGTACAGATACAAGCCGGTTGTAATATAAAGATAATATTAAGAATATAAAAGAGAGTACCTTATACTTGTACCTACTTCAGATTCCGCCTTATAAAAAACTTTGAAGTCGATTTGATTCTAAACAGGTTTTTTTTTTTGTTTCTAAATAAAACATGATGATTTGTCCTTTATAAAAAATAAACTGGTTTTTTTCAAACCCTGGGAAACTTACTCCGGTTTGAAAGGTAAGAGAGTCAGTCAGTCACACGTCTCCATCGTCCTCAAGGTAGGGTTGCCACCTTTCTTTGGGACGAATAGAGTATTTTTTCATGACGGTAGAACAAAAATAAAGTACACAGCATAAAAAAAGAGTACTTATTTATTTTTAATAACATATTTTTTGTTACTTTTCGCAACATTTAACAAATATTTGTCTTTCTTGAAGACAGTTAGCCTCTTTAAATATATGATCAACTCGTTTTTAATGAAGTTTAAGGTAACTTTGTTCCCCTAAACTTCATTAAAAACGTCTCTCCACCTTACATTCATAAGGGAGCAAACTCTGTCAGTGAACGCTGAAGTGGCAGGCACAGACAAAATATATGAAATGAATTCGTATATATTTCTTCTCAATCAATCTTTACAGTTTTGTGACTTTGGATACCAATATATTTAGTCTCATAAGTACTCATAACCAGTAACAAGCCAGTAACAGTCAGAGTTACGTAAATAGAGTATTTTAGCGTACTTTATTGGTGTCGTAGATTATAAAGTACACCTACACGAAAAAGAGGACAATACTCTATTATAGAGTACGGGTGGCAACCCTAGTTACCAGCGCATCGAAGCCCTCTACAGGTAAACAGTGTAACAGGTGTATCGTCGCTCGCCCCCTGTCGTCTCTCCCCTCGCCCCTGTTGCCTGTCGACGGTGACCTGACCACCTACCACCGTGTGGTCTCCTCACGCAGTGAGTCGTGTTCCAGGTCGCGCCCCCGCCGGAGCGCCCGCCCCCGCCCCCGAGCGCCGCGCCGCGCCGGCTGTACACGTCGCGGGAGCCCGCACTCGGTGAGCCTGCGTCCTCATATTTCCTCGTACAAATCCGCCATTTTCTTAATGGAATCTTTGCCATGTGTTTAGTCAATTCTTTCCTTATCATTTTTAATTATTTAACCACAGACGTCTTTGGTACACTGTGGCGGTTTTGAAACTCAATCTGAGCGGTTGGAATTATATAAATCTAAAACATACGTTTATGTATTCGGTTTCGGTGCAACTGTTGTAAACGCAACATTGTTGGCAGCAGCCAGTGCTCGAACAGTAACGAAACAATTTGTATGGGCGAGGTTTTTTACACAAAACAAAATGGTTCAAATTTTGGAATAAAAACCTTGATAGATGTGATCGCGCAAAGGGCGCCTATATCAAAAAAGAACAGAAAGCCTTGAACTTTTAAAGAGTATAATTTATTATAAATCCTTAAACACTATACAAAACTGAGGTCACAAAACGATGCCGCCAGGTATAGATGTATAGCGACACCTGTCGGCAAATTGACCTAAAGTAGGTGTTTGGTATCTCCCCTACTTTCCGTTAAATTTTATGTTTGTGGCAAACCCGCTACTTAACTTAGGTTTAAAAAAAATACAACGGACACTTTTCACTTTCACCTCCCTCTCGTCTCAGCAACAGCACGAGCTCGCGTTATTAATTTCCTATTTCTATTAACTTAACCTAAAAATCCACACCCCTTGATCCCTATTTTCACCCCTAATCGGTCCTACCCCTGAATCGATTCGTTTCCCTCCCAAATTCCACGAAAAGTTGTATTTTTATGTGTCAGTGGTTCCAGCCTGCTCCTCGTCAGGTGAGTACCTAGCATACCCCTAAGTTATTACAACCCCCTGCAAATCGAAAGGAAAACTGTCGCCTAACAACATCAAAAAGGGAAGAACCAAAATTCGCAGGGTTTGCTCTGAACCCACCCCCCAATCGCGGCCTATCCCAGGCTGTGCACCCTCTATGCTCCAGGGTGGACACAATTACGGAACGGTAGGGCATTAGACAGATGAGCATAGGCCATGAAGCGAAAAGACATCAAAATGTATAGGAAAATAACAAGGATGGACTTACCGAATTGTAGTCTTATCTGGATTGTAGCGCGCGCGCTTTGTGGACGTGGTACAGGGGTGGAGTGCGATATCAGACTGGTTTGCCGATGAGAGGATACAGGTTCGAAGTTTGCATCGACAACAGTTGTAATGATGGACAGGCGTATCCACCAACATGGTCCACACGATAATAGACACAATGACGACAAGGATAGGGTCAATATTAGAATTGCAAAAAACAATTAGTTGGAACACATCAACCCCAAATCACTTCCCAGCGCATTCACAATGGATTTCACCAAATTAACAATCTTTTATTAACGCGCACTGTACATAAACACGTAACACGATTATTACACAAACACTCACTGATGTCTATATTGTAGCACTTTGAGTGTTTAACACTTAGGCCGCACTTAGTGATGTTTACTATGATAACACACGACACACGCGACAGTGGTCTGTCCGGCGGAGTGGCGACCTCACACGACACACACCGGTGAACAACTGACTGGCGCGTGATTCACGATCACATTGTTATATAGCATTTCAAGCACCCCCCACTACCACCCCCCTCCCACCACCAGCAGCATGCTGCTAGGCATTAGTATTACAAAACTAAATACTTTTACGATATGATTTGAACCTAAACACCCTTTTTTAAATATTGTATACATTGTGATAGTCATTAATTATCATATTGTGAACTAGTTACTTATTCAATATCTTTTATGACTAACAACACGTTGTTTTTGTAAAAGTAGATTAAATACAATATTATTATATTATTTCTGCGCAAATTAAGTCACAGAAATGTTGTAAACAATTAATATACTTATATCACACACTTGACAGCAACCAGTTACGGTTAATTATTCGGAGATGCAATATTCTCTAATAAAATATCAAGTCCGACTGCCTCGTCGACGAGTCGCAAGTGAATAACCCCACCTCGGCTCGGGCGTTCGCTTTTATAGAGGCCAGGCAGTGGGGGGCGGCATGACGCGGTATCGGCTGTTGCTGCGTGTTTGCTTCGTCGCAAGCGCAGGTGGGCATTGCACGTGCACTGTGACGTCACTTGTTGTTTGCGCTGACATGCATATGTATATTCTACTCTTGTCACTTGTTAGAATGTAAAATATAGCCGAGTAGTGACCGCGCTCGTGGCTGCCGCCGCTTTTATAGAAAAGCCGTTGCTAGGAGGGAGGGGGAGCACACCCCGCTGACGTCACTTCTATCCTTATAATATTATAAAGTTTTTTATGAAATTTAGAGCGTCGGTGTCGTCGTGGCTAGGACACCGGACTCCCATGCGGGAGGTCCGGGTTCGAAACCGTGCTGTACCATGTACCAATGAGTTTTTCGGTTTTTTCGAAAGACTTACGTACATTTACCGACTGCTCTGACGGTGAAGGAAAACATCGCGAGGAAACCTGCACACTGAGATAACCAGTGTGTAAAATGGGGAAGGCAATGGCAAACCACCCCACTAAATCTGCCACGAGAGTCGATCACGACCCTTGGCAATGAGAAACACGACTTAGAAGAAAAATATTAAAGTATCGTATTAATACATCGTACCTCTGTAACAATTAACCAATTTTACTTTTTATTATGCATTTGTTATGTTAGGTATACTTAGAAAAAGGGTGGAAAAAAAACAGCAAACAGAATTTGAACCTGCGCCCTTGCCGTTCCGTGGCAGTACTCTAACCAACTGAGCTATCGTGGCTCATCCTGCCGGCTTCAAATTAGTGCACTCTTTCGTGGATGGTTGGAGCACTGCCACGGAACGGGGCGTGGTCACAGGTTCAAATTCTGTTTGCGGATTATTTTTCACCCTTTTTCTAATAACAATTAAGTAATTGATCAGCAGGCCGTGTGTTCCTGGACGAGCCGCCGCCTCTCGACGGGCTCTTCGACGGGGACGGGGACGAGGACGGGGACGGGGAGGACAGTGAACAAGACATCTTCGCCGAGCTGCGGAGAGACCGCGGAGGGGCTCGGGACACCGGCGGGGGGCTGCGGGGGGCGGGCGAGGAGTTGTTCGGGCCCGAGGGGCGCGCGGAGGGGGGCATCTTCAGTGACGTCGTGGACGTCGGGAGGGGCGAGGTGGGTCTCGGTTGTTGGTACTATAGTAACAATAAGAATTCATTTATTTTGCCATAAATCGCGTGTAGGTACATCATGGGTCTTATATACATACGTTTCAACACGATTTTACCCAACGGGTGTAGCAAATAAAAATATAATATTGATTAATAAAATTAAATTATTAGATTAAAATTAAATTTAAATTAAGTTATTATATCAAAACTAAATATACCTAATGAATATAAAATTAAATTATGTATCCAAATCAAATAAATCGCAATAATTTCTATTTTTAAAACCAAAGTTTTGTAATCTTCTTCTTTCGTGTTGATGATCCGAATTAGATGTTTCCCGACCAGAAGGCAGCCACATCGATAGCCCTCTGGTTGGCCTCGAAAAGGTCCTCCCGCGTGCAGGTGGTCGGACACGCGGGACAGCAGAGCGAGTGCTCCATGGTTTGAGGGGAGACACCACACTCACACTTTACTTGATATATGTCATAAGAACTAAATAATTAATTTAAAATGAATTTTTAATTCGTTTCATAAAATAAATGTAGCCATATGCTACAGTCCTCCTGCATCTGCCTTCCGATAAAGGTAGAATATCAATGTCTATGTTGCCATGTTTAATGTGATAGTGATGCGGTCAGCGCCACTGTTACCATCAGCACCTCACGAAAGGTAGGAGGTGAGGAGCTCGTTGCCTAGTTGCGAGCACGGTCCGAAAGTGATCGTGTAGGTTAAGCGACGTTGGCGCGGTCGGTACCTGGATGGGTGACCGCTAGTGGCATATTTCATCTGAGCTCCTCCGTGACTCGGAGAGCACGTTAAGCAGTCGGTCCCGGTTGCTGTAGTTCGACAGCAGTCGTTAAGCCATGTCAGATGTCTACGGGCGGCCTGAACAACTCTGACAAATAGGTTGGCCACTAACCATACGATAAGCAAGCGAGCAACCTTACGAAGCGGTGGTGGAGTGAAACATGGCGTTGTAAAAATGTACTATAAGGTACTTACTTACAATAAAAACATGAGACACACCTGATGGAAATGACGTCGCCGTGGTGAACTCAAAAACCATGAATACTCGACATAATTTCGACATAGTGTGTCGCTCGGGTCAAATGGCAACATTAATAGAAACCCCCGCACGAGACAGCGTCAGTGTTGCCACTATAGACTTGTTGTAACAAGGGTCATTGTTTCTTGAAACAGTTTGGTTTAGTTTTTTATATTTATCTTTTAATAACAAAGTAACGCTTGGACCCGTCAAGGAACAATTATTATCCGTTATATTATAACATATAAATTATTAGTTACACAATACTATCTGCTGTAAAAGGGCATTGTCAAAATAAAAATATGTCTGCTGAAATAGCTGGTTGTAAATGCCGCGAAGCATCGAGCACATTTACGTATCAGCTGTACTCTGCGGAACCTTGTCGCAATCAGTTTTTGTTTATGATTTCACAAAATACTACTATACCTGATGTGTTGTCCATTGTACACCTTTCTGTGCATTTTACATACAAACTCAGTATCATTAGCCTCATTGTGTGATGAGGCTAATGACACACCACACACACACACACACACACACACACACACACACACACACACACACACACACACACACACACACACACACGCCGCTAGCACTCAACATATCGTAAAGCCTGTTTTATTTTATTTATTTATTCCTACCCACCCCAGACGCCGCCGAATGGCTAAGAAACCTAGATATTTGGTCGTGACACGTCACAGTACTGTTATTGTGTAACAGTTTGGTTTCGTAATTGGCATGTATAGATTTTTTAATTGTTTGATTTACATATTCAATGTTATATGCTGTGAAACTAACAAATAAATAAATATACATAAATTCTTCTACATATCTATAATATTATTGTACTTTATCTCTTCATCTAATTTGTTGTCTGTCTGCATGCAGCCGGCGGCGCGCGCGCACCCCCAGCGACAAACAGAAACGGGAGGGGCGAGGGGCTCCCCGCCGCACGACACGAGGGTGAGTAGTGAAGACAGTCAGTCAACATTTTTTAATATTTAAATTCAATTTTTTTATTCAAAGCTTATATAATACATAATACTACAATACAATACATTATAATTTGAAACAAGTAGGTAGGTATCTATTTATAAAAATATCAAATCCTGGCACCTGCACTAGCCAACGGCTGTCTTGCAGCATGCCACTCCTCACTCACTAAGATAGCCAGCGGGATGTGATACTGTGGGTGTACAGGTGTGTGTGTGTGTGTGTGATGTGAGAGGTTAACAATGGCCACGATAAAATAGCACTTAACGTAATACATCTAATACCAACCTAACTTAAAAGTACATTTTCACAAAGCCACTTTTTTAAACTACCACCACTTCGCAAGGTGCTATAGCTGAAAGAAAAGAAGCGGCGCAAGGAACAATTTGTAAATTTGTAATTTCGTAAAATTGCACCCAAATTCATTTAAAAGAAAGAAAGACGTCACCCAATGTAACACTGGGTACCCTGGAAGATTGTGAGATGAGTGTCGGTGGCACAGTGGCTAGGACGTCGGACTCCCATGCGGGAGGTCCGGGTTCGAAACCGTGCAGTGCCATGTACCAATGTGTTTTTAGTATTTTTCTAAGACTTACGTACATTTACCGACTGCTCTGACGGTGAAGGAACACATCATGTCTGAGATAATTAAAAGTTACCGAAGGCGTGTGAAATCCACCGCACAGCACTGGGCCCGCTCGGTGGATCATGGTCGGTCGCCCTTGTGCAAGGGGAGGCCTGTGCCCCGACGTGTGGCCTTCGGAGTTAATTTGTTTATATTACATTTATATTATATTGTCAATAGAAACCGGTCGGCGGGCGGGCTCTGTTCGGGGGCGGTGCGGCCGACAGTATCGGGGCCGCCATCTTGCAGCGGAGTCAGGGGCGGCGCTCCGCCAGCGACGACGAGACACCGGGGCCGGTAGAGGCACCCACCGAGAGACGACGCAGGACCGAGGACATGGTCGAAACTAAACGAGAGAAAGATATATTCGACCATTTATTCGCCAGGTCGGAAAAGATGAACAAGAAAACACTGAAAAACGATGACAGAGACGTCAGAGTTACTACTAAGGAGGAGAGTACAGTAGACCTGTTCGGTGACAACCTGTTCGACGATATAGACGATATATTCACTAGTAATGTCGCGAAGCCTGTCAAGGTGGTCCGGGCGGACGGTGACCGACCACTGTTCGGCGACGATGATGACTTGTTCGCGGATATAGCGGTAGTGAACACTAACAAGGGTATGGATAAGAATGAAGATAAGAATGGTAAGGGTGGAGGCGTATTTGATAGTGATGATGAACTGTTTAGTGAGAAGCCTGTGGAAAGCGTTGCTCAAAAAGTTAAGGAAACTACTAAAGTTGCTGCAGTAACCGAAGTTGCTAAAGTTAATGTTCCCAAACAAACTAGAGGTTTGTTTGATGACGATGATGATGATATATTTGCTGACAAGCCAACTGAAAAACTAAACTCACAAATGATTCACAAGGAGGTCAGGAAAGTTAGTGAAGTTACTAAAGCTAAAGAGTCTAGTAGTGATGTAACTAAAGAAGCTAAAATACATACTAGGAGTTTATTTGATGATGATGATGAAAGTGATAATATATTTGCTGACAAGATTGATAAACCAAGTACACGCAAGGCAGGTACTAAGGTTAGCGAGGTTACTGAAGCAAAAGAATCTAAAGTTAGTGATGATAGTAAAGGTTTGTTCGATGATGATGGTGATGAGCAATTATTTAGTGACAAAGCATTAAGTGGACTCAATTCTCGAACAACACGCAAAGACACGAGTGAGGCTGACACTAGAACGAGCACAGTAGTTACAGACAGCGGTCCAACTAAAACGAGTGATACAATATATAACGATGAAATAATTAATGAGATACCTTCAGAAAAATCTAAGCCTGTTAAAGCTAGTGAAAGTAAATTATTTAATGACAGTGACGAGGATTTATTTTCAAGTAATAAAGTAACTAAACCAGCTGCAAACAGTGACAAGAGTGATGGTGGGAATAAACCTGATATCAATCGAAATGTACACGCAAAAATTGATAAAGAGGCGGATATTCCCAAAGATGATGAGAATTCGTTTTTAAATAACAATAAAAATACAATAGAACGTAAAAGAACACCGATAGTTAGTTTGGACAATGAACATGATGATATTTTCTCAAAAAGTCGAACAGCGAAGCCTAAACCAGTCAGTCACGTCAACCTGTTTGGTGACGATAACGACAGGGTGTTCGTCAAACCTGCAAAGAATGATAAAACTGATGATATATTTACTAATAATGATAAAATACATGATTCAAAGATTATTAAAGAACCTGATACGAATAAAGAAATTAATGATAATCCACCATTAGCTAAAAACGAGAGTATAAGCAAACATGATACAACAAGCACAGATACTACATTTAATATTCAAGTTGAATCGAATTCTCGGGATTATTATAGTCGTGATACACTGGAAGATAACAGTATGTTTACACAACCACATGAAGAGAAAAACAGAGGGCAAGACATAAAGACAGATATAGATAATATAAGTATAAATAATCACGACATACTGAAGTCAACTAGCAATGATATTGTTAGTGTCGAAGACGATGGCCTGGTTAAAAGTTCTAACGAACCAGGTAAAGATAAAACATTACCTGAAATAACTGATCCCAAACCAAATATTACTCCAAAACCTGTTTTGGAATCCAATAACAATCTAAACAATATTCAAAACGAAACACTGGAGCCAAAGAAAATTGACAATATTTCTGAAGAAGCTGAAAACAAAAAGATAAATGTAGATAACGACTCAGTAAAACGAGAAGTGAAACCACGAAATATTATACCTGAACCGGACGTTACTGAAACCGAAACGCAACATACATTAACTGACAATGACTTGGACATTATGAGAGAGGTGGACTCCAACAAGGACACAACCGAAGACCCCGAGACAGTGCCGAGCCGACCGGACATATTCGGCGACATATTCGACGACCTGCCCCCGGAATTCGAAAAGCCGAAGGAACGTAAAAAGAGTAAAAACATCAACGCACTTTTCGACGACGATTCGGACGACGAAGCTTTATTCTTCAAGAAAAATGACGTCATTCTAGACGAGAAGCCGGACGACTTCGCCCCCGCTGGCAACACCGATCTGTTTGGCATCTTCCACGACGAGCCGCCGGCTATAGACGTGGACTTTACTCAAGAGAATAACGAATGTGACGTCTTCACAAACGAACGGGAACCTACTCAAAGAAACTCTAAACAAAACGTAGTCACAAAACACACGGACTCGGAGGAAGATCTGTTTGTAACGAGACACGAAACAGAAGAAATAGAAAAGGAACCGTTACCCGAGCCGCCGAAACCGCAAGCCTCAGACAAACCGGACGGTGTGACCGAGACTCAAACTGAAACCAAAACGATCGGGAAACTGAAACCGATGAGCTTCAGTATCAACGTCAACACTCTGCTACCCGGCGCTTCGCCTAAGAAGACTCAGAGGACGGAGCAGACGGATGGACAGGTCGCCACTAAGAGCAACGAGGAGTTGCACACTGATGTGTCAAACGAGGGAGAGTTTGAATCTAAAATGGTGAAGTCGGTTAGTTTCGAGGGGGAGCCGGGCTCGCCTGTGTTAGACAATAACTTGTCCAAACAGAGGGCCAAGATCCAGGTCAAAAGGAGACCGTCCACGAGGAGAGCACGCAGAGAGGCCGCCAAGAGGGCCGGCGTAGAGTTCGGAGAGGACTCCACAGATAACTCCAGCTCCATTGACGATCAACCCAGGGGTAGGGGTAAAGATGTCCATGAACCTTCTAAGGAAGTTGAGAAACCAAGTGATAGTGATACTAAAGGTATTGATTCACAAATACATGATGGAAAAGCACTTCGTTCTAATAAAAAGAAAGATGTTGAAGGAAAAGCTATGGATGGTCTCGCTAGGAAGAGTAGTGCTTCGGTTATGGAAGATCAAATAGATGTTTCTGATTTGACGAAAGAATCACTAGCAGATAGGAATGTGGAACGAGCAAGTAATGAAGCAAAGAAACAAGAATCTAGTCCAAAAGTGAGTCCCTCAAAAGATGTTAAGTCTAAACTCGTGTACATTCTAAACGACGAAGATATATTCTCTAATACGATACCACAATCTATTGAGAGAACAGAACCTACGGAACACGCGGCTCCCGTGAAACATAAAGTATTAAACATAGTCGACGATGAGGATGATATATTCAAAAGTATGACCACAGTCGCGGAACAGAGAGACCAAACGAAAAAGGAAATATTAGAGCCAACGATTGATGCGGGAGGCGTCAAGACGTTGGGGAAAGCGTACACTCGGCGAACTACAGATAAACAAGAAGTTGTAGACACGGACGATGGAGATATATTCAAAGATTTCGCAAACGTGGAAGCAAAGTCTAAAAGAAGAACACCCTTGGCCAAACAAGAAAATAGCACGATAGCAGCCGCGGCCGCGCCCCCGGCAGATAAACTCGATAAACCTAAAAAGTCTATATTCGACGATCTAAGCGACGAAGAGAACGCACTATTTAACACAAAGAAGACTGTTGTAAGTAAGAAACATACGATTTTCAGCTCGGACAGTGAAGAGGAGTTGTTCGCAAGTAGAAGGAGGAGAGAGGGAGACAGGGACAGAGATAGAGATGTGAAGAGAGTGGAAGTGAGAGGACCGCTGTTCGGAGACGACGATGGAGACTTGTTCGGGGAGGCGATTGGAACTGTGCGAGGAGGTGAGTGCACTGCGTTGATTGTGATGTTGTAACTTTGTGGTATTTACAGGGTGACTCATTACGGATTAAAATTCACTAGTTGGTTGTACAAAACATTATGAATACTAAAATATAAATCGCAAATGCGGATTTTAATTGTGACAAATAACATCGTGGAGGTGTCCTCCGTGTCGGTTTCAACCTTGCTTGACCGCTCCTGCCAGCGAAGGCGCGTATCCCCCACCGCACGCTGGTGATCTGGTGAAATCATGTCCACGTCGTCGTCGTGGAGTCATCAAATCGTTCCTAAGGACCCAATAACGGTTATTCTGCCGATTTACGTACTCTTCAACATGAAGATGCACTTCATCGGTAAATAAAACCTCTTTGATACCATTATCCGGTCCAAAATTCTTTAACATTTATTCACAGTCATATTTACGTTTGATGAGGGCGTCGGGTTTAATTTTTAAAATTAACTTGTAAGGGTTGACTTTGGGGTTCAAATTAAAATTTGATAATCACGCGATAAGTGTTCAATGACGCCGCGGCGGGCCGAGGACACGACAGCCACCGGTCGTGGTCTCGTGGGTGACGTGTCCTGATGTTCGAGGAACCTCGCGTTGTAGACCGCATCAATGGAATGATCGGCGTTGGCAGGCAACCGGTGTAACTCCTCGGCATCAGGCATGTGAAGCGTATTCAGCAATCATTTATGCTCTAACGGTGAAGGAAAACATTGGAGGAAACCTGCATGTCTGAGGAAATTAAAAGTTTCCGAAGGCGTGTGAAATCCACCGCACAGCATTGGGCCCGCTCGTTGGATCGTGGCCCGTACCCCCTTGTGCAAGGGGAGGACTGTGACCCAACAGTGGGGACCTTAATAGGCTGATGATGATGATGATGATGATGATGATATGGCAAAATAATGTCAAAAAAATGACCGGTGCAACGATTAAAAGACGGATATCAACTGATTATGAAACCCTCGCCTAGCTCGAGTGCACGGTGAGCCGACTGTACCGCGTACTGGCAACAAAAAAATCTGAAAAACATCCGTCGAATACTGGCAGTATCCTCTCCATATTAAAGTTAAAAAACACTCGTGAGTCACCCTGTACTTATTACAGAAATTGGCCTCAATTACATGTGGCCGCTAAATGTAATCTAAACCTAAGTGAAACGAGTGAGCGGGACGTTTCATTTTGTGATAATCGTTTGACGGACATTCTGCATTTTTCTTCATTCTTTCTTCATTCTGAATTCTGGAACGAATCTTGTGGGAATATCCTCGATAGAGAAGCCCGGTGCGGTCCGCGTGTTCCGAGCCAGCACGTTTGGAATAGCCAGTGCAGTGACTGCAGCGAGTTTCAAACAAAATTGAAACGAACCCAGAAGAACCCATAGAAATCTATTCTTCGTTTTCTAGATTTCTACGGGTTCGGTCCGATTCCGTTACAAAACCGCTGCAGTTCCCAATTCCTCGTTGCCGTTCGCTGCTGCACCCGATGACCCTATACCTTTCAACTGCAACCTTCAGGCGTCCATCATCATGACCGACGCAGCCTTCCTCGCAACCGACGTTCTACATATAGTATCCTTCACATCGGGATCGGGTACATCAGGATCTACCACCCGATCCCGTAAGAGAGCGTAACTTCCGGCACACGAGGCACTCCATCTTAGTGCGCGAGTAGCACGCCGGGGTGAGATGTCCGCGGGCGACGGTGCGCCGGTGTCCACTCACCATCAGATGTAATATCTCCTCTCCGCGCAGGTGCTGGCGGCGCGGGCGCCCCCCGGACGCACCCGTCGGCCACGGCCACGGCCACGGCGGTGTTCGAGGACCCGCTCTCCGCGGCGCGGGACGGCGACTGACCGCAGATCATTGTGTGACGATGGTGACGCGTGCGTGGAGTGGATGCGTGGGGGGAACAGTCGAAAGCTTACAACGATCTATAACCGATATTGCTACTAGATTATACCTCTATATTCTCAAAAGATTAAATTTCATACAAATTTATTGTATTTTATTTATTAGGTTTACGACAGATTAGGTACGACCAGAGAAATTACAGAAAAATTAATATAAAGTTGTGAGCTAGGTCAAAGGGAAAAGTGGATTGTTTTTGTTTTTGCGAGCGGGATTTTGTAACATCTTCCAATGGAAGAGGAGTGCGTCGAGCGTGGCTGCTCAGTTGTGTGTATAGAAATAGATATAACATTTTGTGTGGATTTTCAAAAAGAAACGAGAACATTCCAGCTTGTACTGTGTTATATTGTAAGCTATACGAGACCCCGACACTGTGTGGGATTGTTGTTGTTAACGTTAGTTTACATTGTAACTGTTTTACATTGTAACTGTTTTACATTGTAACTGTTTTACATTGTAACTGTTTTACATTGTAACTGTTTTACATTGTAACTGTTTTACATTGTAACTGTTTTACATTGTAACTGTTTTACATTGTAACTGTTTTACATTGTAACTGTTTTACATTGTAACTGTTTTGTACATTTATAGCGTCTAATACAAATAAAATAATAAAAACAATATATATTTGATTGTTTGTTTGTTTGTAGTCTCTTTATTGTACAGACACAAGAAAAAATACATAGAAGATAAAAAAACATTACAATATGTACAAAGGCGGGCTTATCCCATAGGGATCTCTTCCAGCCAACCTTTGATTAAGGAGAGTTTAGACTAGTATGGTGGGTAAGGTTTGGAGTACAATAAATTACAATAATTATATAGTAGATAAATAAAATAGATACTTAACAATTATAATGATCTGTGATCGGAGTAGGTAGGGCTCTTTCGGGTCAATGTCCTCAAAGGTTATATTAATATGGATATGATTTCGGGATCCCGTTTTAAGTTATCGAGCAAATGTTGTAAATTACTTTTATAAACCTCGCCCTTACTCGGCGGATTACGAGATTTTAAAAATTGTGAACTTACTAAGAAGTTAAAACACTACCATAGGTGCACTAGCGCCATGAATCTTAAACAATATATTTCGCCACCAATCTTAAATGTGTATCAAAACAAATATAACGTTAAAAATCTAAATAATATATTTATTCAATCCCGGAAATCCCGGGATTATTGGGCATACTTATCCATATTATGACCGTATGTGGCAAGTACCAAAAACAGCTCTACCTACTCCCTCTGATAATGATATATACAATTTGTTATACATATATACGAATACATATATAAACATAATAAATTAAAAAAAGAAATATATAATAATAATATATACACTAATTTAATACTTACATACAAATAACAATAATTCTGCTCAATGTGTCAGTAACGTGACTAAAGTGCTTTTTGAGAGCATTTTTAAAAGAAGGCACAGAAGGCGATTTCCTCGCGTCGACAGGAAGCTTGTTCCAGAGCCTCGCCGCACGAACCGAGAATGATTTGGTGTAGGTGCGGGAAGTGTGCGCGGGGAGGCCGAGGGCCATGTCTTGTGCAGAGCGCAGACGTCCGCCACTCTTTGTCAGCGGTAAAATGGAACCTCTCGCGGAGGTACGACGGCGCCGAAGGAGTGAAAGAAACAGAGAAAGGAGAGTGTATGTGAGTCTCGGGAGCCAGTTCAACCGGCGACGATACTCGGTGCCTTCAGTGTTTGTTCGGTGACAGTGCTTTCAGGATGGGCGCGGTTTTTTACACAAAACAAAATGGTTCAAATTTTGGAATAAAAACCTTGATAGATGAGCATAGGCCAAGAAGCGAAAAGACATCAAAATGTAAAGGAAAATAACAAGGATGGACTTACCGAATTTGCCTTCCGAATGAATAAAAATCCGAATGAGTAAAAATTTTTTACAATGAAATGGTTTTTTTCGGAGTACTCCCACTCCATCAGGTCATGCGTGAATTTTTTACAATGAAATGGTTTTTTTCGGAGTACTCCCACTCCATCAGGTCATGCGTGAATTTTTTCTCACTATGTCGTGCACGACCTAGTGTAATTAAATAGTATTATCTCACTATGTCGTGCACATCACTTCTACTGTGCGACTGCGCGCAATCCGCTGCTCTCGTGGCCGCGTCCGCCTCCCTAACAACTCGAGCTCCCGCGGAGGACGGTCCTGGCCCTCTGGCAGGTGATCCACTGGTCCTAGTGAGTGTGCGACCTGGTGCGAGCGGGCGCGGGCGCCCCGGCCGGCGGCGGCGGCCTGCCGCACGAGCAGACTCATCGGGGTTATTGTATGTGCAGAGGTGATGGCGGGCGTGGAGGTGGACAATAAACACCGTAATTGCAGAGCACCGCTTTATGCTATATTTACTAAACATGAAAAATAAACATAGCGAGGCACCTAATACACGTTCGCTCGACTTGTTATATAGGGTACAAGTCCATCACTTCCCCTTACACTATATAACGAGAAACACCATAGAACGGCACATACGTGACTCTACATAGGCATCAGTACCTACAGCAAATACATATTATAAAACGTAACATCGAATACATAGCGAGACTTGGCGACCATACAAAGACTCTACAAACTAGAATAAAAGTTAAATAATAAACGTTAACAATAAGTTAAGTTATGTTAAATAATAACATACTATTCCACTCCTATTTACCGAGAGTTCTTACATTTAAGTCAAACATAAAGTCTCTATGCTTACAAATAAACAGAGTCTTAGTGAGAATGTCAGCTATCATTTTTTCCCACCAAAGTCAGTTAGGAGCCTCCCCTCTGACACCTCTCTTGAGCACGGCGTTACCGTGCCCACACACGCCCTATACCGCCTAAAAAGAGCCGCCCAGGCTGTCACATGTCTCAGGAGGAATTGGGCAGCCTGTACAAAATCGGCGAGCTGCTCTTCCTTCCGGGCATCACTATCGAGGCCCAGAAGGGCAGGGCGGGCCCGGCGCAGTGCCACAGATGCCAAGCTTTTGGCCACTCCTCGGCCAACTGCTTCCGGCCGCCTAGGTGCGTGCGCTGTGCAGAGGCACACCTGGTGGCCGAGTGCACGAGGAGACCACCTGTGCGAACTGCGCCGGCCCCCACTCGTCCAACGATCGCCGCTGTAAAGTGTTAAAAGAGATTGCGGAAACAAGTAAAACTTCGCCCTCCGCTACCGCTTCACGTATTATAGCCCCGACTGCGGTTATTCCGTAGCGTCGACCCTTTCAGCTTAGACCGATGGCTCCTAGGGTTGCATCATAACCGGCGGAGATCCCCACGGCTTCCTTACCCTACAACTGCACGGCTCTTCACTAATCCCGGAGGCAAACCCACCGACAGAAAGGGGAATATCTCTAGCGCCTGATAAAAAACGTAAGGCAAAGCGCAGCCCCCGTAAGAAAGCTAGGACACTTGCGTCGGGCGCGCCCGCTGTCCCGTAGGAGGCAGCCGTCTCCACTATGGGTTCTCAGCCCCCCCAGCTAGCTCCTCAGGCATCTGGACCTCTACCACCACCGCCCCTAGCTTACTCAATGGAAGGTTTTCGGCCGGCTCCAGCTGGCTCCGCTCTATAGCAAATGTTCGCTTTTCATCCGAACAGGTTGCCCCATCAGATTCATCAGATTGATTGAAACCAAAAATACAGGATAAGAGCAGGAGAGTGTAGGACACCGACTCTACTATGGTCGAGGTGCAATCGGACCGATCGTCATGGGGTCGGTTGTGGGAGTCCCCGGGAGGGGAAAGAGAAGGATTAGAGGAGGAGAGGAGCATGACTCGTTCCGAGGCGGGCTCCTCTAGTTTAAACGACGACGAGGTGTCGGGGGATAAAACACCCAAGGACTACAAACAGTAAAATATAAAACTGATTACAAATGATAAAGTATTAAATTGTCCACAATTCTATTCTATACATATTCTATTCTAATAATTAAAACTATGGGGTTGTCGCTTTAAATTTTGAAATATAGTAATAATTGTTTAAATAAAAACTACACTAAAATTATTGAGGAGCTCGTAGCCTAGTTGCGAGCACGGTCCGGAAGTGATCGGGCAAGTAAAGCGACTTTGGCGCGGTCGGTACCTGGATGGGTGACCGCTAGTGGCATATTTCATCTGAGCTCCTCCGTGCCTCGAAGAGCACGTTAAGCAGTCGGTCCCGGTTGTTGTCGTTCGTCAGCAGTCGTTAAGCCATGTCAGAGGCCTACGGGCGGCCTGAACAACTCTGACAAATAGGTTGGCCACTAACCATACGATAAGCAAGCAAGAAACTATCAATAATAACTTGATGAAGGATTGTCCGAGATGAAAAAAAAAAGTGTCGTCAGCCTTCTACCTATTAATTTCCCAGATTCAATAAATGTAACAATTTATAGATGTTAAACATGTAATTTCAATGTTGAATTGAAAATATATTTATATTTGTTTAAATTCAAATAATTTATCGGTTATAGCTTCGAAATTACAGAACATTTAAATTATAATAAATTTTAAAAATAAAATTTAAAAATAAAATTTAATTGTAAAAAAATAAATTATTTTTTTGGAAAGAGCTCGTCAAACTGAATAACTTTGTCGAAGACTGTATTGTTTTAACACGTTTAGTTCTCGAGATATAAGCCAATAAAGAAAACAAACATAGGACTTTAACTTTTGACTAGTGCTTTTGTATGGGGAGAGGGCATTAGACCCGACGGCGGACGATCATATCGCGTTGCCAGTGTATATAGGGAGGGCATCGGTGAGCACGGCACCGAGGGACAGGGCGCACAGAGTAGAGACTGGCTAGGTCTATGTGACCGTTATACGACCATTATACGACCATTATCTCGCCTATGGGGCAAGGCGGAGAGAATGGAGCGCCACACAAAATTACCCTGTCCAAACAAACATAATAAGAAAAGTGGCTTTCAAAAATGGTATCTCATTCAAGACTCGCTTGTAAAGTACTGAGGTACTTGGTGCATGACAATAAAATGCCAGTCTTTACATGCCCGACCTAAATGGGGACGGCTTCTTATTCCTATGTGCAAACATGGTGAGTGGAGGCTGAAACCAGCTAATGTGTAATGATGGCGTATTTTCTTCCTTTGCGAATACGAAAGCACCTCGTGTGTGGATCACGAAGCTGGGAAGGAATGTCTGTAGTCATTATGCATGAACCGTAATGGAGGACTTATTAGATTTTTGAGATTCTCTAATGCGAGGTAGTGACCCGCTTGCAGGGAGCACTTCGTCGTTTGTAGAGTTTCAGGATCAAACAGCTTCGATAACATTACACATTTATTTATCATTGAACTGACACTTTTTATACATGCCGGAAACCGACTCTTATACCCTTTGTTCGTCACAGAGTTCGCGCATGCTCTGAAGGGCTGTCCGGCGTCCCTGTAGCTTAGTGCTGCGAGGCAATGGAATTGTCGGTCGGTCGACTAGGCGACCTCGTTCAGGAACACGCGGCTGGGCACCGCGTACGATTGAGCGAGTGGTGAGGAGTGAACATCAGAAATGATTTCTTGAATGGTTCTCACCACGAGCGGTACTTGAGCATTGTTTGGATTAAACGTGCATTACCCATTTGCCACGAGGTGAATCTCGAGGCCGGGTAGTGGTAAATCGTTTGAGGCGTAATACGAGCACGTCTTTGGAAATATCCACAGTCTGGATACCAGACCCATTCATTGCTATGGTTACTGCTCTATTTTGAAGTGTACGGGTTCTACACACAAATGAACATTTAATGTTCATAGTAAATCGAGGGAGACCTGATTTTATCACATTACAACACACACACACACACACATACAACATTGCACCTACTAGGAAAGTGATGTTTCTTGTAGTCTCTTTATTGAACTAATATAAAAATACACATAAAATAAAATTACATTAAAATATCGACGCTTGAAAGGCAAAACATCCCAAGCGACATTGACCCATTTATGTGTACAGGTTTTATTTGTAGGAAAAGGCTCATATAATCGTTATATTACAGTGAATCGAAACAATAGTTAGTCTAGGAATTCTTATTTTTTCAGCGATTACTGTTATGATAATCACATATAATTAGCGAAATGTATGTCGGTTAGATAAAAGTGACATAATTGTAAAAACAGGTAAAAATATCTAAATGATCGGTGGGACTTTAGTTAAAACGAGTAAATTTAACATAAAAACCTCACCACATGAAAACTCGAACAGGATGAATCATCTAAAAAAACAAGGTTACATTCAAATTACGTGCGCTTCAAAATTAGTTTTAATTAGTGTAGGAGAATATTAATAACTGACCGTCTGCAGGAGTTGGCCGCGAAACTAACCAACATTTTATGTAGATGTCTAATTGAAGTCAACGAATTGAAACAAAACATAATGCAAATAAATCAACATTTTTTTGTTTTTAAAACTAATAAAAGAGATAAAATGTTCAAACAGACATGTTAGGTTTTTTTTTTTTTTTTTTTTTTTTTTGTATTTTCGGCTATAATCCTCTGATATGAGATCGGAGACTTTTTGTAGCTGAAAACGGTTTGTAGTCTTTCTCTTTATTTGTTGTCACAGATGCACGATATGTGCAAGGTGGTAAGTTGGCAAAATTTGGGGACGAGGACGGGGGTAAGTGGTATTATACTATTACATATTGAAATATATTACAGATACGTATAAGTAGTATAACTTTTTTTTTTTATTTTTTTTTTTTTTTTGTTCTCTCTTTTCTTTCTTTTTTGTTTCTTTTTTCTTCTACTTATCTTTTCTTTCTTTTCTTTTTATACTTATTTGCTAAATTTCCATTAAACTAATTTATATACACTCAAATATACAATAGTTTAATTTTACTTATCTATTTATTCCTATTTATTACTACTTTCATTACCTCACAACAGTATTGTAAAAAATATTCTCGAATCTTTTTATCTTGTATTATTCTTTGCACATTTTGTTGATTTACTTCTATATCTATTTTGTTTTCCAGCTCGTATCTCTTAACATTATTTATGGGACAGTCAAATAAAATATGAGGTATGTCTTCATTTACCTCCGGGTCGCATTTGCATGATGGACTCTCCTTACACTTGAATCTGTGCAGGTATTCGGAGAGCCCACCATGCCCTGTCAGGACTTGGACTAGGGTCGGGTTTAAATTTATTTTCTTTATTATACTGTAGGCGTCTATTGCATCCGGAAAGAAAACTTTTGTAGTTGACGCGGTGCTACCCTCCTTGTATCTTGCATTCCACTGAGCCAGGGACTCTCTGCGAATTTGTCCTTTTATGTATGAAACCGGGCACAGATCATAATCGGGCTTCTATTTTGTATTTAGTGCCGCGTCTTTTGCTAGTTGGTCCGCTCTTTCGTTACCTTCCATCCCTACGTGTGCTTTAATCCAGCATAGCGTAATTGTTTTGTTCTGGCTGGCTATAGTTTTTATGTTTTTTCGGATTTTCACCGCGAGGGGATGGAAGGAGTCTTGGTTGCCGACATGTTAGGTTAGGTTAGGTTAGGTTAGGTTAGGTTAGGTTAGGTTAGGTTAGGTTAGGTTGGGGTACTGTGTCGGGAAACCTCCTCGTGTGCCCGCCTGCTGCAGTTCCCAGTTGATACGTCCGCTGGGAAGGGCAGTGGGTCGGGCCGGTGTACCCTGGGCGACGGTCAGTAACTTCTCCTTGTGTGACTTTGCTGGCCGCCGAGCGAATTGTCCCGACGTGACGGCCGTGCAAGTTCCCGTGCTAACCCACGGAGCCTGCACGGGTCGCACCACCCGCTCTATTCTTAGAGCGGTGCCTGGTGCGTGGGGAGTATACCGTAACCCTTCGGGAACGGGGGTCTAGCCTTAACTGGCCGGACCGCGAGGAGATCACCTCTATAAAAAATCCTCAACCCCCGGAGTTGTGGTTCGTTGTACGATTACGTGACACGGGGTGCTCGAAGAGCGGCTGGGGAGTTCACCAGTTTTTAGCGGCCAACCCTGGGGTACCTCCCGCCCCCCCAGGCGTATAGGGTTATCGAGGCAAACCGGTCACTGCCGAGATCGACCGTCAAAAACCGGGTACTCGTGGGATCAGTAATGAATAAATCAAAAACCCAAAACAAAATCATGGAGAAAGATAGGGAGGAGGGCCTAATTTTCGCTCGGCCATATGAGCGGACCGGAGAAATGCCGGATGACGTGAGCGACACGGACTCTCTCATGTCGAACACGTCGAGTGTTTCCCGGGCACAAAAGCGTGGGAGGGGACAGGACGACGAGGATAGTCCGTCCTATGTCCCTAAAAAGACAAGGGCAAAAACCAGCTTGCCCAATGCGGATGAGCTGCAGGAGGAGATGCGGGAACAGCCGACGGCGGACCTCGGCGCTCGCATTTTTGACAGCCTGCAGGCGGTGGAGAAGGTGGCGGATAAATCCCGCAACCTTAAGGGCGATTTTGTTCGCGCCCTCAGGGTCGCAGTGCGAACGGTGCAGGCCGCCAGCACTGAAATCGTGCAGCGAACCTCTGCGGAAAGGATGGAGCGGGAAAACGCAGAGCTGCGATCTCAGCTAACCGACCTGAGCGCCAAGGTGCAGGCGCTGACGGCCGAGTTGGCTCAGCTGAGACGAGGGGCCGCGGGGGGCGGCGGGGCCTCCTCCGCGCCTACACCTCCAGCGGGCGGGACCTCCTCTAGACCAACTAGACCAGCAGCCCCGCGTACATTGGAAGCGGTTCGCAGCGGCCAGGTGGGCTCTGATCTACTACAGCGGGTAGAAGCAATGATCGAGAGGAGTTTGACCCGTTTTAGGGACGAGCTCTTTCCCGATCGAGCAATTAGGCCGCCACTCGGCCGAAAGGTGGGAGACCCGGCGAGAGGGCCAGAGCCCGCAGCAGGACCTTCAACCAAGAAGACCAGGGTCACGAGAAGAAAGACCAGGGGCCCCAACCCCACGCCGCTCGACACGATTGCTGGGAGGGCGGAACCGCCATCGTCAGCGCTTCCGTCGACGTCGGGGGTGTCGCAACCCCCGACCACATGGGCCACGGTAGTAGGCCGAAAGGCAAAGAAAAGGCAGGCAAACGCCGCCAATCTTGCGCCTACGGCTGCGCGGCCTGCTATAAGTGCTGCCAAGAAGAAGCCGAAGTTGCCTCGGCCGCCGAACACTGCCGCCATAGCGGTTACAGTACCCGAGGGTGTCGACATCACCTACGCCCAAGTGATGGCGGCCGCCAAAGAGAGGGTTAAACTGGCCGACTGTGGCATTGATGAAGTTCGCCAAAAGAGGGCCTTAAACGGCGGCCTATTGCTGGAGGTGGCCGGCCCAGAAAATGCAGCTAAAGCTGACGTTTTGGCCGACCGCCTGCGGCAGGCGCTCACTGAGATGGGCGTGCAAATCGTTCGCCCATCTAAAACAGGCGAACTGCGAGTGATGGACTTAGATGAGTCCATCACTCAAGCAGACGTCGCGGCAGCCATCGCCGAAGCCGGAGGCTGTTCCGCCGATGAGGTGAAGGTGGCCGAAATTCGACGCAACTCACAAAGGTTGGGGACGGCGTGGGTTCGTTGCCCGCTCACCGCGGCGAAAAAAGTTTCGGCTGCAAAGCGCGTGCGAGTGGGGTGGGTGGCTGCTAGGGTCGAGGCATTGGGGGCACGGCCTCTGCAGTGCTACCGGTGCCTCGAGTTGGGGCACATACGTTTAAGGTGCCCCAATGCTGTTGACCGGAGCGCCTTGTGCTACACGTGCGGCGAGCCGGGTCACAAGGCGACCCAGTGCACAGCACAGGCGCCCAGGTGCCCGCTGTGCGCGGAGATCGGTCGGCCGGCCGATCACAGAATAGGGGGCAAAAAATGCACGCCCCCGAAAGGGAAGAAAAAGAGCAGAGGAGACAAGCAGGCTCCTCCACTGGCTGCTTCCGCGGAAACGGCAGGCGAAGACGAGCCCTCCAGAGCGCCATCCCGAACGAGAGATTACTCGTTGGGCGAGGAGGTAATGGAAACGGCACATTCAACAGCCTAAAGATACTCCAGGGCAACCTCAACCACTGCCGCGCGTCGCAGGACCTGCTACTGCAGACTGTCGCGGAGTTGTCGGTTGCATTGGCGGTGGTAGCGGAGCCGTATAGTGTCCCGAATCACCCTCGCTGGTTCGTGGACGAGGTCGGCTCCGTTGCCATATATTGGGGGGGAAAGGAAAGGGATCCCCCTTGCTCCTTGCTGAGGAGGGGCCAAGGATACGTTGTGGTGGAGTGGGGTCCACTTGTAGTAGTAGGCTGCTACGTTTCCCCCAACTGCAGCCTCGCCGCTTACGAGGCCTACTTGGACGGACTAGCCATCTGCATTCGTGGAAGTCTAGCCCGCCCGATGTTCGTCCTGGGCGACTTCAATGCACGTTCTAGAGCGTGGGGAGACGCCCTGGACAGCCCGAGGGGAGATACAATCCAAGAGTGGGCGGCGGGAATGGATCTCCGGTTGCTAAACCGGGGGTCTGTTAGCACTCTAGTGCGGTGGCAGGGGGAGTCGATCATTGACCTGTCGTGGGCGACTCCTTCTGCCGCGCGAGTCGTGTCGGGCTGGAGGGTAGCGGAGGAGGTGGTCACACTATCCGACCACCGTCACATCTTTATCGATGTGACACTCCGATCCCCCGACGGTCCCGTGCGCCGTGGCGGCAGTCCACCGCGACGTTGGTCCCTCAAGCGGCTCGATCGAGACTTGCTCATCGCCGCTGCCAACGTCGCGGCTTGGCCGGATACCGGCGAGATCCCGCCCGATCCCGAAGAGGAAGCGGCCTGGTTTCGGAGGACAATGACGTCGATCTGCGACGCTTCCATGCCCCGAGCCAGGCCTGTCGAGCGAAAGGCCACGTATTGGTGGTCGGACAGCATTGCGCAGTTGCGCAGCATCTGCCTGATTTCGCGCCGCCAATACACGAGGGCCCGACGGAGACGGCGAGTCTCAGCCGAAGAAAGAGCGGAAGCCTACACGGCATACCGGGAAGCGACCAAGGCGCTCCAACGGGCGATTAAGGACGCCAAGGCTCGGTCCTGGAACGAGCTCCTCGAGGGACTGGACAGGGACCCATGGGGACGCCCGTACAAAATGGTACTGGGCAAACTCCGCCCGTGGGTCCCTCCACTAACGGAGACCATGGACCCCAATTTAGCGGGAAGAGTGGTAGATACGCTCTTCCCGAGGATCCAGGATACTCCCTCGTCAGCCCAGTCGAGCCCGCAGAGCTGGCGCGAAGGCTTAGAGGTGTCGGAGGCGGAGCTAGCCCTAGCGGTGTTGCGACTGAGAGCCCGTAACACTGCGCCGGGCCCGGACGGGATTCCAGGCCGAGCCTGGGTGTTGGCCCTAGCTGTCCTGGGGGACAGGCTGAGGCGACTGTTTAACAGTTGCCTCCGTTCAAGCGTGTTCCCCACAAGCTGGAAGGAAGCCAGATTGGTGCTTCTGAAGAAGGATGGAAGGCCCGCGGACTCTCCTTCTGCGTACCGACCCATCTGTCTGCTGGACGAAGCGGGCAAACTGTTCGAGAGAATAGTCGCCCGTCGTCTCAGCGGACACCTGTCGACTGAGGGCCCCGACTTATCGGAAAACCAGTTTGGTTTCCGACGGGAACGGTCGACAGTGGATGCAATCCTGCGAGTGCGCTCCCTGGCGGAGCAGGCGATTGAGCGGGGAGGGATGGCATTGGCGATAAGTCTGGACATCGTCAATGCCTTCAACTCCTTGCCCTGGAGGGCGATTAGGGAGGCACTGGTCTATCACAATGTGCCTCCCTACCTGCACGGAATCGTCGGAGCGTACTTGAATAACAGGCGCATCCATTATGTGGGTCGGGACGAGAGAGCCCACGAGAGGGAGGTCAGCTGCGGGGTTCCACAGGGATCAGTGCTAGGCCCGCTGCTGTGGAACCTAGCATATGATGCGGTCCTCCGGGTCAATCTCCCCATCGGAGTAAGTGTCGTCTGTTATGCAGACGACACTCTAGTGGTGGCCGAGGGGAGCTCCTTCGAGAGGACAACCCAGCTCGCCGAGGAAGGGGTGGCTTGCGTCGTCGCAAAAATCCACGAGCTGGGCCTTGTGGTGGCGCCTCACAAGACTGAGGCGTTGTGGTTTCATAAGCTCCGAAGGGGAGTGGAGCCACCCAGCTCGTCGATCCGGGTGGGTGACGCGGAGGTCCAGGTTGGTCGGTACCTTAAGTACCTGGGTCTAACTCTGGACAGTCGCTGGAGCTTCGTGGAACATTTCGAGCGCCTGGTCCCCCGAATTCAGAAGGTAGCGGGTGCTATGCACAGACTGCTGCCGAATCTCGGGGGACCCCGGGAAGGAGTCCGCCGCCTCTATGCGGGGGTGGTACGATCGATGGCCCTCTACGGGGCGCCGGTCTGGGCGGAAAGACTGGCTCGTGAACGGCGCAGTAGAGCCAAGCTGAATAGCATTCAGCGCATGATGGCCATCAGGATCGTACGAGGATACCGCACGATATCCTTTGAGGCGGCGACTGTCCTGGCGCGATTCCCGCCTTTGGTCATTCTGGCGGACATGGACGCGAGGGTCTACCATGAGACCCGCGCCATCCGCCAGAGAGGCGGGATCGACCAGCACAGAGAGCTCGAAGTGTTCAGGAGGAGGGCGCGTCGACATGTGATCGAATTGTGGCATACGCGGCTCAACGAGCCGCGGAATGCACGCAAACGCACAATCGACGCGATCCTGCCAAGCTTTGAAGCTTGGCTCCGGCGGGAGGGAGGAAGCGTCACCTTCCGGCTGACTCAGGTACTCACCGGGCACGGGTGTTTCGGTGAGTACCTGAATCGAATCGGGCGCGAAGCGACGGCGCAATGCCACCACTGTGGAGGGGACCGGGACGACGCACAGCACACGCTCGCGGAGTGCCCTGCATGGGACTCCGAGCGGCGAGTCCTGGTCGACCGCATCGGGCGGGATCTCTGTCTGCCAGCAGTAGTAGCGGCTATGCTGGCGGACGACAGAGCCTGGAAGGCGGTGGTCTCCTTCTGTGAAACCGTTATGGTTCGGAAGGAGACCGCCGAGCGGGATCGGGAGAGGGCCGACCCCGCTCGGAGACGGAGACGGAGACGCCGGGGCGCCGGTGACGCGCGTCCTGGTCCGTCAGCCCTGTAGTCTCGGGCGAAGAATAGAGCCACGGTAACTCCTGCCTGTCGTAAAAGGCGACTAAAAGGAGGGATCAGGGTCGCGGGCGGTCAAAGTGGGGGCTTTGACCGTTCATTGGCGGGCGACCCTGGGGAAGGCAGCAACGTGCTATGGCCGCACGCTGCTGTAACGGGAGGAACCGGGAGGTGGAATGTACACCTCCCAGGAGGAGCCCAAGGCAAATGCTAGGAGGGCACCGGTGCGTTCCACTGGAGATCCCGGAGCCCTCCGATTAGCACGAGGCCGGCCATCGAGGGGGTTTTAGTGAGTGGAAATCTCACATAACCCAGTCTCTCCCCCAGGAGGCTGGGTATCTTTCGAAGATTTCCCCCCCGTTACCAAAAAAAAAAAAAAAAAAGGTTAGGTTAGGTTAGGTTAGGTTAGGTTAGAGCATGGCGGAGTGGTCGATTCACGTGGCTGTGGTCGCCGAGCCTTACTCTGTACCCCCCCGGGATAACTGGGTGGGGGACTGTAGCGGTAAGGTGGCCATAATCACGACGACTGCCGGTGGCTCCCAACCCTTCGAAAAAGTAGTGAAGGGTCAGGGGTTTGTCGCGGCCCTGTTGGGCGGCGTCACGGTCATCGGGGCTTATTTCTCGCCGAATGGGAGCTTGGCCGACTTCGAGCAGCTGCTGGTACAAATAGGAGCTCTCGTCGGGCAAAGTCATGGGCCCGTGCTCGTCGCTGGGGATCTCAATGCCAAGTCTTTGGTGTGGGGATCCCGAGCGTCGAATGCGCGGGGCGATGAGCTGGAGGAGTGGGCGATCGCCACCGGTCTGACTGCGCTCAACCAGGGGACGGTCGACACGTGCGTGCGGCGAGAGGGCGGATCTATCGTGGACGTCACGTTTGCGAATGCCGCCATAGCCCGCCGTGTCCGGGGCTGGGAAGTCCTGGAGGGTGTGGAGACCCTATCGGACCATAGGTATATCCGGTTCGATGTGTCCACACTCCCAGCAACCCCGAGCGGCCCAAGCCGGTCCCTGGCAGGGAACGGCCCGCACTGGTCGCTGAAGCGGCTCGATAGAGACCTACTAGTGGAGGCGGCGCTGGTCCAGGCGTGGATTAAGGGGCCCGAAGACCCGGTGGAGGTAAACGCGGAGGTCGAATCGCTTGGCGAGGCCATGTTACACGTCTGTGATGCGGCCATGCCCCGCGTGAAGCCTCTCCAACCTCGGCGTCGAGTGTACTGGTGGTCCGCGGAACTCGCACAGCTCCGTGAGGAGTGCGTGGAGGCGAGACGGCGGTACACCAGATGCCGAAGAAGACGGCCCCGTGATGAAGGCCTAGAGGACCAGCTTTACGCCTCCTATAGGAGCAAAGTCAAGGGCCTGCAGGTGGCCATAAGCAAGGCCAAGGAGTCTGCGCACGAGGAGATGCTGGAGACTTTAAATGCCGACCCGTGGGGGCGCCCGTACAGGATGGTGAGGCGTAAGCTCCGCCCTTGGGCCCCTCCGCTAACGCAGAGTCTCCAGCCTCAACTCCTTGACCAGGTGGTGTCGGCGTTGTTCCCACATCGGGAGGAACACATCTCTCCGCCGATGGCTCCGCCCGCACGGGTCGAGCGCGAAGTCGACGACGAGGGGACGGGGGCGCCAGAGGTGTCCGAGGGCGAACTTGCAGCGGCCGTGCTACGACTGCGCGCAAAGAGCACTGCCCCGGGACCGGACGGGATACCCGGGCGCGCCTGGGTGCTGGCTCTCAAGGCCCTGGAGCCCAGAGTGAGGGCACTATTCAGCGCGTGCCTGGCACAAGGCCAATTCCCATGCAGGTGGAAGACGGGTAAATTGGTCTTGCTGCGGAAAGAGGGACGTCCAGCTGACTCTCCGTCAGCCTATCGCCCCATCGTTCTCCTCGACGAGGTGGGCAAGCTTTTTGAGCGCGTCATCGCCGGCCGCCTCATTAGACATTTGGAGGGGACGGGGCCCGACCTGTGCGACTGCCAATTTGGTTTTCGCCGGGGCCGATCCACGGTCGATGCGGTCTCGCGGGTTAGGGCCTTGTCGGAGAACGCGGTGTCCCGGGGTGAAGTCGTCTTGGCGGTATCACTCGATATCGCCAATGCCTTCAATACCTTGCCCTGGACCTGCATCAACGAGGCGCTCCGGCATCACTGCATGCCTGGCCACTTGCGACGGATCGTGGGAGCCTATCTCTCTGAGAGGGCCGTCACGTATCCGGCGCGCGACGAGTGGCTAAGAAGGGAAATGTCGTGCGGTGTCCCACAGGGATCGGTCCTCGGACCGCTCCTGTGGAACATCGGCTACGACTGGGTGCTGCGGGGTGCCAACTTACACGGGGTCGACGTAACTTGTTACGCAGACGACACCCTCGTCACGGCCCGCGGCGCCACATACAGGCAGGCGTCCATCCTTGCCACAGCTGGAGTAGCCCATGTGGTGGCAAGGATCCGGCGGTTGGGGCTCGAGGTGGCCCTGGACAAATCTGAGGCCCTGCTGTTTCACGGGCCTCGAAAGGCGCCACCGGCCGGTGCTCACCTTGTAGTGGGCGGGGTGTCCATCGGTGTCGAGTCGACGATGCGCTACCTTGGCCTCGTCCTCGACAGCCGGTGGAATTTTAAGGAGCATTTCAGGCGCCTAGCTTCGAAATTAATCGGGGCTGCCGGGGCGCTTGGAATGCTCCTTCCAAACATGGGAGGACCAAATGTTGCCTGCCGCCGCCTCTATACTGGGGTGGTGCGGTCTATGGCTCTTTATGGGGCGCCCATATGGGTAGACGCCCTGTCCGCCCATAACAAGGCCCACCTGCGGAGACCGCAACGGGCCATGGCGGTCAGGGTCGTGAGAGGGTACCGCACCATCTCTTATGAGGCGGCGTGCGCGCTGGCCGGGACCCCGCCGTGGGACCTGGACGCAGAAGTGCTGGCGGACGTCTACCACCGCACTGCAGAGATGCGGGCGAGTGGAGACCATCCTATTCCGGAGGAGATTCTGCGATGGAGAATTAACTCTCGCAGGACTCTCCTCCGGAAGTGGAAGGAGAGACTGGAGGAGCCGAGCGCCGGCCACCTTACCATCGAGGCCATTCGACCTGTTCTTAAGGAATGGGTCGACAGGCGGCACGGGGTCCTGACCTTCCACCTTGTGCAGGTCCTCTCGGGACACGGTTGTTTCGGGAGGTACCTGTGCAGGATTGCGGGTCGGGAACCGACGATGGCGTGCCATCGGTGTGGCTGTCCGGAGGACACGGCGCTGCACACGGTAGCGGAGTGTCCTGCATGGGCGGAGCCGCGGGCAGATCTAGCCGCGGCAGTAGGGTCCAACCTGTCGCTGCCGAACATAGTCAAGGCTATGGTCGGCAGCGAGAGGGCGTGGGACGTTATGGTGGCCTTCTGCGAGCAAGTAATGGCGCAGAAGGAAGGCGAGGAGCGGATCAGGGAGGACGACCCTTCGTCCGACCCGATCCGCCGTAGGAGAACCGGGCGAAGGCGGCTGGCTCACGCTCGCCACCTTCCCCCTTAAAGAGGGCCTCCGGGCAATGGACACGGGGAGTCCATTGCCTGATAACAGGTCCTCGAGTTGGTCTGGCGTGCCCGTGTTCCGGCACGCCACCACAAGCCGAATGGGGACGTGAGTCCCCAGTGTTGGGTCCGTAATGCGGACACCCGCTGGCGAAGTTGCGGAAGTTATGCGCAAGCGTTCCCGTGGCTTCGCCGTCAGGCGGTGCGCAGGAACACCGGGGGGTTTTTTGGCCGGTAAAAGTCCGGCATAACCTCTTCGTCTCCCCCTATGCGGCGAAGAGGTAAGCATGAGCGTTTCCCCCCGAAAAAAAAAAAAAAAAAAGGTTAGGTTAGGTTAGGTTAGGTTAGGTTAGGTTAGGTTAGGTTAGGTTAGGTTAGGTTAGGTTAGGTTAGGTTAGGTTAGGTTTTTTTTTTTTTTTTTTTTTTTTTTTTTTTTTTGTGACCGCGCAATTGTCTCCTCTGACACAGGTCAGAGACGTTGTTATTGCGGTATTTGCTCGTATAAGCAGATTTCACATGCAAATAGTTACATGGAATACACAATAATGCACAAATGATGATGCGGACAGGAGATAGGTATGGGAGTGTAGGGCCAAAATAAATAAATAGTGTAATATGTAATAAATACTATAATATATAAATGGCACCTTTCCATTACTTTTCCTTTTTTTTTTTTTCATTTATTTTTTCTTTAGTGTATTCCATAGTACAATTTTTTTTTTCTTTTTTTTTTTTGGAACTTGTATTTATGTTCTTTTTATGCCTTTTTTTTTTTTTTTCTTTTTTTTCTCTTTTTTTATATTT
Organism: Hofmannophila pseudospretella; assembly: GCA_947369225.1. Classification (NCBI taxonomy): domain Eukaryota; kingdom Metazoa; phylum Arthropoda; class Insecta; order Lepidoptera; family Oecophoridae; genus Hofmannophila; species Hofmannophila pseudospretella. Next base: position 70,777 of record OX376338.1, on the reverse strand, counting down.
CGAGCTTACAAGCAAATACAATGGTTTCTGCGGTTTGTAACATTGCAATTAATAAAAATAAAGTAAAGTATAAAATAATAATTTAAAAGTAAAATAGGTATTATAACCCAAAAAAAATTTTTAATAACATTATAACTTAGCCTGTATTCTATTAATTAAATTCAAAATGTAAAGGCTCAAAATAAAATGAAGTTAAAGATAAATTTAAAATTACAGTAATTAAATAATCAAAAACCGTCGTTCCATAGTGCCGTGCTGCCGTTCCGCCGACACACTATCCTCATCACCTTCGCGCAGAAGTGGGCGAATGCGGATTTTGTGGTTTTGCCCACAAGTAGTACGCTGAGGTTCTCCCGCGTCACAGCGGTCTCGGTGGCCGCCTCAAGCTGCTGTCGCTCTGCGGCAAAGCGCGGGCAGTCGGCGAGCAGGTGCGGGACGTCCTCGACGGCCCCCGGCTCGCATGCGCACCACGGCGTGTCGCGCAGCTTGAAGCGGTGTAGATATTGTCCGAGACCGCCGTGACCCGTGAGAACCTGCGTGATCAGCGCGTGCGGTCGCGTCTGCACCGCGTACCGGTATGCGCAGGCCGCGTCCGGCAGGAACACGCTGATGGGCCGGTCGCGAGTGAGCTCCGCGTACGTCGCGCTCCACTCGACCAGCGCGTCCTCCCGGATCACCCTCCTGGCGTACGATACCGGCACGCAGTCATAGTCCGCCCTCTTCTTACTGTTGAGGGCCGTGTTTTTGGCCAGCTCGTCGGCCCGCTCGTTGCCGGGCGTGCCGACGTGGGCCCTTAGCCAGAACAACCGCACATCCACATCGGCGGCATACAACTCGCTGATTGTTCGCTGGATTCTGAAGGCGACGGGATGCTGGGAGGTTGGGTCTTGCAACAAGTCTAGCGATGATTTACTGTCTGTGAATATGTTTATTTGGTTTTCCTTTAACCTTCCAGCTAATTCCGTCGCCTTCAGAATCGCCACCATCTCGGCCTGGAAGACGGTGCAGAAGGGCTCGAGCCGCAGGGTGCGGTACTCGACCTCCGCCCCGTCCCGCCAGACCGTGACCGCAGCTCCCACTCGTCCCTCTATCTTGCTGCCGTCCGTGTAGATGTGCGGTCCCCGGACGTCGTGCCTGGTGAGCGTCTCCTCGGTGACCGTCTCTATGTCGGTGTATTCGACGGGCACCCGGCGGGCCGGGTGTGGCATGTCCAAGTGACTGATTCGTTCCTCCAGCGGCCGGTCCATGGTGGGCCCCAGTGGCTCGCCCCGCTTCACCCTGTAGAGGCGCGCGGCCTCGCGCACGCGCAGGTCGAGCGGCAGCAGGCCGGCGACGGCGAGCGCGGCCGCGAGCGACACCGTGCGATACGCGCGCGCGATTTTAAGCGCGAAGCCGCGCTGGACCGCGCGCAGGCGTTCCACATTATACTGTCGCTCCACGGCCGGCGCCCACACACTCGCCGCGTACAGCACCACGGGCTCCACCACCGACACGTAGAGGATCCGGAGGATGTCCGAGTTCAAGCCCCACGTCACCTTCGCCGCGCGTTCTAATTGCTTAAATATATTAATTGCCTTCTGGCAGACGGCGGTGACGTGGGACTTGAAGCTCAACCTATCGTCCACGATGACTCCGAGAAGTCTAAATTCCGGCACCACCTCCAAATCTCGACCGCCCATGTGTAAGACCGGGGCCCCGACGCCCCGCCTGTTGGTTAGCACCATGCATTTCGTCTTGGTCGGTGCGAACCTCAGCTTATTGTCGGAGCCCCAGTCATACACGACGGCCAGCGCGTCGTTCGCTTCCTCTTGCAGGTCGGTGATGGAGCCCCCTGAAACCGAAAATGACCCCCCCGAATTTTGAAGATAGGATTTTGATTTTTGGCACACTTGCAAGGTAGGGGAGAAAAATAGACTCCACGGTCGCAGAACTGAGCTAACACCCCTAGGTCTTTAGTAAACAACCCTTAAATGTACCTAAAGTTGTATTGCGGCTGCGAAAATTTTTCTGAAAAGCTACACCATATGTATTTATAAAATTATTTACAAGAAAAATCTGCTGATTTCACTAAATTGTTCTAAATATGTCTTACTATTTTACAAACTAAAGTCGCTGGGGGGTCGTCGCTTTAGTTTTAGAGAAAAAGTTCAGTTTCCCAAGACATGAAATTTTCAGCAGGTGCACTTAACTTGGTCCTCAATAACTCCGTGAAGAGTTGTCCAAATTCGCTGCTGAAGGTTGCGTTATGCTGAGCTCCGTCGTCCGGTCCCGGCTGCGTCCTCAGATTTTATCCCCGACGTCCTGAACAGGTAGCACGTGGACACGTGGTCGGGGGTGGTTCCTCGGTATCTCCTGAATGCGTGATCCGAAAAATCCGAAAATTTGCAGGATTGTGGCCGGCCCGGAGACGCTTTGATACGCAGTTGAAAAAGTGGGGGGTATCGATCGTTTTCCGGCGCCGCACTCGATTTTGTGTGTGAACACTTGGTGGAAATCGGTTTTTTGGCTATAATTCCTCCGGGAATGAACCGATTTTCAAAACACAAACACCACACTCTTTGCCTCACAAATGCACAACTTTTCACAAATTTTCACAACGATCTGAGCACTTTTTCTATTTTTCGCAATTTTTAAGCGCGGAGACGCTTCAAATAGCTTCCGCTCGGTGCGGGGGGCGCTGCGCGATTGGGTTAGGTTAGGTTAGGTTAGGTTAGGTTAGGTTAGGTTAGGTTTTTTTTTTTTTTTTTTGTATGTTTCGCTAGCTTTCCTCCGACAAGATAATCGGAGACTTTGTTTAGCTGACACTTTTGTTTACTTTTTGTATAATTTTATACATTTTTTTTTTTTTTTTTATCAGTTGTACAATTTGTACAAATGATAACCGGTGACTGAGCTGAAATTTAGAAAACATGAATTTGAGAAATACATATAATTTCAATTGAAACCAATAATAAATTTTTTTTTTTTTTTTTCTTGTAAAGCTACACTGCATGACAAGGTTTACACTATTTACAAATATAATATGCAAATTTATACACTATATTCTGCAACATTATATCTTATACTAGTTATATTCTAAAAATAACAACTATTTCTACATGGTTTTATAATTTCTAGTTATATATATACTTTTTTTTTTGTTTTTTTTTTTTTGTTTAAATATTTTTTTTTTCAGGTCCTTTTTTGTCTTTATTGTGATAAAGCTATTGCTTTTTTTTTTTTTTACTACAAATTTTTTTTTTTTTTTTAATACATATTTTCGTCAATGTTTCTTAATATATTATTACAAAATATACTTACATTGACTTTCTTATTGCTATCTGGTTTTATTCCTATTTATGACATCAGTTGCTATAAATATACAAAATTTTATGAAGAGCGATCTGTGTTCTGTGCTGGACAACATTTCGCAGAATGTCTCCTCAGTAATGCATTTACTTAATTTGAACTCCAGGTCGCTCCTTCGTGCGCTATATTTTGGGCATTTTACCAGCAGGTGTGCGACACTCTCCTCTACATTTTCGTCGCATATACAAGCCGGACTAGTTTTACACTTGAACCTGTGTAGATATTGTGAAAACCCTCCGTGACCGGTTATCACTTGCACGAGTGTCGGTGAAAGTTCTAGTTTTTTAATAATTCGATAGCTTGCTATCGCGTCTGGAAAGAACAATTTTGTCACTCCAGCTGTCTCTCCACTCGCATATCTGAGGCTCCACTCCCGTAACGTATCCTTTCTTATTTCACGCTTGGCAAAGGACACCGGACACCTGTCATAGTTCGGGGCCGTTTTGCTCTTCAGTGCCGCTTGCTTTGCCAGCTCATCCGCCCGCTCATTTCCCTCCAATCCCGCGTGGGCTTTTATCCAGAACAAAGAAACATCTTTGTTCTGGTCTTTAATTGCCTTTAAGTTTTGGCGCGTTTTTACTGCGAGGGGATGGAGGGAGCTTTGGTTGGTGACTACCTCCAGCGACGATCTGGAGTCGCTGTATATACCGAAGCTAGTTTTGGCGCTCTTTAAAATTTCCAGGGTTGCTCTGCATATGGCCAATAATTCCGCCTGGTAGACCGTGCAGTATGATGGCAGTTTGAGCTTGAGGGCCTTGGTCTCAGCTTCACCATCCCACAGAGATAGTGCTGCCCCGACCCTGCCCTCAATCTTACTGCCATCGGTGTAGATTCGTACTGCTTGAGTATTGTGGATGTCCACTTGTTGTTGGTCCACCAGGTTTATGAATTTGAGGTCCATATGCTGGGCCGGGTGCGGTGTTTCGGCGTAAGCGACCGGTGTCTCCACGTCCCGGTCTCCCAGTGCCGGCAGGGGCACTCCCTTCTTTACCTTGTACAATGCGGCTGCTTCTTGTATTCTGAGGTCGAGAGGAAGTAACCCCGCGAGCACTAGGGCCGAGTTCAGGGAGACGGTGCGGTAAGCCCTACAAATTTTTTGTGCGAACCCTCTTTGCACGGCGTCTAGTTGCTTTCGTACCCCTATTTTTTCGGTTGCAGGCGCCCACGCGCTGGCCGCGTACATCATGGTTGGCTCGACCACAGCCACGTAGATGGTCCTGATGACTTCGGTGTGGAGGCCCCAGCTGATCTTCGCGGCCCTGGATAGCTGCTTGTACATGTTGGCAGCTTTTTTGCACGTATTGATGACATGGCTGTTGAAGGTGAGCTTGTCATCAATTGTTAGTCCAAGGACTTTTATTTCGCGTGACATGCCAATGTCGACCCCGCCCATGGTCAGCAGTGGTGAGTCGTATTTCATTTTCTTTGTTAGCACCATGGCGTTTGTTTTGTGTGGTGCGAATTTTAGCTTGTTTCTGACTCCCCACTGCTGCACATAGGCGAGGGCGGCATTGGCCTGTCTTTGGACCTCCATTGCTGTATCCCCGTCGAACACCAGGACCACGTCATCCGCGAACGCCTGGCAGTAGTCACCCCTCTCCTCCAGCCCCTTCAGCAAAGGATCCAGGAGTAGGTTCCACAATATAGGTCCTCCAATGGAACCCTGGACGCAGCCCTTTGTTGTTTGCTTCGTGTGTTCCTGTCCTGCATATTTGACTTTCACACTCCTGTCTTTGAGGTAGCTGTCCATAATTCTCCTTATGTTTATGGGACACCCTTCTTCCGCCAGTCGCAGTCTTATGGCGGGCCACCAGGCGCTATCGAAGGCGCCCTCTATGTCCAAGGATACCATCGTGATGAGTTTCTTTTCTCGTAGTTTTTTCCTTAGATGTTGTATTAGGACATAGAGGGCATCCTCGGTGCACCTCTGTGGCATAAATCCATACTGGCGGGTGCTCAGTTGGGGTATAATATGCCATTTAATCCTTGCTACTATCATCTTCTCCAGGATCTTTCCTAGCACTGGCAGTAGTCCAATAGGTCTATAGGCTTTTGGTGTCGTGTACTCTTCCTTCCCGGGTTTCCGTAGTACTACCACCGCAGCCTCCTTCCAAATGGTTGGGAAATGTCCGAGCTCTAGACATTTATTTACCAGTGCCAGGAATATTGCTGGATCCAGGGCTATAGCCTTCTGACATATGTCGGACGTCAAACCATCCGGTCCGGGGGCCTTCTTGGGATTGAAGCTATCGGCAGCTGTTTTTAGTTCTTCAAGGGTAAACGGGGGGTCATGTTGTTCATCATGTCCCCTTACGTTTGCTTGGTCAGCCGCTTGCCTTATCCGTTCGTGTTGTTCATTGTCCTCATTTTCCAGGTCCTCCGGATAGAAAGTTTCCGCCAACAACCTCACCGACTCCTTCTGGCCCAGTACGTTCCCATCCTTCACCAAGGGTAGGTCTTCGTGCCTCTTGGTCGTTTTTCCTATGACTCTGTATATCCCCTCCCATAATCCTTCCTTATCCTGCTTCTCACAAAATCCCTTCCAACTAGATATCTGGGCCTTTTTGGCTTCGCTTTCATATTTTTCCTTTGCTTGCAGGTACTCGTCTACGACTTTTCCCCTACGGACCGGCGCTGCGCAACGGATCCTTCGCTTCTTGGTGACGGTATCCTTCTTCAGCACGGCGAGCTCCTCAGACCACCACGGTAGGCTAAATTTGGTAACGGTTTTCTTTTTTGGCATAGTTTCATTACATGTTTGAATTATTATGTTTGTATATTTATCTACCACTCGGTTTAATTCGGACTGATTTTTAATTTCCTTTATTTCTAATTTGTTTATTTTATTGTCATTTTGTAATTGAGCCAGTGTCTCACAGAACTGGTCCCAATTTGCTTTTTTACTGTTGTAAACTCTGGTTGTTCTATTTATGGTTATCCCTTTTGCTTTTGTTAGTCTAAGTTTGAACTTAATCGTGTTGTGGTCGGAGCTCGTAGTGCTGTCGTTCACCTCCCAGTCTTCCGTCAAGTCCAGCATGTCCATTGAGCAGGCCGTGATGTCGACGTGGCTGGTATACGTCTTAGTTCCCCTGATGGTGTGAAAAGTCGGTGTGTCCCCTCTGTTGAGAATCTGCAAGCCCATTTCTTCAAGCGCTCCAGACATCGCCTCTCCTCTGTGATCGAGCTTTGAGCTACCCCACCAGGCACTTTTGGCATTAGCGTCGCCTCCCATGATGACTCTTTTCGGTCCCAATTCCTCTTCTATTTTCCTCAGTTGTTCTAGGTATGGCTCTATCGGTTGGTCTGGTTCGAAATAGAAGGAAACTATGGTGATCTCCCAGGCAGTTGTCTTGATTTTCACCACCGTGATGTTGTTGGTGGTGAGTTTCGGACACTGGATGACGTCTATGTCGTTGTCGAAGACGGCTATCGCCGCTTTTACGACACCGTCTCCCTGATTTGTGCTCTGGAAGATCCTTGTTCCACTGTAGTCCTTCATCCTGCCTATACCTCCTATATATGGTTCCTGGAGTAGCGCAAAAGCGATCTTCTTCTCGTGAGCCTCTAGTACTAACTCTTGTGTTGCGAGTTCCTTTCGCTGCAAGTTCGCTTGAGCCACGATATATGGCTTTTCGCTAGTTGAGGCGTTTTGTTTATTTGCTATTGCTATGCTATCGGTCCCCATTTCCACCTTAGCAATACGCTACTGCTGATCTTGCTAATAACTCCCATCTTTTTCTTACTGTGCATTCGTTACTAAAGGCATTGTGCTCTACGGTTGTCAAGTTCGCATGTCTACAGTTTATGCATGAGGGTTTTTCTCCAGTTATCCATTCTTGACACTCTGTTCGCATATGTAGTCCTCCACAGTGACTACACTTGTCCTCTGTTTCTTTGCAGAAGCGCTTGCTGTGGCCGAACCCCAGGCATCGTGTACATTGAATGAGCGGGGACTGGTCTTCCACTTTTATTCTTTGGAGGTCTATGTGTACCTTACCCATATCTGTGATCCTTTGCCAGAGTATCGGAGCCATTTTTAATACTATATGGCTTGTAAGCGGGTTTCTTGTTTTCCTCTTATATTTTATTTCTATTCTGTCTTCTTCCTTTTTTATGTTTTCGAAAAGCTGGCTGTTTTGCTTTCTCAATGCCTCCAGTATATCCTTGTCTGAGTTGTACGTTAGCACATCTTTTAGGATCACTAGAGGGTCCTTGTTTTTTATATCCTCCACTCTCAGTTCTCCCCCTGTCTTTTTAAGTCGTTCTTTTATTTTTTCCATTTCTTTCTTTGTTCCGCATCCTATAATTACTTTCTGGTCCTTTGCCTTTCTTATCCTATCTACTTTTATACCTTCTGCTTTTGCGTCCACAGCCTTTCTCAGCTTTTCCATAACCTCCTCGCTCGTTTCCTTTTCATTTGCCGACGTTATGACTGCCGAGTGCAATGCAAGATATGGACCCTGGCGCTGTCTAGGTTTTTCTGCTGCCACACTTGCATATGTAGCTTGTTTGCTGTTTGCCTCAGTTAGATTTTCGTTGAGCTTTTCGGTCTGTGTCCTGCATTCCCTCAGCAATATGCTATGCTCTTCCATTCTTTTCATTACCTCCACTATTCGTCCCTCTATTTTCTCCTCCAGGGGGGGTCCTTTTATTATCTCTTCCCTCGTTCCATATATTTGACTTCCTGTCACGTCGTCGCTCTCTTTTGCTACTTCTTCCTCTGTCCTTTCTTTCGTTTCGTCCTTGTTCTTTCCTTCCTCTTCCGATTCCTTTACTAGCCTGTATAGCTTTTCTACCGATTCTGTTATCGCCACTTTTATCTCTGTTTTCATGTTGCGAGAGTTTCCAATGTGAAGCTTTGCCGTCAGGAGCAGTTGCTTAGCTCTTGCCGTTCTTGTGATCTGTTTCGGTATCACTACTCTCTCCAGACTTTCAGCCTGTTCTTTTGGCGTCGCTGGTTTCTGTTTGGCCTCGTATTCTCCTATGCTTCTCCGCACTGACGAGGTTGCAGAAGGTCCTGCCTTCTCTGTGTCTCCCTTCCTACTGCCATTTCCATTCCCTCGAGAGGGTGGTGTTCTGACTGCAAAGCTCGACATTTCTGCTGTCTATTTTTGTCTTGTGACTCCTATTAGGGGCTACGTCGTCAATAATACGTAAAATGTAAAATATAAAATATATTTTGTCTATCCTATGCGCACGTTTTAAATTTTGTATAAGTTGTAAAAGTTTTCTGTTTTCCTTGACCTGCGCTCGTCTAAGCTACGTTACTTATCTCTAAATTTGTCTTATATTACTAATCTAAAAAAAAAAAAAAAAAATTTTTTTTTTTTTTTTTTTTTTCTCCAAGGACTTTTTTTTTTTTTTTTTTTTTTTTTTTTTTAAATTTGGTGTTAGCGTCGATCGTGTCGATGCTAATGTCGAAAACCACGTTCCGATCCGACTGTTCTGTCAGAAGTTACATATGAATAAATATTTTCAAGATGGCGGCCAATATGGCTGCCCTAAATGCAACTTCGGTAGTTTTAGTCCTAATTGACCCGTCCTTGGGCTCGTTTTAAAGGGTTTTTGGAACCCAATCTACAGCAACCCTCTGCGTTAATGTTACTACACCCCCTAATTTGTTTTTTCAAGAAGTTACCAAATTTTTTACAAAATAAACGATATAATTAACAATAATGGCTTTAAAATTTTGAAAAAAATGTATAGTTCTATTAAACTAAGGTATTAATTTATTCTAATGTAAATTTAATTCTAGTTGGTATTTTAAGGGTACCACGTGTTCCACTTAAATGTTTAAAAAATTATAGCTACGAAGTTACTTGGTAAAAAATTCTAAAACTTTGCACGTCACTAGAGTTTTCTAACCTCTACACTGTTATCCACTCAAAAGTACATGTCGTCGATCGTTTTTGGAAATAGCGAATTTTTGAAATTTATCACTTTTTTAAAATGTCAATATTTTCAAAGTTACTTAACTTTTGGCGGCGTTTGAAGTGCCTCCCGGCTGGTTTTGGCTTCCCTCGTGTGATCCTGTGGTCAGCTTTCGCCCGGCAGCCCTGGATCGCCAACCTCGTGTCCACGTGGTTTCATGTTTTTTCCATATTTCTCAGTGAGTTTTCACTGAAAAATTCTGGAACCTCGGTGACAGCAAGGGACGACCCACGCCCACTTTTATATAAAATAAAAATGGGGGGTCATAGAACTTTTGAAGGCGGCGCACGCACTTAAAGTTTTTAATTTTTCACTTTTTCACTATTTTTTCACTTAACTCCCTATGTTTCACTCATATTAAAAAACTGTTTTCACAATATTATGCGCGTCACTTTTCTGCACGTTTTGACGTATTGCACGTCGCAATCCGATAAAATTTTCCTATTTTTAGGATTTTTTAACGTGGAGCTTCCTTAGTTTCAATGCTCACGCGATGGGGGGAGGGTTGCGACTGGGGTTAGGTTAGGTTAGGTTAGGTTAGGTTAGGTTAGGTTAGGTTAGGTTAGGTTAGGTTAGGTTAGGTTAGGTTAGGTTAGGTTAGGTTAGGTTAGGTTAGGTTAGGTTAGGTTAGGTTAGGTTAGGTTAGGTTAGGTTAGGTTAGGTTAGGTTAGGTTAGGTTAGGTTAGGTTAGGTTAGGTTAGGTTAGGTTAGGTTAGGTTAGGTTAGGTTAGGTTAGGTTAGGTTAGGTTAGGTTAGGTTAGGTTAGGTTAGGTTAGGTTAGGTTAGGTTAGGTTAGGTTAGGTTATAGGGGAATGCTCACCCTCTGGGTGGGTAGGAGCTTTGCTCCCGCGGACCAAACACTGGGGGGGGGGACGGGGAATGGGGGGGAGTTGGGAGGGGTTTCCCAACGAGAGGCGGTCCTCTGCGTGCCCTCTGTCGAGCAGAGGGCTCAGCGGACGGGCCGAGGGCGGGCTCGGCGTGCCTTCACCGGCCGCCGGGCAGACATTTGAGGGCATGTTCCTGTCACCGTCGACATCGTAACTCCGTGCGGGGACGTGAGACCTATTCGCGGGACTCACGGCTCTGCAAGGCCGCGACGGCCTTGGCTTAATCGCCCGGGCTACGAGGTGGATTCCTCTATAAAAAATCCTCCGAATCCCAGTCCGGCGGCGCAGCGGCAGGGGATGTGGGTGGTCTGCAGCGTCCGGGTTTGCATCTATACGTGGATGCAAGTCCGGGTGTTGTAGCACTCGCATGGCTGACGGGCTAATCAGTCTCTACTATGGAGCGTTCCCCGTTGAGGTTTGGCCGACACCTTGGACGGGTTAAACCCTAGGCTTGCTCGGAGATGGGGGTTACCCGGGTCGACCTTTTATTTCCCCCACTACTCGTGGGAACAAAATGGATCCAATTAAAACAAAAAATATACAAACAGACGAAGAAAGGGAGAAAGAGCAGGAGAGTGACGTAGGAGGGTCGGAGACCGACTCGAATATGGTCGAGGTTCGATCGGACCCATCGTCTTGGGGCCGGTTGTGGGACTCCCCGGAAAGGGAAACAGGAGCCAGGAAGAGGAGCATTGCTCTTTCCGAGCCGGGCTCCTCTAGTTCGAACGACGACGAGGTGTCGGGGGATAAAACCCCCAAGTCCGTCAGCGAGAAAGACGCGAAGAGGAAGCGAGGCCGGCCGCCCACTACAGGGCATTATATTGGTCTCGCGAAGGCGAAGGCGGCGCTCAACACCGCGAAGAGGGAGGAGTTTCTCCGTAATGCCGAGCAGGAAGTGGAGAACATGGCGTCGAGGGCCCGAACCAACAGGGTAACGCGCCTGTCGGGCTCGTCGTCCCAGCCCGAGGGGGACGACAAAACGGCCTCGGACTTGAGGGGACAGGTGTTAGAAGCCGTGGCGGTGATAACACGGGTCGCCGCCACGTCGGGCAACCTGAAGGGAACCTTCATACGGGCCCTGAAGGAGGCGGCGACCTCAATTAGCGAGGCCACTGCGGAACTGAGTCGGCGCTCAGTTTCCGATGAGACGGCCAAGCTGCAGGCGGATAACGACCGCCTGAAGTCCGAGGTGGCCGGCCTTCGTGAGGAGATGGTGAAACTAAGGGCCGACATGGAGAGTGCCCAAAAGCCCTCACCCACTCCTCCGAAGGCAACCGCGGAGCAGTCCCCAGCGAACAGCGGTTTGGGCGCGGCGTCGCAGGTGGAGCAACTGTCTCGTGCCATTATGGTCCAAGTAGGGACGATGATGAGCGCGAGACTGGAGGCGCTGGAGGACAGGCTCCTACCGGCGAAGCGTCTGCGGCCCCCTCTGGCTGCGGACAGAGCCGTCGCCGCTGCCGTTGCTTCTGCCAGGGAGCCGCGGCGGGCGGCGCCCGGCCCTGCCCCCTTACCCCAGGAGGGACAGAAGGGGAAAAAGAAGAGGCGCGGCGCCACTAGGCCTGCTCAGCCCAGCCAGCCTGAAGCTACCCCGGCGGAGTCCAGCCCACGGCCGCGCGCATCAGCGCCCGCGGAATTGCCATGGACCGTAGTGGGCAGACAGGGCGCTAAAAAGCCAGCCGGCGCGACACAGCAGCCGCGCCAACGGCAACGCCCTAAGAAGGCTCGCAAACTTCGCCCTCCGAAGTCGGCTGCGGTGGTCATAACCCTGCAGCCGGGTGCGGAGGAGAAGGGAGCGACGTATGCCAACGTGCTTTCAGAGGCGAGAAGCAAAATAGACCTCCCTGGTCTCGGCATCACGGCCCTACGGTTCCGTCGAGCGGCCACGGGAGCGCGCATCCTGGAGGTGCCGGGAGCGACCAGCGGAGACAAAGCCGACAAACTTGCCGACAAACTGAGGGAGTCCCTAAGCGCCGAAATAATCCGGGTCTCGCGGCCCGTTAAGTGCGCAGAAATGCGAGTCGCGGGCCTGGATGACTCGGTGTCGGCAGAGGAGGTCGTGGATGCCGTAGCGCGTGAGGGCGCGTGCCCCACGGACCAGGTGAAGGCTGGAGAAATCCGACGCGGTCCGAACGGTCTCGGTACATTGTACCTGCGCTGCCCGGTCACAGCCGCGAAAAAGCTCAGTGAAGGAGGTCGTTTGTTGGTAGGGTGGGTGTCGGCGCAGGTGAAACTGCTCGAGCCTAGGCCCCTGCGGTGCTACCGATGCCTGGAAACCGGGCATATAGGCGGCCAATGCACTGCCGAAGTAGACCGGAGCGGGCAATGCTACTGCTGCGGTCAGCTGGGCCATAAGGCTGCCCAGTGTACTGCCGAGCCACACTGCACCCTGTGCGAGGCTATCGGTAAACCGACGGGGCACAGGGTTGGCAGCAAGAGTTGCACTGCCCCCCCTACCAAAAAGAAGGGAAAGAAGGTTGGCGATGGCCCCAAAGCCCCTTCGCAGCCGATCCCGTCTGGCTCCCAAGCCCGGACCGAGAAGGAGGACCCGATGACCGTCAATTAGATGGCCACCCACTTTCTACAGGCGAATATCAACCATTGCGCCAGAGCTCAGGATTTGCTAATCCAGAGCATGGCGGAGTGGTCGATTCACGTGGCTGTGGTCGCCGAGCCTTACTCTGTACCCCCCCGGGATAACTGGGTGGGGGACTGTAGCGGTAAGGTGGCCATAATCACGACGACTGCCGGTGGCTCCCAACCCTTCGAAAAAGTTGTGAAGGGTCAGGGGTTTGTCGCGGCCCTGTTGGGCGGCGTCACGGTCATCGGGGCATATTTCTCGCCGAATGGGAGCTTGGCCGACTTCGAGCAGCTGCTGGTACAAATAGGAGCTCTCGTCGGGCAAAGTCATGGACCCGTGCTCGTCGCTGGGGATCTCAATGCCAAGTCTTTGGTGTGGGGATCCCGAGCGTCGAATGCGCGGGGCGATGAGCTGGAGGAGTGGGCGATCGCCACCGGTCTGACTGCGCTCAACCAGGGGACGGTCGACACGTGCGTGCGGCGAGAGGGCGGATCTATCGTGGACGTCACGTTTGCGAATGCCGCCATAGCCCGCCGTGTCCGGGGCTGGGAAGTCCTGGAGGGTGTGGAGACCCTATCGGACCATAGGTATATCCGGTTCGATGTGTCCACACTCCCAGCAACCCCGAGCGGCCCAAGCCGGTCCCTGGCGGGGAACGGCCCGCACTGGTCGCTGAAGCGGCTCGACAGAGACCTGCTAGTGGAGGCGGCGCTGGTTCAGGCGTGGATCAAGGGGCCCGAAGACCCGGTGGAGGTAAACGCGGAGGCCGAATTGCTTGGCGAGGCCATGTCACACGTTTGTGACGCGGCCATGCCCCGCGTGAGGCCTGTCCCACCTCGGCGTCGGGTGTACTGGTGGTCCGCGGAACTCGCGCAGCTCCGTGAGGAGTGCGTGGAGGCGAGACGCCGGTACACCAGATGCCGAAGAAGACGGCCCCGTGATGAAGGCCTAGAGGACCAGCTTTACGCCTTCTATAGGGGCAAAGTCAAGAGCCTGCAGGTGGCCATAAGCAAGGCCAAGGAGTCTGCGCATGAGGAGATGCTGGAAACTTTAAATGCCGACCCGTGGGGGCGCCCGTACAGGATGGTGAGGCGTAAGCTCCGCCCTTGGGCCCCCCCGCTAACGCAGAGTCTCCAGCCTCAACTACTTGGCCAGGTGGTGTCAGCGTTATTCCCACATCGGGAGGAACACGTCCCTCCGCCGATGGCTCCGCCCGCACGGGGCGTCGATATGGACGACGACGAGACGGGTGCGCCCGCGGTGTCCGAGGGTGAGCTGGCAGCGGCCGTGCTACGGCTACGCGCTAAGAATACTGCCCCGGGACCGGACGGGATACCCGGGCGCGCCTGGGTGCTGGCTCTCAAGGCCCTGGAGCCCAGAGTGAGGGCACTATTCAGCGCGTGCCTGGCACAAGGCCAATTCCCATGCAGGTGGAAGACGGGTAAATTGGTCTTGCTGCGGAAAGAGGGACGACCACCTGACTCTCCGTCAGCATATCGCCCCATCGTGCTCCTCGACGAGGTGGGCAAGCTTTTTGAGCGCGTCATCGCCGGCCGCCTCATCAGACATTTGGAGGGGACGGGGCCCGACCTGTGCGACTGCCAATTTGGTTTTCGCCGGGGCCGATCCACGGTCGATGCGATCTCGCGGGTCAGGGCCTTGTCGGAGCATGCGGTGTCTCGGGGTGAGGTCGTCTTGGCGGTATCACTTGATATCGCCAATGCCTTCAATACCTTGCCCTGGACCTGCATCACCGAGGCGCTCCGGCATCACTGCATGCCTGGCCACTTGCGACGGATCGTGGAGGCCTATCTCTCTGAGAGGGCCGTCACGTATCCGGCGCGCAACGAGTGGCAACAAAGGGAAATGTCGTGCGGTGTCCCACAGGGATCGGTCCTCGGACCGCTCCTGTGGAACATCGGCTACGACTGGGTGCTGCGGGGTGCCAACTTACAGGGGGTCGACGTAACTTGTTACGCAGACGACACCCTCGTCACGGCCCGCGGCGCCACATACAGGCAGGCGTCCATACTAGCCACAGCTGGAGTAGCCCATGTGGTGGCAAGGATCCGGCGGTTGGGGCTCGAGGTGGCCCTGGACAAATCTGAGGCCCTGCTGTTTCACGGGCCTCGAAAGGCGCCACCAGCCGGTGCTCACCTTGTAGTGGGCGGGGTGTCCATCGGTGTCGAGTCGACGATGCGCTACCTTGGCCTCGTCCTCGACAGCCGGTGGAATTTTAAGGAGCATTTCAGGCGCCTAGCTTCGACATTAATCGGGGCTGCCGGGGCGCTTGGAATGCTCCTTCCAAACATGGGAGGACCGAATGTTGCCTGCCGCCGCCTCTATACTGGGGTGGTGCGGTCTATGGCTCTTTACGGGGCGCCCATATGGGTAGACGCCCTGTCCGCCCATAACAAGGCCCACCTGCGGAGACCGCAACGGGCCATGGCGGTCAGGGTCGTGAGAGGGTACCGCACCATCTCTTATGAGGCGGCGTGCGCGCTGGCCGGGACCCCGCCGTGGGACCTGGACGCAGAAGTGCTGGCGGACGTCTACCACCGCACTGCAGAGATGCGGGCGAGTGGAGACCATCCTATTCCGGAGGAGATTCTGCGATGGAGAATTAACTCTCGCAGGACTCTCCTCCGGAAGTGGAAGGAGAGACTGCAGGAGCCGAGCGCCGGCCACCTTACCATCGAGGCCATTCGGCCTGTTCTTAAGGAATGGGTCGACAGGCGGCACGGGGTCCTGACCTTCCACCTTGTGCAGGTCCTCTCGGGACACGGTTGTTTCGGGAGGTACCTGTGCAGGATTGCGGGTCGGGAACCGACGATGGCGTGCCATCGGTGTGGCTGTCCGGAGGACACGGCGCTGCACACGGTAGCGGAGTGTCCTGCATGGGCGGAGCCGCGGGCAGATCTAGCCGCGGCAGTAGGGTCCAACCTGTCGCTGCCGAACATAGTCAAGGCTATGGTCGGCAGCGAGAGGGCGTGGGACGTAATGGTGGCCTTCTGCGAGCAAGTAATGGCGCAGAAGGAAGGCGAGGAGCGGATCAGGGAGGACGACCCTTCGTCCGATCCGATCCGCCGTAGGAGAACCGGGCGAAGGCGGCTGGCTCACGCTCGCCACCTTCCCCCTTAAAGAGGGCCTCCGGGCAATGGACACGGGGAGTCCATTGCCTGATAACAGGTCCTCGAGTTGGTCTGGCGTGCCCGTGTTCCGGCACGCCACCACAAGCCGAATGGGGACGTGAGTCCCCAGTGTTGGGTCCGTAATGCGGACACCCGCTGGCGAAGTTGCGGAAGTTATGCGCAAGCGTTCCCGTGGCTTCGCCTACAGGCGGTGCGCAGGAACACCGGGGGGTTTTTGGCCGGTAAAAGTCCGGCATAACCTCTTCGTCTCCCCCTATGCGGCGAAGAGGTAAGCATGAGCGTTTCCCCCCGAAAAAAAAAAAAAAAAAAAAAAAAAAAAAGGTTAGGTTAGGTTAGGTTAGGTTAGGTTAGGTTAGGTTAGGTTAGGTTAGGTTAGGTTAGGTTAGGTTAGGTTAGGTTAGGTTAGGTTAGGTTAGGTTTTTTTTTTTTTTTTTTTTTTTTTTTTATTTAATTCTACTTCCTCTGACTACAGTCGTCAAAGACTATATTAACAGGTTTCTGGTTCATGCCAGTTCTCTCTTGAATGCTTCTCGCATTTACACTCCGCATACTACTATTTCATTCCTCATATTTCACACTACGCTGGTGGGATTCCAGTCTAATTGAGCCTTACTATCTATCTATCTAACAGGGAAGAACAGGGAATATACACGTTCCTTTATTACTTATTACTAACACATTTACACTACTCTAAGTTCAATTAACGGTTCACATTCTTATTTTTCTTACGTACTATTACTATTTATATAATGTTCATGAATATTATTCACAATATTATGACATTATATTTTTCTTATGCTATTTATTTCTATTTCCTACCTTACTTGCTAATTTTATACAGTATTTCAGAAATTCTACTCTATTTTTACCACTTATGATTGTCTGCAGGTTGTCACATGTCAACCTGCAGTCAATCTCACACTCTATCTCCAACCGTTCTAAGCCGAATACTGGGCAATACAATAATATGTGGGGAACGGTTTCCATAGTTTCAGGGTCACAGATACACGATGGGTTTTCCTTACACTTGAATCGATGTAAGTATTCGGAAAACCCACCGTGTCCGGTCAAAATTTGCGTTGTGAGGCCAGTTGGCTCAAACTTTCGGACGATGCGGTAGGCGTCGATTGCGTCCGGCAAAAACATTTTGGTGGTGGAGGCCGTGTCGCCTGCGATGTACCTCTCGTTCCACTCGCGAAGCGTGTCCGCACGAAGCGTGTCCGCACGTAGATTACGCTTCGCGAATGAAACGGGACACTGATCGTAGTCAGGCTTACGTTTGGACTTTACAGCAGCCTCCTTCGCCAAAAAGTCAGCTCTCTCGTTTCCCTCCAGCCCCGCGTGCGCTTTAATCCAAAACAAGGCTACAACTTTGTTTTGTAGAGATAAGCTCTTAATATTTTCTCTTGCTTCTACCGCTAGGGGATGGAGGGAAGCCAGGTTTGTGACAGATTGTAGAGCCGACATAGAGTCGCTGTAAATCCCAAACGTCCCGGCCCCAATTTTCGATATCCTCCTTGTGGCCTCGCAAACGGCCAGGAGCTCAGCCTGGTACACAGTACAATATGACGGCAGACCGAGCTTGACCGCGCTGGTCTCCGCCTCGCCATTCCATATGGATAGCGAGGCGCCGACCCCGCCGTCAATTTTGCTGCCGTCTGTGAATATCCTCACGTCGAAGTCGCTATTCGCGTCGAGCATCTCTTGTGTATCCAGTGTCGTGAATTCCAGGCCTACACGCTCCGCAGGGTGAGGGAGCTCCATCGCAGATACCATACGCTCGATCTCCCGATCCCCCAGTCCGGGCTGTGGCGCCCCTTTCTTGATCTCATATAGCGAGGCCATCTCGCGTACACGGAGATCAAGCGGCAGCACCCCAGCCAGGACCAGCGCTGAGTTTAGAGAGACCGTGCGGTAGGCTCTACAGATTTTTTGAGCAAAGCCACGCTGAACCGCTCCGAGCTGTTTTTTCACGCAGATTTTTTCGGCTGCCGGTGCCCAGACGCTCGCGGCGTAGAGAATAATAGGCTCCACTGTGGCGATATAGATCGTACGAACGACCTCCGGGTGGAGACCCCAATTTACTTTTGCTGCTCTTGCGAGCTGCTTGAACACCGCTATGGCCTTCTTGCAGGCATTCGCGACGTGCGTGTTGAATGTCAACTTTTCGTCAATAGTGACGCCCAATATTTTTATTTCTTTGGACATGCCAATGTCTATCCCGCCCATGCTCAGGCGTGGGACGTCGTAAATTAGTTTCCGTGTTATAAGCATTGCTTTTGTTTTTTGAGGCGCAAATTTGAGCTTGTTTTCGACGCCCCACCCCCGAACACGTTCGAGAGCGACATTGGCACGCTCTTGTACTTCATGAGCTGTCACTCCGTCAAATACCAGAACAACATCGTCTGCGAATGCCTGCACATAAAATCCCTCACTGTTCAAACTCTTTAAAAGAGGGTCAAGCATTAGGTTCCAAAGTATTGGACCTCCTATTGAGCCTTGAACACAGCCCTTGCTGGTGGCCTTCCTATGTTCTTCACCACAGTACCTTACCGTGACTTTTCTGTCGCTGAGATAGCTATCCATGACCTTTCTCAGGTTGATGGGACAACCACCCTCTGCCAAACGGACTTTAATGGCAGGCCACCATGCACTGTCAAAGGCTCCCTCTATATCGAGAGATACTATCGTAATAAGTCTTTTCTGTTCTAATTTTGATCTAATTTGTTTCATCAAATTATAGAGGGAGTCTTCGGTGCTTTTTTGGGGCATGAATCCGTATTGATTCGGGCTTAGTCTCGGTAATAGGTGGTGTTTAAGTCTTGCAACCAGCATTTTTTCATAGACCTTTCCCATTATTGGTAATAACCCTATTGGTCTGTAAGACTTTGCACCCGTGTAGTTCTCCTTCCCTGGTTTCCTTAATACCACAACTGTGGCTTCTTTCCAAATGGAAGGGAAATGGTGGCATTCAAGGCATTTATTTAGCAGCACCAGGAATAGATTTGCATCGCTGCGAATTGCGTGGCTGCATATATCTGCAGTGAAGCCATCGGCGCCGGGGGCCTTCTTAGGGTTGAAGGAATCCAACGCGGTATATAGTTCCGTCAATGTGAACGGAGGGTCATATTCGGCCTCTTGGCTCTCTACGTTCACCAGCATTGCACGCGACCTTAATTCACGGTGGTCCGCGTTGTCATCTTCCAATATGTCTTCGGGATAGAACGTTTCTGCCAAGAGCCTCACTGATTCCCTCGCGTCCAGTGTTTTCCCCCCGTCCTGCAGTGGAAGATCCTCCTCCCTTTTAGCTGTCCTTCCGATCACCCTATAAATCCCATCCCACATTCCTTCCCTCTCCTGTTTTCCACAGAAATCCTTCCAGCTATCTATCTGGGCCTTCTTCACCTCTGACTCATATTCTTCTTTCTTTTTCAGGTACTCCTCGACGACTTTTGCTCTGCGGGCTGGTGCGGCGTTCCTGATGCGGCGTTTCGCGGTGGTGACATCGTGCTTCATTTTCGTGAGTTCTTCGGACCACCATGGTAAGTTGAGTTTTTCATTACCTTTCTTTTTGGGCATGGAGCGATCGCATGATTCAGTAATTACTGCATTGTATTTCTGTACCGCGCTCTCAATTTGGTCTACTGTGTTAATTTTAGCAATTACTGTCGGCGTCAAACCATGCCCAAATTTTAATTTTGTAAAGGTGTCCTGAAATTTTCCCCAGTTTGCTTTTTTGGTGTTGTAAACTCTAGTGGTCCTTTTTACGCTCATTCCTTTAGATTTCTTCAACCGAATTTTGAAGGAGATTGCGTTGTGGTCGGAGCTCACTAGACCATCCTCAACCGACCAGTCCTCCACCAGGTCCAACATGTCAGTGGTACAGGCTGTAATGTCCACATAACTTGTGTACCTTTTATCGCCTCTTATTGTGTCAAAAGTCGGAGTTTCCCCTCTGTTTAGGATCTGAAGGTCCAGTTCGTGCAGGGTTCCGGCCAGATCTTCACCCCTGTGATCGATGTGGGCGCTACCCCACCAGGTGCTCTTTGCATTGGCGTCGCCACCAACGATAAGTCGCCTGCATCCGGTGAACTCTACAACCTTCCCGATATGTTCGAGATAAGGGCCTATGGGCTGGTCTGGCTCGAAGTAGAGGGACGCTAGTGTGATCTTCCATGCTCCAGTGTTGATACCCACCACGACGATGTTATTTGTGGTGAGTTCGGGATACTGTACAATATCCAAATCGGAATCGAGGACGGCTATAGCTGCCTTTGCAGTTCCCTCGTCAGCGCATTGGAAGATCCTGACTCCTTTATAGGTCCTCATACACTGTGCCCCACCCACATATGGCTCTTGCATCAGGATGATTGCAGCTTTCCGTTTCTCGGCCTCTACCAGGATCTCGTTGGTGGCAAGCTTCTTGCGCTGTAGGTTAGCCTGGAGGATTGCGTACCGATGGTTTGCCACTTGGGTGCCCTTAGCAATACGCTACAGACATCCTTGCTATGGCGTCCCATCGCCCCCGTACCGGGCACTCGTGGCTGAATGCGTTGTGCTCGGTGTGTTCGAGCTTCGCTACCACACAGTTCCTGCATGTCGGGGCCACGCCCGACTGCCACTCAGCGCATTCCACTTTAAGGTGGGGACCTCCGCAGTGGCTGCACAGATCAGCCGCCCCGGTGCAGTACTTCTTGCTGTGGCCATAGCCTAGACAGCGAGAGCACTGCACCAGCGGCGACTGGTCTGCCACCTTCACCTGCTGGAGGTCAATATGCACCACGCCCGCATCAGTAGCTCTCCTCCAAACCTGTGGTGATACACTGATAATGATGTGTCCGGTGTGGGGGTTTCTGGCTTTCTTTCTGTATTTTATGTCCACCCTGCAATCCTTGTCTTCAAGGTCGTGGAAAACCGCCTGGTTCTGATTTCTTAGTGCCTTAACCACGTCCTCGTCGCTATTAAATAGCATGACGTCCTTCAGAATGAGCAGTGGGTCCTTATTTTCCACGTCCTTGACTACAAGGTTTTTGCCAGATTCCTCTATTCTTGTTCTAATCTTCTTCCGCTCGTCTTCCGTTTTGCAACTCATTATAATTTTCCGGTCTTTTGCTTTCCTAACTCTTTCTATTTTAATCCACCCTTCTTTGGCATCTACCGCCTCTCTAACCCTCGTGAGAACTTCTTCACCCGAGTCCGTTTCGCTCTCAGACGTAACGATCACGGAGTGAAGCGCCTGCTTTCGGGGGGAGTGTCGTCTCGGTTCTTCGGCGGCGACGCTGGCGTACGTCCTGTTCTCTAGGGATTGGGTCTGATGTTCGACTTTGGCCGTTAACTCCTCTATTTTCTTGTTATTCTCCCTCAGTAACTGACTATGCTCCTCGATTTTAGCGACTAAAAGGTCGTGTTCTATGGCCTTCGCTGTAGGCTCTACCTCTCCTTGGGTTTCCTTGACTCTTTTATTCGTTGGGTCTTGTTCTGCCTCCTTTACTATTTGGTAGAGTCGATCTACTGCCTCAATTACTCCTGCTTTTATGTCTGTCTTTAAGTTCCTGGAGTTGTTCAGGTGTTGTTTTATTTTATTGAGACAGGCACGTGCTTCCGCTACGCGATTTGTAGTCGCTTTCCCATTAGAGGAGGCAGCAGTGATGTCCTGAGAGAGTGTCAGCTTTACTGATGTTTTCTGCAGGCCGCCCCTACTCGTCAGTGGGGAGGTGGGAGTGGCACCGTTTCCTGCGGCTTCCCTCTCACCTATGCTTCTCCTAGCGTTGGATTCCAGCGTTTTAGTCTTTGACGGAGATTTCTGGGCCTGCACAATTTTCCCTGCTGGGTTGTTAGGGGTCCTAAGGCCAAACATCTTGTCAGAGGAATGCGTCTGTTATTACAAGTTAAAATTTAAAAGTTTGTGTAAATGTTATATTTTTGTAGAGTCAACTCTACTGTCTTAATTTAATCGGTGACTAGTTCTTATCCCGTGTATAAGGCGGGTATCAATTAAATAATTGTATAAACAAGTCAAAGTTTTTTGGACTCTATGTAGAGCCGGTCTATGTTTGAGCCTAGTCACCAAGTTTAACGCTTCAGAAAGTCTGTTTTGCTCTATATGTAGAAAAAATTTGGTTTTGGTTGTTACTATTTACTAATTTATTAACAAATATAGAAGTGACTCTAGGTAGAGTCAGTCTATGTAGTGGGGAAGAAAGATCTTTAAGCGCTCTATTGGACAGAAAAAACCGCGTTAAAATTGGTGCAGGCGTTGCGAAGCTACAGGACTTTTAGTTTTTCAAAGATGGCGGTAAAAATGGCCGCCGTAAATATAATTTGCCGTAACTTCTTTAATATTAATCCTAGAAAGACGCGGTTTGGACAGGGGTCAGTGGCTCTACTTTGCCGACGCTCGGATATGGCCCGATTTGTCAAAAAATTTTGAGCTTTATGTAGAGTTCTAACCTTCACAAATACGTGGGGTAGATGCTCTCCACTTGTGTATCCAAAACCTCGTGTTTCTAGGACCAAGGGTTGCGGAGTTATCCTAATTTAAAATTCTACATTAAAATCAAGATGGCTGCCAAGATGGCCGCCAATGGTTACAAACTCGGTTGCTATTGGCCGAAAATACCCGTGTTTGGGCTCGTTTTTCGCGGATTTTTATAAGCAATCCGATGTTACAACTTAGGATCTAGTTTTTTCAACCCCCAATTTATTAACCCCTAAAAACACCCTAAATTACACTAAAAACTATGTAAAAACTTAGAAGTAATATGTATTTACACAAAAAACGGCAATAATATTGAGAAAAAAGAGCCTGATTTTATGGAATTATTTCCGGAGCTATAGCGGTTAAATTTCCAACCCCACGTGTCAACCCTTAAAATTAAAAAATTTATATTTCAAAAACTAACAGGCCAAAATTTATGAAAATTTAGTATGTTGTACTACTTACCGATGCCTTCCAAATAATGAATAAAAAATATGAGGTCGTCGATCTGTTTTCCGAGTTAGAAATTTTTGAAAAAGTCTAAAATTTTGAAAATAGTATAGCTCCGTAAACATCCAACCGTTTTTCCTGCTCGAAGTGGCTGCTGTCTTCCCTCGGGGTCCCGCACGTAGTCCTGTAGTCACCTTCATCCGCACTCCTCCAGAAGGCCAACCTCGTGGCACGTGGTTTTCAGGTTTCCGATGAAAACTTGGCGAGTTTCCACGGAAAAAATCCGAGTCTCAGCCAAGTTGTGGACCCTCCCAGGGCCCCTCGAACAGCAGTTGAAAAACTGGGTGTCACAGCGATAAATCGCGCGCCGCATGCACTTTTGTGTTGCAAATTTTTCAAATTTTCAGATTTTCGCACTTTGCACTTTGGGTATTGCCGTCCGATTGAAACTTT